>CM034395.1:19426212-20757712 GCA_019925095.2 Dendrolimus kikuchii | reverse complement strand
AGTTCCTCAGAACACTTTCCATTATACAGATGAAAAAAATGCAGAGATATGAATCCTCTTTGAAGATCATGTGTTTATAAGCCGGCTGGGTATAGAATCGGGTAAATCTATAGATGTTTGATACACGAATTTTAAATAGCGGGATGGTGGAGTGGGGAAGGGGGAGGCATACTTACCCCTACTACAACCCCTATGGTCCGAAGATCTTGAAATATTAATTTTATAATAAACATAACCTCACTTATTTTTACACTAATATTGCACTTATAACCTAGGTCCAAAGTTGAACAACACTTCCAAAGTCCAAAATAAAGCCAGTAAAACAAAAGAAAACGAACCAAAAAAATAGCGTAAGTCGTCTGAAAATGAAGAAAAAACACAGCAGAGCACATTCACATACACTACAAGAGTAACCATGAAAATATTTAAAATGGCGGCTAATAAAAACAAAATTATAAATCGTATACATAAAATAAGTAGTAAATGGTTACAGTCGGTTCTGGCACTCGCCGGCCGCTTTGGTCTGAAATTAACCTTTTTTTGATGACGCAGGGGAAAGTCTTATCTTGGGACACCATCCTCGGGCCTGAGGGGAAGGCTTTACACCGAGGGATGTGTGGGACTCTTGATCGGCCGTATGCCCACCGTGGCCTCCGAGCGGAGGGAAGGGGGATGGTCGGCCGTCAAACTACCCACTAAACCTAACCTGCGCCCCTCTCCTATGCGCTTTTATGGAGTGCCACAGGAACTAGACCATAGGTACTACATCTGTGGCACCCCGACACCTGGCTATCTCACTTAGGGTACCCCAGGGGGAGGGTACACTCTTCACCAACAGGGTGGGGGGGAAGTCCGCGGGATCCTCCACTGGTCCACGCGGCCCCCTGTGATGGATTACGGGAAGAGTTGTGCGTAGCGGCGCCTATAACCCGGGAGCCGCTGCGGATAGAGTCCGCTGCCGCGCTCTCCTCCATTTCTCTCTCGGCCGCCTCCTTCTGGGTCATAATTGACTCGCAGAAGGAGGCTACGGCTAACCACTCTTCTTTGCTCAGGAGCATGGCCTCGACCAAGCCCCGTAGCGTATCCCCCTGACAGATGATATTTTCCAAAAGGAACCTCTGAGGTCTCCAAGCAGCGCACTCGACTAGCGTATGTAGGGCTGTGTCTACCGGTGCGCCGCAGTGGTGGCACTCGGGTGCGGGACCTCGCCCTGCTATACGGCACAGATACTTGACGGCCTCTGTGGTTGAGCGGGCTAAGCCTTTGCCGGCGTACCTCACTGCAACGCAGAGGTTCCGGGTTCGATTCCTGGATAGTAAATTTCGGAAACGTATTTTCTCCGTTATTTACTATGGTCTGGGTGTCTGGGATCAGCCCCAAAGTAGTCCGTTGTATATTACCCATAACACAAGCGTAACTTGCTTAATTTGGGGATATACAATGTGTGAGTTTGTCTGCCGATTATTATTATTATATTACTTACGGAAGCAGCCGTGCCCAGTAAGTATCTGTACCATATTAACCTTTTTTTTTTGGCCAGAGGAAATCCGTTTGAGGACTAAGCCGCGACAGGCACAGAAGCCTGGGGGGATGTTCGCGACCTGTGTGAGTGTGTGGAATTCGCCAGATCAGGGGTGGCACTAGCGTGCCCGGTCAAACCGGTGCCACGCTATTGCTACTGCCTAGTTAGGGATACCCCCTAAAACCCCTGGGTGTACCGTCCTGCGCCTTATGCCAGAGCTACGGGAAATGGGCTGCCCGACTCACTGGGCCTCTTCCTATGCCAGGGGACGTGTCCCCCGGCTACTTATTGGTCTAATCCGTGCGTGGGGCGGTCTGTAACGCGCCCCACGGGAAGAGAGATGAGCGCGCGGGGAACACTCGCGCTCTCATCTCGACGGCATGTGCGGGTGAGTGAAAACACCTATACCCCTAGGGGCCCCACCCGCGCCGCCCGCTACCATATTAACCTAACCTAACCTAAATCACTGTCCTAGTCACTAGTCGCGACCTTTCACCACCCATCACAATAATATTAGTGAAAAATAGGTAAACCCTCTTCGTTCACCCACTACTTAAAATTCGTGTACCGGATATGTGAGTGGCAGCCTGAGATCGAAGTGAGCAAATTAATAGGTACAACATTCCGTCACACAAAAGTTAAAGAACTTTCTTGGTAGGCTAAACACAAATGTGCTTTCAAACACTATATTACTTTAATTGCTCGATTTGTTTATAGAATCGGAAACTAAGCCTGCCCTTTAACCTATCGAAGATGGATAGATAATCTATCGGTTTGTATGTCAAGGTCTACTATCAACATAGTGACATAAACAAAGCAAACACATTATCTACACACATTCATCATGTTATTATGTCATTTCCTCAGTTTCCTAGCATAAAATAAACTAAGTGGATTACATCAGATGTTCGTATTTATTTATCAGGATAGTCTCAACTTTATTATTCGGTGACTGTTGTGCGCGCCAAAATTGTGGTAGCTTTTAATTAGCTACAAGGGACTCTACGATAGTCTGTTATATTATTGCACACTTATGAAACAGATATTGGTGAACCTACCCTATTTGTACGGATTTGCAAAGATAGGGATTTATTTTCTCTACAATTTGTGTATAGTCAAAGCAGTTTTGGTACATACATTTTTTTTATTGCAGGAGATCAGCAGACAGGCAGACGGCCCACTTGATGCAAAGCGGTTACCATCACCTATGGACCTTCGCAACACCAAAGTTACTACAAATGCGCTACTGCTCTCTTAAGGGAAATTGGAACCTGGTCACTAATGCCGGAACACAACTCAAGGTTGTTATGGCGCCATACTTTAGACCAGGGGTGGTAGCCATCTAACCGGGCAAATGCCCTACCGTCTGGCTGTGGGTTTTTAAGTCGCCTCTTACGACAGGCCGCCCGGCCGCCGGAAATTGTATTCTTTCTCCGTTCCTGCACGGATAAAAACAGCATAATTATAATTATATTGGCATGGTTGACGGTCTCTGTGATTGATTCCTGGCATGGCAAATTTCCTAAATGAACTTTCTAGAATTCACTATGGTCTCGGATCGGCCCCAGAGTGATCCATTGTATATAACCCATAACGCAAGAGTAACTTGTTTAACAACATGCCGCAACAAGCGGGGTTGCAAAACGCCATATACCCAAGGCACAATTGCTAATTGGGAAATAAGTGGCGTCAACAATATCTGTTATTGATGTCAGCATTACTACCGATACATTTTTGCCTAGCTTGACGTCAACCAAAAAAGCCCTGAAACCCTCTCGAAATCCTTGCCATTTTTCAGATCCTGAATTTATAATGTGCCAAAGAATAACACACGGTTCAAAGTATTGCTATTAAACGTTTATGAAGATCTAAAAACCCATGGTCCGAACATTTAATAGTAAACAGCACAAAGCAATAATATTAACACAGAGTTTAATTTTATGTTTCAGCTGGAAAATTCTGGCGATCCGTTGGATTTCGAAAACGCGCAGAAGCTATCTTATTGGACGTGTGTGTACTTTCTGATAGTCACAATGTCCACTGTAGGTTATGGTGATGTGTTCTGTCATACTGTACTTGGCAGAACGTTTTTGGTTTTTTTTCTCCTCGTCGGCTTGGTAAGTTTCGCTTCAAATAATTTATACTATACATTATTTACTTTAATTGAGAATTTAATTTAATAATACTGACTTAATGATCACATTGATTAAATATACAACTACCTGCAAGGAGACGCAAGTCTCTGCCAAATGTTATTTATGTAATTTGTGCAAATTGTATTGTTTCTGATTTGGTATAAAATGAGTATAAAGTGGTTAGTGGTGGCAGCTTGCAATTCCTTGCATACTTCTTACACGAATAACAAAGCAAAAGGAAATTTAAGAAAGCCTGAATATTGGAGAGTTTCGGTTTCATATTAGTGCAATCGAGACTTGCTAGGCAAGCGTACTAATTTACCGCACAGCTCGTTGAATGATTGTAAGCCTGACTAGTGCACCATCTATAGAGCATGACAGTCGAATCGGGCAACGTTCGGGAGACGCCGAGCGACCCCCTCGCCCGGGGGCCGACCGCCCCTTGCGCACTCTAGAGTCTACCGATACTTCGGCCGCCCCTCTTGGCAGGCCTTCTTTCAACTTTCGCCCAAACACTAAAATGAGCTTAATTTCGTGCGACTGCATGGGTGTATTTGTTTTTCTTTTGCTTTGTTACTTGATACTCACAACAAGTGTGCTGCCGGAGGATCCTCCTCGCCGTGCTCGAGAACCGCAACGTAGGTGTTAATGGGTCCGTGGTACGAGACGTGATGCGTAGTGTCCACGTGTGCCAGCCCGGCAGTGCCCGGGCCGCGCCGCGTCCCACCCCCCCTCCCACCTCGCGATCTCTGCATGCCGCACCTGTGCCTGGCTGTGTTCAGTTGCTCACATCACCGGTAGACACACACTCGTTTATTTCTTTTATTTTCGCTCCGCTACCGGCTACACTTTACGACTCTGCGTCACCATAGAACGTATACCGAGACTCGAGGTGGACATTGTCGTGCACCACACGACGGTGTCCGCGCACGGCCGACTCGATGTTCGATCGACACCGTGGTCTGTTGCAGGCAATGTTCGCTAGTAGCATTCCCGAAATTATAGAGCTGGTAGGAAGTAGGTCCAAGTACAGTGGCGAGCTGAAGCGTGAACACGGAAAAAGGTATCAGTTTGATATAAATAAATCGGACGTCGAAAGTGAAGGCGATCCATTCCGCGGTGAGACGCGAGGTGCGCATTCCGCGTACGGCATGAATCGCCCAATCTCTCGAGGACGATGTGAAATCATCACCTATAAGAAAGCTTGCTCAGTGCCGTCAGATGTATTGTGTCATCTACTCGCGTCCACCCGGCGGCTTGCCCGGCAGGCGGCGACGGACGGCTCGCCCGGGGCTACGCGAGCCTCGGCCGCGTAGACCCGAGGCGAGTGTCCGCCGAGAGCCCGCCGGACCGGTCGGCCCGTGTTCGTGCTCTACCAAGCGTCTATATCGAGTATTCATCGTTTTTGATTTGAGATCCGGTCGAACCGATTTCTTTTTAGTTCCGTCCATCGATTAGTTAGCGAATGTATCCTTAGGCTTTGCATGCACCCGGTCACGAGTCCCGTCACGGCTTGCGCCGGTCACAGCTCCCGCCGCTAGCGTAGCTCGGCACGGCACCCGATCCCGCACACCCACACCACGCCATAAGCCACAAGCCACAGCCACAGCCACCACCAGACAGACGACACTCGAGCCACAGCCTTGTGCAGCGCGAGGCGGCCGCGGGCCGGGCGGGGCGGGGCGGGGCGGGGCGGGCGCGGGGGCGGGGCGGTCACTCACCTTACGGTGTTTGCTGTGTATCGTAGGCTGTGTTCGCCAGCTGGATCCCCGAGATCACGGAGCTGGCGGCGCAGCGGAACAAATACGGCGGCCGGTACAACAAGGACGTCCGCCGCAGGTACCCTGGTCTCACGCCCCCGCTCCACGCGGCTTCCTGCCTTCCTACCTCTCACGGTTTCGATCTTGGTTGATTGAATGCGGAGTTTGCTAATGAAATTTATTAATCCTTCACTAGAATCGGTCTCTCGGTGCCGTGGCGCATGCTCGAAGAGTTAGCTCCCGGCGGCCGCGCCCCTCTCCCCGCACTAGAGAGACAGGCGCGCGGTCGGCCGACGCACTACTACATGCCTTTTTTCGTAAATTTTACTCGAGATACCGTTGAGCTTTTTAATCCTTCTAACGAGACTAGATCTGGAGAGAGCCGATGTAAAGTTTTGTAATGCTGTCAATGACGTAGTGTTTGATTTGTTCGCTTGCACACGATGCCTGTCGCCACGCTGTAGCGCTAGCTCCGGCACCTCGCCACGAGTCCCGACGTCACACGTCACACACAGCCAGTGCCCGCGCCGCCCCCCGCGCCCCGCGCGCCCCCCGCCCCCGCCGCCGTCCGCCAGGCCCGCGCCGGCGCATGGGGCCGTCCCTCGGCACGCGCCACTCGCGTCCCGGAAGGCGGCCCCGTCCCCGAGGCCCACTCACCGGTCGATTGAATGTGAATGTCTTGTTTTGTCTGTCGGCGTTTAGGCGATATTTGCCAGTTGTATCCCAGAGATAATTGACTTAATCGGCACTAGACCCAAGTATGGCGGCACCCTCAAGAATGAGCGGGGACGCAGGTGAGCCGCTGTCTTCACTCCGTTCCGTTGAATGTGTTCCGTGTTGTGAAATCTATTCTTCCTTTTCCTCTCTTAGCACGCTTCTGTGTTCTCACTTATCTTTGGCGGGACGCGAGTCCCGCGAGTTGTCTTTGTTTTTATGAGTCGTATTCATTGTAAATTAATATTGAATTGATTTAAGTTCAGTTGATATAGTGAAAAGCAGATAGTGGCTAGTGTTATCGCTCGTCATTATAGGTATCATGATTATGTTCTGTTAGTTATACGTACGTAAAGGAATGTTAAACGTAAAGCTTAGTTACGGAGAGTTTAAATGTTGAGTGGTACCGTATCGTAGTGCGTTGTTGGAGTTGTGGTGTGCGATGCGAGGCGTCGACAGCCCTTTCTGCGGGTGCAGCGTGCGCCGCGCGGCCCGCGGACGGCGCTGTGGACGCGGCTCGATCCCCCCTCCCCTTCTCCCCCCGCCCCGCCCCGACATCCAACACCCGAGTGACAGACGCCAACGCCCCACCACCCGTCTTCTCCCCGCCTGCACGTCTACTTACTGTTAATGTACTCTTACTCTTAATGTTGATCCCTCTTTACTGTTTTATGATCTGTAATGTACTTTTGATCGACCCCCACGGTTATTTAGTGTAATGTTTTACGTAAATACATAATTCATAGAGCGTGGCAAGGCTGTGTGCATTGAGGACATTTTTAACGCAAAATTAGCTTTAGTATAATCATTGGACATGATCAACATCATCCTAGCAGTGATACACGAATTCATTATGTGACAAATTTTTTGAAATTAATCATTTTTTGGAAATTTTTTGCGATGTTCATGCAATCTTAAAGATACAAGGTAGAGATTTGTAAATTTTTCTAATGATAAAAATGGAATCAGTTCCTTTGCCACACCATAGATGAATCAATAGTTTTGCATGATTGTAGTGTCCTGACCGATTTGCGTTTTCTTTCTTTCCTTCTTTCCTTCTTCTGATGTTGTGATGATTTGAGTGTTTTAGAGATTGAATCTCTCTTCTTGTGTATGATTTGCAAATCATTAACCTCCATCATTATACCCACACAAGATACTTTAAACACTACCACTACTGTTCTCACCTAACCCAGGACAAAATTCAAATATACGAGACTACTGAAAACTTGGACACATAACACTTTATCTCTTGTCTACGTTGACACTTGTCTAATACTCTACAACTTTTACTGAGACGCATACATGTTTGTTGTTTGAACTTGTAGTATTTCTGCATCTAAACACGGCTACTACCTCAACATTGTAGATTTTCATGACCATTTTAACGTAGATGAAACTTCTTAAAAAATGTTAAAGCAAGAAAATTATTGTTCATAAACTAAATAAAGTAATATAAACCCAATAAGAAAAGCAAAACTGTGTGTTAACTGATTTAAGCTCTCTATTAATTAGAATGTCAATCTTTTCAACTGATTTTTTGATTACTTTTCAGTAGCTAATTTAGAATGAAATAAATCGGCCAAGTGCGGTTCAAATCACGCACTCATTGAAGGTGCTGGAGACAATTGTCTACGAATTTCGTTATTAGAATAATTAAAAATATTCCAATTTTAAAAACTAAACAAATATCAGTAAAAAAATAAACTTTTAAAATATTTCTTAAGCTTTACGACCTTGATTTGTTTGGAATTTACGATTTTATAATTCAAAAGTTATAGAAGGACATTGTTTTCACGGCTTTGGAAAAATATCATTCTGTTTATACTACGACACAAATCGCATTAAGATATTTGCCTACGATTTCTCCCGACTTGTATAAATTAGAATTCGTATGACATTTATTCAAGTACATGCGAGTATCGTACAAATCAGTTTGAACCGATTTGAATGCGAGACTTGCCTTTCGAGCTCAGTGATGAGCGTGGTATTTTGTTTACACCGAAACGTCGATATTCACAAGTCGATTATCGCCCTTCTATGTACGATATTGTATTTTTAGTTTACATAATATTATTTTTTTTATTGCTATCGACAATCGTATCTTGGAGACAAGAAATTCTCTACATGTAAATGGCCCTTAATGTAGGAACATGAATATCATTTTCTAAAAGTTGGTTACTGATAAAAGACCGGTGTCTCTATCCCAAATTTTTAGTTGTCTCGCAGTTTTTCTACACTGTTGTGTAGTCCCATATAGGGAACTCACATCTTGTGAGTTATTATCTATATTAATTATAAAACCAGTGACTTCTGATGGTCTTATTCATAGAGAGTTAGAGTAAGTCTAATGCTACATTATGGTTCTTAAAAAATCCTTTAGAGATACTTTAACTATCTATATGAATAAGACCGTAATAAAATAATTGTGACATACAAAGTCAGAGCGACGGATATCACAATTTCGTAAAAGTTACGTTTGTGTGAAAATGGCTACCCTAAATAAAACAGTATATCTCCTTAAACACGGTTTTAATTCTATTGAACAGTGGCTAAATTGCTGAGAGTACAATATTTAAAAGAAAAAAAATACGGTTTTGCTTATCTATGGTATAAATAAACTAGGCTGTATTCGTGTATAGATGTATTCATATAGAGTTCGAAAGTCAAAATTAATTTAATTTTAAAAGTCATGTCCTCGCAATTCTCATTGGAAATGCATTTCCCGGCATCCGTGTATATCCCAAGCACATCAAACCCTTTGTTTGAAGTCTTTAATGTTCTTACAATAGTGTGGTAGATAGTTACACAAATCCTGAACGAAACTGAGCTTTCTAGTTAAGATGTTCATTTCTTTGTGGAATTAAATTTTAGTATAATCTTGATTTAAAATTTTATTTATATCGTTAATAAATTTCAAAAATGAAACCACAGAGTAATGGATATCCTAACTGTAAATTATGGAGGTTATTATTTTTTGGCAATGTCTTTATTTTTCTAAAATTATAAACTAAATTCATTTCTTTTTTAAATTGAATGTAAAACTATTAAAATATGTGAAATTCGGCAATGAAATAAAGACGTTGCACACATAAGTAGCATTTCACGCTTTTGTCTAATGTGGTTTCATTTAACCCTGCTCTGACCCATTTGTTTCTGTTTATGGTGTCTCTAATCTTTTTTGGGCTCAGGTGTTAAAAGAAACTTAAAATTGCTATTCTTCTATCTTTATTATCTTCTATATGATGTTCTAAGCTTCTGGAAATATTTGCTTCTTAATAACTATTTAGCCTATTTAAATTTCCAATTCTGAAGCTAACTTTTGTATTTATAAAAATTGTAAATTCATTACTTTTTGTGCAAATTAAAGGCTTTCAGAATTTTGATGACTTCGCTTATATGCTTTTTTGTTTCTGTTCAAATTGCATTTTTTTTTGTAGTAGCACTCTCCGTTTTACTTCCTATACGATGGTATTATAATATGAATTTACGCTTTCAGGCATATAGTTGTATGTGGGCATATAACGTACGAATCCGTGAGCCATTTTTTAAAAGACTTCCTACACGAAGACCGCGAGGATGTTGATGTTGAGGTTGTTTTTTTACACAGGTCAGTATTGTCCACCATTGCTTTGCTCAATTGATCAAATAATGCCCTTGTCGTATTAAAAATACAATTTACAAAATCGTGATACAAGAAATAAGTTCATTGCTAATTTTGATTGATTATAACAACTGGATGAATTATTAGATGCAAAGTCAAGTAAACGAAAAACAAACATAGCGTTTAATAAAATAACGCTAACAATGAAAAGCAATAAGAGAAATGTAGAGTTTGATGTGGTGGTGTGTCATGTGTGATCCGACGACGCTTTCAGAAAAGAGCCCGACCTTGAGCTGGAGGGTCTCCTGAAGCGTCACTACACCACCGTCGAGTTTTTTCAGGGTACAATGATGAATGCCGTCGACCTTGAACGAGTCAAGGTTAGAGTAAGACAAATAGAACAGGCATTAGTTTCCGCACGGCCGTTACTATCATTGATACGCGTCTAATTGAATCAGTATTTTGTTTTTATTTATATGTGCATAAGACAGACATTTTTCTTCTGTAAAGATGCTGTTCCATAGTCACAGTAGGTTTTATCACTTTGGTAACTTATCTTATGGTTATTTTAATGCAATCATTGCTTCTCACGGTGGCGCGGCGGCGTGTTCCGCCGAATGGCGAGGCCCGCCGCTGCGACGCCACACGAGCGCATACTATGGTATCGATAGCGTGCATGGTAAGGCCTACGCCAGGCGGCGGACAGACCACTGCTGCTCAGTAGTGTTAACTAAGCGTTGATGGCAGGAAACCGCCCGACCTGGAGCTCGAAGGCCTGTTCAAGAGACACTTTACAACCGTGGAATTCTTTCAAGGCACCATTATGAATCCAATCGACCTACAGAGGGTGAAAGTAAGTAGCACTGCACACACGGAGATGTGATCTTTTGGGCGTGGTGTCGGTTTTGATATGTACAGACTGTAATCTCTATAGTCGTAGCGTGTCGCTCGTTGAGTGGGCCCTGTCGCGGTGTTTATACGGGTGTGTCGTGTGCCCTAAGCTCGTTGACGTGCCACGTCCGTGGCAGTAACTGCGCGTGCCCCTGCACGCCACGCCACGCCCACCCACCTGTGTTCACTGTACCAATGGGTGTTGTATGCGATGCTGGCCGGTGTGTTACCTCGATATCGATTGAACTGTACGTTATACTGGTATTGGCATTAATGGCTGCCGACGAAAGGGTTTCCGTTTCAAAATTTACACAAATAAATGTAGTTCAGTACAGTTGTCGATTTTCGATATGTTTTGCGGTAAGTCAGTGCATGGCTTCGTTACCGGAATGTTAGCATCGTTTGCATGCCCTATTTCAATTTGATCTCCACCAGCTTTTTCTAAATGAACACTACGGTCAACTATTTATCTACAATCTTATACTGAGACGTAGTGGGCATTTACGTTATTGTTATTTGTGTATGTGATTCTGCACTGTGTATACTCATGCTTTTTCTTCGCCTAATCTTAGCTCGATGTGTGTTATCTGTTTTAGCACTTCGATATTTAGAATTCTCTTCAAATACCACTTTAATATCTGAAATAATTCCTTAAATAATTTTTGTCTATTTCAGTATATAAGAAACATTTTCAATATTTGTCAAAATTGTATCTGTGCTAACCATGATTATTACATTGGCTTTCTTACTTCAAATAAGAACCTCGAATGGAACGATCTAATCTAATTTTTCAAAATTAGGTACACGAAGCGGATGCTTGTCTAGTGCTAGCCAATAAATACTGCCAAGATCCTGATGCTGAAGACGCAGCTAATATCATGAGGGTTATCTCAATTAAGAACTATTCAGATGACATCAGAGTCATCATCCAGCTGATGCAATACCATAATAAAGTAATTAGTATTTCTCTTTTTCTATTATTGTCGATAAAATAAGTACCTTATGATTTTAACACTTAAGTTTTTATCTGCAAATTTTTGTGCTCGTTAAGTTTAAATGTCAGTCTCAAATATATTATAGACTGGTGGAGAGAATATGAAGATTTGTATACGTAATTTATACTGCCAGAAATTTAACACGAGACTTATGTTCCAGTGAATTAAGGGTCCCAACTCTTAGCCTAGTACATAGATTACAAAGGCTATCGATAGGGTTGACTTACGAGTAAATATAAAAAACAATAAACATTTCTTAATATAGCTTTATGCATATTATATAACCCGAAAACGAAAAGATACGTAACCACCTCATGTTAGCGGACAGACGGTATATCCGTCACTTTTGCTTCAGCAAACTGAGGCACAGCACACATCAGTAATCTCGGGGATTAGGTTTGTTCACGATGTTCTCTTTAAGGTTAGGACAATATGGATACTAGATTAATAACACTATCGAAGTGGTGCAGGCACACCCAGAACAAATACAAACCCGATTCATTTAAATGAGACAGGTGCCTTCGAGTTTTTAATATAAATAGTTACATCTTTGATATTTCAGGCTTATCTCCTAAACATTCCATCGTGGGATTGGAAGCAGGGTGACGACGTAATCTGTTTAGCGGAATTGAAGTTGGGTTTTATTGCCCAGAGCTGCCTCGCCCCAGGCTTTTCTACGATGATGGCCAACCTGTTCGCCATGAGAAGCTTCAAGACGGTCAGATTTTGAATCTTTTGTAGTTTATCTATGAGTTATGAAATTGCTGTCGTCTAACAGTGCCTTAGAAGTTGACACTGTATAGGTAACTATCAGTGGTATATTTAGGCAGCTGTTTGACGGCAATACTGTAATAAGCCATCAACTTCGAACGTGACTGACACTCATGGTCCTCATGGTCAAGACGAAGACTTAATAATAGGGGGCCTAAAGAGAAGTGTGTGGATAGAAGGAACGCTTAGAAGAAGCGCCAAGTAACCGTTCCTGCCTCCTCAGACTCCTATTCACCTTCGCTATCTTTGCATCCTTCTACCCTGCGCACCATGAGAGAATCACGTACAATTTGCTAACCTATAATTTTATATCTGTGGAACACGTTAATTACCAAGCTAACAGTAAGAGATTTCTCATGGGTTACATACATTATGAATTCATCAAGCAAAATTTCATGATAGGTCGAAAGTCAGCGCGAGCCCTCGGTATCGCGCGATTGGCAATTAACGTGTTAATGAATTTTCCTGAAATTGCAACTGTCGATATTGGATTAGATTTTTTTTTATACATTTTGCTTATAATTTTCAAATATTTCGATATAACTTTAACATTACTCTCATTAACACTTCTTCACATCTTTGTCTTCCGTGACCACGGCTACAGAAAAATAGCCGAAATGGCGAAATGAAATCAAATAAATAAAATTCCACGCTTAAAACAGTTAAACGTAGTTTTAATTATATTTCGACATTATTTTTACCATGTGTTACATTTGCAATCTTTGGAACGCTGAACGCTTTGTTTTATAAACAAAAGTGTCATTGCTAATTCAAACAAGAGCTATTCGACAAGAATGTCAAAATTGTCAGGGCTTTAATTCTCAGAGGCACAGAAACTTCTAACAGAATTTGCGGCATTTCCACAGTCCCAAGACATGGCTATATGGACTAATGACTACATGCGAGGTACCGGGATGGAGATGTACACCGAGACACTAAGTCTGACGTTTATCGGGATGCCCTTCAAACACGCTGCAGAGTAAGTGGCAGCGAACGAGACGCTTGCGACCGTGACACGAAACAATGTCACGCACAGACCTATACATACAAGTGTTTGAACCATACCATACCGCCGTGGTAACGGGACAGCGCCACTAACTAAATCACTAAGCTTTTCTCATTAGTGTATGTTCTCGTACTATTTTGGTTGCCGGCTTTCAGTCTGTCTAATTTTTGATAATAAATGTTACCTGTCTTTCAGTAAATACTGCACTGAAAAACTAGAATCTCGCGATAGTGGGTTTCAATAGATGTACTGAGTGTTTCAGGATGACAACATAACACATATAAATCATATCTATATATTTATTATTCGAAATCACAACAATGCATTACAGTTAAATCTTTGCACAATATTGTATTAGAGTATATTTAATAGTAATTCGTTAGTCAAGGCCATATTCAACAGTGAGATCGTGTGTATTTCTTACATAACGATACGATTTTGCCGCACTGTTAATTTTTTTTAAATATCTTCAACAATGCTAAAGGAATTTTGCAGGTACTATTTACACTTGAAAGAAGTGGCACAATACTTTCAGATTCACCAAAACTCTTAACTTTGTTATATCTTGCATCTTAATCAGCCAAAGCAAAATAATATTTATTTTGCTTTTTTATTAAACAAGTATGGGAAAAATGGAAACTCATTTATTGTTTCACAACACTTTACAGTTCTTGTACATCATCTATATCTGTTTTGCAATCCTCTTCGTTTGCCATTTTTTCAAGGAATAACCACAGTAGGTAACAATGTGTGGACTCAATACATCACCTGATCTGACTAGCGTGGTTAATTATTGCTGACATTATCTCTAATTTAGTCATTCTGAAACACACAGTATATTATGCTTGTTTAGGAGACGATACTAATAGACCTAATCCAGCGAAAGGAGACTGCCGGGGAGTGAATCATGCGTTTGCAGGGGCTCCATTGGCGAGTACACCGGCTATGACTAACATGGCACGTGCTTTAGCGTCTCCCGTTGGTTGATTGCAGTCCCCCGACACTCAAGCTTGGCAGAACGATTACCTCCAGGGTACCGGATGCGAGATGTACACGGAAACACTGTCAACCTCCTTCACAGGGATGAGTTTTCCACAAGCCAGCGAGTAAGAGCTCCCCTTGGGCCACCACACCCGCACCGTAGACACTGTGTGCCGACTTGCTGACCAATGCTGGAGTTGCCATACGTTAACCATCTTTATTTTTAATTTCTAATCTTCATAACTTCGAAAATATAATATCTAATCAATTCTTCTATATTATTCATGGATGGGAAAAAAGTCATCAATTTTATCCAATTACAAATCTAGAATGTGTCCAGAAGGCTAGTTGCATTACTAAAGCCGATGACAATGTTTATTCGCTTTGCGAAGTATCAATTGGTCTTCTCATCACATATCAAAGAGTATGTTGCTAATAAATCTTTAAATAAATCTCTTTGTTGAAATAAATGTTATTCTTTTATTGAATGATGACATAATTTATTTTCACTTTCACGAATGGCGGCTCCAGAACTTGCTACTGAGTGTGCACTTATTAACCAATAAATATCTCTAGAACATGTTTACGAGTAGGTCCTTAGGATTTAATATCTCTTCTGAATTTCAGACTAGATTGCATGTTGAATGGGTAAATTTCTTAGATTTAGTGGTATGTACATTTTTTTGTATTCCATTGTAGTCTGTTAAAAATTAAGTACCTAAAGTGGTGGATCTTAATTTTAATTAAACTTTGTTCTTCTTGTTTTGGGAATTATAGAACTATTTTTTATTGTACCAATTTTGTGATCAAATTACTTCAGTGCAGTAAGACTATGATATCATATTTACATACTTAATCACTATAAGCGACAAAAGTGAATCTTTACGCGATGCCTGCTTTATAATTGTAACGCTTATCCTCAAGTAATTTTTTGTGACTGCTAGTTTAATAACTGACCAAGCAAAGAAGAGCAAAATGTTTTCTTCTAAATATTTGCTCACGATATCAATACTAACTTCAATTAAATGTACCTCTTTAACTTCTTGTGAAAGATATTGACTACATTTACTTACGTTACGTTTACTTTAATCAATAGAAAGCAAACCCTAAATTGCCGAGAAACCCCATGGTTTAATTTTTTCGCATTTTTGATTATTTTGGTCTTGTTTTTGACGTTCGTAAGAAAACCATACAATATGAGCATATAATAGCTACAATATATATAAATAAATAAAAATGTATTTTTTGACATAGCATCACGATAATAGACTTCCATTTTTAACTCCATTACTAACACAATTTGTACATTAAAAAACGCTACCAAATTATTCGGATGTAAAAATCATGCGTCAGTTATTATTATGTAAAGGATTAAAAAATGTAGAATTCTACAGTATAATATGTTGGTATGTTCTTTATTTTAAAATATCATGGTCAGGCTTTTAATTATTTGTTGAAATAATTTATATAGCTATGTAGGTACTAATTATTCGTTTGACATTTGGCATGCAGTTTGGATATATTAAGTTTAGATATATTTTATTTATGTATCTGCAAGTAAAATAATTTTAATGTGTAATGGCTCTTAATACATATTTGCTAATTGGAATGCTTTGGCCACGATTTTGACTCTTGTCAAAGAAAAACAACAACACATTCATATTAAGTTCAAAATTAAACTTATAGAAATACCAAAATTTGACTTATCTAATTTAAAGCATGTTTTTCATCTTGTATTAAAGATACTATTTAACATTCTAATGTTATCATATAAATTATAGTTAATATAGCATGATTTGTAGTCTTATTAGTTTTGTCTGCATCTAAGTAAACGCTACTGAAGATTCTAGTAGTTATAATGATAATATATTTCTTAACTTTGAATATCATCTTACAAAAAAACGTAGTCCAAGCAAAATTAAGGGGCACAACATTTTCTCAGGTTATGTTTTACGAAACTAAAACTTCTTCTATTGGCGATCGAGATCAAAGGAGAAGAAGGGGCTGATAGCAAAATATCCATCAATCCTCGGAACGTGAAAATCCACGCAAACACACAAGGTTTCTTTATTGCACAATCTGCTGATGAAGTTAAAAGGTAAGTAAAAGATATATCTGATATATGTGACACTACTCAAAGTTTTATAAGCGAATACAACTAAATTAGTGTTGGCAATAAACAGATTCCAAACAAATTAATAGTCGCTAAATATCATATTGACTGGAAAAGAATATCTGCTTTTAATGATTTTCAATTATTCAACCTTGTCAAAACCAGTTGATCATATTTTTAGTAATTACGCAGGCTAAAGCATGAAATGTCATTGATCAATATATCTATTCCAGAGCTTGGTTTTACTGTAAAGCGTGCCACGAAGACATCAAGGATGAGACACTAATCAAAAAATGCAAATGCAAAAACTGTAAGATCATTTTATTACTCCTATCACGGCTTAGTTAAATTTTTTAGAAATTATTTTGAAAAATTATAATCTTTTCTCCAAACAGTGCTGAATAAACTATATTCTGCTAAAAGATTCTGTGACATTCTTTCTGGAGAACTTCTATTGTATCAATTATTATTGTTGTAACACGAGCTGTGTCCTATAATATGTTTCAATCACTTTTAACACTATCTCTAAGTAATTCTACCTAAGTGCTGCCACATGTATTGAACACTAGGTACTTCTACTTATATACTCGAGGACATGTCGACACTGACTCGTTCGCCCTCACACTGTTAAACTTTTCTATTTGTGAGACATTAATATTGTATATTGTTCGGCTAAACTTTTAGTGACCGCGCACCAGCGGAAGGTTGGAGCCGACATAGGTAACTTGCACTACACCTAACCTCACAAATTGACGTTTTCCGATATTTATTTTTCGTGTCTATATATAATATAATTTTGTTGAGTTGCTTTAGTGGTGTTGCGTCCGTACCTCACAGACTGGATACGCTGCAAGGCATTATCTTGACCCGTGCTCGTTCACATCCTGTATAATTTAGCGATCATTGTGTATGTCCGCTGATGAATGGATACCGCCACAAGATGACCACACTACAACACTTCACATTTTTCTATGCCTTTTGAAATTCTCACTCTGTTATGTTTTTTATTGATAAAGGGAGGAATTAGTGCATCATACAATATTACGCGACAACAGAAACTAATCAGGACATTGTTACCCGGTAATAGGACGGAGATATCACTTTCAAAATTGAAGGGTTTTAAACAGAAATTGTGATGATGCACTTGCAAGCCCAGCACACAGAGTGCATTGCATGTATACATATAAGTAGTAATAAATAACGCAAACAGCAATTGCACTGTCATTATGTCCCTAAAACACCTAGATAATATATATGTAAAAATCCATGAAAGCATGTCTCAGAAATAAAAGAGAGTGAAAAGAGAACGCTGATAGAACTTGCAACATCAAGAGTGAGCTTTGGAAGACAAAAACTTTCATGACAGTTCCAGCTTGACTGTGCTAACCGAAGCGACTAATGCGGATTACATACTATTCATCGCGTCACCATCTTTAGCCTTTGGTACTAATAATTCCATACACATTAAGACTAAACATCACAGCGATTTCTCCACTAAATGACTTTAATTTATCTGTCATACCGAGTAAACAGTTCCAAACAAAGTTTTAGTTCAAATCTAACTATTATTATATAAATGGTATTATGGTCTGTATAAAAACTTGTGATTTTAATATAATCTAAAATAATATGGAAAATAAAAATTTATTTAATTTCGTTGCATTTATAAATATATAGATCTACAGACATACAAATTATACACATATACACCCAAGCTTTGCAATTTACTGTTAAGTTATGGGTGGTATACATGGTAGAACTCTGGGCCGATATCAAGGAACGCTCAGAAAAAACCAAAATGTGACGTCTTTATTCTTTGGTATTTGGCCCTTATTCATAAATTCAATCTAAATTACACTTTAAATCACTAGCATAAAGTTTAAAATTCAATGCACTATATGAACAATTTCCTTTGATCTACGAATAAAAAAATTTCTGCCTTAAGTATATACAGATAGAACTAAAATTAATTTGAAATATTTTAAATTTGATTTCAATTGAAAATTAATACTTAATTGAATTTTATATGTTTATCTCTTTTTAGTGTCGCTTTTTCATTGTGGAGTGAAACTCGATGAAAGCTTCAAATCACAACGATCCTAAAGAAGTTTTACTTCAAATAATTTCTATTTTATTTTTGATATATAAATTAAAGTCGTTTATTATAAAAACCTGAAAAGTGATGTTTAGCGTTAATAATATCAGAAGGGTTTGGAATTTGGTGATACCAATGAATTTAATTAATAACAGACACGTGACGATCGGAGCGTTACTTCGTGTATGTCAGAATTTGGATTTTTACAGATGTCGGAATGATGATGATGCAGACTGGAATGGTGAAACAAAGTCTTAATACGTACAGGGCTTGTCTCGACGGTACGGAACGGAAAGCAGAGCTATTACCGTACCTCACACACGTTTAGTTTGTTTGCGACTAACCATTGCTCTGAAAAATATATATCATATTAATTGAGCTACAGTATGCTAATACACGTAAAAACGAAACACGCATTATTGTAGCTGGGCTAAGCCATAAAATAACTAAGTATATTATTGCTTAATGTTACGAATGGGATTAGGAGAGTACGTATCAGATCCGAACAATCCCATATCTGACCCCCCCGCCCCCAAACAAATAGCTCCCGGTATTTCGATCACCATACCCGTACTTGCTAACATTGTATCATTATTTTGACTAAATTTATGTTTTCAATGAGTCACGGGTGTCGGTTATCAGAAATCTATGTTATTATGTCCGCCATCAACTGTATGTCAGGACACCCCCAGCTTTGCATCTCTGTCTGCATACATAACTATTATTTGCGTTTCTTCTGTAACAGCCACAGTGAAAGCAGATTCGATAAATTACTTAGTTGTTATAGCAGATGAGCTTTAATAGGTATTGTTTTTCGGTTCAGTGGCTACGTTCAGGAAGGGCGTACGAGCCGTCCAGATGGTTGGCAGGGCAAGTACGTAACCTAAATGTGTATAAACTTCAATGTAAATGTCAATGTGATGTCATTATCGTTATTATCTAATTGGAGAGGCACGGGCACCGAGGCGCCTTCGACTACAACTCGTAGCCTCTACTGTCTTGTCTATTATATGTTACTATATGTGCATTTATTCAGCAGTTAGATGTTTGCCTCTCTTTAGCCGATTCATTATAAACATCGAGAGACAATTATTATACATATTGTGATGCCGTTTATTTATTTTGGTGTTGTTGTTATAATTATTATTATATCCACGAGAATATATTCTATAGGAGTATTTTAATTCCCTGATTTTGCATCGACATAGTCCCTATAATTTTGATGTTGTGAAGTAATAGTTTTTTATTTACATGATAATATTATGATGCTTAAAATTATTGAAAATATTATTAATTACCCTGCATAGGGAACATTTAATTAGATGATCTCGCCTCGATAGAACCGTGAAGACTTTGCCGTCATTGGCCACTGCGCCTGTTCCAGTCGTACTGTCCGGTATAATCGCTACTTTTTATCATATCCCTGTAAAATTTCATTATTGCTATCATAATTTTAGTTTTCGGAAACATTTTGATACCTTCACCCCATTTCGCCAACCCTTGTCACTAGTTAAATCATTTAATAAGTAGGGTTTTAAATCCATTGAAATTCCTAAACATAGAATAGCACTTAGAGCTTGTCTATTAGATAATATATTAATTTTATGTATGCTTCATGTCTGGTGCATGGTTTTGCATGTTTGTCATTGTAATATTAGATTGTTTTAGACCAACAATTTTTAAATATTTTTATTTGGTGAATTGAGATATGGATAAATTCGTTTCACCTTTGAAGATGTATATTCTCAACTATGTACCATTTGATTTGGCTTCATCTAAAAGAGCGAATAAATCACAATTTCAAAGTAACCATAAAAAAAAATAACTATATCCCATAATTGATATCTGAATAGGAATGTTAATAACTAAATAATATTAAAATCTTAAAGCTGTCACTTTAGTGCGTACCTATTTGAGATCTATTGTAATCAAATATTTTAATGATACGCGTTTTTTTTATTTTCAAAAGCTCACACAGTCGCAACTTTGAAGTTTTCTGAATGTCATAATTCCGCTTGTATTTTAATGAACGCTTCAAAGGTGAAACTGAATAACCCCAATTATTACAACCTACTCTTTCTGGATGAATATCGTAAGTGCCACCGTCTAAGCAATTACTCTTTAATATTAGGACCATTGTTATCGAAAATTTACACTTGTTGAGAAAACATAAAACTTGTTGAGAGAGAGAGAGAGAGAGCAGTGGCGCTTATGACGTTGTTGTCCTTTAAAGGGTCTATGAAATGACCACCATTGATTGTGGTTAATGAACACGCTGTACATTGCGATGTGCCTGTAGGTACCGTATTTATTAAATGGTGTACCGGAATGCGAATTGTGCTGATGTTTTGCAGATGATCATCACCCTCCCCCCACCTTCACGCCGCCAGAGTTGCCCAAGAAGGTCCATGTTCGAGGTACATCTCAGGCTAAAGCCCGAGTGTTTTTTGTTTATCATTTTATTTATCATCGGCCCACTTATCCATTGAACCGGCGATGTGCTTCCCCTCACCGAGAGGTATAGTGCACTTAGTGGCTTTATCACGCATATTTCATAGCGAGCACTAATCGATTATTTGAACAGAAATGCCTTTTGGGAACTTCGAAACCGCTTACACTAGGCATGAACCCGGCTAAAGTTAGTAGTTAAATTGACCCTGTCGCTTCAGTCAAAATTAAGCCAATCAAAATTATAATGTAAATACACAATTTATCAAAATCAGTTGTTTTGTTACGTTTGCATTCACTGAGGTTTTAATCTTATAAATAATTTCATCGATCTGTGCTTCTTGGTAAACTCTAAAGCGGATGTATTATCATTTGTGGTATATATATGCCCCTGAGCCGAGCATCGCAAATACCCCATGGCATTGCATCTATACGTCTATATTACAAACTGCCCGCCATTTTGTATCTCCCTTAAGAGTTGCCAATTTGTGGACGCTTGATTTCACTTGACTAAAGCAAAGAATGCGTACATCCAATACTGCCCTATTACTGTTCCTAATAACGAAGACTAATGTCATCACTATACGCAATGGCTCGTATTAAGATCTTATTACATATGGCAAAGTACAAACGACAGTGTAAATGTTGAGAATAGCTATTTAGAACGCAATAAATTATTGTCCAGAATTGGCAACACTCATCTCTGTATGCTAAAAGCTTTTGTCGTAGATTTTGATTGAAATTTGGAAATTATTTCGTAAATTAATTTAAAAGTAAAGAGAAACCTTTGACATGGTTGATAATTAATTAATAGTTCCCTTCATGCATTAACATAGGTCTCAAAAGAAAAAATATTATTTCAGGTGAAATCGCAAGAGAACGAGGAGAAGATACTAGTTGTGAGTAAACGATCTTATTAACCAGCTGTAAATACATCAAGTCCTTATAATTCTGACAAAAACCGTTTTATAAGATCGAAATTTCATTTTACACTAGTTAATGCCCAACGCTTTTTTAAGATGAACAATCGTTCGGTACGACCAGCGCGCCATCTATTGTACATTGATTTATTTCTTTATTAATCATTTTACGATTTGTATATAGTAATAACCCGGAACCATAGGAGTGCAGCATCAACGACGTTGCTATCCCCAATGGCTAATCAACTAATGAATACCACGACGACGAGGCAAGTGAATAAAGTGAAGCCTAACGTAAACAGAGCACCACCAGATACGTAAGTTAGCCTTTATATTGAGTAGTAAAGTAACATAAAATAATATTAACAAAATACAGTTCATAGCGATTGTGTAAAAGTGACACTCAGTTTAAACCTTGCCAAATACCCTTTGAATTCAATTTAATCAAACTACAAGTCCTTGGGATCATTATTGTTGTAATAAATAGTCGTCGTAATCACCTCTAAAGACTTAATTATATTCATAAACTGAAGTTTTAAAAACTAAGTAGTTTTTTAAGCTCTATGCTCTTATTCTCTTTCTGTCGCGGCTTCACTTCAAAATTCTGAATTTTGCTAAAATGATGTTATGTCTCATTTTCTTAAATTATTTTTGCTTAGTTATCTGATTTTACAATTGAAATGACTAAATGAAAAATACAGCTGTGCAGTTTTAAGTACTCGCAGTTTTCTAACAAATTAATCCAATATATACCTACGTTTTCTTGTAATATCAGTAGAACAAAATATTCGACAAATGTGACTTCATATGTAACTTCAATTAGGATTTTCATCATTAATATACTGTTCTCTTTCTCCGAATGAAAGCCACAATCGATTGTAATATAATACACAAAGTGTAATAGACACTTTAAGATATTATTATCTGCACATTCCATTATTCAACGATCTTTTAAGATAGCAGAATTTGAACCCTGTGTTACAGGAATCCCCAGGACCAAGATACCAATTACCAAGCCTACCACCTTGCCTACGAAGTGAAAAAACTCATGTAATTGAAATATTTATCTCAGCTAGAAAGATTTTTGATAATAGTAGTTTTGATGCAATGATTTTCTTTTCAGTTAGGTTCTGTTACGAGAGATAAAATGTCTTCAGTATCATATTTAAAAATAGTACTTATCACAACCATATCAAAAGTTTTCACAGATGTTATGTATGTAAAATGATCATAAATCTATACTAGCAACATCTACTGATCAAAATGTAACTAATCATTAAAGCAACACATTGTCATTTCCAATATTCTTCTATGGAACAACACAATATTTTTTTAGAATAATACACACAAACACACACATATATATAAGGTCTTTACCTATGAAATTGCCGTTTTTAATTAAATAAGTTAACATATTTTATTCTATTCATCAAAGTAATCCCCCCATGCAATCTATGCATCTTTGCCAACGCAGTGAAGGTTTATTTATGCCCTTGTTGAAGAAATTAGCTGGACGGGATGCAACAAATTCTTCAAAGGCATTTTGTACTCTCAGGTATTGAATTTTTCGAGTGTTCAGTTCTTCACAGTACACATCGGCATTAATGCTCATCATTTGGTAAGAAGCTGTGATGAATCACATCGGCGCTAGACTACCAAACACTGACCATCAGTTTTCTAGGGGTAAGTTTTCGTTTAAGGCATCGTCTACGTACTGAACCAGGATCCAATCAACTTGCTGAGCACTTGCGATTGTCAAACAGCATCCATTTTTTGACGTAGGGAACAATGCGGTTCAAAATACCTTTGTTTGTGAGCTTGTTGAGCAATGCAAGGCACGTCTCGACTTCGCGCAGGCGATCATTGAGTTCGTAGGGCACCCATTTGTCAAGCTTTTTTACCTTGACAATTTGACACAAATGGACCAATATTGTTTTGACGCTAACATCGAAAGCTCCTGCTAATTCAGCCATAGATTGAGCATCATCAGCTGCCAGAATCGTTTTGAAATCGTCAGTGTTGACTAAAGATTTCGGACGACCAAGAGGTTCATTTGTCAGGTCAAAATTTCCAGAACCGAAGCGGGATAACAGGCGGTACTTTCGGTTGTAGTGTTCGCTCCGTAAACGTCGTTGATATCGTGTGCCGCTTATGCCGCGTTGCTGCCACGACGATGCTCATATTCCATAATTACCCGATTTTTTATCGCATCCATGATGACATTTTCGTATATATTTTTATGTTCAAATGCGATGAAAACATCAATAAACAAATGACTTGTTTTTGAAAAAAGAATTCATTTTTTTTAATAAAAATAATTTGCTATGAGTATCTTAGCCAAACAAAAAATATTTTGATTTGAAATGGTCAGTACTGCAGAAAAGGCAATTTCATAGGTAAAGACCTACATATATAACTGTTGACTTTTTTTCTGAACACTACAAATCCTCGATTATATGACTTCAAAATCTGCTATACAATTCTTTCAATATCATCATACATTTAATGTATACAAAATTAGTGATAACATCCTTATACAAAACTAATTCCAATATGGATCTGAAAACATCTCTCGTAACGACCTAATCATTTTCAGTAGTTCGTAGTGCTTAAGTCACGATCATGACGAAATTTATGTTAAGCAGAATAGTATCATTTCTGCACTATAAAGCACGACATATAATAAGATAAAATAATATGTAGTTAATAGATGGAGGCATGTTTATATCACTTTTCATAAAAAAATATCTTATAGACAATAATTTGTTTAAATTGCAATTAAACATCTTAGAATTAAAATATATTTTATGTCCAGTCTTCAAACGTTTAGAATTTTCATACAACTTGGGAATGCATGAACATTTTGTTATAATTGTAATGTTTTTGCTGTTCATTAGTGTTTTACTACGAACATCATTAGCTACTTTAGCTTGTATACATATTACAATATGTATATCACTATTAACTTTATGGTCAATGACACCTGCATCTAATGATATTTCTAGCACAAAAAGCTTTCCATATTAGATGATATTTACACTCCTTTAACTTTCAAACACCAACTTGTAGAAATAAAAGCAAAATTTAAACGAATTTCTAAACCAAAACTTAAAATCGCATTAATGCTGAACATGTACTATACTATCTAAAATTCTCTTGGGGTCAACTTTGTAGTTTACTTTCAAGTGCAATATAGTAATGTTTATCCCTATCGTTGCTATCCAAGTAATACGAGCAAGTTGCTCAACTCTAGACGCCATAAGATCCTAAAAATAAAGGTTTACTATTTTAACAAAATAATGATTAATTTGCCAGGCCCACAAGCAGGAGTAGCGGTGGTAACCAGAATAACAATGGTGTTAGCCTGCCAGCCGGTCTGGCCGACGACCAGTCAAAAGACTTCGACTTTGAAAAGACTGAAATGAAATACGACTCTACTGGCATGTTCCATTGGAGTCCCGCCAGGAATTTGGAAGATTGTATATTAGTAAGTACAGAAATACTAGACATTGGCTTGGTACACAAATCTTATCTCACACATACCTACATACTTGTTATTATATACCTATCCCATAGGGGTAGGCAGAGACGGTAGATTCCTACTTGCCATAATCTTGTCTCATACCTTTCGTTTCGTCTACTTATATAACTTTCTTCGTACATGTACGTTTATTCGAGATTTTTTTTACTTGACCTTACTTTCTTTTTCTCCAGGACAGAAATCAAGCGGCGATGACAGTCCTAAACGGCCACGTGGTAGTGTGCTTGTTCGCGGACCCAGATTCGCCTTTAATAGGTCTTCGGAACCTGGTGATGCCGCTCAGAGCGTCCAATTTCCACTACCATGAGCTGAAGCATGTAGTTATTGTGGGAAGCGTCGAATATATTAGAAGAGAATGGAAAATGTTGCAGAATCTACCGAAGATTTCTGTTTTGAATGTGAGTTTTTGATGTTTTGAAATTGTAGAAATCTAGAGATTTTTTGTTTTTTAATTGCAGAGTTTCAGTCATTACAAAAAAATCTACGCTTAACGCCATAATTTCATTATTTTCCGCC
Organism: Dendrolimus kikuchii; assembly: GCA_019925095.2. Lineage (NCBI taxonomy): Eukaryota > Metazoa > Arthropoda > Insecta > Lepidoptera > Lasiocampidae > Dendrolimus > Dendrolimus kikuchii. Next base: position 20,731,700 of record CM034395.1, on the reverse strand, counting down.
TCGGCTCAAAAGCTAGAAGGAGAACTTGATTTATAAGACTATAACCAACCTATTTAGGTTTTACTTACCTACTTTAAGTTAAAGGTTAACAACAAATAGCATTATGATTCGCCAAAATTTATCTAACGATGCCCCAGGCGACTATGTACTAGTAGATAACAGAGTTTTACCAACAATTATACTATATGAATGGCTGCCACTTCGCGATTTCACTGCAACATTTTAAAACAGTATGTAGATTAGATATTCCTGTGAACTTTAATCATATAGATCCAGTAATATCCGAGAAAAATGTGTCAAAAATTATAAATCTAGACTGTCGGACGCACATGATCAAAATATATACAGGTACCATTTTTTCCAAAATGGTACAGAACCCTACAAAGTGTCAATTGACCCAACTTTCAACTATCCTATTGAATTTCTATTCATTTATTCTTTATTGTACACAAAAGTTACATACAAAATTATAGAAAAGTGGTGATATACAAAGACGAGCTTAACCCTAATACATATATTTCAGGGTTCACCGCTAAGCCGGGCCGACTTGCGTGCAGTGAATGTGAACCTGTGCGATATGTGCTGCATACTGTCAGCGAAGGTGCCATCGAACGATGACCCGACGTTGGCGGACAAGGAGGCTATCCTGGCTTCGTTGAACATCAAGGCCATGACGTTCGACGACACGATAGGCGTGCTCAGCGCCGGCGTCACCAACGGGAGCAGCAACGCACAACCGCCGCCCGGTCAGCCCCCCGCCCCGGTCCTACTGCAGAGGCGGGGCTCCGTCTATGGTGCCAATGTGCCTATGATCACAGGTGAGCCCCATTCACCCACCTCTATTATTACTCGACTCACTGCTGCATGTAAGCGAACAGCACTAATTTTGTATCGATTTGCAGCGCCGCTTGCGGCAGTCCCTGAAACTAATATTTATACTAACATAGAATATACATAACATAACATAACATAACATAATTCTTTATTTCCTCTTTAAGTATACAGAGAAACTTAAAACTAGTAAAAACATTAACTAAGAGGCTGGTGCCTGAATTAGGTTAAGAAGAAACCTGTGGTACAGGTCACCAGGATCAACCCGTTGGCTAATTAAGAGAAGAAAAAAGAAAATATACTAACTTAAAATTATTATAAATAATCGTGTTAGAGTGAGTCTTTCAAGTGCATATGTGTGATGTAGTGTCTGTGTATCTGTAAGTTCGCATAGGTGATGTAAGAATAAGTATGTGTGATTGAGCGGGAGTAAATGAGTCAGAGAATATAAGATCCATATGTTGTGTAAGAAGTGTCAGGAAATCATGGAGGGGATTAGGAAATAACGTTGATAGTGGAAAACTGCATAGTCATTTAGGAATATACAAGAGGTCTTCAGTGGACTGATAGTCGAGAGTTTTTAAGAAGTTAGTAATTTTTGCTTTACAAGTACATTTATTAAGGGGGTATATGTTTAATATATTATTTATTTTATTATAAAGGAAATCACCCAGAAAACAAAAGAAATTTTGTGTGCGACTAGTACGAAATAAAGGAGTTATACAAACATCTAGTTTACGTCGTTTATCTATAGCCCTATTAAAATAGATAAGAGAGTGTTTTTTAAGTACAATGTGCAAGATGAAGGTTTGCCTGACTGTCATAACATCCCATTCTTTATACAGTTTAACGGTAGGATAGCGGAAAGGAAGACCTGCCCCAACCTTAAGAATGGCGCGTTGAGCTCTTTCAACTTCAAGGAGGTAACTCTTAGCACATCCTCCCCACGTTGTAATGCAGTAGCTGACAAGAGAACGGCACAAGGCAAAATAAACCATCTTAATTATTTGTCTATCTGCTACATGTCTGAGCATTCTAAAGATATAAATAAGTTTACGAAGTCTGGTTACTAGGTTGTCCATATGTGTCTTGAAGCTTAATGATTGGTCCAGTATAATTCCAAGATATTTAATAGTGTCAGTTCTCTGCAATGAAGGACAAATGCAGTTAAGAGTTTTTTGCAAGCAGGTATGAGCCGTGATGGAGAATCTTGTTTCTGGGGCCGATTTAGCACTCAGAGAAAAGGCGATGTACTTAGTTTTAGTGACATTAAGAGTTAACATGTTACTGCGCAACCAGTCACTCACTCTATCAACTCCGAGTTGTGCACTATGATATGTTTCGTCCCAAGAGTTACCACTAAAGATTAAGGCAGTATCATCCGCAAACGTTATAATTTTGCCATTAAGAAGCCGAAGACGGCATAAATCATTTATATAGATTAAAAATAAAGTGGGGCCAAGGATGCTGCCCTGCGGAACACCATAATTTATAGGAAGCTCATCACTTAGCATTTCATCGATCTTGACTATTTGAGATCTATTGCTAAGGTAATCAGTAAAAAGAAGAAGTGGTAATCCTCTGACTCCAATTTTTTCTAACTTGTTTAACAAGAGTGGAACAAAAACCGTATCGAACGCTTTCGCAAGATCTAAAAATACAGCTAAAGACTTTAATTTCTCATCTAAATTCTTTATCAAAGAATTAGAGAGCTCGTGTACAGCATCATCAGTAGACTTATTCCTTCGAAAACCATATTGGGAAGGTGCGAGTAGGTGGTTCGCTTCCAAATATGTGACAAGGCGGTGATTTAAAACTCGTTCCAAAATCTTAGACAAAGCAGGTAGTATTGAGATAGGTCTATAGTTAGATACGCAGCTCTTGTCACCACTCTTATGAACAGGTTTAATCAAAGCAGATTTAAAAGCAGAAGGAAAAACACCATTGGATATTGAAAGATTGCAAATGTGTACAATCGGAGGAGTAAGTAGGTGATAGTACCTTTTTAATATCTTACAAGAAATTTGATCGGTTCCAATTGCACATTTATCTTTTAGACCATTAATAACTCTTGTAATCTCAAAACTATCAACTGGTAGAAAAACTAGAGAGTTCACTGGCGAGGATAAATGATTATTATCGTCATTACTATAGTCATTATTGTTACAGATAATAGCTTCCGCTAATTTCTTCCCAATATCTACAAAATATTTATTGACTTTATTTATACTACCTTTACGATCAGCATTTGATACGAGACTGGAGGCACTATCCTGGATTCTATCAGTGCCACTTATTCTTTTTATTACTTCCCATAGTTTCTTGTTGTTATTATTTGCATTGAGAATTTCCTGCTTTTCGTAATCTATTTTAGCTTTCTTGAGCAAGGCATTACAGAAATTCCTATAGCGTTTGTATGTTAATATAAGAGTGTCATTATCTTTATCCTTTTTAACTTTTTTGTACAAGTTATCCCTGTTTTTCATACACCGTAATAATCCCTTGGTGATCCACGGCTTACTTATATGTTTTCGATTAGGCAATTTGGTTGATATTGAGCATGCTTTTATTGCTGAAACAAGCATATTAATAAACCAGTCCGTAGCCTGATTAGTATCAGAGCATTGGAAGATAGGCTGAAAATTCATGCTAAGGAGGGATTGATCGAGAAGTAAGTAGTCAAGGCGTTGCGAAAATTTTAAAATGTAAAGGTTTTCATTCAAAAAGTTAAGAGTAAAAGCAACACTTTCATGGTCCGTGATAGATGATTCGATGACTAAGCAAGACGTAACCCTATTAGTCTTGATCATCATATGATCCAAGCAAGTTTTATCATGAGTGGGAAGGTTATGCCCTGGTAGAATACAGTGACTAGCTAATAAATTAAGATACTCATGCGAGCGCTTATCTGAAGAGTTAGAAGAAATGTCAATGTTGATGTCACCACACAATATAATGTTTTTGAAACAATTTAGACCAGATAGAAGCTGATCAAGCGATTCAATAAAGCTGCTTATATTGTACTGACTCGGGGGTCGGTAAATACCTAAAATACAAGTATCATTATTAATTTTTAACAAAAGGCAATTGGCGTCACTTAGCGTCGGTTCCTCATAAGAGGCATCTAACTGATTTTTATAATATATAACTACTCCTTCATTCTGAGAATTGTTGTTAGATGTACTTATATAGTTGTAATGTTCTAAAACAGGTATAAATTTAGAAGAGGAAAGCCAGCATTCAGAAAGTACTAAAATATCCCAATCAATATTTGATCTACTAAGTAGTGTAATAAAACTTCCCATGTTACAATTAATACTACGAATATTTTGTGAAAGAAGCTTTAAAACTTTGTCAGAATTAGAAATGTATTTATTTAAATGGTCAACTTCACAAGTAACTGCTTTTGGTAATAGCATAGAGTCCAGATCTGAATGTAATTTATTTATATTGTGCATTATTAGGAAGTTTAAAAATATTAACCATAGTCACGATACAATCGTGACTTAAAACAGCATAAGTAAAGATTGTTACACGGATATGGACTACATCTTATAGAAGCAGTATAGTTTCTGGAAAGTTGAGTATTATTTACGCATTTGGAGCATGCAAAGTAGCAAAAAAGCGATATTTTATGTAAATGATTGAGGTAAGGAATCAGAAATAAATTATGTGTTCGTGTAAGATTTGATTGTGCGATTCTGTGTTGAAGAGAAGTAAGACAGTACAGTGTAAGCAATATGAATAGCAGTAAAGACAATGTAGACAAATAACAAGCTAAAACTAAAAGTTTAAAAAACCAATAAACTAAGAAACAAGTAAGCATAGTTAAAAATAAAAGAATAACAGTCGTATTAGAAATAAAAAATGAAGAAAGAAGAAGAGAGCATATTCTTAGTCATTTCATGAGTAAAGAGAGTTCAGACTCTTCGATGACACGTAAGGGAGGTTTCCCTTCTTCCTTTCTGACAAATACTTTTCCGTGCGAGGTCCAAGCGGCAATAAGATTTTTATTCCTTACGTGTTCCCGAGCGACGAACAAAATTCGTCTGGTTTTACTTGTCAAGTACTCAGACATATAAATGAAGCTACGTAATCCGGATAATTTAAGATCTTCAGAGTTAAGTTGAAGTTCTTTATTGTCCCGTCTCAATTTATTGAAAGTTTTAAATTTAGAGACAACGGTCTCTTTCCGTAGAGTAGTTGTGAAATCTACTATTATTGACTTAGACTTAGAACGATAAATATTTCGTATTTCATGTTCTTGGATTGGAGTTTCAAGGTTCAATATAGAGCCCAAACTCTGAATAATATTGATAATGACTTGCTTCGACTCATTGTCCTGCACAGGCACGTTGCGAATTTCTATTGTAGAGGTATGGATAGTTTTTTCCAGTGAATCTACTTTATGTTCGAGGAATGATACTCTTTTTTGGTATTCCAAATTTTCGAATTCCAATTTATTAATTTTATCAATAAAGATTTCCTGTTGTACTGTCATGGCATTAATAGTAGATTGTATTTGTTCATTTTGAGTTTTTATAGATATTAATACATCATTTATCATTTCAAATTTACTGTCTTGTTGTTCTTGAAGTTGTTCTAAAAGAGCTTTAATTCCCGGCTGAGAGGGTTTAGCCTGAATTTTAAATCCAGTAACTGTACGTTTGGGTCGTTTACAGACATTGTAGAATTCTTCATCCTCATCCATTTCAGCTCTCGTTTCAAAATTGAGAGCCGGGTCCGAGTGATATTGCAATGTCGAATCTGTTGCCTGTAGAAACCTTTGTGAGGAGATGGGCGATCGTTGTAAAGACATGGTTAGGCAATCTGAACAAATTCCTCTTATTCTTAATATAAAGTAGATATTCTATCACAATACTACCATATAATTGTATAAAATTTATTCAATTTTCTAAGTGGAAAGTAAATCCATAAATCTAGAAAAAGTTATATGGCTAGCAACACCTTGTATACTTATTGAAACAAATAAGTAGACATTAGCAGGGTAGTCACAATTTCTTAGAAAAAGAACACAATAAATGAGGGTAGTTCGCCAACTATATCTGTCAATGGCACTGTACGAGAATATGGAAAGTAGGATAATACGTACATATGTAACCAAATCTTGATACTATTTCCTTAAATTATTATCTTCAAAGTATGAAAATAATTCCGTGCCACTGAAGTATTAAACTTTCACTATAAATACTAGATGATTATTAAGTTTTATCACACTTAAACTTTAAAAATTGGAGAGCAGTCCACAGTACGTGTTAGCGCCAGAGTGTTGCCACGGGGAAGTTGATATATATAATAACCTTTTAGTTCATTGGGACTGCCACACTCAGCGCCTTGACTATCAGCGCCAAAATGGCGCCGATCAGACACATAATAAAATGATAGCAGATATCTCCAATAATAATAATAAAGTTCATTACTTTCGAAGTAATATCATTAAAATAAAAATGTTTATATCCAACTATCGAATCTTCCAGAGCTAGTGAACGACAGCAACGTGCAGTTCCTGGATCAGGACGACGACGACGACCCCGATACTGAACTGTACCTGACGCAGCCCTTCGCCTGCGGCACTGCCTTTGCTGTCAGCGTGCTCGATTCTCTTATGTCCACTGTGAGTGATTTATGTAGTTTTATATATAACTAGAATATGCCCGCAACTTCGTCCACGCTTGGCATGACATTCCCGCGGGATCCCCGGGACACAAAGTACCGCAGCATTTAAAAAAGAATATAAGCTATTTTTTATGCAGCCGAACAACAACTACAAACTGTTCTCAGGAAAATTACTTTAGGATTACCGGGATAAAAAATATCACAAATTTGATTATATAAAATTTGCTATTTATTAATCAATGAAAAAATCGTTTTTTAATGTGGCCATTTTAAATCATTCCCAGAAAAATTCCCGCGGGATTCCCAGGGTGAATAGTAGCGCAATTTTTAAGTCAATAATTTGCTGTCGATTAGCGAAAACCACATAGAAATGGGCCCAGTAGTTTTTACATGAATTCCGAATAAACAAACAAGAAATCTAAAAAAAATTACATCGTGTTCTTCATCTTTAATACAGTGTATTCTAGTTGTTTTTTTTTAATAGCTTCAATGTAGGGATACAGCATTTTTAGAATTTTATAATTGTTATAAATATCCATTATTTATTTGTTTTAGTAGCGGTTTAAATTTAATATAAAACTCCATACAACCAATGTCAATTTTCTACCAATAGTAAGATAAAATAATGGATAATAAATATTTCTAATTATAATTATTAGTGGTCACTCTGGTAACCCAATGTTTGAAATGACCCACGCGCCCCGGTCCTCCACTTTTTTCCTCCAGCTCCTACCAGTTATTTAGCGGTGGTCGTTACCAGGCCAAAGGATCTGCTCTACGTTTACTAAGACAGTTTATACTCCAGGACATATTTGCCCTATCTTACCTTAATTAATTTTTACGAGTTATGTCGGTTAGCTTGGCCATAGAAGGCAATATTACTTCATGGCTTGTCTCTTTTACAAATATCATCATTTCTGTTCTTAGCTATAAGAGTAACCTAACGCATCGATTTTTCTCCAGCGACGTATATTAAAACCATAACGATTTTATGAATCCACCCTCATGATTTAAAATTGGTTGCCTTAAGAACATTACATTGCGCCCTTATTGAACAATGGTCTATATTTGTTTCAGACGTATTTTAACCAGAATGCCTTAACGCTGATCCGGTCGCTGATCACGGGCGGCGCCACGCCCGAATTGGAGTTGATCCTCGCGGAAGGCGCCGGCCTTAGAGGTGGATACTCCACCCCTGAAAGCTTAGCTAACAGGTAACGTATTTTATTTGGGTTTTTATAATGATAGTTATTGGGTGGTACATATTGTTAAACATCCGGATGAACTACGCAGTACGCACCACTACAAAGATTTTTAATATTCTCGATTATTGGTAAAACATTTACTATAATAATATCAGCCCATAAATGTCCCACTGCTGGGCTCGGGCCTCCCATTATAGGGGGAACGGACAGTATATTCGCCACGCTTGTCCAAGACGGCTTATTTTTTAGTATTCTCGATGATTAGTAAAACATTTTTTAGTATTCTCGATGATTGGTAAAACATTTACTATAATAATATCAGCCCATAAATGTCCCACTGCTGGGCTCGGGCCTCCCATTATAGGGGGAACGGACAGTATATCCGCCACGCTTGTCCAAGACGGCTTATTTTTAGTATTCTCGATGATTAGTAAAACATTTTTTAGTATTCTCGATGATTGGTAAAACATTTACTATAATAATAACAGCCCATAAATGTCCCACTGCTGGGCTCGGGCCTCCCATTATAGGGGGAACGGACAGTATATCCACCACGCTTGTCCAAGACGGCTTGGCAGGTTTGACACATCGATTATCTCGTTGTGCAGGTTGCATCACGATGTTTTCCTTCACCATTGTTAGTACGTGGTAATTGTAACAATATGCACATTAGATCAGAAAACTGACCAAGTGGTGCATGCGTTCCGGCCAGGATCGAACCCGCGCCCTTTGCGTTTGGGACGAGTGCGCTAGCGATTACGCTACCACGACTTATTTTAATAAAGATTGACATTTACTATAATAGTCTTTAATTTAAAATAATTCCCACGTATCTGCATTAAAAGTGCATTCAAAAAATTCTAATGATGAATACTTTTTGGTATTAGGTAAATATGATGTCTGTTTATTTCATTTATTATCATTTGGAAAACAAATCGATGCTTTCTATTCAATATTTTTATATTTTGTCTTGCGTCTGGATACTTCTTTTTAAATTGAAACATATTTGTTATTCTAAAGTGTAATATTCAAAATGATGTACTGAATAAATTACGAATTTTAAGCTTAAGATGATTTCACAATCCAGTTTGGTTTTACTATTAACATAGAAAAAAATCCGGCTGCAAGGACCAACAAAAATAGTCCTAATAATCCGTATTAATTCAAGTGAAGTAATCAATGTTTGTTTGCAGGGATCGATGTCGTGTGGGTCAGATATCGTTGTACGACGGGCCGTTAGCCCAGTTCGGGGAAGCGGGCAAGTATGGGGACCTGTTCGTGGCGGCGCTGAGCACTTACGGGATGCTGTGCATCGGCCTCTACCGCTTCCGGGACACGTCGTCCTCCTGCGATGCCAGCTCCAAGCGATACGTCATCACCAACCCGCCTGATGACTTCTCGCTCTTGCCCACTGATCAGGTCACTTTTATTAACAGTTCGCCCACAGACGTCAAAGCATATGAAAATGATACGACAGTACGCCTATCGACATCCAAGTTGTTATCTTCATAATATCTGTACGCCCGAAGACTTATTTATTTTATCCGTGCAGGAACGGAGAAAGAATACAATTTCCTTCAGCCGGGGGCCTGTCGTAAGAAGCGACAAAACAACCCACAGTCTTTTTACTAAATGCATATGAAAGTATATACGGCACTTATATCAAAAATTCAATTTTCAAAATGTTTGTCTGTCTGTCTTGATATTCCGGCTAATGTCTGAAACGGCTGATGTTATAAGAAGTAACTTTGGCTACTTTTTTAGAGTTCCGCGAAAAATAATTCCACGCGGACGAAGTCGCAGGCACAGTTATCCGTGCAGGAACGGAGAAAGAATACAATTTCCTGTGGCCGGGCAGCCTGTCGTAAGAGGCGACCAAACAACCCACAGCCAGGTGGTAGGGCATTTGCCCGATTGGATGGCTACCACCCCTGGTCTAAAGTATGTCGCCATAACAACCTTGAGTTGTGTTCCGGCATTAGTGACCAGGTTCCACTCTCCCTTAAGAGAGCAGCAGCGCATTCGTAGCACCTTCGGTGTTGCAAATGTCCATAGGCGATGGTAACCGCTTTTCATCAAGTGGGCCGTCTGCCTGTCTGCTGAACTCCTGCAATAAAAAAGAAACAAAAAAGTTAGTTCGCAATAGAATTAATTTGAATGTGTGATCATTTCAGGTATTCGTCCTAATGCAGTTCGACCCTGGCGTGGAGTACCGCGCGAACAGACGCGCAGGCGCGGCAGGCAGCAAGGACGACGCCTCCTGACTATTGCTGTGCAGCGCCCTCACCGACGGGCCCTACTCCTACATCTAGGCCCCCGGCCGAGGAGGCGGCCCGCGACAATCCACCCACGCCCACCTTCAAGGCCCAGGCCACGAGGTTATGCCATCGCTTTTATATCGACATCCTCTCAGATAATTCACATCCTACTAAGCAGCAACTGCAAGATAAACAACTATTAATTACGCGCACGTTTGCCGATTAGCATCCTTCCCACTACAATTGGGTATGTAACACATTTTACAATAAATTCTAAAACCATATTCATAAAAAAATGGCACGTTGAAATAGTTTATTATCGTCTTACTTTTAAAATTACTGCAGGGAAATAATTTTAATCACTATTCAAACAATAATTAATAAACTGTTTGACTTTTTAGAATTATGACGTCATAACGTATTATATTTATAAAAAATCGAGGTTTTGTCTCACTATAAAAAAGTAGCTCAGTTGATTTGACTGTCACGTACCCTATTACCGCTCGACTAGTTCGCAGTCACAAAGTACATTAATATAATAGGAGATTCGTAGTACTTTAATTAAACGAGCGCGGTCGTCGGAAGCGGGCAGCGTGTTTATCGGCAAACCTTCTTCGCGAAGCTTATACTTTACATCTTCCTATAGTTTGAAGTATTTGTTGTAAACAAACCTGACAATTAAGGGCTGTGTTACAATACGACTCCTAACCAATCAAGGCAGACGAATATGTAATAAAAATTCCAGTCGAAAAATTACATTTTTATTATATTTTTGGTCGGCGATGGCTGAAATGTTTTATGTGCGCGTTGGTTTTGCCAATTTCGAAATAAAAAATAATGGTTCATTTGTTGGATTTGTGTTGGAAAACAGACCTAAAATTTGCCAGTTCTAAGTGTCAATGTCAATGCTTACCAAAACGTCTTCCACCACAAAGTGTTTGATTTTGTCAATAAAAAACCGAGATAAATAAATTATTTAGAAGCGCAAATCCTGTTCAATTTATGTGCTAACTGAAATTTTCTACCGGAAAGGAAGAATTTGGCTCATTTGACGTAAAATTTCTGTAATTATTTATTCTGTAGCATCTTTATTACGTGACAAATGTATCACCGCATTTCAAATAATTTAAAAAATATAAAGATCTAGACGTCGCTGCAATAAAAATAGTGCGGGGGAACTACATAGCGATAAACTTGACTTTAACACTTTACTCTGTGCTCGTGCTTTTCATGTAGTATCTAATGTCAGTGTCTTACATTAAGTTTAAAACTTGCAGTTGCTATTTATCAATTTGTGAATTACCCTTGAAAGTCTATGCTCAAATTAAGCTTGATACTTGTTACCGTTGAGTATTTACATTTTCGTGCAGACTGTATACAATATTTGTCGATCCTCTAGATTATAGTTCACATAAATTCATCAGTTCTTCTGAATTTATTATGTAAATTGCCCATTCGTTAATTTACAACTAACAATAAAGTTTAATTATTGAAATAAGAACTACTTAATATGCAAAAGACCATATGCTTAAAAAACATTTGTTCCAACACGTTTTAAAACCAATTCAATACCACGCATGCGTCTGATAGTTTACTGGCAATTTAAAACATGTAGGAACAGCTAGTTGTTGGGACCTTGTTCGCTTCAATCGTTATATGACAGTATTTCATTTCTTTTTATTACTTTGGTGATAGCAATTAATAATTTTATACTGTCCAATTTTTTCCTTACTTTCCTAATCTTTCTTTCTTTTTTCTTTAAGTCTTTTCTGTAGTAATTTATCTTTCAACAGTTACATTACTACCTCGCTCCTTTGGTAATGTGATTAACTAATCTAAACCTGGACTTACACCTATAAGTTTTACTTGCGTAAACCTCTAAGCTTAAGTGTGAACTAAGATTTATATATGACTCAGCTGTGAAAGGACGAGTGCGCGCTTAACCGTAGAGGCTTACGGCAATAAAATTTACACTTGTAAGGCCGGACTAACAAAAGACTATTTATCATAAAAAGCATTCGAAGTTGGAACAGTAATTCTCAAAATAGGTTTTTAATCGACTTCATTTGGTTTATGGTTTGGCAACTATACTCTGATTTTTACAGAAATTTTAGGATTCAACTCCCAGTGGTGAGTTGCTTCATGCCTGCAACATAAAAAGGTCTATCGCAACTGTCATTTTAGTCCAGGTAATTAAAATCAGAGCATAGGCCTTTAAGCCAGAGTTTTTAAAATAAGAACCCATAAACTCACATCAAAAATCTGTTTTTAAAAATATAAATTGAGAAGAACTTGAATGGATGGTCAACCCAACATCTTTCCTCTGGCATAATCTTTGTGGCCGATTTCTGTTTTGAAATATGATTTTGGCCATATGTGTTGTGTTAAGTTATACTCTACACTTCAATACGCACTGAAAACTTACACACATGCACTGATTCCGAATACCACCCTTTTTATTTGTGCTTTCGTATTAAATGTTGTGCAATTCGAATATACACTCTAAATATGTTCACCAAAAATCAATGGCGTTTCAGAAAAATCACTAATTATTTGTGGGTATAGTGTTGACCACTCTAATTATAATGGCGTCCATTTTAAATAAGAGTTTTTGGCGTAAACTGAAAGGGGAAGTTTTGCAGCGCAGTTTTTTTCAAAGAACGTATTATTTTTGTTAATTACGAACAATAACTATAAGGCATTGTTTGTAAGCAAGAATTGTATATACATTTGTGTAGATCGCAACTGTTCACTGAGGTATGACTTCGCATTGCCATAGAACTACGATAGTACAGTAAGTCTTACAATTTGGTTAAAGCTGGGTTTTAACAAATTTTAAGTAAATAAAACTGTAAAGATAATGCTATTGTGATCAATTTATAAAATATAAACATTATAATTAGAGTGGTAAATTCTAAAATATGGAAACACATTATTTTCGAAATTTTATATGTTAGTATTTGAAAATGGTATTCTTTTTCATCGAACTTATCAGTAATCTGTGTAAAAAAATATGGTTTAATGATAAAAGTAATAAAAGCCTAATGAGAAGTTTAAAGAAATTTTGAAAAACTCGCTGGCTTTATATAATTATTTAAATTTATATGATAAATATTAAATTCTTGGGATTAGTGTCGAGTTTATGATTTTTAGTTATTAAGAAAAAAAACGGTGGTGGTTTAAAAATAAAAATATCTATAAAATTGTTAAGTTTGAATATTATAATTGTAATGTTCAATTTTTAAAATGTGTACCTAACTGGTTTCTGTTGAGTTTGATTTCCTTAAAAAAAACTCGGACTTCATTTCAATTATAGACAAGTTCCATTAATTGGTTTTTACAAGCAGAAATAGACGCAATAATCAATATATTTAAATTCGAATGTTTTCTAAATATTTGTTTATCATCTTCGTACCATTATGACACTTGTCCTGCCATTCCATACGTGTGAAAACGTTTCAATTTGTTTATTTTTCAATATGGCGGCCAAATACAGGCTATAAAAAGGCGCGAATATTCCTCCTGACAAAATTTGAGTGCGTTCTATATTAGCTATAAAGGCTGTTTCTGAATGAAAATGTAACATGGAACCTTTTAAACTTTTAATTGCATGAACGATTTAGTATTTTATTAATGGACAATTATATTATAGGCTTCTGCATCTTATTAATCTTTTCTCTTCGTTTAGATCTGTCCATTCCTTACTAAGTAGATATTTTCACTTTTCACGTATTTAAGGCGCTACTTGTAAAGCTGCATTATAGACATATTTTAAGCATTTAATATATTATTCATTGACTGATTGTTTGTTAAGCACATCATATATATTGACGGTTATGTTGTGATCAAATCGACATTATTCTTAGTCATTATACTTAAGTTTAGTCTTTTTATTATGTATCGAATTCACATTGAATTCTTCATTTAAATTTAAGGCACACTGCTATAATCAGATGCACTTATGACAGCAGTTTGTGTGTAGTTCCATTGCTCATTAGTTTTTATTTTTATAATATGTGACGTACACAATTGTTGTTACGTATTTAAAATGCAGATTCGAATTTCAAGTTTTAACTATTTGTTGCATAACCATAGGCAATTAATTCTATGACTGCATAAAATACTAATCAACATCTCATAAACATAAACATAGTTACCAATCTCACCACTTTAGAACCACAGTTTGTTTTATTTAATAAAATTTATTTATAATTTTATTTGTTTTGTTTGTTTTATTTTTTAATTTTCTTTTCCTATCTACGGGCGGGGGATTGTCAAAGTGGACGTGAAACTGGCGCTGCACAATAAACAATGAATAAAAATGTAACAAACTTATGAACTGAAAGAAATTCTACGAAAAATAAATTTGCCATTGCATGATTGAGGTCATATTGACAGAAGGTTTTATGTTGCGAGAAACACAGTGGAAAGGTGTAATTTTGCTGTAAATGTGTGATATTATTTTCGAAAAGTCGTTGTTATTAAATAGGGCTTCTGAAGCCTGCGATGTATTTAGTGTTAACTCCGGGTGCTTTGACGATTGTGGACTCTCATAGTTTACTATGTTGATTGTATTAGATAAGGCATCACTTTAATCGACTGCACTGTGCTACAAATCACTAGCGATTCTAAATGTAATCTTACGATACTAAATTTCAATGTGCAGTTGGTTAGAGGTCCCTTTTAGAATTTACTAGATATTAGTTACATTTTTCATATTAGTCTCATTCCTATCGAACATCAATTAGTAAGAAACAATGCAATAATAATTATTACTAAATTACAAGATGTTTGATGAACTATAAAATTAGTTACCCGCCTCCGCTATAAGCGTCACATGCACGCAGATAGCACCATATTATATTTTAAATATTTGTAATAATTAAAAAAATATACCTCAAAGTAACTGATAGTGTGTAAAATGTTGAATTTAAAAAAAGAATATTTAATTGATCAAACATCATGTACATAGACTCCTTGTCACGCCATGTTAGATGTCATTTTCATTCGAATAGAATAGGCAAAACCGGCCTTAACGACAAAATAGGTTAAAGAGGTGTGTTTATTTCTTAAATTCGAACTTGTGTGGTTAAATAAATGAATATTCAGTCGTGTGTGTAATGTTTAAATGATACGACCTGTAATATTCGTATGATTCAGGTCCTAATATATGTGTATAAAAGCCTCATGGTAGGCGGTGCATTAGTGATGGTTAAGTGACCACTGCTGCAGTCACCAACAAATTTCTCTGTCAACTTTTGATTCCAAAATCGATTGTGGCGTTAACTTAAATATTAAAACTAATGTTACTTTTAAAAACCAGTTAATATATATATGACAGTTTGAGGGCTAAGTGTTAGCTCGCCTATTTCAATGAAATGCAGAAGTCCAAAGCTCCATTCTCGGCAGCGTAATATTCGTAAATCAAAACTCGATCGTCATAATCACAAGCTAAGCAAGCTACGCCTAACACACTTACCTCAGAAATGTACATGATGTTTGTCTGCCTTCTTATTAAAACATACATAATATGAAGTGTATGCTTTTAAAATTATTTGAAAGTTTTATGTGGAAATAGAAATTTAGATTGATTATTAGAAAAATGTATTGCATTCGTTTGAGACTCAAGTTACATATATAACAGAGTTAATCAACAAATGTTTTTTTTTGAGTAATAATATTTGTGCGTTTTAATATTTAAGTCGACGCAATTTTGTAGGAAAGTCGATATTAACACTTCATTCACCTGAAGTTTGAAACACTCGATCCAAAAAAGGAAACACGCATCCCTAGTTCGTATAGGAATTGAATAACATACTGCCATATTTTTGTAAAGTCACAAAATAATTAAAACCGCATCGACAGTACAAAATTCTTAAAAAGCGCGAATAAAACAATTCCTAGATTGATATAGTCCTCATCAAACTTAAGAACCTATCTGGATTAGCTACTGATACTGAGTTACCGATTTTCCAATGCATCTGCTACGCTACACTTACGCCGTAATGTTTTTTAACTAACGCATTAATAAAGACATTACGCAGATGTAGCCAATGTTTGAATGTGTTTTTCGAGATGCGACATTGTGAATAACATTAAAAATTAACCGATAACCCAGTTAGTGGTGGTGAACTTCAGTAATTTAGCTAATGGTTAACGCGTTATTTTTTAACGCTATAAATAAGACCCATTTGGACGCAGTCAATAACACTAACATTAACACAGGTGAAGCAGGAGCATAAGAGAAATCGTATAGTGTGTAGCAATCGGTTGCTTATTAAAATCGGCTATTAAGTTTGAAGAGACCTTAAAAAGTATTTTCAAATGGCCAAAAATATAAGGCACGAAATAAATTAATCGGAAAAATATATATTAAGCATTAAATCACGGGGCATGAGAATTTTATAAAGTTTTGAGATGGTTGTGCACGATAGATTTATTTACATTAATTATAAACTAAGCGGTCTGTCCAAATTATCGATTAATTAACGAACTTATAGGCTTATTTGTTCGAGGAGAATACGGTCATACTCCGCTCGCGATACAAGAATCTTGCAAAATGACGCATCAGTACTCCTCTTTAACTCGCGTATAAATGTATTCCTGTCGCGCTTCTAAGAGAAATGTGTGGGCGCGATGACAACATACTTGTGTGTGTGTGTGAAAGAGATAAGTAATGGTGGATCATGGTTCGAAATTCTTTGTTCCGCGCTCGGACTTTAGCTCTGCTATGGGTCCGGCGTAAAAGACAAGGGAACTTAAAGCGTCTTGTACAAAGCATGAGAAATGTTCTTATTCAATCTAATAAAAACATCAATCAAAATATTAAATATATCTTACCAACAGTAAGATAAATTGCACCAAAACGTTAATGCATAGTGCGAGCAAAATTAAAATACGTCCTTGAACTTCGTACGAGTCATTGCGTAGAGTTGAGAGTTGCGCTTTCGCTCTGTTACTTTCCGAAATAGTGTCATCTATTTCGCACTACTCACTATCTGGCGTAATAAACGTCACTTGATTGGACTTGTGCAATCTCATGGACCTAACTTCTAACGAAACCGAACTGTTTTGCACGCACAGTCATCAAGAAATCTGAGGGCACTAACTTTACTATGTCCCAACGGACGGCAAAAAGACTACCCTATATTTTTCACACACAATTTCACATGATTGTTTGAAGTTTATTTCTCAAATGCTAAGGAGTACAAGACTACAGCCCAGACCTTGACCATTTAAGAGCCGGCTCATAGTTAGTTGTAACTGAGCTTCTCACTCCAGTAAGTAGCAATCTATGCATGGAGCCCTAGACGCCAAACTAGGTACCTAATGTTTAGTGTACCGCAGTGCATTCAATATTCGATTTTTAACATTTTAGCTAGAAAGTTGTAAATAGTCAAATGTAATTTTATATGTTACATAAGAGTTTTTCAATATACGTCTCCTTTGCATTAAAATAGTGGGCTAACGGTTACATTAATGCAAGTTTATAATTCAAAAATACTATCGTGTGTAGTTCGTGAACTAGGCTTCGATATCACTGTATGCTAGTTAGGGAATAGTGTTCGGACGTCTCATTGTAAAAATGTAAAAAACACGCTATTAATTTGTATTAATTAATTATGAATGTTATATAAGTATTAATTATAAAATGACGATTTTTCCTTTAATATTTTTATACAGCATTACAGAATATTTATCGCAATTAAAAGTTTATAGAGGTGGGTCAGTGTGCAATTTAAATAAAAGAAAAATAGTGTTTAAATTTGTATAATCGCCTTAACGAGAGAGAATATAGCCGAGTCCTTCTACGTGTTTTGCTTGGTCTAATGTTATTATTATTGTTTATAATGCAATGTGTATTGTATGCATGTCACACGGCTAACTTGTTGCTAGGTAATACCACTGTAACCCTTATCGTATCGTTATACAACACCGCACTGAAAGCATGCGCCCGCGCAGTTTACCCTTGCAAACAAAAATGCGGGCTCAAAAAAACTACATAATTCTAGATTGTAACGTTTGGTACTAATAAAAAACACAAGGAAAATTAATATTGTACTTATAATAAAGTTCAGTAAACAAAACCTTACCAAATACTTATTCCAAATTTTTGAATTCAGCACAGTGTCGAAACTATTAACAACTTTATTTATATAATTAAAATCTAGTCCTACCAATATTCTTATGAGGATTTATCCAAGTCCATTGTAACTTGACGTAATGTTTATTATTCTAGCACGGGGACGAATAAATAAAGCACTGAATAGATTTAAAATATTTAAGCTGCTACTCTGTTTATGGGAGTCTCTAGGAGAAATCAAAATATAAATTCATAATCAAGTTTATAAAAGTCAGGTATTGCATTCTGAAGCAAAGCTGGAGGAGCCATAATTGTTTGTATAGCCTAAGCGTGATTAATATTGATTACACACACACAATCGTGTGTAAAGCACATAACATAATATTCAGGCCAAATTGCTGATATCATATCGCGTGTAGTATTAATACAAGGACAAAACTTTCGTCTACGTATTTTTAACCAGCCTATTAAATTGAACCTGATTTCTAAAGAGTCTAATCATCTTCTGTGTAATATCAGCTGGTATCTATAGCCTTGATAAGCATCAGCTGAATTCAGAGATCTTAATGCTCATTTAATTGTGAAGGCGTAAGTAATCAAAACAATCTTGACAATTAAACGACATTATACTCTGCACCAATTTTTGTCATGTCCAGTTTAGCTGCAGAATGTAGCGTAACTAATTTTGTATAAAAAATCTTCTATTGTGCAGCCTACCGTTACCTACTGTGCTGCTTCTATCGCTGCCATTAATTTGGTGCGAACTATACTTAATGTTAAAGGACTATTATCACTCTCTGACGACGATGGTTAGAGATTCTACCTATTCTCAGACCGCACTTTACTAATACAAAAAATAAACAAACATCATAAATTCTGAAATGCTTTTAACCTTTTTCAACAACCTAGTGTCAGTATAAAATTTTATTTCCGAAGACTCCCTTTTCAAAAAAGAATCTACAATTATTGAATCTCGTTACATTTATCCTGCCAATTTACTTGTTCGAAGCAGCCCGTATAAAATGTTATAAGACCGTTTGTCTAATGGGGCAGTGATAGATATTAAGTCGTCAATGTATTATCGAAATTCTACGGACGGTGAACCTAGGCAAATTAACAAAATTTCTGTGTGCATTAAAATCTTAGAAATAACAACATTGTTGACTATTGCTAATAGCTTGAGGTTGTTAACGTTTTTAGAACGGAAAAAGGTGAATTTTTCATGTATTATATTCGTATATATAAAATATATAATACAAAGATTCTTAAACACTCTATAAAGAATGTTCGCTAGGCCCTTTTGTAAGCTGATTGCCATCTTAACGTGTTATTTTACACACTAGTACTGTCTTATTAAAGTAGTATCAATATATAATGATGGCTGTGAGATAAATAATTATAACAATTTAAATTTATATCGTGTAAATGATGATTATTAAAAGATAATAGTGAAATAAAATGAACGCTCTGTCATCACAATTGATCTTAAACTGTTCTTCAACTCTCATGTCAGAAATAATATTATAATCTAACAATGTTAAATATATTTTTTTTAAATGTAGTCATACGCGGCCAAATGGATGTATGTAGTTGTGCAAAATTTAGATACTATGCGAATTTGTAAATATTTAGTTTATTTAAACATATGCCTTATAGTACATGCAATTTAACGTACATGGTCCTTCAAGCCGGATTTGTATCAGCCATCGATGATTTCAAGAATTTAGTTCTGATAAACTTTGACCATTTAAGTGTTTTGTACTTGAGTTTTATATTAATGAGATACTAAACAGTCGTTGTGGAAAAAAATAATAACGTTTATTATTCAACGCATAATTTGTACGTAGCTAAATTATTTTATTGTTTCTGGCATGAATGGCAACATTTATATTGGCACTTGTATCATTACTACCAAAATTATTTTTAACTGAATTACTCAGTTCGTTATAATTCCTAAGTAATATAAAACCAGTGCCAATAAAAAAACTAAAAATAATTAGACCCCATTTGGGATTATATCGTCAAAATACAACGGGTTGCCATAAGACAGTCCAAACGAAGACATCTAATTCAAACTCTATTTTGAACCATTTTATTATTTTAAGATGACTGGCAAAATAAATCAAAACGTTAGCTTGTGGCGACCCGAAAATTCAAGCTCACAGCTTTCTCCACAGTTGCTCAAAATTCTAAGTATAAAATTATAACCCAAACTTCACCGCTTCTAGATGACCATTAACGGAATAAATACCACCAATTATAATCTCACATAATATTACATCGTCCTTTGACGTGCGGCGTCCATTTCGTACACATACACTGAAACAAAATGGCGGCACGTAAAGGAAATGTAATATTATTAGACTGTTCAAAATGTATCACACCACAAGAACAAATTATTTAATATTGTTGATGTTGATTGTTAATAAAATGCAAATAATGTAAATATCAAAATAAATTCTGTATTTGTATTTGAAAATGTTTGTTTTTTTGTACCTAGAATTTAAACCTTTTCTATTAAAGTCTCAAGTCAACGGGACTTCGCCCAGACAGAAGTGGAATCGTTTGTAGTTAGGTAACTCTATTTAGGCTATGTTCAGGGACTCACAACGACCACGTTCACGACCGCGATTTATCCCGTTTCACTTGCTTGCCGGCGTTACAACGGTAAACTCAAGTGGAACGGCTATTCGACCCTTGACATGGGTCGTTGTGAGCGTTGTGCGATCGGAAATGATGACGTCATTAGTGACGATTTCACCACGACCACAACGACCGCGGTCGCCTTATGGAACGGCTAACGGAGCATTTTGGGCGTTGTGAGCTACTAATGGAACGTCCTGTATGTAGCCTATAGCAGTCTGTGTCTAGTTCCAAAATATTGTGTATATTTTATAATATTTAATATTATTGTGTTCTTTTCATAACCTTAAAAATATAGACTACAACATCGAAGTGGGCGAAACCACATGGATTTCTTTGGTATAAAATGGAGGAAATAATTACATTGATATATTTAATATCAAATTAACGTTGAAAAGTAACAAAAAATAATAAAAACAAATCCATTCAATGAGAAAATATATTACATGTTTCAAACAACATCTGCAATAGGAAGATTTTAACAATATTTCTTAATTTCATTTCCTATGCCATATTCTTTACAAAAATAGTGCACAAAAATAAAATTCACAACTTTCATTTATTATTTCACATAATTATATATTTCACTGGCATAGCTCCATGGAGCTTGGATGCTTTGGGTTTGATTCTTTACATGGTGTATATCAAAAGTGAACTTTCTATTAGTAACTATTGGGTGTCTGCCCTAGTATGGTAACTTCTATATTATCTTGTGATATATAATGTGTTATATGGGGAACTGTTTAGCCATGCTACCTATGCTAGGTTCTAGTAGACGGGTTGGGCCAAAGGGTAAGTAAAAGAAATGCTAGCTTGAATTAGTCAAGGATGACATTGATACCAACGGTCTCAAAAAAAAAATCGGTGAAAAAAAGTAGAAACATGGATCCCCAGCTTCAAAGCACATGTTTTGAATGCAACTGAGATTTAACACTCAGATAATGATAAGAAAAACCATAACAGACATAATTATAATATAACAAGGCATGACAAATAAATACCACACAATCTACATATTATGTACACTGAAATTATAAAAAATCAATTTGTTACAATTAAGCACTAGGGACTTTATTTTACCTTAACAAGTCAATATAAATCAGGAACACTTCAAAAACCTCTTTCAAGTTTAAACGCATCAATTGTGTTTCGCTTTGTCCAAATGAAACAAGTTCTTAGAAACACTTTTTCTTACTTTAATATTGTGCTTCTTAGCTGAACCAATTGGTGTAACTTTTTTTCTCTCTTCTTCTAAAAGGAGAGGTGGTAATGACACTTTCCTGACACTGTACGGATGGGATGCACCATTTAGTAACTTTATCATATCATGTGAAACTTCAGGTGTTATGGGTTCAAGTCTTGTCATATCTCTCTGTCTCGCTGTGACAACCCTCGTATTCAATAATGTGTTACGTTCTGAAGCGCTTAAAGCAAAATTATTATAATTCCTTGTATCTAAAGAAATAAAAGATTTAGCACTATTTCTATCACAATTCACTGACGAATCAGGTCTGGTTTTCATCCATTTTGAAGATGCCGCTTCAGATCTAAGTATTGTAGGATTTTGCTTTTTTCTTTGTAATGGACTATGTATTTGTATCGGTGTAATTTGTAACAACGAGCAGAACATGTCTGGTAAGTAGGCTTCATCATTATACTGTTGAAAAAATGATATTTTCTCTCTAAACAACTTTGGTTCATATAGATCTTCTGTGATGGATATTCTAGGGGAGTTTTGTGGTGTGACATCAGTACTGCTTTCTGATAACCGTTCTTCACTTTCACTGAATTCTTCATAATCACTGTAGTGCATTGCAATAACCTCATCATGTTCAATTTGTTTATAGCATAACCTTTTTTCTGGTAACTGAACTGCTCTGCCAACAATTCTGTAAAAATTAATACGAGACATTATTATTTAAATAGGTCTCACAAGGATGGGGTGAGACAATGTACATCTTAATATTATGTGAATGTCCTAGGTGTAGTAAATTGAATTACTCAAGTCTGTATTATTCTCTGGCATCTGTTTTATGCCATTATGATCACCCAACACCTACCTGCATCCATTTGATGAGTAGAACTTAAAGTATGATATCGAAATATAGTTCACTGTATCATTTTTCACATTTTGTAATTTCACTACACAATAGTTAACCATCCAAATTCAGAGACCGATAAAAGATGAAAATGTTAGTTCTCAGTACTTGACACTAAAACTTAAAGACAAAAAGCACTTTTCCAAAACTGCTTTCAAAGCAATAGGGAATTGATGATTTACAAATAACAAATTTGTAAAATACTAATTTTAAATGGTGGGGGAGGGTTTCAGATAGTATACCCATCACCCTTCTCCAAGACAGCTTGGCAAGTTTGACACATCAGTTATCTTGTTGTGCAGGTTTCATCGTGATGTTTTCCTTCACTATTGTTAGCAAGTGGTGATTGTAACAATATGCAGATTAGGTCAGAAAACTGCCTAAGTGGTGAATGCATTCCGGCCAAGATTCAAACCTATTATACCCTTTGAGTTTAGGACATGTGCGCTACAAGTCATTGCATCACCACAACTTTTAGTGGAAGGCCTGAGCCCAGCAGTGGGACATTTATGGGCTGTTATTATAATTTTAAATGGAATGTCTTATTATTAAATATGAATATAAAAACCATG
The DNA here is from genome assembly GCA_019925095.2 of Dendrolimus kikuchii. Classification (NCBI taxonomy): domain Eukaryota; kingdom Metazoa; phylum Arthropoda; class Insecta; order Lepidoptera; family Lasiocampidae; genus Dendrolimus; species Dendrolimus kikuchii. Next base: position 20,708,372 of record CM034395.1, on the reverse strand, counting down.
TAACTCTAATAAAGTATTTACCTAAGCTGTGGGTGAAGTTTTCTCCACTGTTTGCACTCTTCAAGCATCTGTGGTCTGGTACATTTCTCCCCTTCCTCGCCATACAAAGTCCTTTCAATCCTCTCCCACTCATCTGACAATATTTTCGTGGCCTCTGCAGTATTCCTACGTAAAGCAGACCCTGAGCTGCTGTCACTTTCTTCACTGTGTAAATCAGGAGTATCTGAAATTATATAGAATTAAAATGAAGTTAAAGACACAATTTACTGGCTCAAGGGTTTCTAAAGCAAACAAAAAAGTTGTAGCTAGCAGCATACTCATGTCTCAAGCTCAAAGGATGCAGGTTTGAATTAGCGATGGTCAATTGTTACTAAAAACAAACGAATTATTTTATTGTTCCGGTTATTCAATTGCAATCAAGTAACATTCAGTGGTTTTCGATCGTTTGTCGATTGTTATTGATGTGTTACTATTTTGTGTTCATGGCTCACTTGTCAATTGGCCTGCTCTCGGTTGTTTATGATTACTAATCCACACAACAATCGAAGGTTGCACAGGACAATTGGTAAAATATGTTTTACTACTATGAATTTAAACGTGTGGTGCGCCTGCACTATAACTTTACTATTGTGCTGTGCGTGCGCAAATTTATTCAATTTTTATTTACATTCGATTGTTATTTAGCTATGACAAATGAATCGACAATCGAATACGTGCTTGCACAATTGTTGATTCATTCGATTTTTTTTAAAAGTAACAATCGCACATCGCTAGTTTGAATCCTAGCTTTAAAAGCAAGCATCACTTAAGAAGCTATATGACCTAATGTTTATATTGTTACTACTACCACATGGTAATGGTAAGAAAAACATCATGATGAAACCTGTACATTGAAATAACTCATGGTGTCAAACCTGCCAATCCACCTTAGACAAGTGTGGCAGGTATACTATCCATTCTCCTAGAAATGGAAGGCCCATGCCCAGCAGTGGCAAGTTTATAAGCTGTTATTAATATATTTTAAAAAAGAAAAGAAATAGATACACGTAATTTATACATTCATTTACAATCATTTGAAGTACAGAATAATAAATTAAATGTTTTTAAAATTTTACAATAATGATAATGTTAATATTATTAGTAGCTAAAGTTATAATTACCCGTTTCGCTTTCTGAGAAAAAATCTGAGAAAGGAGTTCCTGCTCGTTCAACACTATTGAAACAAAAATCTTGTAAATTGTACGTAAAGTTGATATTCCTGTTAACCAAGTTTGTGTTAGCTGATAAAGGAGGTAACTCTCGTCCGCAACGATATCCGAATTTCTGTTGGTTTATTTTAGGTAAACTATCAAATAATTTGCCAGGATTTTTCTCTCCTGCGGACATATAATTTCGAGCAGACATAATCAATGGCAACGGTGTACCAAGTCTATACGCATAGCGATTTCCATTATAAATTATAATTAAAAATTACAAAAGGTTATGATAACAAATAAATTTTAGTAGTAGTAGTAGTTGTATTCGCCACAAAGGCAGGCAAAGGAATCTAGTCCATACAGCCAATTCTGATGTTTAAGTCTTCGTATAATAGTCGCGCAGTTGTATTGTAGGCTATTTTTTGTTTTTGAGGCGAGGGAAAATGCTTAACCGATTTACGCACAAACTGGGTCGTTGCTAGGGGAACGACACGCGTCGGTCGGGGGCGATAACTCTGCAGCAATAGTATGCTCTTGGCAGTGCTCCGTCCGCGATCGACGTCACAGAATAGTGTGGAAGACTCCGAGCGTTGCTGCACGAGCGAGCAACCCCAATACCCACTAAAAACCCCCTCCTCCCTGTCGACCCTGCGCTTTTGTTTGTGTTGGAAAGGCTGAGATTTAGAACATAGTTACGCCCAGCCGATCCAGCGCAATAAAGTGGCTGGAGTGTGCCCTGGAAGAACACACCCCACTTCGTTGTGCGGGGGTAGAAGGTCCTTTGCTCTCCTAGCAAGCTAAAGGCCCCCCGCGGTAAACGGAACCTAAGTCAGGGAGGGAAGTAATGCGCGTACCTGCCTCTCCGGGTGCCAGCTGAAGGCCGGCGACCTCGAGAAGACGCATTAGCACGCGCTGCAGGACTTCTCTCCCTATCACGTTCTGCGGCCTCCTTCAGTGACATTACTCTCTCGCAAAAAGTAACCGCAGCCCCCCAATTGTCGTCGCTCTGCAGCATGGCCTTGACCAGGTCGCAGAGTGAATCGACCGGACCTACGTGCGTCTCAAGTTCGAAACGCTGCGGTGCCCATGCGGCGCACTCGACTAGCGTGTGTAGCGCCGTGTCGGGCGCGCCGCACTGGCGGTAGTCCGGGGAAGGTAAGCAGCCCACAATGCGATACAGATACTTATCGAAACATCCGTGTCCGGTAAGTATCTGCGTCGTTCTGAAGGTCAGGGTGCCGCTGGTGCGGTTGACCCATTCCGTCAGCTGTGACCTGATTGCATCCACCGTGTAGCCGCCATAGGCCGCAGGGTTGTCGAGCTCTTGAGACCATATGGCGAGCATGGAGGCGGTTTCCCGCTTCCTGATCGCCTCGATTTCGACCTGGCAGAAGACCAGGCCGCGAGCGAGAGCATCCTGTCGGGAGCGCCGCACTTTCGCCAGTACGTCCGCCTGGAGAGGCCAGAGCGGATCGCCTGCCAGAAGTGTCGACGCCGTCCACGACACTGTACGGTACCCTCGAATGGTCCTCACGGCCAGAGCCTTTAGCCTCTTGCTTTAGCCCCTTTAGGTATAACTTTCACTATCAATGTCAATTGTCAAAATCGCTACAATAATAGACAAGGAAACTAAGTATATTGTGTTATAGTACTATGTATTTATTAAATAGCGGCCCCGGCCTGCTCTGAAAAAATAAAAATCTAGGACCCGATCCCAGCGCCACCTACCATTTCCAATTGTGGATTTAAACCATCCGGGGACCCACTCAAACACTCAAAAACAAAGTCACCAAAATCGCTCCAGGTGATTATAGAACCCGATCTCAGCGCCACCTACCGGTTTCAACGGGATAAAAAGTATCCTATGTCCGTCTTCTGGTTCTAAGCTACCTCCCCACCAATTTTCAGCCAAATCGGTACAGCCGTTCTTGAGTTATAAATAGTGTAAGTAACACGACATTCTTTTATATATATAAGATAGATATACGTTTAAGGCTTTTGACCTAAAGGCCTACCAAAAAGTAATCTATTTTTGTTCTTTTAGTCTCCTCGATCACCTTATACTCGAAAAAAATAATACTTGTAAGATTACAAAGTTTTGGTTCTTCGCCATGGTCTCTTTTAAGGACTTTGGGCATTTATTTGTCAACGTTCCAGGCACCTCCAAGTTGTCAGTGGAAGATAAAGAAAAATCTGAAAATTTAATCCAAAATGACAATAATTTTGCCGGCAAGACTATTTAAATACATTCATAATGGGACAGCATTATTTTTTCTCGTGGTCAGTGATGTGACGCGCAACTAGTGCTTGCACATAGTGCCACCACAAGTTGAAGAAAGCGTTGCAAAACCTGGGTGTTAGGAGGTTAAGGTTATTAAATTGTTTTTTAAATTTAATTTCATTTTTATATTTTTAAAGGTAGTTGAAAAAATTGATGTCGTAAGAAGTATGTTGTTTTAAGAGTAGTGCTTTTAACCCATAGGCCTACCAAAAGGTTATCTATTTTTGTCCTTTTTCCCCTTGTCCTCGTTCACCTGAGACAAGAAAAAAAACATACTTGTGAGGTTACTGTAAAGTTCAGTGTTGGGTTTTTGCCATGGAAACTTTTTTTAAATGGGCGTTTAATTCAAGAAAATGTTGCAAAACCCGGGCGTTATGTGGATACAAACATGATTTTTGTTAGCTAAGGTGAGAAGAAAGTTCAAGTTGATAGGGTGAGGAAAATCTTTAGGTAAGATGTCATACATAGGGGTAATTATCTCAGGGTAGTCAAAGAAAATGTCATGAAATGACCCTTTAGCTGACCTCCTAATGCCCAGGTTTAATAACGCTCCTTGAATTAAACGCCCAAATTCCTTAAAAAAAAGTTTCAATGGTGAAAACCCAAGACTTTTTGTGTCTTACAGTAAGTTACTTCGCAAGTATGATTTTTTCCTGTCTCAGGTGAACGAGGACAAGGATAAAAAAGGACAAAATAGATAACCTTTTGGTAGGCCTTTAAAAGCAGTCGACTTAAAACAAGATACTTCTTACAACATCAATTTTTTCAACTACCTTCAAAAATATCAAAAAAGAAATTAAACTTAAAAACCAATTCAATAACCTTAATAAACAAAAAATCCTTTAAAATTAATAGAAACATTTACTTTATTATTATTTATTTAAAACATTTGAAACAATCACGATAGTCCTTATTAACCCAAAAGGCTATTAAAATGTCTTAAATATTTTCATTATATCATAGATCCCTATAAAGTTTTTATGTAAACAGCAAATATAGAATATAAGTACTTATTTTTGAAAAGCATATCAAAACAAATCATAAAGATTTCATGCATAAGTTATGATTTATTTTCATACTCGACGATCTTGTTCGATGTGAAGTCAAGAAAGACAAATTTCTTTTGTTTTTGGTGGTACTGCCGCATGGTCATATACAATCAAAAACCACGAACATAAGTTCGGAGACATCAATTTATAAAAAGGTGGTATAATTGAAATTAGTGGCAATGGTTAAAGTTGAGGTACTTAGAATAGCACCCTGAACTTTCATTTGATGAAATTGGATTTGGTGCTAGGCTTTATTTTATTCACTATTTCATTGAAGTACTTTTTAAGGGCAGTGGGCGCTAGGAGGCTAAAATGCATTTTTTTTATTGAAGGAGTTCAGCACACAGGCAGACAGCCCACTTGATGGAAAGCGGCTACCATCGCCTATGGACATTTGCAACACCAAAGGTGCTACAAATGCGCTGCTGCTCTTTTAAGGGAGACTGGAACCTGGTCACTAACGCCGGGACACAACTCAAGGTTGTTATGACGACATACTTTAGACCAGGGTAGCCATTCAGTCGGGCAAATGCCCTACCACCTATGTTCACAAATCGAGTGGTCGCGGTTTGTACTTTGGCTAGGAATACCGGTGAATTTCTCTAACTAAAGTTGCCAACACTCGTTATAATGTTAGTGATAGAGATAAGTCACTGTCAAGTGTCATATAGTTATAGAACTTTTCTCTATTGTCAAATTATCATTAATGAATAAATTGTGGCTTCTAGATGTGCACGCAGTGCAGTTTGTCTGCTTAGATATAGCTTATTTAAAAAAAAATAGAAAACATTGATTTTTGATGCTATCGTTTGCACGATTTCATCATAGTGAAAATTAGTTTTTATTAAACTTTAAAAATGTCGTATATCATGACTAAAAGTGGCGACAAAGGTCAGGACGAGGTAAATTGTTTTTATTTTTTTATATTATTATAAAGGCTTATGTCTGATTAACGCCCCGCATTAATGCCTCATTTTGCTAATAAATAGCGATTTAAACTCGATATGTTTTTTTAACAATTTAAATAATTTATTTCAAAATTTATATAAGTCGAAAATGGTGCAATGCGTCAAATTAAAACTTCAGTTTTAAGATTTCAACGATTTAAAATTATCGTAGCTTTAGTTTTGACAGTAGCTATAGTTAGGTTGTTATAATAATTTTGGTTAATATTTAGATTAGTGGTCACTGAATTTTAAGTTGTGGGGGGGAGGAGTACTTCTCCCTTCTACAACTCCAATGTCAAGGAGACATGTAGTTCTTGAGATATATTTTTTTTCCTTCGTTTGTTTCGTTATATTGCGATGGTGGTGACCAGTCTGTTCTGGCACTCGCCTGCCGCTTGCGCGGCACGCTCGCTCGCTCGGCTCGTGCGCTTTGGTCCAACATAACCTAACCTAACTCACCATTCTAGTCACTGGTCGCAACTTTGGCCTAAAGCCCACAAGCCAAGCAAGAGTGCCGTGGCAGTGCTCAGCGAGTGTCACAACCAATTTATAACCATTGTCACAATATATAAGAAAAAAAACTATTCTCATATTTAAAAATCATACAAATTCAAAACTTGTTTACTAAACTCAAAAACAGTGTTAATGTTTATATATTAATCATAAGTGTATTCCTAAACACAAATCACACTTGTGATCAACAAAAGTGGCATAACCTTGTTTAACAAATATTTTTGTTGTTCCCATTATTCATTGAAAACTTGTTTGTGGACCCTAAAAACTTGTTTCCTAGCCCAAATGACAGGTCTAGTGGCAATATATATAAGGTGTATGTTACCCCTAAACTCAAATTACCCTTAATCTCAAGCCACTGTGTCAAAGTGTAGCCATAATTTTAGATATAAGTTTATATATAAGGCCTAGAAATAGGTCTCTAGATGTATGCAACATCTGGGGCGAAGCCAGCATTTATGATGGCATAGGAGGATGAGATAGAGGGATCAGACAGGAGGAATGGTATAGAGGTGATGGGATTGGAATAGGAGTATGGCATACAGAAGATTGGATAGGGACAGGGGCAGGAAGTGGGCCATTGGAACTCTCACACAAAACACAGTTAGCTCCAGGCTAATTTTTTCACACCATTATTCTGTGAAAGTGTGGGATCACACCAATCGAGCCGACCCTAACAGTTGTAACCAAGGTAATGATTCCAGCATGGCTAAGCTATATTTTTATAGTTATTGTTTGTATATCACTCAAACATTAACTTTATATATAAATATTTTCTAAAAGATTTTTAGAGCCAAATATCCAATATCTTTATATTGAGATAAAGGATATTGGAGATATTTTCAAAGGTAAAAACCAAGTCAAACTTAGTAGCTAAAACATCCACCTCACATCCTAATAATATGGGTTCAGGCTGGAGAGTATATACTTTTTAGATATTTTTTTGATGATGGAGGAAAACATTTTAGTGAAAACTACACTAAAAATAAGTAGACTTAAACCTACCAATACAATGCTTAATTCTGCTATTACTATCTCACCAAAATCGTCTAACACTCATCACAAATAAATTTTTCCTTGATTTTGGTATTCTGGTAATTCCAATGGTGTACCAGTGGCAAACCACTTTATATTTTTAAATATTATAAGCAAAAATTTGCAAAATAATGGTTACAATTTTTGCTAGCTTTTTAATATTCATTTCAGCTAATGCCATTTTTGCTAATGGTAATACCAATTTTTTTTTCTACTATCATTCTGCTGCAACAATGTCGAGAAGATATTGTTGATTTTTTAGCATACGACACTATTGCAATGGACTCTTACTTTGAATATTTTCACAGCACCAAGATATTGAAATAGCAGAATTGGGTCCCAGTTTTATCAGTCATTTTGTATAATTACCTAGACTTAGAGTTTTTCAGAATTTTGTCCCTTACACACAATACAACACCATTGGAAAACTTTAATTTTAACAACTATCAAAGTTTTATAAATTTGATATAGAAAAATTTGAGTTAAATAGTATACAAAATCTACTCATGTAAAATATTCCTCATGAATTTTGAAATAATAATAATAAAAAATAATAATATCCATGCAAGAAGGAGAAAGAATACTATTTCCTGCGGCCAGGTGGTCTGTCGTAAGAGGTGACAAAACAACCCACAGCCAGGTGGTAGGGTATTTGCCCGACCAGATGGCTACCACCCTTGGTCTGGAGTATGCCACCATAACAACCTTGAGTTGTGTTCCGCCATTAATGACCGGGTTCCAGTCTCCCTTAAGAGAGCAGCAGCGCATTTGTAGCACCTTTAGTGTTGCAAATGTCTATAGGCGATGATTACCACTTTCCATCAAATAGGCCGTCTGCCTGTCTGCTGAACTCCTACAATAAAATAAAATAAAAAAACCATTATTGATATATGTAATATAATACTAGAATGCTGAATTTGTCCAATATACTGATGGAAGTTGTGATAGGTAGAATATGTAGTTAAAATTAATTAAGTTTGATACATTTATGCCATTTTAATTATATAAATATAAACAGATAAGTTAAATTATTGATATATTGTTATTTAGAAAATCCTGATGCCCTACACATATATTCAGCAAGTACCAGGCAAACAAATAAGACAGAAGCTTGCAAGAGCCTTCAATTATTGGCTCAAAATATCAGAAGAAAAACTTAATGCTGTTGGGGATATTGTGCAGATGCTTCATAACTCAAGTTTGTTGTAAGTACTTTCCACAAAAATTATAATTATATAAAATTGGAGAAGTGTGTAGTAATTCACAAATGATGCAGGGTTCCCAAATAAACAAACAAATAATTTTGTCTTTTGACTGTGGAACCACTGAAAAGCATTAAGTAATAATATATAATTATTCAGGCGAGTATAAAGTTAAGAATTGTAACACTGAACAGTGTAAGGTGGGTGTGATACACCCTATTATGGTATCTGGCATCTTCTAAAGAACTTATTTCGTGTTTTTTAATTTTTTAAATTTAATATGACAACTTAGGGTATTCAAAACTAAAACAAGGAAAATTCAAAAATATGGAATTTATTACAATATTTAGTCTACCACACCTTTTATTTATTATTAACAGATCCAAACTTATTTAATACAGGTTAAAACGCTAAGGCGCGAGTAAAACGATGCGGAGCTCCAGCCTTAGCCTTCATGGTTATTTTGTTTTGTAACCACCCAAATTTCACTTTCTATCTCAAATAATAAATAAAACTGTCATATATCTATCCCACACCAGGAGGATTTATATAGATTACAAGATTTACATCCCAGTATAATTATTATCAGAAATTTAATTTCTTAAGTTATTGCTCAAAAAATTGACTTTATTCCTGAAAATGCTGGTATTTTTTAAGGATATAAAGATGTGATTTAAGTTACAAAATAAAATTCAATTGAATTTGAGAAGGGGTCTTCACGAGTTGATGCTTATTTTAAGTTTAAGATTGCATAGCCAAATAATAAAAACACTGGATTTCATTGTCTCTACGAAAGAAACCATTGAATATGCGTGGTCCGCCATAAACTAGGCTGGTTCATATTTATTTTTTGTCAACACGTCAACAAATGGCTCGTAACAATAAGGCGGCAAACCTGTGTACTGTGTACGGATAATATTAATAGTTATGATATCCAATAGGCTTAACTTGACGATGTCTCAGGTAGTGTTATGAATATCAAAATAGAATTTTGAGGTACCTAGTCCTACACGACAAGATTTGAATTTCAAATCTTTTACATATCTGCATAACAATAGGTGTTTTCTAAAAATATTTTTAGTCATATTTTATCGAACTGTTATATTATTGAATGTTGTTTAGACCATTGGATTGTTTTTAAGAGCTAAATATAACAGTTGTGTAAACCAACTAGTTATCACTATTCTGGGTATAAAATTGTTAACACTTTACACTATTTTTTAAAATTATTTTTATGTCCTATTATGAGATTCAAAAGGGCATGTATTACATCTATTTAACCCTTCACCCTTTTATCGATATTACAAAAATCCGCAAGAACTATCACTATCTCGTAATATATCAAGAAAATATACCCATTTCATAGAAATCATTCAAATCCTATATAAACAGAGTGAGACAACAACACAAAAACGATCACATGCACAAACGTGGATCAGCACTGTCATCGCGGACACATGTGCTACTAGTGAGCTTAAGGGTTAAATAGAAATTTGTGTACGCATATAACTTGAGAATGACTTTACCGATTATGATGTTTCTTTTTAAGGTGTTTGAGTGGGTCCCCGGATGGTTTAGATTTATATTTGGAACCGGTAGGTGGCGCTCGGATCGCGTTCTAGATTTTTTTTTTCAAGGCAGAACTGTGTCTACCGGGACCCCTAGTAAAATATGTAATCCAGTGGCTTATGGATTTTAGTTTTTTAAAGATAAATAATTAATATATGATAATGTGCGACATAATGCAATCATACTGATGTCGTTAATTATATTTATATAAGCATCTCTCCAAAATTATAAATATTTATTCATTTTACATTAGTTTAATAATGATACATAATAGGTTGGGCAAAAAGTCTTTTCGCATATAGCATGTATGAACTTGTAATAAGATCTCTTTGGCTATACCATTTGTATCTAGCTGGTTGTGGTATAATTAAAAAGTTTTAATTTTAAAGAAGACAATTGCAAATTCAAATTAGGAAAATGTGTGATTTTCATTTGTTTTTCTTATTGTTAAAATGAGTAAATCTAATGAAGAAATTCGATACATTTTAAAATTTTACTACAAAAAAGGTAAAAATGTAACACAAGCAGCGAAAAAAATTTGTGAGAGTAGCGCAAATTTGGTTTAAGCGTTTGCAATCCGGAAATTTTGATATCAAAGATGCACATCGCTCTGGTCGCCCTGTTACGGACAAAATTGATGCCATTTTTGAAAAAGTGGAGCAAGATCGGCATATTAGTAGTTAGGATGTAGCTGGAGAACTGGGAATTGACCACAAAACGGTTTTGACACATTTGAAAAAAGCTGGGTACACAAAAAAGCTCGATATTTGGGTGCCTCATAAGCTCACTGAAAGAAACCTAATGAAGCGTGTACTCATTTGGGATTCTTTATTACGACGTAATGAAACCGAACCATTTTTGAAGAAGCTGATAACTGGTGATGAAAAGTGGATCACGTACGACAAGAACGTGCGAAAAAGATCGTAGTCAAAGGCCGGTCAGGCTTTACAGACTATGGCGAAACCCGGGTTAACTCGCAGCAAAGTGATGCTGTGTGTATGATGGTATTGGAAGGGCATTATTAATTATGAGCTGTTACCGCCAGGCAGGACTATCGATTCTGAACTGTACTGCGAACAACTGATGAGATAAAAGCAAAAAGTTGAGAGAAAGCGGCCGGAATTAATCAACAGAAGGGATGTGGTTTTTTACCATGATAACTAGACCTCACACATCTTTAGCCACTCAGCAAAAATTACGAGAGTTTGGCTGGGAGGTGTTAATGCATCCGCCGTATAGTCCTGACCTTGCATCTTCAGATTTTCACCTGTTTCGGTCTCTGCAGAATTCCTTAGGCAGTGTCAGGTTAATATCACGAGAGGACTGCCAAAACCACTTGTCGCAGTTTTTTGATGAGAAGCCCTAAAATTTTTATAGCAATGGGATCACGTCCCTACCTACAAGATGGCAAAAAGTTATCCAACAAAATGGCACCTACATACTTTAATCAAATGTAAATAAACTTTATAAAAAAACCTTTTCAATTTTTATATAAAATACGAAGAAACTTTTTCCCCAACCTAATAAACTACTTTTCTACCCTTTTATGATTTGACTGTAGGAACAGGGTATGTAGTATACCCATTAAAATACTTTGGTTTTCCTTCTAGCATTCATTGTCTTGGCTCTGTGGTCTCTTGCGGATCGCCCTCCAGCATGTTGGACCTACGGTGGCCAGCACTTTCCCGCTTCGTCTCTTCTTTTCTTTATAGTTTATACCATAAGCAATAATGTTGTTCTAGGATCGACGATATTCAAGACAACTCGATCCTCCGCCGTGGCATACCAGTGGCGCACTCTATATACGGTGTTGCCAGCACCATAAACGCAGCAAACTACGCCATGATTGTAGCTTTGGAAAAAACATTGGAATTGGGACATCCTTTGGTAATATAAATCTATACTAACGTTATAATGAGGTAAAGTTTGTGAGTTTCGATGTTCGGGGTAATCTTCGGTACTACTTATTCGATTTTTAAAATTCTTCTACCAGTAGAAAGCATTATTATCCCCGAGTGACATAGGCAATATTTGATTGTGATTAATACATCAAAAAAGTAAAAATGTTTTGCGCCCAGCGAAGTGAGCAAAGGAAAGCCTGTCAAATATGTTACAGCAATAATGTTCCACGCAAGAATTGCGCACATCCTCGTACGAGGCGCTGCGACTGCTTTCTGCGTTTCTGAATTAATTAAAGATTACAAAATTTAACTAAACCTTGATATGCGTGCGTGCGTGGGTGCAAATGAACTTTTTAATGACGCCCAAAGAAGTAGGCACTGATCAGCTAGTGAGTCATTATTTGAAAGTCGTAATAATTATTTTTAGATTCATCTATAATTGTATACAGTACCATATTGAAGAGGTTAATAATATACCTAGAATAACTTATCTTTCTTTTGGCCATAGTCGGCTGGTGTAACGCTGATATTAGACATATCAATCAAATTGAATAAATCACTTTGGTTAATCCAAATTGAAAGGCAGAAATAAAGCGTCTAATAATGGTGTACGGTCTCACATTTAGTTAGAGTAAGTTTGAAGGCTATCTTAAGAATCTTAAGGAAATGTTCACCCTTGTATATGTTTACTTACAGTAGCTGTAGAGTTGTAATCTATACTTCTTTACTAATATTATAAAGAGGTAAAGTTTGTGAGTTTGTGACGTTATGGGGGTAATCTCTGGATCTACTCAACCGATTTTAACACTTCTTTTACTGTTCGAAAATTACGTTAATAGGGAGTGTCATAGGCTAATAACATGACGCTATATACCACGGGAGCGGGACAGAGCGCGGGTGAAACCGCGCCGGGCCGCTAGTAAGAATTAAATTTCAACTTAACTAATAAAATAAATGTGATTTAAAAAGAGCGTCAAGTATTAATTATCGTTGTGTCTGTAAAACCTTGTAGTAAATTAAACTGGAATTTCATTTGTAAACTGTCTTATTTATTCATTCCAAGGCAATTCCCAGTCGTTAGCAATGAATCGTGTAACTGTTGTCCACTGCATTGCATTCCTTATAGTTTCTATTAATAAAACATGAAAACTATTTTTATTAGCTTCTTGGAGATAGACCAAATTGTTTTGTGATGTTTTTACTGATAATAGAATATTGTTCTAATGCTATTGAAACTAAAGCTGTAAACAGATCTCATATAACAAATTTGGTTTAGAAAAGTGTCATAACTTAAAAATGTTATAACAATAACAGTCCATAATTTTATTGTCCCACTATAGGGTTCGGGCCTCCTGATATATTATAGAAGGGACAGTATACTCACTATGCTCGTCCAAGTGAGCTTGCCGGGTTTGACACATCTGTTACCTCAATTTGCAGGTTTCATCATGATGATTTCCTTCACCGTTAGCTTTTAGTAATTGCAACAATATACACATTAGTTGTCAAAACTGCCTAAATGGTGCGTGCTTTTTCAACTAGAAGTCGAAATCGCGCTATTTAAACTTGGGATGGAGTATGCCGCCTAACAACTTCTAGTTGTGTTCCAACATCAGTGGTCATGTTCCATTGGGAACCTTCGAAATCGGCAAGCTGTCGTGAATGTCCACATGCGATGGCAACCACTTTCCATCAGGTGGGCCGTAAACCTCTCCGATGTACTCCAGCAATAAAAACTGGTTACAGTGGATTTCATTTCTAATCACCTCGCTTGTAACCTCTTTTTGGTTAAAGGCACATAATACTTACTCTATTGAATTCAAAGTATAGTTTTAGTGGAAATCATTTGACTAAAGTGATTTCATGTGTAATGCTTATTTCGGGTTTAGCGGCGAATTTTAATTAACCATTTGTAACAAGCGCTTAGATATATATATATATATATATATATATATATATATATATATATATATATATATATATATATATATATATATATATATATATATATATATATATATATATATATATATATATATATATATATATATATATATATATATATACACCTTCCATGATCAGATTGATCGTGTACTAGCAGAAGGTGATGTCAGGAGCCTTAAGAACAGACGAGCGTGCATGACAAGAGTTATGAATGTCAAAGAAGGAAGTGAGGTGTGTAAGAATAAGCCTAAACGGCGCTCTGTTGTTCGTGCCTACCCCGCAAGGGAACTGGCGTGAAGTTATGTATGTATGTATATATATATACCGACGTTCGGATATAGCAATTAAAATTCCGTGTGTCTCTTCATCGTCATTATAACCGAAATCCACTGTATTTTAACCCGACAGATTCGGTATCTATTTTCAGGCGACAAGAGTATACACTGAACAGATATTGGAGTTACACAGAGGTCAAGGCATGGAGATATATTGGCGAGACAATTTCCAGTGTCCGTCAGAAGAGGAATACAAGGAGATGACGATAAAAAGTAAGAATCTTATCAGAAGTTCCACTTCAAAAAATAATATATATTAACTTCTTTCGAATTGTTGTCATTTGAAACTCGATGGAACGAAAAAGCGACATTAAAAAGAGATAAACATATAAATAAATCTATGGGACTGTTTTAAGCTTGCGAGAGAATGAGGTAGATTACATTATATTTAATAATTTAAACACTGCTTGTACAGATAAAGTTGGAAATGTTTTGAAGTTTTTCATTAATCGTCAGCAGACAGGCAGATGGTTCACCCAATGCAAAGCGTTTACCATCGCCTATGGATACTTGCAACACGAAAGGTGACCAATGAGCTGCCACTCTAAAGGAACCCTGAACCTGGCCACTAATGCCGGAAAACAACTCAAGGTTGTTATGGTGGCATACTCTAGACCAAGGTTGGTAGTCATCCAAACGGACAAATATTCTACCATCTGGCTGTGGGTTGTTTTGTCGCCTTTTACGACAAGTAGCCCTGCCGCAGGAAATTGTTTTCTTTCTTCGTTTACTGATAAAATGTTATGACTTCAGTAATTGTCAAGTATTTTTATACATTCGTTAGACATTTATGCTTTTTTTTAAATACATGTAGATATATTAAAAATGACTATCCTATAAATAAACCCTTAAAAAAATATATACAACAGTAAAAATATAATATATAATAAAAACCTATATTAAAGCCCGTCCAGTCCCACCAGACCGCTATCACTGAGCATGATATCCTAGAAGGCTGGCAGCATTTTTGTATTAAATATCTTAGATTCTAAGTAAACGAAAATGCAAACTTACTGCTTTAATATATATTATACAGGTTTTCATAAGTCACCTGTTAATGCTTGATTAGATATTTGTTTCCAAATTCGTAGTGGCCCATTTAGTCATTTCAACTTTTAAACTAAAAAATATATTCAGGAGTCTAAAAGTACTTTCAGCGAAAATTACTCTTGATAAGTAATGTTTAGTAGTGTTTTAAATATTGAATATCTTCACCTAAAATCTTTTTAGGGCGCTTTAGCAAAATTACAAAAATAATGTATATTATTTATCTCTATAAGAAAGAAAGAGAGAAAGACACGCTTATCGATTTGGTTATTAATAATATTAAAATGTCAACAGAAACTGGTGGTCTGTTCATGCTTGCGATAAGGTTAATGCAGCTCTTCAGCGAGAACAAATCTGACTTTACAAATTTAGCTGCTATACTTGGCCTGTACTTCCAAATAAGGGACGACTACTGTAACCTCACTATGCAAGAGGTAATACAATTGTGTGTTTTCTGTTGTATTATAACGGTCTTATTCATAGGGAGTTAGAGTGAGTTTGAACGATTTTCTAAGAACCATAAACAAGCATTCAAATTTACTCTAACTCTATGAATAAGTCCGTTAAAGTTGGCTTATAGCTGTGATAGCAAGTAACTTAGTGGCTAGCGTACGCGTCTCGACGTTAAGGATTCGAAGTTAGCAGTTAGCGACTTAGACAGTTTTCTGACCTAATGTGCCTACCACGTGCTAACAGTGAAGGAATACTGTAGGATACTTTTCAATAATAAATTTAAAAAAAAAGTAATTTCGATACTGAGGATGGACATAGGATATTTTTTATCCCTGAAAACGGGATAGTTTATGGGATAACAGCCTGTTTGTCTGTCGGTCTGTTACGCTTCTTTACCCTTTGTAGCCTTTTGCCTTCCGGTGGGGAATGATACTGCACCTAGATAAAAAATTAATACTATGTGACCTGTGTAAATGCTTGCTCTCTAAATAAACAAGGAATAAAGACTAGGGTTTGACCTGCGGCCTTAATTAATTTACATATAAAACAACGCGTTAAAATAATGTCACATTATCTTAATTTTTGAATTTTATATAAGACGTAATTTTAATGGCTATTTAAAAGACAATTAATGCCCTATTTTACTCCTTTTACTTGTACAAACTTATGACGTCATAATTTTATACTTTTTATAAAATGACGAAAAGTATCTCGGCCAATTTCAGAGAAATTTCATTCCCTATTGTCCAGTAAAAAGTAAGAACTGAAGAGCCCCATAACGCTGCAATACTTCATCGCGTGACTGGTTTGTCTCGTTTTTGAAAGTTTGAATAATTGTTGACAACATGTTTTTTTTTCTATTAAGTTTTTATGATGGAAGAAAGTGGTTTCCAGGAACAAGCTTATGAAGAACGGGGTTAAATATGATATTTACGAAAGTTTCAGTTTCAAGAAATTTTCAAGTTATTTGTTTTCAAATATATACATAGGTATTATCACGTCTGTTTCCCATGGGGGTAGGCAGAGACAACGGATCTCCACTTGCGACGGTCATGACAAACAACTTTCGCTTCAGCTGTTTTTATTAATTTCATACATGCACGTCTATGTGAGGTGCTTTTTTAACACTTCTGTTATTTGATCATGGTGTGTACGTGGTTTTGTTCAGTTTGGCTTGGCTCTTACTAAATTTGTTTCTGTTACAGTATTCAGAGAACAAGAGTTACTGTGAAGATTTAACTGAGGGGAAGTTCAGTTTTCCAATCATCCATGCTATAAGGAGTCAACAGGGTGACAACCAAGTGTTACGTATCCTTTTATATTCAGATAATAAAATAATATTTTATTGAATTACTATTTTACTTTGTACAATAATAATAATAATTAATATGACCCGTGGTCTTTAAAGACGTATAATATAATAATTAATATATTGTATGTCTGTAGAGACCACGGGTCAAAACAATGACCCGGACATTTGGAGGGCTTGCGTGGGGCCATGGGAAGGCCAACACGTAGAGGCCCCTTGACAAATTTAATGTAAATGTGGCGTGACACTGACCGGCGATTATCCCTGTCTACACTATAGAGTAATGCACCCAAGGAAAAGCCCCGGCCAGTGTAGAACTATTGTGGGAAATGAGGACAAAAAGTACCGGGCTATTGTGGTGAACTGCTAATGGTACTAGGGGTCTGGGAATATGGGGACTATGGCGTCTGCCCATCGCAATGTTCACGGAACATGGAAAAATGGGCAGACGGTGACTCGCCACTCTCTGCATGGGCCCCAAAAAATGCCATAAAGACAGGGGCAACATGGGTGTGAGTGGCTAAGGGGTGTAGAGAGGTGGGCTGCAGGTTCACCGAAGCTACTTCCGACGTTAGGCCATTTATCACTTTCACCCCTGGAGCTGGAGTCTTTTAGCTCTAGCGATCTCCACTCCGTGCCGGCTAGCTAATGCAAGGACGGAGGCGGGGGCCTTATTATTATTATTGTCGTGTGGTTATAATAATGATAATAATAATTATTGTTATTATATGGCTACAATAATAATTATAATTATTTATATCCACAATAATAGTTATTATTTTTATCGGTATGCTATTAGGGGATTGGTAATGAGGGATTGTGTCAACAATGTTCTAGCTTGTCCTATAAATTTTTTATTGTTTTTTGACATAAGAAACTTAACAAATAACAGATATATTGCGTCAGCGTACGCGCGACGTGGAAGTGAAACGGTATTGCATATCGTTGTTGGAAAGGCTCGGGAGCTTCAAATACACGCGCGCCATCTTGCACAGACTGGACGCTGACGCCAGGAAGGAGGTGGGCGATATATCTTGGGTTTATGTACTCACTTTAAATAGCATGCTATCCTTATAGATATACCATGTCTATATAAAACAAAAATTCTTTCTCCAAGACTGTTAAGTCTATATAGATGATATTTAGAAGTAAGGCTTTTATTAAGATATTATTTATACTTTCACGTATTTTGATATGTAAAAACCACGCCTTAACCCTTAAAGGGGCCAAATTTAATATTATTTTTGTTTATAATCTGCCAGCTGCCATAAAAATTGCGGTGCCTAAACCAAGAGAATTATATCGTCTCTTTTACTCTAATACAAATTCTATGTAGTTAGAGGGAGAAAGCATCAGTTCAACGTTCGTTTCAATTAGCTGTATATGACCACTTTGTAGCCCCCAATTAGCCGTGTGTGACAGTTCGGCAATAAATTTGTGGTGGTTCCGTCTTACAAGGTTAGGCTTCGTGATTAGCACACTCGCATCCCAAATCCAAAGAGCGCGGGTTCGAATCCTAGTCGAAAAGCATGCAGTGCTTAGGCATTCTTCTGACCTTATTTGCATATTATTACAATTTTGTGTTGAAACCAAAACATCGTAATTAAACTTCCACATCGAGATAATCGTTGTGTCAAACCCGTCATTCCGCCTTGGAAAAGCGTGGCAAGTGGCAATTGTGGAACGTTTATGGGCTATTATTATATTATGGTATACTAAAATCACGTGAGAAACTTAAAATTAAGGATTTCGAATTACGTATTTTATATCAAATTCAAAAGTTTTTCTACAATACCATCGTCGCTTTCCTTTAGCAATGTGGAAATTTCATCGTAATGCACCAAAGAAGAAAAAATATAGTTTTCACAACATATAGCAAGACAAATTGAAAAGTTCAGCAAATGCCAGGCAACGGGTCCTTGATGCTTGACGGATGGCGCACTATTATTTATTTAAATATTTAACATGAATATTTCTTTAGAATAATAATAATTACGTAATTATATTTTTTTATTAAATATGTATTTTATTAATAAAACTACGTTTTAACGGTTTTAAGCGCGGTAATTTATTTGATTTTTGTTATTCCGACTAAATTAGATTAGGCTCCCATAGAGTAAATAATAACCATAAACAAAATTAAAACTAAATAAAACGAACAAGTTGGTGGTAGCCTAAATAAAACTTTAACAATACTCGTTGACACTTGACATCTTTGTCTTCCGTGATCACGGCCACTGAAAAGTGGCCGGAACATCGGAATAACAAAAATCAAATAAATTACCGCGCTTGAAACCGTTAAAACGTAGTTTTATTATGTATACAAGTCGCGAAAACTTAAGAAAATATTATATATTTTATTTTTGATGTATTTGTATAAAACAATGTCTTCCATTTTTTTTAATAAAAATTTTTTTTTATATATTTTTGTTTAATGTAAAATTTGTGTAAATAAATAAATACATCAATTATATATTACGTATAAGAGTAAAAGGTGGTAATAGTTTTTTTTTAAATCCAGGTGGACCGTCTAGGTGGTAACCCTCTGCTGGAATCACTCTTGGACGATTTATTAAGCTGGAGGCGGGAGGAGGATATCAAGGAATTAGAGGATGAGAATGAAACCCATTAATTTAATAATAATAATAACTCGATATTCTAGAACGACATTTTCTAGTTATTCTATATTTATACTATTATAACGTCGGCGTCAGTGCAGAATCTTGTTACAACTTTTTTTGACATTATTTTGTTCACCAAAATTCTTATATATTACATGTATAAATCACAATTCTGATAAAAATATAATGTCGAAAAAACCTGTAGTTACTAAAACAATTACGCCGACAATAAATATGTACCCATACCCAACATATTATTGGGTTAACTATTCCATTGTTGGCACCCCACCCAATGATTGGCACCCAGCCAATTTGTTCAAAATATTTTGTAGCCATAAAATATATTATTATTATTACCATTATATGGCTACAAAACAAAAAATAAAACATTAAGACTTATGAATGAATGAATATGTTTTATTGTATTTTAAAAGATACAGTTAACAGAAATAAAATTTTACAATACAACTGGCGGTCTTATCGCTTTTAGCGATTTCTTCCAGACAACCTTTGGTTGGACAAAAAAATTGATAACACTATCTAATAAATATATACATACATTGATAAAATATAAAAATTACACTAATATGATATATGTAAATAAAATATTATAAAATACACTTACATAAATAAATATAAAACTAGAAAAAGCTGACAATAACTGCTGTTGCATCCTTAAATTAAGCTATAATAATCCTTCACAAGTCTATTAAAAATAGGCAGTGACTTGGCTAGCTTGATATTAACAGGCAGCGCGTTCCAAAGACGAACTGCTTGGACTGTGAAGGATTTTCCATAAAAGCTAGTTGTATGCAGAGGAGTTTTTAAATAACAAATTTTTTCGAGGATTAGAGACTAAGTTACCGGAATAAAGGTAATGATTTTGTTCCTTGAGGTATGCAGGGGTCTAAGGGTTAAATAATGTATTATACAGAAGCGACAGTATATGAACATTCCGGCGAAGACGTATTGGAAGACACTTGAGTTTGGCGCGGAATTCTGAAACATCATCATATTTACGCAAAACTTATTACATTTTTGAACAAAATAATAGGTTGCCAATCATTTCTGGGGTGTCAACAATGGTATAGTTTCCCCTAAATATGCACCTCTTAAATATTCCAGTTAATGTGACCTCAAGTAATCTGACAATTTTTAATCTCGTTATTGCTATTCTATTAATTCCAACAATCGTTACACTAGTATTTTCATATATTGCTATGTACTGATTTTGCAATGTCTAAAATTAAAACATTAATAAACAAAAAATAAAAGATTTGTCAATTGCTCGCAATCAAACAAAGCTGTAGACAATCCACCGCGTAGAATCGACAACTGCAAGTTTTGATGCCCATCATCTGTCAATGTCAAGTAGGAATGTACCAGTATTAGTTCGTTGTTAATTCCTGCTTAACACTGACAGATGACATTTATTTACGTCAAAAATCTGATAACGAAAGCGTGTGTTAAAATTAAAAAGTTACTATGAACAAACACCATGTATTCGTAATATTTTGATTTAATAATATAAAATTATTGTTTCGTATATTGACTCGTATAATGTCGTTCTAGAATAAAACATTAATTAATTCATTCCATTTTTAAATGTTTTTGAAATTCATTTTTAGGCTTCAGATACTTACCTAAAGGGAACAAAGAAGGAACTCTTATGGTTTTACTTCGATTAACAGCACAATAAACTTAGACACACACACATACACATATGCAACAAGTCTTGTGTGTTTACAAAAACGTAAATATTTTTGAATAATGAAAAGAAAATTGAAATATAATGCCATATATAAATGATTCATCTGGCTTTCAATTTTGAAATAAATGAAGCATTGTCAACTTTACAAAATAAAGGAACTTAATTATTAAAAAAGGTTTTATGTGTGCCTTTTTAACTGATGTTATCTGCTTATTTGTTATTTAATGGTTTTTCTTAGATTATGGAGAATTTTCAAAGACAAATTTGTGTTTGAATATTAAATATAGAAATTTTACAATAAAAAAATAACGAAAACGGAAAAGCAGTTGAAAGTCACTTATAAAACCTTTTTCAACACACTTGCTCATAAAGTGGCTCTATGGTCACCGCAATTAGGCACAGAATGACACCCATTATCAAACTGTGAGTAAAAAACATTATAACTCACTAGTGAGTTATAGATTTTTTTTTAAATTTTATTGGTTGAGTTGCTTTGTTCTTAAAAAGTTTTTATTCAAAAAAAAAAAGATCGTGTTCTATAGAACAAATAAATTAATGTTCCTATTGCTTGCTCATTTCATGCAACTTCTTATTTAAATAGATAATTTTAACTCGTACGTGTTTAATAAATAAAACTTTCACTCATATATAACTTTTTTTTATCTACTAAATAAAATGAGTTTTTGTTGTTATTTTATTCACAAGTGTGTTGAAAAACGTCGTATGATACACGTGTGTATTGATGATTACCGTCCTCGGCTCTCTTAAGACCCTCGCCTACGGCTCGAGTCTCAATGGCGCCTCGGCGGTAATCACCAATGTTACACACTAGTACCATAATGTACTATTATATCTATTAAGTTTGTTTTATTTTATTTTTAATATTCTATCTCCCATTTCTTTACGAATTGAAAGACAGAAATTAACACGTCAGATTTCGGCTTAAGCATTATGAATATTGTGTTTTATGGCAGGAACTCTAGAAGTGCGACTCCGACTCACAATCGGCCACTTGTTGTATTAACTTTCCACATTGTTGGATTTTATTATCAATTTTGTTAGATTTATTTGGACAAATAAAGGTATTGCAGTGCCATTTTAAGGATTATGTTGATATGAAATATGAATTTGGGCTTTATTTTGATTTACTCTTATGTCTGTGGGTTGTACTGACCAAAGAGTAGAAATGAACCATAACATCGAAATTATAACCTGACAAAATTCAGAAGGAAAACTATCGCAACTGTTTTATTCACGCAACTGTCATTTTTAATTTTCCCATGTTGTTTTTATCTGGTGATTGCATAATCGATCCTAGATCTATACTTGTCTTTGTATCCTTCGAACAATCACATGACCTATTACCAAAATCATTTCAATTTAATTTTTTATAACTTGTCTGCAGGTTGGTAGTGAATGATTTGTATCTCCACAGTTAAAGAATCGTTTCTTTTGTATAAAATATCCTTTTGGTGTTGGTTTACTTGTCATTTGGTTTTGAACTTGAAATGAAATTTTGCCAGGTGGTAGGGCATTTGCCCGACTGGATGGCTACCACCCCTGGTCTAAAGTATGTCGCCATAACAACCTTGAGTTGTGTTCCGGCATTAGTGACCAGGTTCCAGTTTCCATTAAGAGAGCAGCAGCGCATTTGTATCAACTTTGGTGTTGCAAATGTCCATAGGCGATGGTAACCGTTTTCCATCAAGTGGGCCATCTGCCTGTCTGCTGATCTCCTGCAATAAAAAAAAATGAAATTTGAATATATTCAAAGATCCAACTTCTTTTTAAATTTTCTAATGTTCTTTGTTCCACACAAAATTGCTTTATTAATGTCTAAATTGTGTATATAGTCAGTGGCATATTGAATTAATACTTCACCTTCTATATTTCCAAGAATTGCTAACTCTCTAGTTGTAAAAAATATGGTTGTTAAATCATTATCCAAATTCCTCTCTGAATTCATCTTCCAATATATCCCATTATCTTGTACTACGAATAATCTCGCTGAACCGTTGTTGTATTTTTGAAAAAATAATTTTATCCGTCGCGCCGTGGCGTTAAACGTAGCAAAACGTAACATTGATTAAAATGTTGGCAGTGCTGTTTCTTGCGCTCGTACAAGCAAAAGTCGACTTTAAGGTGACGAACCTTTTCATACTGCGACTGTACATCAGACATGAATGAGGTATTATCAGACCATAGACGTGACTATTAATTTATTGATATTGTTTAAAAATATCTGTAATTACGATTGACATATTTAATCAATATGACGAAATGACAGGCATACCTTAAAATGATCCCGTGGGCATTTATGTTCATATCTTTTGTTCTTCATTTCAACACATTTTCTATGTTATGGTTTATTTCCTTATCCTTATTCTTTAAATGCAAAATGTGGTCAATTTGGGCAAGTGCGGAGATGATTTCAAGGAGACTCAAGACATTTTTTGTTTCATTCACACTCTTGTATAATGTTGCCAACTTAGCGCTAGATCTAATGCCTTTTGTCTTCACTGAAATATTGACATTATCGCAGTTGGCAACACTATTCATGTATATCGAATAACTTGATAAATTATATGAATAATAACGCTTTTACTAAGGTTCAATTTTAGGACGGTTTGTATATCTTTAATTATTTGTTCCGAGGCTACACTTGCCCCAACTGACTTTATAGTTTTATCTTCATCCCAATGTTACAAACTCACAAACTAACGATTTTGAATGATTACATTTGTCAGTGATCTCGGTTGATAATTGCTTTTTTATGGAATGTAGTAATAATTACAAAAGACATTATTATTTTGAATAATTGATGGATTATTTATTACATTGGGTTTCCGTTTTTAGGAAACGTTATTTTCCTTGGTGCAAATTGATTTTAATTAAATTTGTATACATATTTTTTTATTAAGGAATTGTGTAAAAGGGCTTTTTCCTTAATGAACATGTTCAATCACATTAATTAAGCTTAGTTGAAATATGCTTCGCTGATATGTAATTGTAAACAATTACATCGAATTAAATTAGCTTAGTTTCAATTGTGATTGTATATCGTTCATCTCATTTTGCTAAGTTTTCAAACGAGTTAGTACTGAGAGAAATTCGCTGAATGTAACAGAATTGCATTAATACAGATGTGAATACATTTTGTGGAATGGATATGAATGAATGAATGAAAACACTTTATTGTTCACCAAAAATTAAAACTAAGTACAGTAAATGTTGAACAAAGGGCGGCCTTATCGCTTAAAGCGATCTCTTCCAGGCAACCCCCTAAACTAAGGAAATTATTAAGACAGCAGTGGCGGTGAAGACAATAAATAATAAGAAACATTCCAAGAATAAGTAAAAAGTAAAAATAAATAATAATATACTTTATATATTATACAATATGTATGTGTGTGTGTTTGTGTGCGTGCGCGTGTGCGTGTGTGAGAGAATATTAATAAGTTAGTGAAAACAGAAAAAAAACTATAACGAGATAGAAAGCACAAATATTAAAGTTGTAGGTAGTTTTGATTGATTTTGTACAAGCAACGGGTTCCTTCCGATCAAAAGGTTTCGTGGAAGTGTCATTATGTCACTTGTTTACATGTGTACTTTAAATTTACTTATTGTTTATAGTGTAATCATTTTTTGTAGAAATAGTAAATGTCTTATGTATTAACCTGTTTGAGGGTACTAAGTTAATATTATTTTTGTCCAAACTGCCATCAAAATTGCCGCGCCAAAACCAAGAGAATTATATTGTCTATTTTACTCTAATGCAGTGAAAAGTGCATCATCAGGTGGTTTTTCCACCAAATCGTTCGTCCCCCTCAGGGACAATGGACGGCGTGGAGGCCTCTCCGTCGCTGTTAGAGGGTTTGCTGTCGTTTTTACGACAGCAATTCCCTCAAGCACTCGACCAATTTTTGAGGACTCCGGAGTCCCAATCAATGGCGTCCGTTGTTATCTCGGAACTTAATTCCGAGAAACCTGTGTCCCGCGAGTCACACGTGCAAAGGGCCCCCGCGCAGGCCCCCCTCCCCGCGCCCGCATCTGCCGCGACCATCGCACCCCCCGCGACCCCCGCAGCCGCACATGCCGCAGACCACCTGCGCTCTACCGCAGCGCCCGCGCCCCCCGCGTCCGTACCCGCCGTGTTACCGGTGCGCCCGCCGCCCGCACCCCCGCTCAACGACGCCCACCGTGTGGCACCAAAGTCGCGCGCCTCGTTTTCTCGCGGTCCCACACCGGGAAAACCGCGTTCGAGCTCCGCGAGTTCGACGACATCGCGTTCGCGTTCGCCCATCCATCGCGTAATCGATTCTCGTCGAGAAATCGACTTAACCACTGAAGGTTCGCAATACCTCAGGGTTGCCCCTCTTACACCAGCCGATGAAATTACCCCCATGGATGTCGCGCCTCCCGCGAATATCCCCTTAGACCGCGAAGACGATGACGGTTTCATAACCGTCAATCGTAGTAAAAAACGTAAGACCCAGAGGGAGGTCCCCCCCAACCCCGCCCCCACTGCGGGCACAAAACCGACAATGGCACCTTCCAGCCGCCCTGGGCCACCTTCACAGCGCCCGCCGCCACCCCTGATCATCCGCGAGAAAGCTCATTGGCTTCAACTCGCTAAGGAACTGCCAGGTAAGGCAATCTCCATAAAAGAGGCCCGTGATACCCAACACGGCATCAAAGTTATGGTCACATCTTCAAGTGACCACCGCGCCCTAACTACTCTATTATGTGACCGTAAAATCGGTTACTACACTTACGCCCTGCCAGAAGAAAAACGCCTTCGGGCTGTAATTCGCGGACTTCCTCAGGAAATTGAAAGTTCCTACATTCTAGAGGACCTTAAGTCCCAAGCCCTACCAGTGCACGAAGTGCACCGTATGCACAGAGGCGACGCCACAAAGTCGCCTCTAAACCTAGTATTGGTTGTCCTCGACCTCTCCCCAGAGGGGAAAAAGATCTTCGAACTTGAGAAGGTCTGTGGCCTCTCTGGCCTTCGTGTGGAACGTCCACACGAAAAACATACACTACGGCAGTGTCATCGCTGCCAACTTTATGGGCACTCTGCCCTTCATTGTCAATCCCGTCCCAGGTGCGTCAAGTGCCTGGGCGACCACGGGACCTCGGAGTGCACTCGCACCCGGGACTCCCCGGAGCCACCCAGCTGCATCCTCTGCGGCCAAGCGGGTCACCCTGCTAACTACAGAGGCTGCCCTGCCGCCCCCCGACCCAAACGTAAGGTCGGAAAGGGCAATGCCCAAAAAGGCACTAGAAAAGTGCCGAACAAACCCGCATTCGTGGCGGCCCCCCCTCCAGTGGTAAACCACTGGACGGGTCTTCCCACGACGGAAGCGTTTCCTCCGCTGAGGACGCGTGCCCCAGTTATGGCCGGCCTACCCTCGGCCACCCTCTCCCCCGCCCCCATTTCTAAGGCACCTTCTGGGCCATCGGCCCACCACTCTATAGCGGAGGACTTAGCTTTGGCGACTAAATTCGCCAAGAACTTGCCCTTCGACCTGGAAGAGGTCCAACTCTTGGCTCGGAAACTGAGACAAGTTTCAGAGTCAACTCAACCCTCCCTCCGGGATCAACTCGTGATCGAAATGGATCACGCGTACCTCCTCCAAATACTTAGATCGTTGTAACTAAACAACCTAGTACAAATTCTTGTTACCGGTAACAAATGGCGCATGTAGGTAGAAATAAACCACGCTCATTGACTCTGGCGACTTATAACGCCAACGGCCTTCGAAACCAGCGCGACTTGGTCCATGACTTCCTGGTTACCAATCAAGTAGATATACTACTAGTACAGGAGACCTTCCTGAAACCGAGTAATAGAGATCCAAAGATCTCTAACTATCGGGTCACTAGACATGACAGGGTAGGCCGTGGTGGCGGCACCCTGATCTATTTCAGGAGATCCCTACACTGCATGCCTGTAGTCACCCCTCCACTAGAAGGTATGGAGGTATCCGCCTGCAGACTAGCAATGACTGGCCACCAACCTCTAGTCATAGTCTCAGCATACCTCGCATGCCAAAAAACCCTTATTAAAAAAGACCTAGAAGCCCTATTCAACCTAGGCCCGGCTGTTATAATAGCCGGAGATCTGAATTGCAAACACGAGCAGTGGAATTGCAATACCACTAACACCAATGGCAGAGCCCTAATAAATATATCAGACAATCTTTTGTTTGATATACTAACGCCCATGACCCCCACAAGATATCCCCCCAACCGCGACTGGGGGACCCCAAACACTCTCGACCTAGCATTACTGAGGGGCGTAACTCTTCAGTTCCATTCGATCGAAACGATGGACGATATAGACTCGGACCATCGTCCGGTTATCCTTAGATTAGGACCACAGACAGACCAGACATCTGAAACTAGGACCTCTGTGGACTGGTTGAGACTTGGGGACCTCCTCAAGGCAACCAGCTCACAAGACCTGGACCGCATCCCAGATCACATCGGGTCCCGCCAAGACACGGAGAGGGCGATCGAAGCCCTCACCAGCCACCTTCAATCCGCAGTGCGGAACTCGTCCAGGCAGGTGCCAGTGGAGGATGACCGCCACTTATGCCTGCCGGACGAGGTGAGGGTACTGCTGAGGGAAAAGAGAGCCGCCTCCAGAGCTCATGACAGATATCCCACCGAGGATAACAGAATCCGACTCCGCGAACTAGAGCGCGAGGTCAAACTACGTATCCGGGAAGTCAGGGAACAACGTTGGGACAGAACGTTGAGGGATATCGAACCAACTCACCAGGCGTACTGGAAGCTGGCTAGAGCTCTCAAATCAGACACCCTTACTGTCATACCCGCGCTAGAAAGAGCCGACAACACCGAGGCGTTCGATGACGAGGAGAAAGCCGAGTGCCTTGCTCAGAGTCTAGAGCTTCAATGCTCCCCCACTACGCAAAACGTCGACCAGTCACACCTGACGGAGGTGGACTCCGAGGTCGAACGTAGATCCTCCTTACCAGCGGAAACCACACTCGACCCGGTCACAGTCGAAGAAGTGCAAGATCTGATCAAGTCTCTCAAACCGCGAAAGGCCCCAGGGACCGATGGCATCAACAATCGCGTTTTAAAACTCCTACCCGCCCATCTAATTATAATCCTGGTGAGCATCTTTAATGCCGCCATAACAAACTGCTCCTTCCCCGCGATCTGGAAGGAGGCAGATGTCATTGGTATTCACAAGCCGGGAAAACCGGCTAATAAACCGTCCAGCTACCGTCCAATCAGCCTACTAAGCGCACTCAGCAAGCTTTACGAGAGAGTCATCCTCTCACGACTTAGAGATTTTGCCTTCAGCAAACATCTATTACCTGATGAGCAATTTGGCTTCCGTGCTAGACACTCATGTGTGCAACAGGTGCACCGCATCACGGAGCACATACTATCTCACTTTGCCCATCGCCCCCGCCCTATAGGAACAGCCGCACTGTTCCTAGACGTAGCAAAAGCCTTCGACAAGGTCTGGCACAACGGCTTGATTTACAAGTTGTACCAGTTCGGTGTGCCAGACAGACTCGTGCTCATCTTGCGAGACTTCCTCTTAGGCCGAAGCTTCCGTTTTCGAGTGGAGGGAACGCGCTCGTCCCCTCACCCACTCACAGCCGGTGTACCACAGGGCTCGGCCCTGTCCCCACTACTTTTCACGCTGTACACCAGCGACATCCCAAAAACTCCAGATGTGGAGTTAGCCCTCTTCGCGGATGACACCGCACTCTATACATCAGATCGCAACCGACAAATGGCTTGCGTCCGGCTGCAGGCAGCTGTCACAGAGCTAGGCGAATGGTTTCGCAAATGGAGGATAGAGGTAAACCCGGAGAAAAGCGCAGCAATGTTCTTTTCCCCGGGCACGCTTCGCTCCCCCAAACGCGCTTGCCTTCGCCTAAAAACCATTTCGCTCTACGAACAACAAATTCCCTGGGAAAAGTACACCAAATACCTGGGTGTCACCCTAGATCGGAACTTGCGCTTCAACGAGCATATCACTATAATCCGAAATAGAGCGCGATTTGTGATGGGTCGTTTAGCACCCATGATAGACAAACGAAGCAAAATGTCCCTCAGACACAAGCTTACTTTGTATAAAACATGCATCCGCCCGATCATGACATACGCGAGTGTGGTATTCGGCCATGCCAAGCCTGCCCTTTTAGATAAATTGCAAATCGTGCAAAACAAATTCATGCGCAGAGCCGTCGGTGCTCCCCTCTATATGCGTAACGTCGACCTCCACCGCGATCTGGAGCTTCCCTCCATCAAAAACTACATTACGTCGCTCTCGCGTAAGTATTTCGATCTCGCGCCGCACCATCGAAATCCACTCGTCGTGTCCGATTAAAGTTGGCAAATAATTTTAAGCTAACGTATTTATTATTGAGTATTAAGCAGCTTCTACGGTTGCATCGTGAGTGTATCTATACATGCGGCTTCGTCCGTGTATAAACTATTGCAATCCAACAAGAAACAACGATACTATTTAATTGCAGGCTCTTAAAGTACGTAATGTAATCAACTCTTTTTTTTAAATTCCGTCAAGCATCAATATTCTTGTTTTAAAATCTCATCTTCACGTTTGTTGAGTATGGATTACTATGCGTCATTTCGATAGACTTTTTTTTGGATTTTAATTATAATCTTACACATTATCAGACAAAAAAAAAATTGTAAATCTTACAACTTTACCTACAAGTTTTGAATATTGTTATCGTTTGGAAAATTCTATTGAAATTGCGTATGACAAAAATATGACATCAGTTACTAGTATACAATGTTTACTTAACAAATTTCGTTATGTACTTATATGTAAGTATTTTTTTTATAATTACATTAATTTTAAGCGTTCGTTTAGGGTAGTATTAAAATAATTGGTATGTGCAATTTGTTATAATTAGCTGTTTTTGTAGTATTTATATTTGAGACATAGTTGCTTTTTAAATGTGTATTAAATTTTCTGACAAAAGACGCTAATTACCATTACTGATGCAGGTACACAGAAAAAGAACCATTTTTTTTTTGGAATAATTTTAATACTTAAAATTTACAATTAAAATACAATGTCTAAACTTATTAGCTAATGACCACCGATTCGATGTTGGAGTCTAAAGTGAGCGCTTCTCCGCTGGCTCGTTGGCGAATCTGCTCGGCTCCCGTGAAGCGGAGTTAGCTCGCTATAGATTGGTTAGTTAGTATTAGGGGTGTGCGAATAATTCGAACTTACGAATTATTCGTTCCGAATCGAATATTAAAATTCGATTCGAAACTCGAATCGAATAATTGGAAAATTCGAATTATTCGAAAGTTCCCGAATAATTCGAATTATTCGTGAATTATTATATTATTCGCGAATTTTCGACTATTTTAAAACATTGCATATGTAACCTTTTTCTTTAGATGTTTTTCAAACGGAAACTAATAATTATAAAAACCAAAATGAATTGAAAAGATCTATTGCCCATATTAGTATCTAGATTTTTTTATGTTACTGACAGAAATGAACATATAGTGAAATTGAGCAATTGTTTTCTCCGGGTAATTGATTTTTAATCGAAAAGTATAATATTCGTAAGTAGAATATTTTGATACGCGATGTAATGGAATTTAAATTGAAAACAATAGAAAATCCAGTGATATTTCGATAATTCGCGAATTATTCGATTCGAATTTCGAGCGATTTTCGCACACCCCTAGTTAGTATATATATATCACGATGACCGTGGGAGTTTTTGGCGGGAACTGAAAGGAGATGTTGTGCTGTGCAGTTTTATTTTCTAAAAATGTGTAAAATTACTCAAAAATGAACAATAGTTGTAGGATATTGATAGTTTTTGAGTAGTAATTATGTGTTCTGTGAGAACTGGGAACTGTATAGGCAAATGTGGCCATTTGAGTTGTCACAAGAACTCCGTTGGATGGCACCAGCTGATAACCTACAGTTCAGCTGTGCTACACATAGGCATTAGGCTTATGAAAATGAAGAAACTATATTGTAAACTAAGATCTAGCTGCCAAGCCATAAACCTAAATAGATAAATCACGATGACCGTGTAGGCTGTCAAAAGTAAGGCTCGCTTTGCGCATTGCGCATAGCCAACGTGATGCGATTTATCGACATATCGATAATATGTTTTTACCTTTACTCGAATGTGAAAAATACTTCATACTTCAAGAAGACCCGAGCTCAAGAACTGTGCCAGAGTATAAAAAATGCAATGTTGAAAAATAGACCTTTTCTTTTAAACAATTTACTAATTTAAATGCAACTCTTCTCTCAAATATGTAATACACAGCAAAGATTTGACCAAAAACGTACTATAGTATAAACCTAGTAGTTTTAGTTTGAGCAATTAGTTGGTAGAGATTTTACTAGCATAATCTTAAAGACAATTAGGAGTTATGTAATATATTATGATATTTTCTAACAATTAGAGTTCGTAGTTTTGTACATTTTTGTTTTTCTTATTGCTTGTTAACATTTTATTAGAAAAAATCAACGTCTTAGGCCTTGATGTCTTGTTCAAATGGCGTGATTCCGAATTCGGGTAATAAATCATGCTGGTGCAAATATTTAACAGGTAGTTCCTGTTAAATATTTGAACAATATAGCATAGGTATGTTGATGCCTTAGCCTCCTAAATTAAAATATAATAGATCTGACAATACTAAAATAATCCAAATAAAAAATGGGTGTAATATTTGTAAAACTATTTAATACGTTATGTAATAATTTTATTATATTAATTTAGTTTTCCAAGTATCATTGTTTATTTGGACTATTTTAGTGTTGTCAAATGTATTGTATTTTAATTTAGGAGGCTAAGACAACAACATTTTCAGCTTCCAAAGTATGCGCGAATTGATCCCCAATACGGCTTTGTACTCAAAATACTTGCTCACTTATATAGAAGGCTTATCTTTAGGATGACATCCAGCGTAGAAGAATAAAAAATGAATCTTATTATGATTGGTGTAAAGCCCGATGTACACGTTGAGACAAATGTTCATCAGCTATAGTGGTCGCTGTTTATACGTTGGTGTATTTATCATTCATCATTGACCGTTTAATAAGATAGGAATTATTGAAGTCGTGGCATACAGCACGTTTGCAAGAAGCTTAGGTACAACGACTATCGGCTCAGGGCTACAGCCTTTTGAAGTGTGTTCAAAAAAATTTGCCCTAGTCTGTGCGGAAATAGAACATGAAATAAGGAAATAAATAGAATATGACTTGAGGGCGCTGCTGTGCTTAAGATCGTATATGTTGAAAACGCGGCTACGTTATTATAGTGCGCCTGTAAATCTTGATATTTTAAAACTGTTACAATAGAACGATTTCAAATTTTGTCCTAATGAATAATTTCAATGGTAATGTTTTTTTTTTTCAATTCCATGGTACGCTACGGCAACGATCCAATAGGGACTCACAACGACCACGTTCACGATCGCGATTTATCCTTTTCCACTTGCTTGCCAGCGTTACAATCGTAAACCCAAGTGAAACGGCTATTCGACCCACTTATTGACATGGGTCGTTGTGAGCGTTGTGTGATCGAAAATGATTACGTCATTAGTGACGTTTTCGCCACGACCACAACGATCGCGGTCGCCTTGTAGAACGGCTAACTGAGCATTTTGTGCGTTGTGAGCTACTAATGGAACGCTCTGTACGACGGTTCTCTTTTCGCACAGATTGTATATGGTTGGCCGCGAAGAAGCAAAATAAATCACGTTGATCTGTTCATGTTGGCCCAACGTGTAGAACGGGCATAAAATTAGTTTTACGTCACTGAAATTCGATTTTTGAGTGTTTGAATTTAATATTTATTGGCATAATTTACTAGGCAAGTTTCAAAGACATTTTCTAAACGTAATATTTAGCGCAAATTATATTTTTGTTTGTATTTGTAGAACGCAGACTTAGTGTGTTCCACTTACTTCACTTGCTTGCGAGCGTTATACTCATAAACACAAGTGGAATGATTAAAAACTTTACATACGAACATTGCGATTCAGCTACATTGTATTATTTTTTAAATATTTCCTTTGCTATACCTTCCCACAAATTTTTTGGGACATTTCTCATTATTGAGGGTATTTTCCATGGACATTCCATATATAATATAATAATATACACAAGGTGAACTCCATCTGTATAAAGAAACTGTAATATAGAGAAATGAAACTAAAACCATTGCTGTTCTTCCCGACTGATTGTTTTTCAAGTGATATTCCCTTATCACTTTTCATGAAATTAATTTTTATTAATTTTAAGACTCCTTCTATGAACTCGTTTATTTGATCATCAGAATTCTTTAATTGGTACATGGCTGCTAGTTTTCTTAGTTCCAACACAATCTTGGAAATTCTCCTGCGGCAATAGGTTTATTTTTCGAAACTCTACTCTCTCTAAGGCTGAGGATAATGGTTTTTCATATTTATCTTTTAGTGTTTTACACAGTTCTCCAAATTGTACTTTACATATACAAATAGTACTTTTTTCGTACCACTGATATGTTAATGCATTCAAGTTGTGCAAAACTTCCCATTTTTCTCAATCAAACTGTTTTATTTTGCCAAGTATAGATGTTTTTTGCTTTAGGTATTTTTCTTGGCATAACAATCTTTTCTTTTGTAAAATCTCTGAATCAGACAAGGTAATTTTTTCTGTTGCCATCTTAAAGTTAAATTGCGCCGAATTTCTCAACGTCCACTTCAACGCAGCTAGTCAGATGGATAGTAAGCGGAAATTATGACATCATTAGTGACGTTTTGGCTACAACCATACCGTAGTCGCGTGGAACGCTGAAGGAGTAAAGAAAATCTGCAAATAAAGATTCATTCATTCAATCTTTTGAGCATTGTAAGCGCTAAGTGGAATGCACTATTGATCATACTTAGGTGCTAGTCATACTTTAAAATGTCATGTTACCAAAAATAGTTTGTAACTCTAATTAGCATTTAAGTTTGATCTCTGCCTAATGATTTATTTTTTAATAAATTGTTTTTTTTTGTCGCTTTTGTTTTATTTTCATAATAGCTCATACGCGTATATATATATATAGTCTTTTAAATAACCATATAACCATGGTAGTATCATGTTGTAATGTATCTATATTTTTTTTTAAACCGCTTCAACAGCTATTAGATATCACAGCCCACAAAAAATTTCTGGTCATTATAAAGTAACTTAATTTTATTATGTTGGTGTACAATAAAAAGTGTTGTTGTTATTAATTTAATATCCTTTATAAACATGTACAAAATCTTAGTTGGTAAATAACAACTCTTGTTACTAATAGTTACAATAATTTTGTTGTATATATGGCAATTTATTCGCATGTTATACTGGATACCCATTTATTCATAATAATTATACTAGGTTTATCAGCTTATTACAATGAAGTAAAACAGTGTTTTTTTTAATCGCATCAATAATGTGATTACGAAAAGTGACGGATCGATAAATCAAGTGTAACTTATAATTAAGGGCATTAGTGTTTTTGTATCAATCAAAGACCGATTTTTCAATCATCAGATAAAAGTTATCAGTCAAATAAATAATAACCCGAGTGAATTCAAAAGTGAAACCGTTCAACTATTTTTTCATAAAACTGACATTTTTAATTTATCTATGTTATACTTTATTCAATGAATATCTTTTATCTGGGGATTGATAAATCGGCTAGACTTGGGCCGATTTTTTAATTTAAAATGTTTGACTTGCTTCGAGATTTAGAGACGCACTTAATATGTTACGCACCATTGTTAAATTAGCTTCGCTATATAATATATTATGATAAGTACGCAGTCTTCCATAATGGACAATAAAATGTTAGCGTGTTTGTCTTTAGATTTTACTTCCAAGCTAAAAATTATAAATACTTGGTAAGTAATTAATTATGACTAGCAAAATAATATTTTTAGCTCCTTGTATTTTAATATAAATTAAGTTCTTCCTCCAATTTCTCTATTCTGTAAGCTTGTTACTAATTGTTCCTAAACTAATATCCTCAGAATTCGTCTGAGTCTATATTATATTCTCCTTATTTTTTACCATTTAATTTACTACCCTATGGTATGTATAGCCATGTATAAAATTGCTATTACCTACCTGGATAGAGTTATATCGATTTTTGGAAGATATAGAATTTCGAAACGAAATCCTAATTTTTGATAATGTTTTTCGTTGATATATTTTCTGAATATAAAAGTTATACTGTTTTTTCATATATTTTCTGAATATAAAAGTTATACTGTTTTTTCATACCTGTAATGTCACATTACATTACTTGTAGTATTTATTTCATGTTCAGGGTAAAGAACTTTTATAATTCACTTAAACTATGAGAACATTGATAAGTTACTAAAATATATTAGACATATTTATTTACATCCTATTTGTTCCTAATATTTGTGTTGCTTCTTGATCCTCTTCAAGTATTTCTCCTATAAATTATGGTTTTATCAAGTTTAATCCTGAATTTTAACTAATTATATATGCATAAAGTGAATGTTTAACTACTTTTGACTTAGCAACAAAATATTGAACGAAATAAAGCTTAGTGTGCAATTTTTGTCTTATTTCTGTGTCTTTATTATAACGCAAACTCATGCCAAAACATTAATCGGACGTTACAAAGTTGAAGTGTTGAATCTTAGGTCCGAATTCCGGTGTTTTGTGTGATTACACGTCTAAATATCATATAACATTTTAATATACTAAAAAGCAAGTGAGGTACATACATACATACCTATCATCATCATCATCATGGAAGGTGTGTCGTGGCCTTCCACAACTTCTGCATCCATCCACTTTTGCATTGTATATCTGTTTAGTCATTCTTTCATCATGCATTCTTTCCACATGCCCGAACCACCGGAGCATTCCTTTCCTTACCTTCACCCCGATACTCTCTTTCAGACCAACTCTCTTTCTTACTTCGGTATTACGAACGCGGTCCGCGAGCGTCACTCCGCAGATTTTGCGTAGTGCTCGCATCTCGACCGCGTTTACTCTACTTTCATGTGAGGTGTGTAAGAATAAGCCTAAATGGCGCTCTGTTGTTCGTGCCTACCCCGCAAGGGAACTGGCGTGAAGTTATGTATGTATGTATTTAATAAAAAAAAGTAATAATCGGTAGACAAATACATACTGTATATCGCCAACCTAAGCAAGTTACGCTTGTATTATGGGTAATATACAACAGACCACTGGGGCCGATCCCAGACATCCAGATCATAGTAAATAACAGAAAGTGCGTTTTCGAAATTTAACATGACAGGAATCGAACACGGAGCCTCTGAGTTTCAACGAGTTCGCGGCTAAGACAGCCCGCTCAATCACAGAGGCCGTCAAAGTGATAATATGGTATACTCAAAAGAAAGTTATAAGGTGGGCCAGAAGACACCGCTTGGGGGTTTCTTTTTATTGCAGGAGATCAGCAGATAGTCAGACTGCCCACTTGATAGTAAGCGGTTACCATCGTCTATGGACATTTGCAGCACCAAAGTTGCTACAAATGCGCTGCTGCTCTCTTAAGACTGGAACCTGGTCACCAACTCAAGGTTGTTATGGTGACATACTTTAGACCAGGGGTGGTAGCCATCCAGTCGGGCAAATGCCCTACCACCTGGGCTAAATAACATTCATCTCATTGCAATTTAGAAGTACATTTTATGAAAGAATGATTGTTTCATTTAGTTACGCATCACTATTGTGTTAGACGACACGTTTTTTTTTAGTTTTTGTGAGAACTTGAAGTAAATTATATTTAACTAGCTGCGCCTCGCGGTTTCATCCGCGTGGTGATGGAAAATCGTTATATTTTGGATAATTCACACTATATCTTTATAAATTATAGTCTGTGTTATTCTGATGTGTAAGTTATATTATTGTAAAGTTTCAGCAAAATCCATTCAGTAGTTTTTACGTGAAAGAGCAACAAACTTCGTTTATAATATTAGGATTTATAAAAATGATCAGTATTGGTAAGATACAGTCTCTAATCAAGAGTTATGCGAGTAGGCATCTACGTATTTATACTCTGATTTTTAACTACTTGGGCTAAAATGACAGCTGCGGTCAATCTTTTTGTTTCATAAACGAATTGTGCGTGTTGAATCCTATAGGATTCAAACTCGTGGAGAGCTGTTCTAAGCTTGCAACACAACTCATTCTCAGCTTTCATTTTAATCCAGGTAATTAAAAATCAATATAAAAGTGTAAACTTTCGAGCTACTACCTAAACTCCATTATTTGTTGTCTATAAATCTATACAATTTGGCTTGATATAGATAGTTAATACACGTGACTAGGCTGTACGGAGTTATCACCTTTACCTACCATCATGGCGATTGCAACAACAGACCTTAGTATACTTCAATATATAAAGTTAAGAATGCAAGAAACTTCCAGAACCTTAAATAAGGATAAGGGCTTAATGAGGGCAAAAAAAAACAAAACAACCGAATGAATATTTATGTACTTTATTACTTTTTACATTTGTCACAAACTACAGAACTGCGACCCTACAAGTCAATGTTTCGCTGGATCAAATGCTCCTGAACGTAACCAACATAAATAAATCTATTATTAAAAATATAATTAAGACTTTTTATATTAATTTAAAAAATTACCATAAATCAAGTCACAATAATAAAAGAACTCTAAATTCATATACAAATAATCTCTCTTACATTGAAACTATAAGACGAAAAAAAACAAGCTGTATTTTTTTAATGGAAAAAACATGATGTTTTATCACAATGTTATGGACTCTAAGTTCCCCAGTAAATTTACTCTCAAATATACATAAAGTTACAGTTTTAACATAAGCAGTTTTTTTTTGTTTCAAGAAAGCAAAAGGTTAGATATAATTCTATGTAAAGCTTGTTTTGATTACACTTATTTATATGCTTTTGGACTTTTGACCGCCAAAAATCAGGTACAGACTCCACACTGCATCCAACTTTTGAAAGGTGTTCAGCTGAATATTTAACTTCTACACATAAATCTTTTAAACAAGAAAGCATCGAAAACCATTTCCACTTCATACAAATCGTAATCCTTGACTGATGTTAAACAACTTAGTTCTGTGCCAACTCGAAATCATCATTAATTTTTTTCAATGAAATATATATATAAAATTGAAATCCACGTATATAGTGACTCATCATGATATCTCAGGAACTATAATACCATGGCATGGCAGCACCTTCCTATCGTCAAGTAGAGGTCAGCTAAGAATGGATTTTACGGCACGCGAAGCGGGCGGGTATCAGCTAGTGTAACTATATTAACACAAAATTATTACAAAAGAAAAATCGATATCCTACGACCATTCATTTTGCAAAATTATAATATATATATATTGAACCGACTTCAAAAAGGAGGTATTCGTCATGTAAATATTTTTGCAAATAAAGCAAAAATTAATTAAGTCCCAATTCAATTCTGTTGCATACTTTTACAACACGCAACGATGTTTAACCCGATATTTACAGAAGGCCCGTTTAATTAGTTTGAAAAAAAATCTTATACTGTTTTTGGCGTTCATAAGTTATAAAACACCGAGATATAAAAGTAAACTATTTTGCATATTTTATTTAAAAAAAAGAAGGCAAGGCATCTAGTCATTGCTACACACAGCTTACGAAAACCTAGTGCTTTATTGAAAAAATTGTATAGTTAAAAGTTACTCTCCATTGACGCAGAACATGACTTCTCTTCAGTGTTGTTAATCTATTTTCTAACATATCAAATGTTAGATTATAATTTGCGCAGAAATGAATACTATGTCAATTAGTATAACACTTCACTCTCAAATCATAATTTTGTTATATATTCAAGGCCCTATTCCAAAAGATGCATTATGTTTTTTTTTTAAATATTATAATTTCGTTTTTCCTTGCACTCATAAATCTATTGAATTAACCTTTTCAATAGTGTAAACAATAAGAATGTTCCTGACACTATTTAAAACTGTCAAATTATAGGCCACATGCATAGCAGAATTCTTTGAATGAAACAATCGTAGCCTACATTCATTTGACTATTTTATTTGGTCTCAAAACAGCTATGAACATACTTATTGTAAACAAATTCACATTAAATATCAGAAACTGTTAAGATATTGGTCAGTCTCATCGCATTTTGTAACCATATTTGTCACAATGGTCGAAAACATGAAATGTTAGACCAAACACATGTAAATCATTTTAATTCGCCTAGTCATACTTTTTCTAATTTGGAATAACGCAAATAATGGTAATAAAGTCAGACGTTTTTATAATCAAAATAAACATCAGTCATTTTTTTTCCAAATTAGCAACAAAATAATTACTCAAATATACAAATGAAATCTTGTTACTTGTCCCGGGTAAGTTCGTGTGCGATATATTCGAAAAACAACACAATTACATACAGATGGCGTTATATGAAGCTCATTACAAAGTATGAAATAAAACATTGTTCTATTTCATTTTCTTCTGAATCATAGAATAAAAATTACAATCGCGACTTATTAGGTAAAAGTAAATTTGGTATTGGATCTTCGATTGTAAATACATGATTAGAAAGGGACAACATGACATAGTTCATTACTCAAAATTGTCAAATATTTATCTATGTACTAAAAGCGTCAAAAACAAGAGAAGCATGTTTCGCATTAATGGAATGTGCAATCTATAAAATATATTACAATTTAATATCATAATAGTAAAATTAATACGATTTCCATTAGCACACTAGAGTAAGAATTAATAGTAAAAACTCAACATCATCCGTTCATACGTATTTATACAAGAATTGTCATTTCATTTTGACATTGATAGGTTCGTGCTGTTTTACCATCGCAGCGATGGACCTGCCATCTACTGGTACCATTCGTCGATCTTTAAGATTGTTCTACGAAAATCATGATTTTATAAAACTTCAACTCTTGTTACACGAAAAGCTCACGACATACACGCATACGTATTTATTTCCGTCTATAATAAATCTTTGTTATTGTGACCGGCCTGCTATCACTGTATTCTTATTTTTACTATATCAAATATAAAAATTTAAAATTTCTGCACGAAATTTGTACAACGAAAACGTCACTTATTAATCATCTAGAGTGAGAAAATAGATGACAAAACATATTAGTGTCCTGTTTTGATTGATTTTTTTTTGTTCAATAAAATTTAAACAATAAATCATAGTAACTATTTGACTGTAATATTCTATTTGAGATGACAGATTATAAAGCATTATCAAAATTACAAATATTTTTATCGCTACACTACTAACTTTAAATTAGTTGTATTAACTAGAAAATTATGAGACCCGAATTTGATATAAGAAAACTGTACATTTCCAATCTGTAAGTATAAAATGATACCAGGCGTGCACAAAAACAAGGAGAGTGCACGGAGAGGCGTTAGTGGTGTGCCAGCAAGCGCGGTGTTCGGCCGGGGGTGCAGGGCGAGGGGCGGGGGCGACCAATCGCCTCACTGGATCCACCCCACCACGTAGCTGCGGCTGCGGGTGAAGCGGGTCAAGCGCCGCACGCGGCCACCTGCAAATTTAAAAAAAAAACCTTAATATACACAATACACATATTAGTAATATTATACACAGCATATTTGATTATGGATGTCAAAAGCATGACAGAAGCTTTCAAATATGAAGTTTAATTAAAAATCAACAGTTTCCAATTATTCTCCGAGGTCTAGAGGTTCAGATCAATCGAAAGAATTTCGATCGACTCGTTTTATCGAGATCGAGTTATTCGACCCGAAGATCGGACCGGCCAGT
This sequence comes from Dendrolimus kikuchii, assembly GCA_019925095.2. Taxonomy (NCBI): domain Eukaryota; kingdom Metazoa; phylum Arthropoda; class Insecta; order Lepidoptera; family Lasiocampidae; genus Dendrolimus; species Dendrolimus kikuchii. The sequence goes on along the minus strand of CM034395.1, from coordinate 20,667,419 downwards.
GCACAACATGGGTCGTTCGTGACTGGTACATGTATATTTAAAAATGTCAATCGACTAATCGGCGCGTCCGTAGTTTACTACGCCCGAGTCTTATTTCTCGACGCCTTTCATCGTCCGAACCGCCCGAAAGAGTCAAAGAAATTTTAGATAGAAGAAGGAAAGAACAAAGATTTTAAAACTATAATAGTATTAATATATTTATAAAGTCTATATAACACAAAAATAAATAGACATACAATGTAAAATGTACATACATATAAAAAAGTCATAAAACGAAAGACGTTTGAGAGTAAGCCCACTAACTCGAAACCATCGACAGGTGATTGAGTGATTAAGATGTTAGAAGTATCGACTCTCGTTGTCTTGTCTTGTCTTTTAATCTATTTACTTATTGCATTGTGTGGCGTTTTAAATAAATCGAAGTTTTAAACAACATAAATTAAACCTTGAAACTATTTACTTGATGATATGTGTGATATGTAATAATATCAAAACTTCCTTAACAGCTAATGACAGTTGTCTCTGGAATTTAAAATATCAAAATCTATGGTTTAGGAAAAGTATCACAAAAAAGAGAAATAAATACATTGAAACATTGAGAGGAAGAGATATTATTTGTATGTAAGGAAGGCATGCACTCTCCGATAATTGACGATGACAAGACTATCTAAAGCACAAAAATGCTGTAAACTAAAAAATGATTAAATATCTCACTACATTTACTTACCAATTATGCAAGTCTATTTGTCTACGCGCTGTTCTGGCTCCGTCGCTGCTGGCGTACTGTAATGCATACACAAGGGCCAATGGTAAAGGGGTCTCTTATACATGTTACATACAAAGGTTATCATAAAAAAGCTCTAAAGTTCATATCGGTTCATAAAAGTCAATGTATGTTTTTTAAATATTCTAATTTAAGATTACAAATTCAGAGCTATTTTATGAGTTTGGAAAATATTATACAAATTACAAAAAAGGGTCTCACTTGGATAGTACTTCAAAAACAAGCAGTTATCATTTATAACTCATAACAATACAGGCTGAAGTCAATTTTCTCTTCAAAGTTAATGGTCGATCTATTTCAAATACAAAACTGCGTAATAACTTATGTTACAAGTAAATTGTATTATTATGTTTAATGCGCAGATCTGTTACTATATTGGCGAAGTTTGGCTAGAGTTGTCGTTGTGAGATCGGCCAAATTAAATTTAATTTAAACAACGACTTTTGACACTAGTCGAATTTATAAAATTATGGAAGAAAAATAGAAACTGATATAGTCCAGTAAAAAATGCAAATGAACTCCTAAATCCTAACCCATTTATTCATAATATTTATAGGCTCGTTAAGAAAGGTATTTTGTAATCGCAGAATGTCATTACAAAAAACTACTTTACTCTTTTAACTAGCCTACATTACTCTTATAGCTATTATGAATAAAAGTATAAGACTATAACAGCATCACAGGTGATTACTTTTCCTCACCTTTTGACTTTTTCTTATGAAAAACATTTTTTTAGATCAAATCAGTAAAAAGTTGCAAAAAAAAACTTATTACCTAATATTTTCAGATGTAATTTTTTACTGCTTTGATCCAAAAATATGTCTTATTCAACAAAAAAAAATTCTAAACGAGAAACGGTACGATTTGACGGCTTGTAGTCATGTAGAGTTTAAAAGCTTTTCAGTTACACTTTTTGCTGGCAATCGTCCTATTTTTCTTCGACGACTAAATCTTTTGTTTTAAAAAGTGTTATATATTTTAATAATTTTTTTATGGTATTAATTCAAACACTCATGCTTATATTTTTTTTAAATCATTTAATGCCATGTTAGTTCTCACACTCATGCGTGTAAATTGAATTTAACACATTAACTTAACGCACTATTCTAAATATTCTCTGTTAAACGTCACAACCAACGTGTTAAAAGTGCAATATAAAACAAAACGGAATTGTCTATCCTGTCGTATTTGGTATCCCACATCTCATCGTACGCTAAGCAAAATCCTTGATTAGCGAAAGCCTTTTACGCTGTAAAAAATATTTGAGAACCCCAAAAACATAAAAAATAGCACGCCAAATCGGCATTTAGTATTTGCAGCATAAAGTTTTATAATAAAAAACTGAACGTTTACCGATGTTCTGGTCGTTTCTACAAATTATCATTGGTTTCTATGCTCCCCTCTCGGCTAAAATATTAAAATCAACTGTTATAATTAACTCTAACATAGCATTGACAATAATTCATTAGTTGTTCGAGTTCGGAGATTAGAATGAGACTAGAAAAGTAAATAGCATTCTTATTTTGAATTTGAAAAAGTTCCATCGATAGAATTTAGAGAAAGTTATAGAGTAAAAACGTGTTAAGTTTATATTTCTAAAACATGTCACATATGTCACTGAAACTGACAGTGACACATTTTGGTGAAACATTTTTTATTTAATTTAGTGCAGTCTTACAAAATTAAGGTGACATTTCACAATCATATACTTTCATTAAATTTCGCCCAAATTGTAAAGAGGGATATAAAAAACAAATTACTGTGGCCATATTGGATGTGAAAATAACAACTAGTGACAGTTGGTACTGGAACGTAGGATGTCAAAGTCTATGAGTTTTGAAAAATATCGTAAAACTGCACGTTGACGAGTGTGAGTTTTTTTTCAGCACTCAATAAAATACTTCCACTGTAACAAAATAAATAAGCCGTAACAAAGCGAAGTGTGGTGTTATGGCTGCCGTGCTAAAAGTGTACCCTTTGCCGGGCTGACCTCTGCGTCTATTGGCTACGCGCGCCCTTTTGCAGGTTGTTAAAGAATCTGAACTGAAGTCGCAGCGTTAGGTCTTTCCGTACTGTAAATGCAACAACACATTGGTATCTTTTACTCACAAACTTCTAATCTCTCTTGCACACACAATGCTCGTGTGTAACATCTGTCCTTGTGTATTGACAGATACTATGTGCATGATAAAGTTATTTGAACTTGAACAATCCGACAAGTCCGACTTTATTTATCACAATCTCTTAATCTCCCTAATGGCTGGTCTCTCTGTCTTACTATTCATTCACTTGCCCTACCAACAGCTGAATTTTGCCATTATTGTTATGGAACTTAAGTAAAACTCTAACCGATAGAGGTAAATGAACGATCGGGAAGAACAGAAACCGGCCATTAGACGCATCTAACATTTAATTGTTCAAATTCACATCCTTCTACACACAGAAAAGGGATAACAGTGGGGGGCACGCGTGTAAGTGAGTTCATGTCGCGGCTACTCACGAGTGAGGATTGGGGTTAATATCAGGCCACTCGGCCAACACGAATCTGTCCGCTGGATCACGATTAGTTTCCTCTGTACTCTTAACATCTTCCGGCTCTTGAGATACCGGTATTACACGCTCACCGGCGTAATTAGCATCGGTGTTACCAGTATCACTATCATATGTCCCGTTCTGTAATGCTATTCTCTCATTAGCTTTCGGTTCGTCTGTGAGCGGTTGTTTCGCCGGTATCGCGAGGGACGTCTCAACTGTTTCAGTGATAACTTTGTTCTCGTTGGTGGGTGTTTTAGCCTCGGCACTTGGCGGCGTGAGGTTGAAGAGGGAGTTGTCGAGGCCGACGGCCGGCGGCCGCCCTCGCGGTAGGCGCAGACTGAGCGACGCACTCGCGCGCTTTTGTACCCGGCAATCTGATTACAGAGCCGATTATAAGCTTGTGTCTAACGCTAGTGAACTATTACACTACTATGACTGAGACCGATGGACTAAATTCTATTGTAAACGATCTATGTAAAGACAGGAATTTGATATTAATCTATGGTATTTACCTGGATATAGGTGACTCAAGTTACACTGAACCAAAAACGAGTCAAAGCACGAATCAACAAATACTAAATAACTACACTGAATGCTCAGCGAATTTAGGGCAAGTCTCGAAAGTCGGACCCGAGTTTCGTTATATAAATTAAATGCAATGCAAGTCATCTATAATGAGGCAAATAATCCAGAAACCGATACATAAATAACTAATATCAAATCTTTTTTGTAATGTGTAAATGTGAGTCTTGTAATTGGAATTATGAATGAAACAAGTTGAGTTCAGCGTTAGACACAAAAATCGATTCATGTATTCAACGATCAAATGATGTCCTGGTACTTACTCCTTTGCGATATGATATTTTTATATTCTCTCTTTGAATGATCTTCCGCCTCATCATCTACTGATATATATTTGGTTAATGCGAATGCAAGGTGATAGGAATGTATTACTAATACGCCACTTGCGTCATACTTGCACGTCGGCGCGGATGGTGTTACGTTAATGCGTACTGAGTTTGGAAACATGTGTTTCAGTGTAAATAACGGTTTAAAACTTGTTGACAGCTTTATTATGTTTGGGTTTTCTTTAATACGGTTAACATGTGCCTCTAGTATGTTATAAAATTAACTATAAAACTGTTTGTTACATGAAGAACAAACTAAACAGAAAATAAGTTAAGTAAACGCTTTTAGTTTGAAAATTTTTATAAGGTAAACTTGTACTATTGTTAGCAGCCCACCCAATGACTGGCACTTATAATTTGATTTTTTCTGACATTATATATATATATGGTTCATAAGCCATACTACAACACTATGCTTCTTGCACGCTTATAACATAAAAAAAGGTCGATCGCAGCTGTCATTTTAGTTCAGTTAATTAAAAATCAGAGTATAGTCAACTAATTCAATATATTAAAAAAAATGTTTAGCCATACAATAATATTATTCATCATTCTCTACCAAAATATTAAGACTTCTTAATGTTTTTAACAAAATAATAAGGTGCCAATTTATTGTACTGGGGTGCCAACAATGGTGTATGTTCCCCTGTGTACTTATAAATGTAATATATCCTTACAAGGCCTGTAAGTACTGTACAGTTCCTTGTAGCAGATTTAAAAAGTAAGCGAGTTGATGTAACGCTATTGCATTCAGAAAACCTCCGAGAAAGTAAAGAACTTTACTAGACGCAGAATATACTTCCACACTCAGTACGCGTGGTTTAAATGTGCGGTGTCTAAGGTTGAAATATAATTGTGTGAATTTACGAATAGCTGCGTGTGTTGTGAATGTGGCGCTTGGATGAGGCGCGACGCGATGCGGCGGAGCCATCTGCGTTGCGATAACACCTTTTAGGCTTGCGTTTGAACAATAAATTAAATTCCCACTTAAAGACAAGAGTAAAGACCCATATACTAGATAGAACACTCTTTCGCAAAGCCACAGTTGAAATTTTTTTATTGCTTAAAGCTTGCAAACGTGTAAATGGCCCACCTGGTGGAAAGTGGTCACCAGAAGAAATTTTACTACGTTCTTCTTCATCCATTATATCTCGTAGAACAAACAGAACTCTCTGTAAAGTTCCCTCTAGATCGTAATTAAAATCAAAATAAAGGTTCTAGAAAGTCAATGCGGAGTATTTATTACTTTAAAAAAATTACCGAAAATATGAAGACATGAAATCAATGAAAATTAAAATAGGAGATAGTATGCTACGTCACAAGACCACGTGACGTTTATTTTGACAGAAGGAAACGTCATAAAACCATGTGAAATTTCAATTTGACAGATTGTGATGTCATGTATTGGTTTGTGAAAGAGTGTTATTTCAGAATACGGTTCTTGTATACGTCACTATCGGACCAAAAAATTAAATATATCTTTGACATAACAATGAATTGTTATTATTAACACTTAGACTAAATTGTATCATGATTGTTTTAAAGAATGTTTGATAATGCATCTGATAGTGTTTTAATAAACTTGCATTAATTTTTGAAAATAAGTCGAAAATTCAATGCAAACTTTTACAATATTCCATATAGTATTCAATACAAATAACCTGCAATAAAATAACATGTGAAATCACAATAATTATTCTTATACACGACGCTAAAGTGTAATTTATTAAAATTATTTTTTATTAGATTCTAAAAATAACGAATATCATAATGATAGCGGAAAAACAATATCCTAAAATATGGACAAAACAAATGATTTCACAAACAATCAAACAAATACAGCAATATGTATTTCATCCGAACAATGGCGATTTGCTTGTTATAGAAGAAAAACATTGTTCAGATATTATACTCGTATTTAGTAAATGCATTTTTGTTTTGCTCATATTTGTCGGTCGACATTTGGAGAGTTTTAATATATTTTCCTATTTTTTTTTAAACCACTTAATGTAAACGTCCGATTTTTGACCATATCTTGTCTCTAATATCAAAATACAGTCAAAATCATTTAATATCTGCTAAAACAACAACTTATTTGTCCAATTTAAATTTGGGAGTAAAATAAGCAGTTCAATTTAGAATATTAATAATAACATAAATATCTATGTGATTTATAGAGGAACATACCAAAATACCGTTTTGGCCATTTTGGAATTGGAGCATGTATGGAAGTCAAAATGAGAATACAGGAGTGGGGCGGAACCAGGGGTAAGAAATTCTTGAGTGATGAGAAAGATTGAAAAGGGATAGTATAAATCAACACCATCTACATAAACTACGCTTGTGATGATGCATGCATATTTCCTTCTCTTTTTGTATATTGGTATGTATGTATGTTACGTATATCTATTTCTGTCTGTCCCCCCCCCCACCTAATTATGACACACTTGACGAAGATGCCATCATCGTGTCGTCGGATATCGTTTGCGGTGTTAGAAATAATAAGTTTTGGCAAGTGCAGTCAGTTCTTGAAACAACCTTTTTTTTTTTTTTTTTTTCTTATTGCAGGAGTACAGCAGACAGGCAAACGGCCCACTTGATGGAAAGCGGTTACCATCGCCTATGGACATTTGCAAAACCAAAGGTGCGCACAAATGCGCTGCTGCTCTCTTAAGGGAGACTGGAACCTGGTCACTGATGTCGGAACACAAGTCAAAGTTGTTATGGCGACATACTTTAGAGCAGGGGTGGTAGCCATCCAGTCGGGCAAATGCCCTACCACCTGGCAACCTAAATGGCGGCCGCCATCAACAGTGATTTTTATTGTTTAAATGATTGATTGAGCTGGTTTCAAGATAATAAATATACTTATGAAGTCAAGATGGACGTTCTTAGTAGACGGAGTTTGGCTGAGCGTATTTAACTTCTGTACTTATTTATTATAATTCAACAACCGTTTACACGACAAGTAAATGCAACAAAATTATACTATTAGCTTCAGCGGTTTCGTGTGTACGAATATCCGAGGTATTTTTGAAGTGAAACTTCTATTAGGTATTAGGATTTTTCTGTCACGAAAAAGCGTAACGGCCGCGTGGCGGGCGGCATACATTTAGACTAGACGTGGTGAGAGGCGGCATAATTTTAAAGTAGACTATGGATGCGTTTTTTGGTTCCGGATTGAATTCAGTTCTTTTGTTTGATGAAATGAAATATGGTTAAATAAAAAATGCACCTAACCTAATCAAATCAAAATTTGCAGTAAACCTGCGAAAAATCGAAATCTGTGCTGGGACACATAGTAGAAGTGAAACTTCAACGGACAAGTGGCAAAACGAATCGCAACAAAATCTTAACTTGATTTTTTTACTGGCAGGTTTTCAAATTGGACAAGTACTTTAACAATCTGCCTGTAAAATATTAAATTAAAATTTTGTTGAGATTCGTTCTGCCACTTGTCCGTTGCCATTCGTTTTTTTAAACTTCGGATCCGCGCCCAGAAGTGGATATGATGAGACTTAAGATTTTTGTGTGTACATGTATGGCTTGGCGTAGTTTAGATAGACGGTGTCGACATTATATTAAAAACGACTTTTTATATCTGTGGTATCCGTGTTAAGCGTGTCTGCTCTTACTTCTGTCGATGTTCCTCTGCAGATGGGTGGCGACGCGGTGCCGGGCGTCGCTGTACTCGAGGTGCAACCCCAGCCGCAGCAGCGTCGGGTTCTGCTCCACCAGCTGCGTGATCTCCATCTCTATCTTGTTGCCGAGCACTTGCGACCGCTGCAGCACAACACGAACATCACATTATGGTCCCATTGCAATGCTCCCCATGGAAATCCGCATGAAACCCACTCCTAACAACCCCAAGGGGTCATATATAAATTACTCATTTAATATGTCACATATGAAACATCAAGTAAATTTCTTTTTCTGTGGGTTTCCACCTGCCACTTTTTTTTTTTGTCAATAATGATACTAAATATGTAACTCAAATTTATGTAAATTAAATAATAATATAGTGAAAAGTTATTTATAAGTATAAAATGATGATGAATTGTTGATATGTTTATATTACAATTCATGCCGTGATTTAACAGTGGCTGTTTACAGTCACTGTTAAATGTAGAAGTAGCAGCATGAGTCGCATGTATTTATTATCTATGGTTCGCATAGTTTCTAAATTTTTTGAGGAGTTTTTGGCGGGAACTGAAAGGAGACATTGTGCTGTGCAGTTTCATTTTCTAAAAATGTGTAAAATTACTCTAAAATCAATAATAGTTGTAGGATATTGATAGTTTTTGAGTAGTAATTATGTGTTTGCGAGAAACGTGAACTATATGGCTATATAGCCAAATGTGGCCTTTCGAGTTTTCACAAGAACTCCGTTGAATGACGTCGATTGTAGCCTACAATACAACTACGCCTGGCTTAAAGGCCTAGTGGCCAAGCCTTGAACATAAAAAAAAAATGTTGACAGCAGCAAAAATCGTTTTCCAGGGACAAAAAGTACTGTTTTCATCCCTGTGATCAGGCAACTCTAAGCATACTTTCAGAATATGAAAAATTATTAAAAGTATATTGCAGTTAACTATACTTGTTGGATCCTCATAATTCATACAGATGTGGGTAGTTTTGTGTAGAATGACGTTGTGTTGCCACCATTGCGTGGTGGCGAAGCTAGTCTCCAACACACGCGAGTTCAGTCCGGACGTTCCATTTACTCCGTGCTAAGACCAAGTGAACATTTCACATCCCATTCTCCAATATCTCATTGAACTTTATATACAAGCCGCGTTTGTTCTTCGGTGTGAGTGTGTCATAATTCGAAGACCTAAGTCCCACCCGAGGACTTGTTAGCGCTGTGCACTCTCCGGAGCTGTCTAGCTGCCCCATTGGAGGTGGATTCCGCGGTTAGTGGTACTTATTACGCCATTGCTTTTCGTGTAGGATATTTTTTTATTTGCAGGAGTTCAGCAGACAGGCAGACGGCCCATTTGATGGAAAGCGGTTACCATCGCCTATGGACATTTGCAACACCAAAAGTGCTACAAATGCGCTGCTGCTCTCTTAAGGGAGACTGGAACTTGGTCACTAATGCCGGAACACAACTCAAGGTTGTTATGGCGGCATATTCTAGACTAGGGGTGGTAGCTATCCAGTCGGGCAAATGCCCTGCCACCTGACTGTGGGTTGTTTTGTCGCCTCTTATGACAGGCCGCCCGGCCGCAGGAAATTGTATTCTTTCTCCGTTATTGCAAGGATAAAAAATTTATGAATAAGATTTGGCATACCTCTCACTCCCATATATCCCCTTAATTATAACTCACAATGTACTAAAAATTACTCGAACATTGGATTCAAACAAATATAAAAACATGAGGCAAGAAAGAAATAAGCGATGTGACCTGATTGGAAGCCCGGAACTCCTCTATGGAGGCCCTCGGCAGCAGCGCCTTGACCAGCTGCACCACGCCCTGGGGGCTGATGAAGTTGGTCTCCACGTTGAGCACGCGCAGCCCGCTGTTCTGCTCGACGGCCTCGGCCAGCGCCTGCGCGCTGCGGTCCGTCAGGCCCACGTTCACCAGCGACAGCACCTCCAGGTTGGTGTTCGTCTTCAACGCCTCGAACAGCCTCTCGAATTTCTCCTCGCTTATGTTCTGGAATGTAGCCGCGTCAAAGCTGATTTACCCTGTCTCGGGGCCCATACTGCTGAACATGATACTGAAGATATTCAAAGATAAAAAACAAATAAAATTTGTTTTTTATCACATTGCACGTTAAGATTTACATGTTCCTAACTAAAATAAATTACCATGAGTATTTAGATGCCAATCTTTATATTACGGTTATGATAGATATGATTTCTATTAACTTCAGTCAAAATAGTGTAAGTAGGTATTTTACTTTTTTCTTGCACCGAATGTTCGGCATTTAAACCGAATTTCGGCCGAATGCCGAAGTTCGGCTCAAGCTGCCGAAATTCGGTCAAACCGAATGTAAAACGAATTTCGGCCCATCCCTAATAATTATTTTTTTTGTAAAAACAAATAACTAATTAATTAATTATTAGCAAATTACACGTTAATATACAGCTTCCAAATATGCATATATTGTCATATTAAGTGCAACAGAGATAACAATATAAAATTCGTTCAAATATGTTGGAAAATGATGAAAAAAAAACAATCTGCAAAATAAAATTGGCACAATTGGGAACCTCAGTGTTTTTTTTTAATTTATTCAGGGCAATGAATAACACATTAATGAACACCCATTAAGAAAATAAACATAAAACAACAACACCACTGAAGAAAAACACCATGAAAGTTATGTTATACATTACTTGTGGTGCAAGCAGCGATATTGCCCACTGCTATATTATAATAAATTTTAGTTTATAAATAAAAAAATCACCTTAATATTATTCCAATTGAGATCAATCAGTTTCGGGTCATTTTCCTTGACCCTCGTGAGGGTGTCGTCGGGGTCTGTGTCATTTGGGGGGTCCATGGGGTACACCTGAAACACAGACACATTCATTCCATTATAAACTGACAACACAATATTCCACTCTTTTGAGGAAGTGGTAGTGTATATAATGTGGTAAAACCCAGTTCTCTTTCGAGTTGTGACAATATAAGCATGCACCGATTAGGCCACTACGCCACAATTAACAGGCTTATAATAAAAATTAATGACTCAGTAAGTAAATAGTAGCAGTTTGAATTTGAGTATATTAAAAAAATACAGTAGGGTTTTGACATCTAAACTAGTGAAAACCATAGACAATATTCCACAGAATAGTAATGTGTGTATTGTTGTAGTTATGAGGTGCTAGCGGCGAAGGGAAGAATTGTAAAAAGCGAGATAACCGATGTGTGCAACATTACCAATTCACTTTGATTTAGTGTGGTGGGTATATCGTTTATTCCCTTAAAATAGATGGCTCAGATTACATTAGTGGGATGTTTATAATGTGTATATTGTTGCAGTTACCACATGCCAACAGTGAGGGGAAACATTTTAAAAACCTGCATAGAGAGATAACCCATGTGTGCAACATACCAATTCACTTTCGAATTAGTGTGGTGGGTATATCGTCTATTCCCTTAAAATAGATGGCTCAGATTACATTAGTGGGATGTTTATAATGTGTATATTGTTGCAGTTACCACATGCCAACAGTGAGGGGAAACATTTTAAAAACCTGCATAGAGAGATAACCCATGTGTGCAACATACCAATTCACTTTCAAGTTAGTGTGGTGGGTATATCGTTTATGCCCTTAAAATAGATGGCTCAGATTGGATTAGTGGGATGTTTATAATGTGTATATTGTTGCAGTTACAACATGCCAACAGTGAGGGGAAACATTTTAAAAATCCACGTAGAGACCCCATGTGTGCAATATACCAATTCACTATGAGTTAGTATGGTGAGTATATCACATGTTCTCTTAAAATAGATGGTTCAGATCCCATTAGTGGGATGTTTATAATGCGTATATTGTTGCAGTTACCACATGCTAATAGTGAGGGGAAATGTTTTAAAAATCTGTATAGAGGTCACCAATGTGAGCAACATACAAAAATTCACTTTGAGTTAGTGTGGTGGGTATATCACTCATTCCCCTAAAACAGATTGTTCAGAGTCCACCCAGAGAGTGGTTATACAATGGGATGTTTATGGTCGATTGTATTTTACCTTTTGTTTGGTTGCTTTCGTGATGCCGTCCCAGCCGAGGCCGACGGGCTGGCCCTTGTTTAGCAGCGACGCGTGGTACTGGTCCTGGTTCATCATCGAGTGGAACCCGAGGATAGCTGGAAACAATAAACCGTACATCTTAATGTTTTGTGTCTATATTTGGCCCCTTTTACCCGGCAAGTCTATTAAATCTCCTCTTTGACAAGCAGCATAACAAGGCAAACACTCATATTGTACACTCCCATGCTCCCCCTACTGGAAATATGGTGCTGTATGGTGCTGGTGGTGTCTTTTATTAAAGAGTCTTTGGCATTCTCATTCCCTTCTTTTTGGAATCACTATCTTGATCACAGCTTTTAGAGCTGGCTCAATCGGTGTGATACTCTGCTTTCACAGTGGTTTCGTTCTCTGGTTTTGTGGTTCGCAAGATGAGTGAGAGTTCTGAAGGCCCACATCCCTCTCCCCCTGTCCAACCTTATCTATCCCATTCCTCCTGTCTGATCCTTATATCTCATCCTTGTATCCCATCCTAAAGTTTGGGAATGTGTTGCCTATGTCATTGGTGTTGCAAATGCCAATAGGCAACAGTAATACTTTCCATGAGCTGGGCCATCTGGCAATAAAAAAAAATGCATCCGTACATGTGCAGCTTTATTTTAAAACTATAATACTGGTTAGAAGTGTGTCATATTGGTTGTTATCGATAAAGGATTTATTGTTAATTGCCTGTGGGAGCTACCAGAAGAACTCTGGTTTGTTGTCAGCCAAAGACTTATAAATCGCCTGAGGGTTTTACTTCAAAATAATTCTAGAAATAATAATGGATACTTGAGACTGGCTAAATACACAAATCATACTACTACCTAAGTTTCGCCGAATATTGGACAATATGCTTCCATCTGATACTTTATATCATCAGTAATTTTTTCGTTTGAATAATCCTTATTAAGCTATAGATGTGTGCTTGTGTATTATTATTAATGTATAGGTGCATGTGTAAATTTGTGTCTTTATTATTTTCAATCTAAGCTGTCTTTGTGTAGTAACTGTAAATGAACCAAATCAATAAATACCAATCTATATTTAAAAAGAAATCTTATTAAACAACCTTTAGTAGTTTATGCTCCATTATACTGCCAACATTATGGAATAATTATAATAAAAAAAAGATAATAAATATTATTCGAATTATATTATATAAAATTACATAATGAAATAAATTACTATTTACTTTACTACTGTGAACATGTGAGCTTGCACACAATTAAATTAACAATTAACTTTTGTAAAATGTACTTATATTAATGCAAGAATTAATTTTTAATTCCATTACAACATACTTTTATACCAATACCAGTCTATTTAGCTATTTACTTATTTATGAAGTCTAAAATTTAACTGCTGCGCCAACCCGAATCGAAATCCGAGAAACGCAGTGAAAATATCAACTCGACGATAAAAACCGAGTAGCGCACACTGTTAAATATTTTCGGCTCAAATTATTTATGTTGTAATAGTTTTATGCAATTTTTACATGTCAGAAGTTGCAGATATTACCCGATGTAAGAATAATTCAACTATAAGATGTAAAAAGCATGTAATTTATAAGAATAAGCAGTGACAATGTTGGCTTAAGGCCAGAAAATCGTAAATCTCGTTTCATCTGCCTGTTATTACAATGACAGCATTTTTTCAAAGTTTGATATTTTATATAAATACTTTCCACTGTTTTATGGAGATTGTAACAAGAGATGCTCCGGTGGTTCGGGCATGTGGAAAGAATGCATGATGAAAGAATGACTAAACAGATATACAATGCAAAAGTGGATGGATGCAGAAGTCGTGGAAGGCCACGACACACCTTCCATGATCAAATTGGTCGTGTACTAGCGGAGGGTGATGTCAGGAGCCTTAAGAACAGACGAGTGTGCATGACAAGAGTTATGAATGTCAAAGAAGCAAGTGAGGTGTGTAAGAATGGGCCTAAATGGCGCTCTGTTGTTCGTGCCTACCCCGCAAGGGAACTGGCGTGAAGTTATGTATGTATGTATGTGTGTGTAACAAGAGATGTCTGTATATAAAAGATTTTGAATAAATCGTCTGTATTTTTGTTGTAATTACATTGAGGAGTTAATTTAAAGGTTGTGCCGTGAGTTAATATTAGGACATTATAGGATGTTATAATAAACTTTAGGGTCTGATTTTAATTCATCAGATAAGAGCTATCTGTCAAATAAATTTATTCCGACTGAACACAAGAGACGTAACTGAGGTATCATTATTCGTATGACTGTCATTTGTAATTTTTTATCCTTGCATTTTATTCTTTGAATAACTTTTTTTTATATAGTGATTGAAAAAGCCCAAGTCTCATAATAGATTTACTATGTTATTATGTTTCCTTTGTTACTATCCATTCCTTTATCATTGTTAGAAAATTTATATTCTTTGTATGGAGTTTATGCCACATTTTAACCAATAGTAGCAAATTAGTGAATAACATGATAAAGGAACTGGTTATAACACAATTCTAAAAAAAAGAGCCTGGTACAGAGATATAATTTTTTGTTAGTTAGACGTGTTGCTGGGGAGTTTCTTGTCGCTGCTTCTCCTTTAAACAGCAATAACGCGTTGCGCTGTGCTATACATAGATTTAATTTTTTACTTATATGTATGACCTACAAAAAGTTTTCTGCAGTGTTACTTATTTTGATATAAATCTTTTGAATCTTGATTTTTACAATACACAATTTCTGTTTGTTAAGATTTTAATTTCATACTCTGTTTGTAGTGTATAACAATGTGAAGCCTCGTATATCTTTAGAAACATATAAAGAATGATTGAAGCTTGCTTGGGAACTGATGATGCATCATCTTTATAAATCAATATACCCCCCGCACAGCAGTGGGATGTTTATGGGCTGTTATTATAATATTACAAAGACCATAACTTCTATACTGGAATATAAAATTACCATAAACATAAAATAAAACTAACTAAAATTCCTGTGAATTTATAACTTTATACAGCACATCATAGATAGCAGTAGTATTCGCTACACTACCAGGCAAAGAAACTTAGTTTGTATAGACTAAGTCTTCAGTGTTCAACCAAATTGTTGATCTTTGACCGACACCTATCTACAGAGTTCTTGTTACAACTCGAACGGCCACAATTTGCTACACAGTTCACATTTCTCGCAAACATACATGATTACTACTCAAAAACTATTTTTTAGAAAACAAATCTGCACACTACAAGATCATCCTTTAAAATTATTCATACCATGGACATAGTAAAACTAAACAAGAGCATAGATAATATTGGCGCAAGCAAAGTCACAGACAGAAAATTAATAAGTAGTAAAAAATGGTGACATAGAAAACTGTTTCGTAATATCTTTTGATGCGACGTCCATTTCTTTGTTCTAGATTTATACTGTCATAATATTTTTGGCAAGTTCAATGGGCTACCGAATTTCCGAGCCTTGTGATTAATATAATTCGGAACATTCTTTGTTTTGTAATTGGCCCCGTTATTATTTCAGGCTTTACTCTACTTTCATGTTCTTTCTTCCATACCCAACTCTCGCTTCCATACGTGAGCGTAGGTACCAGCACCGCGTTGTGTACGGCGAGCTGGGCCTTCTGGCTGAGGTTCTTAGCGCCTAGAAGTTTACCTAACGCTCCATTCACACTATTCCCCAAATTCACTCTTCTTTCTATATCAGCGGTGTACCTTCCATCCCTGCTAAAAGCACATCCAAGATATACAAACTCATTCACTTGCTCCAGCATAACATCATCGACCATTATCCTTGCATTCGTTCTGGTTTCTTCTCTTTCAAACACCATAACCTTTGTTTTCTTCGCATTCAAATGTAGGCCTCTCGCCTGACAGTCATCTTTCATCATTGTGACTAGTGTTTGCAGTTCTGATGGCGATTCGGCTAAAAGCACGGCATCATCCGCATAAAGCAAGGTGCTTACAACTAGGTCACTCATCCGCACCCCAACATCCATCAATCTTATTCTCTGGAGACAATCGTCCAGGTATAGGATGAACAGCAAAGCCGACAGCACGCAGCCCTGTCGGACGCCAATATTGACGTCAAACCAGGGCGACAGGCTGCCATCCAGCCGCACGCATGCCATACAGTCCTCGTAAGTGGACTGCACAGCACGCATCAGCTGGCCATCAATCCCATATCTGGGCAATATGTCCCAGAGGTCCTTCCGCACAACCCTGTCAAATGCTTTCTCTAGATCCACAAAACCGCAGAAAACCTTCCGGCCCATAGCCAGCTGCTTCTCTACGATATTGCGGAGAGAGAAAACTTGATCCATACATCCCCTTCCATTTCTGAAGCCACCTTGTGCATCCCACAATAATCCAAAGACTGTTAACAAGCAACTAGATATAATCATTTTATAAATATTAAACAAATATCAGAATTTAGCTACTCTTCATTAATGTTTTTTTTTTTAATTTTCGCGACTAGTATACATAATAAAACTACGTTTTAACAGTTTTAAGCGCGGTAATTTATTTGATTTTTATTATTCCGGCGTTTCGGCCACCTTTCAGTGGCCGTAATTACGGAAGCCAAAGATGTCAAGTGTTAATTTCTTTTTTTATTGCAGGAGTTCAGCAGACAGGCAGACGGCCCATTTGATGGAAAGCGGTTACCATCGCCTATAGACATTTGCAACACCAAAGGTGCTACAACTGCGCTGCTACTGTCTTAACAGAGACTGGAACCTGGTCACTAATGCCGAAACACAACACAAGGTTGTTATGGCGGCGTACTCTAGACAGGGGTGGTCGCCATCCAGTCGAGCAAATATCCTACCACCTGACAAGGTGAATGAGTATTGTTAAAGTTTTATTTAGTCTACCGCCAACTTGTTCATTTTAATTATTTAGTTTTAATTTTGTTTATGGTTATTATGTACTCTGGGAGCCTAATATAATTTACCACCGCTTCGCAACATGTTGTGACTTGAAGAGAAGAAGCGGCGCAAGAAATTCTTCAGCAAATAGGGGGTTAAAGAGAATGTTCTAGGGGATAAGTTTGAATTTAAAATTACCGGCCAAGTCAATGATTTCTTCCTGCGTGGCTGTGCCCAGTGCCTGCTCGTACTCGTCGCCCAGGTCGATGGTGATCTGTTCTTCGGCGTCGCGGATCTTCTCCGGTGGAGGGGGCGGGATCCACTAGATAAAACAATGGTTAAGCGTAATTAAATAAAGATAATATATAACACTCAGTGTTATAAAATTGGGTACGTCGAGCAAGTACACTCTTCAGGCAACAATATCAGCCAATTTATTATAATTAACTCTCATTGCTAAGCTGGATCTTTCATATGTCAGTAGGATGAGGAAATTCAAACAATCAATAAAGACGATATTTTTCTTCGCCCTAAGTTCATAGTAAAAGTAGTAAAAAATCCGCAGGCAAAATCACATTATACATTTTTAGATTAAGTAACAAATTATCATTTATTAGAATTTTTGTCTTTTTCTTTCTGTTTGTAAGTGTCTATTTCATACACTCCGAAAGAGCTCAACTCAGCAACAGATTTCAATGACAATTTCAGATAGTAATACAGATTTTATTTTCTTAAAATTTCGTGTATGTATAATTTGGATACAGACAGAGTTCGGAAGATTTGTACATACATAAATTCAAATACCACTCGAAAGAATTGGCGGGCTCAGCTATTTGATCAATTGTAATTTAGTTTGCAATAAATGAGCAGGTTACTTCAATCAATATGTCCATTCATTTTCAAGTTTAAGTATTTTTTTTGTCTCTTTCCTTGCTTAATTTACATAGTTTTAGATAGAGATACATAAATAATATAATATCTTGTTCGTTGTGGATTATTTAAGTTGATATTTGAATATAGTTCTATCTGTGTTGACTTTTTAATAGTTCACTTTTTCTCCGTGCAAGGACGGAAAGATAATACTAATTCCTGCGGCCGGGAGGCTGTCGTAAGTAGCGATAAAACAACCCACAGCCAGGTAGGGCATTTGCCCGACTGGATGGCTGCCACCCCTGGTCTAGAGTATGCCGCCATAATAACTTTGAGTTGTGTTCCGGCACCAGTGGCCAAGTACCAATTTCTCCTTCAATGCCGACAGCACATCGGCAGGACCTCTCGTACTGCTAATGTCCATAGGCGACAGTAACCACTTTCCATCACAATTGGACAATTTGTTTTTAATATTA
This sequence comes from Dendrolimus kikuchii, assembly GCA_019925095.2. Lineage (NCBI taxonomy): Eukaryota > Metazoa > Arthropoda > Insecta > Lepidoptera > Lasiocampidae > Dendrolimus > Dendrolimus kikuchii. Next base: position 20,649,246 of record CM034395.1, on the reverse strand, counting down.
TATGAAATGCATCAACATCACTATCATGCATCGACTATCAAGTCGACCAATAAGATACTCTGTGGAAGTTTACTAGTAATAAAATGAAAATAATAATGTAGGTTAAGTTAACAAAAATCATGACAATCTGAAATAATATAAGTGCTCAAAACAAACGTACCAACACATTCGCTTTTAGAACTGTGTAGTAATACTGTGTGTATATGACTTTTATTTGTTTGTTCGTACACTTCATAACTGCGCGGATGATTGGTGATTACTCATGACCGCCCATTAAGCCGGTCAAGGCGTGTGGGTGCATCTTGCTGCAGACTCACGTGGGTGGGATGTAATGATAATTGAGAGTTCTTTACGACGAAGTACAAAGGTACAGGGAGGAATAAAATATAAGGGAAAATTAGACTCAAAATTATGAAGTAAGGTATGCCCCCCCCCCCCCCCCCGTATGGTCTTGAGAGAATAGATGAAAAGAGGTTGACTTATAACGTAATGGTAAACCGTGGGTACTCATCATGATGAAATTAAAGATATTTTCAAGAAGTCAGGTTAATGCACTGAAATGTGTTTGTATGAATGGTTAATTAAAGTAGACGAAGCGAAGTGTTTTCCAAGATTGTAACAAGTGGAGATACATTACTTCTGCATACCCCACAGAAAACCAGAAGTGACAATATGCTTGTACTTTTGGCGACTAACATTTGGTAAGTATAATTATTATCTTAAATATATAAATATTATATCTTAAACCTTGCCTGTCCTCTACTTCATATTCTTTGCCAGGATATCGTCTAATCAGAAATGACCGTATCGGTACTGATGGTGGAGGTGTTGCTATATACTTGCGCTCCCATCTAGCATACAAAATCTTAAGTGCATCCTCACAACCCCCAACACCGGATAATGGTGAGTATTTATTTATAGAAGTAGAACTTGCGCATACCAAAATTTTGCTAGGAGTATTTTACGCATCGTCTGTTCGCATTAATTACTTCTCCTCTTTTGAAACTTTACTGGAAAAGTTTTCTCTTTCATATATGCATAGTATCATCATGGGTGATTTCAACACTTGTCTCCTTAAACAAGACCATCGTTCTTCTGCTTTAGAAACTTTAACAAGATCTCTTAACATACATATTCTTCCTCTGAGTGCTACTCATCGTTTCCCTAATTCATCACCTTCTCTTCTCGACCTAATAATGGTTTCATCACTACCTCACGTATCTCATTATGGTCAATGTTCGGCGGATGCTTTTTCCTATCATGACATGATTTTTCTCTCATATAACTTACATCCGCCGAAAGCCAAATCCAAAATCATCCTGCAGCGTAATTTTGGCGGCATGAGCCTAGATGCCTTACTTAAGGACGCTCAGGAAGTTGACTGGTCTGGGGTGGTCAGTGCAACCACTATTGATGAGAAGGTTCATGTGTTTCATGCTGCTTTGATGAAGCTGTATGATATTCATGCACCTTTACACCGTATCAAGGTTAAACATTTGCCTGCACCGTGGCTTACCGATGATATTAAATCGCAGATGCACAAGAAATCTAAAGCTAAAACTCGATATAAAATGAAACCAACCGAAGCGAACAAAGCGGCTTATGTGAGCATTCGTAATCGCTGTAATAGAGTGTGTAGGGACGCTCAACGCCGTTATATTCACGAATCAGTTCAAAATGATAATCCAGCTAAAGTATGGAAGTTTCTACGCTCTTTGGGGATTGGCAAACAAACGGAAAACTCAGTCAGTCAAAAATTCAATATCGATGATTTAAATCAACATTTCTCAACCACTTCTGACTTTGATGTAGTGATAAAGTCTGAAACTTTGAAAAGAATCTCGTCCAAGCCAACACCCAAGCATTCTCCTTTTCTTTTTAGTCGATTTACTGACAGTGATGTTAAGAAAGCTGTGAAATCCATCACATCTAATGCTGTCGGCAGTGATAGCATTAGTCGCAACATGATTCTACCCATACTGGATGTCATTAATCCTACCCTTACCCATATCCTTAATACATCCATAACCTCTTGTGTATTCCCAACAGCCTGGAAAGAAGCCCAGGTTACTCCTTTGCCAAAAAGACCCAATCCCGCTTCCTTTTCTCAATTTCGTCCTATTTCCGTACTACCTATCCTTTCCAAAGTCCTCGAACGCTTAGTTCATCAGCAGCTAAGTGTTTTCCTGAACCGTAATTCCCTTTTGAATCCTCACCAGTCTGGTTTTCGTCCTGGCCACAGCACCACCACAGCCCTTATTAAAATTACAGATGACATCCGGCATGGCATGGACAATGGCTTGCTGACTGTGCTATCGCTGCTCGATTTCAGCAGTGCTTTTAATAATGTTGACTTTGAAGTGCTACTCGGTATCCTACGCTCTATTAACATATCTCCTGAAGTAATCGACTGGTTTCATAGTTACCTGTATGGACGCCGGCAGCGCATTCGAGTTGATGACGACTATTCGTCGTGGTGTGATCTTTCTGCCGGTGTTCCACAGGGCGGCGTACTATCTCCTTTATTATTCGCTGTTTTCATAAACTCAATTTCCAATGAACTTACTTCATCCTATCACCTCTATGCAGACGATCTCCAAATTTACACGCAGGCACCGGTTGCTACACTAAATCAAGCAGTCGCAGCGATAAACTCTGACTTTGACCGCATACTGCAATGGAGTAAGTCGAATGGACTTCTTGTGAATCCTGAGAAAACTCAAGTAATTATCATCGGTAGCTCACGGATGCTGTGTAAAGTTGACTGGACCTGTATGCCAAGTTTTCTCTTTGATGGGAAGCTTATCCCTATTAGTGATAAGGTCAAAAATCTTGGAGTTATATTTGATAGTGAGCTGTCCTGGAGACCCCATATAACGGAGTTGAGTCGGCGGTTATTTCTCTCCTCCAGATCACTTTGGCGGCTGAAAAACTTCCTGCCCATCGCCACCAAAATTAAGCTTGCAGAGTCGTTACTTTTGCCCATACTTGATTATGCCGACGCCAGCTATCTCGATTTGACTCAAGAGCAACTTAATAAACTTGAGCGCCTCCAAAACTTTTCCATAAGGTTCATATTTGGGTTACGCAAGTATGACCACGTATCTGAATTTCGAAAAAAACTCAAGTGGTTGCCAATTCGTTTTCGCCGGAATACTCACATTCTTTCATTGCTTTATAGTATTTTATTCATCCCTAATACTCCACAGTACCTTAAAGAACGCTTTGAATTTATTTCTTGCTCTCACAATTTACGCCCTTCCAGTCAACAAAGACTTATTACTCCTATTCATAATACAACGTTCTTCAATAATTCTTTCACGGTTAAGGCTGTCCAACTTTGGAATTCATTGCCTGTTGCTGTCAGACAAGCAAAATCCCTAATAACATTTAAGAACTTAGTCAGGAAATTCTATCTGCAATATAATGATATGTAATTTTATATAATTAGTAGATATTATATTGCATATAGTTATATGTTTATTATGTTTAAATAGTTGCATATTATCACCATATCTTGTGTATGTATATAACTTATGTGTATATTTGTATATATAGTATAGTTATATATTTATTATTAAAATGTAAGTAATCGTACAATAATTATGTATACCACCGTCGCCACTCCTAATCAAAATATTCTTGCCACGGGTTGTCTGGAAGAGACTTTTTAGCGATAAGACCGCCCTTTGTACCCAACTAGACTAATTATGAGGTTGTCCTGAAGAAATGTATCTTTTGAAAATTTGAATATTATATCTTTTTATAAAGAGTTTGAGTACAAAACATGACGCAATCGCCAAAAGAAGATGAAGCATTTCCTTCAATCGGGATTGTTGTTACTGATAAGATCGTCTATTGTTTTCTGCACTTATACTTCCAGAACTGTATTTTATTTATTTTTTATTTTTTTTATTGCAGGAGTTCAGCAGACAGGCAGACGGCCCACTTGATGGAAAGCGGTTACCATCGCCTATGGACATTTATAAGACCAAAGGTGCTATAAATGCGCTGCTGCCCTCTTAAGGGAGACTGGAACCTGGTCACTAATGCCGGAACACAACACAAGGTTGTTATGGCGGCATACTCTAGGACAGAGGTGGTCGCCATCCAGTCGGGTAAATACCCTACCACCTGGCTGTGGGTTGTTTAGTCGCCTCTTACGACAGGCCGCCCGGCCGCAGGAAATTGTATTCTTTCTCCGTTCCTGCACGGATAAAACTGTATCTTAATGTTATGCAATGATGTATATTCTATCCATGCAGGAACGGAGAAAGAATACAATTTCCTACGGCCGGGCGGCCTGTCGTAAAAGGCGACAAAACAACCCACAGCCAGGTGGTGGGGTATTTGCTTGACTGGATGGCTACCACCCCTGGTCTAGAGTATGCCGCCATAATAACTTTGATTTGTGTTCCGGCAATAGTGAGCAGGTTCCAGTCTCCCTTAAGAGAGCATCAGCGCATTTGTAGCATCTTTCGTATTGCAAATGTCTATAGGCGATGGTAATCGCTTTCCATCAAGTGGGCCGTCTGCTGAACTCATGCAATAAAAAAAAACTTAATGAAATAAAAGCATATTATAAGTATGATATGTAATAATCAGTCTATATCCCTCTTTTAGCTTATTATTCCCCATTCTAGAGGAGCCAATAGTATATCCGTACCATTGTCAGCGAAGGAGAAATAGTGGATTTCACAGTTAGTAATTTCAATGTGCAGATTTCCTTATGACGTTTCTTTGACTGTCAGCAGGTGGTAGTTGTAAACAATAAGTACACTAGGTTAATAACTACACAGTTATCCTTTACATAAACGATGTAATCTGCTAGAATTGAATTAGTTGATTGAATGAGACTCAGGCTACCTTACCCAAAGAGCTATCAAGGCTTACTTTCTATATAGAACAGAACAGAGGATATTACTTTACCTTCTTCCCTCGTATGACACCGGCTACGAAAGGTTTAACTTCCGGCCGGTCAGGCGTCTCCAGCGCCTGTTTGTTGATGTGTTCAATGAGTTTTTTACGATTAAGCGGACCCGTTGGGTCCTTCTCACAATCGTAGTTATTCCTTTGTGATGGCGGTAGGAAGTTGTCCTAAAATTAAAAGAGAAATATATATTATTAGTTATTACTCTTAACAATTACTGGGGATTCTCAAAAGATTCTCTTGAGTATACTTCTCATTTCTTTCCTGTGTAAACTATTCCATTATGTAAGAATGAAAATACATATTATTGAAAGTACATACATATAAAGAACGTCCAGAAGGATAAAGACACTTAAAATTACTGGGAATCAGTACCCTACGTTGTAAGCATTGTCTTTTGAAATTTCGAGTATCGATACATAGAAGTCTCAGGACACTAGATAGTAAGACACTACTATAATACACTATGTGCCAGCCCAATACAGGTTTTTCAAACCATCATATTACTTAGTACTTGTCAAGTTATATATACACCTTAATAAAAATATCAATATTTTGATTAAAGATCTTGAGGACGCAGTACTGAGCACGCTCGAAAGTAAAGAACTAGCATGATGACTAGTCATCCTAATTCAATGAAGCATTAAAATGTTTATTTTGCTCTTATCATAATCAAACTAGGTTAATATTACAAATTCCATATTTACATAATGTCAATGATTACATTACAGGGCACTAATTCAAATAATATAGAGGTAACGTCTATACTAAAAATTGAACAAATATTATTATCAAGCTGTGGAAGATAAGAGACCCTGTTTAATGCTCAAGTGAGCGTAAACAAGGGTATAGCTATCAAAAACTAATCAAAAAGCATTTAATGATAATGTAATCTATTTATAATATACAGTAGGAAGTCTATAATATCTTTTTTTTGTGAAGCTGGCAAATAGTTTACTTAATGGAATGCATTTACCATCGCCTATAAAATAGAAGTTTACAATACCAGACGCGATAAAAGGGGTGCCAGCCTTTAAGGATAGGGTAAGAGGGGGATGAGATATATGTATAATAGGCAGAAAATATGGATAGGCAGGCACGACTTCGAGGGGGAAGCCAATAGGAGGATTCAGTTGGGCATGGAAGCATTCGATTAACTTCGTCAAGTCTTTTCGGCGACCATTCCGCAATGCCTGAAGACGAGTCTTCGTGCAGTGCGTACTTCCCATCCTGACCTACGAGGCCGCGACGTGGACACTGACAGCAGGACCGGTCCACAATTTTCAAGTCGCTCAACGCGCTATTGAGTGAGCTACGTTGGGTTTTTCTTTTTTGGACAGAGTTGGAAATGAAGATATCCATAAGACATCCAAGGTAACTGAAATAGCTCGCAAAATTAGCAAGTTGAAGTGGCAGTGGGCCGGTCATGTCTGTCGCAAGACTGATGGCGCAGACGAGTCTTGGAATGGAGCTGCATCTCGGTAAATGTAGTGTCGGACGCTCTCCAGCCCGATGCACCGACGACCTGCGCAAAATCTCCGTTAGGCGCTGGATGAGGAAGGCGGAGGACCGTAATGAGTAGCGCCAACTTGGGGAGTCCTACGTCCAGCAGCGGACTGTAATTGGCTGACAACAAGAGGGAGATGGAAATACGATGGGATATAGGGAAGGGGAAAGTGGGCTACCGGTACTTTCATTCACTGTATGATTAGCTCAAAGCTAACCAATTTATGCAGTTATTTTGTGACAGGGTTTAACCAATCAAGCGGACCCTAAGAGCTGTGTTTAAATGGTAGACCATGTAACTGAAGCATAGATTCACAGGTTCAATTCCCTGCATGCTAGATTTCATGAAAATATTTTCTATTGGTCTGGAATAAATATTTTTTTAATACAGTGTCAAGTACCCAGGAGAAACTCAAGGCCTATCGCAGTGAAAGGTACCTCTATAGGATGACTCTTTACAACACTTGGACTACTAATTTATAAAGTTAACAGAGTCAATCAAGAAATATATTATTGTATATGTGTATATATATGACTATGTATACATTATGTATTTGTATATTTCTTAAATTAGTTTGAGTATTTATGTATCTATTGCCTTTTTCCTGCACCACCTACATTGCCTGATCAAATTTCTTTGATTTAGGTTACCTGGAAGAAATTGTTTTGGGCAATAAGGCCACCTATTGAATTGCCTAGAAAGTACTGTAAATATGTTGTTTTTGTAATTGTATATCTTGGTGTGCAATAAAGTGTTATCTGTCTCGCTCAATCATTTCCATTCAACTTCAATGACATGAGACCTTGAGATCAAATATTAAATTTTGTTTATATTTGAACAGCTGCACATAATGTGTTATGTTCCACCAACAGAATCAAAATTATGCCCAGTTGAAAACTAAGTTAATCAATTAAATATATCAGCCCAGAAACATCCTAGTGCTGAAAAAGGACATAACACCCACCATGCTTGTTCAAGATTGTTTAATCGGTTTCACACATTTGATCTCGATGTGAAAGTTTAATCACAATGTTTTCTTCACCATCAGTGGGTTGCAATTTTAACAATTGACGACAATGACAAGTCCTGCCAAATGATGCAAGCTCCTCTGCCAGGATTCAATCCCATGCCGTTTTAAATGCAATTGTGCTAACTACTAAGATACCATGGTTTTAAAAATTATTGAATTTTTAGGTTTTTAATATTTAAATTAAGATCCTCTGGGATTTTTTTTTAATTATACTTAAAAATAAAAAATTAAATATACTGTCTATGCTATGACGACTTTGTAATGTGTGATTGCTGTTTGCAAATAAGCAACAAGAAATCGCCCAGTAACATCATTGTCTGATGACGATTCTTTCATTTCAATTTTTGTTTGTTTCTTTTTTTTTAATCAATATAATTATAGATTTAAAACAAAGGTTTATGGTCTTATTCATATTGAGTGAGAGTAAGTTTGAAGGCTTCTTTAGAGTTCTTAAAGACGCCTACTCAGAGATGTATGTACGACTTAGGAGCTATATAGATATAATTACTACTGGACACTGAAATGCTCCGGTGGTTCGGGCATATGGAAAGAATGACTAAACAGATATACAATGCAAAAGTAGATGGATGCAGAAGTCGTGGAAGCCCACAACACACCTTCCATGATCAAATTGATCGTGTACTAGCAGAAGGTGATGTCAGGAGCCTTAAGAACAGACAAGCGTGCATGACAAGAGTTATGAATGTTAAAGAAGCAAGTGAGGTGTGTAAGAATAAGCGTAAATGGCGGTCTGTTGTGCGTGCCTACCCCGCAAGGGAACTGGCGTGAAGTTATGTATGTACTACTGGACCACTGACGTCCCTAAAATTTTTTCTTTCATATACTTCTCTCATATTATTACTAAGGAGATATGCATTTGCAATTCTTTTATAATTAGCTGAAAAAAGATAACATGTTTACAATGCAATGTAAATAGATGCTACATATCCAAAGTCAATATTTACAACTAATTTGGCAACTTTCCAGGGAATTTCTTTTTAGATGGCAATAAAGTTGAAAAGAAATTCTTGCCATTTTTACTATAATGACCATAAAGTTTAACAATTTTAATTATAGGTTTTAGCTTACTTTGTTTAAGGTATTTTTTTTTGGTTTACATTCATAATATGAGATATAAATAGGAAATATTATGTGGAAAACATACAAGCCATAAATTGTAAACTTGTCGTATTCACTTTTTGCAGTCCCTGTTAGTTATTAAGTTTTTTTTTACACTTATGTTAATTACTCCTTTTAAGTTCTTTTTGTCTCCATGGGGTGGTGTGGCAAATCAAAATTAATTAATTCACAAGAAGGCCCGAGTTTCACAAATAATAGTGTTAGTATTGTTAATTATTTTTTAGCTTAAAAAGCAGGTTAGTTTTCAATGGATACAGAAATTCAAAGTTTATGCCAGCAAAAGTGAACGAAAAAATTATAATGACATTATGGTATATTTGTCTTGTAATAACAAAGCTTACTCTGTTATCTCTGATCTTGAGGGAACTTTCTGCAGAATTCCTTCTACACTAGTGATTCAAGGGATTCTTTAAGAGATGTTCTAAAATTATTAAATTATTATTAACAGACGAGCTTGCATGACAAGAGTTATGAATGTCAAAGAGGCAAGTGAGGTGTGTAAGAATAAGCCTAAATGGCACTCTGTTGTTCGTGCCTACCCCGCAAGGGAACTGGCGTGAAGTTATGTATATATGTTCTAAAAATTTACAAGGCAAGAACAATTTGCTGACACTCATTGGCAGTGCTGACCACTTCCCATATAATGTATCACTTGCCCAGGCAGGGCAATAAAAAACATCATCCATTATTGTCATCTCCCTTCATTCTTCACATTAGTCTTAAAAGTGATAATATACTTATATGCATCAAATTCAGTGTACACTATAAGCAATGTATACTAGTCCCTTTAAAATCCTATTACAAAATAAAACAGGAAAAAACATTTCCTTATATTTGGGTGATCAAGTCTCATTCAGCTTTTTGTGAAAATCACATTTTTTTTCCTATGCAGACAATTCTTAAAAAGTAAAGCATTGCCTAACTACAAAATTTTATCCAAATCATTAGAACCGTTTCCATGATACTTGAAACAAATATATTTAAAAGTATACAAGGACTGCTTTTTTAAAGTTATAAGATATACAAGGAAACGCCTCTGAATTTAAAGCCATGAACAAAATAATAAATGTTATTTTAAAAGGTATATTTAAGATAAAACCAAGGTAAGTGCTGTAAAAATGATAGGTGTAACAATAAGGTAGATTTCTGTGAATGCCATCAACTTAATTTAAGTGTGCATGTTGTATGTGGCCTTCATAGCCTATTCAACTCTTGCTAATGATTGTCAAGAATTGTGGGATTATTGAATTCTTTGTTGGATGTGGAAATTAGACCGAGTATTGTGCGGTCATAGTATGAGAATAGATTGTTGACAGTTTCCTTCACATTTATTATATAACATTATAATAAGTTGATGTGGCTGTCCATTATCCTATAAATAATAGAATTTAATTTATTACACACAAAAATAATATGTACAGATGACTGCCTTATCACTGCTAGTGATATGTTTCAAGCCACCTAACAGAAAATCATTTCATATACATTAAATTAATTTATATAATTACTTTCAATTATTTTTATGGTTACATAATTAATTAAATTTTATAAATTCCGGATCGTAAAATAATGAAAAGTAGATAAGAGTTTTGTCTTTTGTTTCTTCCCTCTCTCTCTAGACTTATTAGTTCAGAGAAAGAAATATTTCTGTTTATATTAGCTAGGTTTTGTTGATCAGCACTCCTTCCTTTATAATATAATTTCATTCAACTGTTAAATATTTGGGTAAACAGACTCACAGGCAAAAATCTGAAAATATAAGAGTGTAGAGACCAGATAATAGGAAACTGGAATCTCCAACGCGCTAAATTATTTGTACAAAGTAGTACTTACATCTGGATCAACCTCCTTCGCGAGCATAGTGAGTTCCTCCTGCGACAACTTGGACAGGAGCTCGTCCACGTCCACCTCGTCGTATGTGGACAACTCCCGGCCGTACAGCTTCGCCGGCGTCGTCATCGTCGTGGTTTTCGTCGATGACGATTTCTACGAAACAAACACATCACTATTTAACCACTTAATTTACACCTCATCAATACGCAACCAAACAACATACGAGTAATATTGATAAGATTATGCAATAATCTTAATAAAAGGCTGGAAAAATTAGATAAAACACAAATAGACAACACACCATTGGTTTCTACCACACCCAAGAATTAATTGATTTATACAGTTCTTTAACACAACATACACCAGTTTTCATCTTTATATATTTATTTTATTTACAATAATTAAAATTATGCAATAACTGCTCGCTTTCTTACATTGACTATAAAATAACTTTTCCTAAAAGTAATCTGTAAGCAAACGCAACCAGCGTAACAAGCGACCTCTTCAGTTGACAAATAAGGACTAAAAAAAAGTAAAAGAGTGAATGAAATCAAGTGGCCGCATACATTAGTAGGAGTAAAAGAGATAGACATAAACTAGAGAAGGGATTGGTGCTCAGCAATCAACTTATGGTACCTAACCGGTTTCTTATCAAATGCGGTAAATACAAAAGAGAAAATTAATGCACCCGGAACAAAAACAAAACAGTGATAATTTATTAATTATACGGAAATAAACTTCCTAAAATATTTATTACGTAAGTATTTTTACGAGATTCTGAATAGAAGCAAAATGTATGGTACTGGTAACTTTTAAATTAACAATCTCAGAAAAGTGAAAAGTGGCCGAAACGTTGAAATAATAAAATAAATAAATTACTGCGTTTAAAACCGTTTAAACGTAGTTTTATTAAACAATCGAAGAAGTTTCAAGGCAAGTATCTATCCATTAATTAGAGTACCGTTTCCATAATTATACTTATCAACAATACAAAGCGACCAAGCGCAACGAATTTGATAATGATGTAATCGGTACCGTACAAATCTTATAGTATTCCAATATAATAGACCGTGAGTTACATATAATTTATCGGTAGTATAGGTACATATTGCTATTCTGCTACATGTTTTGCGAAATGCAATTTTCTTACAATATTATTCTCCTACGTATGGATGGGAATAATCTAGTAACTTATATGGAGACCGCGACTTCGTCCACGCTTGACTTGAAATTCCTGTGGGATTTTCGGGACACAAAGTACCGCAGCATTTAAAAGAGAATGTAGACTATTGTTTTAGGGAAAACTGTGTCGAAAAAGCTAACTTTTAGGCACCCGAACAACTTCAAACAGCTCCCGGGAAAAATCCCGCGGGATTCCTGGGATAAAAATATCACATATTTGATTACATAAAATCGGCCAGTGAAAAAATTAAATTAGATTTTTTTTTAAATTCACTCTGGATATTTTAAATAATTGCCAGAAAAATTCCCGAGGGATTCTCAGGATAAAAAATATCGCAGGTTTTAGGTTTAAGAATTTGCTGTCAATCAGCGATAACCGCACAGAATCGGTCCAGTAGTTTTTACGTGCATGCCGAACAAACGGACAAGAAATCTAAAAAAAATGCATCATGTCCTCCGTCATTTATATACAGCGCGTTCCTTTAGTAGCTCACAACGCCCGAAATGCTCCTTCAGCCGTCCCACCTAGCGACCGTGGTTGTTATGGTTGTGGCGAAAACGTCACTAATTACGTCATAATTTTTAATTGCGCAACGCTCACAACGACCCATGTCAAGAAATGGGTCGAATAACCGTTCCACTAGAGTTTATGATTGTAACGCCCGCAAGCAAGTGGAACGGGAAAAATCGCGGTCGTGAACGTGGTCGTTGTAAGCCCCTAATGGAACGTAGCCATAGTCTATTCCAGTGGTTTTTTTAAACCTTCAACGTACAGTCGCGGCATTTTTAGAAGTTTATAATATTATAGATTTCTAATCATGCCTTCGTCAGATGCTGGTAAAAGAAGCGTATCCAAAAAATATTCGCTTGATATCATGAAGGGCATGTCAATGTTTTCATTATGAGGGTTAATAATGGAGGAGAAAAAGAATAAAACTTGACCTCAGCTTCTGAATGGATTGCTTCACATGCGACGGAAATATTATTTAGGACGATGATGAAGAAAGAAATAAATAATTTCTTTGTCCAGAAATTAACAGTGTGACAGTAGATTCTATAAATAAACAGATTAAAAGTTAGTTAGCATTGCTATTCTTAGCTTAATTGTGGTCTAAGAGACGATGATGATTGGTATAATTAAACGTAACTACGTTTAATTATACCAATCATAACTATGTACATAACTATGCACACCGGAACTAACTCACAAAATGACAATTTTGTGAGTTAGTTCATAAGAGGCTATTTAAATTGATCAAGGAAAAACCCGTATTGCAAGATAGATGAATAAAAAAAATCTTTTTACTCTTTTTATGGCATACAAAACACACGATTTCAGTTTTGAGTTGATTCCGGTGTATAAAGAAACGGCCAATTTATTTGGAAGTGAAAACAATAATTTATATAACTCAATATTAAAAGAATACACAAACTTTAAGAGAGAAATTTAGAATACAATAGAATATACTTAATTGTACAAAAATGCTACACAAAATCAAGAATGTTAATATACAAGTACAATCGGCGGTCTTATCGCCCATGGCGATTTCTTCCAGACAACCTTTGGATGGATTATAAGAAGGACTACAAAAGTCGGTAGTTGCTAAACCAGCACTAGTACAATAATTTAGTTTATTAATAAAAAATAGTAATATATAAGATAATTAAATTTTTATAAACAATAATATATAATTACATAATTATGTACCTACTACAATACACATTATATATACATATATAAATACACATATTATATTATATACATACAAAAGTAAACAAGAACACTTTGAGTTTGAGGTAATAATCTTAGACTTACACTAACTAGCAAAGTGTAATTTTCTAATTTAAATCCTGTTTAGAACCTTCTTTAGTGAAAGAAAACATATATAGGTATATACTCGCATATCAAAAATTTACGAAAATCGGCACATTGGCCAAGGCCATCAAAAAGGAACGGAGAAACATTCAAATAAACCTTGTTATTTATTGTATATTAGTACGAATTTAATTAATTTGCACCGATTATAAACAAGGTTTAAAGCAATTTTGTTTGCTAAAAATTTGATTAGTAGGTCAATAGTAATCAAAGGTCTATAATATTAGAATTCAGTGACCTTCACATTTAAACAATAAATACGTCCTTTCTACTCTATATAGCGTGACTGAAAAGACCTTTGGCGTAATCGAATATGAACGAGTATGTACCTAACAAACTGTTATGAATTTGTGGGCTGTGAATTAAAATACCGTTGGAATTATCTCAATGTTTATTAGAGGAAGTACACACACGTAATAAACAGTTTTTAGAAGAACATCTAAATACAACAAGTCCAAATCGTAAAGCAGAAAATCGTAATCACATAATTTGCTCAAAGTGCGTCGTTATAAGATACTCACTCCGAACGTAAACTAGGTAACGCCTTATCGCAGTTGAAACACAACTAACACAGTCCCCGACTGAGCGACCTTATATATTTGTAAAATAGTCTAACAACGTGCCCATTGATCCTTGAAATTCTTAACTTGTCAGATTAATAGCTTCCAATAATTTGCATGAAATATAAACAATAGAAAGAAGGATTTATGACATCTTACTGCAACGCAATATAAAGGGATTAGCGCAGACAATAGATCACTCAAATTCGAAGGGGTAATAAAGCACCTACAAAGGACCTGTTCGCAACAATACTTATAAAATTAAGCACGGTAGTATTATACGTTTATATTTATATTGTGTCTCACCACGCTAAGAGTTAAGTACCTTTGTTTTAAAAATAAGTATGACAAACCATAATTCAATTCATATGATGCTGGGGCTTCATCTGCGTTGGTATTAAAGATTTAGGCTGTCACTGAATGCGTATTATTTACTTAAAGCGTTAAACATAACGTCGCTAACGCATAGCCACATTAGTTTATATACTTAAATATGTTATCTGTCAATATTTAATGTCATTAACAATGTCGCATCTCAAATTACGCATTACACCCATCACATCTGCGTAAGACGGCCTATACCTCTAACTTTAGTCAAAACGATGGCGCATCATAATATGGACAACACGTGAAAGTGAGCACTCCTCGCAGGCGTGATAACAAGTGATGAATATGTCGATGTATAAAGGAATAATGTGATGAAAATGAAATTGCGGACTGTCACATTAACGGAGATACATTTATTTCGATGACACGCCGCTCTCAACGACCCATGTCAAAAGGCGGGTCGAAGTGGGTGTTGACCACAGAGCATTAATTCTTAATTAATTTTAATTAATTAATTCTCTCTGTCTATTGACATTGAAAAAGGCGCGATTTCAAAACGACCAATGACGTTTGTGTATTTTGTCGTAAATGACATCATCGGTCCATAATCCGTTCCACTAGAGTTTATGATTGTAACGCCCACAAGTAAGTGGAACGGGAAAAATCGCGGTCGTGGACGTGGTCGTTGTGAGTCTCTTGTGGAACGTAGCCAAAGTGGCAGCCCCATAGATTTTGTATGAACGTTCCTACTTATGACGTCATAATTAGGTATAAGAAAAAGGAATCTAAAGGCGCATTAATTATTGTTTGTAAAGAAATTAAAATTAGTTCTATCGTGATATTTTAAAAGAATGAATGAAATCAGAATCACAATACTAGTATATAAATATGACTGGTGGATTCGGTGCCCGTAGATGGCGACGTATTCACCATGACCAAATTATAATAATAATAATAATCCCGCAGGGGGGCTTTATGGCGAAGCCTTAGGTGAGTAGCGACACCTCGTACCTGACTCCGGGGTCCAAGGCAAGGCCCCCACCTCCGTGCTTGCCTTAACCAGCCGGCACGGAGTGGAGACCGCTAGAGCTAAGGCTCAAGTTCCAGGGGTGGAAATGATAAATGGCATCACGTCAGAAGGAGCTACGGTGAACCTGCAGCCCACCTCTCTACACCTCTTAGCCACTCACACCCATGTTGCCCCTGCCTTCTAGGGCATTTTTAGGGGCCCATGCAGGGAGTGGCGAGTCACCGTCTGCCCATTTTTCCATGTTCCCCGAACATTGCGACGGGCCGACGCCATAGTCCCCATATTCCCAGACCCCTTGTACCACTAGCAGTTCACCCCAATAGCCCGGTACTTTTGTGTCCTCATTTCCCACAATAGTCCTACATTGGCCTGGGCTTGTCCTTGGGTGCATCACTATATGTTGTAGACAGGGATAATCGCCGGTCAGTGTCACGCCACATTTACATTAAATTTGTCACGAGGCCTCTACGTGTTGGCCGTCCCATGGCCCCACGCAAGCCTTCCAAATGTCCGGGCCATTTTTATGGCCTGTGGTCAAAAGATATAAAAATAATAATAATAATAAACTTTATTTTCAGTAAAAAAGACAGCTAGGTAGCGTAACAAAAATTTTAGATGTAGTACAGCATAAATATGTTTGTGACTAAGACCGAAACTAAGAATAATCTTGTATCTTCGGCCTCAGTACCTTCCCATTAAATTTGACCATATTGTAACACATAAATTAATAACAGCTGAATAACTCTTAGACAAAGATAAAGACATTTAATATAATCTAAATGAAAAAGAAAAAAAAAATAAACAAAAGAAAACATCTAACAAAGCAAAAATTAAGTGTAAGTTTTAAAAGAAAATAAATAAATAAAGAAAAGTGTTTTAGTGTCCTCTCTGTGTGTATTGGCAAGAGTGTATGTGAGAGGGTGTGTGGAAGATCAACGAATTATAAATAAGGTGAATGGTTAATTTTAAATATTCATATTATTAGGTATATAAACCATATATATTCATCAAATTAAGGATATGGATAAGTTAATTAAGTAGGCACCAACAATAAATCTTCTGTTTGCTCGTAGGATAAGTCTTGCAAAAACAACGAAATTTTTTCTTTAGAAAGTTTCATAGTTAATGGATAGAAATTGATTTCGGCATTCAGACGATTATAAAGTAAAGGTCCAAGGAAAACAGGGAATCGATTGATAAATTTAGTGTTTAGATGATATGGTTGTGGGCAAATTTGTTTTCTACGTTTAGCGACAATGTTTGGGTCATACGTCAATAAGAAATTTTCTTTTAGTATTAAAATTGAAAACTTTTTAAAGAAAGGTCAACTAAATTTACTACCAAAAACCCCAAAATATTTCCAACTCTTATCTATATGAGCATAGTGATCAAATGATTAAAAATCATTTAAATAGAAATCAAAATATTTATGATTTGGCTGTTTTAATTTAATAATTCCATTACGTAAAATTGCAAAATATGTGATGTTACACTAGGGAGAGAGGAGTCTCACGAATGTGACCATCTGTGACATTACGGGGCAGGGGTCAAATATCATGAATTTCGTTTGACGTAATTTGTAGACGGCCTTTTATACTTATGAGATGGTAATAAAAGTCCTTTAAGGGTCAAATGTAGCTGTTTAATATGGTCTTTCTTTCTACTTGTCCAAAGTGGTTTAGCGGGTTTGACACGTCGGTCATCTAGATGTGCCGGTTTCCTTGACATTAATGAAAGAAAACAATATACCATTAATTTATAGTAATATATCAGATGGTGTATTTAAATAAGCGTGGATGTGTGAAGAGATTAATTAAAGTGCATAGATAAAGCGAAAAGTGTTTGTCAGGATCGTAACAGGTCGTGATCCGTTCCGATCCGTTGTCTCTGCCTACCCTCTGTTTGCGTGACAAAGTTGCGGGCACAATTAGTCGACTAATAAAAAAATCGCTGATATCAAAAAACGTATCCTTGGAACGGAAATGTATGAGCAACTAGAGAACTGTGTCGAACAAAAGGCTTTACAGAGTTTTAAGCGATGCCCTTACACAACACGCATGCCCGGTTATTTATCATTGATCACTCAAAGATCAAAAAACAATTTTAATTTTGTGTCTGTTGCTTGTAGCTAAAAGACATTCGCTTTCACTCAATCACATCTGCGGTTGGTGACAACTGTTAAATTATCAGGAGAAATCTAATCACCGGAGTGATTGATTGACGATGTTTATTTTATACTTATTACCTATCCACAAGACGATGTCATGCGTCATATCTCTCTGCGTTTATTTTCACAAGTTGTTTTGTACTCTTTTTTCAAATATGGCTTTACATGATTTTTTTGGTAATAATTTTATTTTTATTTTATTTTATTGGAACAACAAACAGCTACATTATTAAAATTAAATACAAAATTACAACTTAAATAAAATATTAATCAATAATGCAGACCACAGCGCTGTCCACAAGTTAAAATATAAATATATTAATTATTAAAGGGATTTTGGTAATTTTGGTAATCGCTAGGCTTAATATTAAATATTTACTTATTTCTACAAGGAGGGAAAAGAAAGTTAGTAAAAGAAGAAGAAGAGCAAGGAGAAAATAGAAATGGAATTACTGTTGTGTTCGTGTTTTGTGAACCAGGAATTTGAATTTAGAAGGTGAGTTGGCAAATATGTCTATGTGTTCACAGAGTTTATTATGGGTGTCGACCATACGTGTGAGAGGAGAACGAAGGCCAGAGTTTGTGGGGCAGGCACTTACAGCAAATAGTTTACCCGTGCGTACCTACCTCTCTCCTATCGAGAGTTCTTGGAATAGCATAGCACAGACGGTTAGTTAGCTCTATACAGTCAAAAACATTATTTACGATATTGTACAATGTGACAGCTCCTAGGTATTTGCGTCTACTCTTTAGTGTCAGCAGGTTATATTTGCTTAGCAATTGTTCATAGGTCAAATATTCAATCAAATATTTTCAAACAAATGGGCGCCAAAGCCGCCACATGAAGGAGAAACTCTTTGATATAGACTTATAAAGGGTAGAAGTAAGGAGTACCATCTCTATGTTGAAAAATTATCCGTCAAAATGCGGATAATAAGGGTGGCGCTGCGGTAGCATATGATAAATGTTTAAAGAAGCGCCAATAAGGATCGAAAAATTACCGCTTTGTTTTTTATTATTAAAAATTCACAATAATTCAATCAATCTATACGTTTTCTCATAGCATTATATTTACTAAATTATTTGAGACTACGTAAATAGTTGAAGTTTTCTATGCTGGCATTTTATTCATTTTATGGCACTTTCACAATTTTTAATTCATATAGTAAATTTTTGTACGCCAGCGCTGTTATTGTAAGTGTTTGAACCTCTGTTTTCAGTATACTGCAAGACACGTCTTCAACTTTCCCTCCATCTAAGATGGTACTCCTTACCTCTACCCTCCATATAATTTTCACACAAATCCAGTTTTTTCTCAGTCTTGTAATAAAGGATTTTACCAGTCTACTACAATCATTTTCACTTTCAGATCTAAATATGGTGTTGGGGTGTTCCTTTTCGTGATGTCACATTTCAAAATCTACCCCCTATTCTTATTAATACTATAAATGCGAGAGTAACTTCGTCTGTCTGTTCCGTTTTTACGGAACAACTACTGGACCGATTTGCCTGAAACTCAGTATATATATATTTTCGATGCCGAGGATGAACATAGAGTACCTACTTTTTATCCCGAAAAATGGGATAGATTCCGAGATAAAAGTATATTTGTCTCTCTGTTTGTTATCCTTTTATGGTAAGACCATTGGATGGATTTGGCTGAAACTCGGTACATATGTAATTATAATACCGAGGGTGTCCAAGGGCTACTTTTCATCCCGGATAATGGGATAGATTTTGGGATAGATTTATGTAAAGGTTATGCCGGATACTAGCATAGGTTTTTTTTTGTGGTATGCCATTTTTGTAATTTTGGTAGTTTGTGTAGTTTACAGAGAGGTAGAAGGGATATATAAATAAAAGGAGAACGGGTTGAAACAGAGGATGAAAGTTTTTGTTGTAGATCAATCATTTCTCAAGTTTATAGATATAAAAATTCATAATCCATAAAAAAATGCGATAGTAACTCGATCTGTCTGTCTGAATACCGAAAATGGGCATAGATACTTTTAATCCTGGGAGATGGGATAGTTTGCGATATAAAATGAAGTAAATCTTCTGAGGACAAATAGCACCGACATAAAAATATAATACAATGTAACCTGTATTAACTTCTTTAAAGAAAAGGTACGCACAAGAGTTTGACCCACGGCGATGCCGCGGGGTAAACTCTAGTATTATATATACTTAGTCTGGCCTTAAATACTGTTACAATTAAAAAGAAACAAAATATTACATTTGAATTTGGAGTCTGTCATTTTTATATGATTGTTCGTTGTTTTCTCATTTTGGCGTCAATACATTGTACAACATTTTGCGATATTAAAATGGAGTGGGGCGATAAAGAGAACCGAATCTCTGTGATGCAATGAGACCTCCTCTGTTTGTGACAGAAAAAGATCTGGCCATCCACGTAGTGTTCGTACGAAAAAAGATGGTCAAAGCAGTAAGGGAAAGAATTCGAAGTAATTCTGTCCGAAAGCAAAAGATTTTATCGCGGAAGATGAAGATATCACCTAGAACCATGTCGCGTATTTTAAAAGATGACTTAGGACTTGCAGCCTATAAAAGACGCACTGGTCATTGCTTAACTCATAATTTAAGAAAGAATAGGGTGGTAAAATGGAAACAACTACTGAAGCGGTACGTAAAGGGAGGTCACAGAAAAAAATTATTTACGGATGAGAAAATTTTTACAATTGAGCAACATTTTAATAAACAAAATAACCGTATTTATGCTCAAAGCTCTAAGGAAGCTTTTCAATTAGTCGACAGAGTGCAACGTGGGCATTATTCGTCTTCAGTGATGGTTTGGTAGGGTGTTAGCTATGAAGGAGTGACAGCCATATTTTTGTGAATAAGGTATCAAAACATCGGCACAAGTGTATCAAAATACCATTCTTGGGAAGGTAGTTAAGCTCCTTAACAACGCCATGTTCAATAACCAAGAACAGTCCTTCCAGCAAGACTTGGCGCCGGGTCATAAAGCTCGGTCCACGCAGTCTTGGTTGGAAACGAACGTTTCGGACTTCATCTGAGCTGAAGACTGGCCGTCGCCTAATCCCGATCTTAATCCACTGGATTATGATTTATGGTCAGTTTTAGAGAGTACGGCTTACTCTAAACGCCATGATAATTTGGAGTCCCTAGAACAATCCATACGATTGGCAGTGAAGAATTTTCCCATGGAAAGAATGCGTGCTTCTATTGATAACTGGCCTCAACGTTTAAAGGACTGTATTGCAGCGAATGGAGACCTCTTCAAATAAGCTTTTTATATTTTAAATTGTTTTATATTTATGTATTAAACTAACACACTGTAAAACTTATGAATGTTATTTGCAATAGAAAAAAAAATTCTTTCTTACAATATTTATGGCAAGACTAGGCTGCGATAAGTAGGGATCAGGGGTCATAGATCATGAAATTTGTGACAATTTGTGGATGGCCCCTTATGGAATGGTAATAAAAGTCCATTAAGGGTCAAATGTAGCCTTTTTCTTTCTTTCTACTTGTCCAAAGTGGTTTAGCGGGTTTGAAACATGGCTTATCTATATATGCTGGTTTCATTGACATGTTTCTTTCATTAATATGAAAGAAAATACTATACCATTCATTTATAGTAATATATTTCAGATTGTGATTTTATGAATGTTTGCGTGAATGAAGTAATATGCCTCGTTACATGTTAAAGAATACAATGAACCGAATTGATAACTAACAACAAAAAGAAACTAGAATTTTTATCAACGTTGACCTCCATCCATATCAAATGTATTCATATAAAAGCACGTGTGACATTCGGCCATACAAGTTACAATGCATTGCAATCTACTACAATAATAGAGTCAAAGGTCGTATATTCAATATTGATAATGGGAGCCGATTTGGTTGCTCAATGTAACTTGTAAGTGGTAATACTCGGTACAGCACTACAAGAGCCGTGTTTTGTATTTACTATGCAGTTATTAGACAAAATTATCGTCGGGTAAAACTCACTAATCAGTATCCATTTCCCTGAAACACAGAGACCAAAGTCTAGCACTCTTAGCATTGGGGTATGTATGGGCTGAATTTATTATATATAAACAATGCCAGCTTTAATCTGTGGGAGGCCCTGGACTTTATGACAATGGGGCTATGTCTATGTATGATAGAAGACTATTTTATTAAAAATAAAACCGTATCGGCTGATGATTTTTTCTGGAAGAAACTAAGAGGCTTCGTCGACTGTGGGGCTTTGGGTACTTGTCTAGAGCCCAGTGGCGGAAGGCAAGGCGGCACTATCTATTAATAGTGAACGAGTAGACTGCCCCGTTAAATATTTTTCATTTCATATTCTGAAATTAAAGAAAGAAAGTAAGAAAATATTTATTTCTAAAAATGCGACACTTTAGCAATGATTTATAATAATAATAATAACATTGAAATTGTGTGCCCCGATTCGCGAAATGAGGTTGGCACTCAGTTTTTTGCTGTGCCGTAACATAGTCCGACACAGCACAGATTTTCAGTGCCCACCTCCTTTAATTACAAAGTCATGTGACCCACGGTAAAAGCAAGTACGCTTGGAGTTGCTTGATCATAAGGATGAAAACAGCATTTTTCATCCCTGTGAAGTGATTCTCCCTTCTTCTTTTTTTCTTTCACCATATCCCAATTAATTGGGGTCGGCACAATATGTGTCTTTCCAATGATTCTCCCTGCTGTCAAAAAATTTAGATATTATCAATATACAAAGATACAAATAATTTAGACACATGCTCTTAATTAGATAACATCTTCATATTCAACCATTTTCCTAAGATACACTTTCAACGTTAATTGACAAGTTGTTTTGAAACAATGAAATAGACGATCTCCAGCGTTCTATCGATGTAGGTGTGAAAAAGGCAATTAACACCAACCATTGTCTATTACTTAACACAATTTACGCACGAGAAAGTTAATTTTAGTGTTGGTTGCAAAAGTTGCATTGTGATTTCTTAGATCAAGAATATGTAGCTATTATTGAAATTAATTGATTTTTATCTTAACGGTATTAGGCTTTATAGTTTTTAGTTGTTAATACCTCTGTTTTCGTGTAACTTAGCTGACATTTTCCAAGTTCCAAAAATGTGTTATCTTATAATAGTTTGTAAAATGGCTCCTAAGAAAATAACACTATGAATTGTTATCAGTCAGTTTAGCATACCTCCGTTTATAATTTTATCCGTGCAGAAACGGAGAAAGAATACTAATTCCTGCTGCCGGGCTTGTCATAAAAAGCGACAAAACAACCCACAGCCAGTTGGTAAGGTATTTGCCCGTCTGGATGGCTACCAGCCCTGGTCTAGAGTATGTCGCCATAACAACCGTGAGTTGTGTTCCGGTATTAGTGGCCGGGTTTCAGTTCTCCTTTAGAGAGCGGCAGCACATTGGTATCATCTTTAGTGTTGCTAATGTTCATAGGGGACGGTAACCACCTTCCATTACAGTTGGGCCGTCAGCCTGTCTGCTGTATTCCAGCAATAAAAATTAAAAAAAAAAAACAATATTTTTTCGATTAAATTGTTTGTACGTGTGCTTCGATCTGTGTTCTGTATCATCTATAGTATGTAGGTATACAAGAAAGTGGCATAATGTCAAGTGATATGTAGCCATGCCGAATAAAATTATCTGCACTAAAAATGATTAGAAACAAATACTATTAATTGTTATTAGGAAGTGATCTGAGCAGTCGTATTGATTGATTTAATTTAATAAGCGTTTTGTTCCTGTTGTCCACACGAATTGGTGACCGCTGGCGGGACGCCAGTCCTCTATAATTGGTGGTCGCCACAGACAACCCGATATTCTTAGCACTCGGCCACTGGCCTTCTTGTAAACACAACTGATCTTTTCATTAAAATGTATGAATTTAGATATTACAATCACATCAGTATACGCATCACGCAAGCACTTAACCTACTTATTATTATTTTTATATAAAAATCCTATTATACCACGTTTCATCAAAATCAGCCCCAAGACTCCTTTGTTTTTTTCACTATTTCGTATAGTTTATGATTTGGCGCTTAAGGCCTAATTGAAAAATTTATCTGTATATACTATATACTAAATTTTATCATAATCGGTTAATCTAAAGGTTGTGAAGACGGAAGAAACAAACATCCAAATAAACTACCTATCATATTTATAATGTATGATATGATGAATATGGACTTTTTTACAATATATGTATCTTAAACATCACTCGAAACAAGATAGGTTTAAAATAACGTAACTTATGACAGACACTGTCATCTGCTGTCATCATCACAAATGTTCATTAAAAAGTTAAACAGTTTCCCAATTATTTTGTCATCTCTAAAATTTGCAATTTTATCAAATTTATTGGGGTATTCAGAAGAGAGACTAAGAGAGAGAATCAAGAAATGTCTTTGCCGTACGGCCCGCCGCAGTCTGTTTCACCGTTGATAAGGGGTGTTCGATTTGCTTTACTAATTGCTGGAATAATTTATGCACAAGCCAAACAAAGGCTTTATAACGCGATGGAAGCTTCTTGGAGAGACGAGGAGGCAAAAAGAAAAGTTATACGGGACAAAGAGACGGCCATTCTCAAAGCGAAAATTGCTGCTGAAGAAAAAGAGAATATTAAACTCCTCGAAACCGGAAAGTTATTTGATACCAAGTAACTTAGTTGGTTCAGTTTTAATATATTTATTTACAATTTAATTGAAATAATAATAATTAGTAAATTAAAACATCTTTTTTATTGATGTTATGGTTTCATAGAAGAAAAGTCTGTAAATGAAATTAGCAAACGAAAAAATTCTTTCAGTCCCTAAACAATTTAAGTCCATACAAAACAAATAAACTTAGGGTCAATTAATTTAATCATCAGATAAAAGTTATCAGTCGAATAAAATATAGCCTAAGTAAATTCAAAAGTGAAAGCATCAACTGTTTTATTCATGCAATTGACATTCTTAATTTCTCCATGTTATACTTTATTCTATGAATATTTTTTATCTGGTGACTGAAAAATTTGCCCTCAATTTTGGTAAATTTTGTTTTATTTATACTTTGTAGGCAGTGAACTTACATATACAAGATCATTGTTTGTAGTTATCCAAAGCTAAACATTATAGCTGTTCTTATTTATCTATCTATATATGCCAGACAAATTTTTCATATATAATCACGTATTACGTATCATTCCGCAGCAAATTTGAATGTATCATCAGGTAGTAGATAGGCTGGTGGTTCTCCTGATGATAAGTGATTACCACCACCTATGGAGTTTTGCAAAACTAAAGGTGCTACCAGTGTGCTGCCAGCCTCAAAAGGGCTATCGTACCTGGCCACTGATGCCGGAACTCAACTCAATGTTGTTATAGCGGCATACCCTACATTACAACAGGAGTTGTAACCATCCAGTCACGCAAATACCCTTTGTTGTTTTGTCGCCTCTTACCATACGACGCCCGGCCGCCGGAATTAATATTTCTTTCCTGATTCAGACCCTATAGAGAAATGGTATTAGCGACCAACCAATAGAACGAAAATGTATGAGAATAATGTAATACAGAGCGTCAATACAAAGCGTAATACATATGTCATTCCCATACATTTTATATTTTATTCGTTTAGCGCTAATATTAGAGGAGACAGTGAAGATCGTGAAGATCTTCACCCGTCTGACAACCAGATGAGATATATTTTTTATCGAATTATATTGTCTTTTATTATTATTAATTTATAGAATTATTTACGCCTACGATAGCTTGCCAATCGAAAAGTGTTCATGGCTATTTTTAATTAAATTAATTTTAATCTATTTTTTGCATAACCTTCAACTCTTTTGATAATTGAACAAATTTAGTTTCAACTGATACTTTTTAACATGGAGAGCTACCTGGCAAGCAGGTATAAATAGGGCAGTCAATATTACCTATATTGATTTACACCGTTCACTGACTACACCGTTCTGTTAACCAATAAAAATTGATATCATAAGAAAGGTAATTTAATTACAAAAATAACCGTATAGTCTTGCCTGCAAAAAACCGTACATGGAATAATATTGACATGCTTTGAAGACTTCAGAAATATCCATGAACACTTTTCGATTGGCAAGCTATCATAGGCGTGTTTACAAATCAATATAATTTGGTAAAAAAACATGTCTCATCTGGTTATCAGATTGGTGAAGGTCGATCTTCAGCATCTCTTATCCGTGCAGGAGCGGAGAAAGAATACAAATTTCCTGCGGCCGCGCGGCCTGTCGTAAGAGGCGACAAAACAGTACACACCAAGGTATTAGGGTATTTGCCCGCATGGATGGCTACCACCCCTGGTTTAGAGCATGCCGCCATAACAACCGTGAGTTGTATTCCGGTATTAGTGACCGGGTTCCAGTCTCCCTTTAGAAAGCAGCAGCGCATTTGTAACGCTTTTGGTGATGCAAATGTCCATAGGCGATGGTAACCGCTTTCCATCAAGTGGACCGTCTGCCTGTCTGCTACTCTTGTCTACGGATAAGACGAAGTGTTAGCACAAATTATAGAACGTGTCATTTTAAATTGTCATTCATTCGTTAATTACGTTAAGAATATCTTTAAAACACATCGTAAGCAGTCTAGCGCTAGCAACTTGATTGATGTAGAATTACAGACTACTTTCCACACGTGAAAGTAAAGAAAAGCTGTTAATTTTCACGTTAACTCAGTAATATGGCTGACACACACGATAGTAACGTTCATGGGAGTTTGTATTTAACATTCAATGATTGTTTGTGAACCAAGCTTTCTACGGATGTGAGATCCGAGATTTATTTTACTCCTCAGATGTCGTGCAACTGCAAATATATTAACCGGTTATTGGTAAGTACCGGTTTTTAATTCTTAATACTAGTTAGTGATGTAGAGAAAGTTTTTCATAACTGATATTGCAGTGGTTTAATTGCGATTTTAAATGTTTACTATTAATACACAAATTGCGCAATACATATTTTGATATTTTATCATGAAGTGCTCTAATAAGGATAACGTCTTTTTGACATATTACTTTACTCTATGAAAAATACACTGTTATGATATCGTCATCGTGTTATCGAATAAATTAGAAGTGGTTATACGATATTATGTATAAATATTTATGACCTTTCTGTTTTTGTTTGTCTAAGTATCGGATCTATATTACACGAAATCAATCCTGTTCATTATTACAAAGTATCCCATGTTCATCCCTTTTATCAAAAATATGAGAGAGAGAGAGACATATAAACATGTTTACCAATTTCTAAGACATGAATAATGAATAGACAAGCAGAAATATACAAACTCGTATATTCGTATGGGTTTAATTTGTTTCATTGATGATATAAAAAATTCACGAGGCTTCTAATATTTGAACGCTCGAAATTTAATTTTTTTGTTTTGAGTGACAAACGTCGACCATAACCGTAAAACATTTTTAGTTCACATATACGAGTGGTTATAAACTAAGTACCTACACAAAATAAACATGGCATCAGGCGATTGTGAAATATTCTTCACAAAATGTGTATTGCAAATTTTGGTTCACCTACTTTATTGTTATGCCACATTTACATTGTTTCCACTTCTACAGCAGCATTCATAATTGCTCTGCCCATTCTCCTCACCACTTCCCTGCTTACTGCCATGGAAATGAATATAATATAAACGTCTTTTTAACTAAATAAATATTGAAATAAGTATGTACCTAACTATACTAATAATATAAAGAATATAATATACGTTATATTTATTATTAAAAAAGATTAGGGATCCCTACTAGAACGTCAATAATGTAACCTAAGAAAAAATAGTTTTTGTCCGGGGATGGTTTAGATTCACAATTAGAACCGGTAGGTGGCGCTGAATTCGGGTTCTAGATTTTTATTTTTACAATGCAGGACAACGTTTATCGGTGCCGCTAGTAGGTATAATATAATATAAGTAACCGGCAAAAAAATGTGTTCATTATATTATAACAACACCTATTTGTATAACTACCATGTTTTTATGCAATAAATTATTTGATTTGAGCCATGGATGAAAAATACCGGGGATAACAATAGCCCAGGAAAAAAAAACTGAAAAAGCCCTTAAATTCTACATTGTTACTGTTGACGAGAGGAAGCCATAGATTATTCCTGTTTGATATAGAACAGAACAGAAAGAGCAATAAAACTGTCTCCGGACATGTTTTTTAATATATTTATCTTTTCAGACCAACCAGACTGAACCTGAGATAGAAATCGCAAATCCACTAAAGTCCTCGCTTATATTAGGTATATCCATTTCCATAGCAGCAAGAATTGTTCATTTCTGTAGCAACTTTTCTGCTTGCTTCCTATGAGTCTGTAAGGGTAGACAAAATTCCAATTTTCAAGTCAATTTCCAAGTTGGGGAAGAAAAGAAAAACTTTTCATGAACTTATTATATAATGGGTAGAAAAACTAACAAAAGTTGCTAAGATTAGGTAATATTCTGTTCTAAGCACAGCAAAATATTATGGTATCTGTACATTTATATGCCCGTCGTTTAAAATCGAAACATATGCCACATAATCGATAACTTATTCATTGATTGAATAAAAACATTAGGCTCTGTTATATCGTATGAATAATTTATCAAGTGCGCCTGTTTAAACTTTATGAGTGTTTCTTAAACCCTACTGTCTTTTGTTACCATAAATTTATGCACATTCAATATCAAAAGGGATTTCTATAAAATTTGAGTCTATGCACATATCATTTAAGTGACACGACATTTTGATTTTACCTATTTTATACTATACATCAGTTTGAAATATTAAAAGCCAATACTAGACAATTCATTTCTGTATTTGAATTTGGATGAATCAACCAAAGTCATTAATATAAATATAAACTTTAATCATTCAATGTCATTGAATACCATCATGTCCTTTCAGTTGTAAGCCTTTTAACCAAATTGATTCAATTTGATTGAATTGTCTACCTCATATCAGCATTAGGTAATTGAAGAGAATACGAATTTTAGCAACGCGTTCTCTATCGACATAAGAAATGCAAATTATTATAAGACGATCTATTGTGTCGAGAGGATTTTTTTTACCAATAAATTATGGTAATTATTTCTGACTGTTTTATTATATTTATACGAACAAGATACATTTCACACATAATATTGTTACCACCTAGGCGCCGACAAAGACAAATTCCACGTACAGGTTTATATACATACGTTTCTAGAGAACAGTCTATTGGTCTATTGTATTCATTTACGGCCGCTTGAGGCTGCCTCATTAGCCAGGTGTTATGGATTTTAAAGTACAAGCTGATTCTAGGAAATTAGGTCACGTTGCCGGGCGGCCACATTGCATTTGTGCAGTATAAAACGATAGCCAGATTGAGGGAGGAGGCAGTCGAGCGAGAACCGATCAAAGCGAGATGTGTGTACATTCGGTAATCTATTAGTGACGGACTTAGCGCGTTTTATTGTATTACGACCTTCTGCATTACGTTTGGATTTGTTGTGTTTCGTTATATTTGTACTTGTTTTATACGTGTTTGAGTGTTTGTATAGTTCTAATAAACTCTATAATAATTCCAACGGCATTTTAATTTGAGTCTCGCTAAACTCGTAATAATATAGTCATCGGAAGAAGGGAGTAGGCTTGACGTAAAACGTCAGACGGCGCTGCCGTCGTGAGACATTTAATTTTTGTCTTTTGGCAGTGACGTAACGTTTACGGAGTAGGCGAAAGGGTCCTTATATGAAGCCTCCAAGACGATCCATGCAATTCCTAATAAACAGTAGGAGCAGCGCGATTATTTAAGCATTCGCAATTGACTAAGCTACCTCTGCCATACCAACGGAAAGGCTAAATGCGATTAATGTATGCGTAACTGCTTCGCTTCCGCCTCGTTCTCGCTTTTGGTAACAAACGTGTTATAATTGGATATCACAGCTTATAGCTCTTTAAAGCCGGAAACAATAGTTTCAAACAACTATTAACACGCGACACGACCCAATGCCACGTGACACGTCTGAAGTCAAATTAAAAAGTACTGCAGTAGGCCCTGTAGACAAGAGGCCTTAGCGCTAAACTATATAATAGAATAGAATAAAGTGAAAAAGTTTGGGAGTGACATATTACTTAGGTTTTATATATGTATGTATTTAATTTGCACGCCATAGCCTTATAAACTCCATAGCCCGGGTTGCTTGGAAGAGATCGCTTTAAAGCGATAAGCCCGCCCATTGTTCCTGCTTTTACTGTTTAATGTGACTTTGTCAACTGTTGATTTAAATGTGTATGTGGTGAACTATAAAGCGTTTCCTATCTATTTACTTACTTAACGTAACGATATGACATTCTTATACATTTTCTACTCTATTCGTTTAGTGCTAATGTCACTTGTCTATGTTTTCTACGGCTACGTTCCATATGAGGCTCACAAGGACCACGCTCACGACTCACGTAAACTCAAGTGGAACGGATTATTCTACCGACCTCTTGACATGGGTCGTTGTGAGCGCTGCGAGGGCTAAAATCATGACGTCATTAGTAACATATGTATGTGTCATTAGTAACCTACGCGCACTACCATCGCATTGCATTACACGCACACTCCACAAAGAAACCAAGACACACAAAGAGCCTAAAAATTAATAACCCAGGCACAGAAAAGAAAAAACAACACACATGGCACTAGATAGGACTATATATAAGTATAAATATAAGGCCAACACTACACATGCACTTCCTCACAACACCAGCATGTAACAGATACACGCTACATTAGTATAAGTTTAGTATTAAAATTAGAATAAATTAATATAATAAGTTATTCTTAAGGTACACCAAAACATAAAAATTACTAAATTAATGTCACACACAGTAACAAAAATAAACAATAAGCGTGTATGGAGTCTAAAATTTTTCATAGAAATTAAGTATTAAAAAAGGGTACTGAACTCGAGTCCGTAGAGATATTAATAATAATAAAAAAATAAACATGTATGTGGAACGGCTAAAGGAGCATTTTGAGCGTCGTGACGTACAACAGGAACGCGCCCTATATGTATTCGTTTGTTATTTCAAAATGAACGGGTGAAGTGTATTACACTACAGCAAATAATAATAAGGTAATCGTCTACAGATACCGTTATAATTAAAACGTAATAAGTGAACATTATGTTGGCGTTGTTAAAAGGAGTAAGTACTAGAACCGTTAAAGATACCGTGTTATACACACGCAACATTGCACCCATACTGCATATTAAAAAATTTATTAACTTGTTCATTATGCTGTGAATATTACACGGTGTCTTCCACGTTTTGTAAGGTTTTATTAGATAACGTAAAAGGAAACCGTTATATTATTTTGTGCTCAGTAGACCACAACTCTACTCTTGGCTTATTTGCTATACGAGTTTTTTGCCTGGAACTGAAAGGCGACGTTGTACTGTGCAGTTTTTTTTTTAATTACCCTAAAATGAACAATAGCTGTAGGATATTGATAGTTGTTGAGCAGTAATTATGTGTTTTTGTGAGAAATGTGAACTGTATAGTCAAATGTGGCCTTTCGAGTTTTCACAAGAACTGCTTGTTCTTTGGTTGTTGTTTGGCGTAAGTCATTTTAGTTTACTTAATACTGAAAATCCATACTTATGACAAGGTTGAGAACCAAGTCCCTCAGCTGCCATTGTGGCGAATTGTACTACTATTTATTAGCTATACTTACTAGTATAATCGACGAGTATTACTTGAGCAAATAAGTCAAGATGGCACTACAATGAAGCAAAAACACAGAAAAAACTTTGTACCCCATTTTACGAGAATTGCGCGGACGGAGCAGTATGAAATTTCGCACACTTATAATTTATATAGAGAAAGAGTGCAGAATGCTAATATTTTTTTAAAATTATGCATGAAAAATACATTAATTTAATTAAAAACATTACATGCACAGGACCATGTATTTAACACACACACACGCATAGATAGACTTTTGTTTATTGTTCAAGTCAAATTAACAGTGTAGTCTTGGCGAAATCTGTAGTTATAGAAGTATAGTCTTTGACACCAGAACCTTAATAATGTTCAACTTTATAATTTTAATTAACTATTATGGTCGAAGTCGACCACGGGCGACCACTAGTTAATATAATTATGTATAAAGTTTTGAGACATTTGTTTGTTTACTTTTGATAATAGAATAGTTTATTAATATACATATTACTGCTGATCTGATCTTAGACTGGCTTCCTATTTCCGAGCGCACGCACGTCCTATCCGCTTCGTTTGTGCGGATTTCGGAATGCGGTATCCACGATGTGCATCTTCCTTTTTAATAATTACCTACACCATCAGTAAGTTTATAAAAAAAGTAATTCTAAACTCGAGTCCCCAGTTCTGATAGTAAAAGAAACTAAAGGAAGCCGATCGCACCTCAGTTCGCTACGAGAACTTAGTACTAAATAATCGAATTAGAGTGGATAAAGGTATTCTAAAAACTTTTAATTTGTAAGAAACCTAGTAAGATTGTAAACCGTCGAGTGATTGTGAACGGACAGGAAAATAGATTGTAATCTGTGAATAAATAGAACAGTCGATTATGGTAATCGCCGGCCGTTGCCGCGGCACAACTCACGCGCTTTGGTTTAAAACAAACCTATTGCTCGACGCGACCTTACAACCTATTCTTTACCTTGAATCGAGAAATCTCATATGACTCCAAGTAATACCAATCAAGGAAAGGGCCACAATTTTGCAAGCTGTAACTTATAATTTGAGGAACAGATATCGCAAATTATAGAACAATAACGTAAATGTAGACGTTATAGAACATTACGATCAAATCACAATTTGTCGACGTTATATAATCTGACTGGTTAGATTGTGAACTCACGGTTCTTAGAATATTCCGCTGATAGATACATTACTTTTAACCACACTTACGCTTACGTGTATTACTACATAAGTTTACGTAAACATGTTTTTAAAAAAACGCTTCAATTCATTTGACATTTATATTCACTCCAGTTTCGTCTTATATTTCGTCTGAGCTATTTTTAAATTCAATGTTTGTGCCTTCCTATTCCGTAAGCTAAAAACTTATAAAGCAGTGCAAAAAGAAACTATGCGAAAAACAAGTTTTTTTTAACTTAGTTATAGCTATAGAGAGCCGTTTTTAATTTGGCTTGCAATTTTTTGCATGGGTCGGTGTTCCGTTACGACAAACCGGTTATGATCAACCACCCGTGGCAAATCACTTTAAGGGTTCCGTTCATTCCACTTGAGAGCCTCTAAGCTCATGGTAATCTCCTTATGGCTTCCAAATTAAGAAGATTAGTTGTTACTGGATTTTATGGCTATCAAATGTCTAAACAGAGATTAAATGAAACGTTTAGAATTCAATTGAAATTAATTTTATTCATATGAAACAGTTGCTATTTACGTTGTAGAGACCGAATTAAATAGAGAAGACTTGAGACGTATAATTCCGTAAATGCAGTGCACAAGAATACGGGACACAGGTATAATCGTTGAGGATGTGATGCGAGAACAAACAGACACTAGTTTCAGAAATTTGCTAGCAGCAAAAAAAGGAGAAGTACGTCTGTTTGTAAATTCAAATGTCTTTATTCAAAATAAATTCCACTGGAGAACACTTTTTGAAGGTCACACATATAAGCAATGTATGTTTTATTAATTTAGATAATTATTATTTGTTGTATTTAGCCATAAAATAATTTATACATGAATGTATATTTCACTCGTTTGTTAAACACACACACACACATACACACAGACTCTGGCGTCAATATTCTTTTAAATGAGCGATATTCTCCATGTACGAGTAATGGCGTCCGTGAACAACTTTTTTTATTTTTATTAATTACCCATTATTAAGGAAAGTTTCATACGTTCGTGTAAATGTACCTATTGATCACTGGATAAATAAACAATTATATTATTCTGTCCAACGTTTAATAAAAAAATATGATGTGTAATAAATTAAAAAAAAAACCATACGCAAGCAAGATAAAATCGCCACGCCGTCGCCGAAATATCGCTCTCAAGCGGGCATGAGCAATAGTGCGCTGATATTGGAAGACGAAGAACCTTCGCATATACACAGCAATTCACAGAATGGCAGCGCGGTGGCGACGTATTAGCTGTGGTATCTACAGGATCGCTAAAGAGTCTGTTACAAAGTAATCACAACGTACCAATCCATCCTATTTAGGCATTTTTTTTGCACATGTCACCTCTATATAATAATACTACTTACGATTTACTTTATCAGTTTCGATGTATGAATATTATTGAAAAACGATTTTCAAACTTAACATTCTATGCATAAGTATTCATTAACTGCAAAAATGACGAAACTGAGAAATTCAATAACTAAAGAAGTAAAATAAATAATTATTTCTAAATGAAAACGGAACCCCATTATAAAAGTTGAATCATACCAACTACTTTTTTACAATAACAATATAAATAAAAACTTGGGACAAAACTAGTGACATTGCGCCATTGTTATATGCCGTCTTTTCTGAACTGGAGGAAGGAAAGCGGAATCATGGCGGTCCCCTCCTCCGGTACAAGGATGTCCAAAAGCGACACATGAAAAGATGCAATATAGAACCCTCTCGATGGGAAAGTTTGGCAGCACAGCGGCCATAATGGCGCAGGATGGTGAACAGCCAAGTACGCGAGTTCGAGGTTCAGCGTATAGCTGACCTTGATACTAAACGCGACCAGTTAAAGGCTCGCCCACCTGCTGCCACTATATACAATTATGACAACAGCGTCCTCACGTGCCCTCAGTGTGCACGGAGTTTCGCCGCCAAGATAGGCTACATAAGCCATCTTCGCACGCACCAGCTCCAATTATCCGACTAGGGGTCAAAGTGGTCGCCATGGCCGAGAACGGTCAGAACAATCATCATCATCATCATCATATGCCGCCATATTTATGTGTTTATTATACCTCGAGTACGAACGCTTTGATTACTAACTCCAAAATTGAATTGGTAGGAGGTATCACAAATCGGTGATACTCAGAATTCTGTAATCTATGATACATGTGAAATACTGTAATTGAAGAAACTCAGACAAGAATACAAAAATTAGATAATACATAAAAAAATAAGTAGATTAGGATAACCTCATGAAATGTGGTCACCGTCACCTATGGACATTTCAGTACTTTCCTTCTAGCACAAAGTTGTGTTATTTTGACACTTGCTATAACAGTAAGGGCCGCTTGCATAAGGTTGCGTAAGTTTATTTAAGAAACACAAAACGCATTTAAGACCCTTAAATACAATTAGCGTCTTGCACAACGCAAAATATGCCGCTAAATACGTTTAAAGAACTGTCAATACGTTTTGTGTAAAACGTATTTAGGCAGTTTATGCAAGCGGCCCTGAATCTGCGAAAGAGGCTATTTTAACCATGCTGATATTATCGCACTCTTATCAGGATGATGTCATATTTATGTATGATCTCATTTCATTCGGCCACCACTGGACTAATTACCCGAGCAATTAACCGCTATTTAACGGACTGCTGAAAACAATAATTATCTGTTACTTAATTGACGTTGTCATAATCTACATGCAGTACCTACCTATATATTTCTATAATACATGCTTCCATTGGAAGTGAACTTTATGAACATTATTCATTTTCTATCCGATTCTAGTTAATTCGGTTGCGTTTGAAGCATGCGCTTAGGAGCCCCGGGGTCCGATCCACACACTAAAACTCAACCAAACTGAATTAATTTGTTTGAAAGGCACAGAACGAAAAAGACAGCGATATTTAATGACAGCCCAATTCAAGTTTATGTTCATATGGATCACTAGGATTTGCCCTCGACTTCGTCCACATTATATGCTAATACGGAATACGGATATGGAATAAGTTAATTTAAACGTGTCCTCACAACTTGAAACCACTGCCGGGAAAATTCCCGTGGAATTTCCGGGATATAAAGTACCGCAGATTTTAAGTCTGGGAGATTGCTGTCGATCACCGAAAACCTCATCGAAATCAGCCCAGTCATTTTTACGTGAATCCCGAACAAACAGACAAAAAAATAAACTAAAAACAAAAGTCTACACGTTTACAATTTTATAATAAAATTTTGATTGATTCGTCCAAATCGAAAGATAGAAATGAACCGTCTAATATCGGTATAACATAATGTCTCTGCGCTATCTGGGATAATATTAATAATCAAACACGTACTCTGATATTCAAACACTAACATTATCCTAGATGAAGCGGGGACATAAAAAATTTAAGTAGAATTGGAATACAGAACAAATTGCAATTAGACCAACGATCCGGTAAAAGCTTCACGTATGCGGAAAAAGAAAATTGTAAACCAATGAAAACAAACACGAAATGAAGAACAGCTCAGAATTATCACGAATGGCGCGTGAGGAGAAACAGACGATGTTTAGTTTCGACAAGATAAATTGAATGCTAAAATTGAGACGTATGTGCATCTTCGTGCAAATTGCTAAAGAAAACATCGTGAGAAAACCAAATAAACTCATGAGAAACGTCTATGACTTTGCGTTGCTCTATAATTATTTCTTATACTCCTGCAAAGTTTTATCGAGTTTGGCATTCTCGTCAGTGTTCTACGAAGGAAGTTGATATTGGTACGAGTTTAGCGGGACTTGAATTAAAATGCCGTTAGAATTACTATAGAGTTTATTAGAACTATGCAAACACGTATAACACAGGTACGAATATAAGCGAACACAACGAAATCCAAACGTAATGCATAAAGTCGTAATTCAATGAAACGCGTAAAGTCCGTCACTATCAGATTCCCGAATGTACACACGTCACGGCCGTATTGGAGTCGTAGCTTGACTGCCCCCTCTCTCCATCAGGCTGTCGTTTTATACTGCACAAATGCAAAAGAATCCGCCACACCTGGCTAATGATGCCAATGAGCGAGAATAATAGGACAACAGGCTACTCTCCACAATAACTAGAAACGTATGCCAATAAATAAGTGAACAAAAGAAGACAATCATAATAGGACTACAATTAGTTCAAATGCCGACAGGTAATAAAATGTGTTTTTACAGTCTGTACGTGGAATTTGTCTTTGTCGGCGCCTAGGTTGTAACAATATATTAGCTCTTCGTCCATGAAGAACAGGCATAACATATTCCCTAAATAGCAAATTACGGTAAATATTTGTATGTTATGTTTGTTTGGAAAGTAGAATAATCAATATTTTTTTACAAAATCTTATACCGGTAGTAATTGTTAATTAATTAGTATTTAAACAAAACCTTAATATGTTTCATATTAAATTTTTCAGAACCATAGATCGATTTAATAAATAGTCCTTAAACTTTTTTTTAAATATTTTAAACAATTTGTTACAGTAACAAATTGATCGAAATATATTAAATAAACTTTAAAGAGGCTTATAAGTGTATAAATAAGAATACACACGACCCAAGTAATGGAACATTCAGGTGAAACGTCGGATAAAAAAGATACTTTTTTAGTTAATCTAATCATGCTTAGATAGTGTTGGTCGAAGATCTCGCCATTCCAGCCTCAAAGACATCGTCCGGGCTTTTGCCAGCGTCGGCGTACTGGCCGTCTTAGAACCGAATGGCTATCTGGCAACGTCACATCAAGTTGGAGCTCTCAAACGGAGCAAATATGGAACCTTAGAAAGGGGTTACATAATTGTACCGTTTGAAGTTGAAACATTAGACCCGTAGGGTTCATCGGCAAAGAGTTTTTGATGGCACCCGTAATCAGAAGGCTGGGTTACATTTCGTCCAACGAATAAGCAGTCCTATACAGCGCGGCAATACAGCCAGCTTTCTAGGCACACTCTCGTCCGGCAGCGATTTGTTACACAGCCTTTAATCACTTGTACTATTTCTAATTTAGTTTATTTTTAGTTTTTAATTATATTTTCTAAATTAGTTTTAGTTTCCTACTACTTAGCTTTACCTATATGACTAATTATTCTTGAAACTTCTATTACTATGCGTTCCATTATGAGTGTTATTTAATTTGAGTATACATAAACAAGATAGTCATAGTAACCTTTTAGTTGGAAATAAAAAGTATTCATCAATACAATGTAAAGAAGTAATCTTTTTATACAAAAGTTTGGCCTTACATCTTGTCAGTCGTCATACAAGAATGTGGCAAAATAGCTGATTTTAAATCTATTCACAAAGATAATTTATGTTCAAAATTTACCTAGACCTATATAAATTCTAGGAAACGCCTCAGAATAGGTATTATTATTGTGGTCGGTGGGTGTATTTGACCTTGGAATTGTAAGAATGTCAATTCCATTTATTCGTTTATTTTGGAATTTTATAAATAAAAGTTGTAAAACTGTTTCGCGGTTTTGTGTATACATCGTTTGTATGACTTCAGGGAATGTTATGATATTATTTATAGAATAGATGAATCAATATTTTGCAGGTCCTATTTGCGAAACTGGCAAACAGGTAGACGGCTCAAACACTGGAAAGTGGTTCCCGTCGTCTATAAATGTTTGCAATACCAGAGGCCTTACTCTCAAACATCGTTCGTTTTCGTTCGACCGGCGCGAAAGAAATTTTTGATAGAAGAACAAAGATTTCTTTAAAATTACAATAATAAAGTCTAAAACACAAAAATAAATGGAACTTACAATGGTCAATGCACTTGAGGGCGCGTTCTTTTAGTATCTCAAAACGCCCAAAATGCTCCGTCTGCCGTTCCACTAGCCGATCGCGGTCGTTATGGTCGTGGCGAAAACGTCACTAATGTCGTCATGATTTTCGCTCATGCGGCGCCCACGACGACCCATGTCAACAGGTGGGTCGAATAGCAAGGGGAACGGGAAAAATCGCGGTCGTGAACGTAGTCGTTGTGAATCCCTAATGGAACGCAGCCAGTATATAAATAAAACGTGCAAAAAAATTTCGAAAAAGGAAGCGAGACGTTTGAGAGTAAGCCCTCTGGTGCTCACCCAACTTGTTGCCAACCTTAGGAAGGGATAGACGGGCTGGGGTACGAGGTATAGGAGCTCCGCTTTCTAAAGGGAGACTGAAACTTGGTCACTAATGCTAGAACACAACTCAAGGTTGTTATGGCGGCATACTCTAGACCAGGGGTGGGCCATCCAGACGGCAAATACCCCACCACCTTATTATCGGTTGTTTTGTCGCCTCTTACGACAGGCCTCACGGCCACAGGAAATTGTATCCTGTCTCCGATCCTGAACGAATATGCTGCACGCACACTGCCATGATTCCAGCATGGCTCTACCTCTCTCTTTTCTTTCACCTTCTCCCAATTATTTGGGGTCGGCACAGTATATCCTTTCCTTCTACACATCTGACTATTATGACATACGTTCTCTGTCACACCACAAGTCATCACATCATCTTTCACGCAATCCATCCATCTCTTTTTTGGCTCTACCTACCACGTTTAGTCTTTTAGGTTAAATTACAGGATTTCTTTGCAATCTCTTGAAAAACGTTTTATAGCCGCTTTTAGTTATAAACTATGTATAGCTGCGTAAAAGATGTTTTTACACACAAAACTGGTACTGCGCAGTTTTCTGCCACTAATCTAGAGATAAAGCTTGGCGCAGATTTAATATTTCAAAACAAGGAAAGACTTGAAATATCATACTACTATATACCTACATTTGCTTTATTATCTTCATAATAATATAGGTACCTAAGTGCACATTAAGTGCGTAAATCATGTGCACACTGGTCTACTAATTTTGTGATAATAACAAAAATGGCTGTAATACTAGATTCAGTGGTCTATATAAATAAAAATGAACAGAAAGATTTACTATAGTACTAGAAAGTTCTGTAGTGAAATTATTAAAATAATAAAGATTAACCCCCTGCCCATATTATTGTTATAATAAAGCTTCTGAATATAACAGTTTTGGAACAAGCAACTTAATAACTGCCATAGTAGAAAATAGGGAGAATTACAAAGTAGTCTCTTCAGGTCAGTGATTGGATATATTAAT
Organism: Dendrolimus kikuchii; assembly: GCA_019925095.2. NCBI lineage: Eukaryota > Metazoa > Arthropoda > Insecta > Lepidoptera > Lasiocampidae > Dendrolimus > Dendrolimus kikuchii. Next base: position 20,609,598 of record CM034395.1, on the reverse strand, counting down.
AACAGATGTGTTATTTGAAATCGATAGACTACAGTTGGATTCTACAGTTTCATATGTTGTTTTTATTGCCATAGAGTATGTGACCCAGTTGTGCAGAATGACGTGATCGCTGCGTTCGCCACTAACCGCCCTTGAGATCGCCCTGTGTTACGTCATTTGTAGAATTTATTTTATGTAGATGTTCGTCTCGGAATCGTTTTGTAAACATTTGTATTAATTACATTATTTTTATTTACTTTTTTCATATAATATGTTAAACACTTCTTTAAATATGAATTTGTTTGTGGAATGTGAATATTTTAATCATAAAAGAAAACTGCACGTGCGTAATATATGATGATTTTAATAGCAATGAAGGGAAAAAATGCAGATAAAAAAACAAAAGAACATCTATGTTCTAAATTCAAACATTTAGTATATTTAGTGGCCAGTACTATGCCACACCAAATAAATAAAAACTGTTTGTTGGAGATTCCAACATAATATAAATTAAGAATACAATTAAAGCTAAAAGTAAATCCTAACAATAAACTAAATTACATGCAGTGAGTGGCGATTCACAGTTTGCCCATTTTATCTATGTTCTCCGAACATTGCGACGGGCAGACGCCATAGTCCCCGTAGTCCCAGATCCCTAGTTCCACTAGCAGTTCATCCCAATAGCCCGGTACCTTTTGATCTCAATCCCTACATTGTAGGACTATTGAGTCCTACACTAACCGGGGTTTGTCGGACAGTGTCACGCCACATTTAGATTAAATTTGTCAAGGGGCCTCTACGTGTTGGCCTTCGCATGGCCCCATACAAGCCCTTCAAAAGTCCTGGTCATTTTTATGGCCCGTGGTCTTGAGGAAAACTAAATAAATAACAATTTACACAAAAAAATATTTATATACGAATTAAGTTAATATTACAGTTAATAAACAGTTATACAATGCAAAAGTGCAATGCAAAAGGATGCAGAAGTCGTGGAAGGCCACGACACACCTTCCATGATCAAATTGATCGTGTACTAGCAGAAGGTAATGTCAGGAGCCTTAAGAACAGACAAGCGTGCATGACAAGAGTTATGATTGTCAAAGAAGCAAGTGAGGTGTGTAAGAATGGGCCTAAATGGCGCTCTGTTGTTCGTGCCTACCCCGCAAGGGAACTGGCGTGAAGTTATGTATGTATCTAGGAGAGAACGTTACCAAGAAATGGATATTTATATATGTATCAATATTATTAATTATGAAAATTATATATTTTATGTTTGTTGATTCTTTCTTGACCGTCTTGGAATAGCAATTGGCTACATGACACATACATGTTTTAAGAAATACTGGTTTATATACACATCTTAATTTTAAAATAATTTTCCTTACTGTTTAAACAATTAATTAATGGATTATTTGTCTTATTTTTCTCGTATACAATTATGACAACTTTGTACACTTTTACATATACTGCTGCATAAGCAGCGTCGTTTTGTGAGACGATAAAAAACGATGGTGTTGATCGTGATAAGATGATAAAGCGATGATGGTGACGAAGAAGTGAATTTGACGTCTACTTTATTACTAGAAACAAAATTTAGAATATTCAAATTTTTCCGTCAAACATTAGAGTAAAAAACTCTTACAGAATGAGCACGTTAACCATTAGGTATTACCTTAGATTATATAAGACATGTTATAACTCAATGGGTATTACCAATGACCGCGTTAACCATTGGTCGTACAAAATTTTATTTTTTCTTAAAATTAATGGTTAATAAGAAGACATTGATATTTTAAGCAAGAATCATGATCACGTCTCTATTCTTGCTCATAGTTTAGTTCACAATCGCCTCCATTATTTTATCGCATTGCTAACTGTCAACTCCGTTTTGCGAGTAGGAAGCGGTTCCAGTCCATCTGAAATATGTCTGTTGGCACATGGTGTGATCACAACACGGCATTCATCATCGCGAGTGATTTATTCTGTGCACTATGTAAGATAATATTTGCACTTTAAGAGAAAATATTATATGATATATTTTTAGTATTAATGCCCAGCACTAATATGGAAAAAATATATTTATATTATTGATAGGCATTTTTGTTTAACACATGTGAAACTAATATTATAATATTTTTATACTTGCCGCTGTTGCGTATAATATCACTTTATTGCAGATATTTATGTATATGATGATCAGAAGCAATATCAATACTACCGTGATACATTATTATAATTATTTGTAGTATGACAGCGGACGTATGTCAGAATAGATGTATATGGAAGGAAAATACATATTGAGCCGACCCCCCAGTAATTGGGAGAAGATGAAAGTAAAGACAGGGCAGACAAACCATCTACACATGGCAGTATTTGAACTTCACTCTCACTATGTACCTAAACAAAATAATAGTGAAACTTTTTATGGGAGTACAGTATTTTCCTGTCTACAATCTGTGTCTCTTAATAAGTTTTAATAATATATCTAAATCAAAGAATTATATGTGACTTATGTAAAACAGGGCATTTATTTTCGTATTCATAAAAACTACAAAATCTGTGTCTGAAGAATTTTCCGAAATGTTATGTCCAATTAGGAGAAACACGGTTTTTGCCCGTTCGTGGACGTTTTAGAAATATTAACATAATTTAATATTTCTAACGTTACTTTGACATTGGCGCGGGAGAAGGTCTTTTGGAAGAATGTGACTTCTCAATGAAATGTTATGACAATCTGACTTATGTCAGTAGCGTTACGGAGCAATCCGCTGTTTTCATAGTATAGTGCTACTTTGAGAGAGGACGGGATGTACTCTTGCATACCGATCTGTCAATGGATATTAAAGTTCCGAAACATTCGCTAGAGTCAAGTGCGAATATTAACCCTTCAGTGCGAACCAACTGTTTGACCTTTGAACGGGGCATTTCAAGTCATCGCGCTTTCTATTTAAAACACAACCTTGCTTTTTATTTTTGTACGCAAGCTTTTATTTGATTTCCAAAAATGTACGTATCTCGGTGAGGCAGAGCAGTTCGTTCTATTTTAGATTCAGCCGCACTCGATTCAACAACGTTGTATTTAAAAAAGTCTCATACATACGAATTTCAGCTTTGCACTCGACATTACAAGATTTCCTTTTGTTTGCATGGAAGTGAAGTAAACAAAAAAAAATATCGGAACTTTTTGATGCCGTTTAAATGCCATGTGTCCGTTTATTTACGACGCAGACTACAAGGATTTATTGTATTGGGGACTTAAATAACGCGACGCATACTCAGGATACCATTAAGCAATTGATTAAGATTGAGCTGTTATTTGTAAAAACTTACGACATATAAATCTACCACAATAGGCTCTTAAAAAGCCGATTAAACGTTACGACAGCACAACGGCCTAGTTTAAACACATTAGTGGGGATTTGAAACAATATATGATTGCCATAGGCGACGTCAGGGGGGAAAGATCCAACCCCCAGAGCCTAGAGTTTTAAAATGGAAAAACCAGACGACAGCTCACTCATTGTCCCATTTATAATTCCAGCCGGTTTGCTAAATAAGAACGGCATCGACGTTTTTAGATTGTGAAAGTGAAATTTAAACATTTTACGTAGAAGCAGGGCTTATAAATTATTTAGGATGGTGGTTTATAAACTTTTCAAAAGCTATTTGGTACTCATTAGAATTATCCCAAATGTTACAGTGGTATTTTATACAAAATCCAAACTATACTACCCAGTAACATATGAAGTTACGTCGTCTTTGAATCGGATATTTAGCTTCGGTAATTTTTGCTTTGAAGTTGCTAGAGTAATCAAAATCTTCTATTGTTAAACTGTTAAGCCATTACAAATCATTTTGGTTCTCTGAACCATTAACTATCGATGTCCGTGACGATTTCTAGATAAAATCTTTTGTTTTAAGTAATTTCTAATATATGTATTCTGAACTAGGAGTTGTACAGTGGATACGATAGCTAAAGGTGTTGGTAACATGGTCGAATCCCCAGATATAATATGTCTGTGGTTCAACCAATATTTGAGGCGGTATGCGGATAAAAGTCTTCCAATCGCCGTTTTGAGTCAAACAATGGAAATTTTAAACCAAACAATCTCCCATTAAATGGATCAAAAATTGTCGTGAAAACAAAATATAATCCACGTATTGGCGATAGTGTGGGATGTTGGCCGAAGCTTTTAGTTTTGTGTCGTGGGCAATTAGCACTTTTCCCGGCTGTCATCGAATCCGTCTGATGAAACTACTACTGACATGCATTGTATGACGCCATGTGTATTGTTAATATTTGCGTTCTAACTTCCAATGTAGAAAAGATGGAAGTTATAAATCAATGTTAAAGTATGTACAAGTAAACAATTATGAAAGTTGTATGAAAACTCTTAACTGAAGATGAAAGTAAATAATTGATCAACACACTTTTCGAGTTATGTTTGTCACCGTCAACATCTAATTCTAACTTTATATCCTAGTTGTATCCATAAAACCTGTTTCTGAACCCGGAGTCCATTTTCCTACTGATTCTTTCCACTTCATACGGTTTTAGGCATCCTTCATTGTGAGGAATGAAGAACTACCGCCGTCTAATCTTTTATTTTTTAGCGAAGCTTGCAAATGTGCAAACGGCCTAGCTAATGGAAAGTTACTGTTCCCTATAGACGTTTGCAACACCAGTGGCGATGCCATCGTGTTATCAACGTTAGGACAGGATAAAGAGAAAGAGGGATTTTCATCTAATTTCAGCGATTTTATTGAACTTTTTAAGGTTTGAATCAAGTCTTTGTTACGAAACGCATATTAAGGTAACCCGAATTATAAAGAACATACTTTGACTTTCGAGTCGTCCGATTAGTTCACCTTACCAGTATTGCAGAATGTAACAAATGTGTATATTTGGATTTCTGAACTCCAGATCACTACGTATCACTCCTCTGTCAGATTAAAACGAGCCAACCGGCTGACTTTTGATTAATAGATCATTCGTCTGCTCTTACCTTTTCTGCCAAGAAGAGAGAGTATGCAATCTTCATAAACATTTCATTTTCTCTGAAACGCTGACTGCAAAAACTTTATGATTGGATAGTGTTCTAATAACAGATAAAGTGAGTCAATTCATTCTAAAATAGTCCATTCATATACGACATCGTCGATTGAATTCAATAGGGTCTTCAAATCAATGTTTTGGTATTTTGAGTTAGTAATAAAATTGCCCGCTTTATGGCGCCTCCTATTAAAACGAACTTTAATAGGTGTGCCTTAAAGTTCACTCAATAATAAAATATTGCACGCTTCCTTCTTGACTATAAATATTAATGTACGATTTTCCAAATGGTTTACTTTTGAATCTTCATCAAATACACTTTATAAAAGTGTTATTTTTAATAATTATATTAGTTTTGAAATTAATATCTGGAGTGCCTTCACAATTTTAAGAACAAATTAATAGATGTAGTTAGTATATATATGTTTACAATATTATGAATTTCCTTTAGGTATTGTTCAGGATATAGGATTATAACATGTCAAGAATGACATAGAGAGGTGACGTATATCACAAAAGAAAACTAAGAGAAAGGATTGTGGTGACGAACCACGAATAACAGTAAAAATTAAAAAATAAGAAAAGCATATTCCATTCTGTTATATGACAACAACTTAGTAATAGCTGCAGAACTGACCTGATATTAAAAGACTATCACCGTCTGAATACATAGATTAAAACTATGTTGTGCTTACATACGTGACGTCAAATCCTTAATAAATAGTGATAAAAATGATTAAGTATTGAGAAGAAGGGTTAATGAACTTTCATTGTTGTCAGTTGTGAAAATGACTATTGAGCCTATATTAGATGGATCAGTCATGTCTTTCAATTTGACTGAATCATCAAAGTAATCCATATGAAAATATATTTGAATCTTTCAATGTCATTGAATAAAGTCGTGTCCGTTCAGTTCTGTGCTTTCAACCGAATTGATTTAATTTGGTCGTCTAACATCTTCTTTATATTTGGAACACTTGTACGCTGCCGGGGTAGAAGATACTATTAGTATAATAAATCATAAATAAGTTAAAGCTGTACGACAAGAAACATTACTGTAATCAAATTTAAAATTATTTCATGAATTTAAATCAAACTAAACTCCAACTGGAATGAAAATATAAGTTATTTAAAACTTTGAAACTTTTAACTCTTCTGACCTGAGAGCTATTTGTACGATTTCACCTCTCCTATCACTTTCAATGAGCAAATCTCTACAAATATTTGTTCGACTTTAACCTATTGTGTCGACACATGATCGCAAAAGTTCGGATATATCATGATCATCACGTTTCCCGGCTAACATAAACAATACAGATACCTAAGTGCATCGACCCCGGGGGCGTAAACTTTTCCGTTTTATTGCACACTACTTTCTATACAAAGATTGAAATTTATAGATTTTTGTTTTTCGGTAACAATCCGTTGGCAATGTGCCTGATGCATCATCTCTTGACGAAACACTGAATTTAGAAGGTCTATTACTATCGATTTATAATCGGACTTATAGTTACGGCTTATCAGCATATTCCTTCGCGTTAAAATTCCATATTTTTAGGTGGTAAGAAATATTTTGCGTCTATCCCCAGGTCTTCAAAATAACTATTTTATATATACCAAGTTTTGTAAAATAATACTTTATAGCCAATAGAGTGAAGAATACTCACATGGACTGACTCAATCGGATTTTTTATTACATACGTATCAAAGACCCTATCATTCCTTTACATTATTTTTTTTGTCAAAACGAATTTTTCCATTTTTCGTTCACGCGTGTCATTAAAACGTGCTTTTTAACAATTTTATTTAAGCAGAAAATAGTAAAAGTGAAACTTCAACGGACAAGTGGAAAAACGAATGGCAATGTATAAGTGGAAAAACGAATCGCAACGGACAAGTGGAGAAACTTCAACGAATTAGTGGAAAAACGAATGGCGACGGACAAATGGCAAATAAATAAAAAAATAAAAATTATTAAAAAAAAAAATGAAGCCGCCGCCAGCCTTTCTCTCCCTCCGCCGCTGCCGCCTCTCATCACGCGATATACTTTCTACACCCTCCATGGAGCCGTAACGCTTTTTCGTGACAGAAAAAATCCTAATACCCGTCTATATAGAAGTTTCACTTTAATACATTTTTCATAATGCCATTAGTTTTACATATGTATACATTTTCAAATCAGATATCTGATAATCAGCGAAAATTTAATTGATTTTTTCCCTTATTACCTTGATACGTACCTACAGTTAAACCTAATAAAAACCGTTTAAAAACTTCTTCGTCTCAATGATTTGGTGAAAGTCAAGGGCAGAATAAAATGTTTAAGCTATTAAGACACGTCTTCTAAAAACGTGACAAAAATCGACAAAAGACAGATTTCCCTTTTAGTAAGCAGATTGGTTCGAGTAAAAGTGTACCCATTACGCGTTGCTGATGAGAATGGAATAGTTTAGGCTTTATTTACATTATTGCCATTAAAAACTAGTATCGAATACAAATCTGTATGTATGTATCATATTATAAAATTCTAAAGATGTCGTGTCTATACATTGAAGCTATTTAAAAATAAAACAACTGGAATACACTATATAAAAGATGGAGAACACGATGCATATTTTTTTTAGATTGTCTGTTTGTCGGTTTGTTCGAGATTCACGTAAAAACTACTGGGCCGATTTGGATGCGGTTTCTGCTGATCGACAGCAAATTCTTAGACTTAGAACCTGCACTACTTTTTATCCTGGAAATTCAGCGAGAAATTTTATGGGAATGATTTAAAATGGTCAGGTGAAAATAAAATTGTGTGTCTGCAGTTCACACGCAGTAGAAGTGAAACTGCAGGGAATATACAGGCGAAAATAATTATATCTGCAACGCTTAGTAGACAACTTTCTTTTGCGTTACCATGCTAACGATGTGTTTGTTAGTGATATTTAACTGCACTTATTTGAAGTTCCTATGTATATATAATTTAGCTTCGATCTGCACAGCACGATACGTGGCGATAACATTGTGTGGATACAGATCGCCTCCATTCTGAGTTCAACAACGTTTTCTAAGTACGCTTCCCCTTCATATAGCTATCGTTTCTGCATTCGAGAAGCAACCTTATTAGGGATACCATTTTTTTTTATTGCAGGAGATCAGCAGACAGGCAGACGGCCCACTTGATGGAAAGCGGTTACCATCGCCTATGGACATTTGCAACACCAAAGTTGCTACAAATGCGCTGCTGCTCTCTTAAGGGAAATTGGAACCTGGTTTTGGAGGGGCGGCAAATTTGGGGCCAATTTTTTTATATATTATGTCTTACACAATCTTCAAACTACGGTAAAAAGGAGGTCTAATTCAAGACTATACACGTCTCACGATATGTACACAAATCATAAAGTTACAATTTCATTGACAAAAAAATGATCTAATTAATATGATTGTGAATTAGGGTATCGATTTATCGGTAGGGGCGGTAAAATTTGAATAGCCTACAGGCGTCATATTTCTAAATCCGCCCCTGATTCCTATAGCAAATAAATAGCTATCCTTTTGAAGACTTCTAAAGATACATTACAAATTTAAAAAATTACACACTCTTTGTCGGTATTTGGTATAACTTTCGCTTCTGAGAATGGGGTGAATATTTGATTGCGAAAGCATTCTAATTATGACATTGTATGATCGACTAAAAACAGAGTAACGCATTAATTTGTAGTGGGTGGTTAACAAACATTGTCTCAAGGAAAACCAAAGCTTGAAGATGTGGGGCAGACATTAACTAACACGGACGAGAATAGCTGTTTACAACGCGGATTTATACGACAAAATTGTTATGAGAAGCTCAAATAACTTTCAGTTTTAACTATAGTCCATATAGACTTCTTGTCTGCGCCATTACGTAATTTCAAAAATATTGCTTAAAATTATATAATAGGAAAATTAATATAATAGAACTGCTTAAAGCCTGCTGGACCACAGTCCAGGACTAATGTTAGACTAGTAAATATTAGTAAAAAATTATCATTTTAGCAAATTAAATGTTAGTGATGATGTCGTTTTCTTTATGCGGTAGGTATATCTATACTGAAATTATAAATAAGAAATATTGGTATTTTTGTATGTTTGTAACGAATTAACTCAAAAACTACAGGACTGATTTCAAACATTCTTCACCATTAGAATGCTACATTATTCCAGATTAATATAGGCTATATTTATTTCTATAAAAATGAGGGATCCCTACTAAAACTTCAATAATATAACCCAACGAGTAAAAATTAGTGTTTGAGTTTGGCTGGGGATGGTTTAGATTCACAATCAAACCCGGTAAGTGGCGCTGGAATCAGGTTCTAGATTTTATTTTTTCAGGGCAGGACGTTTGCCGGAACCGTTAGCAGCTAGTGCTGTTATATTATGTGAACATATATCATAAAACTTCGTGACGGTAAACACTTGGTAAGTCGTTTACCTCTTATTTGCAATAAACAATATTGTCAATATCCGTACTTTAGAATAAAAATGTAAAAGCTTTAGATGTTTGTTTAAATATCTTCTTTACAGCAATGAAAATATTCCGATTTATGATTAAATATGTGCATATCTGCATTAGACTGCTTCATTTATTGCAATGGAACACTTTGGCTATTCCCTCTTAGAGAAGGTCATGTTGCTCTATGATAGCAGGCGATGCAATGAATCATATGAATGTTTACACTGACCATTCTACTTCGAACATTGTTTTAGAACCGACCAGAATTAGAATATTTTGTATATAATTTTATAAGTGCATACACATTTTGTTCTTTGAGACGGGAGCATTATGTAGAACACGAGGTTTACGGCCGCAAGCTATTCCTCAAAATTTTCAGAAGGTATAATGATTTCAAGCAAAATTTTCTTATTTATTTATTTAGTGATAGAAAACCTGCAGCTAATGCACATGAATAAACCTTTGACATTGATACAGAAAGCCAATTACAGGTTTTCGCGAATAAAATCTTGATTATGTAACACGCAAAAATAATTACAGTACATTATAAAACTAATCATGAAAAAAATTATGGCTGAAACACTATTTAGCTTCCGAAATACTGATCCTAAATGGGTCAACATTATGCTGCCTACTATTATTACTTAAATAGTTGCTTGCTCGAGCTATGAATGCATTTTGCCTATATTTACGACTAGCCGCCCGGCGCGGTTTCCCCCGCGCTCTTCCCGCTCCCATGATTATAGCTTTCGAACAGTAAAAGAATTTTTAAAATCGGTTTAGTAGATCCAGAGATTACTCCCTACAACGTCACAAACTCACAAACTTTACCTCTTTATAATATTAAGTATAGATTAGATTATTTTAGAACTTAAATAATAAAAATTCAAGAAAAAGTAAGAAATTAAGTATGTAGGATTATTATTCTTCTATCGTTATTCATTCTTCACGAATATTGAAAAAAACTTGATAAAGATTTTATTTAATACACTATAGTACCTTTTATGTTTTTTTTTAACGGGGATTAATATGGGATATACCTTTAAAATATATTATGTACTTTTTCTATCCTAAAAGAGGGATTGTACCTAACTAAAAAATATTTTTAATCATACATGACATATAGCGCTCCAAGACTTTGTTTCGCGTTTTGACATTTTAATACTTAAAAAATATATTTTAAATTTATTTTCTTTTAGTATATCCAACACTTCTTGTAATCTGTCAATTATTCTACTAACTTATTTTTTCCATACGTTCCCAACACTAAACTCCTTTTTATCCCTTTAACAGCCTGTGCCTGTCTGTACTATACAACACATTCGTCTGCCTTACTACTGTTAAAGTTTGATATAAACTCTATCTAAATAAATAGAATTCTTGGGGGTTGGTATACGCTTCTGCAATAAGATTCCGAATGAAATGTTATATCTGCCTTTCCCTAAATTTAAAACCAAACGTCTGTATAACGTTTTAATTTTGCCAAACATGTAAGGAATTTAGGGAGATATGTTGCAACACAAACTTTTAGTACGTCTCGTCATTATTATAACAATAATACTTCTTTCCCCTTACTGTCTTTGTCTTACTGAGTATGCACTGTTTGCTACAACTCCATTAATTCTTCGAAAAGTGATTCTGTAACTCACTTCTGTATAAAACTTATAAAAAAAAACTTAATAGAATAAGATATATAAAGAAAATCATTTTTTAGCTAGACATGTTGCTGGGGAGTTTCTTGCCGTTTCTTCTTCTTAGCAGCAATAACACGTTGCGAAGCGGTGTACCTACATAGAATAAGAAGTAAAATTAAATTTAACTTATATGTATGACCTTCAAAATGTGTTCTCCAGTGGAACTTATTTTGAATAAAAACTTTTGAATTAGAATTGAATGTCTTTTTTTCTACTAATAGTTAAGCAAAGGGTAACACATATAAACGTGCGGTACGTGGCACCCGGTATCTAGGGGGCACAAGTCGATCACCTTTTATACAAATGCCATGCGATGGCCATTTCTTATTTATTTATTTTTATTGCATGAGTTCTGCAGACAGGCAGACGGCCCACCTGATGGAAAGCGGTTACCGTCGTCTGTGGACATTTGTAACACCAAAAGTGTTACCAATGAGCAGTCGCTCTTTAAAGGGAAACTGGAACCTGGCCACTAATGCCGGAACACAACTTAAGGTTGTTATGGCGGCATACTTTAGACCAGGAGTGGTAACCATCCAGTCTGGCAAGTACCCTACCACCTGGCTTTGGGTTGTTTTGACGCCTTTTACGACATCCGCCCGGTCGCAAGAAATTGTATTCTTTCTTCGATTCGGCACGGATAAAATAGGCCATATATATGGACAGATGGACATGAGGAATCACGATGTTTTAGTTTTTACCAAATTCGCAACAGTATACGGTCCATTTTAGGGAATGGAATATTTTTTAAATCCTTTATCTATACTATATAATATATAATAATATTATAAAGCTGAAGAGTTTGTTTGTTTAAACGCGCTAATCTCAGGAACCGCTGGTCGGATTTGAAAAATTCTTTCAGTGTTGAATAGTACATTTATCGAGGAAGGCTATATTATATTTTCAAAAATGTTAGGGATCCTTACTAAAAGTCCAATAATGTAACCCAAGGTGTAAAAAAATGACCCAAAAAAATCCTTACACGGCTTGCGCTGCGAAAACTATTGATTATAGAACAAAACAATGTACTACTACTTTGCAGAACATATAATCTATAAAAAATATCGCCTAACCATATGTCTAACTATTGTAGTTATCTCACAATAAGTGTTTTCTTTTATTTTTTTAAATAATTAAAATGCCGTCGCTTCAAAAACTCTTTATTTTGTACCTTGGTATTAATCCTTATCAAAATAAATTATTCCATATTCAAGACGAATTCAATGCCTACAGGCATAGAACTTTTTGAATTATTCAATTCGGACGTTTCATTCAAAAGATATCGCGATATTTAAAATGTAAGTACCTATTAGTGTTCTATTTTGTATACTAATATTGTTTGTTTGAACGCGCTAATCTCAGAAACTACTGGTCTGATTTGAAAAAATCTTTCAGTGTTGGATAGCCCATTTACCGAGGAAGGCTATAGGCTAATATCATCACGCTAAGACCAATAGGAGCGGAGCACCAATGAAGAATGTTTCAAAATCGGAAGGTTTTGAAAGCAAATACGTCGGGGGCACAGCTAGTCATCGATAAAGAAGCGCCAGTTAATTTTCATTAATATGGTTAAAACGCTCCTGTATACAACATACAACAGTGAAAGCGGAACTAGGTACATTAGAGGGAACACACGAATAAACTGATGAGCATAATGCTTCATTGTTCGAAAACAAAGGGCATTTTCATACATTGATTATGAATGCAAAACTCGATATTATCTCACGTTTTTGATGGCACGAGTTTGCATCACTCACGAACCAGTCGTGACTTTGTAAATATGGTTAGAAAAGGGCTTTTTATCATTCTGCACGTAGATTGTCGATAGCAGTCGACAGTCAAATCAACTGGCATATTGTTTATCATCTTACAAAACGCCGAAGCCACGTAGATTTTGTACGAGTGTAGCAAGTTATGATGTCATTAATTATTGTTTAGAGAGAAAGATAACACTTTGTTGCACACCAAAATATACAATGACAAAAACATACCATATTTACAATATATTCTAGGCAATACAATAGACGACCTTATTGCTCAAAGCGATTTCTTCCGGGTAACTTAAATTAAAGATATTTGAATCAGGCGTTATAGGTAGTGCAGAAAAAAGGCAATAGATACATAAAATACTGAAACTACTTTAAGATATAAATATACAAATACATAGTCATATATATACAATAATAAATTTTGAAATACATAAGTTATTATAATAAATGTATTAGCATGATTATATTGTGTTAATCTGACAGCTATTTGTGTGACAAATAGTGTTTTCTAAATATTGATAAGGTTTTGGCCTCTCTGGCAGTAAGAGGCAGCATATTCCAAAGTTTGACAGCCTGCACTGTAAAAGAATTATCATAATAGGATGAAGTGTGTGCAGGCGTCATAAGTCTTCGATACGTATCATGGCGCAAATTGTGGGCAGTGGCTAGGCGAAGGAATTTAAACATTAATTAAAATTAGTTGTATAACAACAATATTTTTAAAATATAAGGTATTCTAATCTTTTCTCTTTTATCAACATTGTTTTATAGTTTATTGCTCTAATATCTACTAGAGGTATAAGGTATACAATAGGTGTTACCTACTAGATTCACTATTGGTTTTTCATAGGTTTCTGGATCTAATAAGGGAGAAATTATGGGTATCGGAGTGTCAGAAAGATACCGAACTCGAAGACTTGGTCAGTAAGCCTAATAATATCGGCGAAAGCAAGGCACTACGTTTTCTATCGCTTGCAAAGAATGGCCGAGGATCGTAAAGTTAAGACAATCCATCTGGGTCGTCTGACTGGTTTCCGACCAGCTATAGTTCGAGTGATGTATAGAACATAACCTACAGGAGCTTCAGGTTAGTAACTGGCAGACGACGTTTACGAAGCTAGAACTCATTTTGGATTGTTGAACTGCAGCGGTTAGTTAGCTTGTTACATTTTTAACAGCTATAACACATTGAAAAGAATTGTACTTTGATTTGGTAGTAAATTTAATTTTAATTCTTGTTCATGTTCTCCTACTAAATACTAGTTTATCTGCAATAAAAGAGGAGAAAGAATTTATCAATAAATTAATACTTATAAAAATGCACAAACACACTTAGACTGAAAGAAGAAGGTATTTACCTTTTTATGTGTTTTCTACACTTCATACTAGATTATGATGTGATATAACATACAATAGCAATGCAACGTAAAGCGTTTTAGATTTGAAACATAGAGAATTATAAACTTTGCATTATCATTGGGACAAATTACACCAATACAACAGTCCAGGAGGTATAATATTTTTGTCACTATAACCATTATCCTTTGTTTACATTATGCCCCCTTTATGGCAGCAAGCAGGAGAATGGCGAGGGAAGTGGACAGCGCAAGTATCAAATGTTCAAATGAGTTACCTTTAGGGGAAATACGTACAAAATGACATAGGTATAGCTTTAGTTTTGGGCCATAACACTATTAACAATACACACTTCGATTATAATTAGGTATATTTGGTTCTTTATTAATTAAAAGTAACAAAAAATTATTGATTAAGTATGACAGGAAAAAACTAATTTAAATGAGATGTGACGAATGTCATTTTGTCCACAGTATATCGACAAAACGACTTATTACGTATTGACAAAAACAGTCCTACATATTCTCGTTGTCCATAACCTGCAATACTTTCTTTCTTCCTGCCGTGGAAGTGGGCATAATGTAAACGAGGACTTAGACGTTATGCCCTCGTGCATACGCTGCAATCCTGTGCACCTATTTGGAAATGGAGTAAACCCAAGTGTTTCTAATCAAATTAGTATGTCCATAACAAATGCTTTTATTAAAATCTGTTTAATAGATTTGATAAAAAAAAGATATATAATAGTTCCAAAGATAAACTTATAGGAAAAAATAAAAAAGTCTAAAGACATACAAAACCTTGAAAGAAATCATAATTTACACTTTATTGATGCCAATATTCTTTCCAAATTCTTTGAAAGCGTAATTTCTGCATTTTAATTAGCTTCACACGCAGGTTATACAAATTGGTGACGATGTTTATGCAAAGGTCGTCTCCAGACAGTCCAATTAGCTTTTTACGAGACACTTACATCATATGTGCCGTGAAGTAGACAAAATTAAAATAATTATATTATTCAATACGCGAGCAGAAACTGGCTGAGACTAAAAAGCAGAGAAACGTTGTTTCTATGTTATAAAAAAAACTAAATAGCATAAATAGTGACGTTTGTCTGCTTATCGATATAAACGTAATCCAGGCAATTCATGAATTAAGTAAATAAAATAAAAATTCAGAAATAGCAGTTGTCATAAAAACTGATGAGATCAAAAGCGTTATTTTTCTCTCACGAGGTGAATTTAAAATTCTGACAGCTCAGAGACCTAAAGAATATTACGCCAGAAAGCTATATTGCATTTTATATTATTTTAAATGGTTTCTGTATGGTGCCCAAGATGTTTTTACGCGTAATTTTATACTTTTTGTGAATAATGAACGTGTCAGTTGATTGAGAAGTGACATTTGACGCGAAAGTTCGCCTTAACCTTGAAGTGAATGCTGCTTGGTACCAGGAGGAGCCAACATTGACAGCGCCCGTGACACCGAAGCGCTGGATTTATCCAAAATAAACATCTAACAATGATACAGATGTGGCGCAATAAAAATATATTTGTCACCATTCTCTATCTCTTTCGTTTATTTAGGAAGGTGATATAGAATATGTGACATTAAATGCAGTTGGAATGTCATTCCTCTTCTATTCGCACATAAATTTGAATAGCGTACGCGAATCTAAATATGTATCTACGTCAAAAATATACCTGGATAACGCAAGTCACTATCAAGGCCACCCAACTTAAAAACGTAGTTTTATTTCAGGTAACTTACTGGTGATGGACGAGTCCTTGTGGTCGTGGTGGTGATAGTTTCCACAGTTTCCACTGTTTCCACCACATCCCCATCTTCCTCCGGTTTGGAGTCCCATGGTCCGTAGAATTCCGTCATGATCACTAATATTATATTCTTTATCACCCACAGCACTCAACTCCAAAAGGATTTCGAAGCACATTCACTGCACTGCTGTATGATTCACTAAACACTTTGTCGAAAACACATAAATGTCGAGAATATATTCAAATTTCGTGTTCGATATCAATATTTCCTTTTTCGTCGTTGGGTAATGCACCCATAGCTGTCAGCAGAAGCTTTCAACTTATATCGCGAATAACTTGCAGATTGCGGGGTATGAACGATCCCTGCCGCTGCACTGTAGAGACGGCCAATGCTGGTCTTGTATAAAATCCTACTGGAAAACTGAAATAACCGCCGCGAACAAAAAGCACCAGCCAAAACATTTCACGTGCGAAGTATTATTAGTTGGACGATCTAGCCGAAAGAGTTAAGTGTCGTAGTGGCCTTTTGCATGAATAATTTTGATTGATAATGCTATTTTCTGCAAATGTTTTGAACGTCTGCAATTGCAATGTTTTGATTTGAATCGATGAAAATGTATTTCCACTTTAGGAAATTGATTTGACATAAATGCACTAACTGCCTTTTTCGAATACTTTAGTATTTCTATCTTATGGCTAATGTGTTTATTATGTATTTCGATTTATTATTTTATCTTTTTTTTAATAAACTCCAGCAGTTAAACGAACATTTTAGAAGAATTGGCTCAATATCAGAATTCTTTTTTATAACATCTTAATATTAACTCTGGTATTTTTATCACAGCGAATAGCCGCAATTCTTTATATCTGATGCTTTTTTAAAACTCAATGTGCTGATTTAAGTTATAATATTAGAACATTTTTATAAACAACGCTTTCAAATGTTTGTACATGTGTCATTCTTGGTTTGCGAATAACTTCATTGTAAATGTTAATTGCATAGTTTATATTTGTAGTAATTGCTATTGAAGACTTTTTGAATAGATCGTTAGATTAATGGGTTTGTTTTCATTGTATAAAGATAATGTTTGATTATTAAAAGGATGGTTTTGTATAGCACCATCCTAGAGCAGCGTCAGCGTAGGCGCTGACAGCTCCCCCACTTAATATAAATACGCGGTTCTCCTAACAACCCGCGATAAATCTGTACCACTCCTCTAGG
The DNA here is from genome assembly GCA_019925095.2 of Dendrolimus kikuchii. Taxonomy (NCBI): domain Eukaryota; kingdom Metazoa; phylum Arthropoda; class Insecta; order Lepidoptera; family Lasiocampidae; genus Dendrolimus; species Dendrolimus kikuchii. The sequence continues at coordinate 20,592,267 of CM034395.1, read as the reverse complement.
GATTATCATACGAGTTCCTGTTTTATCGTTATATCGATAGAGTCGTCTATCGAGTGGTAGTTCAGCACTAAACTTTGATACATTTTAATACAATGTTTTGATACGTTATATTGCGACTTCTGTTTAGCAAGTTAACGTTCATATTTCTTTTCATCTTCTTAATGGGTCATGTTAATATTTTTAATCGATGAATGACTGATTAAGCGATCGTAGTTCCTATGGCAAAAATTGGTTAGTCATTCATAATCAAACAGATGGTGATCGGTAAGTTTTTAAACATTTGTATTTTTTAAACTGGCGTCAAGTCGTTAATGATTTTAAAGCACTAATGAGATAGAAATTGTAAAGCGGTTTGCCAAGAAATTCAATAAGCTTAGTATATTATACAGAAAATAAACCCATTGTAAAGATTACGTCAGCCATTTTAAACCACGCACAGAAAAGAATTCTGTAGATATGATGAACGTCTATTGATTTTGTTATTTGGTTACAGAACCCTAAAATTGCATTTTTCTAAAACATCCCATATCTCAAAATTACATAAATGAACAAGTTACTTATCTAGTTTTTAACATTTTATACGTTTTTAATACACCGCTGCCAAACTTGGACATGTTATAAGATTTATGATGACAATTTCGACTAAAATATAATGACTGAATATGTCATACATAATCAGAGGATAGCAGCGCTACTTTACTTTTTGAATCTTTCAAAAGAAGGTAACCTACCTTCAATATTAAAAAAATTAAGAGACTACTTATGGTATTAGCATACGATAGGAAATATTAAATTATGTTTGTTATGTTATAGTAAGTTATAAGTTTATAAGTAATAAATAACCACATATAACTACAAACTTTCCAGGCTGCTTGTGAGCTGTTTTGTATTGTTGATCTTTTAGGTAAATATATTATCACGTATTACTAAACTCCAGTGAGATCTCTTTGATCGAAGGAAATACTTACGCGCTTTTATTTTCATATTTCCACATCTTCCCGTTTGGCGTCCTATCGCGTATGCCAAGGTGACTTACCTGCAAATCAAGAATAAAATTAAACATTTCAAAATAAACACGAAGAATTTAAATACATATAAACGTTGGATTTAGATCGATGTTTAAAAAAAAGTACACGCGGGAAATGTTTCCGCCATTTTTACGATCGATGTTGACATATTGCGCGTCATAGGCCTGTAGAGATGTGCTCAACTGGAGCGTTGAAAATTAATTTATTAAACTGTAGGAGATTCCGCTGCAATTAGCTACCACCTAATGTTTTGCTGTGCAGTTTTATATTATAATAATAATAACAGCCTAAACGTTCCACTACTAGGCTCCAACCTCATTAATAGGGGGTACAGACAGTATACCCGCCACACTTGTCCAAGGCGGTTTGGTAGGTTTGACAAATTGGTTATCTCGATGTGCAGGTTTCATCGCGAGGTTTTCCTTCATCGTTAGCATGTGGTAATTCTAACATTATGCACAATGGATCAGAAAACTGACTAAGTGCTGCATGCTTTTCAGGATTCGAATCCGTGCCCTAAGAGTTCCGGACGCGTGCGCTAACTATTAAGATACTACGCCTTTTTTACTTTTATTTTAATTTTAGATAACTATGCATAGTATATACAAATTCATTATATTCGTGTACAGCAATGATCTAATGGGAATTTCTCAATTCAAATAAAATCGTTTTTATTGCGAACTAAGTGTTACATAGGTCTTATTAAATATAACTGAGAACTTATTACTTAACTGGCCTTTCATAGCATCGCAATATAAACTTACTTAGCCTATCTCTGTACAAATTTAATTCGGTGCCTTATAAATCTTTTATTTTATTTAAATAACACAACACAATATCTTCTTAATTAGCTCTCATTTAAATATTCTTGGACGCTATAATAGGATTTTTTTGTCAACCACTCGAATAATTTTTGTTTAAACTTATTAATATTATTTTCTTGCATTATATTATTACATGGTAACTTATTATATACTTATTCTTGGTGCCATCCCAAACACTCTTTTATCATATAATGCAGTGGTATGCGGAGGCATACAAATTTTATTCTTATTAATATGTCGGGCAGTTCTATAATTTTCAAATAATATTGGGTTGTTTTTGATAAACATCTTTCGTCGAGGTTTTCCTTCTACGTCATGACATGGTGCGTTAAAAAAAATTAGGGCCAGAAACGAATTGGCAACGCCCTTGGTGTTGCAATAGTCCATAAGCAACAGTAATTTAAATATTTTCCATAAAGTGAATCACATGTCTGTTTACATACGTCTGGCAATATAAATACACATTTTATTAAAGTTTTACACAACTAATAATTAGTTTTTTATCCGTGCAGGAACGGAGAAAGAATACAATTTCCTGCGGCCCGGCGGCCTGTCGTAAGAGGCGACTTAACAACCCACAGCCAGATGGTAAGGCTTTTGCCCGACTGGACGGCTACCACCCCTAGTCTAAAGTATGTCGCCATAAGAACCTTGAGTTTAGTTCCGGCATTAGTGACCAGGTTCCAGTCTCCCTTAAGAGAGCAGCAGCGCATTTGTAGCAACTTTGGTGTTGCAAATGTCCATAGGCGATGGTAACCGCTTTCCACCAAGTAGGCCGTTTACCTGTCTGCTGATCTCCTGCAATAAAAAAAAAATCCCGCTGTACCCGCACAGTAGACCAGTTTTAGTAACGCGGGAAATTTCGATCTACCAATAGCAAAGTAGAGTATCATGCCAAAATCTTGCGCTGTGATTGATTGATTTGATTGTGTCCGAATCATGTAAGCGGAACAGAGGTCAGAATGCACAGCAATCAATACTCTGCCAGTTCCAATTGCGAATAAAGTTTATTCAATATAGATTATTTACATGTTAATTGTTGGAAATCGGGTCTACACTTTTCTGCGCAAACTAAAACTGCCGATCGGAATTATAAGTCGTGTAAAATTTTAGTACTATGTATATATTTAATTTAATATAGATATACGTTTAGTCAAAAGTCGATATGTAGTCTCTTCCCGGAATGACTGGTTTATCCTAGGCTTGACTAAGGTGTTTCGACAAAACCCGAAATAAATTCCAATTTCGGCCTTTGACTACAGTATTTTTAGTCAAACCTAGAAGCACCTAACTTTTTAGTAAAACGTCGAACGTGAAATAATCTGTTTCGGGCTTTGCCTAGTTGATCCTAGAAGCGACGAAAGCAGACCTGGTCAAACGTCGATTCGTACTGCACCTGTTACATGTTTAATGACAGTATAAATTAGTCTCTCCTAGGTTAGACAAAATTCGTTAGTCAAAGGCAGAAAAAGTCATTTATTTGGACTTTGACTAAGACTTTATGTCAGACCTGAGGTTTGACTATAACATATACACATAAATAAAATTGAAGTCTGTAATGTCAAAAAAAAATGTGAAAAAAATTAGGGGGATAATTCGGTCCAGGAGATTCAGAAAATGCAATTCTTAGAATTTTTGTCTGTCTGGATGTTCCGGTTAATCTCTGAAACGGCTGTACCGATTTTGAAGGAACGTTCACTGGCAGATAACTGATGATATAGGAAATAACTTAGGCTACTTTTTTTTAGGGTACCGCGAAAAAAACTTCCACACGGACGATGCCGCGGGCACAGCTAGGTCTATTTAATTTGGTATGTAAGAGTATATCCTTTTTTTATTTCTATCTCATTTTCTACACCACCTACATCGCTAGGCTAACCAAAGATAAGATCCTATAGGTAAGGTGCTAGAAGAGATGGCTCTTTCAGAACAATAAAAATTTTATTACTCTGAATGCTGCCTATTCTTTTTTTCAAAGATTTTATGGTCATAATATTTTATTTATTAATTTTAATCAACAAGTAAAACCGTCAGAATATATAGAAATAAAGCATGTCACTGTTTTAAAAGAGCAAACCGGTATTACCGCTATTCTGTGCGTACCGCTATTCTATTCTTGGCATCCCTATTTCCTCTCACCTGGTTACGTGCCCATGACCTGCCCCCCGTTTCCGGGGAACATAAATATGTCTTCGCACAACATTATGCAATGTAGTTCGAAACGTTTAAAAAATACAAACGCGAAATATTGTTATTATTGTGACTGTTCCCTTTTAATATTTTGAGCTGTGACATGCAGTTTTAAAGATTGTTCTTCAGAGCTTTAGGTTTGGTTATTATTTCTGGCTTTGGGTTCTGTTCGCATACAACTTGAACCAGCCAGCATAATGTGACACGTGTGTCCTATAAGTTGTCGAACGGTAATCTAAAGGATACCCCTGATTAAGGGCCATTTATAACTTACGTCATACGTTAAGGGACGTGGAGGGAGTCGACGAATTGTGACGTTGTATGACAAGGGGCGGGAGAGGTCCTAAATTTCGTGACGTCACATTTCAAACTAATATATTTAAGCTAATTCCGGAACTGCGTTTTAATTTAATAATTTCTTGATGTAAAATTGCATGTATACGTGATGTCTCACTAGTGAGAGAGGAATCTCGCGAATGCGACCAGCTGTCAACAAGGACAAGGGAGAGATTAAAAAATCATTTAATTCGTGTGACGTAGTTTGTGGATGGCCTTTTAAGTTATACTGCAGTTTCAGATCTTATCACAAAGCCTACCGTCCTAGGTCTATACAGCCTGCTCACTTTAACCCTTTAGCTCACTCTCTCTCTTTTCTTTCACCATATCCCAATTACTTGGGGTCGGCACCATATGTCTTTTCCTTCCACACTCTTCTATTCTGACATACCTCTTCTGTCACATCGCATATCATCATGTCATCCTTCACACAATCCAACCATCTTTTTTTTGGTCTACCTTTAAATTTGTACCCATCGATCTTGTAGTATAACATTCTTTTTGTCACGTGACTTTCATCCCTCCTCATTATATGTCCATTCCAACTTAATCTTCTTCCTCTCAATTTTTCTGTCACAGGTGCAACTTTCAAAGATCCCCTTATGTACTAATTTCTCACCTTATCCATTCTTGTAACACCACACATCCATCTCAACATTCTCATCTCAGCTGAGTGGAGACGTGTGTAGCTCACTATTAGCACATATCTGTCCGCGATGAGAGTGCAGAACGCGTTTGTGCACGTGATCGTTAATTGTGTTGTTGTCTCACTCTGTTTATATAGGAGTTGTATGATTTGTATGAAATGGGTATATTTTCTTGGTATATTACGAGATAGTGATAATGTTAGTGTTGTGGCTTTTTGGTATATCGATAATTGTCTTAAGGGTTAAGCGAATATTACCAGCCGACAAAGGTCAAATACTGAATCTATAACAGTCGAATACACACCTAAACAGGCGGCAGTCGGAAGTTCACACCGAAGTTGTTAATTTTTAATCGTCAGTTTATAAAGTGATAGAGTACCTATATCTATTCTGTATCTGCTTTTCTTTTTATAGAAAGTAAATAAATAAATTATTATTATTATATCATACTAGCTGTGCCCGCGACGCCGTCCGCGTGGAATTTGTTTTTTAAAGCCCCCCCCCCCCGATTTTTAAATATTTTTCATTGCTGCTCCGCTCCTATTGATCTTAGCGTGATGATATATAGCCTATAGCCTTCCTCGATAAATGGACTATCCAACACTGAAAGAATTTTTCAAATCAGACCAGTAGTTCCTGAGATTAGCGCGTTTAAACAAACAAACTAACAAACAAACTGTTCAACTTTATATATTAGTATAAGAAGTATAACATAAGATTCTATTCTATACTGTGAAGGTACTCTTCTGACAATTAATATCACTTGACAGGTCGCCGGTCGAATATCTACCTGCGGAGAGTGTTTGATTTGGCCTAGAGGCTAGGGACTGTCCCGCCCGTAGCTGATGACACATATGTTTATCATTAAAGGGTGTTTATAATGCCGGGGCCGTCATCTGCGTTAGTATTAAATAAAGTCTTATTTAAACCGTTAAAAATAACGTCATAACGCACAGCCACATTAGTGTATGCACATACATTATCTGACCATATTTAATGTCATTAAAAATGTCGCATCTCAAATTACGTATCTTCAACTTTATCCCAGATGAAGCCGCACCACAAAAAAAGAAATTGCAAATCTCTCAGCTTTATCCTCCGGTAAACTATTATGAGCCCTTTAGCGATGTATGAGATCTTATCCCAAGGACAACAAACATTAACATATTTATTAATGATAATGACTAAAAAATCACAAACATTTCAATTATAGTAGTAAAGAAATGATGATTTACAAATGTAATTTGGTACTGTGTACTCTTCTATATTGGTCTGGTGTAAAAAATTGCTTTGGTAACATAAAAAACATTACATAATCAAATATACGTACTCGTGATCTGGCAGTTTTACAATCGCAATAAATTGTGTTGAAAGGATTATATTTAATAATTGTCCGGAGACGTTTAGTGAATACTCAAGCGTGACTAGCAATTTGTTGCATAAGAAAAAGAAAATTGATAATGCAACGAAAAGATTTCTACTCCACAAAAAAGTGTGTCTGCCCGCCCACAATGAAGGGTTCTGCAGGGAAGATGGGTCGTTGAGGGATTAAACAACCCGTACATTTATACATGTACGTGTTGGTAAGGAGCTGGATGGCCTCGACGTTCACACGATGACGAAGATGTTCGTGGGCTTTAACGGTAATAAATACACAAATAAATGATATAGTGTAATTTAAATGTATATACACATATATTTATGTATAAACCTAACAGGACGCTTATTAGACGGACTGACGGACAGACTAATTTCAATACCCTACACATTTTTGTTATATTTATTATTAAGAGTCTAAGTAAATAACAGTGAAGAAATTATACTGCAAGTTGTGTTCACCTATAATTAGTTTTTACATCGCATTGTAAACCTTAGTCATCAGTCTAGTAACTAATTAAGTGTACAAAACGGTTGGTAATCCTTATTAAAAATAAATAAACATTTATATATTTTTGTAGATATGTATTTGTATGTTATGTATATTAAGTACGAGTATATATCTATTTCATATATAGAACATCCGTATATACTGCATTTATATATTTATTACTAGAATGTAAGAAATTGTACAATGTATTATGTATACCACCATCAATTCATTCCTGGGGTTGTCTGGAAGAGATCGCTTTTTAGCGATAAGACCGCCCTTTGTGCATAATGAGACATAGTTTTAGTCTGTAAGTTCTTTTTTGTATTGGTGCACAATTAAGAGTTATTGATTGATTGATAATTACGAAAACAATTAAGATTATGAGTGGCCCCGAGATACGTAACTAAGGTTGAAAAATAACGGTCTTATTCATATTGAGTTAGAGTAAGTTTGTAAGCTTCTTTAAGAATGTTAAAGAAACCTACAAACTTATTCTAACTCAATATGAACAAAATCATAAATGTTTATTTATATTCATGCTTTAAAGAAAATGGAGAGAAGAACACACAATAAATTTACCTATACCAGGAACTTTTTTTTTATTGCAGGAGATCAGCAGACAGGCAGACGGCCCACTTGATGGAAATCGGTTACCATCGCCTATGGACATTTGCACCACCAAAGTTGCTACAAATGCGCTGCTGCTCTCTTAAGGGAGACTGGAACCTGGTCACTAATGCCGGAACACAACTCAAGGTTGTTATGGCGACATTCTTTAGACCAGGGGTGGTAGCCATCCAGTCGGGCAAATGCCCTACCACCTGGCTGTGGGTTGTTAAGTTGCCTCTTACGACAGGCGGCCGGCCGCAGGAAATTGTATTCTTTCTCCGTTCCTGCACGGATTAAACACTGCTATATATCCCACGTGTTAGACCAAAATTGAAGCTTCAGAAGTTACAAGGAATTCCCTAATAAATCATAATTGCAATTCATCAAAATCGTGATAAGGATTTGAATTTATGAATGTCAAGACAGTTGTATTTATTGCAACTAATAGGAATGGCACCGTCTATATAATAAATGTTTCCTTGTATCCCCTGACTGTTTATATCAGATTATATTTTACAGTATTTTGGCAGCAGTTGTGTGAATGAATCACTTGTATAGTTTACATTTTGGATGATAGTTTTATTATTTAGATCGATAAGTGGAAGATTTTGATTGCGGAAGTAAAGTGTCACTATTTCATTAAAGAGTCTATTGAAAGATAAATCTATCGGACATAGACAATGTCAAATGTTCATACATACATACATACATACATAACTTCACGCCAGTTCCCTTGCGGGGTAGGCACGAACAACAGAGTGCCATTTAGGCTTATTCTTACACACCTCACTTGCCTCTTTGACATTCATAACTCTTGTCATGCAAGCTCGTCTGTTCTTAAGGCTCCTGACATCACCTTCTGCTAGTACACGATCAATTTGATCATGGAAGGTGTGTCGTGGCCTTCCACGACTTCTGCATCCATCCACTTTTGCATTGTATATCTGTTTAGTCATTCTTTCATCATGCATTCTTTCCACATGCCCGAACCACCGGAGCATTCCTTTCCTTACCTTCACCCCGACACTCTCTTTCAGACCAACTCTCTTTCTTACTTCGGTATTACGAACGTGGTCCGCGAGCATCAAATGTTCATGATATATATAAAAATATTTAAGTGAAAAGGCATATGTTTCAATCAAGGCAATAGACACGTACAGAACACTCTTCTACTCAGAAAAAATATTGACATTTGTCAATAGAGTTCTTGTGGCAATCATAAAAGTAGTTTGTCACTTATTAGATTTTAATCAGATTTTCCACACCGACATAACTATTGTTAAAACATTTATTAGATACACTGCAACCTAAGACGTTTGGGTACAACCTCATTGAATGCAACTTTAGGGATGACCCGATTAGGTGGAAGAGCGAGATGGAATGCTCCTCCGTCTCAATGGAAGGTCTTCCACCGAGGCTATTACTGTGTCTCGTAGGCCTAGGCTCTTCTATTGTTGTTTGAAATTTTTATATATTCTTTGTACGTTTCAGGAATCGTTTCCGGACTCAATTATTGTACAGCGCCATCTACTGGCTTGTAAGTGTTCCACTACACAACTAAGTATTGTCCATCGAATATATAGAAAGCTCAGTTGTCTGAAACGACAACCTATACTGTAACTTTTAATTACCAGAACTGAAATCATAGCTGCGGTTGATCTTTTTTTTGATTGATACGTGAGTTGTGCGAGTTGAATCAACAACTCACAACTGTGAGTTGCTCCAAGCTTGCAGCTGTCATTTTAGCCCAAGTAATTAAAAATTAGAGCATAAGGTTATATGATCTGGCGACAAAAGTGATCAGACTCGACTCCAAATAAAAGGATAAGGAGTGGAAAATAAAACGAACTATTAACCATTTAAAATGAATGAAACAGGATATTTTTTGGTAAATAAAACTGTACACCAAGGCATTTTTATTCAAATTCCTGAATATGATGAAACAAGCGGACTTTTATTTACGTAGGACACATTAAGTGGGTGATAGACATGCGAGTAAGTACGCGTACTTGTCGTCGCTGACCTTTTTCGTCAGTCTGTCAAAAAAATCGTCGAACCATAAGTATGTGTACTCTCTCGCACGTCTATCACAAGTTTTGTACTCGTTTTTTAACTTTTAACCTGCCTGTCCAAAATGTGATCGCACACCTCTAGCAAAATGAGTGGCTCCATAATCAGAGTTCCAATGCTCACATAGCATAGCAGTTTTCATAACAAAAGTCGGTTTACACAACCTAACTACAATGATCGTAAATGAGGTCGGAATAAGAATTATTGCAATTTTACTTTTGACAACCCTATCACAAAGGCGCAATGAGTCATTCGTCGCCGTTTATTAAAAATAAAGTGGATAATAAAAAAGACATGAAAATCTAATACTAGACGTTTATAAAAAACAGTTTTTATATTCTTCGGCACATATGTAATAACTTATAATTTTCGGCCCAGATGATGACATCATGGTCTGCCTTCTCACATAGCTGGCTTTCTAGTAAGTCAATCATATTCAGATGCCTTCTTTAATGCGCTATTCGAAATTATAAAGTGTAGAGCAGGACAGTCTGTGTTAAAAAAACTGACCGTCAAAAGGCATTCAATTAAAGTGGTGTACTGCTTTAGTTAGATGATATATTTTAAAGACAGCGTTAAAAGCTAGTAGAGCAGGATAGTGATGGTTCAATATATTAAAAAAAAAATTAAAACTTTGTTACACCACTGCTGTAGTATCCTATATTTTATCCTCAATCAAGAAGGTTGTAAGTGATCACTCTGCCCTTTGTTCAACCTAATTGTAACCCAGTTTTTTTTAGATTCGCGTGTCAAAGTATTATAAAATTACTTCAATAATCCTAAAAATAGGATAGCGTGCTTAATCACCAGCTGCATGCTATTGTTTATAATTAATTACTAATTAATGGTTACGACTATAATATACAGCAGACATGGACAGACAATGTCACGTCTCGTTTGTCAAAACAAAATAAATCAAACTGATACACAAATAGTAAAGCTCTATGAGCCACGTGTAACCAATATATATTTTTGTAAATAAATTTTTGGGCTTGTATTCTGAAGCAACATTTAGTCTCGAGGAAAAATGAAACAGCGGAGTGGGTACTTGAAGGGTTTATGTTTTTCAGTGTAATTTATACAATATATTGAAAATCTCAAGTTTAGTGAAATATGATTTTTCGAGCTACCACAGTCTACTGTTTTTGTATCGTTCAAAGTTAATTAGTGCAGTAGCAGGTCGTGATATTTTAATAGTGCTTAAAGTTCTCGCATCTCGCTTGAATGGCGTGGAATCGAATCTTGGGCACGAGAATGTACTTTAGAGGTAGTTTTCCACAACTTGCGAATTATTATAATTATTACGTACTAACTCACTGGAACACGAGATCCCGGGTTCGACTCTTAGCTTATTAAAAGTCATAAACGAACTATGCTTAAATTATTGTCTGGGTATCAAAGATCAGCCCCAGAGTGGTCCATTATTATATTCCCCATAACGCAAGCGTAACTTACTTAATTTTGGGATATACGATGTGTGTGTTTGTCTGCCTATTACAATTGTACTTTTGAGCAGACCAACTTATTCTTAGTAATAATTTCTTACGTATTTCGATGCGTTGAATCTGGATCTGGGGTCAATTTTGTCTATATACACTCTCAAAATGTTGAGGTTGTATGGACCAAAAGACCGAATCTGGGATCAGTTTGGTCCATATTTTGCGGGTGTGTGAACCAAACTGATCCCACATTCGGATTCAGCGCATCAAACTACATAAGAATAGTTGGGTGCGGTCAAAGGTATAAACCACTTTTTTGCGTTTTTTTTTAAACACATTTTACCTTAGCGTTAGTAGAAAATTGAGATTAGGTATTTGTATGGAGTTTATGTCAAATTGTTACTTTATTTTTTTTTATTGTGAAGCTGGCAAACAGTCAGATGGCCCAGCTCATGGAAAATGGTTACCGTCGCCTTTAGACGTTTGCCATACCAAGGGCGAAGTTAACGCGTTGCCAATCTTATGATGGGATAAAAAGAAGAGATGAGACAGATCATCGCACGAAACACGATTAGCTCAAGACTAATCGTTTCATGCCGATATCCTGTTGAGCGTGATATCACACCGGCCCGCCGTAAGAGTTTTAATCCAAATAATTATTCCAGCATGGATCTACCACGTATGATATACCTGGCGCTAAACGTACATAATATACTTATTTAAAAATCTTTTGTTTTGACCCACTGTTGCGTGATGATCGGTAAATTACAATCGGACAGCTGTGCAGGCGCGGCCGGCGCGTGTTTATGAGCCGATGTAGGTTAATGCATACAGCGACATCTAGTAAACCGAACGGGGATCCTCGTTTCCGCTCGTTCACAGCGAAATTAGATGGAAAACGGAAATAGCTTTTATCGACAGCCGAGACGCAAGTATTGTTATGATTTTTCTAGAAAGCAAATTCCGAGGGTTCATCATTTAGTTTTTTCTAAGCTAAATTGGTAGAATTTATTCAGTGTTTTATGTTTTATAAATATGTATGAGAAACAAATTATCTGGTCAGTGACAATGTAGGTACAACGGAAAGAAGACTTAAGAGGTGATTTCAAGATGAGGGATAAAGATTTAAATAAGATATCTGACTTTTATGAAAGATTTTTTGTCAATTTCATATCATATTTTAAGGTCTTTTTCATATGAGAGCATGAAATAAGAATAATATGGATTACTAAGTAAAACCATAATACTGAAATTTCAGATATCACAGATATTTCTTTTTGTTTTTTAATTACATGAGGCAGGCAAACAGGCACATGGTCCACCCGACGGGAAGTGATGAGATAAAAAAGTTGGGATGAAGGGTATATAAGATACGGGGCATGAAATATGGGATAGATGGTGCATGTATCGATGCATTCATTGGTAATGGATATATATTCTTGGCTTTCGGTTGAAACTATGGGGCCGTGGGGACGCGAGGCTTATCAACTTTATCGAGACTTTTCAATGCGATTGAAAGGAGTCTCGTGGGACCAAAAGGCTGGCCTGCAATTTGGTCAACGCATTAGCATTGCAATACAGCGTGGAAATGCGACCAGCATTTTTGGGAACGCCCCCCACCGACAGCGACCTGCAATCCATTTGTTATCTGTAACTATGTATATAATAGTAGTTTTATTATTAGATTTGTTTATATATTATTTAGATATTAGTACCTATGGATTGAAAATATAAAAGAAAACTAGTTTTAATTATCATATATAAAAGTCTAACTCTAGGGATGGTACAAAGGGGATTGTACAACAATACAATAGTTTCGTGAGGCAAAGTATAAAGCTCTTCAACAAAATCCCAATAAACCTTCAAGAGCTTTCAATAAACAAGTTTAAAAAAAAAAAACAACGTTTATGCGAGAAAGCTTATTGTACGACTAAAGATTTCCTAGACGACCGCACCGAATGGGAATAATGCGATCGCTAGCTGTTTCAGTAGTTATTTATAAAAAATATTTTGTTAAACCTTGTATAAAGCACATTAAAAAAAATACGAATAATAATAATTATGAAGTTGTTAACGATGCCAAAATCGTTTGTAGATAGTTTTTAGAAAGTTTCCCACAAAGGCAATGCAGATGCCGTGATATGGAATAATTTATGATGTCCCCCGTAATGTCCTTCATTGTTTTATATTTTCAAGAATTTCGGTAATAGTTTAAAATAACGCCCTTTGTGATACCATTCGAGTCAAAGAAAGATGATCCTGACATCTGCAATTGCCATTGTACATATTTTAGAAAATAGTTTTGTGATTTATTTATTATTTGTTTATGGACAGGAGTCGCATCTTCCCAGAAGGCTTGGGTCCAGGCCAGAGAAATCGTGGGAAGCTTCTGCAAAATGTTAGTTTTTTTAATGAATTTGTTAGTTAAATAGTGAGTGATCTGCGAAAACGAGTCACGTGTGTATAATCAGTGTCTGGAGAGAATGTGTACGTAGTAGTCAGCGGGTTAAACTTAGTTAGTATACGAAATAGTCAACGTGTTAAAGAGAATCAGCAATCAGAATCAGATGTGTATACATTAGTCAGTGTACGAATATACTGATTACGGCTTTAATATAGTCAATGGTAATTTCATTGTAAATATAACTTAGTAGCGTTCCAATAAACGACGTGAAACGTAAGAGTGACTGGTGTATTATTTTCACCGGTACGTCTCGCCAGCACCTCCGACAGGCTTCCACCGAAAGCCCTGTCGGAGACACGCTACAGGTCTTTATAGAAGTAAAGATATCTTACTAGGGAGTGTGTTGCGCAGTTTCTTCTCCTTTAACAGTTACTAAAATTGCTTTGGAAGCGGTGGTAAACGCATAACTGAAAGTCAAGACATTACAAAATGGAATTTTACAATTATAAGTTTTTTTTTATTGCAGGAATTCAGCAGACAGGCAGACGGCCCACTTCATAAAAAGCGGTTACCATCGCCTATGGACATTTGCAACACCAAAGGTGCTACAAATGCGCTGTTGCTCTCTTAAGGGAGACTGGAACCTGGTCACTAATGCCGGAACACAACTCAAGGTTGTTATGGCGACATACCCTAGACCAGGGGTGGTAGCCATCCAGTCGGGCAAATGCCCTACCACCTGGCTGTGGGTTGTTTTGTCGCCTCTTACGACAGGCCGCTCGGCCGCAGGAAATTGTATTCTTTGTCCGTTCCTGCACAGATAAGTAATTGTAAGATTCCATTTTGTAATCAAAACATTCCTTTTTATTCGTATATAACCGATATTCTGTGAGAGCGTTGTATCACATCGATGGAACCGACCCTAAGAGCTATAATCGAAATATGTTTCAACATGGCTCTACCATATCACCATATCCATAGTTGGCGATTTAATTTTATCGCTATTTTCACTTTTGTTCCGACTAGATTGCGGTAATTAATTCGGTACGCAGTAAAATCGAGACCGTTGTAATTTAATGATATGGATAGACGCGTGAAGAAGTAACAGTCTTAAATTTTAGTAATTGTTACACATAACAGTTTGGTTCCAGAACAGCGGTTTTGCGTATAAGTCTTTAATCTAATTGGCATTCATTCTATTCTAAATCTAAAAATAAATTCTTAACACAATAAATCAGTAAAAAATCTTTGAAGTCAGTTACAAATATTACAACAACCTCCACTTACTGCCAGAAATCAACATACTTTCAAATGTGATCCTCTTTTCCTTACTTCTAACGAACTAGAAATATTGACATAATAATCTGATATAGCTTTTCGTGACCTAGTCCACTAATGTCTACTGAATCTAGATTATTGAGGTTACAAAACCTAAGATTGATGTTGCACGCAACCGTCGGCGTGGCGGGAAGCGATTGGCATGCGATCGCGACACAACTGTATTGATGCGTTGCCTCAATCTTTGGGCCAAGATAACTTCACGTCAATGACAAGGCTTGTCATTACTATGCTTTATATTGATTAATAGTTGATATTGACAGAGCAAGATTGATAGATTGAAGATCAAGGGCTTATTGATTTGACAGTTTAACGATCGGTTTGTTTATAATCATACTGGCTGGTTTGTGGCTATTTTGCTTCTGTATTTAATTAATTATTATCACTGGCGGCCTTTTTTATTTGCCTTTATTGCTCAATTGTAAATTTAATCTAAATTACATTTTCATTTCTTCTCCGTGGTGTCCTACTCCATGTAACCCATGCTAATTCTCTTATGTCGTCTTCCCGTCTTCAGTTGCCGTCCTTTCTTCCTCTTTCTATCCATGGGCTATCATTCTGTCAGTATTTTTGACCATAGTTCTTTGCTCTCTCTTCTCATAATTATATCCTATCCATCGCTACTTCAGCTTTCTGAAATTCTGTATTACATCTTCTATTTTGGTTTTAACTTTGATATCTATGGATTGTTTTTTAGTTTTTTTTTATCAGTGGCGGCCCTAGGGGTTGGCAAAAAGGGCAGGCCCGGTGCCTTCACTGTTGTAGAGGCTTCGCGCCCTCGTGCAGCAACAGTGCCTCACAAATGTTCTACCGTCTGGGTCCTCGCAAAGGCTCAGGCCGCCTCTGATTATCATAATACTTATTGTTATTATGTGATGAAGGAAAACAAGTCGTTAATACCCGAATGAATGATGTGGGCGATGAGGGAGAATGATAGCAACGTACGGGTCTAAAAAAATGCCTAAATCCAAGAGCTTAATATTATAGATAAATATGTAAGAGAAGAATGAGGTGCATTGCTTGCGCTAACTTGGCTTGCAAAGAATAGCGGAGGACCGTACAGTAAAGAGAACTGACTGACTGGACGCTAAACAGTTGTTCGCGCCGCTAGATATCATTGGAGTGGCGTGCTAGACATTGACCTGCATGAACTTCAAGCCTGGAATTGATAGGAGAGAGTTCTGGATACAAAGGTGTAAAATAATTAATATTTTTTTATCAACAGCAAAATGCGCAACAATAATATAAATGGAGGGGGTGGAAAATCGCGAAAAGCCGACAAATGCTTAAACTCCCAGTCGTCGTGACGATCTTGATCAAAATACCAAGACAAAATTATAACATTATTGTATTGTCGTCTTAAATTAATGAAACATCTGGAAGTAGGTGAAAATGACGTTGAAAGATTCCGAACAAGCATACACATAGACGGAAGATACATACATGCAGGTGAAGCTAATAAAAGCGCGTTAAAACGAAAAGTATTTGTTCTTTTAGGAGTGATGAAACGTGTGCCTTGATAATGTGAATTACAGTTTCTTACAGTTGGCTACAGTTCTTTGATCTCACATTGAGTGTGTACAACTGCCGAGGTTTGAGGAAGTAGTTTTGTAGCCAAAAATGTTTTCATTGGTTATTGCTCTGCATTTGTCAATTGTTCAAAAAATGTGTAGTAGTTTCTTTTATGCTACCACGGAATATACAGTCATTTTTTCTATAGTAGATATCATCATAGTATTAACCATTTTGTTAACATTTTGATTTTTTTAGTTTACTATGCCTGATTATTAATAAGTAGGCTGCATCCCGTAGTATTATTATAAGTTTAGAGACAAGTCGTATCTCTCACAAATTTTACAATGATTGGCGATATAAAGTGAACTCCAAACTTATAAATATTTTACTTTATCTATTATAATCTAACAATATAACCTGACCAAGCGCGTGTTGGCTTACACACAAGGTTTCCGTTTTAGCGACGAATCTTTTCAATAAATCTTTTCCAATAAATTTCCAATTTTCTAATAGGTACCTTAACGATGTAATTAATATTTAAGAAACTAAGTAATTATTATAGAGAAACCAATAATACCAAAAATACAAGATATACATAGGTTACACATTTGTGCCTATTGAAGCTAAGATACATATTTCCCTGGGGTCTACCCGCAAAGAAATTTGCAGGAAATTCTTTGTTACCACTCATGGCCAGAAGGCTTGCTTATACTTGGCATTTGGATTTGGTACATAGGCTGTACCTACCTAACTAGTTTGTAGGTTTGTTTTTAATTTTATTTATTTGTTTATTTTTATGACTTCACAAAAGATATAACACATAAAACTGTTATTAATTGTACGTAACGCTAATGATTTTTTAAAATATTGAAATACTAGCTTTTACTAGGGGCTTGGCTCGCGTTAATGTTATCCCACAGGAACCGTACATTTTTCCAGGATAAAAAGTAGCCTATGAGCTATTCTAGACTATAATATGTCTTTGTGCCAAAATTCACTTAGATCCGATTAGCCGTTCTGGTGTGGTTGTGTAATAAATATCTATTAAAACTTTCGTATTTATAATATTAATATAGATTACGGCAAATAGTAAAAATAGTACTTTTATTTCATACAATATTTCTTATTAGTTAGCTTGTTTTAAAATTCAAACTATAAGCTGTTTCATTTGTACAAGCTCCGTACAAAAACACCAAATGATAAAAATTAAAGTGAAGGAATGAAAAGAAGTGAAAATTATTCAGAGAATGATTTGTTGAAATTCAACAAGTGAAAATAATTATTCACATTATAAAACCGGTCACATAGCGAATGCGTAATATGCTAAGTAAACAAACAGAATACTGACGTCCAGAAGAAAATATTTCTCAATATGACGTAAAAACTAAAGCTCCATTGCATTTGTATGATTCACGAGGTGACAATGAAAGCTTTGGCCGGTCATAGCGTTTACGACAATTTCAGAATATTATGAAAAGTGAGATTCGTCATTGCTCTAAATATGTAAGTCCTTTAGGTTTTTATTTATTACAATATTTACTTGATATTTCACCTCATTTTTTTATAAACAAGTGGGTTAGTCGTAAATCTTAAGAAATTTAGTCCATTTACTTTTTACGTTATAATCTATAATGTTATACATTTGTAAAAGTGTAGTCTTTTATTTTTTAGATTTTTTTTGTTCGCCTGTTTGTTCGGGATTCACGTAAAAATTACCGGACCGAGTTCAATGCAGTTTTCGCTGATGGATACCAAATTCCCGGACTTAAAATCTGCGGTATTTTATATCCCGGGAATCCCACGGGAATTTTCTTGGGAGCGACTTAAAGTAGCCCGGTTGAAAAAAAACGGGTTCCGATGTGTTATTTTCATTGATCGATAGCAAATTCTCTATCATAAAATCTGTGAAACTTTGTATCCCGGAAATTCCGCGGGATTTTTTGCGGAAGTGGTTTCAAGTTCTTAGGACACGTATAAATTAGCTCATTCCGTGTAATGTGGACGAAGGCGCGGGCAAACCCTAATATTATATATTCTTCATACTTGATTTAAATTCCATGCCTCTAATAATTACATTACTTTTTTATAATTAACTAAAGTAATACAATAATTAGGGGGCGTCATTTAATTACGTGAGGCGTTTAAGGCCCCCCTTAAACCCGGGTCGAGCCGAATTACATCTAACCTTACTTTTGGGAGAGGGGGAGTCTCGGCGAATATCACGTAATTTTTGCATAATGCATAAACGCGCACATTGCTCAAAGTGCAATCTTTACAGATAATCACATACCAAGCTACTGAGCTTCTGTGCGCAAGCGGCAGTGACTTAGAGAGGCTAAATCAAAGCGAGATTGAAGGAGCAGATCATTTCAATGAAAATCACAAGAACATATGTGATATGTTGGCTCCAAAAGTCACTTTTGAGACCATTACCGTGGACTGAATTGGAATAAATATTCTTTTATGAATTTTAGTAGTCACCATTTAAGTATTTTATTATTCAATTAGAGACGTAACGTAGGTTGGAATCACAATGAGACATTGTGATTCCAACCTACGTTCTACGCAATCTTAATAGTCTTAAAATTATGTTTTTTTTAGAACAAATGCAATGAATACATTTACACTAGATAGACACCTATTGAAAAATCACAGGTGAGATTGGGGGACAGGGAGGGCCCCGGGCTGATCCAAATCTCACGATATCTCAGCAGGAAAATCGCCAAAACCACCTCACATAATTATCAGACGTCCCCTTAGGTAATTACTTGTTGTTATGCTACTCGTCTACTATAATCTGTGGAAAATTTCGTTGCTTGTAAGTGTATACCTATTATAATTATTATTCAGTATGTACAAGTGCAGATACATCATCAATATAATATAATATTATGATTTTCGGTTAAAGTTGTTTCCCTCAGCGTGTGTCTAACCTTATGCGTTAATATTGTTAAAAAAATCTCAATGATTACTATTACCTTATCCGATTAGTGTATGGTCAGGTGAATGAACGCTCCAGGCATGTTTGTTTACCTTTCTACACTCATAAAAGTGCGTGTTGGTGGTTGATTAATATGGATGGTATCATTGTCATTGCTCCAATTGCCGATTAGGTCACAATGATTTGCTCTCTTTATTTTCAATATGTAATTGCACGAGTAACAGGAAACAGTTTAATTATTTTACTTAACAATTATCTAAATAGTTTATCTGTTTTTTATTTATAATAAAGTTAATTTTAATTTGGTTGTAATATTATACAAATATTACGAAATTATTATTATATTAATGACCTAAGTAACCCACTTCATTATATGCAAGTAAATATTTTATGTTGATTTTGTTCACATTACTACGTGCTGATCAATGCAGGAGAATTCTTACTAGATTACTACTACTACATATTAGCATGAAAGAATAGTATTCTTTTTCCATGATGTTAGTTCGTTGGTTATGATTTTAAAAAAATCTTATTATTTTATTTAGGTTTATGGCTTGGCAGCTAGGCCTTTAAGCCAGATCTTAGTTTACAATATAGTTTCTTCATTTTCTTAAACCTATATGTAGCACAGCTGAACTGTAGGTAATCAGCTAGTGCCATTCGTCGGAGTTCTTGTGACAACTCAAAAGGCCACATTTGACTATACAGTTCACATTTCTCACTAAACACATAATTACTACTCAAAAACTGGCAATATCCTACAACTATTGTTCATTTTAGAGTAATTTTACACATTTTTAGAAAATAAAACTGCACAGCACAACATCTCCTTTCAGTTCCCGCCAAAAACTCAAAAAAAAAAAAATCTTTTAAAGTTTAATTTTGAGGAGTTTTGGCGGGAACTGAAAGGAGACGTTGTGCTGTGCAGTTTTATTTTCTAAAAATGTGTAAAATTACTCTAAAATGAACAATAGTTGTAGGATATTGATAGTTTTTGAGTAGTAATTATGTGTTTTGTGAGAAATGTGAACTGTATAGTCAAATGTGGCCTTTTGAGTTTTCACAAGAACTCCGTTGAATGGCGTTAGTTGTAGCCTACAATACAACTGCGCGACTATTATACGAAGACTTAAACATCAGAATTGGCTGTATGGACTAGATTCCTTTGCCTGCCTTTGTGGCGAATACAACTACTACTACTACTTTAATTTTGAAGAAGACAATTCCAAATTCAAATTAGGAAAATGTGTGATTTTCATTTGTTTTTCTTATTGTTAAAATGAGTGAATCTAATGAAGATATTCGATACGTTTTAAAATTTTACTACAAAAAAGGTAAAAATGCAACACCAGCCGCGAAAAAAATTTGTGATGTTTATGGACCTAATGCAGTATCTGTGAGAGTAGCGCAAATTTGGTTTAAGCGTTTTCAATCCGGAAATTTTAATATCAAAGATGCACGTCGCTCTGGTCGCCCTGTTACGAACAAAATTGATGCCATTTTTGAAAAAGTGGAGCAAGATCGGCATATTAGTAATTACGATCTAGCTGGAGAACTGAGAATTGACCACAAAACGGTTTTGGCGCATTTGAAAAAAGCTGGGTACACAAAAAAGCTCGATATTTGGGTGCCTTATGAGCTCACTGAAAGAAACCTAATGAACCGTGTACTTATTTGTGATTCTTTATTACGACGTAATGAAACCGAACCATTTTTAAAGAAGCTGATAACTGGTGATGAAAAGTGGATCACGTACGATAAGAACGTGCGAAAAAGATCGTGGTCAAAGGCAGGACAGGCTTCACAGACTGTGGCGAAACCCGGGTTAACCCGCAACAAGGTGATGCTGTGTGTATGGTGGGACTGGAAGGGCATTATTCATTATGAGCTGTTACCGCCAGACAGGACCATCGATTCTGAAATGTACTGCGAACAACTGATGAGATTAAAGCAAAAAGTTGAGAGAAAGCGGCCGGAATTAATCAATGGGTGTGATTTTTCACCATGATAACGCTAGACCTCACATATCTTTAGCCACTCAGAAAAAATTACGATAGTTTGGCTGGGAAATGTTAATGCATCCGTCGCATAGTCCTGACCTTGCACCTTCAGATTTTCACCTGTTTCGGTCTCCTCAGAATTTCTTAGGCAGTGTCAGATTAACATCACGAGAGGACTGCCAAAACCACTTGTCGCAGTTTTTTGATCAGAAGCCCCAAAATTTCTCTAGCAATGGGATCACGTCCCTACCTACAAGATGGCAAAAATTTATCCAACAAAATGGCACCTACATACTTTAGTAAAAAGTAAATAAAGTTTATAAAAAAACCTTTTGAATTTTTATATAAAATGCGAAGAAACTTTTTCCCCAACCTAAAATAAAAGAACAGGCATTAATATGGCATCATATCATGCAACTTTTAAAATTTCACGACAGATATTATTTTATTTATTTTTCGAATAATAGTTAATGCGATATTTGACTCCTTTTACTTGTACCTACTTTTGAAATCATACATAAAATATGAGGCTCGTAAAAGTCGATAAGATTGCGAAGTTTTGTAGGTTTATAAAAATCTCAGTTGAGTTGACTGTCCCCTCTCCTATTTTTTCCATGGCTTTGACAGTCTTAGGAATGTCTTGAAGAAACCTAGATAATTTTTATTATAGCATAATTTTTCATAGTAATTTTTCCTGATCTAGGTATATGTTAGTACCATTACAAATCAAGTCTATGTTCATGCGATAAATACATCATACCCAGGTATTAGTTAAACCACTAATATAATACTAACTATAATACTAACAGCCCATAAACGTCCAAGGCTTGGCAGGTTTTATCACGATGTTTTCCATCACTATTATTAGCACGTGATAATTGTAACAATATGCATGTTCGGTCAGAAAACTGACATATAAGGATTCGAACCCGCGCCCTTTGAGCTTGGGATGTGTGCGCTAGCCATTACGCTACCACGACTTTAAACAACTAATCGAGAGTTTAATAAAAGCTTCACCTATCTCAACCATTTCGCAATACGTATGACAGACAGACGGATTGGCGGAGAGTGGGCGAGTAATGACGCTTATATTTTAATAATTAATTAGTACAGTTATGTCATCTTGCAATTGATAGCAAACTGTAATTATCTCGATGTAATTTCTAGCATTATTTGGCATCAATCAAAAAAGAAACTTATAATTTGGCTAACACTGGATTTTGACAAGTTGAAGTAATGAATAAACCAAATAACACTAGGCTTAAATGTCTTTGCTACCAACTCATAAAATCCTTCAAAATAATAAAAGTATAGTTTTTATCGTTTCTTAGCAAAGTTCTTGCCGGGAACTGAATGAGTCGTTTTTCTGTGCAGTTTTATTTTCTAATAATGTGTAAAATTACTCTATAATAGACAATAGATGTAGGATATTGATAATCTTTGAGTAATTGTGTTTTTGTGAGAAATGTGAACTATATAGTCAAGTGTGGTCTTTCGAGTGGTCGCAAGAGCTCTGTTGTTTGGCGTCAGTCGAAGCCCTGCTTGTTAGAATATATGAACATCAGACGAGACTGTATGGACCAAATTCATTTGCCTGTCATTGTGGCGAATTGTACAACAACTGATTGTTCTTTCTTATCTAAGAATCAGTCGCTTTGGCATTGCTTTCAAAGTATTTCACAATATAAAGCATATTACGCTATAATGTAGTAATCATTGTAGACAAAACTGTTAGTAAAGTAAAGATTGCCAATGTAATTTCAACATTTAACCGCAAGTATTGAGGTCTGTAAAGGTTAAAAGTTTTTGTTAAAAGCCTACTTTCAAAACTGTGATGAAACATTTAATAGGCCCATTGTGATTTCTTATTGTATAGCCATAAATGTACATGTATATTAAACCAGTATCAGAAGTACGAATAAAAATATAGACCAAAACTACGTGTGAACAACAGCATCAAATGAAATGAAGCATTTTTTTAAACTTGTGCTCTTGAACTCATGTAGTATACCTACACGATGTGGTTTGCATGTGTTTGGTTAATAGTAAAGTATCTACTGGACACTACTCCATCTTTACACATAGTAATTGGATTATTTAATACTAAGTTCTTGTAACGCAAGTACTGAGGCGCGATCGGCTTCCTATTCGAAAATCGTTTTCCTTTAGCCGGTTTCACTCCGAAAGTTCGGGATTCGGTTTACCTTTTTTATTCCTCTGAGAAACGAGGCATATTTATCTAAATATTTTTTTCCTGATGGCGCTAAAGTCATTCTTTTCTCACGTTTTGATATATAAGATAAGAAAACACCATTAGACTTAACCTCCACCGACATTTTATTATTTAGAACATATTTTTAAAGTAAATCAATTAAAAATCAAGACTTATTAATAACTTTATTCTTAGTTTTTAACTCAATTAATCTAAGAAAATATGTTTCAAATGATAAAACGTCAAATATTGTCAGAGTAATGTTCTTTACTGTGAATAACGCTCCATGGCACACGATTATATATTTATTACAAAAATAAATGAGTGATTTAAGTTTTTGCACAACCAAAGTTAGCCAAGTAAAGATGTGAAGCTATTGTAAAAACTAGTTAAATAACGGTTCTTCAGAAAATAGCCACTGCTAAGTTGTCCAGCAACTCAACAGCTGGCTATAGGTTGACGAATAAAATGGACAACAGACAAGATTACGGCTTAACCGTGAGTCGTCGGCAACTTCAGCCGGAGTTGCCGACGACTCGACGTCCGATGGCCAATAGCTTTCCTGTTGACGGTCGTCGAAGCCAACCGCCTGCCATAGAGACATTTGCCAAATAGTTATCAGCTGGTTATTTAGCCGGATGTCTAAATTTTGAAATTTCGGTCGGTTACCCATAGCTACGGGCAAAGAACAACCTTATACTGCATTGTTTTAGAGACCCTGTCTACAAGTATTTTTTTATTTCTCCCTCTCCTGGCGCACACTTTTGTCTGCGAATTTCTTTCTTTTTTGGATTTTCTCTTTTTCTTATCACACCACCCTAATTTAGAGAAAGGAAGAGAATTTCGAAAATCAGTGTAGTATAACACCCACTCTAAAGAATAGATTGCAACAATCTGGTGACGTATCTGACGTTGTGATCCGTTGTGTTAAGATAATCAAATATATACTTGATTATATAGAAAGCAATAAAATTCAAAGGTTTCTAGTAATAATCAACTTATAAACAAACTGTATTATCTAACGGTATAAAAAACGTCATTAAAGTAGTTCCAAATATTTTCACATTAATAACATAAATCATCACTACAATAAAACATCTCATTTATTTCTTTGTTTGGACCGTTAATATCTTACGACTGTGTGAAAAAGCCATTATAAGTTGAACTGTCATACTTCCTTATTAATAAAGTACCTATTATTTTAAATTTTTATGTGGCCACATTAAATTTTTTCCGGTTGTAACCCTGTAATCTAAAAAATCGGTCAAATGCGTGTCGGGCCATGCAAAATGAAGGAGTCTCAAGACGCTCGTTTATAATTTTTGTCTGGGTACAGAACTATAAATAAATCGTAAACACCACATCATTATCTTAATATTTATTTAAATTTTTTATTGTGGTATTCTTATGGTTCGTTACCTTAATTTTTTCAGTTTCACTTCATAATTCAAAAGTTCTGATCAGGTACTTAAATGTATGTACATACATTTAAGTACCTGATCAGAACTTTACGACTACGCAATTCGTATATTAAAATATAATTTAACCCTCATAATTATATAGATACATGTATATACGACCACGTCTAAATATTTTTGCGATTTTTACACCATTATGTGTCGTCATGTAAAATACCAATCAATCAATATTTATTTGCAAAAACATGTATTTCATAAAGTTTCTAGTATGTGTTGTCATTCACCTCATGGTTAGGACACGAGAACCTGTGAATGCGCCATAACAGATAATGACCGATTTATTGATAGATAGTAATAAAACAAAAAAATATAGGTATTAGAAAGTACAAAAATAACGAAAAAAATAATAGAAATACTAACACCCCTAAAAAGTACTTGTAGTTAAATAAAAGTTAAAAATTATAAGAAAAATAAGATCTCTGCACCGTCAAGTGACAGAAGGCGGAAAATTAAAAAAAAAACATAATAACTGAGTAAAGTGCGAATGAACACACTCTTAGATACAATTTATTTTGTGGAATATTAGGTTAAAAATAAATTACTAATTAGACCCTATAAGGCTAGGTTGTAATCTATATATAAATATAAAAGAAAGTCGTGTTAGTTACACTATTTATAACTCAAGAACGACTGTACCGATTTGGCTGAAAATTGGTGAGGAGGTAGTTTAGAACCAGGAGACGGACATAGAATACTTTTTATCCCGTTGGAAACGGTAGGTGGCGCTGAGATCGGGTTCTAGAATCCTCCTAATCACCTGGACCGATTTTGGTGACTTTGTTTTTGTGTGCTTGAGTGGGTTCCCGGATGGTTTAGATTCACAATTAGACCTGGTAGGTGGCGCTGAGATCGGGTTCTAGAATACTCCTAATCACCTCGAGCGATTTTGGTGATTTTGTTTTTGTGTGTTTGAGTGGGTTCCCGGATGGTTTACATTCACAATTAGAACCGGTAGGTGGCGCTGAGAGCGGGTTCTAGAATCCTCCTAATCACCAAGACCGATTTTCGTAATTTTGTTTTTGGGTGTTTGTCCCCGGTTGCTTTAAGTCCAAAATTGGAACCGTTAGGTGGCGCTGGGATCGGTTCCTAGATTTTTATTTTTTCAGAGCAAGACAACGTCTGCCGGGGCCGCTTGTATTTACTAAATTAATCGACAAAGAATTGCGTTTACACATTAAAAAAAACCTTACACTTCATGCAGACCCATATACTCGTACCTCACTGCCGTTATGTTATCTATATAGACTCAGCATTTTTTTCAGAAAATGATTGTAAAGTGAATACGTATGCACGTAGGCGACCAGACATGGAACTTCGATAAGTATTCCCTTTTAGACAAAATAGTTACGAAACCGTAAAACAACAGCACTCATTTAATATACACATTACTAGTTTCTCCGTTTAAACTTAAATAAACAGTGAAATGGTGCAACATTGTAAAACCAGTAACATTAGTATTTTATGACAATACAGTCCACTTAGATAAGATCACAGTTAATTGGTCACGTAATAAAGACGTCGTCGCATCATTACAGCTGCTAGTCTGTCATCACACTAATTTATGGCAGTTAATTGTCAGAAATAAACACACCCAGTTAAAGAAATCAAAAATAATAATCTTGCATAACACATCGTATTATAATTATAGCATATCAGTCTATTTAGTCTGTTAAAATACTAATAAATGAGATTGAACTATTTTTGTCGATGAAAACTGCTTTTTATATGATTCCTAATTAGTTATTATTATAAATGGCAGTATTAATTTGAAAATATATCTCGATTACGCTTCGAAACGGTTCAACGAATTTTTTAATTTAAAAAGTTTCATATTTAATAATAAAAAAATAGTCTCAAACGGACAAAATGGCGGGCGTCTAACACAAATGTCACTAATCAATCACTAAACATCAAACTTCATGTTCCTGACAAAAGTTCTCTTATCTTCAATAATTCTAATTACATATAAGTAAGTCTTGGTTTATAAACACTGCTTTGGGTGACCACGTTAAATCGTGGAAACACAGAGCTACTAAGTGTTTAGTTTTTTTTCATCAAATATTTCATAGTCTGAACTTAACCTGAAGATGTATCATAATTTGGAAATATACATATATATATACGTCCATAACTGTCATAAAAATGCACGTTGTATAATATTATTCGTACTGGACGTATGCAGCATACTGCGTGCAATAATATATATCTATAATAATACATTTTTGTATTCACATTGAACGTAGCAGCAGTGTAGTATTAAATGGTGTTAATCATTTAAAAATATATATATTTTAACTCATAATACCTAACTATAAGTAGGTAAGTTAAACTCTTAGATTTTTTTATCTTCTTTATTAGAGAGAGCTTTACCGCTAAGCGATTACTCCACCCCTTTTAAATTTGGATTATTTTGGATCAAATTTTATATGGGTATTTCGTGAATTATCATTACCTATACCATAGAAAAAATACTGGAATGACAACAATCTCCCAGTAATTTTTTTTACACATAACACACTTTAGAAACGCAGATGGCGCCCATAACGAAGGAAGATGGAGGTTCTTTAAAGAAAATCTTCCATACCTATCTCATATTTTTTTTTACAATTTGCAGATATAGGTGATATATGGTAGGCCAATGTACACGTTAATGCGTTAAAATGACGCGCTTTACGATCGACCTAAATGCTAAACTGAGTTCTGGATTGGTGACTCAAAGGGGACGGTCGTTGGACTTTCTAGATCTACTTGTTCTTAAATTTTATTTTAATATGCCTAGTTTACATTATGTCCACTTCCACGGCAACAAGCACGAAAGTAGCGAGGACAATGGGCAGCGCGAGTTGTAACAATTTTTTTTATTCCGGCTATATTCTACCTTATCTGTTGTCAATGTCAGTGAATTACAAAAAAGTGAATTTGTTCAGGTTATTTTAATTGACATATCATTTTTTTTACGTTCGATAATGAAAAAGGAATACACAATGATTCCTGCAGCTGGGTAGTCTGTCGTAAAAGGCGACAAAAGAACTCACAGCCAGGTGGCAGGGCATTTGTCCATCTAGATGACTACGACCCCTGGTTTAGAGTATGCCGCCATAACAACCTTGAGTTGTGTTTCAACATTTGTGGCCAAAGGCCTTACTCTCAAACGCCTTTCGTCTTTCGTTATCATCCGATCAGCTCGAAAAAGTCAATAAAATTTTAGACAGAAGAAGGAAAAAACAAAGATATATTTAAAACAAAAATCATTTATAGTCTAAATAACAAAAATAAATAGAACATACAATAGAAAATGTTCTTAAATATATAAAATAAAAAACGTGTGCGTCTCGGGATGCCCGACAGAAGTGATAACTTATCCTGCCTACCGCTGTCGTATGCGTGAGAGAAAGGAAAGCCAGACAGACTGGCGCCGTAACGCGTTACGTAACGAAGCGGTTTACCCTCCCATAAGAAGTTATCACTTAAACTTAAAACAAACATAAAAAAGTTCTAAAACGCACGACGACAGTCGTTTGAGAGTAAACCTCCAGATTCCAGTGTAGCCTTCGAGGCTGGCAGCACAGTATCCATAGGCGACGGTAACCACTCCCAAACTTATGGGTGCTAGAGTAAGTGTAGCAGCAAGATCGGGGAACGCCCTATCAGCTGTACTTTAGCAATATTAAAACATAATAATATTATTTAAATTATAATGAACAAAATTAGTTTGGATCAACCGATACTGTTGAACAATAAATATTACCAGTTGAAGCCATAAAACATTTTTTATGGCGATTCTCAATCACTAAAAAAAATCTGCAGCGCATTTTTTTCTCAAACGTAAATATTTACGTGTTGCCGTACCTCTGAAGTCTCACAGGTCGTTGGTCTAGTTTCGTTTGGGATGGTTATGTTGAAAA
This sequence comes from Dendrolimus kikuchii, assembly GCA_019925095.2. Lineage (NCBI taxonomy): Eukaryota > Metazoa > Arthropoda > Insecta > Lepidoptera > Lasiocampidae > Dendrolimus > Dendrolimus kikuchii. The sequence continues at coordinate 20,563,461 of CM034395.1, read as the reverse complement.
ATACTCTTACAAGTGATTTCGGTTGCTATGTGGTATACTATACACTTAGAGACATGTTATATCTCAATGACTATACAACAAGTTAGGGTTAGAATTTAAGGAATGTATTTTTAGCAAGGATGATATGGATAGCAAATTTTGGACAGGGACATAGATATATGCATAATATCTTTATATATAAAATTCTTCTATCCTGAACTTCTTCGTGCCCTGAACTATGTCGCTGAACTCCCCCTAAATGGTTGGACCGATTTTGATGACATTTTTTGTGTGTGTACCATTAGGTTCCAGGGTGGTTTAGATTTACAATTGGATCCGGTAGATAGCGTTGCAATCGGGTTCTAACTTTTATTTTTTTAAGGCATTGCAACGTCTACTGGGCCCGCTAGTTATTTTATATTTTTCTTTAACAATTCCTAAAAGAAACTAACATCTGTAACTGTAACTATCCGAAATTGTTCGATAATCCGAAATCATTTGAAATCCGAAATGTATGTAACTGGAACCATCTAATATTATCGTGATAACTGTAGCACGGCAGGAGGCCCTAAGGTCCGCAAATATTTATCTATCGGAATTAACTATTTGTTTTAGCTTTTGGGGTCAAGGCTCTTGAATCATGAGGGTCTAAAGCGTAAAAACATTATCATGACGTATTACCAGACCTCTCATAGATGTCTCACACGAGCAAAATTGAGTCTATCTATGTATACATATCTCTGGCAACGCACGAAGTTGCTATCCAACCAAGCAATGCGGCCAATCTTTTAGAAACGGTTCCTAGTGACAGCAGATTTTCTATTGTTGCTTTTTGATAAACAAATATTCTTGTTCAAATCAAAAATAAATAATTCCCAATAAAAAAAATTTATTACTCAGGAGAATGTCTTTTCTTGCAACACACACTCGGGCCACGAATACAGGAGAAGAATAATTGCAGCGCTTAGTGCCGCCTGCACGAGTACGTCTGAAACTATCGTATGATATCGGTACCTCACACAATGAAGGGAGAGCCGGTGGTACAACCCAGTGAAGCAGCGCTGCACCACTACGTATAACAGCGGTAAAGGTACCTCTGATACACTACAGATACTGATACAGCGGCCCTCTGCTACTAATTCCTAAATGTTCCAACCCTGTATAGCTAAAAGTTTAAATATTAGACGAATCATTTGAAGACGAATTTGAATCACCAAATATATTTGAAGTTTAGGGAAGTGAAATGAGTATTTAGGATAGCTAAACCCACATTAGGCGATTAGTCACTATGTCATTGACCTTAGGGGAGTTCAAGTGTGTACATTAGCGAAATAAATTTAAAACACCGTCCATGTCTATCCGAAAATGATTTAACGGTATGATGGTTTGAGAAACGCTAAAAATACTGTATTTGATTGCGTCTCCCAAGGTTAATGTTTATAATACCAAGGAAGAAGGATACTAGAAATATAACCCGATGAAATCGCAACTAATAATATCTTTTTAAATCCTATCGATTATACAGCGATATTAGTCCTATTTTCTCGCTTTTTGGCTTCTTATTAACACATTTTTAGACCAAATTAGTACTCACAAGTAGTCACAATAGTGACTTTACTTGTGAGTACTGATTAATACTGTTGTATTAATGACTTTATTTCCTACTGATAACTTGGCTTGATTTAAGATCTATGTTTGATATAATAAAATGTAAAAAAATATAGTCTGGAGTAGTTTGAGAATTCATGTATGAGATTTTAATCTATTTTAAACAAAAGAATTGATTACTTTTTGGGAAAAAGCCTCATGTGTTTGTTGTCTTCCATTCTTACATGAGACCCAAGGAAAATGTGTATTGTGAATATGCATACTGCACTGAAAGCAACTCAGTGCTTTGCATTTGTCAGTACATTTCTGAAATTCGCCGAGAAGGTCAAGTAGGTAACGGTATATACGAGTTCATGCGAATGACGTTTGAATTTCCCAAACCTACTACTACAATTTCAACGCAGTTCATTCTTGACTGAAATTGCAGCACCTGTCAAACATGACACTACAACAGGTACCTCCAATTACATCACGACCGCCCAATGACAATGACGTAATTAACTTTCATAGGTTTTTGTTAATATTGGAATAACACTATCGCCACTAATTTTTTGACAAGTCTATGTACTAATGACCCTGACACTACTAAATAAGAGAGATTCATGAAGTGTTAATTTCCCAAAGTTACTACTATTTAAATTGCAACGCACTTCATTATGGAATGAAACTGCAAAAGCCCTTTCTCAAACTCAACTCTACAACATTTTTTGTTTTTTCTTTTATTGCAGGAGTTCAGCAGACACACACGCGGCCCACTTGATGGAAAGCGGTTACCATCGCCTATGGACATTTGCAACACCAAAGGTGCTACAAATGCGCTGCTGCTCTCTTAAAGGAGACTGGAACCTGGTCACTAATGCTGGAACACAACACAAGGTTGTTATGGCGGCATACTCTAGACCAGGGGTGGTCGCCATCCAGTCGAGCAAATACCCTACCACCTGGCTGTGGGTTGTTTAGTCGCCTCTTACGACAGGCCGCCAGGCCGCAGGAAATTGTATTCTTTCTCCGTTCCTGCACGGATAAAATTCCAGTATTTACATCAGTAGGTAGAAGATCCCAGTGACAATGTACATTCACCTCTAGTTTTTTTTTATTGCCTGAAGTAGGCAAACAGGCAGACGGTCCACCTGATGGAAAGCGGTTACCGTCGCCTATGGAAGTTTGCAACACTACGAGTGTTGCCAACGCGTCGCCGACTTCTAAGAAATTTTATAATGCCCTTCTTCTAAAACGCCATATCATAGTGCAAGCGGAAGACCGTAGCGGGAAGTTCCTTCCAGATCATTGTTGTACGCGGAATAAATGTTCTAGAGCACCGTTACGCAGTTCAGCGTAGGAGCTCAAGGCAATGGAGGTGAATATCCCGTCGTTGGCGAGCGAGCGAGTTTGTTGAAATATCTCTGTTTATTATAATGCCCTTTAGATTGGATTTCCTAAAGCTAATTATCATTGAAACGCAAGTGATTTTTGACAGAACTGTAGCAAGCATTCCTCAAACATGACATTACGTCGGGTTCCAGCAATTACACCACAAGAGACCAATGACAAGGACGTAATGAACTTTGAAAGGTTGTTGTTAATATTGGAATAACAGACAATGCACAATCACCTCGACATTGGCATGGTGCGGGCGGCGCGCCACTCAACTCTATTTCTGAACAGTGGATGTGCGCGCGCGCATCAGCTCGTTTTTCATTTTCGAACATTCTGTTATACGCGACACAATTATGTCTACCTGAGAGTTTTGAAGATACGTTTGTCATTTCATTCATGTAAAGGATACGGAAGGGATAATATTGTCTAATGATCTTTTGATCTGACTACATACGTGTGTCTTTTTGAGCTTAGTTCTACCAAGGAGTCTCTCAGCTTCTCAAAGTATGTACTTACTTCTTTTTTACCACGATTTATGTGCCAGCGTAATTTTTTGACTGGAGCCAAGCAAGGGAGTTATTTTGGTACCTAGTTCAACGAGGCACATTCACTAATTAGTAGTAATTTAAAAAAAAAGCAACAAAATATCTATTAACCAATATGATATCTTTTTGATAATAAAATTGCATAGCAAAATATCGCTCTTAAAATACCGGCAAAAGACTTTGTTAAGTGGTAGACGGGACCGACGCGTTGACAAGCGAACTGAGACTTTTAGGTCCTACTTAAAAGTGCTACACTTTACTGGCACCAAATACCTTGGTGTCACCCTAGATCAGAACTTGCGCTTCAACGAGCATATCACTATAGTCCGAAATAGAGCGCGATTTGTGATGGGTCGTTTAGTACCCATGATAGACCAACGAAGCAAAATGTCCCTCAGACACAAGCTTACTCTGTATAAAACATGCATCCGCCCGATCATGACATACGCGAGTGTGGTATTCGGCCATGCCAAGCCTGCCCTTTTAGATAAACTGCAAATCGTGCAGAATAAATTCATGCGCAGAGCCGTCGGTGCTCCCCTCTATATGCGTAACGTCGACCTCCACCGCGATCTGGAGCTTCCCTCCATCAAAAACTACATTACGTCGCTCTCGCGTAAGTATTTCGATCTCGCGCCGCACCATCGAAATCCTCTCGTCGTGTCCGCGTCCGATTATAAGCCTCGTCGAAAGGCTCTTGTTCGACGACCGCGTAACGTCCTGACGGACAGAGTCGACGTTATTACGAAACGGCTGGCCCGGATCAGTCCGCCTACGGTTAGGACGGTAGGCTGGCAGGCACCGACAGACAGACACAGACGGCGGCGTCTCAGACGCCGCCAATCAAGATCTCTCCACGTCCCCGCGAGGGACGCTAGGAGACATAGCCCCCCCACAGGATAGACTAGGCGTGTTGCTGGGAAGTTTCTTTCGCCGTTTCTTCTCTCCCAGCCATAACACGTTGCGAAACGGCAGTAAGATAGCGTAGGCCGCCGCGAACCACCGATCCCGGCCCGCCGGGATCCTTCCCCTCGGGCTTTATATTACCCGTCGCCCGTTCTCAATTAGTGCTTTGTGTCGCCCTATGGTGGGCATCATTAAATTCATCCCCCTCTCATGGCAACAGTCCAGTCGAGGTAAAACTTCTTTGGGAGCTCCCTCGAGCAAGTTGCCCCCCCGGGCTCGAGCGCCTTCGCTTCGCGAAGGCACTCGCCCCAAAAACCCCGGTAAAGTTGTAAGGTCTCCGGACCAACAACATAAAGTCAAGTCCAATAAAAAAAAAAATCGGGTTCTAAGCGTATTAATTCTGTGTAACAACATATACATTGATCAGAAAAGTATAATATCTATATATATATAGATGGAGTAACGCTCGCGGACCGCGTTCGTAATACCGAAGTAAGAAAGAGAGTTGGTCTGAAAGAGAGTGTCAGGGTGAAGGTAAGGAAAGGAATGCTCCGGTGGTTCGGGCATGTGGAACGAATGCATTATGAAAGAATGACTAAACGGATATACAATGCAAAAGTGGATGGATGCAGAAGTCGTGGAAGGCCACGACACACCTTCCATGATCAAATTGATCGTGTACTAGCAGAAGGTGATGTCAGGAGCCTTAAGAACAGACGAGCTTGCATGACAAGAGTTATGAATGTCAAAGAGGCAAGTGAAGTGTGTAAGAATAAGCCTAAATGGCACTCTGTTGTTCGTGCCTACCCCGCAAGGGAACTGGCGTGAAGTTATGTATGTATGTATGTATATATATATATATAGATACATATACACCTATATACATAGACACACACACACACACACATACATGTATGTATTAAATTTGCATGTGGATTCATTCTATACTTGTACTGTGCGCATTCAGAAAAGATTTTGAGAATTCAACCTCTAAGGCATGTAAGCGGCTGTCTTTTAACTTTTTTGACTACTCAAACCATGACTATTTTTATTTTAAGCCGCTGGCAACAGTTAAAAAGTTTACGAGTGCATGCCAAACTTGATTTTACGCAATACAGTACACTAATCTGCATTTCTTTGATATGAATTATGTACGAAAGAATGCAATTTGTTCCAAGTTAAAGCAATTTTTTTCTCAAAATCAAGGAAACAATGCATCTGCATATTATTCATACATCGGGCATCATTGAGCTAATAAGCTCATCAGCTCATCAGCTCAATGTCGGTCATAATATAGTAATGTTATAAATGCTTACTATAAAATCATTGCAGTAGGAATTTATTAAACATAGATCACATTCCATTTATTTGGATTGTGTTTTTTCTTTCGACACCGATATAAGTATGTATGTATCTTCTGTGTGGTTATAAATATCAGATATTTAAACCCCGGTTAATGGGATACTTTTCTCGGCATATGAATCTACAGTTTACATCAACGTTACCGTGGAGAAAGTACTGAATTAATAAAACCGAATGAAATAAATACCACGTTTCTGGTAAAGCGTGACAATTAATTAATTGAAATTAGATCAGTTTTATTACTAGGTACTTGATTTAGGAAAAGTTTTCGTCCTTAATATCAGGCTAGATTTTTATCGAACTTCAACCCATAAACTTTTTCCACCAATGTGCATAATTATTTGGATTCTTTGAATTTTCAACTAGGCTTTTTTTTAAGTAACTAATAAAATGTAATTAATGACTTTATAAATTAATACAATAACAGAAAACTTAACTTAGTAATATTGTATTCTACCCAGAGTTCCTCAAGACTATAAGTAGAATACTGAGCCAAGTGAACGTTTTCTATCTGTAAGGTGGCCAGAAGGCTGGTGGCTACGTTTCCTCGCTGGATCGCCATACTGATCCTTTGTCCGAGGTGGGCACCAGTCCTCTGATCACATGTATAAAGAATTAATCATTTTGATAAATTGTTAATAAGTTCTTTGACACCGATGCAGTTTAATTCAATGGCATCATAATGTCGGTCGTAGGTCATAACACTCTTTGTGTTATGTTGTTAAATAGCAATAACACGCTGCGAAGCGGTGTACATAGACTAGGAAGTAAAATTAAATTTTAACCTATATGTATGACCTTCAAAAAGTGTCCTCCTGTGGAACTTATTTTGAATAAAAACTTTAATTTGAATTAAAATCGCTGATTTTTTTACTGCTACGGTACAAAAGACAGGCTGATAGCTATTAAATGTGATTACCGTCAGCTATGGACATTTGTAACACCAAAATTGATACCTGGCGTGAAGTTATGTATGTATGTATGTAAAATTGATACCAATGCGCTGCTAGACACTAAGGAGGCACATGTACTTGACCACTGATGCAACATTTGATTTAATAATTTTGAACGCATATAATCTAATTATATTATCAAGCGAAACAAATCGAAAACACAGTTGAAATTCTTGAAATGCAACCCATCTCCGCACTCCACGTCTCTATTCCGCACTCGATACCCTTTTCCCAATTTACTTAAAAATAGGAAAATAATATTGCGTATATGTTTAGGAATTAAAAAATAGAAGCGTCCTGTCTTCGACCGACACTATGATGACATTGAATTAAGCTTTATCGGTGTCAAAGAACCTATTAACATTTTAGCGAAATTGCGCGACTATTTTCATTTTTCATGCCATCCGTTATACTATTTTGCTATTAGTATTTCAGTAATAGGCGCTATTAAAATTCGTATTTAGGGCTTCTGTATTTATGTTCTGTACTTACGGCATCTACTGGTCTAAGTTTGGCAACCAGTTCATGTGCCTTGAAGTTGACTACTCAGTAGTGTAAGAGCTATGGCTGAATTGCTGCGAGGAAACTAGGCTCAAGGGCTGCAATTTGACGTTTAAATAATGTATGGTGTATTGATCGTGTACTAGCAGAAGGTGATGTCAGGAGCCTTAGAACAGACGAGCATGCATGACAAGAGTTATGAATGTCAAACAAGCAAGTGAGGTGTGTAAGAATAGCCTGAATGGCGCTCTGTTGTACGTGCCCACCCCGCAAGGGAACTGGCGTGAAGTTATGTATGTATGTATGTAAATAATGTATGGAAAACTGCTCAAAAAGCAACTCTGGGTTTTCCGTTTGGCATACCTTCACAGAAATTTATCATTACAAGCTATGCATGATTTGGTATAATAAATAATACAGGTGTTTATATTTTTTTCAAAATCAGTCGATTCGATTCCTGACGATTTTTCAAAATTCTAATAATATCAGTTTAGTTTCGGGACTCCTTTTAGTTTTTTTCGCTATTTCGGGTAGTTTAGGATTTGTACCTGAAGCCACACTTGAAAAATTCACCTGTATATACTAAACTCTTAATTGCTGTGTGATGGAATAGAAAACCTTTGTTCTAAATTTGTCTGTGAGATATATCTCCAATGTCAATAATTATCTGTCTATATTTTGACAAATTATATCAGGTACATGGACTGCTCAAAATTGCAACCGTGCTAGGCAGTAATAAATTAATCCACGTACGTGACATAACAGTTCACTAGAAAGCAGCGTAATGTGAAATTTAAATTGGTAATTAATTCCTCATTATGTCATTTAAATCTAGTTCTCTGGACTAATGTGCACATTATTAGAATTACGTTCTGACGGTAAAAGAAAATATTCATCAAGTTTTATCAAAAGAGCAGGTCCGCGCTCGACAGGAGCTCACTTACGGGCTAATTTTGCTTTCATTATAACTTTCATAATATGTATGTAATGGTTTTAAGCTTAATTTTATCAGCCCTTAAGTGTAGGAGACAAACGTTTTATTCTAAACCAACTTGCGTAGATGAGTCACCATGGCTACCTTCCACAAGCGGCTCACAACGACCACGTTTTCCGTTCCACTTGCTTGCGGAAATAACAATCATAAACTCTAGTGGAACGGATTATGGAGCGTTGGTGTCATAAACGACGAAATACACAAATGTCATTGGTTGATTTGAAAATCGCGCCGTTTTCAATGTCAATCGATAGAGAGAGTTAATACTCTGTGGTCAACGCCCGCTTCGACCCACTTCTTGACATGAGTCTTTGTGAGCGCTGTGTGATCGAAAATTATGACGTCATTAGTGACGTTTTCGCCACATCCGTAAGGACGGTGGTCGCCATGTGGAACGGCTGGCGGAGCATTTTGGGTGTTGTGAGCTAATGCCGGAACGCTTCCCATGAGTCATGGTTTATGTCGTGACAATAAACATCATGAAGACTTATGTCTGACAGTTGTAGCGGAAGTAACGGAGTGCTTCGAAAATAAAGTTAAAAGCAACAGACATTTCACGGTTCAGAAAGCATTATACTAATTACACTTGATTGTGTATCGTAAACAAAGCTTAAAAGCGTGCATAGAGGGCTGTGATGCAAGTCATAACAATTGATGTTCATTCGGTTTGAAAATATTTAGTTATTACTTACTATTCATTTATTTGCTTGAGCATTGGTTGCTTTTTTTGTCCAAAAAAGAGTATTATATAGAATTTAGTGTTATAATTCTTATACATGAGTAGGTTGAATTATAATACACCACCAATATCATTTGCCACATCTATACAGATAAATAAAATTGAAGTGTCTGTTGTAATGTCAAAATAACAGCTTTTTAGGAGTTTTTGGCGGGAACTGAAAGGGGATGTTGTGCTGTGCAGTTTTATTTTCTAAACATGTGTAAAATTACTCTAAAATGAACAATAGTTGTAGGATATTGATAGTTTTTGAGAAGTAATTATGTGTTTTTGTGAGAAGTATGAACTGTATAGTCAAATGTGGCCTTTCGAGTTTTCACAAGAACTCCGTTGAATGGTGTAGATTGTAGCCTACAATACAACTACGCCTGACTTAAAGGCCTAGTTGCCAAGCCTTAAACATAAAAAACAGCTTTTTACTAATGTATATGAAAATGTATGGTAATTATACCAAAAAATCATTTTTTAATTTTTTGTGTCTGGATGTTCTGGCTAATCCCTGAAACGGCTGGACCGATTTTGACGGGACTGACACTGGTGCTGTTATAAGGCTATTTTTTATAGGCTTCCGCGAAAAAAAAACTACGCGGGCGAAGTCTAGTGTTAAATAAATATGCTCGAGAATGATACGCGCTTGGCCGATTTATTACTGTTTTATTTATGGAAATATGCGTTTACTTTAATTTGACATCATTTTTTCATTCATATTTTAAATTGGAGGGAAACTACTCAAGACGATACTCTTTGATGTTCCTAATGTTTTGAACAGTCTATATCCTCATCTAAATGTTACTCCTACGCAATACTAAGTAGAGTATGGACATACATAAATCTCTGTGAGATTTAATTTCCGGCTTAGCCTGGAAAGTAACTGCTATTTACTGAAAATACATTTAATATTGGATTTTTATACCTAATGAACTGCTATTAATATTTCTGTTTTCATTTATTGTTTTAACACAATTACACTTTAGATATAAAGTTTATATTTGTGTATTTGTATTTTTATTTTCATTTATATGGCACTGCCTTTATACTACAATGTAGGTATAATTTAGTTTTATTAATAACTTAATTATCAATATAGGTATTTTATTATTATTTTCAAAATAGTAACTAGATTACAAGGTACAACGAAAATCTATTTATTTATTTTATTTTTATGTTTATGGCTTGGCAACTAGGCCTTTAAGCCAGGCGCAGTTGTATTGTAGGCTACAATCGACGCCATTCAATGGAGTTTTTGTGAAAACTCGAAAGGCCACATTTGGCTACACAGTTCACATAGCTCACAAAAACACATAATTATTACTAAAAAACTATCAATATCCCACAAATATTGTTGATTTTAGAGTAATTTTACACATTTTTAGAAAATAAAACTGCACAGCACAACGTCCCCTTTCAGTTCCCGCCAAAAAACTCCATAGATGAGCCTCCACAGATGACATTAAAAATAAAAAAGCGATACACGAGGAAACAATAACAAGGGAAAACCTCCAGAAACTATGAAAAAAGAATACTGCAAATGACAATACCCGTATATGTTGCTTTGGTGATTTCGTGCTTAGGTTGTGGGTTATCTTGCTTGCTAAATGATACCTACTAGTACCTATTTATCTTTTTTTGTGTAACATCTGTGACAACATATTAAGTATTTTAGTTCTGATACTGTTTTAATTTTATAATCTTTATTCTTTGTTTTTGTATTATTTAATCTTTGACTTATTGGGTCTTTTGGTTGTTTCCAAACTGTATCTCAAATAATAAAACGTTGGCTGAGATTATGAGTGTTGTTATTTTGCAGCTTTTCTTAATTAGTACTGTTCATTCTTTCTTATGTGTAGATACATATATATAATTAGATTACATTGTCGTATTATATGTATAAAAAAATTGAGATAAATAATGGCCAATGAAAGTGTAACGTCAAAAAATTACGAAGGATGTATTCTTTAAACACGTAAGTTTCAGTGTCCATATAATTAAATTTAATCACGTGTCACCGGAAAACGAGTCCCATTAATGATATGAATACAATACAAACTCTATACATGTCCCGCAAAAGGGACTTGTATCGGTTAATTTCCAGCATCCAAAACGGTATATTTATTGCACGAGTTGTGCAGATAGGCAGACAGCCCACTCTAAAGGGAAACTGGAACCTGGCCACTAATGAACACAACTTAAGGTTGTTATAGTAGCATATTCTAGATCAGACCTGTGGCTGTGAGTTGCTTTGTCGCCTCTTATGACAGGCCGCCCGGCCTCAGGAAATTGTATTATTTTTCAGTTACTGCACAGATAAAGTATATATACACGCAACATAAATTGGGTCCCATTTACTGTCAACGATACCACAAAACGTGCTGAAACCTCTCGCCCAATTTCTGTGAGCGATAGCTGACCGAATTCGCGTGTTAATTCCTAGCCAACGATTTGTCCGACCAGTTTTAATTATATCCGCTGCGTTCCATTTTCGCGCTTCGCGACGCAACCGTTCCGTTGCGGCTTCCGCGAGCTGACGTTGACCTGATGACTCGATCGGCTGTCGAACGCTGCATGATATACGTACCGATGTTCGACGCTGTTAATTTAAAACAAGAAAGGACGCTCCACGCTAATTTGCATGCGACAAGCCAGTGATGTGCTTGCACGCTCATCATCGTTGTCTATGGCCTATTTTTTTATTGAAACGGAAACATCGACCGAAGTTGAAGACACGTTGATCTGTCATTGACTTAGAACATTATAAATATAAAACTAGATTTTGTATGTGATAGATTTTGTGATTACTTCAATTTAAAATAGGTAATGTGACTCTCTTTTGGGCTTATATTAGGCATCTTTTTAGATGAAATCAGTCAAAAATTGAAATTATTCATTTCATTTTTAATGGCGTATAAGACGTACATAATATCTTGTAAATATATACCTTATAACGATTGAAATTTCACGTAAACTGCATAAAATGTTTCTGATGTTACTTTTCTACTAAAATGGTAGGGTAAAATAATAGACAATAAATAAAATAGGAACGAGGCTAGACATATTATATCATAATCATTAATATTAATTATATAAAATATAATTAGTATAATAAACATATAAGACAACATACTAAAGTATTGCATAAGTACACGTAATATGCAAGTATTATGTGTATTTCAAAAAGTAACGTTTTCATTCATTCTAATTCAAAAGATAGTGATGTAAGCATAAAGAAAGTACTTAATTATCAATATAATTCTATGTTGCCAAGTTGTCAAGCTGAGAATGAAGGATTAAAAATATTATTTGCATATTGAATCAACACTCCTGAGTAATCGCGCGCATGCACAGCTAAGACAAGCGGCCCATGTTGTTTTGCGCATCAGAGTCTGTTTTATTCGCGATTCGATGTCTAATGGGCACTGGAGCGCGATCAAACGGGATGTTCCGTGCTCGTCAATTAGACGGAATCACACATTTGGCAACGTTCCCGCACAGTTGTTCCACTCTAGACTTAAACTGATTCGATTCGTCGAACGACGCCACACAGCAAACCCTTATAAGGCGATATTGCATCTCTGCTTGAACGAACCTAAATAAAATCTGTGTTAATGGCTTTATGAGCTTCAAAAGCGAAATGTTGGCAACAGTTGTTGTTTTTAATTGTACGTACATATTCGATAACCAGCTTGTTTGTCAAAGCAATACAAGATAATTCTTAGATGTTAACAATCAAATATCTTTTAGACTTTCTTAGCCAATTTAACAAAACGGAGTGTTTATAATATCACCGTCTACGCTATCTGTCAATTTATGGCTTATCACTGTCACATTTCTTAAAAACTACTGAGTTCATGTGCATGAAATTCGGCAGGATTTTTTTTATTGCTGAAGCACAGCAGACAGGCTTACGGCCGAACTGTGACGGAAAGTGGTTACCGTCGCTTATTGACATTAGCAATAGCAGAGGTGCTGCCGCCCTTGAAGGAGTAACGAACCTGGCCACTGATGCCGGAACAAAACTCAGTTATTATGGAGGCATACTCTACACCAGGGGTGATAGCCATCCAGTCGGGCAAATGCCTTACCGCCTGGCAAATAGTGAATAATGTTATTCTACATGCCGCAATAGGATAATATTGTAATAGAATAAAAACATACATACATACATAACTTCACGCCAGTTCCCTTGCGGGGTAGGCACGAACAATAGAGCGCCATTTAGGCCCATTCTTACAAATAAAAACATGTAGTGGAATATCACCATAGAGGCATAGAGTACTTTTTATCTTGAAAATATAATCATTTCCGCGGCATGTATACGAATTTAAAGTTTAAATGAACAAAGCTGCCTAAACGTATTGTCATGAAATTATCAATTAGTTGAATATATTTTTATCATTCGCCCGCTGTCGTTCGTCGCGCGCGCACGTCTCCCGTTCCGCCTCGGCAGTCCGTTATTCGTGTTCGTTGTGTTCGTTCGTTCACCCGGTCGATCTGTATTTTTTCTGTGACAGTGCAGTGAAAAGTGCGTCATCAGGTGGTTTTTCCACCAAATCGTTCGTCCCCCTCAGGGACAATGGACGGCGTGGAGCCCACCCCATCGTTGCTAGAGGGTTTGCTGTCGTTTTTAGACAGCAATAAGCTCTCGAAATTTTTGAGGACTCCGGAGTCCCAATCAATGGTGCCCGTTATTTCGGAACTTAATTCCGAGAAACAAACGTCCCGCGAGTCACACGTCCCCCCTCCCCGCACCCGCATCTGCCGCGAATCGCAAAAACCCCCGCCGCCGCGCTCCGCGGTCCACCTGCACTCTGCCGTAGCGCCCGCGCCCCCCGCATCCATACCCGGCGTTAGTGCGCCCGCCGCCCGCACCCCCGCTCAACGATGCCCATCGTGTGGCACCAAAGTCGCGCGCCTCGTTTTCTCGCGGTTCCGCACGACAAAACCGCGTTCGGCTCTGCGAGTTCGACGACATCGCGTTCACGTTCGCCCATCCATCGAATCGATAGAAATCGATTTATCCTCTGAAGGTCAAAACCTCAGGTGCCCCTCTTCCACCGGCCGATGCTCCTATGGATTACATCCCCTTAGACCGCGAAGACGATGACGGTTTTATAACCGTTAATCGTACTAAAAAACGTAAGACCCAGAGGGAGGTCCCCCCCAACCCCGCCCCACCTAGCCGCCCTGGGCCACCTTCATGACCATCCGCGAGAAAGCATTGGCTTCAACTAAAGAATAAAGGCAATTGAAGCCCGTGATACTCAGAATTATGGTCACGTCTTCAACCACCGCGCCCTAACTACTTTATTATGTGACCGTAAAATCGGTTACTACACTTACGCCCTGCCAGAAGAAAAACGCCTTCGGGCTGTAATCCGCGGACTTCCTCAGGAAATTGAAAGTTCCTATATTCTAGAGGACCTTAAGTCCCAAGCCCTACCAGTGCACGAAGTGCACCGTATGCACAGAGGCGACGCCACAAAGTCCCCTCTAAACCTAGTATTGGTTGTCCTCGACCTCTCCCCAGAGGGGAAAAAGATCTTCGATCTTGAGAAGGTCTGTGGCCTCTCTGGCCTTCGTGTGGAACGTCCACACGAAAAACATACACTGCGGCAGTGTCATCGCTGCCAACTTTATGGGCACTCTGCCCTACATTGTCAATCCCGTCCCAGGTGCGTCAAGTGCCTGGGCGACCACGGGACCTCGGAGTGCACTCGCACCCGGGACTCCCCGGAGCCACCGAGCTGCATCCTCTGCGGCCAAGCGGGTCACCCCGCTAACTACAGAGGCTGCCCTGCCGCCCCCCGACCCAAACGTAAGGTCGGAAAGGGCAATGCCCAAAAAGGCACTAGAAAAGTGCCGAACAAACCCGCATTCGTGGCGGCCCCCCCCCCAGTGGTAAACCACTGGACGGGTCTTCCCACGACGGAAGCGTTCCCTCCGCTAAGGACGCGTGCCCCAGTTATGGCCGGCCTACCCTCGGCCACCCCCGCCCCCGCCCTCGCCCCCATTTCTAAGGGACCTTCAGGGCCATCGGCCCACCACTCTATAGCGGAGGACTTAGCTTTGGCGACTAAATTCGCCAAGAACTTGCCCTTCGATGCAAGAGGTCCAACTCTTGGCTCGGAAACTGAGGCAAGTTTCAGAGTCAACACAACCCTCCCTCCGGGATCAACTCGTGATCGAAATGGATCACGCGTACCTCCTCCAAATACTTAGATCGTTGTAACTAAACAACCTAGTCAAATTATTGTTACCGGTAACAAATGGCGCATGTAGGTAGAAATAAACCACGCTCATTGACTCTGGCGACTTATAACGCCAATGGCCTTCGAAACCAGCGCGACTTGGTCCATGACTTCCTGGTTACCAATCAAGTAGATATACTACTAGTACAGGAGACCTTCCTGAAACCGAGTAATAGAGATCCAAAGATCTCTAACTATCGGATCACTAGACATGACAGGGTAGGCCGTGGTGGCGGCACCCTGATCTATTTCAGAAGATCCCTACACTGCATGCCTGTAGTCACCCCCCCACTAGACGGTATGGAGGTATCCGCCTGCAGACTAGCAATGACTGGCCACCAACCTCTAGTCATAGTTTCAGCATACCTCGCATGCCAAAAAACCCTTATTAAGAAAGACCTAGAAACCCTATTCAACTTAGGCCCGGCTGTTATTATAGCCGGAGATCTGAATTGCAAACACGAGCAGTGGAATTGCAATACCACTAACCCCAATGGCAGAGCCCTAATAAATATATCAGACAATCTTTTGTTTGATATACTAACTCCCATGACCCCCACAAGATACCCCCCCAACCGCGACTGGGGGACCCCAAACACTCTCGACCTAGCATTACTGAGGGGCGTAACCCTTCAGTTCCATTCGATCGAAACGATGGACGATATCGACTCGGACCATCGTCCGGTTATCCTCAGATTAGGACCACAGACAGACCAGACATCTGAAACTAGGACCTCTGTGGATTGGTTGAGACTTGAGACCCTCCTCAAGGCAACCAGCTCACAAGACCTGGACCGCATCCCGGACCACATCGTGTCCCGCCATGACACGGAGACGGCAATCGAGGCCCTCACCAGCCACCTTCAATCCGCAGTGCGGAACTCGTCCAGGCAGGTGCCAGTGGAGGATGACCGCCACTTATGCCTGCCGGACGAGGTGAGGGTACTGCTGAGGGAAAAGAGAGCCGCCTCCAGAGCTCACGACAGATATCCCACCGAGGATAACAGAGTCCGACTCCGCGAACTAGAGCGCGAGGTCAAACTACGTATCCGGGAAGTCAGGGAACAACGTTGGGACAGAACGTTGAGGGATATCGAGCCAACTCACCAGGCATACTGGAAGCTGGCTAGAGCTCTCAAATCAGACACCCTTACTGTCATACCCGCGCTAGAAAGAGCCGACAACACCGAGGCGTTCGATGACGAGGAGAAGGCCGAGTGCCTTGCTCAGAGTCTAGAGCTTCAATGCTCCCCCACTACGCAAAACGTCGACCAGTCACACCTGACGGAGGTAGACTCCGAGGTCGAACGTAGATCCTCCTTACCAGCGGAAACCACACTCGACACGGTCACGGTCGAAGAAGTGCAAGATCTGATCAAGTCTCTCAAACCGCGAAAGGCCCCAGGGACCGATGGCATCAACAATCGCGTTTTAAAACTCCTACCCGCCCATCTAATTATAATTCTAGTGAGCATCTTCAATGCCGCCATAACAAACTGCTCCTTTCCCGCGATCTGGAAGGAAGCAGATGTCATCGGTATTCACAAGCCGGGAAAACCGGCTAATAAACCGTCTAGCTACCGTCCAATCAGCCTACTGAGCGCACTCAGCAAGCTTTACGAGAGGGTCATCCTCTCTCGACTTAGAGATTTTGCCTTCAGCAAACATCTAATACCCGATGAGCAATTTGGCTTCCGTGCCAGACACTCATGCGTCCAACAGGTGCACCGCATCACGGAGCACATATTATCTCACTTTGCCCATCGCCCCCGCCCTATAGGAACAGCCGCACTGTTTCTAGACGTAGCAAAAGCCTTCGACAAGGTCTGGCACAACGGCTTGATTTACAAGCTGTACCAGTTCGGTATGCCAGACAGACTCGTGCTCATCTTGCGAGACTTCCTCCTAGGTCGTAGCTTCCGTTTTCGAGTGGAGGGAACGCGCTCGTCCCCTCACCCACTCACAGCCGGTGTACCACAGGGCTCGGCCCTGTCGCCACTACTCTTCACGCTGTACACCAGCGACATCCCAAAAACTCCAGATGTGGAGTTGGCCCTCTTTGCGGATGACACCGCACTCTATACATCAGATCAAAACCGACAAATGGCTTGCATCCGGCTGCAGACAGCTGTCACAGAACTAGGCGAATGGTTTCGCAAATGGAGGATAGAGGTAAACCCGGAGAAAAGCGCAGCAATGTTCTTTTCCCCGGGCACGCTTCGCTCCCCCAAACGCGCTAGCCTTCGCCTAAAAACCATTTCGCTCTATGACCAACAAATCCCCTGGGCAAAGTACACCAAATATCTTGGTGTCACCCTAGATCGGAACTTGCGCTTCAACGAGCATATCACTATAGTCCGAAATAGAGCGCGATTTGTGATGGGTCGTTTAGCACCCATGATAGACAAACGAAGCAAAATGTCCCTCAGACACAAGCTTACTCTGTATAAAACATGCATCCTCCCGATCATGACTCTCAGACGCCGCCAATCAAGATCTCTCCACGTCCCCGCGACGGACGCTAGGAGACATAGCTCACCCCACAGGATAGACTAGGCGTGTTGCTGGGAAGTTTCTTTCGCCGTTTCTTCTCTCCCAGCCATAACACGTTGCGAAACGGCAGTAAGATAGCGTAGGCCACCGCAAACCACCGATCCCGGCCCGCCGTGATCCTTCCCTTCGGGCTTTATATTACCCGTCGCCCGTTCTCAATTAGTATTTTGTGTCGCCCTATGGTGGGCATCATTAAATTCATTCCCCATTCATGGCAACAGTCCAGCCGAGGTAAAACTCCTTAGGGAGCTCCCTCGAGCAAGTTGCCCCCCGGGCTCGAGCGCCTTCGCTTCGCGAAGGCACTCGCCCCAAAGACCCCGGTAAAGTTGTAAGGTCTTCGGACCAACAACATAAAGTCAAGTCCAATAAAAAAAAAAATATATATTTTTATCTTTCTCCCAAAAAATGTTATATTAGTTTTCACGAGCTATTCAAAACACACAAACAAAAGAAACAAACGGGAATTTATTAATAAAAATCCAAAAAACGGGAGATTTCTGTCCCATTTTGACAATGGTACAGTTTGTAGACTAATGATAACAATAGGTACAGCAATTACAATAATATACATATAATATACATACATTAATAAATAAGTTGGCTGATTAGAATTTTTAACTAGAATCGTACCTATATTTGTATAACGACCTTTGTGGTCTAGTACCTAGGTCAAATCTCCACTGTCTAATTGATGCATGGGACTCCTCGTCAATACATGGGTATTTTGGTTAATGCAATCTATAGGCATTGTTTCTTAAATTAGGCTAATATTGCTTTTTGTGCAATGTAATTTTTAATATTTGTAAAACTTTGTATAGAATGAAATGCGAAATTAACATATCGCGAAATGTTTACTAATGATATTCTATAAAAGTAATATAAAAGCCTGCAAAAGTAATTGACGTACATTGGGTACAAGCTAAACGTTCTGAAATGATATTTGGCAGAAGTTAAACAAAAATCCTCCAAATTATAGCGCCCACTACTTATGTTTTGCTTGCTTTTCACGAACAACTTTCGTTTACACGTTAGTGTTGTTGATAATTAACAACAGTTTTATTAAGATATTCATTACGTATTTTATACGTAATTGCTTGTAATAAAATGCTCAGTAAATTCTTTATTTAATTAAGACATCGAATCAAAATTCGTGTTTTCTTAGTCGCTAAAGAATTTCGTATCGTTCCAATAACATAGTTTCGAATATTGATCTGGGAGCGCATTTTTTTGATCTATTGTGTGGAGTGTTTATTATAGATATATAGAAGATATTTTATCCGGGCAGGAACGGAGAAAGAATACAATTTTCTGCGGCCGGGCGACCTGTCGGTAGGGTATTTTCCCGACTGAAAAAAAAATGGCAGGGGTTGAATGTTGTTTTAATGACCAGACGGTCAATTCGACTACTTTTTATAATTCAATATTGACCTAATTTACATAGAAATTTTATGTAATTTTTGTATAATGTAATAATTTTTTTTCTTGTATTAATTGTTTGAGCGAATTTTTTTTTTTTTTAGTGGAAACTTGATTGATATATGTATTGATTTTGTGTTTTATACATACATACATACATAACTTCACGCCAGTTCCCTTGCGGGGTAGGCACGAACAACAGAGCGCCATTTAGGCCCATTCTTACACACCTCACTTGCTTCTTTGACATGTGTTTTGTGTTTTATATTTAAGAATATTAATTATTGTATGTTTCCCAAAGAAATAAAATAAATAAACTCAGAACGTTGCAGCTTATAGATTTTGTACGAGCATACGCACTTTAGATGTCATAAGTAGGTACAAGTAAAATGAGTCCAATAGCTCATTCATTATACTTTAAACAGTATTAGTTATACTTCTTTCTATCATGATATTTTAAAGCTTAGATAAAAAGACGGCGTCTCTGGTTGAGTGGGCTAAGCCTTTGCCGGCCTACCTAACTGCAACGCAATGGTTCCGAGTTTAATTCCTAGTATGGTGAATTTCGAAAACCAACTTTCCGTTATTTACTAAGGTCTGGGTGGGTGTTTGGGATCGGGCCCAGGGTAGTCCATTGTACATTACCCATTACACAATCGTAACTTGTTTAAATGGGGAATATGCAATGTGGGTGTTTGTCTGTCGATTTTAAAAAAAAGTGTTATTTTTACTCCTGTTTTTTTATATTATTATTTAAAAATATTAGAATTAATTTTAATATATGTTCGCATCCCTATTGTAAACCAAAGATGGCTTACATATAATTATACTTGTTTGTACCTATTTCTAAGAATAACCGTATAACATCTTAGCAAAACTTGTTTGCTTGTAAATAAATATTTGAAAAAATCAGTCTGTGTTACTCAATTATGTAGTTGGCTGCATTTAAACATTAAACTGTGCACGTAATATTATCGATACATACAATAGCATTCACAGGTGCATCTAGCAGTCGTAGGCGGTTATTATTCTGAATGAAAATATAGAAATCACGTGGGTCATTGACGTTTCTCTAGAACTGTGCGTGTTTGATTCCGGAAAAAACAAAGGATCGTTTGATATTCCCGATAAACGTTTTTCAAACAGATTCATTATGAGTGTTATATAACACATACGTGTTACATTTGTTTTAAGATTTTTTTTTAACAGTTTACACGGATAAGGTATGTCTTTTGGTAAAGAAACATAGATAAATAATCAAAGTCAAATGCTGCATGGCATAATTCCCACTGGCAACAATGGATTTATGATCTGTAACTAGTTTCATAGGAAAATCTCTTATTTATATTTGCAATTGGTGGTCTCTATGATACAGTGCAGTGGTCAGCAAAGTGTGGCTAAAGAGCCGCATGTAGCTCTTTGGCTCCTTAAATGCGGCTCTGGCACGAATATCCACGGAAGGCGCAATAATAAATCTTATTGATGACAACTTGGAATCATGACTAAAATTAAAAACAACAACATACAAACCTGACTTACTCAAACTTCCCAAGGAGATGCAAGCACATTACCACAGTACTACTTATTTAGTGTAATAAAAGTTTACTAAACAAGCAGATTTGACTCCCAATTTTTTTTTATTGTTGTAATGTTCATATTTGGCTCTTTGGCTAATAAGTTTGCCGACTACTAAATCTAGTATATTAAGGATAAGTATTGGTCCCAGGGTCGGATTTACCTTAAGTGCCGCCCTGGGGCACCGTGAAAAATACCGCCCTATTATCGATATCCTGCACTATTTGAGCAAGAGACTGAAAAAATAATTATGCACTGCAACTAGACTTGTAAACATAAATATCCAATGAGAATTCGATTTTTAAGATATGGCATGAAACCAATAACTTCCCAATTTTTGAAAATCATTGATTTTTATTGCAGAAAGTTGAATTTTTTTTGCTTACACTCCAAATTTTTCCGCCCTCGAAAATTTCGCCGCCCCTAGTGCCCCTAGTGTAAGTCAATCGCTAGTTGGTCCGTTTAATTTATTGAAATGAATTCGGATTTGGTTTAAAAAAAACCTGAGATACATAAATAATTATGAAGTAAAAGAATTTTTAACTAGACGTGATGCTGGGGAGTTTCTCGTCACTTCTTCTCTTTAAACAGCCATAACACGCTGCGAAGCGGTGTACATAAAATAGGAAATTGATTTAAATTTTAACTAACGAGTGTATGCGTGATGTATGACCTTCAAAAAAATTAAATGTTTTATAGTGGAACTTAGTTTGAATAAAACATTTTAAATTTCAATTTGATTCGCGGTCGAATAAATTTCATATATGAGCTTTCCGTTATTTAGGTACTCCTTAATCTGTGTCTGGGACCACCCCATAGTTATAACTTGTCTTACTTATAATACAGCGTAACTTGATTAGATTATGGATATACAATGCGTGTGTCTATTAAATTAAAAAAAATAGTTTTATCTGTAATCTGTGCGATCACTATTTTTTGAAGTGAAACTTCTTTAGAATCGTTATGATTTGAAACACGAGGAAACGAAAAAGCGACACTAAAAAGAGATAAACTCATAAATCTATAGGACTAAGCCCGCGAGAGAATGAGATAGAATACATTATATTTAATAATTTAAATACTATGCTCATACAGATAGAGTTGGAAATGTTTTGAAGTTTTTCGTTAAAACTTAAAATATTGTAACGATATAATATATGAAATGAAATGTCACGAAATTTAGAATCCCTCCCACCCCTTGTCGTTGGGAGGGATTCTTGTCATACTTTGTTTTACTTCTACTGCGTGTGAACTGCACTGCACAGACACCATTTTTTTCTTCTAAAATAACACTGGATTTTATTATTAATTCATAAACAGGCCTTTTTTGTCACTTCCTTTTTGGGGGCACGCTAATTTTTGAAAGTTAAATCTATAATTTATTGCTTGCTCCAGTCCAAAAAAAACCTATTAATTTTTTTTTTTTTTTATAAAGGTACAAACATTGTTTTTTTCTTCATTTTTCAGTTTTTATGGCAATTTTTCGTATTTTCTAAATTTCCTTTAAGGGCACTGCGTGCCCCCACAAAAAGGCCCTGGTCATAAATATACATAAAAATTAATATGACTGTGACATTTCCACAGATTTGGAAATGTAATATAAACATTTAAGTGAAGTTGAAAAGTAGAATGTTTTGCAACTCCTACTTATTAAAATGTAAATGCGTTGATGTCAACTAGGAAAAAAATTAAGTTTGTCACTGTAAAATGCTTTGAACCTTGAAGATTATGTAGTCAAAGGCTTTGAGTAACATTAGTGTTTGTTGATATACAATTTCATACTCATTTCACTTGCGTATGGACTACAAATCGAAAGTTATCAACATTTTATTCATACATTTTCAGACGAGACAAATTGTAAATTAGCTTTCGAACTATAACGTGCTGTTTTCTAAATGTTCTCTACGCAATTTGGTGAATCTGTTTAATATCATCTGGAACATTTCTTTGTGCCTTTGATGTCTTGGTGTTATCGGTTGCAAGGGGAAAACAACAGCAATTGCCAAAAGATTCATCAGAATATTTTAAAACTCTTGTGTCAAGAATGCAAGGTTGTTGATGTCGAATTAATATACTTACTATATAACTGGCAGACCACTTTTGTTTTCCAAGTGGTGTATGAAAAACAATTTTTACGATCGCATACATCCTCGGAATGATTTCAAAATTCGGGACACTGAACGTTATGATTTTATCATCAATAATAATTTCCGGAGAACATTAAAATCCGTCTGCTTTTAGACTAGTACTCATCCGGACCATCGATTGGCGCATATTAATAAGTTTTACGACCTAATGCAGGTACATCGGTTTTGCGCCCAAAGCAGCTGTAAGACCTAAACACGAGTGGTCCAAACTCACACATCGATGCTCGCGTTCGTATTGTGAATAAACATCGTAATGTAGCAGATAAACTAGGATGGTAGCCAAGACGAAAATATGCCACGGAGCGTTTTTCCATTGGATTTTGCGCTTTGGAAACGAACTGTAGTCGCGACACAACCAACTTTCATTGTTAGCTTCCCGACGGAATGTCACGAGATATGACGATGTGCAAAGCTTATTTGCTTGTTTTCATAAGTAGATATCGACCGGATGTACACGAATGCTTTATGATTTCGCTTTTAATATATAGGATTGAAGCACACTGGTCGACGAAAACGCTCCGTTGTATATAATCGCTATTATTTCGATTACGATCTAAAACCGCTCTAGAAAGCTTAATCCTAGAAAGCATTAGTGTTTGTTTGTGTACCTAGTTGATTGTAGTGTGAGTTCATTGTGTATGTCCTGTGTTTGTGTATGTCTTGCAAGGTCGCACGTGGACTGCTCATAATGTACGAGACAGGTCGATGCACACGCGTCAAGGTGGGCACGGAAATTTTCATTCAACCGACTGTTCTATTTACATCAGCGATAGCCACAAAATTTATTATAAGTGGCACATTGCGCGCGCACTTCCTCCACTGACGTAGGCAACAATGAACCTTCGCGTGCTTTTAGTGAGAACAGATCGTACAGTACCCGTGTAATTTTACGAGCACTGCGGGAAGCAAACGACTTTTTCTCGGAACACATATTTTGGCCACCAGAACGTCTTGCATTGAGTAGACAAAAGAGAAAAGAGACGTGACTAATTTGAGTTTCGTGAGTGACAGATGTCGTCCCGAATGGCAGCGCGTTTTCCGCGTTAGGTGTGCGACAGGGGTGCGATACTGTGGTGGTCGATTGAATGCGCTCGCGCTTCAGGAGGTGGTGTTTACGTCCGTGTTCACTGTCAAACGTGTTATCTGTTATGTGAGCATTGAGCAGGTGCGTGTGCGTCTAGCGCTGGCGTCGGTGTCGCGGCGCGCGCTTCGCCGGCGGCTATATTTGTGTCGCGCGGGCGGCGTTACATAAAACTGTCGTGTGTCGATCCTCACCTCCTCTATCTTGAGGCTGGTGCGGACCACCTTGCGGGTGACCGCGGTCTCGTACGTCTCCTCGATTGTCTCCGCCATGGTTGCGAGTCGCGAGCGCAGCGGGCGACGCGCGCGGTAGTTACGGCGGTACTGAACGGAACGCGTTTATTTTTAGTTTGCGGCGTGGTGCGACCGGTCCGCCAGTGGTGCTCGGTGCCTACTGCCAGTCAAGAGCACCACTCCACCGGGGTGTTATCCCCGCGGCTCCTGCCGTTCCCATTTCCACAGGCGGGTGGAGCTGTCTCGAAAACAACGACCTAAGCTCAGGAATTGAAAACAAAACGACATTTGTAAACAATAAAATAGTATTCCTGAATGAACTACATTTCGGGACAGTTAATATTCATTTTTTCGTTACCATGAAGCTGCAAGTAAAGATTTGGCTTTATTACGACGTGATATTTGTAGGAATATGTTGTTGCCAAGTTTTAGATTGATGTTGTTTACAGGGTTCGATTTTATCAATCTCATGCCACGCTTGTCATGGTAGACTTGTTATTTGGGAGGTTTTATCACTACTAAAATAAAATAAAAAACGAACAATTTCGTTTATGGTTGGTTAAGCACGACTCGCATGATGAATTGTTGAATATTATAAAGAATAGCCAATGACGGTGATACTGTAGGTAGATACCTCACCCTAGACCGCAGACTACAAACCCTTTAAACATAATTCGAGTACATGAATTTTTAAATAAAATATTATTATTTTAAAATGAACAATAGTTTTATAATATTGATAGTTTTTGAGTAATAATTCATGTACATTTATTGGACCATTATATATAATCTAAGAGTACGGACAACTAAATAGTTAAAACTAGTGTAGATTATGTAGCAGATCTCTGCCAGCGGGGAGCGAGCCCAGAAGGCTGGCTGCATTGCCACGCTGTATAGCAATGTTTATTTATTGTGCGCAATATGAGCCAGTATATTATAAAGTATTTATTACATTACATTCGCATTCTGTATATGCTTTGATTTATTTAAAATTTTCTTGTTACGAAAATTGGTGTAACTTTATTCTGGTATAATTGGCAGCAATAATTAAGGAAAAATTTATTTGATTCAAAGTAAGAGGAATACAACAACCTTCTCTTAAACAAGCATTTCTAATAACTAAAAAATACTTAGTGTGGGTAGGTAAGTATGCGTATTGCTATGTACTTTTTAGGCGTCTTTTTAGTTTATCTTTCTATTGATTATAGAATTTGGTTTCTTTTCAATTTTTCATTCTAGTATTATTTTCATAAAATTCTCGCATAGTGAAACATGATGATATAATTATGAGAAAATACTGAGTTTTTTTAGTTTCAATTAAAGATGAGAGCTTAGTACAAGAAAAATTATAGCAGATTTCGCAAACATAGTGGTCAGTTTAATTTCTTTAGATGAATATTTGTTTCATAATGTATTTGAAGAGGAAATAAAGTTATATGTAGTTACTGAACGAAAATGACATATGTAATTTTTATTTTCTTTTCATTTCATTTGTAGCACCTTTGGTGTTGTCCATAGGCGATGGTGACCACTTACCATCAGGCGGGCCGTCTGCCTGTCTGCTGAACTCACAATAATACACATAATAAGATTAAGTTTTAACGGTTTTAAGCGCCTGTGTCGAATAAGTTGGGGGTAGACTAAATAACACCTTTAACATTACTCAATGACACTTGACATGTTTATCTTCCTTGATCGCGGCTACTTAAAAGTGGCCGAAATAAAATACAGCGCTGAAAACCGATAAAATTTAATTTCATTATAAGTAATTTTACAGTTTTTTATAAGTAGTTTTTCTTTGTAGTTATATTTTATTCACACCCTTACAAGGTACCATTATTTATGAGCCTTTCTGGAAAGCTGAATAAAAGTAGTAGAATTTAAACGGGGGAATGGCTTAATTAATACCCCACACGAGTGTACAGTGGTTTGCAGCCATAAAAAACTTTATATAGAAATATTGTGTGTCGCAAGTAATAATACGGGTGTTCCAGGGTTAACGACACGGGGGTGTCGATCACCGTGAGTCACAGCACGTGAGTCCCGAACGCACTTACTCACTCCTTTGTCATACAACCTAAATACTTGTCTGATATTGCTACTATACTGTGTCTGGGAAAATAAATGTCTAGTCACTTCCATTTGGAGCATAAAATGTGGTAAAAGAATAGGGTATGTACAGTTTTTTAAATTTAATTTCTAATATGCTTACATTCATATACATAAAAACATATTCGACTGTGGCACAGAAACCTCATGGGTTTACCTATTCGTGCTGCAGAGTTGCGTAAAGTAAGTATATAAAAGTTATGATAAATAGTGACACTGAATTTGTATTTACCCAATATTATTGTTATATCAAAATTAGCAGCAGATACAAGGAATTATTATCATCATTTTAGTCTTTACTTCTGATTTGATAATAATTAGTTATCCGAATGCTAGTATAAGGTTCTGATTTAGTCCTAGGTCACGTATGAGCCCGATTACCCCCATTCTATTATACTGTAATATTACTATTGGCATGGAAGAACAAACTATTTTTCCATTTTACAATATTTTCAAATGTTTTGAAACTTACAGAGCCATCTACCGAAACGAACTTAAATTACACATATCATTCAGAACATAGATTGGCAACGTGTCTTTTACGTTCTTACTGATTAATTTTTTTATCTTAAAATATGAGTTAATAATATCATTAATTGCCCAATAAAAACATAACTCTAAAAGAAACTATATCCAATACGCCCACGTGCCGCCAATGGTTCCGCGTTTTATCATTCTTTCAAAATGTAGATCATCTTTATAGTTTGCTGTTTGATATTCCTCCATAGAAATCGATCTTTACAAACTACACTGGACGCGTTCCGTTAGTAGCTCACAACGCCCAAAATGCTCCGTCAGCCGTTCCACATGGCGACCAGTCGTTATGGTCGTGGCGAAAACGTCACTAATGACGTCATTATTTTCGTTCACACAGAGCTCACAACGATCCTTGTCAAGAGGTGGGTCAGTGGGTGTTGATTACAGAGCATTAATTCTCTATATCTCTTGACATTAAAAAAAGGCCCAATTTTTAATCAACCAATGACATTTGTGCATTTCAACGTTTATGACATCAACACCCCATAATCCGTTCCACTAGAGTCTATGATTGTAACGTCCGCAAGCAAGTGGAACGGGAAAAATCGCGGTCGTTGCAAGTTTCTTCTGGAACATAGCCACTATGAATTGGTGTCATTATACAGTTGTGATTTTTTTTTTCAAAATCAGCCAATTCGATTCCTGACTAGGGTAATTGATTTTTCAAATATCACTGTATCTTATAGTTTCAGATTTAACCATGACTTTTTGAAAAATTCACTCCGCATATATTCAGATAGCCAAAATAAAACATGAAATGCATTTCAAAACTTTATTCATTACTCAAACATACAACATTATTAAAAATAATACAAATAAATATGTATGCCTAATACTAGTGTTACATTTCGAGATACTTTCCTTTATACAGATATTTCATTCTATACATACATGTGTATCACTTTAAACATGAAAATATGACATTTTCTAATATATCCAAATCATACATATAAAGGCCATGGTAGACCATGCTAATCATATATAGAAATTCCATATAAAAATGGATTTTAAATGCCATTAAATGTTAACAATTAAAAAATTCATATTTTCACAAAGTTATAATGAATACTAATACTTAACAAAAAAATAATTTGTTTCTCGACGGATGTTGCGAGTTTTTTACTCCACTTGGCTGTAACGAAAGATACAAAATTAAACAAGCTGAGAGTAAACAAAGATAATTTTAAACAATAGGTACTTTGAATCATTCTGTAATCATCATAATCAATATCCTAACGTTATATCCCAGTTGCATTTGGTGTACCTTTTCCTATTGAAGTGAAACTTCTATATAAACGGTCTTAGGATTTTTCTGTCACGAAAAAGCGTTACGGCCGCGTGGAGGAGCGGCATAAATTTAGACTAGACGTGGTGAGAGGCGGCATAATTTTAGAGTATACTATGGATGCGTTTTTTGGTTCCGGATCGAATTCAGTTTTTTGTTTGATAAAATAAAATATGTTTAAATAAAAAATGCATTCATTAAAATGTACCTAACCTAACCAAATCATAATTTGCAGTAAACCTGCGAAAAATCGAAATGTGTACTTAGACACATAGTAGAAGTGAAACTTCAATGAACAAGTGGAAAAACAAATGGCAACGGACAAGTGGTAAAATGAATCGCAACAAAATTTTAACTTGAAGTTTTACAGGCAGGTTTTCAAATTGGATAAGTAACGGTAGTAACAGTCTGCCCGTAAAACTTCAAGTTAAAATTTTGTTGATTCGTTTTGCCACTGATCCATTGCCATTCGTGTTTCCACTTGTCCGTTTTATTTTTCCACTTCGCGTGTAACTTGCAAGAATCAGTTTCTGTGAAGGAATATCAAATGGCAAACCAAGAGAAAGGGTTGTTTTTGAATAAAATGTTCAATTTTCCATCCATTTTATTCAACATGGAAATAATCAAAATTATGTAATTTTAATAGGCATCTATAACTTTATATTCGAAACGCAGGTTATTTTACCCCAAACAATCAAATCAGTCAATGGATAAACATTGACTGCATTCAAATGAGGTGCGGTCAAAGTATCGGTGCAATTTGATGTTTAATTAATACAGTAGCATCTCGATATCTCGAATGTCAAGGGAAGTGCATAAAATTTCGACTTATTGAGTCTTCGACTTAACAAGAGGTTCGAGACATGAAATATTTGATGGCTAAAATCTCGACTTACGAAGGCGCGATTTTGAGTATATTTTTTGAGGAGTTAAAAAAATTAATATTTGTTCATTACCTTATTTATAGTACACAGCTGTGTGACTTAGAAAGTTTAATGAATAGATTCATTCATTGCACATGTACTAGGTAGAAACAATAGAATAAACGCACCGGACATTCCTTTTCGATTTTGTTGCTTCGAATTCGGGGAATCCCAAGTAAGACGTCATTATGTTTGACTAACATCGACTTACTTACTTACTGCGTTGGCTCAGCGACCCAAAGTGGGTCTTGGCCTCCGAAACGAGAACATGCAACTTTTCTCGGTCCTGTGCGGTTTCTTGCCAAACACTGGCTTCTAGCTCTGACAGGTCTGCCTCTACTCTGCCTTCCAGCGATATTTAGGACGGCCGACCGGACGCCGACCTACCGACCGTCCCAAATATGTTTTTCTCACGCTGCGATCCTCTCCCATTCCATCCCATCCCATCCCATTAACATCGACTTATAGTTTGATTTTTGAAATTTGAGTTACCGAGTATAAATATGTACTAAAATGCCTACGCAGAGAAGTAACATTTTGTTCGAGTTACAAAGTCTAAATAATTCAAAATACCAAGTACGGGGGTTTAGTGGAAGGGAAGGGTATTTTTTCTGGACTTAACCCTTTAGCTCACTATTAGCATATATGTGTCCGCGATGAGAGTGCAGATCGCGTTTGTCTTTGTCTTAAGGGTTAACAAGATTCGAGTTATAGAGATTCTACTGTATATGGAAAATATAACATTTTGTTTGAAAGCAAAATTTTCCCTTGGTTTGCTGTTTGACAATCCTTCACAGAACTAGATCCTTACAAGCTTTTTTTTTATTGCCTGAAGCAGGCAAACAGGCGGACGGCCCACTTGATGGAAGGTGGTACACTATGATTTAGTATATACAGGCTGTTCTTTTTTTTTCAAAATCAGCCGATACGTATTCTGACAAGAGGGTAATTGAGTTTACAAAAATTTTATGGAACCACTTTATTTGTCGTTAAGATCGGAAACGAGGCTCCTTTGAGTGTTTTTCGGTATTTAGCATAGTTTAGGATTTGGCCCTGAAGGCCCACTTGAAAAATTCAACCGGTATACATATAACGGTTACCCCTGAGCCAAGGCGATCGTAATCACTTTCCGTCAGGTAGATTTATTTTATAAAACGCACAGGATGGTGTATATAATAACCGTAAGAATGCTCACATGATGCGCATGGTGTTGGTGAACCCGGAGCCCTGCTTCCAGCCGGTGACGACGACCACGTGGTCGCCGGTGTTGATGAAGCCGCGCGCCCGCCCGAACTTCACGCCGCTCTGCACGCGGTTGTCCACGTCCTTCAGCCAATCGCTCGCCACCGGCTCTGCCATAGATAACACACTATAAATAATATAGATGAGCCTCTCTACTAGGGTATATTATGGTTGGGATACTATAAAATATAATATTGTACGAAATGTACTTACTATACCTATATATTCTTCGCTAATTCAATTGTCCCGCTTTTTGTTCTGGTTCTTATAATTATTTTGAAAAAAGAAATAGATTTTTCGGGCTAAAGTAAAAAGTAGTAATAAATACACATACAAAATTCAATAATGAAATAAATAAAATAAATAATAATAAATAGTACTATTTTCCCCTAAATTTCCCAAAAGTACTATATTTGTACAGCTTAAAAATAAAAATACTATATTTTCTTTAAAAGAAGATGGCAACCCTACTCTCTAGCACAAATTATTAAAACCTCCATCACCTCACCCCTTTTCAAAATTCGAATAATCATGAAAATCAGACACTGACTAGATATACAAATGGGGCGAAGTCATATTCTTAGAAAAAGAAAAATGACTATAGTATATAGTCTATAAATGCAAATAAATATAGTATGTTCGTCACCCGTGTAGACGATGGGCAGCACTCCGCGGTAGAGATGCGCCTGCCTGGCGGTCTGCGCGTGGCGCGTCACCGCGATGATGGGGCAGCGCGGCCGGTACTTGCTGAGCAGGTGCGAGGACTTGCCGCTGGTGGTGATCACCACGATCGCCGACGCCAGGCACTTGGTGGACGCCTCCACGGCCGCGATCGCCACGGAGTGGGCCGGGTCGAGCGGGGGCTTCACCTGGACAGCCAAACGTGCATTCCACTAGCCGCTCGCAACACTCAAATCCCTCCAGCCGTTCCACATAACGACCACGGTCGTAATGTCTACATTCATTGATGATTTTGATATTATTGTTATTACATTGGTTAGCTTTAAATTTTATATTTTAAAGATTAACTATAGACTTGTTTTAGAGAGAATTAATTTGATTTTATTTAGTATATTTAATTTAAAATATTGATTTGTGGATTAAGGTTTAAATAAAACACGAAATTATGAACTATTAACGAAAAACTTCAAAATATTTCCAGCTCTATCTACATGAGCATTGTTTAAATTATTAAAAAAAAATTAATTTTATTTGATTTTGGTTTTTCCGACGTTTCGACCACTTCTCAGTGGCCGTGATCACGGATTACCGCGCTTAAAACCGTTAAAACGTAGTTTTATCATGTATACAAGTCGCGAAAACTTAAGAAAATATTAAATTCTAATTTAATAATTTCTTGACGTAAAGTTGCAAAATATGTGAAGTCACGCCAGGGAGAGAGAGGGGTCTCACAAATTTGACCAGCTGTGACAACGACCGGAGAGGGGCTAAAATAATGAAGTTCGTGTGATGTAATTTGTGAATGTGTAATTTGTGAATGTGTATTTGTTAATGTGTAATTTGTGTAGGTAGTTCAACTTGGCACTGACACCACTTTTTCATATATTCTTTTGTCCTCTTACGTCTGTCTTTATTTAAGGATGTTAGTGGTGTTAGTTTAGGGATGTCCTGTATAGGGCGGAGGAGCGAGGTGGAATGCTCCTCCGTCTCAAAGGAAGATCTTCCAGCGAGGCTACTGTCATGCCTCGCAGGCCGAGGCCCTTGTACTATTGTTGGAAATTTGTATATATTCTTTGCGAGTGTCGGGAATCGTTTGCGACCTCAATTATTGCACAGCGCCATCTACTGGCTTGTAAGTGTTCCACTACAATACTGAATTTATTAAATGCCTTATTATCTTTTACTATTGGTCGTCTAGTGGTCGAAATTCGACCACAATTAATTTAAACTTTAAGTTTGAACATTATTAAGGTTCTGTTGTCAAAGACAATACTTCTATAATCAGAGATTTCGCCAAGGCTACACTGTTAATTTGACTTTAACAGTAAACAAAAGAGTATATATGCGCGTGTGTGTTAAATATGTGTGTGTGTGTAATGTTTTTTTTGTTGATTTCATGTATTTTGTATGCATAATTTTTAAAAAATATTAGCATTCTGCACTCCTTCTCTATATAAACAACAAGTGTGCGAAATTTCATACTCCTCCGTCCGCGCAATTTTCGTAAAAATGGGTACAAAGTTTTTGCTTCACGTATAATGGATATTTGATCTTTTCTAATTCTTCCCGAAATTCTACAGTTGGTAGTAAGTCGATCTTACGTCGGCAACGAGGTCGATGAAGAGCTGCTTGTGCCAGATGGCGGCCTCGGCCTCCTTGCAGATGTTGGCCATGGTCAGCACGCACTCCGTGGGGTAGTCGCCCTTGGCGGTCTCGCCCGAGAGCATCACGCAGTCGGCCCCGTCCAAGATGGCGTT
This sequence comes from Dendrolimus kikuchii, assembly GCA_019925095.2. Taxonomy (NCBI): domain Eukaryota; kingdom Metazoa; phylum Arthropoda; class Insecta; order Lepidoptera; family Lasiocampidae; genus Dendrolimus; species Dendrolimus kikuchii. The sequence goes on along the minus strand of CM034395.1, from coordinate 20,530,713 downwards.
CGCCACGTCCGACACCTCCGCGCGGGTGGCGCGCGGCTTCTTCACCATCGACTCCAGCATCTGGGTTGCACAGATCACTGGTTTGCCCACCTGGAATATTTAGCAATTACATTTCACACACCAATAATAATATTCAGGTCTCCTCATGGTACTTTCCTTTAGTCTTGCCTGCATACTAGAATTCGCCCGCGACTCTGTCCACGTTGTACTGATAGCAAATCGTATTTGAACGAGCCAATTTTTATGCACCGTGACTACTCTAAACTACCTTCGAGAAAAATCGAATAATCGAATCCCATTACGTAAAGTACGGTATTATTTAAAAAAGAATGTAAGCAATCGCTTGACATTAAACTGTGTCGGGATAAGCTAATTTTTATGTGCCGTAACAATTTCAAACCGCTCCCGGGAAAAATCCCGCGGGGTTTCCGGGAAAGTAACACAGATTTATGACAAAGAATTTGCTATTGATCACTGAAAATAATACATCGGAATCCGATTTTTTTTCAACCTAGCCACTTTAAATCGCTCCCAAGAAAGAAAATTCCCGCGAGATTTCAGATATATAAAATACCGCAAGTTTATAATCCGGGAATTTGTGATCGATAATTGAAAACCGTGACGAAATCGGCTCAGTAGTTTTTACGTGAATCCCGAATGAACAGACAAACACACAAAATCTAAAAAACAAAAAACTACACTTACAATTTTATACATAAAATTAACTATATAGCGAACATATAAACTTATTTAGTATTTCAGTTATCGCTGAGCAATATTTATTTTAATTAATCATAATTACCGAAACCTTCAATAGAAACGCAGCCAAAAAAAAAACAAAATATCCAAATTAATTTCATTTCATCATCCAAAGGATTATACATATATTCAACGAGGTAATTCTGCCAGCTTTCTACATAGAATTGCCCAGTGACAGTGATCTGGTCAGGCTGGACGAGATTTAGTCTAGGTTTGTTTAATTATTCTTTTATTAAAAACACTTAAAAGCATTACTACTGCTCTAGAGGGCAACCCCTAATGCGTATCTCTTGTTTAAAGAGCAGGCGGTACAGGTTACATTGTATTACATTTTTATATATTTGCCCCCGGAAGATTTACTTCATTTTATACCGCAAACTATACCATCACCCGTCTATCTGTAAACTATATAAATGACAAAACATGATAGATAACAGGGACCAAGTGGACGCAGTAGATTCAGTGGGCCCAGTGGACCCAGTGGATCCAGTGGTCCAATTGGACCAAGTTGACGAATTGGACAAAATCAAAAAACCTATCCTAGTTTCCGGGATAACCTTTACATAAATCTATCCCATTATCCGGGATAAAAGGTATACCTTGGCCACCCTCGGTATTAAAATTACATATGTACCGAGTTTTAGTCAAATCGGTCCAATAGTCTTTCCATATAAGATAACAAACAGAGAGACAAATATATTTTTATCCCGGAATCTATCCCATTTTTCGGGATAAAAGGTATCCTATGTCCATTCTCGGCATCGAAAAAAAAAATATATATATACCGGGTTTCAGCAAAATCGGCCCAGTGTTTTTTCCGTGAAAACGGAACAGACAGACAGACAGAGAGTTACTTTTGCATTTATAATATTAATAGGGATATATACTTTTAAGTTAGATTTATTTATAGTATAGTTTTATTTTAAATTATAATTTAAATTGCAAGTTAAATTTAGCAGCAGCGCATTTGTAGCACCTTTGGTGTTGCAAATGTCCATATTCGATGGTAACCGCTTTCCATTAAGTGAGCCGTCTGCTTGTCTGCTAACTCATGCAATAAAGAAATATATTTAAAACTCTATTTAAAGTTATAAAAATTGAAAAATATGTTAGGAGTAGACTTACCCTATTGCATCGTGCAATCATGGTCTTTTGTGCTAGGAACACCTTCTCGGGGGGGATTTCAATGCCAAGGTCACCACGCGCCACCATAATGCCATCGGACTCCTGAAATTACGAAATATCATTTCATTATGTAGATTTCTTACTCAAGTTGTAATCAAAGTAGATAGATAACTATATATATATATATGCATGATGAAAGAATGACTAAACAGATATACAATGCAAAAGTGGATGGATGCAGAAGTCGTGGAAGGCCACGACACACCTTCCATGATCAAATTGATCGTGTACTAGCAGAAGGTGATGTCAGGAGCCTTAAGAACAGACGAGCGTGCATGACAAGAGTTATGAATGTCAAAGAAGCAAGTGAGGTGTGTAAGAATGGGCCTAAATGGCGCTCTGTTGTTCGTGCCTACCCCGCAAGGGAACTGGCGTTAAGTTATGTACGTATGTATGCATATATATATATATATATATATATATATATATATATATATATATATATATATATATATATATATATATATATATACACATACACCAAAGCATAGACAATAGAAACCGATTGCACAATAGGGTGACGTTATTGTAAAAATACTGGCTCTTGCAGATAATAGACTAATATTTATAGATTTCTTAAACTGATGGTGGTTCAGTTGGTGTATAATAATAAGTAACTATAAAAAAATTACATTAATATATTATATAGCAATAATAAAATAAATTAGCAGATAAACCACACATGTTATTGTTTCATTTATTCTTATTTTTATTATTTCAGTAATTTGATAAGATATAAGTATTTTATGTTTATGGCTTGGCAACTAGGCCTTTAAGCCAGGCGCAGTTGTATTGTAGGCTAAAATCGACGCCGTTTAACGGAGTTCTTGTGAAAACTCGAAACGCCACATTTGACTATACACATTCACATTTCTCACAAAAATACTAATTTCTACTCAAAACACTAATATCCTACAACTATTGTTCGTTTACGAGGAATTTTTCACATTTTTAGAAAATAAAACTGCACAGCACAACGTCCCCTTTCAGTTCTCTCAAAAAACTGAAGTCATACTTTAAGTCAGGTTTGCCTGGAAGATATCGCTATAAGAGCGCGTTTTGTTTTATCATGGAAGTATTATAACTATGCACTTTGGTAATTGTGTATTTTGGTGAAACATAGTGTTATCTGTCTAGTATTTATTATTATAACGTATCTCAAGCTAAGTAAGTTCCGGTTTTAAAGGATCGTTTTCGCAGCCTTGATAGCAAACCATTTATGGCCTTACTTATAATCGTCTCTTAAATTTTAAGCAATTGCTCAGAAACTGAATCTTACCTTACCCATAAACTCCTCTTAAGGATAAGATGTGGTAAAGTGACTCTTAAGTAATTGTCAAAAATAACCAATGTCGAGAGATAGTTTAAGAGACTGCTAAGAGGCAAGATGGCGATTCGTAATACTGACCAAATTTCGCTTTTTTCTGGTCTTTAATCGATTATTTTGGTTACAACCTACGTTTATCATTCAAATTTCATTTATCTGTACCTCTCTTAGGTTAATTAACAACAGCTAATACACGTTTATAAGTGAAAAAAAAACTAGTCATTGATTAGAGCCTTAAGAGATGGCTAATCGTTTCTTAACGAGATTATTATAGGTAAGGCTATTAATTTGGAAGAAATCAATCCTTATTATTGAGTGTTTAGATAGGTATCCTAGAAATACGAAATTTGTTTCTTCCAACATTGGCTTTTAACTTCCACTCTGTATTAGTTGAAAATGTACTTGATCCATAGACACTTTTAATATGTGTATATGCATTAATAAAGTCATAACTTAACTTGAGAAACTGACGAGTAAGTTTGAACAGTAATTTCCCAGTTAAGTAATAAGTTGTCAATTAAATAGAAGTTTGTCCAAACTAAAAGGATATAATATTAGAAAATTATCTAACCACTTAACAAATGCAATAATAAATAAGGCCACTTTACATAGTATAAAACAAATGTCTCTTGCCACGTCTGTCTGTCTGTATTTTTGCTAACTCCTAAACCATGCAACGAATTTTTAAAGTTTTCATTATCAGTTACATAATTTTTCACTGAAGGTTTATCTCTATAACATTATAACGTTATAAACATGCCGTGTTTGTACATTGAAGCTATTAACAAAAACACAAGTGGAATAGACTATATAAACGATAGAGACCACAATGCAATTTTTTTTCGGGATTCATGTAAAAACTACTGGGCCGATTTCGATGCGGTTTTCGCTAATCGAAAGCTAATTTTTAGTCTTAAACTCTGCGTTACTATTAGTATTAATAAAATGTGTGATATTTTTTATCCTAGGAATCCCGCGAGAATTTTCCCGGGAGCGGTTTGTAGTAGTTCTGGTGCGTACAAATTTGATTATTCCGACACAATTTTCACTAAAACGATAGCTTACATTATTTTTCAAATACTACGGTATTTTGTGTCCCGCAAATCCCGCGGGAATTTCAAGTCAAGCGTGGACGAAGTCGCGGCCATATCCTAGTAAATTATGTATAAAACCTAATTATTTTCTTATGTAAATAATATAGAGCTACATCCTAGTGTCTGTACAACTCTAACAATGCACAAATAGAAGACATAACGACAGTAAATCAAAACATGATTGATGTCATTCACTAAGTAAATTCAAACCGGTATACTCTGCATTCCATTGAAGCAAAAATGGCAATTGAAGTTTACAATCGCGCATGTACTGCATGTACTGGTCACCTGATATTACGACATGCAATCTAAATTGACACCATCCGGCCATTACGCCGGACCTAAGGCGTAATCTTGCACGGGTTAGCTTTATCGTGAAATGTTTGGAGACATCTTATACATTAAGCCTCATCTACATTTCGCATCATCGCTGAAACAAAGCCACTAGGAGCCAAAACTGCAAAATTCAGTGAAATATGCCAAATTGTCTATGAACCATGCCTTGGTTTGGAGAAACAAAGACAGCCGCAAAAGTATTTCAAAATTCGGCTAGATGTCTACTAATTAAATATTACATAAGCAGAATTACTTTTATTAATTAATACTATTTACTATTTTTTATTTAAAAAAATTGGGTCATTTTGGTCTTAGGCCAAAAGGAAGGCTTGCACTGAAAATCAGCGTTGTGTCGGATATAGTTCCGGCACAGCAATATGCTGAGTGCATTGCTGAAACTGCGGCGTACAAATTCTCAAAATGTGCTCGGTGTATAATAATGTATAAGATATGTAATTATGTCGCTATCTCTTCAAATAAAGTTTTTCTTTCTTTCTTTCATGTCACGCGTGCCTTTGTGGTTATTACCGCTTTTTCTGTGATTTTTGAGCCGACAGAGTCCAATAGGTAATTAGTACCCCGTTCTCGCGAAAGTTAAGCAGGATACGCCTAATACGCCATATAAAAGTAGTTATGACTATTTTTATTCTCACTTATTGGAACGACAAAAACTTATCCGTTTTTAAGATTTCAAATTCCTGATGCAACAAAGTCACATTCAGGAGACTTTTTGTTATGATTACCATCAACATTTTCTTTGCAATTCAAAATAAGTTTTTACGTACATGAAGCTGTAGTTTTATAAGAAAATTAAACCTACTACAGATAGTAATCCAGTAATAAGGAAATTAATGCAAGTTTTTTGATTAAAAGTACTCTCTTGTAAAATTACAAAATGAACTGTCCGAACTTTATTGCACTGAATATGCAATTTGTTGACATTATAGTTGCTATATTAGTTAAAAAAGTAGTTAATTTGCAAAACTAGAGATTTAAACTCTTTAGACAAAGAGCCACTTAATCGACAACATATTACTTAACTTGCGAAATTTTGTCGAAAAGATGATATTATGGGCTTAAATAAAAATGAAAATGAATGTATTTATTTCTAAATTGAATCTTAGAGTTTACTTATTAGAAGTCATATTGAGTCTACCATCACTTCCAAAGCATTTTTACACTCTTTAACAACTCACAAGTATCGCAAATCAACTTTCTTTTTAAGGAATATAAATGTAAATCAGGCCTTAGTAGTAACAGGGTGGCATAAAATCGGGAATTTCCAATAAATTACAAACAAATAATTTAATAAAAAATTTCGACCAAAAAGCAACTATACACAAAACTAAGAAAAATATTACAATTCAAACAATAAATGTACAATATCTCAAATTTTTGTATAATTTAAGGAATTCTACGTTACATTTCCGCCATAATGTTTTGGAAATGCGACATACTTAGTATAAAACTGCTGGAATTTCATTCAGCACAATACATAATACAAAATATTGTCTATCAAATTCATTAGAAAGAATGGATCAAACATTATCAAATCTTCATGTGCTAAATTCTCATTTGTTGTTATAATCACTGGTAAAATAAAATTTAGGGCACATATTATAAACTTTGAGGAATGTATCTGGAATTGCAAAGATAGATACTCACGGCGATGATCTCGTCGAGGTTGACCATACCCTGGTGGTTCTCGACCTTGGAGATGATCTTGATATTCTTGCCCTTCTCGCCCAAGATGCCGCGGATCTCGTGCAACGCGGCCCCGTTGCGGATGAACGACGCGAATATCATGTCCACCTGCAACGTGTTATATTTACCACCGTTTATACACTGAAGGAACATGGAACACTCTACACAATTAAACTTGGCGAAATTAGGACCTTGTCAACGAGGGATCGAAAGGAATATGTTAGGTTTAACATTAAAAGATAACAAAAATAGATCCATAGATGTCAATCAGACATAAAACTAAAGTAGAAGATATCATATAGCATGTTAGAATGCTAAAGTGGCCATAGTGGGGACATGAGAAGAGAGAACAAAGAAAAATCGACAATAATACAGACGTAATGGCAACCCACGGATGGAAAGAGTAGGAGAGGACTGCAATACAGAAGATGGGAAGACGACATAAGAGAATTATCAGGGGTTACATGGATTAGGATAACAAAGACAAGAAGTGACTGGAAAATGTTGGAAGACGCCTACGTCCTCAAAAGACACGCTGAATCAATTATCATAGTTATTATAGGAATAAAAATGTAATTCAGATTAAGTTTATAATTCAGCAATAAAGGCAGATAAAAAAAATACACTGAAGGTGGAATCTAAGTGCTTAGAGCGCGGAAAGGGCGCGGGTTCGAATCCTGGCCTAAAAACATGCACCACTTAGGCAGTTTTCTGACCTAATATGTTGTGATTACCACGTATTAACGGTGAAGGAAAATTTCGTGATAAAACTTGCACATCAAAATAATAAATTCCAACAGTGGTGCATTTATGGCTGTTATTATATACACTGAAGGTCGATTTTCAATCAGCAGATTAAAGTTAAACCGAAATTACACTGGCTACTCCTGTCTTGGATAAGACAACCAAAATGATTCATGGATATATAAAATTGAATCATTCTTTGTGATTAATAAGAGCCGATTGAGCCGTTGAGATATTTGTTTATTAACTGAGCTAATGAGAGGTAAATTTTATAATGGGTACTAGATCAAATTTTATCTCTCATTCGCGAGCTACCCAAATCTACTTCAAAGACACATTTAACGATTGCATAAGGATTCCGTTTTTGCCAACATTTATACGGAACCGTAAAAAGTCGCATGATACCAATAATAGTGTTTGGAATCCCGTAATCAAGTTTATGTGTAATATAATCCATACTAATGCGGACGCTTAAGATAACTAGTATTCTTATCATTTATTGGCGAGGCAATGGTTCTCACTTCAACATTTATTTTCGTTATGACGTCACTGATATTAACCACAGCCGATAAAATGTTATGCAACATACAATCTGTAAACACGTGCTTTTGCGATGTATGTGTCATTGAGAATCATACGGCGATCATCGATCTTTTTATTGACGTTACGTGAACGATATATATATTCATTGCAGAATTTTACTTTTTAAATAGGTACTTGAATATTTAAAGCGTAGGAAAAACACGGCAACTTATGATATTCGGCGGCAAAACAAAAACACCTGAATCACTCGAGCAGCGTTAATATGTAATCCTCAGTGAGAGTTATTTGTTCGTGCCGTTTATTATTAATGACTCGTTCCTGTCTTACCGACCGATCATTTGCCTTACTATCGGTTAAAATTTTACATAAGCTCCATCATATAATTTGTTGCGGACAGAGAGCACCCCCTGACCCGCCCGCCGGAGCACGCCTTCTCTCCGCGCCCCGCATACCGCAGACGCCTATAGCTCGCACAATTAGCAGCTAGGCGTCGGACGAGACGTGGGATATAGAAGCGGCTTTGGAAGCCGGAAACTCTCACTTGCTCATCCGCTTCACATTGATCACATACTACAGCACCAATACGCACTCTCTGTATTTCTTCTATGTATAGATTAATTGTAAATAACACCAATAATAAGTCATACAGTCCACATCGAGTTTTATTTTGAAACAAGTAACTACCACCAATATAATTCATATCAAAATTCTATGAATAGTAAGATATGTAGGAACCGGCAATGAGAAGCTTGGACCGGTGGCGTCTCGAAACTATTAGCCTCTACAAATAGCTCTCAAAATGCCTTATCGATCATGGCCATAGATGAAGGTATCTATCGTAACCAGTATTCTGGGAACTTTACCGCTCAATATTCTGCTTAGTCTTCAAGTAATTACAGGTAGAATACAAAGTAACTAAGTTAAGTATTCTTTATTATATTTTTATATTGCTTATGATTTTATATCCATATTCTATCGTATCTTAAATCCGTTGTCACACTTGAGAGCATTTACTTAGTGTATTCAAAAATATTATATCTACTTTTGAAAGATCTCTAACATCATTAAGTTCGAGTGTCGTAGTAAAGCATAATGTTAATAAATTCACCACTTCTAAAAATGTGAGAAGTCTTGCTAACTCAGGTAGGTAAGATTACCAGGGTCTTATTTCAACGACGTGGGTTCCGCGATATAGACGGATACACTCTTGGAAAAATAATGTTATATGTGCAATCTTTTAGTCAACTGTACATTTTTTTAATCTACTTACGCCTTGTTCCACACCGAAAAGCAAGTCCGACTTGTCCTTCTCTGAAACAGCGGGTAAGTCTACAGGAATTCCGGGGAGGTTGACACCCTTCCTTGAGCCCAGCATACCTGTATAGGGAGTATATTAAAATTATATATTTTTTTTATTGCAGGAGTTCAGCAGACAGGCAGACGGCTCACTTGATGGAAAGCGGTTACCATCGCCTATGGACATTTGCAACGCCAAAGGTGCTACAAATGCGCTGCTGCTATCTTAAGGGAGACTGGAACCTGGTCACTAATGCCGGAACACAACACAAGGTTGTTATGACGACATACTTTAGACCAGGGGTGGTAGCCATCCAGTCGAGCAAATGCCCTACCACCTGGCTGTGGGTTGTTTAGTCGCCTCTTACGACAGGCCGCCGGGCCGCAGGAAATTGTATTCTTTCTCCGTTCATGCACGGATAAAAATTATATTTTTTTTAATAATAATAATCGGCAGTCAAAACACACACATTGTATATCGCCAAGCAAGTTACGCCTGTGTTATGAATAATATACAACGGACTACTATGGGGCCGATTCCAGATGCCCAGACCATAGTAAAAATAACAGAAAGTTCGCAGCCGAAATTTACTATGTCAGGGATCGAACGCAGAGCTTCTGCGTTCCAGCAAGTTCGGTCGGCTAAGACTTAGGCCGCTCAAACATAGAGGCCTGTTTGCAGAAACGGCCTGGCGGCCTGGCTACGACCTAGTTGCTATGAGCGACAGCTAAGCGTGCCGCGACGAGCGGCAAGAACAAAAATATTAACATGTTATGGAGCACGCCACGAATTGTCGCAGTCAGCGGCAATGTTGGCGATTCGTGTAGACTGGTAGAGCGAATCACAATAACGAAACGTGACAAGAACAATAATATTTTGTACTAGCTGACCCGGCAAACTTCGTACCGCCTCAAAAGTATTCTTTTAAATTTAATTTGATTTCTGAACGACTTTTAAATTTAATTGATTTCTAAACGACGGCACGAACATCAAATGTTTTACAGGTAGGAATAGTTCCTAAGGGAAAGCGAAATTGTTGTTTTTATTATATTCCAAGCATTTTATCATATTTACTGACCTTTTAAACCTTCCCTGGACTTTCACAAATAATTCAAAATCCAAATTAGTCAAATCAGTCCAGCCGCTCTCGAGTTTTAGCGAGACTTAACGAACAGCAGTTGATTTATATATATATATATAGATTTTGTAAATGTGGCAGGAAGTTTTTAATTTAACGCCTGAAGCAATTATGTGGGTGTGGGTGTTCTGTTGATCAGTTTCAGTCAAAAATCTACAATTTATCCGATGTTCTAGGTATAAGGATCCGGATCGCACATAGTGCCTATTTGCTTCTTGAAGATTACGAATTGTAGTAAGTACAACTTGGATATTACTGAATACTAGAGAGTGGCTATATTGACAAACCGTGCAAAGCGATAAAATTTACCATATATTTTACAACTTGAGACTTCGACACCGGAATATTAAAATAAGAAAATAAGAGAATTACTACAATTGTACACCAGTTGCAAATTTAAGTGTCTCTGTGTGAGTATTAATATGTCCTTACCCGTAGCGTGGACTTCATAGAACTCGATTTCCCATAGTCTTTCCAAAAAAATAGCGACTAGCGACCAAAAGGTCAAAAGCGCCATGCATTCATTGGCGTTTACGCGTTCTGATCAAATAATTGTTGTAGTGTAAAGTGTGCAAAGTGTAGTTCTGCCGATTTAAAAAAAAAATATTATTACTAGTATCTATAAATTAACTAGCGGCCATAACGTCGAAAACGCCGTGAATTTATTGGCGTTTATGTTTTTTATTCGTGCATATATTATTACTATGTTTTACGTTCGGCGGCTTTCCACAGGTATTGGATTAAATAACAACTCATAACCCTATCGAGCATGTTTCAAAACATGGGGTAAGATTTCAAAATTAAAAATACAAATCGTAATAAGAAAATACACCGCTAGTGGACGTCTTTTCAACAGCTGTGTAGTCGACGCTTGTATCGTACCGTATTTTTTTTCATCCGGCTTAGCTTAGCCTTACTTATTTAAGAATGAAATTTTATTCGTAAATGCACTTACCTCCATTTTCAATACTGCACACCAGTGTATCCGAGGTAACGGACTGACAGATAACCGAAATAAGACCATCGTCAATGAAGATCCTGTTGCCAGGCTTTACGACATTGGTGATGTTCTTATAATCGACGTATATCACGGACGCTGCGCCGCGTTCTTGGTACGCGGTGTCCGTAGTGAGTTTGATGGTCTCGCCTTTTTTGAGTTCCACTTCGGCCGAACCGCCCTGCATTAAGATATTCTAATTAAGAAGCGACAAAGACAGAATACTGATTCCTGCGGCCGGGTAGCCTGTAGTAGAGGAGATGAAACAACCCACAGACAGGTGGAAGAGCATTTGCCCGTATGGATGGATATCAGTCTAAAACAACCACCCACAGTCAGGTGGAAGAGCATTTGCCTGTATGAATGGGTATCGGTCTAAATCAACTCACAGTTAGGTGTAAGAGCATTTGCCCGTATGATGATATCAGTCTAGAGTATGCCGCAAAAATGATTTTCAGTTCTGCTCCAGAATGATTGGCCAGGTTCTAGTACCGCATTTAGAGCCGGTGACGGCGACGAAGGGTCCTCCATGCCGACCTCCTGCCGCCGTAGGCGACCGGAGGGGAAACCAGACACGGCCGCAAATAAAGGCCGGAGAGGAGAGACGCGCACCCTTTCTCACCTCGAGATGAGAACCGAGGTAGCCGTAGGGACCCAAATCTCCGGCTAGCAAATGGCGGGCCCAGCCCGTTAAAGGGGCAGGCCGTCGTCCGTCCGGGCTGGAGATGAATGCGCGAGCGAACTCACAGCCCGGACAAAGGACGCTCGAGGATCGGACAGAGGTTTTAGTGGGTATCCCTAACTGCGGTGTGGCAATAGCACTTCACACGTAAGGTGCTACTGTCACTCCGACCTGGTGAATCCCAAAACGGGTCACGACCTTTGCCCCTCGCGCGGCTTATGGTTCCTAAACGGATTTCTCCAGTATAAAAAAAAGGTTCGAGTACCTTCTTCGCGACTGGCGGCCTATTTGTAGCACCTTTGGTGTTGAAAATGTCATAAGCAACGGCAACCACTTCCCATTAGGTGGGCCGTCTACCTGTTTGCCAGCTTGGCGATAAAAAAATACATACTTGGCCGATTGATTGGCGAAGCCAACACGTTGCCAGCCTTTAGGATGGGATACCGACGTTGGGATAGGGGGAAGAGATAGTTTAGATCCCGTGGACTGCCCCTCCCTGTCGGTGAAGAGAGTACCCTTCCCCAGGGGTGCCTTAAGTGAGAGCCAAACGTAGGGGTGCCACAGACACTAAACCTATGGTTTAGTTTTTAATGCACCCCATAAAAGCGTATAGGAGAGGGGCACAGGTTAGGTTTAGTGGATAGTCTGACGGTCGACCATCCCCCGTCGCTCCCCCCGGTGAGCATTCTGCCGATCAGGAGTCCCACACATCCCTGGGTGTAAAGCTTTCCCGTCAGGCCCAAGGATAGTGTCCCAAGAAAAGACATTCACCTGCATCGTCACAAAAAAAGGGGGATGAGATAAAGGGATCAGACAGGAGGAATGGGATAAAAAGGGATGGAATAGAGAATTGGAATAGGGTGATGGGTTAAGGAAGTTTGAATTGGGGAAACATCAGAACTCTCACTCATCGCAAAAAAGACGGTTAGATCAAGGCTAAACGTCTCACGCCGATATTCTATGAAAGCGTGGTATCACACCAATCGAGCCGGCTCTAAAAGCTATAATCAAGACAGGATACTAGCATCACCAGTATGGCGGTATTACGTCTAAAATTGAATTTAATATTTAATGTGCATTGAAGAGTTTCGTAAAGGCAATGGACTTTTACTTTTAAATAAAAATCGTACTTACACCTTCCAGCAGTCCAGTTCTGATTTCAGGTCCCTTAGTATCCAGAGCGATGGCCAGCGAGAATGGGAATCCCAATTTCGCGCTATAATTCTTCTCAGCTTCACGACAGTTGCGAATGGTCTCCGCATGGTATTCATGAGAGCCGTGGGAGAAGTTCATACGGGCCACGTTCATGCCGGTCTCCATCATCTTCTCAAGGACTCCAACATCTCTAGAAGCCGGTCCTGGATGGAAACAAGATTATTTTGAGCTCCAAAAACTTTTTAAGGTTTCGACCACGACATGGTAATGAGAACAATCAAGTGAATGTTGTTCAAGCACAGTGAAGAATTTAGTAGAAGAGACGAAAGTCTATTATTTTTGTCTTTTGGGTACGAAGCTAAAAAAAATATTTAAACTAACATAACTTAAATTAAATGCAAAAGTTTGTGCTGGTGGATGGCTGTTTGTTACTAAAAGTTTAACATTTTGACGTAAAAACTACTGAACTGATTTTGATGATCCATTTACAGAAGATACACACAGACTATAATTTGCAGACATTGTATAATTGGCCAAAAAAAACGAGAAAAATCAAGTAGTAGTAGTGTCCGGCAGCGCGCAGTGTGAACGGAGTACAGAGTGAGGCCAATAACTCGCGGCATCGGTGGATGCACGGCCTGACGGCGGGCAGCCTTCCTAGACAAATGCAGACGTAGCCAGGCTTTATATCTCCAAAATTACACCACAGATCTTGTTGAAACCAATTTCCATTGAAAGCATTTTTAAACTGCAGATTTTTATTTTTAAACAGCAAATTATAATTTTTCTAACACCGCGTCGCTTTGGAAATTACTCGTCAAGTCCTTGACATTAAGAAACCAATCATTAATAGTTTGTATAATGTGTGACATTTATAACAATACCTATCGAGTTACAAGCCGTTTGATAAGTTGGACTCAAGTAGTCCATTTATAGTTCAATGTCATGTATATCGCACGTGACCTCTTTCGTCTCGTCGTCTTTACCTAAAACGCATACTGAGTGTACTCGCGATTTCGCCAACCTCCCTACTGATCCTTGTTAGAAAGTTTGCAATCCCTAAAATATGTAGTGAAATTCGTTCAGCCGCCTCGAAGCCTATTTCCGACAGACAAAATTGAAAAACGAGTATTTATAAGCAATTTATAAACGAAGCCGTGGTAGCTAATGGATAGCGTATTCGCGTCCCAAACAAACTCGAATCCTGGCTGTCAATATGGAGCGTAGTGTATATCTGACGGTTGCCCTGTAAACAGTAGGCCCGAGCAAAGCAATGCCACGTTTATGGACATATATTATTACTAGGATATGCCCGCGACTTCTTCCACACTTGTCTTGAAATTCCCGCGGGATTCCCAAGATACAAAGTACCTCAGCATAATAAGCCTGTAAAAAAGAATGTGAGCTATCGTTTTAGTGAAAACTGTGTCGGAATATGCTAATTTTTATGCACCCGAACCACTTCAAACCGCTCCCGGGAAAATTCCCACGGGTTTCCCGGGATAAAAAAAACACACATTTTATTACATAATTTTTCACACTGGAAATCTGGCCATTTTAAATCATTCCCAGTGTAAAAATTAGCGCAAGTATTAAGTCTAATAATTACCTATCGATCAGTAAGAACGGCATCGAAATCGACCCAGTACTTTTTACGTGAATCCCAAACAGACAGACAAACAGACAAAAAGTAAAAAAAAATGCATCGTCGTTTTTTTTAATACCTTCAATATACAGACAGCATGTTTAGAATCATATAATATTATAGATACATAGGTACTCGTACTTACCGATAGTACAAATAATGCCGGAAAGACGGACATAGGATGCCTTGGAGTCGATGTCAAGGCCGCACATATGCTGCAGGTGGGATCCCACATTTGGTACGGACATACCTGCCTTTTGTAGAGACGCAGACTGTTGAATAAAAGAAAATATATCATTAATTATAACGTTCAGAGATAACATTGAGATTGTAAAGAATCGATGTGCGGATACAATATATATCACAACCTAGACGCCGACAAAGACAAATTCCACGTACGGATCTGTATAAGCAAATTTTGTTACCTGTCGACATTTGAACTAGTTGTAATCCTTTTATGATCGCCTTCTTTTGTTTACTTATTTATTGGCATACATTTCTAATTATTGTGGAGAATACCCTATTGTCCTATTGTACTCGCTCGTTAGCCAGGTGTTGCGCATTCTTTTGCATTTGTGAAGTATAAAACGACGGCCTGATGAAGAGCGGAGGCGTGACGAGTGTACATTTGGGAATCCAATAGTAACGGACTTTGCGCGTTTTATTGCATTATGACCTTCTGCATTAAGTTTGGATTTGTTGTGTTCGGTTATATTTGTACCTGTGTTATACGTGTTAGTATAGTTCTAATAAACTCTATAGTAATTCTAACGGCATTTTAATTCGAGTCCCGCTAAACTCGGAACAATATCAATGGGCAAAATTAATCAGGAACTTTCATGCTGGGTAAACTGATAGGTTAGAACGTATGGTTCCATATTGGAATGGAATAGACACAAATTACGAGCGTGGTATTGAAGTATAAACTAAACAGAAGAAATTAATGCTTTGATGGCATATCTGTATTTAAATTAAGTTGTAAAGGAGCTGTCCGATATTTCTTACTTTATTAATGTCTCTATCAATATCATATTAATATTATAATTATGTTAACTTACGGTAAACAACTGTTAAGAAATTAAAAAATTGAGTAATAAATAACAGCTCTGAAATTAACTTTATCTGTTTTGTGTTTGGCTTTCAGCAAATAAATGTTCTTTCTTATTAAAACACTCTGTATTGCAAATATAGGTACTCTATATACAAAACTCCAAACGTATTGATTTTCCCGATTGACCGCACAGTGCCGCAACGCTGCGGTTTACAAAAACTTACTAATTACGTATTTACTAGTTCAAAGAATTAGAGAAAAATTAACACGTTTAAGGAAAAGTACATTAACGTACGAAAATAACAATAAATGGATTACAATTAAACCAATGTGCTGGACATTGGTAAACTGACCGGCGTCGAAATAGGAGTAAGGTAAAGGTACGTATAATATAATATATATAAGAGAATAATTTGTAAAGATTAATATAATTTCGTATATAAAAAATACTATTTTTTAATAAAAGAAAGTACATAGTTAATTTAATGAGTAAAAACTTAAGAGAAGATTATGGTGGAGGTGGTATAAGCAATAACCATGTAGGAAATTAAAGGAAACGAACATGATGTAACTAAAGGAATATTAAACTGGAAGAGTAGTAGATAAAGACTAAAAAGAGAAAAAAAGCAGGGATGAGTTATATGCAGGATGATTTATGGTGGGACATAACATCGTGCAGCACAAAAAAATATGAAAGGAAAAGATATGCTGAGAAAGACAATATGAAATAATTCACGGCAGCTTACGCGTTCGTATCTGAATCAATACCGACAGGGTTTGAATAGATACCTACTATGGATAACTTCATAGACATGGGAAATGATCGCGGTGGTGTTAAAATATTTTTTTCAGTTGCAACTAGGTACAGTTTTCTACCGATTCCGAGGTTAAATTTCAACATATTTTAGTATAAGCACCACAAAAAAGGAGACTGAAGCCAAATATGCGAAAGCACTACGCAATGGCTGAAAGTGACGTCATTGGTGTTTGAATTGGGATGGCGTAATGGGCAGCTCACGTTTGTCGCAAGGTTGACGATTATTATGTAAATTTGCTTCTTAGTGTATTGAAACCGTCTCTGAAATTTATCAGGTCATTAAGCTAATGTTAGACGGTTCATTTCTGTCTTTCAATTCGGATGAAGCAATCAAGGTAAACATAAACTTGAATCATTTCATGTCATTGAATAAAGTCGTGATTTTTCGGTACTGCACTTATCAACCAAATTGAATTCAATTTAGTTGATCCGTTTAATATCAGCATTACAGATGTGAAAAATGTTAAGCTGTAACTGATGAATTGAGATGAAAGTTAACTAGAAATGAGCTTCTGCTCTATTGAGAAGTATAATATAAAATTAAAGGTGCTGAATTAAGGTAAATCAATTGTGCTAAGGTTGTATGATGTACTAGAGGTTTTGGTATACTGAAGATAGAATACTGTGAGAAGAAAAAACATATTGTGCTTATTAATTTAGTTCAGGAACAAATAAAAAGGGATGGATTGTGTAAAGGATATGATGATTTGTGGTGTGACAGAGGACCTATATTAGAATAGAGAAATATGGAAGAAACAGAAATATTGTGCCGACCTCCAATAATTGGGACGTGTAGGCAGATAGCAGACTGGCCATTAAATTTCTTAGATGTATGTAAGATCTATATTCTTTATTCAAAGCTAAGGCCCAATTTTTCAATCGTCAGATGAAAGCTATCAGTCGTATAAATTATAACCTGAGTAAATTCAAAAGTGAAACCATTGAACTGTTTTATTCATCCAACTGACATTTTTAATTTTTATTCATCCAACTGACATTTTTAATTTTTCAATGTTATATTTTGCTATTATTCCATGAATAACTTTTATCTGGTGATTAAAAAATTGGCCCTTTTGTACTGGGGTCAAGTTTAACAATGAATTTAAAACGGAAAAATACTCTAAATTCTAATTAGGCTAGCCCTAATTACAATTTCCAATTCTAAAAATACAACTTAGAATTTTTGTCTGTCTGTGTGTTACATTGTCACGAGAAAACTACTGAACGAGAGAACTATTTAAAAAACTGGACACAGAGCTAGTTTGTATACTGCTAAATGATATCGTTTCCGTGGGATAGACGAATGTAGCGAAAAAGATAGCGCTGCGGTCGTATTTTTTGGTGCCGCAGTTGCAATTTACTACATCTGTCGTCATCTTGGCAACGCGAACGAAGTTTCACTGACACATGCTAGTAAACCAATAATGAAAGTGTATTCCAACAACAAAAACAGCCATATACTAGTTATATTCAAAACGATAAGGCGTCAGAATTATATACTTTGAGATTATTTTATTTTTTTGATTTTGTATTTAATATTAAAGCTCCTGTGGCCGCAAAGAACCGAAAATGGGGTGCAAACAAAACCACTTTTCGTTGATATTACTAATCAATAATTTACCAAAAAAAAATCAAGAACCTTCACGATATGAGGTAACGTGGGTTTTTCGTGATTTTTCTAGTTATGTTAAGTTAAGAAAAAAAATCTCCAAACCCTATAATGTAATAAATATTATAAACGCGAAAGTTTTTAAGAATGTATGGAAGTATGGATGTATATTTGTTACTCTTTCACGCAAAAACTACTGAATGGATTTTGATGAAACGTTATAATAATATAGCTTACACATCAGAATAACACATAGGCTATAATTTATAAGATATAGTGTGAATTATCCAAAATATAAAGATTTTCCATCACCACGCGGGTGAGAGCGCGGGGCGCAGCTAGTCACTAATAAATTATTGACATGAAACCATTTACTCCTTCAATTTTTATCAAAAAAGAATTTAAGAAATATTTAAGTACATTTTTATCAAAGAAAGATAAATAATTTGGTTTTTTTAATACTTCTTTATTTTACACACGTCAATGAAAAACATAATTTCAGTTGCCGGAAGCGAAAATTTAGTGCAATTCGGACAAACGCCTCTAGATCATCAGAAATTGGGGTAGTATTTTGAAAAGCAAATCTGGTGCATAGTTACTTCAGAAGCCGCTCCTTATGATTTATGTCCGGGCCTTTGAGTCCATGATAGCAGACAATAGTAACATAAATAGATAAACGCAATGAGATAGATAACACAGTCTAATGATCATGACATTGAACCACATGTGTGCTAATATTGGCAACCCTGATCATGTATGTATCATGAAAAAAATTGGATAAGTTCAGCCTTTATCCGATTGGCCGTAAATAGTCCTAGTCGTTTCTAAGAATTATTTTCCTAGTAAATTTACTCTACATCGGTTGACTATGTGACTTTAAGATCAGACATAAGGAATCATGACTTACAACCCTCCTGGAATGAAAAATTTCGTAAACGAACTTCACGGTTTTTACTCTAATCTGGATGTTTGGGGATGAACTTTTTTGCATGAGTTCAGCAGACCGGCAGATGGCTCAACTGATGGAAAGTGGTTACCATCACCTATGGGCATTTATAAAACCAAAGGTGCTATTAATGTGCAGCCGTTCTCTAAACATATGTATGTATGTATGTATGTTTGTATGTATCTATGTATATGTATGTATATATGTATTAAAATAGCATACAAAAGAAGCAATAAATATAAAGTGATATAATAATACATGTTATTGAACTGAAAAATGTTACAAATGTTACTTGTTGTTACAATAATACTTAGCCTAATCAAAACATATACACACACATATATATAAATACATATACAATAATACTGTGTATCTGTGTGTATGTATATTTTATTTTATAAGACAAAAATGCCTTCACAATTCCAGTTAACAAATTGAGGAAAACCAAATATAGATTAATTAATGTATTTACCTATACAAACATAAAAATGTCTAATTTCAGACTATATCAGAATTTAACTGAAAATAATTTTTATTTTAACAAGAGATTATAATATATTTTAGGGTTTCAATATTTTTAGAAAACAGTTAATGTAGATCATACAATTTTTAACTGACTTCAAAAAAGAGGATGGTCTCAATTTGTCTTGTTTTTTTTTTATGTTTGTTACTTGATTTCTCTGTCAATTGTAGACCAATTTTCAAATATTTTTTATAACTCCCGAGATGGTCCTATAGTCACCAAGTAAGGATCTGTAGATTAGTGGATTGCAAGGAAAACGAAAGCAACCCTTGTAATAGAATATACACCAAAGAGTGAAATAGCAACTTTGCATATGCTTGCCAGTAGCGGTGCTCAATATATTATTTCTAAAGCTATTTAAGTATTTGTGCAACTAAAATGTAGAAAATATTTTTTTTAACAAAAACCAAACTGACTTCACACTAAAAAACAATAAATTAATATTTAACAGACTTCTTTCTACAACATCTTCAAGTCAGTGTGAAGTAAAACATAAAAATTACTATATTTTGTAAATTTGTTGTTGTTCTTTTATGTTTTACTTGGCAGTGGCACCAACTTCCAAGCTGTAGAAAAAAGTTGGTTAAATATTTACTTTTTGGTTTTTTTATGTGAAGTCGTATTGTTTTTGTTATAATAAAAAAAAATATTCATATCCATAGTGACTTTAAAAGGTTTCTTATAATAATTATATTATATGGAGATATTATATATGTTTATTTTAACTTTGTATGATAATTTTTCTAAAATTTGGTATAGGTACATAACTCCATGTTTTTAAAATACATGAAAGAACAATGTAGTTTGGAAAAAAAATATTTTAGGATATTAATGACCTAATTGTAAGCTTATTCGTCATCTAAGGTGCTGTTAAGATAGAAAACTAAGCTTAAAATTTTATGACATTTAAAACATTTATATGTCCTTTGAAGGAAATCAATGCAGTAGGTGTCTATTTTCTATGTAGTAGTTATTGTTTTAGTATAAGTAAATCTTAAACAAACCATAATCTTTATATTTCTAGAATTAAATTCCTGTACTTGAACACTGATCTACACTTTACAAGGAGAATATTATAACTGCATCCGGAAAACTGATAAGTACCAAGTATATTTTTATTTTATAAGCAGTGTGTAGCACTGATTAATGACATCATAGATTACAAAATTTGATAAGATAAATCACAAAAAGTAATAACAAATTGTCGTTTTATTTTCGCAAGAGACTAGATTGTTGATTCTTTATATTTGACATATCTGTCTATCTATCTATAGTAATATAATAGAAGTGTCTGTCTTTAAGATTAAAGTAAATGCTAACATTACACATAAGAATTATAATTGTATTAAATCACAATCATAAATAAACATATTTAGAATTGTTGTCTGTCAGTAGTCTTGTGTAGTTCACGAGTGATGTACTATTAGAAACTGGTTCCCTACACTGTACTAAAAGAAATATTTCACATTATCAAATGTTAATCAATCTATTATAGTCCACTTGGTCAGCGTTTAAAGTGCCAGTCAGTCATCCAACAGTCTTGTGTAGTTCACGAATGATAAACTTTAGGAACTGTGATTCTGTTGCTAACAAAGGAGATTAAGAAGTTCTAATGATTGAATAGTACTAATAGTATACTATTAAGGTAATCTAGTTCCGTGACTGAATTGTACTAGAAGCGCTCACTTGAATTACTGAATAAAACTATCTTTCAAAATATAGTATAGGGTAAGTTTAAGTTACATCCTTGTAATTGATATTTAATATTATACCATAATTTTATACCATATTGGTACAACAGTCTTTATTTAGCTTAAATATCAAAATTATATATTTAAAAGTCACTGGACTACTGTGTGAATTACAACATAGCTATTCTTAAAATTTCGCTGAGTTAGCTAAGTATGAGTTTATTTATTTAAAGTGTTAAGAATGTTTATTATGTAAAAACCTATTCAGCAATTTATTCAGTACATAACGTGCTATCAAGCGGGTATATCAGCTGGAACTCTACTCAAAAGGTCTGAAGTGTTAGTTTATTTATTTGGTATATTTAACATACCCATAAAATCTTTACACATGATAAACACCTAAAGAAGACGAAACCCGGCGTGAAAAAATTGCCAAGGCTACGGAATAATCCAACAATTTAAAATAGATCACGCAACTATCGTATGAAAATGAAAATAGATTGGAATACAACATATTTTACCTCATCTTTGCTGTCGTAGATTGTCGGCCAGACCATGTTTGCGATATTGTAATGCAAATATCTTTCACTGAATACAACGTGAGGTTGGTCGGGCTGCTTTCGTGATCTTGAACTGCCCTTCCGTGTGAAAAACAGATTCCCGCAGCGGGCTACGCTAAACCGAGTTGCGTACTCAATACGAACATACAGAAACGTCCGGCGCGCGCAGATCACCGTCGCGATGGCTACCGCAAGGTGAGTGCAATCACCGAAACCTAATATTCTACCTATTTTCACTTATAAAACCGCCCCAATATATGATAAAAGAGCTCAAACATCAACTGAACTTTTAATTTAGAGAGTAACAACGGAGTTGAACTCTATATTTAAAACATTGAAAGATTGCCAATTAAATCCATTGCTACAAAGCTAAAAAGATAATACAACAGCTTTTAAGAAATAAACAAATTAGTTATTTCATATTATTTCTAAATAACGTCCATGTTTCTAAAAAAACTATTGTTCAAACAACAACAGATTCAAAAAGTTTTAAAGATTTTTGCGCCCTTTTCATAAAGCGCCAAAATGTCATTAATCAGTACTTCCGGTTGTGATTGATAGAAAAAAAAACAAAAGGAATAAGTAAAACATTTGGAATTTATTACAAAGTGAGTTGATTTCAAAATTTATACTAAAGTAAACTTACATTGCTAAAAACATAAGGTGTGCCATTGTTATTTTAATATAATCATTTTTGTGGAAGAATGTTTCAATCCTATTAAATTCCTAACAAACCCAAAAAATGATGCCAAGTAGCAATCCAAAACTTGTTTGGACTAGATAAACAACTCAAAGAATTGTATTTTAAAAAAGACAACAATAATATTTATTCAGTTTCTTATATTTATCGAATAATCTTACTTAATAGAATTACCAATACCATTATTCATGCCATTTCATGTACAGCCAGCAGAAAATTTAGCCTGGTCTTGGTTCTGGGTATAGTTAGATTAACTAATATTAATTATCATAACAATTAACATAATTCCTAGCTGTGCTTATTAAAATAATATACCAATAATTTTAACTGGGCTTCTCATAATTCATTTTTCATGACATTGATTCCTTTTTTAGTTTATTAACCTATAGATGGAGAATTTTCTATTTGTGATGTTATTGAAGTTTTTAGGTTAGAATTAATTTGCCCAACTATTTATAAATAATAAAATTTAACAATTAGCAAATGTTTGTTTGTTTCTCTAACTAATTAATTTTATAACTAAACATGTTCTCGATTATTATGATAATTTAAATAGAAATATCAGTTATTTAATAGCGTTGACATAGTTCAAGGTCGCGTGATACGCAATTGACGGGTAAAATTAAGTTCAAGATGTTAGTTATTGTTGTTGGCAGTAACTGTTGCTGTTATAATTGGACGTTTTAATTAAATACTTACCTTAATTCATTAACTATAGCCTGTATCATATGTATTTTAAAATAGTTTTAGCGTTACAGTAACACAAAATTCATAAAATTGAAACAGTTCAAATCATTCCCATAGTTTTTGTATAATTAAATACTTACCGAAGTCATTAGTAGCTTTATTAATTTAGTAGATTTATCATAAAAAAGCACAAATAAACTTTAATGCAATAGGTACCGGTATATTTTGACTGTTTAACTATACACTATGACAGCGCAGACGCATAAGAGGACTTTTAAAGGTCAAACCAATGTCATAGACAAGTAGGTGGCCATTTTTCGTGAGTCAAATGAAAACCAGATTAGCTATTCGCTAACATGACGACTATCAAACTATTAAAGTAGTTTAAAATGTCAGATACATATTCAAACAAAAGCGAATATTTAGTGTAAAATATACAGAGTGAATTTTCAAGTGGGCTTTCAGGGCCAAATCCTAAACTATGTTAAATAGCGAAAAACACTCAAAAGAGGCTACAGAGACTGATTTTGACGAAAATTAAAGTGGTATCATTAGATTTTTGCAAAATCTTATACCGTTCTCAGGAATTCAACTCTGATTTTAGAAAAGAAATAACATATTGTAATATTACACCCATCCATAGAGTAGCTTGTAATTATCAATTTCCGTGAAGGAATGGCTAACGACAAACCAATAGAAAGGGTTGTTTTTTAACCAAATATTCCATTTTCCATACATTAATTAAACATCAAATTGAATGCAATAAATGTTTACCCATTGACTGATTTGATTGATTAGGGCAAAATAATGGGCGTTTCGAATATTAAATTATAGATGCCTATGAAAAATTTGAATAATTATCAACATTTCCGTATGTTACATAAAATGAGGTGAGGTTTAATGAATGTAGTGAAAATAGAACATTTCATTCAAAAGCAACCTTTCCTTTAACATTCCTTCACAGAAATTGGTCCTTATAAGCTACAGTATAATTTGGTATAATAATACAGCATGTGTTTATTTTTCCAAAATCAGCCAGTTCGATTCCTGACAAGGATAATTCATTGTTCAAAAATCTAATGATACCATTTAATTTTTCGTCAAAAACGGTCTCGAGACTCCTTTGAATATTTTTCGCTATATAGCATACTGCTGCAGGATTTGACCACAAAACTCCACTTGACTCTGTACTTATATTAATTTTATCACATGTGGATAAAAAGTGTGCGTGTTATTGTATGTATTTATAGATTCATAATAATTAATCTCCATTTAAATGGTTTATTACACCTGACAATTTTATTTTTAAAAATTTGGGAAAAGAAAGCATTTTTTTTTTCTTATGCCACTCAGCAAAGCTTATGAAATATTACTTCCTGCTATTTTTTCATATATTTCCAAAAACTTGAAATAATTTTCTGAAAACGGTATTCAATTTGTATTTTCGTAATTAAGAATAAGTAATACTCAAGTATTTTATGTTATATAGAATTTACCCATGCTTATCGTACTTATGTTTTGTTTAAAATATTAATATGTTCGATTGTTAATAACAGTGAATAATATTATGTTACTTACGTATGAATTTATATTTCTTGTTTCTACAGCTTTCATTTTGTAAAAATACTAATAAATGTCGCACGATTAAATAACCCAACACATTAGCAACACACACCGAAATCAATTATGAAAGCTATGGCAGTTGCTCGTCGTTTATCTGAGAGCTGATAACTAAACATACCCTCTTATCTTCATTTATTGTCAGTAAGTCACCTTACAAATCCTGTTTATCAAACTGGACCGGTCTGATCAAATGTATTGAGAAGCTGCTATCAAATTATGCTCACAATTCATATTGGTCACATAATAATACGACCCATAAGAGAACATTGTCACATCTAGATTTTACAAGATTTTCGGGTGAAATTAAAAGGTCATGATCTTTTAATAAGTTCAACAGATACATGTAAGTGACGTAATTGCCCCCTGTGATTTGATACAGTTCTATTGTATTATGCGCCGATCCATTTTGAGATTGTAAATAATTTATTAAAATGTCTGTCTTCATCAGGACCTTACGAAATATTCTCAAGAAAATGGATATATATTTACATTTTGACGTGGCAGGGCCACGAAGGAGTCGATGAAATTTTAGGTAGAAGTTAAACAAGATTTCTGTAAAACTATAATAATGTATTATACATAAGGCAAAAGTGGACGAAACATACAATGAAAAATGCACTTAAATTAAAAAAAATCAATCAAAAAAGTTCTAAAACGATTAAAGAAGTTTGAGAGTATGCCCTGAGAGCTATGTAGGAATCATTCTGATTTCAATCATCTTGACTATAGCTCACTGGGCGGGCTCGATCGGTGTAATAAGACGCTTTCAGAGGATGTCAGCGTAAAACTGTTAACCCTGAGTCAATTGTGTTTCGTATGATGAGAGTTCCAATGGCCCACTTCCACATCCTCTGTACCATCTCAAACCTCTTATCTCATACTAAAGGCTAACAAAGTGTTGGGTTCTCCCCTGGTGTTGAAAACGTGTATAAACGACGGTATTTAAGCACTTTTCATTAAGTGGGCCGTCTCACGTTTGCCAACTTCCCAATAAAATATATACATAAATATTTTATACTAGGATATGCCCGGGGGGTAAGGGGTCTACGATTAACAGCTTGTGGACCCAATTGTCAACCTCACCTGCCCGCGGTACCCCCTGCGGTCAACAAACGAGGCTCTGGCGACCGATCGATGGCGGTATAACCATCGCAAGAAAGCCGGCCTATAGAAATCCCCAGGTCGGAGACGGGCAGCAGCGTCTCCGGTGCAAATAGACCGGCACTGCGGTTACCAACCCGCATGCCAAGCGTGGTAACTATGGCATTAACCCCCAATGAAGAAGCACCACAGAAAATGGCCCTCAGTTCCCGGTGACCCCGCTATTCCCGGCTACGGCAGCGGTCGCGGTAACGGCGGGGTGGAGGGTGCTAACAGTCTCCGGGTTACGGGAGGCTGCCAACTCACAAAATTGACCTTGGCGACGTATAACGGACGGACGATTAGGCTGGACAGTCACCTCACAGAACTGGAAGTAGAGCTAAGTCGAATTAACTGGCACATCCTAGGGTTATCAGAAGTCCGAAGAGAGGGTGAGGATACGATAACCCTAGAGTCTGGTCACTTACTCTACTTCCGGGAAGGTGACAGGGCCTCCCAGGGTGGTGTCGGTTTTCTCGTGAACAAGACCCTCGTTAACAACGTTGTGGAAGTCAACAGTGTGTCGAACAGGGTAGCGTACCTAGTACTCAAACTCACCAACAGGTATTCCCTGAAGGTTGTACAGGTATATGCGCCGACCTCGGCACACTCTGACGAAGAGGTTGAGGCCATGTATGACGACATTACTAAAGCCATACATGGCACAACCTCCGCACACTACAACGTTGTTATGGGGGACTTCAACGCCAAAGTGGGAGTACAAAAACGCGACGAACCGATAATCGGACCCTATGGATTGGGGCGCCGAAATCACAGGGGGCAAATGCTGGTCAACTTCCTAGAAATGCAGGGGCTCTTCTTGATGAATTCCTTCTACAAGAAGAAGCCCCAGAGGAGATGGACCTGGCAGAGCCCCGACACTGTGACGAGGAACGAGATAGATTTCATAATGGCGGATAAGAAGCATATATTTAGAGATGTCTCAGTGGTCAACAGGTTCAATACCGGTAGCGACCACCGACTTGTACGAGGCACTCTAAATATAAATTTTAAGGCTGAAAGACTCCGCCTGGTGAAATCTACTCTCCGACCCACGCCGCCCCAAATGATCCACGGGTCCGAACAGTTCCAGCTGGAACTTCGCAATCGGTTCGAATCGCTGGAAACCACAGGCGATGTTGACGAGATAACCGACAACGTGGTGAAGACGTTGCAGGATTTAGGTCGTAGGCATTTTCCGCCTGTACGAAGAAACAGACGGTCCGAACTTTCTACCGAAACTCTGGATCTCATGAAGACGAGACGTGAAATGCCACCCGCTTTGTTTGCCTCGCCAGAGCATCGGGCCCTCTCCAAGAAAATAAGAAAACTTGTTAGGCGGGACCTCCGCTGCTCTAAAACGCGTGCCATTGAGGCGGCTATAGAGCAGAACAGGGGGTCCAAAGTTTTCTCAAGAAGCTTGGGGAGGAGCCACATTGCAAAGCTGAGGACAGCGGATGGCAGAGAGCTTACGTCTCGCTCTGAGATCCTGACGGAGGTAGAAAAGTTCTACGGGCTACTGTATTCTTCGCGGGCGAAGAAGCCTGCGACGCAAAGCAACGAAGATCCACGTGCGCCACTCACGCGCCATTATACGGAGGACATCCCGGAGGTCGACGTGGACGAGATTAGTGCGGCTCTCGGGCAACTTAAAAATGGCAAGGCTCCGGGGGATGACGGAATTACAACTGAGCTCCTTAAGGCAGGAGGAATGCCAATCCTCAAGGCCTTGGTTGAGCTCTTCAATTCCGTTATCCACCGGGGCACTGTGCCGAAGGCGTGGAGCAGGAGTGTGGTGGTCTTGTTTTTCAAGAAGGGTGATAACACTCTCTTGAAAAACTATAGGCCAATCTCACTCTTGAGCCACGTCTATAAGTTGTTTTCGAGGGTCGTCACGAATCGTCTCGCCAGAAGACTTGATGAGTTCCAACCACCGGAGCAGGCCGGGTTTCGAAAAGGCTACAGCACCGTAGACCACATCCATACTGTTCGGCAGATTATACAAAAGACCGAAGAGTATAATCAGCCGCTGTGTATGGCATTCGTGGACTACGAGAAAGCCTTCGACTCCATCGAAACTTGGGCTGTTCTGGAGTCTTTGCAAAGATGTCGTATTGATTGGCGATACATTGAGGTGCTGAGATGCCTGTATGACGCCGCAACGATGACCGTCCAGATACAGGACCGGAGGGCGAAGCCTATACCCCTACATCGCGGGGTGAGACAGGGGGATGTGATTTCCCCGAAACTGTTCACCAACGCGATGGAGGATGTCTTCAAAACTCTGGACTGGGCTGGACGGGGCATTAACATCAACGGCGAGCGCATTTCTCACCTCCGTTTCGCCGACGATATCGTGGTCTTTGCAGAGACTTTGGAGGAACTTGCCGAAATGCTGGGCAGTTTAAATGAATCTTCCCGACGGGTCGGTCTCGGCATGAATTTGGACAAGACGAAAGTCATGTTCAATGAACACGTCATGCCGAGACCGGTAAACGTCGATGGCGTCCCTCTGGAAGCTGTGCAGGAATATGTCTACCTTGGACAGAACATACAGGTCGGCAGGCACAACTTCGAGGGGGAAGCCAATAGGAGGATTCAGTTGGGCTGGGCAGCATTCGGTAAACTTCGTCAAGTCTTCTCGTCGACCATTCCGCAATGCTTGAAGACAAAAGTCTTCGAGCAGTGCGTCCTCCCCGTCCTGACCTACGGGGCCGAGACATGGACACTTACGGCAGGATTGGTCCATAGGACCGATGGCCAATGGAGCAAACGAGTCCTGGAGTGGAGACCGCGTCTCGGTAAACGTAGTGTCGGACGCCCTCCAGCCCGATGGGCCGACGACCTATGCAAGGTCGCCGGCAGGCGCTGGCTGAGGAAATCGGAGGACAGGGATGAGTGGCGCCGTCTTGGGGAGGCCTACGTCCAGCAGTGGACTGCAAATGGCTGACAACGATATGCCCGCGACTTCGTCCACGCTTGACTAGAAATTCCCGCGGGATACCTGGGACACAAAGTATCGCAGCAATTTAAAAAGAATTTAAACTATCGTTTTAATAGAAATTGTGTCGGGAATAAGCTTAATTTTTATGCACCCGAAACAACCCGCCGCCAGCAGAATGTCACACATTTTATTATATTAAATTTGCTATCGATCTGTAAAAATTACATTGGAATTCGAATTTTGTTTATCTGGCTATTTTAAATTATTCCCAGAAAAATTCGCGCCGAGTTTAGGTCTAAGAATTAGCTTAGAAAACCGCTTCGAAATGGGTCCAGTAGTGTTTACATGAATCCCTAACAGACAAATAGATTAAACGACCGACAAGAAGTAAAAAAAAAATGCATCGTGTTCTCCATGGTTTAGGTATATAGTCTATTCCAGTTGTTTTTTTTAAATAGCTTCAATGTACAAACACGGCATGTCTAGAATTTTATAATATTGTTACAAACTGCACGATTCAATAACACGCGCAAAGTCCGTTACTATACAGGTTATCTAATGTACACACGTCTTGCTTGTATCGTAATCGTCGTTTGCCTGTCTCACTCCTCCGTTCGGGCATTGTTTTATACTAAACTATACAAATACAATATGTCTACCTGCCAAGTCGACGCAATTTCCCAGAAAATATAATTCGCACACCTGCTTAATTATTCCTGCGAACGGCCATAAACGAGTACAATACACAATAGGGTGTTTTTTTTAAGTAAACAAAAGTCTAAATGCGGGAAGGTAATAAACTGTGCTTTATGGCAGGCAGGTGTGCGTTTACTTTTGTCGGCATGTAACAATATTTTAGATATAGGATATGTTCAACATATTATATTTTTACCCCCGGAAAAGAATTATTTCCGCGGGAAAGCTGCGGAGATGATTAATTTTTAATTTATACATTAAGACGAGTAAGTAAAACGATATAAGTAACTTCAAAATAGAAATTGCCAATCACAATATTATTATCTCACCATATCTGTACCTATAGTTTAAAGAATGGAAATCAAACAATAATAATTACTTATTTATTTTATTTTTTATTATACAATCAGTTTACAATAATTATAACATAATGTCCTTTCAATAAACAATTGTTCGTACATCTATTGACAAGATTAATCACCTTTTTTAAAGGCTTTGGAATGGCATCCACAAATTATTAATACAAAATACAAGAAGTATACAAAAATCATCTTGATTACAGATACGTCGCTTTTCACATAAAAAATATTATAACTCTGATTTTAATTACCTGGAATAAAATGACCGCTGCGATCGACCTTTTTTTATTCATAAGTAAATTGTGCGAGTTGAATCCTACCGAAATTCTGTTATATAGGATTCAACTCACAGTGGTGAGTCTCTCAAAGCTTGCAACATAAAAAAAGGTCGATCGCAGCTGTCATTTTAGTCCAGATAATTAAAAATTAGAGTATAGTGAGATAACCACTCCTATTTTCAATTAGTTCTTATTGATTCCTAATTTTTGGCGACCGACAGAGGTCCTATTAAGGATGGTGTAAATTAGCGATGAGCGGATCTTTTAGAACTATTTAAACTATTAAAAGAATCACAATCGAGTCAACAATTAATTTGCCAATCGCGTCAAGTAATCGGCGAACCGTTAATTACTACACCAGAGATAGAATTGAAACCGTCGAGTATAAAACTTAATCGAGATGATTGAACAACGGAATCAATCAACTTGAGCACATCGTCATCGGGCATCGCTAATTTATGAGGTTGCCGAAATTAGGTAATCCACGAACTTCATATCTTCCGGCTCATGGCTAGGATGTTAACAAATGGTTCAAGATAATAAATACAAACCATTAGCTATTTCATTACCTCGAAAAATTAAATTCCACTTTTAGAACCAATCTTAGTGTTGTTTGAATTTTTTAAATCATTAGCGATCCAATATTTAAAGGCTGTATTCATTACAACGGATAACTGAAAAAGTAAAAAATAATAAATAGTGAACCGTATATCATAGAACGGAGGTTTGCCCAACGCTAGTTAGCGGATTTCACACGTCACTAATTTTCTCACGATGTTTTTGTACTTTATAGCTACATTGTAGGCGCTGAATAGTTTTATAGTTTCAATTAAACTTTATGAAGATGAGACGCTCTTATAGGATTGTCTGTTATAATAATAATAAAACAGTAATTGTATTTGGTCTTTTGACGTATATATAAAATGCAAAATTTATATGCGTGTCGGGAGTTGTTAGCTACGTAAGTTTTCACAGGCGCAATCAACTGTTAGCGTTTGTTACGCCTGACATTGTGTAGTGCGAAAGAGATAGCATGCGAGTTTAGAAGGCAGCCGAATAAGAGCGCAATATTCATTCCTATCAGGTCTGTATAACTTGCGCATGACGTAACGTATACGAACTTCGAGAGCGCATTATAGTTTTGCTCGTAATTTAAATTACTAGATACAAGCCTTAAAATATTGAATTACTAATTAATTTTTAGACGTATCTAATTAAGACGTTGATTTTAAAGAATTATGACACTAACTGTTGAAATTTGGCGATAATGCCAAAGATAAAAGTATAATAAATAATAATTAATATTATTACAAAATAATCCAGAAACATAACCTGCTGTAAAATATTAGAGCATCGTGAAGAGACATCTAAATAATTAATTTGTTATAAATAAAATCAGGAATTTATATGACAATAATTTACAATCAGGGTTCGAAAAACATATAAAAAATAATGTGTATATTATAATCAAGTTCGATACAACAGTCATAATAATATACTCTAGTAGTTTACAATCGTTGTCCTTATGGTGAGTACGCAATGGATATCAATAGATATACAACTCGTGTGTAGGTATGCTTATATTTAATCATAACATGACCGTAGACCCGCACATTAAACCTTATATCACTGGATTAGCTCAGCATGCCTGCTGGATGTCATACAAAACCAGTTATTACGCTGTGCAATACACCTGGTTTTATACGAAATTCAGTCCAACATATACTCGTACATATGTGGTAAGTAAGCACGATACATACTACAAAAGAGCAGGTTTCAATCCATTACGACTTCAAAGAGGCCTAGCTAAGAGCGGAAAGAGTAGTACTGTTTATAAAAACAAACATTTTATTAATAAGGCAGACAAATTTTGAACAAAATCAAATTTCAATGCAACTATAAAATGTGCAGGTCCAATTTAATGTATTTTTTTAAATTTCACTGATATAATAATTAAGTATCTATTAATTAATTGTAACTAATCACTGTTAAGACTATAACATATTTTTTTTTCCAAAAAGAAAACCGACTTCACACTAAAAACCAAAAAATAAATATTTAACTAAGTTATTTCTACATCTTAAAGTCGGTGCCAAGTAAAACATAAAAGTACAACAACAAATTTACAAAATAAAGTAATTTTTATGTTTTACTGGTCACCGACTACTAGATGTTGTAGAAAGAAATCGATAAAAAAAATATTTTTTGCTTTTTAGTGTGAAGTCGGTTTTGTTTTTGTTAAAAATAATATTTTTTGCTTTCTAGTTGCGCAAATGCTTCAATAGCTTTATAGGTAATATATTAAGCACCTGTAGAAATTGAACAACTGGCACGCGTATACAAATTTGCCGTCTCACTCTTCAGCGTATATGCTCTTCGACAAGGGTTGCTCTCGATAGATCGCTTTGAGCGATAAGACCGCCTATTGTATCGCCTAGAAAATATTGTAAATATGGTCTGTTTTTGTAATTGTATGTTTTGGTGTGCAATAAATAGTTATCTCTCTCTCTTTCGATTTCCTTGCGATCCACAAAGCAGACCCTGACTTGTTGACCATAGGACTACCTAGGGAACACTCCCGTGGTAAAAAAACGAAAATCGGTTTACAATTGACGGAGATATCGTGTTACGAAGAAGTTGGTTAACAAAAACAAATTTCGTGAACTTCTCTAATTCCTTGGAATCTACTCATCAATCCTGACATGGTGTTATTAGGACCAATTCGGGAGTATACCCTTTGTAAAAAAATTGTAAATCGGTTCACAATTGATGGAGAAATCGAGTAATGAACATATAGACGAATTGAGAACCACCTCCTTTTTAAAGTCGGTTAAAAAGGTGTCTCATCCATAATTAATGATTGTATAGCTTTTTTTATGAGGGGAGATCCCCTGGCAGATACGGCGCTATACGGGGACTGTCTGTGACGGTAGTGTGGGACTCGGCGGATTAGATAGCTTGCTATAATACCCACTAAAATCCCCCGGTGTTCCTCTTGTAGCCACATGCAGGGGCCACGGGGCTAAGGCGTCTACTGGCACCGCCAGACTGGCGCGCGTACACCCCTACGGGAAGGCCTCTCCTTTCTCAATTAAGGATTGAGAGGGGTGCGTGCGGAACGCTCGCGCCCTGTTGTCGCATTATTCCCATGGGGCGCTATCCGTGGCCGCGATTTCACAGCGGTCGGAGATGGCTTACGGCCAATGCTGAACCTTCCAGGAGAGTGCAGCGCCATGTCCTCGACGTCAGCACTACAATGATGGCACACTGACGTCTGTACACGCCCAATCGCAGGAGACGGAAGCTCCTTCCTCGATAAGAATAGAGCGCCAACCAAGATGGCCCCTAGGGGTGAGGGAAGACCGTGTTAGCCGGTGCGTCCATAGTCGGAGCTTATTTCGGATCAGTTGGTATGGGCGACCCCAGGGATCTTGTTCTAACGTTCTTCCCATTGCGTTTGGCTACCCTCATGACAACTTGTAGCTCCTTTCTGGCGCCTCTGTATCTCTCGTACAGTTCAGCCTCAACAACAATACAAGCCATACGCGAGATTTTTGGGCAAATGAGGGCATCACTGAGTCGCAAACCGACGGCATTAGTCTGTAGGGATTCTGCCTCCGCGTTTATCTCGGGGGTCGGGCAACTCTGCTCAGGTACTGACGATGAGGGCCTCCCGATTCAGACACTTTAACGGCCAGGGCGGGTATTCTTCTGCAGAGGGACGAGATTCAGGTGGAGACGCTGTACAGATTGTACCGATGGTCCCACGTATCCACCCCCTGTGCAGGACTCTCCAGTCCTGCACACTCCGTATTATTGCGGGGCGAACATATAGAGAGAACAGGAGCATAGCGAACGTCAGGTCCACTATGAACTTACCCCGTTAGCTGGCTAGTATATAAAAATTATCTGGAAAAGTTGTACCCGGGGTAACTTCACTCATGGCCGGTCCTGTTCCTGTTGAATTTTCACATTACTTATATAGAGCTTATGTCAAATTTTAACCGATAGTAGGGCAAATAAACGGTCAGCAAGATATAGGAACCAGCCATTAATACATTC
Source organism: Dendrolimus kikuchii (assembly GCA_019925095.2). Taxonomy (NCBI): domain Eukaryota; kingdom Metazoa; phylum Arthropoda; class Insecta; order Lepidoptera; family Lasiocampidae; genus Dendrolimus; species Dendrolimus kikuchii. The sequence continues at coordinate 20,496,421 of CM034395.1, read as the reverse complement.
TTGCAGTAAACCGATGATATATAAAGGTGAAATTCGTAAATATTCCGTTATTTGCTGTGGTGGTGTAGGTGTTTGGGATATACCCCAGAGTGGCTTGTTGTATATAACACAAGTATAATTTTCTTAGCTTAGGGATAAACAAGGTACATATTTGTCTGCGGATTTAAAAAAAATGTACCACTTTCCGCTAGAGCTCACGCTGTGTTGCTACTCTAAATAAAATCTAAATTCTAATATGTGCGTTGTTTTTTGACAAACTAATCCTGTGCATTGATGAGTCCGTTGCAAAATAATCAGTAAATGTTAGTCACAAAATATGTAAAGCGTAACATTGTCCTTTTTGAACAAAACTAATGCATAAACCGATAACTAATAGATAATATCTCAGAAATAAAAAATACTTTTGAATGCTATTGATCAAATTATATACTTAAGCTTCTTTTTAGAAATGAGTTTTGTTTAGAGTACGAATCTTAGCGGCAAACCAAGGCTGAAGGCCAAAATGGCAATAGTAAGAAATTAATAACTTGTTTATTTATTTTCCTTAATTTACTCGCTGTCTTACATACTGTAGTTATTCTTTAATATATAAAATTTTCATACTTTACAGAACATTACCTAAGAAGCAAATACAATATTTTTTCTGATAGCGTATTGCTGATGTAATACTATAAAATTTTATATTTATAAATGTCTATGAACACTGTAAATACTAACATATTAGGTTAACATAGCTGCCTATTTTGCGCTAAAACATTTTTTTATGTATACAAAGGTAGGAACTAACCAGCTTGTTTATAAATTGTAATTTGTTGTGTGTTAAAAAATTAACAAAACGTCGCCTTAATCTAATAGCTACTCAACGCTTGAAATTGTTATGAGAGTTTAGACCATACTGATAACATTAAAGAAAACAATATCAAAAAATGTCTATTAATTGGCAATTTTTAAGTTTTTTTATGTAGAATCTTTTTACAGAGTTTACGTCAAATAAAAACTAAAATAAAATAAACTGGCTAATATATTTCCCATAAGGCCTCCCACTATAGAGTGGGAGGCCCGAACCAAGCTGTGGGATGTTTATGGGCAGTTATTATTATACAATACATTTGTGGCGTTGGGCCATGTGCCCAGGCCAGCCACTTAAATTTGCACAGAGGCAACACAGCATGTGTGTCTGTCATCTTCTGGCTTGAGATTTCTTCGCCGCACGTAATTCGATCAACAATAATATAATTTGTATTACTATGGTGTTACATGCCTTATTCACTGTATGTAAAATATAAAAGTTTATCAACGCAAGTGATTTACCTTTCACATGGTTATACGACCATATCGGTGACTATATATTTATTCACTAATATTCTTTGACTTCAATTTCTATGTTTTATGGTCTAAACTTAAAAAAAAATAACATATTCACTTAGATTACAATATTACACCTGAATCCGACAAATTATTATCAACAGCAACAAAAGTAATGTAAGTACCTCGTTATATTCCAAAATGTAACAGGTCAATTACCCACCACAAAATGATTACAAGCTTAAAGTCCTTTGAAACACTATATTCATAAGACTTCATAAAGATGCATAAATTGACTCAAGATTTGGACCATGGATTGCTTTTAACTAATTATTACACGAATATTAATTTAGGCCGGTGTTTGTATTGTGTATTATTTATTATACATACCTACTTTATTCGATATACAAACAGCATGTTTGAATTATGTACACACAATCCATTTTATTACAAGAAGTACTTGGAATACAGAGATAGTATAAATCATAATGGATATGTTTTTGTTTGAATTTATATTGAATTCAACGCTTTTCGTATGCATGATTACCGTCTAAAAGTACATCTTCAATTCTTTACATTACATTAGTATTGTATAAAACATATTACATATCGAGGGCTTCATGACAAATGGGCGTACAGTAAAAGTGCAGTTTTACACAAAGGACAAAATTGTGAAGAAAACAAAACTAGTTGATTGTATACGGAAGAAATTTGGAATACCCTTCTATTTAGGTACACTTGCATACTGGTAAGACTTTCTAAATTGTAACATTTCATAGATTTTAATAAACAATAACAAAATGGCATTTTTGCGTAGACAGACGCCCATTTATCATATCATTTCATTTATAAATTATCTTAATATATGTGTCAAGTATTTTTACTTCATGTCTGTATTGAATGTTGCTAATAAAATAGATTGATGCCATACAGTAATTTATTTATAACTCAATCAATTAAATAATTAATAAAGCAATATTTTCTTCTAGTTACAATAACGAAGTCTATTTGGTTATAAACGCTAGTCGAATCTGAAATAAAGTCTGAAAAGTAATTATCGCCGCCATGTTGTATGTTTTTTAAATCACTAGATGACGGTAATTGTCGCTCTCTACCTTCTCAATTTAAAGTTTTAAAGGGCTTTCCACAATCTCGGAAAACCGATTCCACATTCTTGTTTCTTCAACTTTTTTATTTTTTAAATTGAGAAGTGACATGAAGCATCTACCAGCGCATTTTTTTCTTTATATTACTAGAGGAGGCGTTAGACGCATTCTATACACTCTGAATTTAAAAGTTAGTTTTAAAATCGAAAATCGGATCAAAATTATTGTTTAAATTGAGAATTGACGGGGAAGGAGTATCTAATACCGCCATCTTGTTTTAAATTACAAGATGGCTGCTGTCCGACTCTGTTTCTTGTGAATATTTTTTTCCAATGCTCAAACACTCCAGTCAAACTATTTTTATAGCATGTTATTCCTTTCAAGGCATTAGTTTACGAAGGGATAAAATATCATTCAATTCAATACATAAAAGGGCTATCAAAGGTCAAAGAACTAAAAATAATATTATGAGACTTTGAAATATGTTTTTATCTCTGCATTTATATTCAGTAAATCTCATCTGAGTATACTAAAATGTACACATTATATAGCTCTAAATAGAACACTATTATAATATTTTAGTATTATTGTTACATTAATAATATCACTTTGTACCAGAAATTCCTGGTTGATATCTACAAGCAGCTACAAAACAATTTATGCTTCTATGCCTGGGATGGTGTAGCCAGGAATAAAAATCAAATTATGTACAAAAATTACTAGAGTTCAGTTGCCAATTATGAAGGACTTGATACATATTTCAATTGCACACAAATGTCTTGCCATCCATCTCTTTGATATTATGTGAATGGGACGACAACCTGTGTGTGCATGAGTGAAAAGAAAAAACAATGGGCCAACAACATACTTCAGGCATCCATATCAAAATATACTAGAATATTAGATATGTAATCTGGATTAACAGAGCTAAAAGATCCAATCCACATACTAGGATCTTGTTAAAAAATTGAACAATTCTCAGATTTAAATGTAATTTATTTACACATAGAGTTGGTCAGTGTATTTCATAGCTGCTTCACATGTTTTCCACATTCTCCTCTTTTGAAGATGTGGAGTATAACTCAGCTGCCCTTATTGTTGAAGTTTATAGTTACTTATAATAAAACTATGTTTTAACGGTTTTAAATGTGGTATTTTTTTTTCTTTGTCGACGTTTCAGGCATTTTTCACCAGCCATGATCATGGAAGATAAAGATGTCAAGTGTCAATGAGTAATGTTAAAGTTTTTATTTAGCGTACCACCAACTTGTTAATTTTAATTATTTAGTTTTAATTTTGGTTTATATTTATTATTTACTCTATGGGACCCTAATTTAATTTACCACCGCTTCGCAACGTGTGGCTTGAAGAGAAACGCGTGAATACTTAAGAAAATACTATTTGCAGTCACTGCTTAGAACCGAATAACATTTCTGTAACCTTTATAGTAGTGATGAATACTATGACTTACATTATTAGCAAACTACATTTTTTCCACATTCAGGGAGAATAAGAAACAAGAATGACATACACATTTGAAACATAAAATGTTAATTATTTTGTATTTTTTTATAATGTTCACAATTAATTCTTTACTTTGCAGTTAACTGATGTGATGTACAAAAGTAACTACGATAGTAAGAGATATTTCGTCACCATTATTTTTAAGAACAATGCCAATACTGAATATTGCAGTAAGCTGAACATTTCTTACATATGGTTAATTGTGACAATATTTTTTCTGCTTTTGTTTCTTAAGATTTCCGAGTGAAGAAGATATGGTTATTACTATATTTTTTAAATTAGTTCCTGACTACATCATCATATATCACAACACACGGCAAGACAGCTGACACAGCACTCTGCTACGATACACTTTATTCAGCCACAATCTTGACTCAAAACTTCGTTATTGTGCGAAAATGAATATATCAATTTTAAATTAAAACTATTCTTTGTTCAACAAAAGCTGTTAAAAGTATCTCAACATAAATAATTTTGCCTATAAATTTGTTAAAAAATCACTTCAATGAATATACTGCTTGTCAAACACCTATATTAAAACAACACTCAAAATTTGAGCCACCATTTATTGATATGCAGGAAATACTCAAAATTCGAGGTTAACTTTAGCTGTAGCATTAAGTTTGCTAAAATTATAGTAAAATATGCAAGCCTTAAAGACATATTGTTGCCATCAGTATCAGTGCAGGACCTTGTAACTATTTTTGTTAATTTTTTTTTTTCATCTAAATTGTTTAATATAATATAGTAAACTTAGTTTCTTCTTAAGTTTTCAAGACTAGTACATATAATATAACTACATTTTAACGATGTCAAGTGCAGAATTTTATTTGATTTTCATTCAGACATTTCAGACACTTTTCAGTAGCAATTTCCGTGATCATGGCTATGGGAAAATGGCCGAAACTTCGGAATAAAACAATTAAAACATAGTTTTACTATATAGTAATAATTTCATGAAAAAATGATATCACCCAAAAAATTTAGTTAAAAGGTCCTGCATTGACGTTAACAATATATTTAATTGTATTTGTACTTAATAATTTAATTGTAAAAAACTCAATTATTTCTTATTAAAACATTCAGGTAATACTCAAAACTTGAGCACAACTATAGATTCAGCATTAAGTTTTCTAAAATCATGGTAAGATAGCTTGGTTTTAATTTTTAATTACATTTATATACTTAATAACTTAAGTGGCTTTATTATATTTGTGATACTAAATTTTCAAGCAACAATATGTAATATGTTTAACTTAAACTTGTTTGCAAGTTACAATCAAACAAGCATTTCTTTAAACATGTGAAATCATACTTAACAATTAATTTAAATGACACTTTAATTTTGAGTAACATTCGAGAGTTTATTACAGTTTCACACAACTTATAAATCTGAGTAGTTTTCGATTGCACAGAAATGCAATGACCAGTTTCCGACATGTAAATAATCTACACTGAACTTTATTTGCAAGCGGAAATGGCAGAATGTTGCTGCCATATATTATTAGCTCAGTCCCTGTAGACAAGTTGTATTAGCACTAGAATAGAAAATGTATAGGAATGACATAAATACTTAGCATAATGATATGTCATTCCCATACATTTCTTATTCTATTTGTTTAGCGCTAATGACACTTGTCTATAGACCCTGTTCCACTTACACAATCCGTACACTGTATGTTGTTCTCCGTGCTACTGAAATTGGTCTATGGCGGTACATCGGAAAGATTTTTTATTGCATGAGTCCAGTAGACATGCAGACGACCTACCTGGTGGAAAGTGGTTACCATCACCTATGGACATTTGTAACACCGAAGGTACTACCAATGTGCTGCTGCTCTCTAAAGGGAGAATGGAACCTGGCCACTAATGCTGGATCACAACTCAAGATCATTATCGTAGCATTCTCTAGACAAAGTGTGGTAGCCTTTCAAATGGGTAGGGTATTTCTGTCTCTTAGGATAGGCCAGATGGCCAGAGGAAATTCTTTCTCCCTTCTTGCATGGATAGAATGTAGATAGATAATAATTCCTATTATTAGTTGTGTAAAACTGTACAAGCTTTTGACTTCAAGATTACCACTGAACACTACCATTAAACTATTCAATCATTCACTGGCACTGCACTAAACACTGTCACTAGCCCACCTCCGTCTTCACATAGAACAGCAAGTAAGGTGTTGCGGCCGTTCTCATTTTGGGTTCAGCCGAGAGTAGGTCTTCAAACTCCTCGTTCGATATTGGCTTGACAAGTTCATCGTCGCAAGCCAACCAACAGGGGTCTGCCCTGGAAGGTAGAAAAATATTCAATAGAAAAGAGTTCAAAGTTTTCGAAATGAAATGAAATATTTATTCTTGCATAAATGTAGTTGTATACAGGTGTTATTCTTAGAAAAACATGGTTCAGTAAATTTTACCAGTTCCACTGGTGTGCAAGTAAGCAGGATCTTAATAGTCGTTATTTAAATAGTTAGTTCCTATTTATTTTATTAAGTACCTTTTATGTAACCTGGATAATATTTATTACCTTTATTTATTAATTATATAGATATCTGTTTTTGATTCAATTATTATTGTAATCTGTGTATGTCAATTATTTAATGTCTAATTTAAATATTATTATTAATTATGTATTGATATTATGTTTCAAATTTGTCATTTAGGAATTCGTTTGTGGAATAATATGATTTGTCTATTAATAATTGCTTTAGTCTTGTTTTAAATATATTTAATGGTATTGTTTTTAACGATTTTGGTAGTTTATTGAATATTGTGGGAGCCATTTCGTAAACACTCTTATCCAACAGTGCCGTATTATATCTATTAACACACAGAACATTTGATTCTCTTTTTCTCAAATTTTCATGTCGTGGTGGTTTTATTTTAATAGATGGGGGTTTATTTTAACGAACAGTGCAATCTTGTATATATATAGACAGGGCAAGGTTAAAATTTTTAATGAGTTGAAATGAGTCTTGCAACTGTCCCTGGGACCCAAATTACAAATTGAACGTATACATTTCTTTTGTGCGATAAATATATGATTTTTGTCTGTGGAGTTACCCCAAAATATAACTCCATACCTTAGTATAGATTCAACATAACTATGGTAAGCAACCAGTACAGTATCTCGATTTAAAAATTTTGAGAGTTTATAAAGAGCGTAGGAAAAACCATTTCTCAGGACAAAAAGAAGATAAACCAGGTAATAAAGCTTTAGACAAGAACTTCAACTATTTTTTGCTGTGTACTGAAATATGTCAATTTAAGAAACAGTCTGGGTTTTAGACCCTAAAAATAAATCAGCAGACAAACACAAACGTTGTATATCCCCAGTTAAGCAAGTTACGCTTGTGTTGTGTGTAATATACAAATAACCACTCTGGGGCTGCATAGTAAATAACGGAAAGTTCGGTTATGAACTTCACCATGCCAGGAATCAAACTCGGAGCCTCTGCATTTCAGTGAGCTAATCCAGCAAAAGCTTGGAATTCAATATCATTGAATACCGTTGCCTCATTTTGGTTCTGTTCGTTTCAATCATATTGATTCAATTTCGTTGATCCGTCTAATATCAGCATGCATAAGATATAGGGACTGGCCATGAGTGCATTAATAAGTTTTTCGGATGAAGTTCCTTATCGCATTAAAATCGGCGGATGGGAGCTAGATGTTAAAAAGCATACTGAAAGGAAAAATGCTGATCGCTGTATATTATGATACAATTTCTAACTTTAATGCAATGTAAAAAGATCTAAAATAAAGTAATACCCATTAGTGTAATATTCGGCGTTTTGAAGTTAGGTCTTGTAATTGGCCGTATTAGTATACAATTTCTTAGATGACCTTTGATAGTTTTCAATGGTCTTCAAAACATCTTTCTAACCAAGTGTCCTAAAGTCACCTCATAAGATGTTTTTAAATTACCTCGTCCTCGGTACGCAGCACTCGCGCGCAGCGCACCCGCTGACTGTGCTCCGTCCGCGGCTGAACAATGAGCGCATGAACGAAGAGCCGGGCGGCGCGGGCGCATCGCCTCCCCCTTCGCGACCGCACCTGCAATATTGCCAATATATATTTGTAGTCAAGGCAACTGCAATACTTTTTATTGTCTTAACAAGACATGTAGATTTTATATGAGCATAACAAGTTATGACTTCATAACCAAAGCTTGAAAACCGAAAAAAGTCGAACAAGTTACAGCCTAAGTACAATAGAAACTTTTCTTTTCGGTTTTGTTCTCACTTTAAGCTCAATTAAACGGTTTTTATGATCAAAATTGCAGTAAACATGTTTTGTTGAATGAATCGGTTTCGAACGATTCTTGCTGTACACTACCAAAAGGACTGCCATGTGCTACAAGTTTGCAGTCGCACTTATACAAGTGTTGAGAGAGATAGTATGATACCTCCTATATAAGACTCTCTTTAAGGTTTACACTCCGAACAAAACAGATGACTTTGGTTGTAAACAATGAAAACTGGTTAATTTTAATCCGGTTCCAAACCATGTTCATAACCTAAGTGTCAAATTAATTAATTGTTACACCGGTCCACAAAAAACAAAGTGGCCTGTACTTTTAACCAGACCCATCTATTCTTAGGTATTTGTGTGTACTCCGAATTTATGTAATCCAAATATATATAGGAGTTTTGATACCGAGGATAAACACAGGATACTTTTCATAAATAAGATTTCTGGAATAAAATTAAGTAAATGTTATCACGAAAATTCTAGTACTTTCATAAACTTAAAATAAAACTTACTCTTTGCCCTTATTAAAAAAAGTAATATATTAAAAATACGCAGTTCTAAATTCAAATTTTGAAATTTGAAAGAAAAATCATTTAGCACTTTATCACTCACCTGTACTCGCAAGCACCGTCCCTAGCGTAAGCGACGTAATGGCCGCCTGTCAACGACTGTCCCAGGTGCATAATGACCGCCCATAGCTCATACTTGTGCTGCGGCTCCCTGTCCGGTGGCCTTCGCACGCACGCTTCGCAGAAACACGGCATCACGAGGGGCGTGGGGGCGTACCTAGTTATCTTCTCCATTCCACCGCTGAATCGCTTCAGTTGAAGCACCAACAGCCGCGGGAGACGCGAGTACGAGACTGTACGTCGTGCCTCGTTGTAGCGAAGGCATCTCTCGCACCAGTACTGCAAAGTTCCAATGTAATTTATTAATATACTAGCAGACAAGGCCGACGTCGTCCTGCTTTGTAAAAATAAAAATCTAGAACCTGATTTCGGCGCCACCTGCCGGGTCCAATTGTGAATCTAAGCCATCAAGGGACTCATTTGAATATACACAAAAATTTCATTAAGATCCATCCTGGAATTTAGGAGTTTAATTTACAAAGAAATAAATATAGAATTTTATATATAGATTTTATTATTAATATTCTTGCCACAAGTAGTATGGAAGAGGTCACTTTTAAGTGATAAGACCGCCATTTGAATTAAAATAGTGGTAGTTTGTAAGTTTTGATTATCTATTTATATAGCCTCAATAGGCAAAATTTCGAAGCTCTACCGGAATTATTTGTTCACCATACACTCTTCCATAAATTTCAATGTAAAGTCCTTAAAATTTTGCAAACTCAACTATAAGAAAGAATGTAATGTAAGAAATAAGTACAACAAAAACTATTTTAATCTAATGTTATATATACATTTAGGCTGATAAGCATACACAGTTAACCGATGGTTGAAATAAAATAATCATTAAAACTATATGGCTAAACAGAAATTATTTTATTTTAACTGTCTCTTAAATGTCTATGCACACCATCCTTAGACTAGGAAAAAAAACCCGTGCATCTCGGGACGCCCGACAGAAGTGATAACTTAAACTAATCTAAGTTGAACTATTTAATATTGAAATTGTTTAACTTGAGAAAAGCTTAGGTTATTACTTAAATTTTATGTATATAGCGCGTGGGTTAGAGTGAGAATGGAGAAGCCTGCCTACCGCTGCCGTATGCGCGAGAGAAAGGGAAGCCAGACAGACTGGCGCCGTAACGCGTTACGTAACGAAGCGGTTTACCCTCCCGTAAGAATAATTATTACCTTGTTCTGCTCCCTGAGATACTCGGTGGAGAGGCACGCGTTCCGGAACGGCTCCGCGGAGGGCGGCTGGTCGTCGGCCACCGGCACGCACAGCTCGCACACCGCCTGCGCCTTCTCCGTCACCGACTCGCACTCCACGCACATCGTGCGCACCACCATCGTGCCTGCCAACCACCCACCACATTTACAACTGCACTATACCTAGTTCACGATAATGTTACATGCTCACAACAATCATAAATATTTATCATTCTTTTTGTTATTGCTGCAGCACAGATAGCAGACAGGCTTACGGCCCAACTGTGATGGAAAGTGGTGCTGCCAATGTGCTGCCGCCCTTGAAGGAGCAACTGGAACCTGGCCACTGATGCCAGAACACAACTCAAAGTTGTTATGGTGGCATACTCTAGAGCAGCCATCCAGTCGGGGAAATGCCATGTCACCTGGCTGTAGGGTGTTTTGTCGCGTCTTACGACAGGCGGCCCCAACGCAGGAAATTGTATTCTTTCTCCGTTCCTGCACAAATAAAACTGGGATGTTCACTGTAAATTTAGAAAGTTTATTTTCTCTTAATTTTTTTATCGTTAGAAATACATACATACATAACTTCACGCCAGTTCCCTTGTGGGCATGAACAACAGTGCGCCATTCAGGCTTATTCTTACACACCTCACTTGCTTCTTTGACATTCATAGCTCTTCTCATGCACGCTCGTCTGTTCTTAAGGCTCCTGACATCACCTTCTGCTAGTACACGATCAATTTGATCATGGAAGGTATGTTGTGGCCTTCCACAACTTCTGCATCCATCCACTTTTGCATTGTATATCTTTTTAGTCATAGAATGTGTAATTTAGCGAGCTCACCCTCAAAATCCTCAGCGACAAAGTCCCAACCGGGCCTGGATTTCTCGTCGATTTCACTTTCAGCGGGTGAAGGGGCGCGTTCTTCGGTGGGCGAGTTCCGTTTCTCGTTCGCCTTCACCTCTTTGCGTTTCTTCCACGATTTGCGCAAGTTGCCTAATGTCGGCTTTGCGTTGTCGCCATCCAGACTAGGCTGACGACCTAAGCCGTTGCTGTAAGAATTAAAAAAAGATTTTTTTGCTGGGTTTAGGAATTTATATTTATTTATTAATTTAATAAAAGCCATTATTATTACACGAAAGGAAGATATTATTTAAACTATTTCTTTATTTTATTCAATTACTAGCTGTCCCGGCAGACGTTGTTCTGCCCCGAAGAAATAGAATTTAGAACCCGATTCCAGCGCCACCTACCGGGTCCAAATGTAAGCTATCCCATCTTTCAAGTCGGATAAAACTGCACACTGTGTGCAAATTTGATTAAACAACGTGACACATAATTTATATATATATTAAGATATTTAAAAAAAATCTAAAAGTCTAGTGGATTCTTCTATATCACCACGATCTTTATTTACCACTTTTCACAGGGCAGGCCATTAGTCTAATTGCTGTACTACAGCACAAAAAAGAGCAGTGTCAAGTAGAGGGAACTTCCTCCTGTTATATACATTGACTAAAGTTTTTGTTGATTGGAATATTTGGAAGAGTAGCATAAAATGATTTGTTACCTGTCCCCATTCTCGTGTATCTGCAGCCTAGTGGCGCGTTGGCTGAGCGCCCTGCACGTCTCGCGGATATTGTCCAATATGCACACCAAAAGTTCATGGGCGTCTTGTTGTCTGTTGCCTGCAATATAAACAAGAAAACTTCAACTAAAACTATAATAATAAAAATCTAATATTTCTTTATAATCTCTACTATAATTAATCTGTAAATGGCTCGAATTACAAGACGTTTAAAAATGTAGGAGAAATCAGGGAGCTAATTCGAATTAGATTTTTTTTCTGTCTGTCTGCTAGAGCATCACATGAAAACTATTGAACAGATTTAAATGAAACTCGACACAGAGGGAGCTTATATCTCGGGGCAAGCTTGTATGTAACTTAGTATAATTTTTATCTCGATAAATGACGTCGTTTCCGCGGGATAGACGAAAATAGCACCGCTATCGCATTATTTTTGGGGATTATTAAATGTTCATGAATGAAACTCGACACAGGGCTGGCTTATATCCCGAATCAACATTTAGGATACTTTTTACCCCGATAAATAATGTCGTTTCCATAAAATCAACGTATTAGCTAAATAGGTGGCGTTCCAATCGTTTGTTTTCAATTCACTAATAAATACCATGTTGTCATAAGCAACATGTTATTTGTTGTGTTACTTCAAATCAGGATGGCTTCGACTCACTTCTATTTTGCTAGGCTGTTGTCTAGACTATATGGGCTTAGTTTCTTTGTTGTTATTATATATAAAAAACCGAATTAAATTTTTGTGTCAATGAAATAAAGCTACTTCCTATGGTTTGACACGCGCACAGGATAAACTGTGATCAACAATATAAAGATTCTGTGTTTTAGATTTAAATGAATTACTTTCGACAGACGTTACGATATGATATGATAGAGTAGTGTGAGATACGGCTTATGGCGCAGCGCGTCCCTCGAACGTCAACTCCTGCGCAATTAGCGCACTTCATCTCTGGTACCGCTAGCACAAATTTAGCAAAATTAAAATTCTGATGGTTCAATATCATCCAACTAACATAATATAGGAATAAATCCTTATTTTGGGATAAAAACAATATTTATTATTCTTGCAATATAAAATACTTAATTAACACAAATGCCTGTTACACTTCCACTAAAAATATTTCATATTACACATTTGACTCACACAGAGATATGAAAATTAAATTAAATATCAAATAATATTTTCTTAAGTTTTCGCGACTTGTATACATAATAAAACTACGTTTTGGTCTTCCGTGATCACGGCCATTGAAAAGTGGACGAAACGTCGGAATAACCAAAATCAAATAAATTACCGCGCTTAAACCGTTAAAACGTAGTTTTATTAAATATCAAAACTCAATAAATTACAAGTCTACTTCATGTCCACTGAGATAACACATTAAAATATTGAGTGTTCATTCCTAGTACTCTTTTCCATGTTTAATTAACGGAAATATTAATCAAAGGTTTTCATACAATTTTCGAAATAAAACCTAAAAGAAAATCCATACCTTCAAAAGTTGAATTCACGTCTCTCAATGCTGCCAAGAAGGCGTCAGCTGCGTATGGCTCTGGAGTGGCTTCAGGGTTATTGCTGTTCAGGCATTTGGTCTCTGCAGTGCGAAGGTTGAAGTATGTTTCGTGGAGTTTTTCTGTTGCTATCTGTACAATATGAAAATTTTATGCAGATTACATTATTTACTGGTTGAGATGATACACCTATCTATTTATTATACATAGATATAGTATATATAAAATAAATAATAAACTATCTGTAATTGATATCCAAAAAAGCTATTGAAGACAATATTTGCATCTGCTGCACATACAATAATAATATTCATAATATGAAATATTTATTAATGCATTTTTATATATAAAATTCTTGTGCTTGTGTCTGTCATTGAACTCCTCCTAAACAGTTCGACCGATTTTTAATCATTTTTGTGCGTGTTTAAGTGGATTCGAAAATTGTTTAGATTGACAATTGGACCTGGCACTGGAATTAGGTTCAGGACAACGTGTGTCAGACCCATTAGTATAATTATATAATTTTTTGTTTGCATTCCAGTTATAGATTTTGATAAAAAAAAATGGTATGAAAATTTTTAAAATACTTAAAACCCGTTGTTTGTATATGGCCCATATACAGATTGCTAAAAAAGGCGTATTCTGTGTTTATTAATATAATATACGTCAGGGACCCCTTCTAAGACTGCAGCGTTTAGATTGCAGAGTTAGATTACAGGTTTAAGGGCCGATTTTTTGATAAAATTTATCAGTTGAACAAATTATAATCTGAGTGAATTCAAAAGTAAAGCTGTCCAACCGTTTTATACGAGCAACTGACACTTTAAATTTTCTCCATTTTCTACTTTATTCTATGAATAACTTTTATCAGGTGATTGAAAAATCCACCAAAATATTTTGATGTTACAATGTTTTCATCAAAGGTGTATTTTTTTTATTGCATGAGTTCAGCAGACAGGCAGACGGCCCACGTGATGGAATTACCATCGCCTATGGACATTTTCAACACCTAAGGTGCTGCAAATGCGCTGCTGCTCTCTTAAGGGAGACTGGAACCAGGTCACTAATGCCAGAATACTACTCAAGGTTGTTATGGCGGCTTACTCTAGACCAGGGGTGGTAGCCATCCAAACGGGCAAATGCCCTGCCACCTGGCTGTGGATTGTTTTGTCGCCTCTTACGACAGGCCGGCCACACAGATAAAAGCATGGGTGTATTTCTAGAGCTATTTACTAATATAAATAACGAATTAAAAATATAAAATTAATACATGCATATTCCCTATTGTAGTGATCAAGGCCAAGTCACGTAAACCAAATTATGTGCACAGTTATAAATGTGACAGGTGCTCAAGATAATTAAGGAAACCTCTCGTAGATAAACCAGGTAGTCAATATGTACATAACAATGATAATATTTGATCTCTCAATATGTTTATCCAGTGATAAAGTAATGAGATAATTTTCGGTACATTTATCTGTACCTCATGAAATAAAACCTCAACATTATAAACGTGCTTGCTACTGTACTATATAATAATTTCAAAACGGCAAAACCAAATCTGGCCAGGTTTTGACATTTTTCACAATGAATGAATGAAAAGTCGTCTTCAACTTGCTACACAAAAATACATAGTAGTAAATTTCACATCTTATAATTATATGGTAGATCTTAAGCTGTATTTACATTACATTATTGACAATGTAGCTATCAATAATTATGAGGCCATACGTAAATTGCGTCACAGTTTCAAGGGGGGAACGGGCCCTAAATTTCGTGACGTCACATTTCAAAATCCCTTGCGTGGTAGGCACGAACAACAGAGTGCCATTTAGGCTTATTCTTACACACCTTACTTGCCTCTTTGACATTCATAACTCTTGTCATGCAAGCTCGTCTGTTCTTAAGGCTCCTGACAAGTAGTTTTTCAAAAAGTAATTTAAATGGAAATAAAACCAATTACGGAATTTCTGTTTTAATTTAATAATTTCTTTGTGTAAAATTGCTAAATATGTAAATGTTACACTAATTGACGACTACTTGAAAAGCTGAGAAGAAGAAGATTAAGTTGGTATGGGCATATAATGTGGAGGGATGAAAGTCACGTGACAAAAAGAATGTTAAACTACAAGGATGGATGGATTGTGCGAAGGACGATATGTGGTGTGATAGAAGATGTATGCCAGAGTAGAGGAGTGTGGAAGGAAAAGACATATTGTGCCGACCCCAAATAATTGGGTTATGGTGAAAGGAAAGAGAGAGACACTAGGAAGGGAGGCGTCGCACGAATGTGACCAGCTGTGACGGACGGACGAGGGAGGAGAAAAAAAATCATGAAATTCGGTAATGGCCCCTAATTTGCATTTATTAATTAATGAATTATTTTGGAACAAGTATACTGTTTATTATATAAAAATGAGTCTTAGATTTAACTAAAATATTTCATTGTCTGCAAACCTTATTTGCAATGCCATGGCAACATATTTCGTAGTGTATTGCAATGGTGGTAACAAAAAACGCGACAATAACGTCATTTTGCCTATATTCATTTGTCCCATAGAAACAATGTCATATTTTATTGCGATAAATAGTACCCTAAGTATTGGATCGGCATATGTACCAGCTCGGTTTCGAGTTTGATTTCAATCTGTTTTGTATTTTTCATGTCATTCTCTAACAGACCAAAATTCTAAAAGTTGTATTTCATAATATGCTGGGTCCAATTAGCCTGCCTGATTTTTTTTCACATTATTAATATTATAGAAGATTATTTTTTGATTTTCCTTTTTTACATAATCACTGAAATACCATTGCTATATGAGGAGGCTCTTATTAGTCATATATCCCTTATAAATATAAAATTAAACTGTATCATAAATATATTATACTATAAACACAAGGTGTGTATGCAGTAAACTAAATACCTGAATTTTACTTTTTCCTGAACTATTGTCAGATTGTCCTAGTGATAACAGATCTTTGCTGCTCCAAGACCTGGCACCTGAGGAAGCGAGGCCTGCTGCGCTCCGTCCCAGAGAGGAACTCTTCAACCTAATACTGCCCAACTTCTGCTCTACACTGGCCAAGTCTGATACTAAATGATGGAGATTGTGGAGGAAACGGGGTGCATAGCTGTATGAAACAAAATGAACATAGAAAAAACATTTTTTAATCATCATCTGACATTCTTTGAGAGGGTTGGAGGGGCATGGGGTTCAGGTTTACTTCTGCTGTCACATATTATTTTCTTAATTTGTTTTAGTCAGCCTTATGGTGCTTTCTATGTTCTAATTTATCTGTATACAAGACACAATAGCTTCAATTAGTATGATGTATTCAAATAAGTACACTTATACACATAAATGTTCTATAAAAAAAAAATTGTGATCTCTCCCGAAGACTTGATTATATATCAAAAAAAATCTAATTTGCAGTTATCTATTGCTGAATAAGAGCAGTCATGACTGTTGGGAACTTTGTGTCACAAATTATAACTTAAATTAATATTGGTCTTATTAATTCATTAATGAAATATCATAGGTGCTATTTCTATTGAGCCTGGACAACTTACTTATGTAAATTATTCTTATATATATTTTATATCATATATTTCAACACATTTTATATTAGACGATCCAAATATACATGAAGTAACATTTAGAAAGATTTCTTTTTTTTTAAGGTACTCAAAGTTGAGTACCTACCTGGTTTAAATAATTTTACTTATTATTTTATTTAATTAAATATTTTGCATCTTATCTGTTCAATTGAACTAATGAAAATATATGTATTTTTTATTGTAAAATTTATGAATTCCTTAGGAAATATTACAATTTCTTTTAAACATCAGAAATAAACACATTTTTGAACAGAGCCCTTTAACCAAAAGAAGACAAGTGATAAAACTTAATCAAATCCTCACCGTAAAGTATAAAGTACACTGTTGAGAAAACAAGTATTCCCCAAATTGGATAAGGTGGTAATAGGGATCTTCTTCTGTGTGCTCCCACCATACTGATTGTCATTTGGGTGGTGGCCATTCAACATGGCAATGCTTGATTGCGGCTGCCTTAATATAACCAGCTCAGGTTCTGTAAAATAATTACCGTATTGGTTATTGAATACTTCCCAAAAACTGGACTTTCAGTTATTAGTTTCAATTTGTTTATGTTATAATAGGTACTATTAATGTAATTGTAAATTTATGAATATCACTTCAATTTTTAGTTTCACACCACCAATTGTTTATACACACTACAATCTCCCAATAACCATACAATAATGAATATATACTAAAACATAATATAGCACAAGATAATCCTTTATCAGTTTTTCTAAACAAAGTTTATAAACAAATTGTTTGTATCTAACTCATTAAAATTTGATTTGATAACAGCCCGTCTAAGATTACCCTAAGCTAAATTATGATGTTTTTCAATTTAATAAATTACTATGAGGTTTGTAGATTGCTGTTTATGTAATTATTTCCTGGCACTGGGCTGCCTATGAGATTACATTGGGTGATAAGACTGCCTATTGTTATTTATAAGCTAAATTAAGTTCTGTTGGTGAACAATAAGGAGTCATCTATCTACCTGACTGATGGTCAAAGTATAAAAAATTGAATAATTATAGTCATATATATTAATTATAAACGTGAGTGACTTGGTTTGAATGTGTTCTTATATTTGTATGTTTCTTCTTTGTGACAATTAGGGATGCAAACAAAACATCGATGTATCGTTCATAAAAATCTATGTTTTAACATTGACAATGAAATCAAAATATCAACGATACATCATTGTTCAAGAATGATGTTATATGAACAATGTTTTATCGTACATAGACATAACGCTCCATCTTGCGCTCTATTTTTCATTTTTTTTCTTATTGCCAGTAATAATTTATAATATAAAAGTTGATTATTATACCTATTTCTTTCATTTCTATTAACAATAACCATTTTTCTTAGATGTACATTTATTTTAAATGGTGATAGGGACGTGTTAGTGTGTGCCCACGCTGTTGAATAGTAAGTACGGTAGTAAATGTGGGTAAAGGAAAAGACATATAAATAGAATAAACATAGTCTTTAGTAGGATGAGAGCATTAAGAAGTGGGTGTGGTATTTCTTTGAAAGATGAATAACAGTGGCATAAATGTATGATGTTAGTGAAAGCAAGAATTAAGAAAGGTGTGCTAAGGTGGTTTGGGCAATACATCAATGTAAAAAAAGATGTTTCATTTGCATCACAGGAACAAGTGTCAAAAGTTTATGTAAATGGTGATAAAAAAACATTGATATATCTTCATAAATGTCGATATTTTTAACATCGATATTTCACTTTTGAAAACATCCACATCAATGCTTTTTATGAGAGATGTTGCATCCCTAGTGACAGTATAATTAGGCTCCTTAAAAGTTTACTATGGTTGTAGGTACATCTCACCAAAGAACATTGACTGATTGATTATATTACATATAAATTTAAATTATGAAAAATCATTCTAAAAAGTTCCAACACACTCCAGGCCGGCGATGAAGTGCAGCATCATTTGCACCGTTCAACCCGAGCGCAAGCACTGACTTTGGAGCATCATTTATTTATTTTCTTAAAATGAAGAAAGGATCCATAAAATTTCACTTGGGGCAAAGATAAAAACTAGAAAATGTTATACTTTGTGTAAGTTGTTCTCCAAAATCCTCCCCACCAAGGAAAATTGCAGTGTTATTGTTATATTTTTTTATTTTTTAATTTATCCCAATAAGATTAATGCTCTTGAACAATTTCAAAATCTTAATTTCCTTTTTAGAACTCGTCCTTCATTTCACACTATGTACTAGAATTAGTAAAGTAACAAAGCTTTACTGGGATCATAATCCCAGTAAAGCTTTGTTACTTTACTAATTCTGACCAGTCTTATGGACATAACATGTGGTTAAAATGTAATTGTTGTGTACTTATTTCCTCGATCTTTCAGAAAAGCTCATTTTAATGTGTGAAAACGGTGACCACTATAATAAATAAAATATTTTCTAGCAATATATCGACAAGCTGGTCCCGCTCACACAAGTCGTGAGATCCATAGATAATTCACAGGGCAGATATTAGAACATCATTATTTATTTACCTTAAGGGTTTTTGTTTTATCGGAGGTGTGCACTTTTGAAATTCTTATGAATTGTATATCTGCATAATTTTGCACAATCCATTCCTTTCCATCACGGTCGCCAGATGTTTCAGATTATTTTATGTTTTATAAATTTATTAGTGAAAACATAAATAAATAAAATTCGCTTCTAAAACATTATATTGGACTTGCTCTTAGAAAATTTTCTTACAAGTGACAAACAAAACAATAAAATTATATTACATATAAACTTAAATTATAAAAATCATTCTAAAAAGTTCCAACACACTCCAGGCCCGGCGATGAAGTGCAGCATCATTTGCACCGTTCACACATACGAGCGCAAACAAATGACTTCTGTGAGCAGTCAATTATTTATTTTCTTAGGTAAATGAAGAAAGGATCCATAAAATTTTACTTGGGGCAAAGATAAAAACTAGAAAATGTTGTCATGACTTTGTGTAAGTTGCCTGTCTGACAAAATCCTCCCACACCAACTTCAACATGTGCAGGTGGATTACACAATATATTTTTTTATTTGCTTTAGATTTATCCCAATAAGATTTAACTGCTCTTGCAGCACCTAATGTTGTTGAATATATGCTTAATTTCCTTTTTTGAACTCGTCCTTCATTTCACACTATGTACTAGAATTAGTAAAGTAACAAAGCTTTACTGGGATCATAATCCCAGTAAAGCTTTGTTACTTTACTAATTCTGATCAGTCTTATGGACATAACATCTGGTTAAAATGTAATTGTTGTGTACTTATTTCCTCAATCTTTCAGAAAAGCTCATTTTAATGTGTGAAAACGGTGACCACTATAATAAATAAAATATCTTCTAGCAATATATTGACAAGCTGGTCCCGCTCACACAAGTCGTGAGATCCATAGATAATTCACAGTGCAGATATTAGAACATCATTATTGATTTACCTTAAGGTGTAAGGTGTGCACTTTGGAAATTCTTATGAATTGTGTATCTGCATAATTTTGCACAATCCACTCCTTTCCATCACGGTCGCCAGATGTTACAGATTATTTTATGTTTTATAAATTTATTAGTGAAAACATAAATAAATAATATTCACTTCAAAATATTATATTGGACTTGCTCTTAGAAAATTTTCTTACAAGTGACAAACAAAACAATAAAATGATATTACATATAAATTTAAATTGTGAAAAATCATTCTAAAAAGTTCCAACAAGTATTTTTTTGTTAGAAATTGTGTTTTTATTATTACTCATTTACACATACAAATGTAAATAAATGCTTTCTGTGACAAGTTTGTCAATGAATGTACCAGGTAAATAAAATTGGGATTTCTAGAATGTACAAACTAATTGCTATTAGGTAAGAAATGTTGTCATGAGGTTGAATGAGTAGCCTGTGTGACAGGATATTTACACATAAACTTCAACATGTACCGGTGGATTACACAATACATACCTACAACTGCTTTAGAGCCACCTAAAGGTTTTAACTTCTTTGCAGCACCTAATGTTGTTGAATATATGCCTAGCTTTCTTTTTATGGGTTTGTTCTCTTTATTATCAGATGTAGGCTTCGACAGAGCTAAATCCAGACGGTTAGAGCAATCGACAAGTTTTCTTTCGTTTTTCAGAGATGTTGCATTATTTTTATTTAACGACAGTATAAATCTACTTCTGTCACCACTTTTCTTGCTTTCACTATCAAAGTTAACTGGCATCTTCAGCACACCTGGAAATCGACGTGTAAGTAGGCATTTATACGGAAAATATTTAAATGGCACTCAGCAACTTTCCCATGGCATGTCAAGGATGTGCCGGAATGTCACAAATTCTCAATAGTTTACTCACTGAAAATTGTTCATTAGGCTGATTGACTCGCATTATATTGTAAAGCAATATATTTTGGCTTTAAAGTAACTAATTAACCTGGACATTTGTTATAATACTCTTGAATACACTGCAATTAAGGCCATGGGAAGCAGGCGGCCATATTGTTTAATTTGATTGATGTTGTTGTTGTTAAATTCACGTACATGATAGGCAAAAGAACTGAGTCCATACAGTCTTATCAGATGATATTTCAGGCAACATACTATTGTCTATGGAATAAATTTTACCTTATAAAATAGTATCATCTGACCTCTTGGTAGGAGGGAACTGGGAAACTCTTCTCGTTGGCGGGCGATTATCTAATGCGCATCCTTGCCCGCAACCACGTTATTCTTATCTAATTACAAAGATGGAGAATCACCCAGTAGAAAGACTGTGCATACACTTCAATGGACTTTATTTATCCAGATACGTTGTAAGTCACGCCCCTCAGCCGTGTCCATCAGCCTTAACTTAGGACGTATCCCCCGGCTACTGCTAAGTCTGGTCCATGCGTGGGGCGGTCTGTAACGCGCCCCAAGGGAAGAGAGATGAGCGCGTGCGAAACACTCGCGCTCTCATCTCGACGGCATGTGCAGGTGAGTGAGAACCCCTATACCCCTAGGGGCCTCACCCGCGCCGCCCGCTTACGGCGGCCGAAGGTCACTGTCTGACCTCCGGCGTCAGCGCGTCCTCCTTTGGCGGGAGCGGAGCAGGGAATTACGCTCACGCTCCCGTTCCGCCTCCTCCTTCGCGAACATGACTTGCTCGCAGAAGGAGGAGACGGCGTCCCATCCGGTGGAGCTCCCGACCATGGTGCGTACCACGGCCGGGAGCGAGGTGTCAAGGTCGGTATGGGCGACGAGCTCCCGGCGCTGCTCCGTCCAGGCTGGACATGCCTGGAGAGTGTGCAGCGCCGTGTCCTCGTCGCCCGTGTCACAGTGATGGCACCCTGACGTGGCCTCGCGGCCGAATTGTATTGTTTGGTAATAATTTCGTGATTAGCGGCAAAATACATTGATGTATCGCTATACTTGTTTTTCTCTCAAAGATAAATCTAATATTATTTTAGCTTATAAAATTATGCTTGTATCCAGATTGATATTTAAGCATAACCAATAATTCCTTTTCGATTATGTTCACATCAGCCATGGAACTCATTTATATCACTTTGAAAAGGATATTAATTCCTGCGGCCGGGCGGCCTGTCGTAAGAGGCGACAAAACAACCCACAGCCAGGTGGTAGGGCATTTGCCCGACTGGATGGCTATTAGGAGTGAGGCGTATATATCGGAACAGGTTTCTCTATGAAAAAACTTTGCCCTGTTATCTAAAGACCGAAACAACTGTTCCAACTGTTCCGCCTGTTCCAGCCTGTTCCATTATGTTCCGTTCCACAGCAAACAGTCCGAAACGAAACAGTTTGGAACAAACTCTTTTCTCTTTTCACATACAGTAATAGAAAAAGATAGCATATACATGATCCTGTTTTAAAGCAAACAGTTTGGAACAAGCTCTTTTCTCCTTTCACATAGGTACTGTAAACGAAAAAGATAGCAATAACATGCTTTAACCCTATTCCAATTCTATTTTGGTAATAATTGTAAATACATTCGGATACACGCATAAATTATGGTGTATAATAATAAATGTACTGTTATATATCATTTAAAATATGACATTATCTATCATTAAGGTAACATACTTTTAAAATTATTATTATTTATTAGACAGGTGGCAATATGGTGGTAAAAATATTGTACTGAGATGAAAGGCCTAGCATGAATCCGAACTATTCTGAATCTCATATTATCCTCTCTGAGTTTGTGACTCTGCAAGTCTGTCTGTAGTATGTAGTTAGTAGTGTTTAGTTTTTGCCAGATGATAGGGTATTTGCCCGACTGGATGGCTACCACCCCTGGTCTAAAGTTTGTCGCCATAACAACCTTGCGTTGTGTTTCGGCATTAGTGACCAGGTTCCAGTTTCCCTTAAGAGAGCAGCAGCGCATTTGTAGCACCTTTGGTGTTGCAAATGTCCATAGGCGATGGTAACCGCTTTCCATCAAGTGGGCCGTCTGCCTGCCTGCTGAACTCCTGCAATAAAAAAAATAAAAAAGGGTGATTCATTCCGATTTTTGTGTTTTATTTATTTGTTTGTTATGATTATTTTCGTAAAAAAACAAAATATTGTAAACAAAGCAGTTTCGTTCGTCTTGCAAAGTTACCTGTAAACTTTATTGATTGTTTTAATAATCGTTTTAATTCCATAAATAATAGTTTTCGTTGTGTAAATAATCGTTTTAAACCTGTTGCAACACAATAGTCTGTTATTTTGGAACAGGCTACTGGAACTCTAGAACTGTTCTTTCATTGGAACAGGAACAGGTCTCTTATTTTACCTGTTACAGACCACCCCTAATGGCTACCACCTCTGGTTTAGAGTATGCCGTCATAAAAACTGAGTTGTGTTCCGGCATCAGTGGCCGGGTTCCAATTTCTCCTTCAAGGCCGGCAGCAAATTGGCAGCACCTCTGATGTTGCTAATGTAGGCGACGGGTTAAAGTGGCTACACTTTTCATCACAGTTGGGCCGTCAGCCTGCATGATGTGCTGGAGGAATAAAAAAAAACCGACATACTCGAAATCGGACGTTAAATATGTCAGGCGTTCATAATCATTAGACCCTTCCTAACAGCAGACAATTTGTAAAGGATCATTGCAATAATCGTTTCTACGTTCTCGAACAAAGCTTTGACATCTCCGATACTTACGACGCGCCCCCAAGATGGTGCGCAATTAAAAAGAGATTTTCTGAATTGAATTGAATTGAGCTCGCGAATCCCTTTTGAATTGTTTAATATATTATAGATAACATATTAACGTCATTTTGGAGGATTAGTTTTGTAATTATATCAATCAAGTATCTTGAAAATTCCCCAACATAGTCTTCAGAAGTTCAGATAATTATAAATGTTCATTTTGAAACTAATTTCACAGTTAATCTCTAATTGAAACACTTCGCTCATATCTATAATATTGTAACGAGTTTAGCAAGACTCGAATTAAAATGCCGTTAGAATTATTATAGAGTTTATTAGAATTATACAAACACATATACCACAGGTACAAATATAACCGAACACAACAAGTTGAAACGTAATGCAGAAGGTCGTAATTCAATAAAACGCGCAAATTCCGTCACTATTAGATTCCCGAATGTACACACGTCACGCCCGTCTCGTGATCGAAGCCCAACTGCCCCCCTCTCTTCATCAGGCCGTCGTTTTATACTACACAATTGGAAATGAATCCGCAACACCTGGCTAATGATGCTAATGAGCGAGTACAATAGGACAATGGTTTATTCTCCACAATAATTACAAACGTATGCCAATAAATAAGTGAACAAAAGAAGACTATCATAAAAGGATTACAATTAGTTCAAATGCCGACAGGTATTAAATGTGCTTCTAAAAATCTGTACGTGGAATTTGTCTTTGTCGGCGCCTAGGTTGTAAATATTATAAAATTCTTAACATGCCGTGTCTATACATTGAAGATATATAAAAAAACCAACTGTAATAGAATATATAAGTCTCCCTTAAGAGAGCAGCAGCGCATTTGTAGCACCTTTATTGTTGCAAATCTCCATAGGCGATAGTAACCGCTTTCCACCAAGCGGGCCGTCTGCCTGTCTGCTGAACTCCTACAATAAAAAAAATATAAACGATAAAGAACATGATGCATTTTTAAACTACTTAAAAACTACTGAGCCGATTTCGATGTGGTTTTCGCTGATCGACAGCAAATTCTAAGACTTAAAATCTCTTACTTTTTAACCTGGGAATTAGGCGGGAATTTCTTTGGAAATTATTTAAAATGTCAAAATTAAAAAAAAACGAATTCCTTTATGATTTTGCTACCGATCGATAGCAAATTTTATGTCATAAATGTGTGATATTTTTTACCCCGGGAATCCTGCGGCTACTTTTCCAGTGGCGCTCTGTAGTTGTTCGGGTGCATAAAAATTAGCTTATTCCGACACAGTTTTCACTAAACCAAGCTGCGGTGCTTTGTGTCCTGGGCATTCAAGTTAAGCGTGGACGAAGTCGCGGGCATACCCTTGTTTAAAAATATATATAAATGAACATCAAAATAATTAGGTATGTGGAATTCACAGAGCAAAATATTGGTACGGTCTCATCATTGAAGAGCATTTAAACACATTGAAGCCAAAATATATCACTACGTTAAATTGTATTGGAGCTAGTAAGTCAAAGATATAATTAGGTAATTATGGTCCAATTAGCTAAGTTAAAAATGTCTAATTGCCAGTTTGAGCTCTTTATTTTAGAGCAGTGTTGATTCATATACACTGTGAATTGATCTTGAGCTGTTTTGTTAAATTTTATATATATTTTTTATTGCAGGAGTTCAGCAAACAGGCAGACGGCCCACTTAATGGAAAGCGGTTACCATCGCCTATGGACATTTGCAACACTAAAGGTGCTACAAAAGCGCTGCTGCTCTCTTAAGGGAGACTGGAACCTAGTCACTAATGCCGGAACACAATTCAAGGTTGTTATAGCGGTATATTCTAGACTAGGGGTGGTAGCCATCCAGTCGGGCAAATACTCTACCATCTTGCTGTGGGTTGTTTTGTTGCCTCTTACGACAGGTAGCCCGGCCGCAGGAAATTGTATTCTTTCTCCGTTCCTGCACGGATAATCAATAGTACCTAATGTATTCAACAAAAGTAAGTAAAGTAGGTATTGGAAAATAGCCTCCGCCAATGAGTTCCACTCTGTTACGGTGCATAACAAAGGCGATCGCGAAGTGCTTCGTCCATATAGGTGGTAACTGGTATGTTCATCATATACAGGTGCCGCATGCTGTCCGATGGTGGAAGGGAGACAACGGGATCAGATTGCAAAACTTCAATGCACACTCTTCAAAGTGTATCCAATAGAAAAGCGATCGGCTGGCTACCTTGCGTCGATGTTCAAGAGTGAGTTTCTTCATTAAATAGCTGGTCGTTGCTAGTGGATTAATTATATGTATGTTCTTACAGAAAACATAAGATTTTGGAATTAAAACAAATTGTCCCCTATCCTTTAGCGTGACGCATCGCAAATGTCCAAGTTTTAATCCGGACTTTATTCTAATGAAGATTTAACAGAAAATAACGAGTAAAATCTAGAAACAAAGGGATTACAGAGATTGCACGAACATAGCGGAAAATAAAGACAGAGGCTGAGACGTCATTGGCTTTTAGGGTTCTGCAGCCAATTTGGTCAAAACGTAATTATGAAATCATTATGTTCGTCCGTCTGTTTATGTATGTCACAATAGTTATTCTTGGAAAGTACTGGGTCTAAATAGATGAGAGACAGAACAGTGTCGTCTGTGTGACTACAAAGTGACGAAAAAAAGAAAAAAATATTAGGAGTGACCGCTATATTATACAGTGTAACTTTGGAAAATAATATTGTTGTTTTATGATGTAACATAGTAAATCTATCTTGAAAAAATATAACGATTTAAAAAATGGTTATTGACTCCCAGAATCGCGAAAATTATGTCCCTTTTTTCTAACTTTTAAACGATGAGATAGAAAACTTAAAAGAAATCAAGCTTTGAAACATACTTATCCTGAAAATTGTTTTGAACAATATATCTTCAAAGAAAGAAAAAAACTTTATTTTTTTCTCATACAACAATTTACAAATACTACAATACTGTTGTGTGAGACTGGTGCCTATTGTAGATCTATATTACATACAGTTCACCAGTAGTCCTTCCATGGCTAAAAACTAACTGTAAACTAATAATTATAAGTTATGTGTGTATGTGTGTATGTATGGATTTATGTGTGTTTGTGTGCGTGCATATGTAGGTACGTGTGTGTGAATGTAATAATTCTAATAAAGACAAGACATTTGTCAATAGATTTATTATATTATTCAGCGTAACAAATTTTCTGTTGAATAGTTTTTGAGACTTGAGGTGTTTTGGATTGCATGTTTTTTTATAGCTGGAGTGTACTCCAGCTTCTTTTCTGTAGAAAAGAAGTTAATTGAGCGCGTTGCCGGCTTCGGAGAAATTTTATGACATCCTTTTAAAAAAAATCAGTGCTGTGGGAGACCCTCAGTTGGGAAAAGCTCATTCTAAATCCCCACGGTGTGCAAGATAAATGTTTTTGAGAAACGTTGCGTATAAGAGCGCTGCGGCTCAAAGAAGTGAGAATTAACGCAGAGCCTATGGCGTGCGGTGTGGTTGTAGAAAGAAGACGAAGTACCCATCTGGCCTTGTAGATAAGTGGTATTAGTGTTAAATGAATAGAATTTGTGTGTTTGTCTGCGGATTCCAAAAAAAAAAAAATTGAAAATGTATAGTAATTACATATCGTTACGCTAAGTATTATTTAATTCCCATATTTTCATTCTATTCATTTAGCGCTAATGCCATTTATCTAGACAGTCTGAACAGTTCCTCGGAACACTCCTCATTATAAGTACTGTAACGGCCAGCGGTTTCACAGCTGATCGGGATTCTCAATAAGAGACTGGTTCAGAGCATAAGTTTTATTTATTTCGGTTTATGGCTTGGCAGCTAGGCCTTTAAGACAGATTTTAGTTAACAATATAGTTTCTTCATTTTCTTATGAACTGTAGGTAATCAGCTAGTGCCATTCAACGGAGTTCTTGTGACAACTCAAAAAGCCACATTTGACAATACAGTTCGCATTTCTCACAAAACACATAATTACTACTCAAAACTATCAATATCCTACAACTATTGTTCATTTTAGAGTAATTTTACACATTTTTAGAAAATAAAACTGCACAGCACAACATCCTGTTTCAGTTCCCGCCAAAAACTCCAGAGCATAAGTTTATATTAGCAACGAAGAGACACTTTTACATAGAAGAGTTCTGCTCGCGGCCCAATACAATTCTGTCTTCACTTGTTTTGGGAGGCATTCTACGATTTTATTTAAATAAATTATGTTTCTTAATATATCATAACGGCTAAGGAGGTTAGTTGTTACAATACAGTGGGTTGAATACGCAGAGAGACACGAAGTCTCTCCGAAGTTTTTATGAGTATGTAGCCCTTAACGAAAACAGCGGATAATTCTGATCTCTACGGAATTATTTGTTATGCGTAGACTACCAAGCCCTTACGTTGTAAGAAATACAAATAAGAAATAAATACGATTTTAGATTGTTTCTTTCTTTTTTGTTTTGCTCAGTGAACCTGATTCAATTTAGGTCTTTTTCACAAGGCTTCCTAAATTAATTACGTATACAGGGATCGAAGACGTTATTTCTGAAGAAAGTTCAATATTTATTAAGTATTCGCAAGTCGTTTTTAAACCGGCGAGTTGAGATTTTTTTTTGTGACAAGCATTTTTCAATTCTTAGACCTAGTCAGGGATCCACCGTCCATTTTTGTTACTGATTACTTACTATCATTTTATTTTGATGAGACGTCCAACTTTATCTCTTACAAACATTGATGATTGATTCTCAAAAATATTATACTAACTGGGTCTTTTTTGTTAAATCTCAACATAATTATCTGAATTATTCGAAAAAGTATTTGTCCTACAAAATGTATGGTTTGATTAAACAGTCCTCTCCTTCCAACATTTATCGATAACAAAGTCATCAAAAACTAGCTGATTTTTTTTTCATGCAAAAGAGTGGTTAGGTTAATGATTATCGAGACCAAAAGCGTCTTCCGATCAAATCAATATTGACACAGCGAACCGTTTCTGGAATGACCGACGGATGATAAGGATGCAAATGAAAGGGGATCAATTTCTACCCTTCATTAATGTCTTGCCTCTCAGGTATCTTGACTATAGATACTTCTATTTAAAGTGTTAATTTTATGTAAGTACCTAGAGTGATATATTCATGTAATTAAAGAGTATATTTTATGTACATTGTTTTTTCTTAAAAAATAATACCTTAGTCAAAGATCTAAGTAAGTTATTAAGTTTCTTTATATTGCAGGAGATCAGAAGACAGGCAGACGGCTCATTTGATGGAAAGCGGTTACCATCACCTATGGACATTTGCAACACCAAAGTTGATACAAATGCGCTGCTGCCCTGCAAATGTGCTGACTGAAACCTGGTCACTAATGCCGGAACACAACTCAAGGTTGTTATGGCGACATACTTTAGACCAGGGGTGCTAGCCATCCAGTCGGGCAAATGCCTTACCACCTGGGAGCTATGTCTTTTTGGCACATGAATAGTTGTATTAGAAAGAGAGATGACTATTCGTTGGACATCTACTAATTTAAAAATAAAATACAATCTTGGTCAGAGTGTCCATATTTTATAAACATATCCTTTGTAGAGTACATTAATATAATAGGAGACTGTAGGACGACAACGGCGACGGACTGTGGAAAGAATGCATGATGAAAGAATGATTAAACAGATATACAATGCAAAAGTGGATGGATGCAGAAGTCGTGGAAGGCCACGACACATCTTCCATGATCAAATTGATCGTGTACTAGCAGAAGGTGATGTCAGGAGCCTTAAGAACAGACGAGCGTGCATGACAAGAGTTATGAATGTCAAAGAAGCAAGTGAGGTGTGTAAGAATAAGCCTAAATGGCGCTCTGTTGTTCGTGCCTACACCGCAAGGGAACTGGCGTGAAGTTATGTATGTATGTAGGACGGCTCTATATCAATCAGGAGCGAGTTCATACTTCAACTCGCATTTGACCGATTTTCAGGTGGCTGTGACCATCCGTCCCTGGTTGGTTATGTTACCTAACTTGTTCGCCGTACTGATCTCTTCTCCAAAGCAGGCACCCCTGAAAAGCTGTGTAGCGGTTTTGAGTTTCGTGTTGAGGCTAGCTAGTATCAGGGACTAAAATATAAATAGGTAATATGTTTTTAATTAAAATTTGTTTTTTAAGAATAAGATTATAATATATAACCAGCATAGTATATAGATTTTTATATTGCGTATTAATTAAATAAATAAATGCAAACTTATGTACTAAGAGATCTTAAGAAAAAAATTCTTCTAATCTATACTGTTTATCGTAAAAAAATTGATATTTCCGTCATTCTAAATTGTTAAAAGAAATAGTCATAAATTATTCTTTAGTTTGTAATAATTTGATGTAATTTAGATAGGTACTAAAGTACAAACGTGATATGACTTACGTACCTATTATATCAAAGCAAAGATGCCTTTTAATCTATTCTGTTTAGAGTTAGAAAATTGACATTTTCGTCATTCTAAATTTTTAAAAGTAATATTCATAAATTATTCTGTAGTTTGCAGTTTTTTGTTATTATTAAATATATAATCGCTTAAGTTTCATTATTCGACTCTGAGTGAATTATTGTTTATAAGTGTACATAGGAACAGTCGTGGAATGAAAATGTTCGTCACCTTAAAGTCGACTTTTGCTCGTACGAGTACGAGAAACAACACTGCCAAAATGTTACGTTTATAAAATATATAAAAACGTGAAAAAAAATTCAATGTTGGCAATGTCAGACGCTGCGATTAACAATAAGTATAAAAAGGATATAATCACTTCGCTTAACATAAAGATTAATATCAATAAAAAGGTTTTACATATCTAAACAATCATCTAAGACAAGGTAGAAAATCAAACAACTTTGATCTAAGTAATTTTAAACTTTACAGTAGTAGGGATTCGAGAGTTCTGGCTCACGGCAAAAATCGTGTTTCTGGCGGGCAAAAAGTGTTTCGACGGACAACCCTGTCTAACAAAAAAAAAAAAAATTGGTGTCAAAT
The DNA here is from genome assembly GCA_019925095.2 of Dendrolimus kikuchii. Classification (NCBI taxonomy): domain Eukaryota; kingdom Metazoa; phylum Arthropoda; class Insecta; order Lepidoptera; family Lasiocampidae; genus Dendrolimus; species Dendrolimus kikuchii. Next base: position 20,465,476 of record CM034395.1, on the reverse strand, counting down.
TGGGGGTTCTCGAGTACGCCCGATCGTTCTACGCTATCAGTTTTTCGATATCTGCTGTATTTACAGAGATAGCTTTTTTTAATTTCGTGCTAATTAGCTACTCATTTGTTTATTCTTTTGTTAATTAGTATTTCACGTTCACTAATTACCCTGATTCGATACTCCCTATTGTTCTTAATGACGTCAACAACGACTTCAAAACAAAAACAACATGTTCTTTTCTTCCTCAACCTTTATTTAAAACAGTATTTGTACAAATCGTATACTAATATATCATTAAGGAGTGTTTCCTGGCTTTCGAATAAATTGGTCAAATCCGTCATACTATATCCATGAAACTTATAGTATAAGTATACCAAACAGTATGCACCACATACTGAAGTCCAGTCATTTTGTATTCTCTTAGTATTGAAATGCCATTTTCTACAATTCCTATTTAGAAAAGCCAAGTGGAATCCTACAGGTGACCGACCAAAGGAATCGAAGTATTGTCCAATGTTGTGTTGGTCTATGTGCATGGCTACCCAGTGAGAACCTGGCTGGGTGCTTGGATCCAGATTGCTCACTAAGAACGTAGGCGCTTCCATGTGAATTGGTAAGTTGTTTGCTGCATACACGTTCCTCTCTAAAGATGGGTGAATTTTGCATAAACATTTCTGGATCTCGATTGTGTTCATATTTGTAACCAAAGTGCACACGTGCTACTCGATGAAGAATACTATTGTAAATGTTCAACATAAACTTGTGAACTTATTATGTAAAGGAAGTTGTAAATAAAAAATGTGAAAGCTATGTTGACAGTTTTATTTATTGATATCTTTCTTATGATTAATACATATAATTCTATCTTAACTACTATAGTCTACGATTACATTGCGGTTCTTATCTATTTCAATAACATTATCGAACTCGGCATACACAATACAGTTAATAGTTTGTGAAAGAGCAGATCCAAAACGAATTTCTAATCTCATGCTACCATTTCTAATCAGATTCAAATGACTTGAGGAGTTAGCTGATAAATCAGGAGTTAAGTCAAAAGCTAGCAGACAGTAACCTTTAGCGTACTGTTCCCTAGATATCCCGTTACCTTCGTTAAGAAAATGTATACCCGTTCCAGAGAATAACGTATGATAGGCTGTAGTGAAAATATTACTCTCAAATGATGGTTGTAACGCTTTAGAAGGTATTTGCTGACCATCAATGTATAAACAAAATGAACTCATTTCATAATTCTCAAAATTAAAAGGATTTTTAGTAAGACTACCATTAAACGCTGCATTATTAACAAAACCAACTATGCATCTTTTAGGTACCTGTCCCAGGAATATATTATCGAGGGTCTTTCCTTGAACCCCTGATGGTATCGTTAAAACTTTGACTTCAGCTCGAGTAATAGGATATTTTGCAGTAGTAGAGGCTAAAACTTTTTGATGTGCGAGTAAAACAGTTGGGCTGATTCGAGATCTACGGACAATGAGAGTTGCATCCATTATGCATACTTTTAACTTTAAATCGTTCGAAGAAGCCATCAAGTTAAACGTTTCTCTCGATCGAACTAATTTTACAGACATATCAACACTTATCATAACGATTTATTTGACAATAATTATGTATCATAACCATTTATTGGTCAATAATTACAAATTAACACTTATCGTAATGAGTTGTTTGAAAACTATTGTAAGCATCATTTAATCATAACGATGTATTTGCATGTCATTTGTTAATTAGATTTAATGGGATGACTCCAACTATATAAACTAAAAATCAAAATAAAATATTATCAGTTAACTGTAGTAAAGTAGTCAGTGGAGTGTATTTTCGTGTTGTGAAATTAAATACTTCAGATCTGAAATGGAGGTAAGATATGTCACTTAATATCACCACTTAATATTTTTTATAATTATTAAATTATCTTCAAAATGATAGTACAATTTCTTACAAATTTTGTTGTTTCAGAACCTATTTGAAGAAAATACATTCAAACAGTATTATTACCAAACACTTTCTGATGAAGAGAGTAGCAATATCGATAATTTGAGCATTGTTAAAGATTCTCCAAAACAAAAAAGAAAAAGAGACGAGGAAGAAAGTCTTGACAAGTTTTTGAGTTTTCAAAAAAGAAAAAGCAACGTTCATCTGTATCCCGAGCTCAACCAAACGGTGGTGTTGCATATTTATCGACTAATAGAGAAGATGCATGTTCCTCAACGCACTTAATAAAAATTGAAGTGTATGAATTGAAAACATTAGCAAAAATACCCAGCAGTGAGCATTGGAAAAACGCCACAATAAGAATTAAATATTATACAGATGACAAAAACAAACATTTTGAAAGCATCAAGACGACTGCATACAATATCACAAAAGAAATTTCCATGATTGATTCATGTAAAAAATTTCATTATAACAATAGTGATAATAAATAACAAAGATTGTTTACTACCTTGCTCTAGTACTTAGCTAATTATGTTATTGTGTAATTTAAGTTAAAAATAACAGATTTATACCACTTCTCAGGTATATAAGTAGTCTGTGTTATCCGAAAGTGATAACCATTTATAATTTCAATCTTGTTGCTACATCATCGCAAAATGGAACGTGTTTGTGTCAGTGCTTTTTTTGTGTCGTCGGAGTTTGAAAGCAATGAAAATGATAAGAAACGTGAACTTGATGAAATGTGTGAAGATAGGGATATGGTGGAGTTATGTGAAAATGTTGAAAAAACGGATATATTCGATTCTGAATACGATCAAGAGCTGTACGAAATTTATACCATGTATGAAAATTTATTCTATTCTGAATATGACACCAACCTTTATGAAATTTGTACCACGATTGAGAATAATGTCATGTAAGTATAATTTAATTACTTATCTTATTTAACTTAAAATACTTACATTTTTACTCGCTAACTTTCATCTATATTTTGCTTAAATATAATTTTTATTTTTTACAGTCAATCATCATCCCATTCAGTACAGACAGGACAAGGAATGTTTAAAAGAAGCATTGAATCAGACAACAGTAATAGTGACGCAAAGAGACAACGACACGATGAACCTTCTACCAGTACAGATAAGTTACATTGTGAAACGTGTAATATACTAGTTAATAGAAGATATTTTGTTAATCACACTAAGAGCATAGTACATAAAAATAATATATTAAAATCTCATTGCTCTCTAGATAATGTATCTGTTGTAGATTCAGCTTTTGGACAGCGTATCATATCTTACAAAGTTAAAAATAAAAATCAATCTGATTCAGTGTTCCAAACACCGGAATTGTTTCTTGAATTAATTAAAAGTGATATATTTTTTTTGATTGATGAAGTACTTAAACAACATTCTACTGTTAAAATAAATTTTGTATTACATGCAGACTTTGTTCAAGAATCAAAAAATCTAACTAATTCATTCGATTTTCAAACTAGTAATTTCATTATTTCTCAAGCGGATGATTTAAATATTTTCATAGTATCCTTGCGTGACACTTTAGTGCATAAAATAAGTACTTTTGAAAAGAAACATAGTGGATGTAGTCTCACAAAAATAAATTTTATAGAACTAAACATAAACAAATATAATCCACTGCGTGGAAATTCATATATTGATTTACCAAAGGATATCAAAGATAAACAAGCCGTTATAAACGTTAATAATTCAGACAATTTCTGTTTCAAATGGGCATTGCTCTCAGCATTATACCCTGTTAACAAAAATTCAGGACGACTGTCATCTTACACTATTCATTCAAATAAACTAAATTTTCACGGTATTTCTTTTCCAGTTAAATTGAACGATATATCTAAAATAGAGAAACAAAATAATTTAAGTATAAATGTTTTTGGGTTGGAATATGACATCAAACAAAAAAAACATTCTGTTGTTGGTCCGCTTTATTTTACAAAATGCCGTAACAGTACACATATAAATCTATTATACTTACAAAATGGAACAGTCGGTCACTATTGCTACATAAAAAGCTTATCGCGATTAGTAAGTAAGCAAATATCGAATACAAATGGTGTTGTAAATATATGTGATGGGTGTTTGTTGCGTTTTTCCACTAGAGACGGATTGATTAACCATCAACAACATGATTGTTCGCACATCACTACAAATTTACCTAGCAGTGAAAAAACATTAAAAAATTGGTTCGGACAACCTATATCAACCGATAAACTAAAATTCGATAAGTTCCAAAAAAAAATTAAAATTCCCTTTGTTGTATACGCTGACTTTTTTTTATGTAGCAATAGTGACCGACTGTTCCATTTTGTAAGTATAATAGATTTATATGTGTACTGTTACGGCATTTTGTAAAATAAAGCGGACCAACAACAGAATGTTTTTTTTGTTTGATGTCATATTCCAACCCAAAAACATTTATACTTAAATTATTTTGTTTCTCTATTTTAGATATATCGTTCAATTTAACTGGAAAAGAAATACCGTGAAAATTTAGTTTATTTGAATGAATAGTGTAAGATGACAGTCGTCCTGAATTTTTGTTAACAGGGTATAATGCTGAGAGCAATGCCCATTTGAAACAGAAATTGTCTGAATTATTAACGTTTATAACGGCTTGTTTATCTTTGATATCTTTTGGTAAATCAATATATGAATTTCCACGTAGTGGATTATATTTGTTTATGTTTAGTTCTATAAAATTTATTTTTGTGAGACTCCATCCACTATCTTTCTTTTCAAAAGTACTTATTTTATGCACTAAAGTGTCACGCAAGGATACTATGAAAATATTTAAATCATCCGCTTGAGAAATAATGAAATTACTAGTTTGAAAATCGAATGAATTAGTTAGATTTTTTGATTCTTGAACAAAGTCTGCATGTAATATAAAATTTATTTTAACAGTAGAATGTTGTTTAAGTACTTCATCAATCAAAAAAAATATATCACTTTTAATTAATTCAAGAAACAATTCCGGTGTTTGGAACACTGAATCAGATTGATTTTTATTTTTAACTTTGTAAGATATGATACGCTGTCCAAAAGCTGAATCTACAACAGATACATTATCTAGAGAGCAATGAGATTTTAATATATTATTTTTATGTACTATGCTCTTAGTGTGATTAACAAAATATCTTCTATTAACTAGTATATTACACGTTTCACAATGTAACTTATCTGTACTGGTAGAAGGTTCATCGTGTCGTTGTCTCTTTGCGTCACTATTACTGTTGTCTGATTCAATGCTTCTTTTAAACACTCCTTGTCCTGTCTGTACTGAATGGGATGATGATTGACTGTAAAAAATAAAAATTATATTTAAGCAAAATATAGATGAAAGTTAGCGAGTAAAAATGTAAGTATTTTAAGTTAAATAAGATAAGTAATTAAATTATACTTACATGACATTATTCTCAATCGTGGTACAAATTTCATAAAGGTTGGTGTCATATTCAGAATCGAATAAATTTTCATACATGGTACAAATTTCGTACAGCTCTTGATCGTATTCAGAATCGAATATATCCGTTTTTTCAACATTTTCACATAACTCCACCATATCCCTATCTTCACACATTTCATCAAGTTCACGTTTCTTATCATTTTCATTGCTTTCAAACTCCGACGACACAAAAAAAGCACTGACACAAACACGTTCCATTTTGCGATGATGTAGCAACAAGATTGAAATTATAAATGGTTATCACTTTCGGATAACACAGACTACTTATATACCTGAGAAGTGGTATAAATCTGTTATTTTTAACTTAAAATTACACAATAACATAATTAGCTAAGTACTAGAGCAAGGTAGTAAACAATCTTTGTTATTTATTATCACTATTGTTATAATGAAATTTTTTACATGAATCAATCATGGAAATTTCTTTTGTGATATTGTATGCAGTCTTTTTGATGCTTTCAAAATGTTTGTTTTTGTCATCTGTATAATATTTAATTCTTATTGTGGCGTTTTTCCAATGCTCACTGCTGGGTATTTTTGCTAATGTTTTCAATTCATACACTTCAATTTTTATTAAGTGCGTTGAGGAACATGCATCTTCTCTATTAGTCGATAAATATGCAACACCACCGTTTGGTTGAGCTCGGGATACAGATGAACATTGCTTTTTCTTTTTATTTTTTGAAAACTCAAAAAACTTGTCAAGACTTTCTTCCTCGTCTCTTTTTCTTTTTTGTTTTGGAGAATCTTTAACAATGCTCAAATTATCGATATTGCTACTCTCTTCATCAGAAAGTGTTTGGTAATAATACTGTTTGAATGTATTTTCTTCAAATAGGTTCTGAAACAACAAAATTTGTAAGAAATTGTACTATCATTTTGAAGATAATTTAATAATTATAAAAAATATTAAGTGGTGATATTAAGTGACATATCTTACCTGCATTTCAGATCTGAAGTATTTAATTTCACAACACGAAAATACACTCCACTGACTACTTTACTACAGTTAACTGATAATATTTTATTTTGATTTTTAGTTTATATAGTTGGAGTCATCCCATTAAATCTAATTAACAAATGACATGCAAATACATCGTTATGATTAAATGATGCTTACAATAGTTTTCAAACAACTCATTACGATAAGTGTTAATTTGTAATTATTGACCAATAAATGGTTATGATACATAATTATTGTCAAATAAATCGTTATGATAAGTGTTGATATGTCTGTAAAATTAGTTCGATCGAGAGAAACGTTTAACTTGATGGCTTCTTCGAACGATTTAAAGTTAAAAGTATGCATAATGGATGCAACTCTTATTGTCCGTAGATCTCGAATCAGCCCAACTGTTTTACTCGCACATCAAAAAGTTTTAGCCTCTACTACTGCAAAATATCCTATTACTCGAGCTGAAGTCAAAGTTTTAACGATACCATCAGGGGTTCAAGGAAAGACCCTCGATAATATATTCCTGGGACAGGTACCTAAAAGATGCATAGTTGGTTTTGTTAATAATGCAGCGTTTAATGGTAGTCTTACTAAAAATCCTTTTAATTTTGAGAATTATGAAATGAGTTCATTTTGTTTATACATTGATGGTCAGCAAATACCTTCTAAAGCGTTACAACCATCATTTGAGAGTAATATTTTCACTACAGCCTATCATACGTTATTCTCTGGAACGGGTATACATTTTCTTAACGAAGGTAACGGGATATCTAGGGAACAGTACGCTCAAGGTTACTGTCTGCTAGCTTTTGACTTAACTCCTGATTTATCAGCTAACTCCTCAAGTCATTGGAATCTGATTAGGAATGGTAGCGTGAGATTAGAAATTCGTTTTGAATCTGCTCTTTCACAAACTATTAACTGTATTGTGTATGCCGAGTTCGATAATGTTATTGAAATAGATAAGAACCGCAATGTAATCGTAGACTATAGTAGTTAAGATAGAATTATATGTATTAATCATAAGAAAGATATCAATAAATAAAACTGTCAACATAGCTTTCATATTTTTTATTTACAACTTCCTTTACATAATAAGTTCACAAGATTATGTTGAACATTTACAATAGTATTCTTCATCGAGTAGCACGTGTGCACTTTGGTTACAAATATGAACACAATCGAGATCCAGAAATGTTTATGCAAAATTCACCCATCTTTAGAGAGGAACGTGTATGCAGCAAACAACTTACCAATTCACATGGAAGCGCCTACGTTCTTAGTGAGCAATCTGGATCCAAGCACCCAGCCAGGTTCTCACTGGGTAGCCATGCACATAGACCAACACAACATTGGACAATACTTCGATTCCTTTGGTCGGTCACCTGTAGGATTCCACTTGGCTTTTCTAAATAGGAATTGTAGAAAATGGCATTTCAATACTAAGAGAATACAAAATGACTGGACTTCAGTATGTGGTGCATACTGTTTGGTATACTTATACTATAAGTTTCATGGATATAGTATGACGGATTTGACCAATTTATTCGAAAGCCAGGAAACACTCCTTAATGATATATTAGTATACGATTTGTACAAATACTGTTTTAAATAAAGGTTGAGGAAGAAAAAAACATGTTGTTTTTGTTTTGAAGTCGTTGTTGACGTCATTAAGAACAATAGGGAGTATCGGATGAGGGTAATTAGTGAACGTGAAATAGTAATTAACAAAAGAATAAAAAATGAGTAGCTAATTAGCACGGAACTAAAAAAAGCTATTTCTGCAAATACAGCAGATATCGAAAAACTGATAGCGTAGAACGAACGGGCGTACTCGAGAACCCCCAATTTGACACCAAATATTTTTTTTTTTTTTAGGCAGGGTTGTCCGTCGAAACACTTTTTGCCCGCCAGAAACACGATTTTTGCCGTGAGCCAGAACTCTGGAATCCCTACTACTCTTTATTGACAAATAGTTGAACATGATTTTCTGTGGAAGAGTCTGTTCTGTGACTTACTTTGAAAAGGTAATATGTACTCGCGCATCGTTAAATGAATCCATTTCAAAACTGGCCAACATCAGAGGGCAGAATAGGGCAGTGGACACAAATGTAACAAATTGTCTAATATGTTCATAGAACAGGCGTTAAAATAACACCCATTTTTTAAAATATCATGATAGAAAATGCATGCATGCTTTACCAAAATTATTACTTATCGAATTATTAATTTTAGTTATTTTTGGGAATTTTTCACCGCAACGGTTTTAAATATATTTAATTTATTTTTTGGTATAATTATTTTATGTAACTAAGTGCTTATCAAATGTACTTTTAAACATAAAATAATCGGCACCCTAACATGTACATAAGTTACAAAAATTGTATTCGAAAATGAAAAAAATAACTAAGCGAATCAGACTCGAATTTTCAATCATAAATTGAAAATGACATCTTCATAGCTTCGTCACAGTTTAACAATTGTTCAACTGTGGTTTAGAGTCCTTTTAAAAACTGCGAGAAAATCTAAGCTTCATAATTTTGGACAAGCGTGGCGGGTATACTGTCCGTTCCCCTATAGTGGGAGGCCCGAGCCCAGCAGTGGGACGTTTATGGGCTGTTATTATTAATTTTTATAATTCTTCAAGTTAACGGTATGAAAGTAGTGTATTTGTTTTATGATTTACTAGCTTCTGACCGCGACTTCGTCCGCGTGGAATAGTAAAAAAAGGTAAGTTAAAAATCCCCCCGATTTTGAAACATTCTTCATTTGTGATACGCTCCTATTGGTCTTAGCGTGATGGTATATAACTTATAGCCTTCTTCAATAAATGGGCTATCTAACACTATAAGAATTTTTCAAATCAGACCAGTAGTTTCTGAGATTAGCGCGTTCAAACAAACAAACAAACTCTTCAGCTTTATATATTAGTATAAGATTTTAATTTGCCTGTGTTAGGTAATACATAAATACGTCTTTAATAGTACAGTTGAGTTTTTAATTTCGTGCAGAGAGTAAAAAATAAATGGATACGGACAAAGTCACGGAAAACGACTGGTTAATAAGTTTCATGAAGAATGTGGTAGCTTATTATAAAACTAATCTAAAATTGCTTCCATACTTATCAATATTCATAGTGCGATGCATTCTTCGTTAGTCTATCCCCTGCCAACAACAAAGGAGCCAACAAGAATTTTAATTATAGAGAAAAACTTGCTTCTACCCTCAATAAGGGATATGTTATAAATACCTTTCTTATACGTCTTGTACCTATTTAAAAACTTAAGACAACTTATTTTGCCTTAAGCCATAATAGCATATTTTACAATAATCTACTGTATACATTTAGGCGAAATAGAAGTTAAGACGGAGTTTATGTGAACAGCGTCAAATGAAGTGAAGCACTTTTTAAAAACTTGTATGCGTAGACTGTGTGTGTTATGTATGTAGTTTATGTAGTATACATGTGGTTTGACTGTTAATTTTTTACAGTTGTTTAGTAGCATAGTTGTTCTTGTCATGTTTCCGTTTAAAGTTATTAATTTATTTTGTTATGTACCCTCTTATTTCTAAACGATACAATCGGCCATTTCCTTAATTGAATAATGTTATATTTTTATTTATTCCGTGATTAGCCTCTGTTTTGTATAGAGTAGTTAGTTGTGTATAAATCACCATAATTTTATATAACAGTGTGTTATCTCTAATATGATGAGGTATTTGTGTAGATTATAATTCAAAATCTCTCAAGTGTATATGTATTCATTATATTTTATTTTTTATGTTGGCAGACGCGATAGATTTATACTGTGTTCGGTTTGTTTTATTACATGTGAAACTTCAAGTATAATGTTTTATATAATATATTGTATAAAATATTATCTGGAATTTCTAAACAATAATGTATTAAATTCTTTTCATTCATAACACTTTAATTAAAATAGTTTATCAATGCCTTGAATCCGCTATCGGTTGTGCAATTGCTAAGTTTTATGTACTGTAAAAATTGTTGGAGGAATGGCGAGGTGTTCTAAAAATGCTTGTAGACCGTGAACAGTTAGTGTAATAAATGTGTTAAAACCGTAAAGTTCTCTGATTATAAGTATGTGACCAGTTGCTGTTCTTTTATTACCATAAGCCCTTCTGAGTTGTTGCAAGTATTACAGTATGCACTGGAAACAATGCCACCAGTTCGCTTGCGGGAGGCATCTAAGTAATTTATATTAACATCTTCATCTAGTTTCTCTCTTTTCTTTCACCTTATACGAATTGGGGTGCGATATAGATATAGGGCACCTTTATTTTAAGTAATAGGAGGTGTGTAGGGGTGGTGGGGAGGGGTAAGAAGAAGATGCCTATACCTACGTCAAGAAAATGTATAACTAATAGTTTCTGATTAATGTTTTTGTAAATATAACCTCACTTATGTTTTTCACTAATATTGCACTTATATCATAAGTCCAAAGATGAAAAAATTAATCAAAGTCCAATAGTTAACATAAAAAGACTCAAAATAGTTTACACTTGCGTGAATGTTACTGAAGTAATACTAATAACAAAATATGTGGCGCTCGAATTGTTTTAATCAAAGAAATTAAGAATGTGAGTAAATGTATTGAAGCGCATGCTGTCCATGCCGAGCATTAGCTAGTAATAAATTAGAATCTTGCTAGTCGTCCGGTAATAGAACGAATAATATTCGTCCGCTAACCGTATGACTAGCCCCTGTTACAGGTTTTTCTAAATAAAAAGTAGCGCAGATTTTAAGTCTAAGAATTTGCTGTTGATAAGCAAAAACCGCATCGAAATTGGCTCAGTAGTTTTTACATTAAACCCGAACAAACGGACAAGAAATTTAAAAAAATTGCAGTGTTCTCCATCGTTTGTATAGTATTTTCCCGTTTTTTTACATAGCTTCAATGTGCGGACACGGCACGTTTAGAATATTATAATATCATAGATTACCAATTAACAAATATTTAACAATCATCATAACCATCCTCTTTCATTTTCTTTCAGTTACTCCCAATTATTTGGGGTCAGTCTTTACTTCCATAATCCTCTATTCTGGCATACGTCCTGTGTCATACCCCAAATTAATCACGTCGTCCTTCATACAATCTATCTGTAACTAGTTTTTGCCGTCGGCTAGGTTCGCGTTCATATATTTTGTATGTATGTATATTTTGTAGACAGAATGGAGGATGAATCGTCGGGGACCCGACATTCTTAGAAATTTGAAACTTAATTTTTAATGTTAAAAAAAGTAGACGGATTAAGAACCTCCTTCTTGTTGAAGTTGGTAAAAATACCCGTAACGCCATCTAGCGAAGGTGGAGGTAACGATGAGAGCAACAAATCGTGTTATGACTGTCGTTGCCAAGACGACATACTTTTTATAGCATTGCAATGGCGACACTAAAAAAACGCGATCAGAGCGCCATCTTTTCGATTGCACTCATCTATTCCTCGGGAACAGTAATGTTTCCTGGATGAAAGATACCCAGTGTCCGTCTCTATAACCCTGATAATGTGTGTGAAAAATTTCATGATGATCAGTTGCGTACTTAAGGCGTATAAACGTCACAAACAAAGAAACTCATATTGCCGGCCTTTGTGGTTGAGCGGGCTCAGCCTTGCTAGTTGACCTCACTACAATGCAGAGGATCCGGGTTCGATTCTTGGCATAGCTTTATACCTGAAGCACAGTAGACAGGCTGACAGCCCGACTGTGATAGAAAGTGGTTACCGTCGCCTATGGACATTAGCAATATCAGAGGTGCTGCCAATGTGCTGCCGGCCTCAAAGGAACTGGAACCTGGCCACTGATGCCGGAACACCATTCAAAGTTGTTATGGCGGCATAATCTAGACCAGGGGTGGTAGCCATCCAGACCGGCAAATACTCTGCCACCTGGGTCTTGGCATAGCAAATTTCGTAAACGAACTTTATGTTATTTACTTTGGTCTCGGTGTCTCTGATCGGCCCCAGAGCAATTCGCTGAATATTTATGACTCATAATATAAGCGTAACTTGCTTAACTTGGGGATATACCCAGCATTGTCTGCAGATTTATTTATTATTATTATTCGCATTTATTGTGTTAGTTTGGACGTCACAGACATGAAGATTGCTCTGGATGCGCGAATTCTTGAAAAAAATTAACAATAACAGGCAAAAACATGCAAAAACGTGTATTTATGTAATAAAATTATTCAAATTATTGCTATATCGTTCATATTTTTTAGTCAAACTAAAAAAATATAGACAATTTAGATATGATGTTGTACTTTAATTTTATAATTCTTTGAATGTGTATTGCTTAATTAATTGATGTTAATTGACTTGTTTGCATATCCGTTTTTTGATACGAAACTAAATTAAGTAACAGTTAATATATAACATACACATCGAGCCTGTTATGGAACATCTTAATGATACGGCTTCGCTTGCGATAACGATAAACGGTCTTATGCATATTGAGTTAAAGTAAGTTTGAACGCTTGTTTAAGAATCCTAAAACAAACTTACACACCATTAGACTGTGGCTAAATGTATCTTATTTAAAGCGTTAAAAAATAACGCCCTTAACGAAAAACCCTATTAGTGCATGTTTATTTTTTATTTTTTATTGCAGGAGTTCAGCAGACAGGCAGACGGCCCACTTGATGGAAAGCGGTTACCATCGCCTATGGACATTTGCAACACCAAAGGTGCTACAAATGCGCTGCTGCTCTCTTAAAGGACACTGGAACCTGGTCACTGATGTCGGAACACAACTCAAGGTTGTTATGGCGACATACTTTAGACCAGGGGTGGTAGCCATCCAGTCGGGCAAATGCCCTACCACCTGGCTGTGGGTTGTTTTGTCGCCTCTTACGACAGGCCGCCCCAAAGCAGGAAATTGTATTCTTTCTCCGTTCCTGCACAGACAGTATGTATGTGTACATATGTATAAAAACTGGTGTTTAAAATTATAGTATAAATTACATTAAATGAAAATGTTTGCGTGTAATTTATATATTAATACGTGAAGTAAAAACACAGCAAAAAGTTTGTACCTCTTTCTACGAAAATTACGCGGACGGAGGTGTATGAAATTTCGCACACTTATAGTTTATTTAGAGAAGGAGTGCAGAATGGTAACATTTTTTAAAAATTATGCATTAAAGATACATTAAATCAATAAAAAAAAAACATTACACACACTACCATGTATTTGACACACATATATATATTAATACACAATATTTTGTTTATTGTTAAAGTCAAATTAACAGTGCAGTCTTGGCAAAATCTGTGATTATAGAAGTCTTTAACAAAAGAACCTTAATAATGTTCAAACTTTTAATTTAAATTAATTGTTATGGTCGAATTTCGACCACGGGCGACCACTAGTACATTATTATTAGGGATCCATATTGATAAGTCGAAAACAAAGGAATTTAAACATATAAATTAAAGAAAAAACATATAAAAGTTTTATGTCCAAATAGGTGTTTGGACACATATGTTATCTGACAATATTCAACGTCATTAACAATGTGGCATTTCAAATAACGCATTAAACCTTTCGCCATAACTGCGTGAAATGGCCTATATCTGTAACATTATCACAGATGGAGCCCCACCATAAGTAAAGCAATTTACGCATTTAACTTTTTTATACGGCTAAAATAATTTATATCCTAACACAGAGATCTATAGGCACATTTTTTTTATTGCACGAGATCAAAAGACAGGCAGACGGCCCACTCGATGGAAAGCGGTTACCATCGCCTTTGGATATTTGCAATACCAAAGTTGCTACAAATGCTGCTGCTCTCTTAAGGGAGACTGGAACCTGGTCACTAATGCCGGAACACAACTCAAGGTTGTTATGGCGACATACTTTAGACCAGGGATGCTAGCCATAAAGTCGGGCAAATGCCTTACAACCTGGCTGTGGGTTGTTAAGTCGCCTCTTACGACATGCCGTCCGGCCGCAGGAAATTGTATTCTTTCTCCGTTCCTGCACGGATATAATGGCAACATTATGAATATAGCTACTAAAAATCGGAGACTATGTATGAGTAATGTATTAAAAACTAATTTGAAAAGTAGCTCTCGTGCAAAATTTTAAATGTTGTGTAATACTTGCAAGAACTCAGAAGGGTTTATGGTAATAAAAGAACAGCAACTGGTCACTACATTTATAATCAGAGAATCTTACGGCTTTAACATATTTTATACACTGACTTGTCACACTCAACAAGCATTTTTAGAATACCTTGCCATCCCTCCAACAATTTTACAGTATATGAAACTTAGCAAATTGGGACAAGCGATAGCGGATTGAAGTCATTGATAAACTATTTTAATTAAAGGGTTATGAATGAAAAGAATTTCATACATTATTGTTTGGAAGTTTTAGATAATATTTTATATAACATATTATACTTAAAGTTCTACATGTAATAAAATAAACCGAGCACAGTATAAATCTATCGCGTCTGCCAACTTAAAAAAAAAATGTAGTGAATACCGTCTATATACAATTCAGAGATTTTGAATTATAATCTGTACACAATTACCACATATTACAAATAAATATTATTACATAAATTTATGTTAAATTATAGAGAACTACTTACTCTATACAAAACAGGCGCTAATCACCGAATAAATAAAAATATAACATTATTATTCAATTAAGGGAATGGCCGATTGTATCATTTAGAAATAAGAGGGTACATAACAAAATTATTAACTTTAAAAAAAACATGACAAGAACAACTATGCTACTAAATGACTGTAACAGTTGTTTACGATGTTCTTCCATAACAGACTAGATACGTATATGTGTTTTTTTTTAAATATTTTGTTATTTTAATTTCTTATTTAGTCAATATTATTTCGCACGTTTTTATAAATATCAAAAACAATAGTTACGACAACATCTCATTATATCATATATTACCTCATTTTTTAAATTAATTAATCATTTTGCATTGACGTCAAATAAAATGTTATAAACAAATGATTATTATTAGAGAGATCCGGAGTGCACATTTTTAGGGTTCAGAGACTTAAAAGTATTGTTACAACCTAGGCGCGGACAAAGACAAATTCCACGTACAGATTTGTAGAAGCACATTTATTACCCGTCGGCATTTGAACTAATTGTAATTCTTTTCTGATCGTCTTCTTTTGTTTACTTATTTATTAGCATACGTTTCTAGAGAACAGTCTATTGTTCTATTGTACTCATTTACGGCCGGACTTTGCGCGTTTTATTGAATTACGGCCTTCTGCATTACGTTTGGATTTGTTGTGTTCGGTTAGATTTGTACCTGTGTTATACGTGTTTGTATAGTTCTAATAAACTCTATAATAATTCCAACGTCATTTTAATTCGAGTCCCGCTAAACTCGTAACAGTATAAAGGAATCCTTAGGGTCTCCGACCTCACTCTGCTTGGTTGTGTCATAACTTTTTATCTCAGGAAGACTAATTTGATTTTAATTTGGCACATTTTTGGAAGGTATGTCTATAAATATTTACGGTCTTATTCATATTGAGTTGGAGTAAGTTTGTAGGCTTCTTTAGGATCCTCAAAGAAGTCTACAAAGTTATTCTAACTCAATATCCCTTAAGTCCCTTTCACGGAAAAACTACTGGACGAATTTGGCTGAAACTAAGTATATATACTTTTTGGATGTCGAGGAGGAACATAGAATACTTTTTATCTCGAAAAATAGTATAGTTTCGGGGACAAAAGTATATTTTTCTGTTTGCCTGTAATGCTTTCACGAAAAAATATTGGACCGATTTGGCTGAAACTTGATATATACTGAAG
Source organism: Dendrolimus kikuchii (assembly GCA_019925095.2). Classification (NCBI taxonomy): domain Eukaryota; kingdom Metazoa; phylum Arthropoda; class Insecta; order Lepidoptera; family Lasiocampidae; genus Dendrolimus; species Dendrolimus kikuchii. The sequence goes on along the minus strand of CM034395.1, from coordinate 20,449,238 downwards.
TTCAATATCTAGGAGCGACATACGATACTTTTCATTCCGGTAAAGAGATAGATTTATGTAGTTTATCCCAGAATGTAGGATAGGTTTTGTTTTTTGTGATGTCATTTTTGTAATTTTTGCCGACAAATATTTATAACAACAAAGTTCTCAGTTCTCAGTTATTGCCAGCACAGATAAAACTTATATGGTTAATGCCACCTTTCTAATAATAAGGTCAAAGGTTCCAAAGTCATTAATTAGACTACAGTTTTTTTGTTATTCTTGAGCTTCACCTGCGATAACGTTATAATTATAGATTGTGACCTAATGCGTCTTACATATAGCGTTAAAAATAACACCGTGAATAATTATAACATTGTTAATAGATAACATATTAGTACGTATTAACTGACAATATTTAACGTCATTAACAATAAATAACAATTTAGCTCCAAATAACACATTAAATCCATCGTTACATCTGTGTGAAACGGTCGAGTTACAAAAAAATCCCTAAAACAATTGAATGAAAACAAAAATCGGACAAGGTTCCCACGTCAACTGACTCTGGAACCACTAAAACCGTTGTTTAAAAACAAGGTTTTTATTATCCGACTTTAATGAATTTTCTGCTGTCGTCGGAGTCCAAAGTCCAATAGCAATTAAATTTATATGTGATCATTTTGATGGTTTATTGAATACTTTGGAATAAACTATATATATATAGTGCAGCCTGTGTATTTCCATTCTTAAAAGTGGCCCTTTATTAAGTACTAGCGGCCCGGCGCGGTTTCACCCGCACTCTGTCCCGCTCCCGTGGTGTATATAGCCTCATGTTATATAGCCTATGACACTCCCTGTTAACGTCGCTTTCGAACAGTAAAAGAATTTTTAAAATCGGTTTAGCAAATCCAGAGATTACCCCCCTACAACGTCACAAACTCACAAACTTTACCTCTTTATAATATTATAAGTAGAGATTATTTCACAATACTTCGTTCGTTAAGAAATTGAGTTCCAATGTTTATTTAAAATCTAATTTGAAAATAAATTTATTAAACACTGAAATAGCTAACAAATACCTACAACTTAAAAAGAATCGTCAAAATGGAGTCAAAAACACTCACACAAAAACATATAATCCTTCTTTAAAAAAAAATCAAGTTTGAATAGGTAAATAAATCAAGAAAGTGCTAGGTAGTGTTCGTACAATAAAGTACGTGTGGGTTCCCTATAGGTGAAGAGCTTCAACTACTTTCGTTATTTGGCTACAGCACTAAAAAACATTGAATCAGAACTACTTTTTAAGCACCCTGATTTTTCAACATTTTCCACTTCATAGTTTAAAAGTTAGAAACTGATAGATTCATTTTTCGCGACTTTGGCAGCCAATGTCTCGCCTTCTATTGACTTCATCAAAAAGTCATTAAGAACTATCGTATGGTTTTTTTAAGATTTGACTAAGTACAAAAAAAATGACACGTATTGCGGAAAACCCTAATCCTTATTTATTTCGCGATTTTACTGCATAATCTAGCGCTGAGTATGTAGATTACACCCTCTTGTCAAATTTCATTAATGTAGACCGAGTAGTTTCCAAATGACTGTGGCATAAAATAAAAATATATAAAAAACATTTCTTTTATTTCTAATAATTTTATTCATAAAAAAAAAGTATTTTACAAATATCTTGCTCACAATTATGCATCGAAACCCTACAAAAAATGGCAGAGTAAAGTAAAAAAAGCCAGCGGTATTAATAATACATTACACACAAAAAAATTATTAATTCTTTACATGTATGGAATTGTTTTAGTTTTTGTATTTATAACTAGATACCCATCAGCTCGCTCACATGAGGTTTGAACTTTGCATTCCCAACCGTTAAATCTTGCATAATATCGAAAATTCCATGATGACTATGCCAAGATAATGACTGGCCAATTACAACGCAGACATTGCCAACTCATAGCCCGGTAGGCCATCGGATGTTCTAGATTGGTTAAGGAAAGCCGTTGAGAGGCAACCGTTATGTGGGAAAGTTCCCACCATTCCGAACTCTGCCGATTGCAGATTAATGCCAAACGCGTTTTCCACGGTGCCCCAACCTCCTCGTCGACTCTAACAATCACAGAGAAAGAAGATTTTTTTTATTGCATAAGTTCAGCAGACAGGCAGACGGCCCACTTGATGGAAAGCAGTTACCATCGCCTATGGACATTTACAACACCAAAAGTGCTACAAATGCGCTGCTGCTCTCTTAAGGGAGACTGGAACCTGGTCACTAATGCCGGAATACAACTCAAGGTTGTTATGGCGGTATACTCTAGACTAGGGGTGGTAGCCATCCAGTCGGGCAAATACCCTACCACCTGGTTGTGGGTTATTTTGTCGCCTCTTACGACAGGCCGCCCGGCCGCACCAAATTGTATTCACTCTCTTTCTAGATCACAGAGATATATCCAAAATGGTATACATAAACTGTGAAATTATTATCGAAATCTGTTGAAGCATTTCAGAACCTATTTCATACAAGCTTTCAGGCAGACTTACACACAAACACAATCAAACTGTAATTTATGATTAAGCATCGTACAAATAGCAGTTATCATTAAAAATTTAAATTTTGGGATTATTTATTTTGAAAGCACAGACACATGAATTTTAATTATTTGAGAGAGAGAGAGAGAGAGAGAGAGAGAGAGATATATAGCACTTTATTGTACACCATTACAGAAAACACAGAAAAACTTATAGCCTAAAAATATTCTAAATCTAGTAAATAGTCTTATCGCTAAGAAGCGATCTCTTCCAAACAACCCATGACAGGAATATAACAGTTTCACTTTTTATATATATATTTACGTATATTTATGTATATATATACATAAATATACCTAAAAATATCAAACATCACTGTGTTGCAGGTAGTGCTTTTTTGTCATATTCTTAAATATTCTTAGTTACTTAGCTTGACTAACAGTAACAGGCAGCGCATTCCAGAGTCGAATAGCCTGTACAGTAAAAGAATTATTGAAAAAAGATAAATAAATTTTGGGAGCATTAAGTCTTAAGATCGTAAGAAGGTCGTAAATTGTGAGAGGAAGAGATGAATTGAGGAAAAATGAATGAGATTTGTATGTGTAAATAATTAAAATACATCATTACATAATGTATTTTAGTTTAAATGTCTTTTTTTTAATAAAGAGATATATGACAATAATTGAAACGATTATCAACTGAATATACTTTCAAAGTCAACCCAAATACATCATATTTAACCGAAATAGAAGACCTTATGGTCGGCCATGAGGTCGACCACGGCCCATCATAATTGGGGAGATAAAATGTCACCGTCTCCGCTGGCTCTGTTATGCAGAACGGATGGAGAAGGATCGTGGAGTGAAGGAAGCATACTTGGGGCGCCCAGTCGGTCGGGCACCGGATAGTCGTCCTAAGTATCGCTGGAAAGATAAATTAGAAGCTGACCTGACCGTAATCCAAGACCACAACTGGCAAGACACTGCGTAGGACAAAGGAAAGGGGCGTGCTCTTGTTTCGGAGGCCAAGACTCACTCTGGGTCACTAAGCCAACGGAGTTAGTTACATTCAATAACAATACTACTATTATTCCTATAGAAAATTATAATAAACGTAATTTAATTATCTTGAAAAACCAATTACCTTGGGTCTTTCCTTAGATGACAGTAAAGTTTGTATGAAGGGTAATATTTTCTCATTTATTTAAATCTATTACAGTTATTGAAATACAGTGAAACCTGGTTAAGTGAGACATCATGGGACCTGCAATGTGGTTTCACTTATAGAGGTATTCCACTTACCCAGTGTCTCAGATATCCAGGTATAAATAAATATCTGTCTCATTTACAGAGGGTTCCATTAATAGAGGTCAGAATACAGGTTATTTCAGTTATAGAGGTGCGATTATTAAATAAAGTAACGTGTTATGTCAACATTATAAATGAGTTTGTCGTACTCACTGTCTCAGTTATAAAGGTAACTATGATGATAAATCGAAACAACGTATTCCAGATATAGAGGTTTGCTTCGTCTCACTAACAGGGGTAATTCAGTGCCAAAGTGTTGGGACCTTGGCATGAGTTCCAGTTATGGAGGTTTCTCACTTATCCACTTAGCCAAGGTTCACTGTATATATTGTCTAATCATTGTTTCATTTTCCTAAAACATGCGGATCAAAGGTTTATATGACATAAGTTAAATTAGTAAGCAGATTTTTTAAGTAATAATACCATATATATAATATAATATGTAGTCAAGGTGGCGAAGTCCGTCAGTGGGAACTCCGTACACCTCTCATTATTTCAGTGTTTGAGTAGTTACGATGACAAAAAATCACTCAGTGAAGCTAATACACTACTGAATTCTGTCTTCGATTTGTAGACGGCATTAAATTCCGTTTAAAAAAGTTAAAAAACGAGCGGTGTTATGAACTTACCCCATTGACGGACTTCGAAACCTTGACTATACAGCGTAAACTCTATATAACGACACTGAAGGGACTGCGCATTTTATGGAGTTATACAGAGTTGTCGTTAAATGGAGAGTTCTGTTATTTTTTGTCTGACTTCTTTTCTGCACCAGTAATTTTGTTGTATTGTTAAGTAAAACAATTTTGATTATGAAGTACTTAAAAATTTCGGTATTTCGGAACTTCTTAGAAGTTTCGGTACGCATGATGCCGACAGTCGAGTTTATTACGGGCTAGGATAATTAAGCGATAAAAGAACGTACACAGCTGCGCAGTTTTTACTAATTTTGGCAACTTAAAAAGTACTTTTGAAGTGATAAGTGATACCGTTTCGTTACGTAACGCGATGTACATATTCAAGAAATGTAACTAAGAATAAAATATATTTTATATTAAATAAAAGATTTTATTAATAAATAACCTTTCCTTACATTATCATATTAATATACATAAAATTTAAGTAATAACCTAAGCTCTTCTCAAGTTAAACAATTTTAATATTAAATAGTTCAACTTAGATTAATTTAAGTTATCACTTCTGCCGGGCGTCCCGCGACGCATACATTTTTACTAATTGTTGTCGTTATTGAGAGTGGGTGTAATGCTATATAGAGTGTATCATTGTATGGAAGACAAGCTAAACCAACCGAAGCCAAGTGATTTAGACGCTTAAGGGAGTTTGTCGTTAAATCGAGTGACGTTACATAGATTTTATACTGTATATAATATAATGCTGATAAAATGTTATTAATTGATGCCCTTAATAAATAATAATTTGAATGATACAAATTATAATCAATTAAGTTGTCTATTGATAAACGTTATAACGCCATGAATTTTACCTTAAATAAGTATAATGGCATTCAGTCGTATTTTCAGGCTTCGACCAATAATACGTGTTAAGACATTGTTTATATCTGTGACGTGTTTTTAGTTTATTCACAACAATTTTGTCAAACTGTTTTTAAGAATAATTTTATTAGCAGAAAAACCATTAAAGCATTAATAAATATTTGTTTTGTTAATAAAATTTATATTAATACATTTAACTCATTGTTAAACGACTAAATAATTATGTCGTATCTGCCGTTATTTAGACAAGTAAGTTCTTTTCAAATTTAATATTTTATTATTTTTTCAAGTTAATCTTTTAATTTGATAGTAGTATACAGAAGTTTTGTTGGTATCCAAGTGGCTAAAAAACTCACATTTCAAATAACGTGGATTCGAATAATGACCGGGCAACATGTAGGTTCTTTGGCAGTTCTTTTGATACAATATGCATAGACTTATAATTGCAACTGGCTGACAGTGAAGCAAATATCTTGATTTAGATAATTGATGTGTGAAACCCGCAACTCCGCCTTGATTAAGCATGGCGGGTATACTGTTAAACTCCTTGAAATTGGAAGGCGCGTTTGCCCAGCAGTGGGACGTTTATGGAATGATATTATTTTTATATTATAAACAGATTTAATATCTATAAATATACATATTAATACTAAATACAATTAACTATTAAAAATAAACTAAGGGCCGCTTGCATAACGATTGCCTTTAAATAAAATTAGTTAATTATATTAAACTGCCTAAATACGTTTTACACAAAACGTATTGACAGTTCTATAAACATGTTTAGTGGCAAATTTTGCGTTGTGTAAGACGCTAATTGTATTTAAGAGTATTAAATACGTCTTGTGTTTCTTAAATGTATTTAAGCAACGTTATGCAAGCGGCCCTAAGTTCTAAATAAATTAATATAAACTATAATTAAAGTATACTATAAATATAACTATACTTACAAAATAACAATATAATCTAGAAGTAAAAAAATCTTTTATACCTTATATTATTAAAAAAAAAATACTTTAATTTGTATTGTGTATTTTTTAAATTGACATTTAACGTAGATACAATTTTAATATGTTCTATACACATAAACCTTGCTTAAAAGAACCTGTATCCTGCGATTATTGTAAATATGTAGATACAGTTAGTTATTTAAGTGTTTATTTACTATTTTATTTTAACAGGCTGACTGTTCAACTGTGTGACTGGAAAGTGGTTACCATCACCTATTTGATTTGAAAAGTACACAGTTAAACGTTAATTTTACAGAAGTTGTTTTCCAAACTCGTTTTGAAATTGTGCCCAACTGTAAATGCGATACTACAATATTAACATATTGTATGAAGGTGACTTTGTACGTATGTTCCTTTTTCACGTCCTCGAGGATAAGAAATGTATTAAATAAGTATAGCGGTGTAGTTCACAAGGTAGTGGTGTATGCTCCATGAGAAAATTATTCTGGTTGCAATAGTGGACTGTATTGGGTGCGACGCGCGATTTCTGAATCTGAGGGCTTACTCTCAAACGTCTTTTCATTTTAACTAATATAATCTTTTTTTGTTTTTATATATTTCAGTATATATATTTAATATTTAAGTATATATATGCGGTGTACGAATTCTCAAAATATGTTTTTGTTTTTAAGATACATGTCTGCAATGTATATACGTCGCTATTTCTTCTTCGTCTTATTTTTCATCCGTGCAGGAACGGAGAAAGAATACAATTTCCTGCGGCCGGGCGGCCTGTCGTAAGAGGCGACAAAACAATCCACAGCCAGGTGCTAGGGCATTTGCCCGACTGGATGGCTACCGCCCCTGGTCTAAAGTATGTCGCCATAACAACCTTGAGTTGTGTTCCGGCATTAGTGACCAGGTTCCAGTTTCCCTTAAGAGAGCAGTAGCGCATTTGTAGCAACTTTGGTGTTGCAAATGTCCATAGGCGATGGTAACCGCTTTCCATCAAGTGGGCCGTCTGCCTGTCTGCTGATCTCCTACAATAAAAAAAAAACAATTTTTTCTTTCTTTCTTTCGTTAAGTGAATTTTCCATTCATTTTTATGTTATAGAGACTATATTATTGCAATTTTTAAGAAATATTTGTTCTTTCCTCTATTCATTGACTCTTTTGGGCTGTTCGGACGAAAACTAACGACGATAGACGTTTGGGTTAAGTCTTCTAATCCGTGCATTAAAAAAGTAGTAGCTCCACAAAGCTTAAGCTATAACTAGACGGTTCATTTCTGCAATTCGATTCGGATAAATCAACCAAAATGATCCATGTAAACATAAACATAATACATAATAAAACTACGTTTTTACGGTTTAAGCGCGGTAATTTTACTTGATTTTGGTTTTTCCGACGTTTCGGCCACTTTTCAGTGGCCGTGATCACGGAAGACAAAGATGTCAAGTGTCAACGAGTATTGTTAAAGTTTTATTTAGCCTACCGCCAACTTATTAATTTTAATTATTTAATTTTAATTTTGTTTATGGTTATTATTTACTCTATGGGAGCCTAATCTATTTTAAAAACTTAAAACCGTAAAAACGTAGTTTTATTATGTATACAAGTCGCGAAAACTTAAGAAAATATTATAAACATAATACGTTCAATGTCATTGAATACCGTCGTGTCCTTTCACTTCTGTGCCTTTCAATCAAATTGATTCTATTTACTTGATCCGTCTAATATAAGCATCAGTATGTGCCGTTTCTGTATAGGTTTAGGTTGTAACTCGTAGAAAAGTAGCCGAATGCATTCAGTCCATGTCTTAGTTCAAATACTTTATAAAGAATAGTACTGATAATGTTAGACGGGTCCGAATGTTGGACCATTAAAGTGATAACGTCTCCACTCAACTGAAATGACAATGTTGAGATGGATGGATGTGAGGACAAGAATTGATAAGGTGATAAATGAGTATATAAAGGGATCGTTGAAAATTGCACCCGTGACTGAAAAATGCAGAGGAAGAAGATTAAGGTGGTATGGGTATGTAATGAGGTGGGATAAAAGTCACGTAACAAAAACAATTTTAAACTAGAAGACGGATGGGTGCAAATGTAAATGTAGACAAAAGGAGATGGATGGATTGTGTGAAGGATGATATGATGATTTGTAGTGTGACAGAAGATGTATGTCAGAATAGAGGAGTATCAAAGGAAAATGCATATTTGCCGATCCCAATTAATTAGGATAAGGTGAAAGAAAAGAGCACGGCCAAATTCATATATGATATCTTACAAAATGAGAAAGTAGTAAGTACGTAGTATGAACGTGGTCAAGTCTCGACTGGACGGTGATTCAAAATGACAATAGTCTTTTTTTCGCTTTGCGTAGATAATCTTACCTTACACAGAAATGAGGTAGATTGAAAATTTAATGGAATCATCATCACTTCTACTATATACTATGTACTGTATGTACTTTCGATAACGTAGATGGTTATAGTATTTTGAAAAATGGTATAGCTTCCCCGTGTGGAAATACCACCTGTATTTTCATGTTGATATTTTGGGAAATGATGTGGCATATTTCAGAGTTAAGTTTTATTTTCAGATTATAATAGCTAGTGCACCACCAATAGGTGCATTCTCAGTAGGAGGTGCTATTGGTTTTCCTAACATTTTGCTGCAGCAGCTTCAAGTTAATGGAACATCATTTAATTTGGATCTCGACACTTCGTCATGGATCGGTATGCATTATTAAATGAGACTTTTTTGTATACTGCACTGATTCTTTAAGTATAATCAATATTATATATAAAACAGATATTTGCTGTTTTAACTATTATAATAGTTACATGTACGATTTTAATAACATTATCTCTTAAAATTTAATAACTGTAATTAGTTAATATTATTACTTAGATTGCTATTTCTCTACAGGATCCATCCATGGCTTAGCAGGCATACCAAGCATATTGATGCCAACATTTATGCAATGGAAAGGAAGAAAGCCAGCCTTTTTGGTGTGCTGTCTATGTGTCATATTAGGATGGATATTAGTACTCTTTGCTAAAACGACCACAACTATTCTCATCAGCGAATGCTTCTTGGGACTAGGTGGAAATAGTTTGATTACTGTCAGTTTTTGTAGTTTATCAGAGATGTTAGATCCTAAATTTCGAAATATGTTTATAGTGGTTTATGGAAGCACGCAAGCTCTTGGAATTTCGTCAGCAGGTATTTTAGGACAATATTTCCACTGGAAAACAGTCAGTTCGGTGTACCTTATATCAATACTGCTAAGTTTCATTAATGCAATATTCCTATGGCCAGAGTCGCCGGCTTGGTTGGCTTTAAAAAATAGATTCTCAGAATGTGAGAAGACCTTCTTATGGTTGAGGGGTGACAGTTCTGATGCGCAAAAGGAATTGTTCGAGTTACGACACATAAACAAAGAAAATGTAAAGAAAGGGCCTGACTTCAGAAATTGTTTGCGTAAAGATTTTTATGTTCCGGCCATGCTCATGTTTGTGCTTCTTAACATGTCTTATTGGACTGGTGAAACAGTAGTAATGATATATGCAACTCAAATTATTAAAAAAACTTCTGGCAATGATTTAACTGCTTCAAATGGTTTGATCATTCTAGATGTATTGTTATTTGTTTGTCACGTTATTTGTATTGGTTTAATCAAGAGATTTAATAATAAATCACTTGTAGCGTTATGTACGTTTGGTACCATACTGTCTATGATATTTTGCTCTGTAGTCACGTACCTCCAAAGTGTAGGGTCATTGGATAAATCTCCGCTTTGTTTATATGGGCTTATAGCATTTATAACATTGTGTAATTTAGGTCTATCGCCAATAGTGTTTGCTGTAGCGATGGAAATCATGCCTGTAAAACATAGAGGTATTGGTGGAGCATTATATATATTTTTTATTTCTTGTTTACACACTTCTTCACTCAAAGCAGCTCCTTACCTATTCATAGAAATAGACTTTTGGGGTACATTTTTACTATATGCTATTAATGCTACAATCTGCTTGGCGATAGTGTGCATATATCTTCCTGAAACAAAGAACAGGACATTGCAAGAATTGGAAGATTATTTTAATTATGGTAAATTTATTAAACGTGCTGATAATTGTGATGTTCAGGTTCCCATAATACTATCTGCACATTCGTAAATGTCCGACAGTTTCATGTTAAAGGTACGCTCCAGAAATGCTTGCTTGACACAATTACCATGCATGTTTATGATATGTAATAATACTAGAATCAAAAACACCTTGTGAAGTACAGAAAAATAACTAGGAAACTGGATCTTCGGCTCCGAAGTTAACGTTCCGGAAGAACTGGGATTAGACTATTGTCATGATTTGTAAAATGTCTAAACTTATATTTGAATGTTTTAAATAATTTGATCAATACTTTAAAATAATATTATGATATGAATTAAATGATGGCCTCTGTGGTTGAGTGGGCTAAGTCTTAGCTGGCAGAAATCGCTAAACGCAGAGGCTCCGAGTTCGATTCCTAACATGGTAAATTTCGGAAACGATTTTTTCTGTTATTTACTATCGTCTGGGTGTCTGGGATCGGCCCCAGAGTGGTCTGTTGTATATTACCCATAATACAAGCGAAACTTACTTAGCTGGGGAAATACATTGTGTGTGTTTGTCTGCCGATTATTATTATTATAATTAGACTAACCTTAGAAATATAATTTAATAATTAACAGATCATTAAAGGTATCAAAAATAAAAAAAAAATCTTTCACTTGAATTAGCCAAAGCTGTATTGCTTCAGTAGAACGTTTCAAAGGAGCAATATTATGGTTTTTATAAGTAACTAGTGGCCCCGACAGACGTTGTCCTGCTCTGAAAAAAGAAAAATCTAGGACCCGATCCTAGCGCCACCTACCGGTTCAAATTGTGGATTTAAACCATCCGAGGACCCACTCAAACACACAAAAATAAAATCACCAAAATTGCTTCAGGTGATTAGGAGGATTCTAGAACATGATCTCAGCGCCACCTACCGGTTCTAACGGGATAAAAAGTATCCTATGTTCGTTTCCTGGTTCTGAGCTACCTCCCCACCAATTTTCAGCCAAATAGGTACAGCCGTTATTGAATTATAAATAGTGTAACTAACACAACTTTCTTTTATATATATAGATTTATAACAAGATAAATATAGTTTATTACTGTACTAGATTATTTTTTGTGAATATTTTTATTGTAAATAATTGCGAACACATTAAAATGATACACACGTAATTTGTTAGATAACAGTAAATTAATTATTATACAGTTTGGTGCTATTGGACGTGCATCTAAAAATTCATAATAATAAAAAAATTGAAATGTGGGCTGGGACAGATAGTAGAAGTGAAACTTTAAGCAAATTGGTAAATTGTTAATGTACTTGTCCAATTTGAATACCTGTCCGTAATACTTCAAGTTAAAATTTTGTTGTGGTTCATTTTTCCACTTATCTGTTGCCATTCGTTTTTCCACTTGTCCGTTGAAGCTTCACTTCTACTATGTGTCCCAGCACACATTTCGATTTTTCGCAGGTTTACTGCAAATTATGATTTGGTTAAGTTGAGTACATTTTAATGAATGCATTTTTTATTTAAACAAATTTTATTTTATCGAACAAAAGAACTGAATTCAATCCGGAAGCAAAAAACGCATCCATAGTCTACTCTAAAATTTTGCCGCTTCTCACCACGTCTAGTCTAAATTTTGGCGTTCCTCCATGCGGCCGTGACGCTTTTTCATAACAGAAAAATCCTAAGACCCTCGTCTATATAAAAGTTTCACTTCAAAAATGTAAAACCGATATATAAAATTAATGATGTAATTAGTCAAGTATGCAATTTATTTAAAAAAAAAACATGTTTTAACAAGGCTTAAGTCTTTGTTACCACATCAATTATGCCAGAAATGACATGAGATCAACATAATTATTAGACATATTTACTGACTATATACTAATGTTAAGAATAAATGCACTACAAACAAAAAATTAGAAATTAAATACTACTATAAACATATTTACAAGTAAAAGATGTAGTCCAGATCGCTGTCGGTGGGGAGCGTTCCCAAAATGCTGGCCGCATTCCGCCGTTGTATGGCAACGCTTATTCGTTGCCCTAAATATAGGCCAGCCCTTTGGTTTACTGACTTAGATTTGTAAACTGTTTTAATGCTTGGCTCGAATATACTCCCTATAGACTAAATTTTAGTATCTGCCTCAAAAGTCCCCAGGACTTTGGTATGCCCAAACACTCTCCAAATAATTTTTCTAAGTGAAAAGCTCCCATTTGGAGATTCTCCTTAAACTACACCCAAGTTGCTATCGAATCGTATTACTAGCCCCTATGTTCACGCGGATGACGTTTGGGATACCCTGAAAAAATATGACGCAATAAGTACATTCTATTGTTTTTTTTTTATTGCAGGAGATCAGCAGACAGGCAGACGGCTAACTTGATGGAAAGCGGTTACCATCGCCTATGGACATTTGCACCACCAAAACTGCTACAAATGCGCTGCTGCTCTCTTAAGGGAGACTGGAACCTGGTCACTAATGCCGGTACACAACTCAAGGTTGTTATGGCGACATACTTTAGACCAGGGGTGGCAGCCATCCAGTCGGGCAAATGCCCTACCACCTGGCTGTGGGTTGTTAAGTCGCCTCTTACGACAGGCCGCCCGGCCGCAGGAAATTGTATTCTTATTCCGTTCCTGCACGGATAAAAAATTGTGCTACACTGTACGTAAAAATAGAATTTTGTCTGTCTGTGAATTCAATGTACCTAGAGGGCATTCCATTAGTAGCTCACAACGTCCAAAATGCTCCGTTAACCGTTCCATAAGGCGACCGCGGTCGGTGTGGTCGTGGCGAAAATGTCACTAATGACGTAATCATTTTCAATCACACAACGCTTACAACGACCCATGTCAAGAGGTGGGTCGAATAGCCGTTCCATTTGGGCTTACGCTTATAATGCCGGGAAGCAAGTGCAACGGGAAATATCGCGGTCGTGAACGTGGTTGTTGTGGGTCCCTAATGAAACGTAACCCTAATAGAAATTACAGTTTAAAATTTTGCCAGTCAGTCTGTCTGAAAGACCAAATGGAGTCAATCAATCAATTTGGTTGATCCGTCTATTATCAGTATGGCAACAACATGTAGTCTATTTATATGATTTGTACGCCGTAAAGCTATGTAGTTAAAAGTAAACATTAGGGGTAGCCGCTATATGTGTAACTAAAAGTTTTTTTCAAACTTATTTTGCATAAGGTATAGTTAATCAATTTTTTAAAAATTCTTACATGTTTCGTATTTAAAATTTTGCCGCCCCTAAAACAATGCAGTACCAGGTCCGAGTTTCACGGGCTTGCTTCTATGTAATTCCGCCACTGCCAGACCTGGTAAATAACGCAAAGTTAAGATTATAGATTAAGATACTTACCATGCCAGAAGTTCACAACCCGGAGCTTTTGAGTTTCAGTGAGTTCGGACGGCAAACGCTTAGGCCATCGGAAACCAAACACATTTTAGTACTTACCTCAAATTCCCCAGGACTTATGCCCAAACACTCCCTAAATAATTTCCAAATGGAAAACTCCCATTTGGTGATCCTCTATAACCTGCACCGAAGTTGCTGTCGAGTCGTATATAGTCCCTATGTTCAGGCTAGACTATTGGGAGACCCTGAAAAAAACTCTTACTCTCAATCCTTTGTCGTTTTGGAATCTTTATTGCTTGTTTTTTTATATTTCAGTACATTATCACACTATTATACAATAGTATGTTCCATTTATTTTTGTATTCTGTAGAATATATAGGTATATGACGAAAGGGCGTTTGAGAGTAAGGCCTCTGTCCCGTGCAAACGAAATGGCGGCCACGGCTATTTAAGTAATAATAACACGAGATGTTCATTATTATAAATAATTAAGCCATTGTTAACAACATTTATAGACTCTTGCATGTTAATTAAAGACACCATGGGGAAAACAATTATTTTCATTTTTTGTTCAAGTGATCTTTTGTTGCTGTTTGTTGAATTTTTTTGGTATAAATCTTTATACACAATTAAAGTAATTATTTTGTTTGAAACATGCAACATTTTTTTGCAAATGATAATCCGAAATGATAATATATATATACATAACTTCACGCCAGTTCCCTCGCGGGGTAGGCACGAACAACAGAGCGCCATTTAGGCCCATTCTTACACACCTCACTTGCTTCTTTGACATTCATAACTCTTGTCATGCACACTCGTCTGTTCTTAAGGCTCCTGACATCACCCTCCGCTAGTACACGATCAATTTGATCATGGAAGGTGTGTCGTGGCCTTCCACGACTTCTGCATCCATCCACTTTTGCATTGTATATCTGTTTAGTCATTCTTTCATCATGCATTCTTTCCACATGCCCGAACCACCGGAGCATTCCTTTCCTTACCTTCACCCCGACACTCTCTTTCAGACCAACTCTTTTTCTTACTTCGGTATTACGAACGCAGTCCGCGAGCGTCACTCCGCAGATTTTGCGCAGTGCTCGCATCTCAATGATAATATATAATAATATTAATATAATATTAGGTAGTTGCATTTTTTTATTGCTGGAGTACAGCAGACAGGCAGGTGGCCCATCCGATGGAAAGCGGTTACCGTCGTCTATGATTATGTAACACCAAAGGCGTTACCAATGTACTCTCTCTAAAGGGGGACTGGAACCTGGCCAATAATGCCGGAACACAACTCAAGATTGTTTTGGGGGCATACTCTAGACCAGGGGTGGTAACCATCCCAACTGGCAAATACCCTGCATGCAACCTGCTTCTGTGTTGTTTTGTCACCTCTTATGACAGGCCGCCTGGCCGCAAGAATTAGTATTCTTTCTCCGTTCCTGCAAGGATAAATGGAGCTTATATCACATTTTAACCGGTAGTAAGGCGAATGAACGGTCGCTAAGATATAGTAATCGTCTCTACGTCTTTCAATTTGTATAGAAGCGAGACATAAATTTAAAAAAAACCAAAATAATCTTAATTGTTAAAATCGTTTTCGTAAGGGACTTTTGTGTATAAATAACTGATATTGTAAAAAAATGTTATGAGTTGATATATGGCTTAAAAAGTATTATCATTTACTATTTTAAAATAGAAAACATCTACCCTAAATTCTATGTCTAAGACAAGAAATCTTAAAACAAGTTACCGGTTACCATAATCGATATATTTAAATGAATTTTAAAAATTAACAATATCAAAACACAACTTATATAATTAATACATTCAAAATAACTAAACTTACTACAAAAATATTAATATTAACATAATGAAAAATGAACTTAAAATCACTCTCATCTTTTTACAATCTGGGCCCAAGAATCTATGAAAGCGGATTCGTCTCCTTTGGGACTTTCTATTTCTTATAACTCACTTCTATATCAATTAAAAGTCAGAAATTAACACGTCTAATTGCGGATCTACTTATTTACTATATTATATACTTACTTATTTATAACTCAATTCATTATTAGCATCTCGTTTTATGATGAAGAATTAATTAGATTTATTTAAGTTATTCTTTTTAAATATAAAAAATGTATAATTGATTTTTTTAAATTTATTTAAGGGGATCTTTCTTAAGTTGAAAATGTCATTCCCATTGTTGCTCACTTAGGTATAAGAGTGTTAAAGTTATTTATTTTCTAAGTGTTAATCATCTATTAATGTATATAAATGTATTAAAATGAAAAACTTATTTACTTTGTCTTTTACTTTACACGCATAAACTCGATAGCCTATAAAGATAAGAAAATAACTTGTCCCTTTTTACCTCTTTACTAGGTATATAATTGAGTATCTACATACATACATACATAACTTCACACTAGTTTCCTTGCGGGGTAGGCACGACCAGCAGAGCGCCATTTAAGCTTATTCTTACACACCTCACTTGCTTCTTTGACATTCATAACTCTTGTCATGCACGCTCGTCTGTTCTTAAGGCTCCTGACATCACCTTTGAGTATCTGTGTATAGAAATCACCTTCCTGCTATAATTTGAATAAATTTTTAGTATTATTATATGCAGTTCCCGTATCTTACTATTCCATTCACTTGTGTTACCATTGGTAAAAATTTGAAATTACATGCAATTTAAGGATGCACCATCTGTTATATATATAATAATGTTGGATAATCGCCGGTCAGTGTCACGCCAAATTTATATTAAATTTGTCAAGGGGCCTCTACGTGTTGGCCTTCCCATGGCCCCACGCAATCCCTGCAAAAGTCCGGGGCATTTTTATGGCCCGTGGTCTTTAAAGACACAAAAAAATAATAACGGCCCATAAATATCCCACTGCTGTCTTGGGCCTCCCATTATAGGGGAATGGACAGTATACCCGCCACGCTTGTCCACGGCGGCTTAGCAGGTTTGACACATTGGTTATCTCGATGTGCAGGTTGCATCACGATATTTTCCTTCACCGTTGTCAGCACGTGGTAATTGTAACAATATGCACATTAGGTCAGAAAACTGCCTAAGTGGTACATGCGTTCCGGCCAGAATCGAATCCACGTCCTTTGAATTCTGGACGCGTGCGCTACCACGACTCCAGCTGTTATTGGTATTGTGTAATTATTTACGTAGGTATTGCATAATATTTTATTTAAATATATCTTATTAGTATTATTTTTATATTTTACTAATATATGTATGTATATATTTATTTATTATAAGATATTGAATCAGTAAAGTAAAAATAATGCAACATTCTGTTGTTGTTGCCGTTGTCTGGAAGAAACTGCTAATAGCAATAAGACCGCCGATTGTACTGGTTAAATGATTAACTCATGTGTATTTTTTCTTGTGTGCAATACAGAATGTTTTACTCTATTCTATTCTAGATGACACAAATGTTACAATAAAAAATATATTTTTATATGAAGACCCTAGGGAAAAAGGCGAACTTGTCAAACAACATTGATTTTGAGACATCGCAGTTTTGAGTTTGGAACCTTGTGCTTCGGAAACCCATAAACTGCACAATAAAACTAAAATATAATTTGAATCACTTAAAAATTAGAAAGATTTCCTACATAAAAAAAATAAAAACTATCTTAAGTCATATTTAACAGAGAAAAGTGACATATTATATCACTGACAAGCCTGTTTTTGCCTAGACTTTTTAGGTATGCTGTCCTACTTTTTCCCTGCATGCGATTTTTTAAACGTCAAGAACTCCAAGATTAATTCGTGTTTTACCCTGTTCGGTTTATTATCGTATAGTACCAGAAATGCCCCACAGAATCGCATTCACAGTTTTGGGAAAAAAGTGACAAGTTCGACTTTTCCCTGGAGTCTTCAGATTAGTATTCGCCCGCGATTTCGTCTACGTTGAACAGATAGCAGAAGATCGAAGTTGTCTTCCTAATATTTAAAATCAAATGGTATGGGACGCAGGGTTTATTAGTATGAAAATACATGTTCCAAAAATTCCCGTAAAAATCCCGGGATATGTAATATCATTAAGGGCATACACAACTACAACTGTTCTATTAAAGATGTGTACCTAGTAAATAACAGAAACTGTCGCAGCATGCAAATTCAAATTGTACAAATTGAACACCCCTAAAAGATTCATTATATATAGACAGAAAGAAATATTTTATTTAAAGAAATAGATACTGCCTGCTAATACATTTATTATAATAACTTATGTATTATTGTATATATATGACTATGTATATATGTATGTATTTGTATATTTATTTCTTAAATTAGTTTGAGTATTTATGTATCTATTGCCTTTTTCCTGCACCACCTATATCGCCTGATTCAAATTTCTTTCATTTAGGTTGCCTGGAAGATATTGATTTGAGCGATTAGGCCGCCTATTGTATTGCCTAGAAAATACTGTAAATATGGTCTGTTTTTGTAATTGTATATTTTGGTGTGCAATAAAGTGTTATCTCTCTCTCTTGCTTTTTAGGATTCCGTAGTCATTTTGGCAATTCTGTATTTCAGTCAAAAAGCCGTCTAAATATTTGACCACTAAACCTCAGAGATTATCAACCTGCGTTTATTTTTGTTTCTATTGAAGCATAAGATGATATCTGCTATATAAATGACACATAACTTTTTAGTAAGTACCCGAGATTAGTGTTTACTATATGAAAAGTTATAACAACCTCTTGTGGTCACCTGACATGTAGATTTTTTTTGGTATGCAATAAAACGAATAAGAAAATTTTGTAATTTATTTTTAATATTCCACATAGAGTTTATTTATTATATTATCAATATACATTTATTTCTTATTTTAACGCGTTTGAACATAAAAACAGTTACTTATATTTACAATGTTATGTCATATGTCTTAAAGATAAGTAAGTTAACTGATTAAACATACAATATAATATGTCTATATACATGTTACGTATATAAATATCTTATAATTCTTATATTAATTTAGTGCATTTTTTTATGTTAGGCTGTGTGCCAGTGCGCATTCATTCAGGTTTCATTTTTCGTTTTTCATTAATTGTTTGTTATTGCTATTTGAAGGAATGCGTCAAAAGAAAATACTACATGAATATGACTTTAACATTACATACTTACGTTGACTTGCGTATTTGTTAAATTAAAAAAAAAACTTTGTACATAATTTTGCAGGCATGACTAGCATGGCAAACAATATATTAACTTTCATGAGCACCTCGTAAGCGACAATCAAACTTTTGGGACGAGGCTGCATTTTTTAATTTAATTTTTGGCTGCAAACCAGGACACAGGCCAATGGATCACTTGATCCAAATTGGTTATTGGTTACTGTCGTCTATGGACATTGGCAAGACTAAAGATGCTACTAATGTGCTGCCTGGCTCAAAGGGAGGACTGGAACCTGGCCACTAATGCTAGAACACAACTCATGGTTGTTATAGCAGCATATTCTAGACTAGAGATGATGGCGATCTAAATAGACAAATGCTCTGTCACCTGTCTAGGCTGTTTTATCGCCGCATACGAGAGGTCACCCGGCCGAAAAAAAATGTATCTATTCTTTCTCTGTTCTTGCACGGATATTTGTGTAATTTGGAGTTGAAACCACAGAGCAGAGAATACCCCCACCCCGCCGTGCGGCCTCTACTAGAGGTGGCATGGCAATATTTCTCATACAAACTGAATCTGCCAATGGGCGTCACCGTTTATATACCTACTTATTGTCTTAGATCAGCCATCTGGTCTTTAAAATGCTGCTGATAGTGTCGATATTTTTATCGATATTTTTTCATGACATGAAATTTGGTTAGCCCTTCATAGCTCGTAATCTGTACGCACTTGCCCGATACTAGGTAATGAAATTATTATTAGGTGCAATATAAAAGACATCAATAATCAATCGATAAACAAATTTACTACATTCAACAATATTTTACCTAATTAGCGTATTATTACTAAGTGAAAAATAAAATAAATCAATACAGTTGATAAACAAATTTACTACAATCGACAATATTTTACATCATTACCGAAATGATCACTAAAAATATTACAATATACATAAGGAAAAAAATATATTTAACAAAATACATACTATAAACTAGTACAATAAAAGAATCTTCTCTTATATACCTATAGGTAATGGTTTAAGATTTTAAGTACAATGGGGAACATAGGTCGTTGAAGACAAGACACCCTAACAGATACTATCGATATGACTGATGCTGATCCACGCGTCCCTCACTATCAGATTCACTGATGAATGATGGTTTACGCTCGGTGGAGGTTTTGTATTCCAAAATAGTCTTGACTCGCATTTTTGATAAGCTAAAACTTGCACTTAGGTACTCAATTGTGATATGATACTCGAGAATTTTGTTTAGTCCCCTTTTTACTTTAATCAGGACATCAAATCACTTCACAATTAGACATAATTCTCACATTTTTGGGGATGTTTTGTCTCTGACGTGCGAGTTGAGACTGGTGGCCGCTTGC
This sequence comes from Dendrolimus kikuchii, assembly GCA_019925095.2. Lineage (NCBI taxonomy): Eukaryota > Metazoa > Arthropoda > Insecta > Lepidoptera > Lasiocampidae > Dendrolimus > Dendrolimus kikuchii. Next base: position 20,428,909 of record CM034395.1, on the reverse strand, counting down.
TCTCAGATGTGCGACCATCGCGCAACTTTAATACGGGTACTATTATTACTGCCGCCTCTAGTGGAGGCGACGACTTTCTTAACTCTGCGTTTGAAACATTAGGACAACGAGGCCGAAATAGTTTGTTCAAAGACGGGTTGTCAAATCCTGTGCGATGTTAGTCGTGATCAGAAGGCTGATTCGCTTAGCGAATTACCATAGACATCCACCACAGTTTACTAAAATAGCCAACTATCTGAGCACGCGTCCTTTTACAAGTGATAGAAAATACAAAACTTTATTATATTTTGATATGTTACATATTACCTAATTTCCGTAACTTTCCCTTTGGTTTGATGCTAATACAAGTTTCTCTATTTAATAATCATTTATTTATTTATTATTATGGTTCGTATTTTTTACAAAGTCTCTAAAATGACTATTTACAATAATTTCTGATAATTAAATACTATAATTATATACAGCTTAGAACTATAACGACACGTTCAAACGACTGAGTGGTAAAAAACTATACGCATATTAATGTTTTGAATGCCTAATAGTATTTATGTTAATAATTATACTATAACAGCCCATAAATGCCCCAATACTGGGCTCGAGCCTCCCATTATAGGCATAGGGTAACCGACAGTTTATCCACCACGCTTTTCCAAAGCAGCTTGGCAGGTTTGGCAAACGATGTTTTTCTTCATTCTTCTTAGTACGTGGTAATTGTAACAATATACACATTAGGTCACAAAACTGTTTAAGTGCTGCATGCGTTCCGGCCGGGATCGAACCCGCGCCCTTTGAGTTTGGGACGCATGTGCTAGCCATTACGCTACCACGAGTTTTTTTTTATTGCAGGAGACCAGCAGCCAGGCAGACGGCCCACTTGATGGAAACCGGTTACCATCGCCTATGGACATTTGCAACACCAAAGGTGCTACAAATGCGCTGCTGCTCTCTTAAGGGAGACTGGAACCTGGTCACTAATGCAGGAACACAGCTCAAGGTTGTTATGGCGACATGCTTTAGACCAGGGGTGGTAGCCATCCAGTCGGGCAAATGCCCTACCACCTGGCTGTGGATTGTTAAGTCGCCTCTTACGACAGGCCGCCCGGCCGCAGGAAATTGTATTCTTTCTCCGTTCTTGCACGGATAAAAACGAGTATTATATTTATGTTATAATAATTCAATTTTTACGAGAAAAATTGCTCGATTTTACACCCTTCAATTATACAATGGAAAAGATGTAGGGCCCAATAAATTCTAGTCTGTGCAAAGTGGAGAAAAAAAAGTGATAAAACGAATCCCAGGCTTCAAAATGTAGGAAGTCCTACACTCTCCAATGCCACTGAAATATAATACTAGGATGATGATGATGATTCAGTAAAAACTATTTTTATTTCTTATATTAAAGCGTAACAATACTAATATTGGTAATAGAAAAGTGAACCTCATTAGGTTTTTGATCTTTCATAAGCTAACTGGATAAATGATTTACATGTATTATAGCTAACTACCGTATTATCTTCATGATTCATTAGGTTCATTGGTCACTCCACCATTATATATTTATTACTAACTAGACCACGATCGACATCGTAATTAATTGCGATCGATTATATAGTTTAATCAAACCATCCTGTTTCCGTATTTAGACCAGCCACAGTTTGCTTGTCCATTTCAAATTAGTTTGCCGTGATTAATCTACCAAGATGGTTGCTACAATCACTTGCTTATCCAAGTAAGATAAATTGTTATCGTAAAATATCATTTGACTGAGTGAATATTATCAGTTTGCAAAGAAATATATTAGTTTACAGTCAGGTAATAACAATGACTATGTTTTTGTCAATAAAACGCTTTGATCTTAGTATCAAAGTTAAGTTAGGAATGTTATGGATATGAAATTTCGGATCTACTAGCTATGGATATTAAATTTTTCGGATTGTCCGATAATTTCAATTACAGATATTACATTTTTAATGAATTATAAAGAGAATAATAATAATAAATCTAACTAATAAAAACTAATAACAACTAATGTGCAATCAAATGCTCTCTGATGGCTCCGATCGCGAAATCCAACCATAACTGTCATAGATGTCACAATGTGATGAGTTTGTGACATTACATTTAAATTATAAATAAAATTGACGTGTAATAATGTTATCAACAAACAGCGCCTTCCACTAGTAGCTCACAACGCCCAAAATGCTCCGTTAGTCGTTCTACAAGGCGGCCGCGGTCGTTGTAGAAGTGGCGAAAACGTCACTAATGACGTCATCATTTTCGATCACACAATGCTCACAACGAGCAATGCGAAGAGGTGGGTCGAATAGCCGCTCCACTTGGGCTTACGATTGTGACGGGAAAAATTGCGATCGTGAACGTGGTCGTTGAGAGTCTCAAAAATATATTCGAAACTTATATCAGCGTCGGTTATGATTTCGGATTTATATCGGTGGTTTCGACGACGTTTACGGTGTTCTATAACATTCCTGCTAATTCTCAAATGCAGGACGTTAGATACTTAAATAACTAGAATATCCTGCTTGTAAATCTATTTAATTAAAATAACTTAAACACACATATGAATTATTATTAAATTCATTATAACTAATTTTATTATATACATAGACCACAATGAAAGTCCTTGTTAGAGACACGAAGCCGTTACAACGTTCAAGCGTACAGATCGTGGGGCGTCCTGATGACGCGCTGTCTTGACTCGCGTCAAATCCAGGTCCGTTCCACTGACGTCTGGGCGTCATTGGAGCCTTCGACGTGGGGCTGAGGCCGTCCCCGCCGCTGTCAGGCGTGGCTCACCAGTGTGTGGTTGTAAGTGCTATGCATCGAAATTCGGATGGTGCCTAAAGAAATAGCAATAGTGTGAACATAAAGAATTACATTAGATATTTGCGGTTTACGTGTCCTGCTCAGGGTTCGAACCCGAGACCTCGTAATCAGTATACCATTTTCAACTATAACAGTATACGGACGATCATAATGATTTTATTAATACAAACAATTCCGGTCACATACGGATTTCAAAATTGACTTTGCACATTATCAAGCAGTGAGCCACAGTGCATTTCACGATTTAAACTGTGCTGTGATTTGTGATATAAATTCTTTATAACAATTCTGGTATAAAATAGACTGATTTTTCGTTGTAATGCATATTAAAAGTTCTACGTTTAGTGTCTCACATAACACATACAAATAATATCGGCGTGATATCCATTGTGACTTCAATGCAATATGCGCCAGGTTTTATTCTCGGACAACCAGAATAAGACCTGAAAGGAGACAGTAACACGGAAGCTTGCACACGATAAAGCTAGTACGAGATGCGAGAAATTATCGACAGACAATGCGAGCCTAACTACTTGTTTCAAAGCCAATACGGTTGTGCCACTTTTGTGTTCACATAACATCGACAAAATCATTTACCGAATGGCTTCAGTTAATATCTTACTTGTGTATTTTATTTGCATGAAGCAAGTGGGGGGAGCCAGGTGGGTTTTTGATGAATTTTGTCGTCTTGAATAAACCTACGGAGAAGAATATCAAGCCTTTGTATATTTGTTTTATTTTTACTGTACTCAGTCAAGCGGCTAATATTGCAAACCATCCTCATATTATATTTAACTTGTTTAGTATCAGTATCTAATTTGTGTTGAGATTTTTTGGATTTAATTTCAAAATTGATCACTATAGATATTGTTATTGTAAGTACATTTAAAAATTGACTGTTATCAGGAGAAAGAAAATTGTAGAGAATAAGTATGCTTATTAAAGATTATAGTTGCTGCGCAATTAATGACCACACCTCATACATCTAAGCGATCTACATAGAGTAAGAAATTTTACTGAAAATTAAACAAAATCAAATAGTCTAGTAATGCAGCTATCATATTGTAAACCACATTCTCTACTTTCTGAACAATGAAATTTTAATTGCATCGTTTAGAAGCAATAAAGACGACAGAGATTCACAATGACGGCTAGTATTTTTCAATTAGAAGCGAAACAGAGCGAACTTGCATAGTAGATTTTTTCTCAATATTGTCTCTCACATTTAGGTCCCATTAATTATACACTTTATAGACTTCAAAAACTATTGCTCTATCATTAGCAAGTGCCAATCGAAGATTATTTCCTTTATGGTTATTTCTCTTTCTAAAGTTACAAAGTAAGCGAGAAGGCAATTTTATTAGCTTATGGAATAAGAATTGTGTTTAATACAGAATTCTATTCTTCATGGCTCTGTTTCGCCTGACATTTCACCCATATCATGAACAAAACACCCAATTGACCTGATCAACTTACTGGTACCATTCTTCCTACTAGGCGATATCGACCTATCAAGTCGATCAGTGCCGAACCCTCGATGTCTGGTTAAACCACCGCTTCCCAAGTAACCACAGCACCAGAAAAACTGCTTAAAGCCTCTTCGGAACCTGTGGTATGCAAAAGTTATACCGTAAGCACAAACTAAATGTAAAAACTTTTTTTAATATGCAAGAAAAGACCAGAATATAATAATGTAATATATAATATAAATCAGACAATAATTATGGTTTCTATTATTACGCAGGGATGAATACCTATGTTCCACCATTCAGCAAAATTATTTCATCGATTCGAAATCTAAATCCACCACAAAGTTATTTATTTTGAAACTCATTTAACTGCATTGGTCGGAAAAATGAGATCAGTCATTTTGTGAGATTCAAATAATTGAACGGCGCTTGTAGAATAAATACCTTGCTGTTCCCCTATTTATATATATAGAATTTGACTTGTTGTATTTTTATGAAATATTAGGCTGGGGAAAAAGTTTCTTCGCATTTTATATACTTTCAAAAGGTTTTTTTATAAAGTTTATTTACATTTGACTAAAGTATGTAGGTGCTACTTTGTTGGATAACTTTTTGCCATCTTGTAGGTAGGGACGTGATCCCATTACTATAGAAATTTTGGGGCTTCTGATCAAAAAACTGCGACAAGTGGTTTTGGCAGTCCTCTCGTGATGTTAACCTGACACTGCCTAAGGAATTCTGCAGAGACCGAAACAGGTGAAAATCTGAAGGTGCAAGGTCAGTACTATACGGCGGATGCATTAACACCTCCCAGACAAACTCTCGTAATTTTTGCTGAGTGGCTAAAGATGTGTGAGGTCTAGCGTTATCATGGTGAAAAACCACACCCCTTCTGTTGATTAATTCCGGCCGCTTTCTCTCAACTTTTTACTTTAATCTCATCAGTTGTTCGCAGTACAGTTCATAATCGACGGTCCTGCCTGGTGGTAACAGCTCATAATGAATAATGCCCTTCCAATCCCACCATACACACAGCATCACCTTGTTGCGAGTTAACCCGGGTGTCGCCACAGTCTGTGAAGCCTGCCCGGCCTTTGACCACGATCTTTTTCACACGTTCTTGTCGTACGTGATCAACTTTTCATCACCAGTTATCAGCTTTTTCAAAAATAGTTCAGTTTCATTACGTCGTAACAAAGAATCACAAATGAGTACACGGTTCATTAGGTTTCTTTCAGTGAGCTTATGAGTCACCCAAATATCGAGCTTTTTTGTGTACCCAGTTTTTTTCAAATGCGCCAAAACCATTTTGTGGTCAATTCCCAGTTCTCTAGCTACATTGTAACTACTAATATGCCGATCTTGCTCCACTTTTTCAAAAATGGCATCAATTTTGTCCGTAACAGGGCGACCAGAGCGACGTGCATCTTTGATATCAAAATTTCCGGATTGAAAACGCTTAAACCAAATCTGCGCTACTCTCACAGATACTGCATTAGGTCCATAAACATCACAAATTTTTTTCGCGACTTGTGTTGCATTTATACTTTTTTTGTAGTAAAATTTTAAAATGTATCGAATTCCTTCATTAGATTCACTTATTTTAACAGTAAGAAAAACAAATGCAAATCACACATTTTCCTAATTTGAATTTGGAATTGTCTTCTTTAAAAGTAAAACTTTTTAATGATACCAAAACCCGCCAGATGCAAATGGTATATCCAAAGAGATCTTATTACAAGTTCATACATACTATATGCGAATAGACTTTTTCCCCAACCTATTAGAACGCTATCCAACGTGGAAACGGAGATAATATTTTGGGAGGTTTCGCAGCAAACGATTTGGAACCCATATTTTATTTGTAACTTTATTCATCTTAATCAACAGTAAATGTATTTTGTATTGGCCATGAAAAGAACTTGTAAATAGTATACTGTTACTGTTTAAGTTACGCTTAATGGATTTTCGATACAAATTTATTTTGTTTTAAGTCGAAACCTCGCTTTGTTTACTTGAACTTCTGCACAATAATATTTTTTATTTATTTAATTAATTTATATGTAATTAAATATTGTCTATCAAATTTGATCTTCATGAACGATAAAAGATAAAAATGAGTTTGTTCAAAATCAACAGTCAAGAGCTACTGCTAGATGTTTTTGTATAAGTAAGAGCTTCGCCAAAGATTCTTATATATTATGTAACTTCATTAATACCTAATATGCTCATAAGGAGATTAGTTTCCTTGACAACGACCATTATAATTACTTGAGCGATAAGAAGCAAAATACGCATGACGAGTAACTGAAGCATAATTATGAGCCATTTATTGATGGTCACTTGAATCTTATCCTATATGAAAGTCATGGAATAGTTACTACATATTTACATAACTTCACGCCAGTTCTTTTACGGGGTAGGCACGAACAACAGAGCGCCATTTAGGCTTATTCTTATACAGCTCACTTGCTTCTTTGACATTCATAGCTCTTGTCATGCACGCTCGTCTGTTCTTAAGGCTCCTGACATCACCTTCTGCTAGTACACGATCAATTTGATCATGGAAGGTGTGTCGTGGCCTTCCATGACTTCTGCATCCATCCACTTTTGCATTATATATCTGTTTAGTCATTCTTTCCGCATGTCCGAACCACCGGAGCATTCCTTTCCTTACCTTCACCCCGACACTCTCTTTCAGACCAACTCTCTTTCTTACTTCAATATTACGAACGCGGTCCGCGAGTGTCACTCCGCAGATTTTGCGCAGTGCTCGCATCTCGACCGCGTGCGTTTACTCTACTTTCTGCTTTCATGGAATAGTTATCTCTCATAAACAACTATAATTTTCATTGATGTAACAAGTGTGTGTTTTTATATAAACTACATGATTTTACTTCAATTTATGGTATAAGTATAAGTTAAAAAAAAAATTGTTGGACTAACTAAGAGACACTTACCTTACAAGCTTTGTGGGTGGGTATATACATTGAAATAAAATTATTCATTTTGTGGAAACAGTATATCTATATAGGATTCAAAGAAAATGTTCTCTTCTAGAAAGCAAAGCCCGTGATTTTGCTTTGCAAATAACTTGAACAAGACACCGATGTTTTGTTCAAATTATTTGAAAAAAAAAACAGTTTTACTATTTTAATATTATAACTAAATATTGTATAAAACCAGAATCTAGTAAACTTTAAAGAAAGTCAGACTTTTATAAGCGAAAACTATCCCTTGAATATTAAAGCTGGAGCAATGAAACTCACGTTACAACTTACTTGGAATTCATCCAACAATAAATGATGGGATTATACATCGAGTTGCTCATAGCTAGCCAGTAGATGCCAAGGTATATTTCCTGGATGTGGGGGTAGTTCACCACTTCAGGATAGTATGAGGTGACAACGAAGTACACGTGGAATGGCAGCCAGCAGACTGCGAATATCACCACTACTACTATCATCATCTTCACTACCTGTGAAAGAAGTAGTTGACATTTTATTAGACTATACTTATCGAGATCTTTTCCGTATATTTATTATTGTTACAAATTATATCTTTTTTAAATCTACTTATATTATGTGTCCTGTAGACTTAGGACTGTAATTTTGCATGCTTGTTCATTCCTAAAGACAATATACGAAAATTTAAAAAAAAAACAAAATAGAATAGAATAGAAAACAATTTGAATGAATAATTGCAATAATTTAAAGGCAAAACAAAAGGCGGCCTTATCGCTTAAAGCGATCTTTTCCAGGCAACATGACTGAGAGGAAAAAAATCAATATATTCTTTAAAATTTCAAACAAAATACCGCCCTTAAAACAGCTAAAACGTAATTTTATTACGTTTACTAGCCGTGAAAACTCAAGAAAATACTGTTTTTTTGTTGTTTTATTATTATTAAATTTTAAAGCAAAAAAGCAACACATTTCTAGCAAAAATGAATAAATAAACTATTATTAAAATATTGTTAGCTTTTGTTTAAATTGCTTTAATAAGGAAAATAAATTATAATAATAAAAATAATTTTATTGTCTCCAAAAATATCACAAATAAATATAAACATTGAAGTACACTCAAACCCATCATTCTATTCCGTTATAAAATTCAATAGACTTATCATTAAAGCTTGTCGCGAGGTCTTTTTTACACAGGAAAATTTTCCTTTTCAAAGTTAATAAGTTGAGGAAAAAGTCTTTTCGCATATAGTATGTATGAACTTGTAATAAGATCTCTTTGGCTATACCATTTGTATCTGGCTGGTTTTGGTAACATTAAAAAGTTTTAATTTTAAAGAAGACAATTCCAAATTCAAATTAGGAAAATGTGTGATTTTCATTTGTTTTTCTTATTGTTAAAATGAGTGAATCTAATGAAGAAATTCGATACATTTTAAAATTTTACTACAAAAAAGGTAAAAATGCAACACAAGCCGCGAAAAAAAATTTGTGATGTTTATGGACCTAATGCAGTATCTGTGAGAGTAGCGCAAATTTGGTTTAAGCGTTTTCAATCCGGAAATTTTGATATCAAAGATGCACGTCGCTCTGGTCGCCCTGTTACGGACAAAATTGATGCCATTTTTGAAAAAGTGGAGCAAGATCGGCATATTAGTAGTTACGATGTAGCTAGAGAACTGGGAATTGACCACAAAATGGTTTTGGCGCATTTGGAAAAAACTGGGTACACAAAAAAGCTCGATATTTGGGTGCCTCATGAGCTCACTGAAAGAAAACTAAAGAACCGTGTACTCATTTGTGATTCTTTATTACGACGTAATAAAACCGAACCATTTTTGAAGAAGTTGATAACTGGTGATGAAAAGTGGATCACGTACGACAAGAACGTGCGAAAAAGATCGTGGTCAAAGGGCGGTCAGACTTCACAGACTGTGGCGAAACCCGGGTTAACTCGCAACAAGGTGATGCTGTGTGTATGGTGGGATTGGAAGGGCATTATTAATTATGAGCTGTTACCGCCTGGCAGAACCATCCATTCTGAACTGTACTGCGAACAACTGATGAGATTAAAGCAAAAAGTTGAGAGAAAGCGGCCAGAATTAATCAACAGAAGGGGTGTGGTTTTTCACCACGATAACGCTAGATGTCACACATTTAGCCACTCATCAAAAATTACGAGAGTTTGGCTGGGAGGTGTTAATGCATCCGCCGTATAGTCTTGACCTTGCACCTTCATATTTTCACCTGTTTCGGTCTCTGCTGAATTCCTTAGGCAGTGTCAGGTTAACGTCACGAGACAACTGCCAAAACCACTTGTCGCAGTTTTTTGATCAGAAGCCCCAAAATTTTTATAGCAATGGGATCACGTCTCTACCTACAAGATGGTAAAAAGTTATCCAACAAAATGGCACCTACATACTTTAGTCAAATGTAAATAAACTTTATAAAAAAACCTTTTGAATTTTTATATAAAATGCGAAGAAACTTTTTCCCCAACCTAATATGTAAACAAAAGCTTGTTCTCGATTTTTTATAATTTTCATTTTCATTCACTGGTCTGATCGAATAACTTTCAGTATCAAACAAAAGTTAAATATGATAAAATGATTAAAGAAAAACAAAAATTAAACTAAGCTATATCAGGTTTAAGGAATTTATGACTAAAGATATTGAACTTAATTTCTATTTACAGATTTTTAGTCACACAGTCGTAAGCACTGCTGAGCTAAATTAATCTAATTTGAATTCAATTCCAATAGTATTCAATAATAGAGGTCTGCTGTATAGAGGGACAATCAAATGATCTTTATTGAACCAATCACATGGTGTCCGCGTCGCAATTGAGCCCGTCTCGAGGGAAATCACTGTCTTGGAAAACACGCTACCAGTAAAGTAATTTTCAATTTAAAATTCATTAAATTGAAGAAAACCATGTCGACTACTGGCATACCAGCACTGTCGATATTTTCTTGTCATTTATTGGTATTCACAACAAATAACAATCGTAATTATACAAAAAAATAAAATATTTAGTTTTTATGTAAGTAATATACATATGTCTGGCTCTGGGACATAGCTCTGGGTGCGAGATCGGACCCAGAATGGTCCGTTGTATATTATCCATAACACAAGAGTAACTTGCTTAGATTGTGGATATACAATGTGAATGTTTGCCAATCATTATAATTTAAAAAACAGAGCCATTACTTATGCGGCGTAGCCGCGCGGAAAACGCTAGTCATAAAGTATATCTAGATTGTAATTTAAAACTTCGTACATACAAATTAACTCAAAATAATTCAAAGTAAAGTATAAGAACGTATAATTATATAAATGAATAAATAAATATGAAAATAAATAAATATTTTTTTTTACTACTATATGCTTTTACTTTATTTAGTGAAATATATTTTTCAAATTAAAGCAAATTTTTTAGATGTTCGGCTAAAAACGGCAAATCATCTTTATTACATTTTTGGTAATCAAGTGTCAAAGCTATCATATTCTCGCGTTTCAATCCTTTCACTTGCAGATCAAATCTGTTCATTACATTCAGATATATCGTATTTGAATTATTATCATCATCGTCATCCTAGAGCTTGGTTGCATCTGCAACAATGTCTACATTTTTATACATCTGTTCTTAGTCACATAATGTTATATGTATATAGCATCCAGTTTGCGTCCGTATAGCCTTCTGAAATATGACACTAGATAAATAGTAAATAGTATCTCGTCTGGTATAGAAATAAATATTATTCATTGCGATATAGGTATATCGTATATTAAGGTATGAGTATACATTTATATTAAATTAAATTCCTCTGTTTGTTCTGTACTTTCAGTAACGACTATGAATTTAGGATATATTTGCACAAGTAATCGACATATTTCTCAGCGGAAACAGATTCACTGTTTACACAAACATATATATGTATATAAGTAATATGACATATTTACATACCCTCCGTTTACTTTTCACGTTGTCGAGTTGTCTCTGCGTGCATTCGCCGATAGACTGCGAACCCCAAAGCTCTATTCCTACCCTCGAATAAGTGTAGGACATGGATATAATGGGCAGGAAGTATGTCAGAACCATAAATGCTACATTATACCTGTGGAAATAATACAGATATAACTATATATTAAGATCTATAGAGTATTAAAATTAGAGCCAACGAATAGAGGTCTCGACTCTTAAGCCCCGACAACTAATAGCTAAGATTAAAATTTATCCTCTTCATTTTATGCAAAGTATTTTCAAATGTAATATAATTTTATTTTCAGGGGTGGATAATTTTTACCAGGCTTAAATGTATGATAACTTATTTAAGTATTCGCCAGTTCAAAAATTCTTTGTCACTTGACAAAAAGTACACGTTATACAGTGTGTGTGTGTTATACAGTATACAGAGTGAATTTTTATGTGGGTCTTTAGGGCCAAATCCTAAACTATACCGAATAGAGGAAAACACTTAAAGGTTTCTTGGGGCTAATTTTGTTGAAAACTAAAGTAGTGTCATTAGACTTTTGAAAAATAGGCTGATTTTGAAAAAATAAACATACCTGTATTTATATACCAAATACCAGTATAGCTTGACAGGATCAATTTCTGTGAAGGAATGGCAAGAAAAGGAAAGGGTTGTTTTCCAATCAAATGTTCTACGAGTATTTTCCATAGATTAATTAAACACCTTATTTTACACAATGTGGAAATGATGAAAATTATTCAATTTTTTTTAGGCATCTGAAACTTAATATTCGAAACGCATGTTATTTTACTCCAATTAACCAAATCAGGCAATGGGTTGACTGAACATGAATGGCGTTCAAACGAGATGCGGTCAAATTACCAGCGCAATTTGATGTTTAATTAATGTATGGAAAATAATACATTTTGCTCAAAAACAACCCTTTTCCTCGATTTGCCGTTTGCCATTGCTTCACAGAAATTGATTCTTATAAGCTATACTATGATTTGATATAATAATACACAATGTGTTTTATTTTTAAAATCAGACGTTTCGATTCCTGATAAAGGTAATTGATTTTTTAATCATGTTAAATTTAATAAAAAGAATCTAACGATACCATTTTTGTTTTTATCAAAATCGGCCTTGAGACTGCATTGAGTGTTGGTCGCTATTTAGCATAGTTTAAAATTTGGCCCTGGAGGCTCATTAGAAAAATTCATCTGAATATGCACTACATAAGTAAAATAAAAAATAAAATTGTGAAAAAATAATACTTCCTTACACATATTCTATCCGGGACATCGTAGTAATACCATCAGGCCAGACAGAGTAGCATACGCGTCTGGAAAATATAAATATAGTTCTTTTGTTCAGTTGTTTCGGCCGTTGGAGTAGGTACGTGAAAAAAATCTAAACTGATAATAATCGGTTAATCAATCGCAGTGTCATTGCTATCACAAAATATTTATTCTGCGCTTTTAATATTGCATAAACGTATGATTGCTTTCTTATTTTGGAAAATATATGCAGGCGCTAAAATTACAATGTAAACAGATAGATGAATAATACTTTATGGCTCACCGAAATAAACAATTACAAATATGCATAGATATATTATTTTCTTGGTAAAACAAAAGACGGTCTTATCGATTAAAACTATCTCTTTCATGCAAAGGTATATTATTCAATAACGAAGAAAGAAGATAAAATGACAATTACACAACATGAATAGCAGGATTATAATCTAAGTTAAAGTAGAATATACTATGTTACTTTATTAATAAATTAGCGTTTCCGGCAGACCTTGTCCTGCCTTGAAAAAATTAAAATCTAGAACCCAATTCCAACGCCATCTACCGGGTCTAATTATGAATCTAAACCATCCCGGAACCCACTCAAACATTTTTTTTTTATTCCTTGGGTTATATTATTGAAGTTTTAGTAGGGATCCCTAATTTATTCTAGTAATAAATATTGCCCATATTAATTGGGTTAATGTAGTATTTTAATAGTGAAAGAAGTTTTGAAAGCGGTTCAGTAGTTTCTTTATAATATTAGCACAGATAAGTCTAAAATGATGTTTTGTGGGTGAATTTTTAAATATGGTAAATTATTACTTTTATTATGGAAACTACATATGTATTTTTAAGGGTCAGTCAAATACCTTATGTTTCCATCAGGTTGCTCGTCGACCCCAGTGGTGAAGTAAATGAGGTTTGGACTGCTAATAATGGAACTCCATGCCCAAATCGCTGCAGTGATACCCAAGGTTGCTCTCTTACCAAGCCGGGGCCGGAGCGGACTCATGATGGCCACATACCTTTGAATTAAATTATCATCCTATTAATGTGAATTTGTTATACTTATAATTATTTAAGGTTGTTTCAAATTCTGATCTTTAACCCCATCGTTATATGAGCTAGTGGAAGTGCTAGAAATATAAATTTACGATTTGTCGATGACCTGCTGGCCATCCTGAGTATCGTTGGAGACAAAGACAGAGTAGAAGCTGACCTGAGAGAGCTTTAAACAAGAATTTGGCCAAAAATCGCAAAGTAGAAAAATAAGCGTGTTCTCGTCTCAGATATACTTTGGTTTGCTCAGTCCGTGGAGTGAATTATATCTCCCGCTTAATCCAATACATTGGCACTGATATTATCCATTTTGCCAAATCGTCTTTTTAATGCCATCTATCGTAAAACATGTAAATACGTGTAATATAATAGTCCTGGTTTAAAAGTAACAGAAATATCCACTAGAAGGCATTGTAAAAATGAATGTAATAATACTAATTCATGCAAAAAAAGAGGTTATTTGGCTCTCGCTCCTGTAAAGCTCACTTTGTTGGATTGTGTCAGTATTGGAATAAGCATGCGTCGTTATGACTGCTTAGATGTTGAAAATCATGAGATAATACGTGATATCATTTGTATGTCAAAATATTATTTTAAGCAAATTTCTGACAAGTCACCTTCTTAAATTTGATGAAAGATAATATACCTTGTAGTTCAAGGTTTAGCTAATAACCGAGAGGAAGATAACTAATGGATTTCTCGTGTTAACACTTGTGGATCTAAGCTTGATGGTAAATGTTTGATGTTGCCGCGTGAAATTTGTTTCGGTTACGCCAAAATTAAAAGTCTATTTAGCTATTAAAGCTCTTTATAAGGTCCTCTAGATCCTTTTAGTTGAACGAGATATATATATATATATATATATATATATATATATATATATATATATATATATATATATAAAATATAAACAAATTTATTTATATATTAATTTACAAAGTTATAAATACAAAACAAAATTAGAAAAATGACACAGTAAACTGTCTTAAAAAATATATAATTCTAACTAAATAAAGAGAGAAAAATTTTGAGAATTTGAAATGCAAAACTACGTTATTTTTTAAAAATTATTATTAAACCTATAAAATCTCAAAGTATAAGCGCAATATAAGTAGAAATATCAAAACTCATCCTCTCTGCTAGCTTGGTCACGTTGGATAGAGGTTTGAAGAAGGATTTTGGAAATAAACAGGTACGTATAAACGAAGAGTTGCGTTTTTGCAAGAATAGCTATCCACCTATAATAAATATCAACAAAAGTAAAATAAAACCACTTTTGCTTTACTTTACTTTTAGGACACGGTTTCGAAGTTTACTTACTTTGAAAGTGTGTTCTAAAAGTAAAAAGTAAGTCTAATGTTTGTTGTAAAAGAATTAATAAAACGGCAAAGTTTCAGCGATTTTGGTAAAGTTATACAGTTAAGATGCTGTTTAAAGTTACAATCACGGCGAATTATGCCGCAAGCTAAATTTTATATCCATTGGCAAGTGCCCCCTTAAGGAGTGATTTGAATGTAGTTCATTTATGAGCGTTCCGCAGCCATTTTTGGCAAATAACAGAAGCCTTTTGATATAGTCATGTTCATTTGTCTTTGTATGTCAGTTAATTTTCTCAAAACTCATTATCTCAAAGAAAGATGTTTGGTTGGAAGGTTTATATAATTCTCGACAACCCTTATTGTGAGACGCACTTATGTCTATAACAATAAAAGCCTATAAACGTTCTACTACTGGTATTAGGCCTCCTATTCCTATAGGGGAACACAGTTGTCCAAAAGGGATTAGCGGGTTTCACACATCTCGATGTGTCGGTTTCATTATGATGTTTTTCCTTCGCCGTAATAATTATAATATGCACATTAGATCATAAAACTGCCAAAGTGATGCATGCCTTCCAGCCAGGATTCGAACCTTCACGCTTTAAATCACCATTTCTGGAGAGTAGACGGGGGCGGCATAACAAGGCATTTTCCCCCATACAACTAGCTAGTTTTCATAGAACGCGATTCTAGGAGCAGTATGTGTATTAAATAATAATAACTTACCGGTCGATACTAATAGCCAAGAGAGTGAACACGGAAGCGGATATGCTGAGCACGGCAATGAACTGGCAGAACTTGCAGTAGAAATGTCCGAATGGCCAATCAGAATTCAACATGTAAGTAAAGTTGAATGTCACGTTGAGGGTTGATACCATTGCATCTGCCACTGAGAGATTTACTGGTAAAGAAACAGTTAAATATGAATTAATTAGGTTTAGATTAACTTTAACTTTTTAGCGAGTGAGGTGTGTAAGAACAAGCCTGAATGGCGCTCTTTTGTTCGTGCACACCTCGCAAGGGAACTGCCGTGAAGCTATGTATGTATGTATGTATGTATAGATTAACTTTAATTAATATTCGACAAAATAACCTAGTTTGTTAAAATAAGTGGCTAATCGTAGTCATAAGTTAGCCAAAAAAAGCCAATAAAAATGATTACAAAAATTAAACTATCATAGTTTTCCATATGCACTTTTTTTTAGTATTTACATATTTATTGGAATAGAAATAGTTACCTAAAAAATAATTGGTGACGCTTCTCATCCGCTTGTTGGCAAGTACTATCCAAATGACGACGAGGTTGCCCACGGTGGACACCACAACCATCCCAGCGAAAAATACAGACCACAAACCCTGTCTCCACCATGGCAGGATGAACGATTGAAATGCCTGAAAAAATATTCTTTTATTAAAAACTAGGATATGCCTGCGAATTCTACCACGCTTGACTTGAAATTCCCGAGGGATTATCTGGACACAAACTACCGCAGCACTTGAAAAATAATGTAAGCTATTATTTTAGTGAAAATTATGTCGGAATAAGTTAAGTTTTATGCACCCGAAAGATTAAAAACCGGGGGAAATTCCCGCGGTATTCCTAGCATAAAAATATTATATTTAATTTAATTATAATTATTATATAAAATTTGCTATCTATCAGTGAAAAAAAATCACATTGGAATTCGATCTTTCTTGAATCTAGCCATTTGAAATTATTGCCAGAAAAATTACCGCGGGTTTCCCGATATAAAAGTAGCGGAGATTTTAAGAATTTGCTGTCAATCAGCGAAAACCGCATCGAAATCGGCTTAGCAGTTTTTACGTGAATTCCGAACAAACAGACAAAAATCTAAAAAAAAATTGCATCGTATCCTCCATCGGTTATATAGTCTATTCCAGTTTTTTTAATAGCTTCAATGTACAGAACCGGCATATTTAGAATTTTATAATATTATAGGTTAAATGTTTATTTCTGAATCTGTAAAACCTAATAGAGCCTAAAATACCTAATTAGAGATATTAAAAGCCTCGGTTAGTAGATATGGTTACGTTGGAAAAATATTTAAAAAAATGTGCTGGGGCAACCAATGGATTGTCCAGTTGGTTGAATATTGCGGGTAGAACGGAGAACATTATGGCAAAATCGAGACCCTTACACAATCTTTAAGTCTGCCCGTCTTTCTGTATATTTATTCTTATAGCTATTATTCACAGAAACATACTAGAATATATGGATTGGAAAGATGGATTATACACGCCGCTACACGATGTTGTAAGGTAGTCGCGAAAGTCAAAAAATAAGGTTTTTTTTTATTGCAGGAGATCAGCAGACAGGCAGACGGCCCACTTGATGGAAAGCGGTTACCATCGCCTATGGACATTTAGCAACACCAAAGTTACTACAAATGCGCCGCTGCTCTCTTAAGGGAGACTGGAACCTGGTCACTAATGCTGAAACACAACTCAAGGTTGTTATGGCGACATACTTTAGACCAGGGGTGGTAGCCATCCAGTAAGAGCAAATGCACTACCACCTGGCTGTGGGTTGTTAAGTCGCCTCTTACAACGGCCGCCCGGCCGCAGAAAATTGTATTATTTCTCTGTTCCTGCACGCATAAGAAGGTTGCCATTGAGACTTGCCAGGAAGGTTGAAAAATATTTTTCGGTGTATGTAGATGTGAGGAGATATTGCAGGAGAGTTAGTTGTGCCCTTCTCCTTTAACAGCAAAAAAAATTGTTTTGAAGCGTTGGTAGATGCAAAAAAATTTCAATAAGAAATTGATGCGATTCTATTTTTAAATAAATATACTAATTTTCAGTGTACAATCAGTATCATAAAATTTATAATTGTAATTAAGGTACTCCTTATAAAAAATTTAAAAGGAGACATATTCGTTGTCGAAAGTCGTATAATGTATTCCCACAACATTCACGATATAATTTTTAAAAAGTAAAATTGTTGAGCTTGGAAAATGTTTTCATCCAAATTAGCGTGGACAAAATCCGTCGAGTAGTTTTTGCGATAAGGGCAATTATAATTAAAGTCTTTAAGAGCCAGATGGTAAAAATAAAACAGTTCACGTAGGTACCTCTACGGAAGTGGCTAAAACCAAGTTTTATTACATTTTCGCTGTAAATTTTTATTTTCGTTAACTGCATACACTTTTTTTATCCGTGCAGGAACGGAGAAAGAATACAATTTCCTGCGGCCGGGCGGCCTGTCGTAAGAGGCAACTTAACAACCCACAGCCAGGTGGTAGGGCATTTGCCCGACTGGATGGCTACCACCCCTGGTCTAAAGTATGTCGCCATAACAACCTTGAGTTGTGTTCCGGCATTAGTGACCAGGTTCCAGTCTCCCTTAAGAGAGCAGCAGCGCATTTGTAGCAACTTTGCTGTTGCAAATGTCCATAGGCGATGGTAACCGCTTTCCATCAAGTGGGCCGTCTGCCTGTCTGCTGATTTCGTGCAATAAAAAAAATAAAATACACTTAATGTTATGATAAACTATACGAAGCGTTAGAAATCACAACCTCTAAGAACAAAAGAAAAAACAAATAAAACGCGATTTCAAGTGTCAGCCTCATTCCAAAGTCAATCGTAAATTTCGTTACTGCTGTATAAATTACCATTTGTAGGTTGTTTGGGATCTAAATAACATCTGTCCAAGCATGAGCTAGGTTTTATTACGGCATATCACATTTTAATAACAAGTATGTAGTTAGTGCTTGACCGAAGTTTATTTTAATCGAAGCCGAATTTTCGGATTATAAAAAAAACATAAAGCGTGAAGTAGAAAGATTTCTTGAATGTTTTGATTTATACTCTAGTGACTATTATTGGTTTTTTATTGCAGGAGATCAGCAGACAGGCAGACGGCGCGCTTGATGGAAAGCGGTTACCATCGCCTATGGACATTTGCAACACCAAAGTTGCTACAAATGCGCTGCTGCTCTCTTAAGGGAAACTGGCACCTGGTCAATAATGCCGGAACACAACTCAAGGTTGTTATGGCGACATATTTTAGACCAGGGGTGGTAGCCATCCAGTCGGGCAAGTGCCCTACCACTTGGCTGTGGGTTGTTAAGTCGCCCATTACGACAGGCCGCCCGGCCGCAGGTAATTGTATTCTTTCTCCGTTCCTGCACGGATAAAAATGTAATGACGCTAATGTGATGGGATCGAGTTCCAACAGAGTATATTTCGTACATGATGTTCTTGTATATTCGGTCAATTTGTTTGGGACCAGTCTCGGAAATGTTTGTTACATTACTCATGGTAAAAGACTTTAGAAATGAACGTCTTCGAACCTAAATAAAATAGTCCTTATGTAACATGATTTCTTAAAATCTACCTAAAGACAGACTAAAACATTATTTACGGTCTTTCAGTTACATATAAGCAACCGCTACTCATTTTTGTTTCTTTTTCACCTTTTGATTACATCATTGGCACTATTCACACAGACCGAAAGACAGATCGATGGCTAAAAAACCTTAAAAATAATTTATTTAATTTTTCCTCGTCGCAGTCTTGGGTATGAATCGGTTTTCATATTTTTATGTTATAAATATATTTTTAAAAATCAAAGTTTTTTTTTTTATTGCAGGAGATCAGCAGACAGGCAGACGGCCGACTTGATGGAAAGCGGTTACCATCGCCTATGGACATTTGCAACACCAAAGTTGCTACAAATGCGCTGCTGCTCTCTTATGGGAGACTGGAACCTGGTCACTAATGCCGGAATACAACTCAAGGTTGTTATGGCGACATACTTTAGACCAGGGGTGGTAGCCATCCAGTCGGGCAAACGCCCTACCACCTGGTAAAGTTTAATTTTGGATAGTCATATTTCAATAGTTAGATTTCCGATGAGATACAGAGGCGACAGCAATGCGAAAACACCAGTAAACAAAGTACTATTACCAATGGAATTAAATAATAATAATAATCGGCAGACAAATATACAAACTGTATATCCCCAAATTATGCAAGTTACGCTTGTGTTATAGTAAGTATACAGCGGACAACTCGGACCCGAGTGAGTTGCCCGCGACCACCGACCGTAATATACATGCCCTGCATTCGCTTCTCTCACAGCATTTCAACGGCTAACTTTCAAACCCTTAAAACCTTGTTTAATTTTCTCCTTTGCACAATTGGACGTTATATACGTTACAGTCTGTTTGTTCGGGATTCATGTAAAAACTACAGGGCTGATTTCGATGTGGTTTTCACTGATCAACAGTTAATTCTTAGAATTAAACTCTGCGCTATTTTTTATCCCGAAAATCCCACGGGAAATGGTCCCGGGAGCGGTTTGAAATTGTTCGGATGAATGAAAATTTACTTATTCCGCCAGTTTCCACCGAAACGATAGCTTACATAATTTTTTAAAATGCTGTGTCCCGAGAATCCCGTGGGAATTTCATGTCCAGCGTGGATGGAGTCGCGGGCACATCCTAGTTGTGAATAAAATCCTAGTTCATCCAATGGTAGCCTGGAAGAGATTACTTTAAGCAATAAGACCGCCTATTGTACTACTACCAGATATGAAAAAGTCTTTATGTTGGTATACAATAATAGTACATTATGGTACAAGTGTGTAACATTGGTGATTACCGCCGAGGCGCCATTGAGACTCGAGCCGTAGGCGAGGGTCTTAAGAGAGCCGAGGACGGTAATCATCAATACACACGTGTATCATACGACGTTTTTCAACACACTTGTGAATAAAATAACAACAAAAACTCATTTTATTTAGTAGATAAAAAAAAGTTATATATGAGTGAAAGTTTTATTTATTAAACACGTACGTGTTAAAATTATCTATTTAAATAAGAAGTTGCATGAAATGAGCAAGCAATAGGAACATTAATTTATTTGTTCTATAGAACACGATCTTTTTTTGAATAAAAACTTTTTTAAGAACAAAGCAACTCAACCAATAAAATTAAAAAAAAAAATCTATAACTCACTAGTGAGTTATAATGTTTTTTACTCACAGTTTGATAATGGGTGTCATTCTGTGCCTAATTGCGGTGACCATAGAGCCACTTTATGAGCAAGTGTGTTGAAAAGTATATTGTTGTAGTTGTTATTATGTATTTATTACAGATATTGAATATGTAAATGAACGTATTTATTTGAATAATAATGTATTATTATTACAATATTTGCATGTATTTCAAGACCACGGGGTATAATAATTATTGCTATAATTTTATTATTACGACAAAAAGCTGTACTCGATTATCGAATCGTACTTATAATTTTAATCGACCGAAAGTCGACGCCGAATCATCTGCAAACACTACAACTTGTAGTACAGAACAATATTATGAAAATGTTCTGTTTGTATTTCTTTGAGTCCCTTTGAGTCGTAGAGTATACAAAAGGGCTATTATATTATATGCTTGTTTAGTATTCGGAATACATATTATTGTCATCACGTATTGTATAATATATTAGATGAAAAGAAATGTTATTTACGTAAATATTACTTACCAAACGCAAACTGGGGATTTTTATTTTATTGTATGGGTATGAATGAACCTGATAGAAAGCGGTTGCCATCGCCTATGGACATTTCTAACACCAAAGGTGCTACGAATGTGCTGTCGCTTGCAAAAAGGGGTCTGGAGTCTGGCCACTAATACCGAACACAATTTGAGGATGTTATGGCGGCATACTTTAGATTAGGAGTGGTAGCCATGCAGGCGACCAAATACCCTACACCACCTGACTGTGGTTGTTTTGTCGCTTCTTACGAAAGGCCGCCCGGCCGCAGGAAATTGTATTCTTTGTCATATGTATAACGTATGTAATAAAATATCCAATATGTGGCGGATGGACGCCGTGAAGAAAATGGCTTTGTTTTATGTTAATTAATATATTCAATATCTAGTTTTAAAATATTCAAATAAAAATAGTTCGAATAGGTAGCTCGGATAATGTTAATGTCAAATTAATGTACAAATTGTCGCAAAAATAAAGATAGACTTACTTATAATCGTTTGTTAAATTTTAAGAAACTGCTCAGCAACTGATTAGTGAAAAACTTACCCATAAACTCCTCTTAAGAATAAGAGGTGGTAAAGTAACTCGTAAATAACAGTTAAAAACTTCGTTTAAAAAAACCGACTTCAAAGACTAAAAAACTAAAAAGTATAAAATAACTTAATTCTAAAGCTATTATTATTAATATATTATATTATCTAAAACAATTTAAAGTGGGTGCTTAGTAATTTTCAAAAAAATATAGTAATTTTTATGTTTTACTTTGCACCGACTTCAAGATGTTTTAGATAATATATATTAATAATAATAGCTTTAGAAATAAGTTATTTTATACTTTTTAGTTTTTTAGTTTTTGAAGTCGGTTATTTTTAAACGATTTTATTTTATTTGTTACTTTTTAGTGTCTAGCTATGTATGGGTAGACCTACGAAAGGTGCCGCGCTCCTTAAAAAATATAGGTCCCAAGAAACGGGAACAAAAAATGTTTGTAAAATGAAAACTACTGGGCCAAAGTATGTTAAATTTTTAGGGAACCAAATGGCAACTATTCCCTATCAAACTAAATAAGAATCACGTAAATCAGATCATAAATCTCAGCGTAATCGGTGTACATATGGAACGGAATCGAATTTTTTTTATAAAAAATGTTCATATAATAAAAACTACGGGGCCAAACTATGTTAAATTTTTAGGGGACCAAGTGACAGCTATTCCGCGTCGGACAAAAAAAATCACGTAAATCGGATCATAACTCTCAGAGTAATCGGTGTACATATGGAACAGAATGGAATTTTTTTGATAAAAAATGTTCATAAAATAAAAACTACTGGGCCAAACTATGTTAAATTTTTAGGCGACCAAATGACAGCTATTCCGCGTCGAACAAAAAAAAATCACGTAAATCGGATCATAACTCTCAGAGTAATCGGTGAACATACATAAAAAAGCAAAAAAAAAAGATCCCGACGAATTGAGTACCTCCTCCTTTTTTTGAAGTCGGTTAAAAATAACCAATAACGGGAGGTAGTTTAAGTGACTGCTAAGAGGCAAGATGGCAATTTTTATTTGAAACAACCGATTGTCACCTACCTAGTGAGACCTAAGCAAAACTAATTTGTTCTAAAATCTAACGTATACACGATAACACAAAGTATTATAATCGAAGTATAAGGTATCAATAAAATTCAGATCGTTTTATTATACTTTATGTTTCAAATAATATAAAAACTTTTAGAGTAAAGGGCCATTTACATGGAGAGAGTTTCGTGCCTCCAGGATACGATTGTCGAAAGCAAGAAAATATATATTATTATGTAAACTAAACATACGATATCATACGTGGAAGGGTGATAATCGCCTGGTCATTGAATACTGACGTCTCTGTGTAAACAAAACGCAAAATACCGTCTTCATCATCGAGCTCGAAAGGCAAGTTATTCAAATCGGTTCAAACTGATTTGTGCGATACCCGCATGAACTTGAAAAAATGTCATACGAGTTCTAGTTTAGACAAGTCGAGAAACCGTTGGCAAATATCTCAATGCGATTTGTGTCGTAGTGTAAACTAAACTCTTGGTGATAATTACCTTACGATTATCGTATGACATACACGTAGGAGAGTTTTAGAGTATCGCCTACGAAAACAGTATACGATTTTCGCACTAAACCGTTCGATAAACTCTCTCCATGTAAATGGCTCTTAAAGCCATGATATACGCCGCTGATTCTTCCACACTGACAAGAAAAAGGAGGTTGTAAATTAAGTTCTATTCCGCCCACTCCGTAACTAATGGAGCGGTTTTTGGATGTCTTTTGGCGAAGGATTTTTTTATACAAAATATAATTATACCGGATTTTACCCGCGCTTCGGTCGCTTTAAAAAGAATATGTACATGTCATGAAGTGGGCATATCATGATTCTTAAAAATATCGAATAAACAATAATTTTTCATTCAGGGTAACATTTTTTTTTTTTTTTATTGCAGGAGATCCGCAGACAGGCAGACGGCCCACTTGATGGAAAGCGGTTACCATCGCCTATGGACATTTGCAACACCAAGTTGCTGCAAATGCGCTGCTGCTCTCTTAAGGGAAACTGGAACCTGGTCACTAATGCCGGAACACAACTCAAGGTTGTTATGGCGACATACTTTAGACCAGGAGTGGTAGCCATCCAGTCGGGCGAATGCCCTACCACCTGGCTGTGGGTTGTTAAGTCGCCTCTTACGACAGGCCGCCCGGCCGCAGGAAATTGTATTCTTTCTCCGTTCCTGCACGGATAAAACTTCAGGTAAATTCAAAATACCTAGTGAAGGTGGAAATAACC
This sequence comes from Dendrolimus kikuchii, assembly GCA_019925095.2. Taxonomy (NCBI): domain Eukaryota; kingdom Metazoa; phylum Arthropoda; class Insecta; order Lepidoptera; family Lasiocampidae; genus Dendrolimus; species Dendrolimus kikuchii. The sequence goes on along the minus strand of CM034395.1, from coordinate 20,404,634 downwards.
ACGAGCGCAACACATTAAAATTGTCACTGTTATTATTGTGGCGCCATAAAACGCGATTAGAACGACATCTTTTCGGCTATATTCGTCTGTCCCCCGAGAACAGTACTTTTCCTGGATGAAAGCTACCCTATGTGCTTTCCTACAATACTAGTAGTCGCCCGTGCTCGAAATTCGACCATAATAGTTAATGTCAAAGACTATACTTCTATAATTACAGATTTCGCCAAGGTTGCACGATTAATTTGACTTGAACTATAAACAAAAGAGTATATATGCGTGTGTGTGTCAAATACGTGGTAGAGTGTGTAATGTTTTTTTTATTGAATTAATGTATTTTTTATGCATAATTTTAAAAAATATTAGCATTATGCACTCTTTCTCTGTATAAACTTGTAAGTGTGCGAAAGTTGTTGTAAGTGTTTCATACTCATCCAACCGCGCAATTTTCGTAAAATGGTTTACAAAGTTTTTGCTTCACTTATTAATATATAGATAATATATCCCTGGCAGCGTATATGCACAATTTGGTAACGATCTGTTAAGGCGTGAAAACGACACAAACAAAGTCACATTCGCATTTTTATAAATGCGAAATCGAATCAAATCAAATTAATCGACATAATCCTAATATTTATTATTAGGTAGTTAGGATGACGATTCAAATTCAAATTAGGAACTTTCTAAGGTACGAGAGACATACTGTGACTTAGTAATTGATCGATCTTCAGTAATTTTTAACGTCTAAATGTTGACAGTCAAGATCGTACTTATGTATAACAGCTTTGCCAAAATTACGTAGAAATTGAGTAATTCCTTGCAGTTTCACAAATGTCATTCCCCGGGAACCGCATCCCGTGGAAACCAGCACTTTCCCTCGAACGTGTTCTACTTTCATCTCGGTTATCTAAAGTACATTATCTTAAGTAATATTATGTCACGAAGAATTTAGGTTGAACTAGTTGCATTAGCGAAATTTACTACGCGTAGTATTAAAATTATAAAATAATATAGCGTTATGAGAATAATATAGTATATTGAATGCAGTTAACTTAACTAATTATAAATAAATAATTATAGTATTTTCTTAAGTTTTCGCCACTAGTACATTTAATAGCCTAAAATCTAAATGATAACTCAAACATTACACATTGACATTTCACATTTTTGTCTCCCATGATCACGGCTGCTGATAAGTGGCCGAAATGTCGAAATAAAATAAAATGCCGCGCCTGAAACCGTTAAAACGTAGTTTTAATTAACCGTCTTCCAAAAGAAGGAGGTTCCTATTTCGACTGCCTTTTTGTTGAAAAAAATATTTTTTTTGTCAAAAAAGGTATTATCAATAAATATTTAGTTTAATTTGAAATCCATACATATTTTCATTTGCAACCCTACAATATTAATATTATTATTATAGGGCTGCAAAATAAAAAAAACATATTCCGTTTTTTAAATATCTTGAATACATTGACAGTGTGCTAATCATTTGGGTCCAATATTGGTATAGTACACCCAAACAAAAATGTTGTTATTATTTTTACCTTACCTGTGTGGCGTTGGATTGATTGACATATTTCCCTGCAGCCTCGTCGTAAAGTGTGATGTAGTAGTGGGAAGGTTCAAACAACGTAGATCGGTTGCCTGCTATCGTTGGACTGAGGTCGTCCAACATCGTAACATCAGGATGTACCTGCGAACAACAATGAACGTATGAATTATACTTTATTTTTTAGCATAATTTAAAATTAGGTTGTTAGAATTACACTTATGTAGGTTGAAATACATTGCGCAAGTGCTTAGCATTTCATGCATAACGAAGGGTTCCCTAGAGATGACTTATGACAAAATAAATGGCCCTCCAGCATCTAGGGAGCGGAGGAGTCTTCACTCCTGTTGACAAAGTGAGTTTGGTCTCATTCCCGGGACACTCTCAAGCACTAATGCGCTAGGATCAGCGTGGGCGTAACTACGTTCTAAGTCTCACACTTTTCATCAAGTCTCACTCGCGGGGTATATGGGAGGAGGCTGGTTTTAGTGGAGTATTGATTAGTCGAGTCTCCACACAAGCCGGCGATTTGACTCTGATGCCCATTCGTGATCTCACCTCTCGTCGCTTTGGTCTAATCCCTAGTAAAGGTCTGAGTAGTGTGGGAAATGCCATTCCCCCGCCTTAAAAAAAAAGAAAAAAAAAGACAAAATAAATGGACTTTGTCCATTGTCAAAGTACATTTATTTTGTCATATGACTACGAAACCATATATAATTAGTCGAAAATACTATATAATATTTCTAAAACTATTCAGCAGTTTGTATTCAAATCATTTTTTTAGTTTACGAGAAAACTTTATCTGTGTAGGAACGGAGAAAGAATATAATTTCCTGCGGCCGGGCGGCCTGTCGTAAGAGGCGACAAAACAACCCACAGCCAGATGATAGGACATTTGCCCGATTGGATGGCTACCGCCCCTGGTCTAAAGTATGTCGCCATAACAACCTTGAGTTGTGTTCTGGCATTAGTGACCAGGTTCCAGTCTCCCTTAAGAGAGCAGCAGCGCGTTTGTAGCACCTTTGGTGTTGCAAATGTCCATAGGCGATGGTAACAGCTTTCCATCAAGTGGGACGTCTGCTGAACTCCTGCATTAAAAAAAATTCCTATGAGATATAAAGACAGAAGGACAGCCATTCATATGGTTTCGTTTTGACCTAAATGGCACGGAGCCCTAATAAATCGTATACTGATTTCATATTATGAAGTTTTTTTCGCTGCCCCTGCACCATATGTTAGGGCGGAGAGTATTTTTCTCTTTTTTCTTTTTATCTCTTTTTTCTTCTTTGCTTTTTTGGGAATAAATATGGGGTTTCTATTTTAATTATTTTCTTTTTATATATACCTATAAACTATTACTAATTTTACTTTATAGTAGTCTTCATATTATAATACATAATTGAAAAAAAAATAGCCAATCATGTACGGCATTTTTAGGGGCTTATCCGTGCACGAACGGAGAAAGAATACAATTTCCTGTGGCCGGGCGGCCTGTCGTAAGAGGCGAGAAAACAACCCACAGCCAGGTGGTAGGGCATTTTCCCGACTGGATGGCGACCACCCCTGGTCTAAAGTATGTCGCCATAACAACCTTCTGTTGTGTTTCGGCATTAATGACCAGGTTCCAGTCTCCCTTTGGTGTTGCAAATGTCCATAGGCGATGGTAACCACTTTCCATCAAGTGGGCCGTCTGTCTGTCTGCTGACCTTCTGCAATAAAAAAAGGGGCCCATGCAGTGAGTTCCGAGTCATCATCTGCCCATTTTTCCATGTTCCCCGAACATTGCGAGGGGCAGACGCCATAGTCCCCATATTCCCAGATCTTTAGTTCCATTAGCAGTTCATCCCAATAGCCCCGTATCTTTTGTTCTCATTCCCTAAAATAGTCCTACACTGATCGGGGCTTTTTATTGAATGCATTTTTATATGGTATAAACAGGGATGAACGCCGGTCAGTGTCACGCCACATTTAGATTAAATTTGTTTAAGGGGCCTCTACATGTTCCCATGGCCCCACGCAAGCACACTAAAAGTCCGGGCCATATTTATGGCCCGTAGTCTCTAGAGGCATACAATAAATAATAATAATAAATCTTCATTACCTTTTAGTATTTTACAATTTAACAAAAGAAAAGACAATATATAAAGGTAATTAGGAAAAAGTAAAAATGTGTTAGTTTAAAAATGGCTATGGAATTCAAAACAAGTAAGTATACCTTCGACTTTCAAAATAAGAACAAGGCCTGTGTTTTGAGCCAATCAAAGCTACCCCTCACTTATATAATTACACCTCCTACCTATATAAACAACATAATTACAGTTCTTAGGTATGTAATTGTATATGCTTACGTGCGTGTGTATGTGTGTGTCTGTGAGTGTGTGAATTCGAACAGTGATGTGTGTGTGAAATAAAGTGATTGAATGTGTATCATGAGTGCAGAATTAACGGAAATTGTATAAGTATAAAGCAGAAGTGAGAAACAGTAATAAATATTAGTTTATACGTTTCTCGTCTAGTTAAAGGACATATTTTTAAGTCTTTATTAGCTCTATTATACACGCGGCTTCTGAGTGGAATATAAGTGTTTCCAGGCCGGGGTAGTTTTAATTTTATTACCCTTCTCAAGAAATGAAGTCCTTAGAAGTTCTTTGAACATATAGCCTATATAATAAATGCAGTGCTTGACCTAAGTTGTGGTCTAGGCCACTTTAACCGGCGACGGATAAAAGCAAGACGGAACAATGGAAAAGTATTATCTTCTATCTCTCAGACGTCGGGTTACGCCATTTTATATACTGTCACTCCATCAAGGTCGGTAAAGCGATCTCCGATGCTGATGGTATCTCGTATATCGCACAATTTGAGGAAATTGACCTTTTAGATGTCTGACATATTTTATTTTAGGAAACACGATATTGAAACTCACGAACGTTAAATGTAAGAGTCGTAAGAGTTGATTTTATACAGAATTACATTAAGTTAAAGAAAGAAAACGTTTCTTTGCCAAATGCGACACAAATAAAATAGAAAATAGACGAATTCGCAGCAAATGATGTAGGCACTCAATATAATAGAAAACAGTTTATTGATCACCAAATAAACAATTACTGAATGAAAAATTACAATAATTTACCAGCAAAGCTAAAGGCGAATCGCTAAAAGTGATCTCTTCCAGGCAACCTGACTGAGAGGATACTTTTAACAACTTATGTCTAGGTATAATCAGTATATTGCTGTGTCAGAAGATATTCCGCCACAGAACTGGATTTTCAGTGCCCACCCCTGAGTCTACATACATATAACTTAGAGCCCCGTATAAAAATAATTATTTAATTTAATCATAGCCAATAGTATAGTATAGCCAAGTACTAAAAAGAAATTTAAATATAAAAATATTCAGTTAAATAAAAATATATATTTATTGACTCAAGGGTTTCGTAGTCATTTCGAAAAGGAGTCTTAATAAAATCATAATACCTGCACTTCAAGATCTGTTGAGTACTTTTTGAGACATTGAATGCTTTAATGAAATGCTCTTGTTTCGTATTTCGTAGTAGAATGAAAAAAGCAGTGGGACGTAAACTCAAATGTATCTAATTTTCTTTTAATACCCTTTTCGTATATGTAAAGTATAATTAAAAAGCATTTAATTAAAAATGCATCATTTTTCACAGATAACATTTAAATAAATATTTATACTGTTTATTCTATGCAGATATATGTTACTATTTATTAATTAAATAGTTTTATTAATTAGGATTTCATGTGTTTCTCTTTTGGATATAATGGAGTCCAGGTATGAAATACATATAAACTTAATTATACAAAATATACATAACAATTAAAAATAAACTATTCTAAATAAATTAATATAAGCTAAAATTAAACTATATTATAAATATAACTTTGACTATACTTACAAAATAAAAATCTATAAGTAAAAAAAGACCGTTTAAATTAAATTTCATTTTAAGTATATAACGTTAAATATTTTAAGAATTTTCCACTCTATAATTCAAAAGTTATAGAGGGATGAGGTTATTAAGATCTGTTATCATTGCCTAGGGCCAAACAGAAGTTAATGTTAAATAATTTTAATGCAAGAATTACTTGAAGCATCGTGGTTTGGCCATGTAGATAGAATCAATGAAAGCAGAATCACGAAACGAGCCTATGACAGCAATGGGAGTGTTAGAGTCGGTATTAGTTAGAAAGCGACGTACTCACCACGATCAAATTGAAGACACTTTGAAGCAAAGTCAGGTAAAAAGCACTTCAAATAATATTAATAAAAGCTGTGAAAGCGAAAAGTGTTTGTCAGGACCGTAGCAGGCGGAGGTTCATCGTCTCCGCCTACCCCAATAGAAAACAGGCAATATACCATGATTTTGTTATCTGTAAGGTGTACACTATACTTTACACAAGCAAATTCTATTTCACGAAAAATATAAATACGTCATAAATATGTATTTTGTGTTACCCTTTAAGGGTTACCTTACAAGACAGAACCTTCGTTACTTTCCGCCTTATGACGTAATAAATAAAATTATCTTCGGGATTGAGCTCGTCTGGAAATCTCCTTATTTCGCATTATAATGAAAAATTGACACTTGCCTTTTCGTTTTTTCACACTGCCTCAGAGAATCAGTAAATGGCGAAATGGGTCTTTGTAATAGCTCTCTATTGTTTTTATGGAAAATATCTTTTACTTAACGATAAGTGGGGGATCAGAGAAAGGAAGGTTTAATGGAATGGATAATTGATATCATTAAAGTTAATTATTAGATAAAGTTAATGTTTTACGAAGGCCTTGTTGAATATCTGCTGTTCTTTTGGTTCGCATTTAGCATTTTCAGGGCCCCATCATCATTATTGTCCAAACTTTAAGTCCCGGTTGCGATCGAAGCGTTCGTTTCGACGCCCAGAGTGCGCTTTCTTACTTTTTCTCGCGTCTACTCCGGCATTCCTTGCTGTGAGACCATTGCCACGCATGTCATCCCTTACGACATTGAGTCATTTTTTCTCGGGCTTACCCTTTCTACCAGGTCCAGAAGGAGGCAACAAAGCTAGAGAGATATTTAGGACAATAGAGGATGGCAATATTAAAAATGGGAGTCATGAGTCTACCACCGCTTCCAAAGCAAAGATCGGGAGTATTGGATGAGAGAAAGTTTAGGATCGCGATAGCTATATGCAGTAAACTGGGTAAGTGTGTTCAGCCTATTCATATAGAAGAAGTGTTGGTAATACTCGTTAGAAAAAGCCAGTTGTGTAAACTACTAATAAGATTGGAGGTTTTTCAAAAATGTAGTAAAAAGCTGGGGCGCCGGCTTGTTGGGCAGTATTTCAAATACTTGTAATTGAAATACGTAATTGAAATACAAATACGTATTTTGTATTTGTATTTCAATTACTTCTTAAAAATGTAATTTGTAATTAGTATTTCAAATACCTGACGCTGAGGTATTTTGTAATTAGTATTTCAAATACTTATGGTTGCAAAATACATTTTACAAAATACATTTAGCTACCTTATTGATGTGTGTGTTATTCAGAAAATAGCGCTCGATAGCTTTCATAAGCAAAATGGTGACCGCTAAATATTAGGTACGTTCTGCAGTACTGGCCATTTAAAATAAATATTTATGTTTGGCTAAGATATATAATTTCAAATTAATTGTACTTTGAAAACATGAAATTCTTTTTTAAAAATTAGTCATTTATTTATTGATAAGTGTTATGTTTTCTTCGCATTTGAATCTTTTTCGTCATCATGGATAGTTAAAAATTCGAGTAATTATGGAATAAGAGTACCGTCGTGGCAGCAACGCGGCAAGAACGACAAGCAACATCAACGACCTTTATGAGCGAACACTACAATGAATGCAGCACTTGTTATTGGTTTCTCCGCTTCCATTCTGGAAATTTCGACCTTTTTTTTATAGCTGGAGTACAGCAGACAGGCTGACGGCCCACTTGATGGAAAGCGGTTACCGTCGCTTATGGACATTTGCAACACCAGAGATTTCATCAACCCGCTGCCGGCTTCGAAGAAATTTTATGACACCCTTTTTGAAAAACTCCATATCGTAGCGCTGTGGAAAAACCTCGGCTGGGAGCTCATTCTAAATCCTCACGGTATGTACGAAAAAGGTTCTACAGAACCGTTGCATACATGAGCGAAGCGGCTTAAGAAAGTGGGGGTGAAATCCCAACACATGGCAAGCGGTTCGATGGTAGAAAGAGGACGAATACACCATTCTATACAGTTCTTCCGAATACTCCCCATTATACAGTCAGTAGAATACGCAGAGAAGCGAAGGCTCTCATAAGGCCAAGCGTATCTGGACCGTCTGTGAGTATGGGATCATCAACAAAGCGAACGGCTCGACGTTGAATACAGTCTAGGGGATTGAGTTGGTAGCCAGGTGCTCCAGCCCAAAAGTGTGAGCAGTACTCCATATGCGGGCTCACCTGGGTTTTATAAAGCACAAAGCGTTGCCGCGGTGTGTAGTACTTCTTGGACCGGTTTAACACTCCCAGCTTCTTAGAGACAAGTTTTGACTTGCCTTCAAGATGTCCCCTGAACATCGTTCGCAATGTCAACACCGAGGATCCCAATACTCTTGGAGGTGGTAAGGGGAGTTCCTTGGAACTGAAGCGATTGCTCGAATGGAGTTTTTTGGCAGATAATATGTAGACCTATGTCTTCTTGGGGTTGAAATGGACAAGGTTTTGTCTCCCCCATTCAGAGACTCTCCCTAGGAAATATTCTACTTCAGATCATGATTGAATAATGATCGAGGGACGTTTGCACAACCAGAGTACTGCGCATCGCCTGTGCTGTCATCCGCATTGCAATGAATGTTGCGAATAGACAACATATCATTGATATGTAAAATGAACAACTTTGGCGATAGCACAAAACCCTGGAGAACACCAGCGTTGATGGGCTTGAAACCTGAGCAATAACCGTCGACAACGACTTGAATGCTGCGCTCATCAAGAAAGCTGGATAGCCAGGTGTAAGGCCCGTCGGGTATTCCATACGATGGCCGCTCCGATCGAAGAGCTCTGTACCAGACCCGGTCGAAGGCCTTAGCAGTATCTAGAATTCTAGACTAACTGCCAGTGCTTCCCCTTTGCAATTCTCAATGGCTTCACCCCAACGGTGGGTTAGGTAAACCAAGAGGTCCCGAGCTGAGCGACCGTGGCGGAAGCCGTATTGCTGATCATTTAGCAGCTGGGAATCTTCAAGATAACATAGAAGCTGCGCGTTGATAATACGCTCCATCACCATTGAGAGCAAAAAGGTTATTGCTATAGGCCTATTCGACGTGTCTGTTAGGTCCCCTTTTTTGGGGACAAGGTGCACATGGGCAATCTTCCACGAAGCGAGGACACAACCCTTGTAGTAAGAGAGAGTGAAAAGTCAGGCAGGACTGGCTTGGGACTGCTCAGCTAAACACGTCTGCAGCACAATGGCAGGAATGCCATCAGGGCCAGAAGACTGACGTCGAGTGAGAGGAGAGCTCATCGAACTGCTTTTTGAGTAAAGCGCACCTCCGACATTCTAGACTCACACTCAGGGATTGTAGGTGGAGATTCTCCTACGTCGTCAAGAGTTGAATTGGCCGCAAAGATTTCACCCAGAAGATTGACTTTATCTTTGGCGGTGTGTACGAGACGGTCGTCCACTATGCGCAGAGGTGGAAGAGACGCCCGACAAAAGTTTCACTCGACAGCTTTGGCGAGGGCCCAAAAAGCTCTAGTGCCATAAGAATAGCTAAAGAAGCGCTCACCAATTCTGCCGATGTGATCGTATTTTGCCGAACTGTTTTTTGAGAGACCTGGGGGCGGCATTGTATCTCTTTTTCAGGTTAGAGGAACTTGGATCCTGACGAGCCCGCGTTGCAGTCCAGGCTCGATAAGCCTGTTGCTTTAGCTTTACAGTCTCACTACTGGACTTATCAAACCTTGGTGGTTTACTCGTACCACCGATAGGTACCGTTGAGTTTGGAATGAAATATTCCATTCCCTGCAGTACTACATCGGCGATCGAGTCTGTACTCGCATCAGAATCTTCCGACGAGAAACATAACTGCCTCCATGGGTAGGATGCATAGAATTCACGGAGTTCATCCCAATCTGCTGACTTGTATCGCCACACCTTCCGTCGTCCACCGGGACGAGTCCGATCGGGTATAGGAAGGGGCACCACCGAAGATACCAGACAATGATCAGAGGTTCCCAGTAGAGCAGTGATGGAGATCTGGTATTTCTCCGGGTGTGTGGTCAGCAGAAGATCCAGCAAAGAAGGCTCATGATCCACACTATCCGGTATTCGGGTAAACTCCGTAATCACCTGAGTGAATCCATGGGCGAGAGCAACATCGTAGGCAGTAGTCCCTGGCAGATCAGTTCTCACGGAACCCAACTACTTAACGTGATGAGCATTAAAATTCCTGAGTATGACTACCTCTGCTGAAGGATACTGCCCAAAAACTTTGTCGGTCACCTCCTGAACGTGTTAAAAAAAGCGAGCTGTTTCAGTCCTTGCGCATTCCCTGCCATGGGACCGATATAAGCACGCATAGATCCGGGTGGAACCACCAAAATCTACGCGTACCTACAAGATGGAAAGGTCTTCAAGGCCGTGGAGATTAGAATAAAAAATAAAAAAATAAAATTAGGTTAACTTATTTCAGAAAAAACGGCAATTTCATAGGCAAGGCAACACTTAATAATAATTATTATTTAATTTTTGTGAATATTTTATTCACATAACCTAACACCTGACGGTATTTTGTAATTTGTATTTTGTATTTAGTATTTTAAATACAGATAGTTGAAATGCTGTATTTTGTATTTTATATTTCAAATACCCGACTTAAATAGGCAAACGACTAAAGCATGCATATTTCTTGCCTCTGTGGAACCCTTCAATGCAGTGTCTACCTACTTTTTTTAAAATTATTATTATTATTATATATATCTCTACGGACTCGAGTTCCGTACCCTTTTTTAATACTTAATTTCTATGAAAAATTTGAGACTGTACACGCTTATTGTTTGTTTTTGTTAGTGTATGTGACATTATATGTAGTAATTTTTCTGTTTTGGTGTACCTTAAGAATAACTTATTATATTAATTTATTCTAATTTTAATACTAAACTTATACTAATGTAGAGTGTATCTGTTACATGCTGGTGTTGTGAGGAAGTGCATGTGCAGTGTTGGCCTTATATCTATACTTATATATAGTCGTATCTAGTGCCATGTGTGTTGTTTTTTTTCTTTTCTAGTCTAAGTCTAAGTCTACCTACTTAGTATTAATATTAAATTTGCAATAAAACACAATTAGTATTTTTTAAATAAAATCGTACTAGCTTTAATTGTAGATATTATATCAATAAGACTGCCTATTTTAAAATTAAAGTACCTGTCTGTGATTTTTAAATAAATTTCACAATAACATTGAAAAACCTTTTTGTTCACATGCCAGAGTTTACCCCGCGGTTATATCGCGAGCAAACCTCAGAGAGATAGGTCTATTTTACTTACATGAAAAATGATGTAGGTTTTTTTATGTATCGCGAGCGAAGCCGCGTGCAAGACCTGGTATATATATATATATAAACCTTCTTTGAAGAATTACCTAACTGGTGGTGAAAACCGTTTAAAAATCCGTTGCTTGGTTTAGGAAGAGTTAGTGGATATACATAGAGACAGACGCGAAAAGCCGTGTTTCATAATATGTAAAGGGTTATAGGGGGTGGAAACAATATCCGTCCAAGTGAACCCGCGCCTCGCCCTTGTATTTGATACAATTACTACTTCAGTATTATAATGCTCCAATCACTATTACAATAATTATGCAATTAAATTCCAAATGTCAAAATTAAATTAAAATTAATTAAATTCCAAATCATTAAAACATGCGAGAGTAATAAGCCGCGCCCATGTGTATAATAATAAAGGGATTATCAAATCAACTAAGATGCTTTTACAAACTTATAGAAAGTCGTAATCCCAAAGATTTTTATGCGAGCACCATATTTTATGTATGACGTCATAAGTAAGTACAAGTAAAAGGAATCAAATAGCTCATTAACTATTGTTTGACAAATAATTTAAATAAAAACTCAAGCTCCCTATTCGCTTTCGCCGGAATGCTCACATTCTCACACTAGTGTATAACACATTATTTATTCCTAGTAGTCCTCCTTACCTTAAGGAACGTTTTCAATTCCTTCGCCTTTCTACTTCCCACAATTTGCGCACTCATACGTATCGTAAACTCACTACACGTGCACACACTTCATCTTTTTATGATAACTCTTTTACAGTACAGGCTGTCAAACTTTGGAATGCGCTGCCTCTTACTGTCAGAGAGGCCAAAACATCGCCTACATTTAAGAACGCACGCAGAAAACTATTAATTCAATAATTATGCCTAATTCTTTCAGTATAGACTAATTAATATTTTATAAATACGTTTGCATGTATTTAATTTATAAAATATGTAGTGTAAGTATGTTTGTTTATGATATACCTAATAATCTGCACCACCTACATTGCCAGATTAGGTTAAATTCTTCCTAAGTTAGGTTGCCTGGAAGAGATTGCTTTAAGCGATAAGGCCATGTTTCTACCATGACAATATTGTAATTGTGTGTTTTTGAAATTGTATATTTGTTGAGAAATAAGGTGTTTTCTATCTTATTTCTATCATGATATTCTAAAAGTTATGATGAAAATGTTATTTTAACGCCTGCTCTTTTATATATAAAAATATTATAATTTACTGTAAAATATGTCCGCTCCCCTATTCTGTTTACTGAATAATAATGCTAGTGCACTAACTGTGATAAATTCGGTCTTTTTATTCACTAGATTAATGTTCTGCGGCTAGCGCCCAATATTGTAAGGACCATCGGGATTTTTAGTGGTTATTCGACAGTCACTACAAACGATATATTATCCTATATACAAGTTATACTTATATATTATCCTATAATAATATGACAGGATAATGGGGAGCTTGTAGTTTGTATATTATTGGATTATAATAAAGATTCACGTCTATTTTTCTAACGTGTGTCCGTTTCTATTTCATTTATAAAATAAACAATACTCACATATAATAGAAAAATCTATATAACAACAATCCCGAGTGTTTTCAATACAAACTATACTTTGATTGAAGAAATAGATTGAAAAGGGCAACGAATACTTTGATCTCGTAAAAAATCAAGAATATGTTTATTCTGTTTCATTTTTGCGGGCAGTCTGTGAAAACAACTGTTTTAGCCGGAGGCCTTTTATAAGAGTATTTTACATTAGTCGTCTGAATGAAATGGATTTACTGCGGTAGGTACATGTATGTAAAGTGAAGAGGTCTGTACTGCAGACAAGCACTCATGTTTTTAACTTATAGAGATTCACACATTTAAACATACTCTTATAAGTAATTTTACACTTTTATTGTAGAAGAAGAATACTAAGTAAGAAACTCGTAATAATTGGTTTTTAGCGATTTTTTAAAATTGAAAAGAAGTTAATTAGGATTTTCAATAATGACTGATTTAAAATTAATACATGCTACTTGTACTATATGCTACATACTACGTATACATAATAATACATATACTACATGCATCGCTCAGTCACTCAGTTGAAGAATAAAGTAATCAAAAAATTTACAGTAACGGCATTAAGTATTGTTTTATATGTATGTAGATTACTGTAGATGTTATAAACTATATTGTCATAAATTTAGTTTCAGTTATTTTTAATAGATGCCACAAAATTGGACCACTATATTTAAAAAAAAAATTCCCTCCACTAGACGGAAGATCTGTCCGGCCTTTTACATTTTTAATCTTTTTCATTCATTTTTGTGTATATATTTTGTATATATATTGCTTTCTTTTGACTTTTTTGTGCATTTTCTTTTTTAATATTTTTTATTCTTATTATTTTTCTTCAGAAAAACTTTACATAGAGGTCCTTAATATTTTTATTGTCTTTTTACTTTTTTTAACCTATTTGTTTATACATTATTCTATATATACTTATCTATACACTTTATATTGTAATCTTATTTATCTAGTCTTATTCCTACGTTTTAGTTAGTATTAATCGATCAAAGTGTTCCATGTAAACATAAACTTGAATCATTCAATGTTATTAAATACTGTCGTGTTCCTTCAGTTTCTGCTTTTAAACCAAATTGAGTCCATTTAGGTGATCCGTCTAATATCAACACTATCTATGTCTTTTTGAGGTTAAAATGTATTTTGTATTCGACCTCGTTTTTGTAAGGACATAATTATATCAAATAACATGGTAGCTGTTTTTTGTTAAGAGTCTATAAACACAATAAATAAATTAACCATAAAAAATCGGCCATTTTTTTCATGGGTAAGTATTATGTAGGTATTTCGTGACAGTCCAGCTTGTACAAGTAAGGGTTCTGGAGAGCATTAGCTCTCCAGAACCCTAAATAAATTTGTTAGTTATTAATTATAATAACTAACAAATTTATTTTTGTTATATGGCTAATGAACGCTAAAAAGGCATTCAATCGATAAGGTTTCGAATCAAAAAAATTCAATTGAAATCGGTTTGAACAAGAGCGAAATCAGAGGGCTTACTCTCAAACGTCTTGTCGTTCGTTTTCGTAAAATTAAACGGTTTAGAACATTTTCTTGCTTATTTTTTGTATATTTAAGTGAATTTTTTGTTGTTGTAGTTTTTGAACTTTTTTCGAAAATTTTGATTCGGCGAAGACCTACGACGAAAGAACGGTCTTTGAAAGGTACAGTCTTATTCATATCGAGTCAGAGTAAGTTAGTAGGCTTCTTTATGGTTCTTAAAAATAGGGTCTTTAAGCTCAAATAGCATATATGGGAAACTATACTATTGTGGGGAAAAAGTCATTGACACTCATCATCATCATCATCATCCGAGCGTTAAATCCCGGTTGCGTTCGGAGCGTTCACTCCGACGCCCAGGGTCCGCTTTCCTACTTTTTCTACTCCACTTCGCGCGGTCTTCTGCATCCCCCGTTTTGAGACCATTGGTACGCATGTCATCCTTCACAACGTCAAGCCAACATTTCTTGGGCCTTCCCCTTCGACCGGGACCTGGCGGTGGCGGCATGGCTAGACATTTGTTCCCTACATAATTAGCCGGTCTCCGTAAAACGTGGCCGTACCAGCGTAAGCGACACTCTTGCAGTTTGTCTGCTATGTCACGGACATGAAGACTGCCGCGGATGCGGGAGTTCCTGACTCGGTCTTTCCGCGTCACTCCACACATCCATCGCAGCATATTCATCTCCGTGACACGCAGTTCTTGCTTGTGTCGCTCAAGTACAGGCCACGCTTCACTGCCATACAAAAGGACAGGTCTAATGATGGATTTATAGACCTGTCCTTTTAATTTAACCGGCATTTTGGGGTCACAAATGACACCTGTCACCTCACGCCACTTGGCCCAAGCTGCTGTGATACGGGCCTTGACGTCGTGGTCGATATCCCCGGACGCACTGAGTACAGATCCCAAGTACTTAAACTGATCCGTGCGCTCGACCGTATCTTCGCCTATTCGCACGGATGTGGGATCTGTAGTGTTGCAGGCCAAGTACTCGGTCTTCGCCACATTTAGTTTCAGACCGCCGTTCTCTAGCGACCTCTTCCACGCATTTACACGTTGCACCAGGCGCCCCCTGTCCGAATCTGCCAGCGCGATATCGTCAGCATACATGAGCAACCATGGAGGTTGCTCATGCGCATCTCTAATGCTGTTCGACACCTCGTCTAATATCACGCTGAACAGAAACGGGCTAAGGACAGATCCCTGGTGCACTCCTACGGTTATGGGGAAGGGTGTGGTGTCGCCAACAGCGGTCCGAACCATGGAATCGGAGTCACGGTACATGTCCCGAATAATGTCAATATAGGTTTCTGGCACCCCTTTAGACCTCAGTGCCCACCAGATCATCACGCGAGGAACACAGTCGAAGGCCTTCTGCAGATCCAAAAACAGAAAATGCAGAGGCGTATTCTTCGTCCTGTATTTCTCCATGATGATCCTTAGGGCAAAAACAGGGTCCATGGTACCATGCTCAGGGCGAAACCCATATTGACATCCCGAGACAGTGCACTCCTGCCGTATCCGAGAGTCTATTATGCGCTCAAAGAGCTTCATGGTGTGGGACAATACCTTTATTCCGCGGTAGTTTTCGCACTCCTGCACCGATCCTTTACCTTTGAAGACTGGGGTAATAACACTCAGTCTCCATTGGCTCGGGATGTTTCCGGTGAGGAGTATGCGGTTAAAAAGGTTTGTTAAAATGCCCACACCACGAGGACCCATCGCCTTCCAGGCTTCGATGGGGACTCCATCGGCTCCGACAGCTTTCCGATTCCTCATGCGGCGAAGAGCCCTATGGACTTCTTCAGGCGTTATCGGTGGCAATAGTCCTTGATTCGGAGGGAGGTACGGTGGCTGTACCTCTTTGTGCTGCTTATTCAGCAGCTCGTGGAAGTACGAGCGCCATCTCTCCTTCACCGCGAGGTCCTCGCATAACAGGTTACCGCCAGGATCTTTAACACAAAAAAAGTCATTGACACTCTGTGAATTTATTCAAGATTTCGAGAAAATCTTAATATTCAATTTTTTTTTTGTATCAATACTATATATACTATTATTATATCATTATATATTTAAATAGTATAGTATATAGTAAATAACGGAGAAAAATCGTTTCCGAAATTTACCATACTAGGAATCAAACTCGGAGCCTCTGCGTTAGTAAGCCGGGAAAGGCTTAGCCCGCTCAACGACAGAGGACGTCGCCATACGTAAGTAGGACGACTCAAAAACAAACAGTCGACAGCACTAATCGTTATGAAATGTAAAAAAGCAAACATTTGCTTCTTTAACGCTATCATTGGGTTACACTGAAATCGATAGCGGACGTGATTCAATTTATTTTGATTAAGATATTTTGGTTTTATGACGACGCCTATGTGTTTAACGAAACCTGTTTATTACTAACTCGTGTTAAATGTTTGTGTTTCTTACATATTTGGTTTCGCTGATGTTTGAAATGTGTTTATATAATGATGGGGGAAGTTACTCAATATTTATATTGCACACAGGTACGTCGAGGCACGTATAGAATATGACCCTGTTTAAAGAATACATAGAGCCTACATAATTTCAACCTTATTCATAGACAGTTAAAGCACGTTTGAACCCCATTTTAAGAACCAGACAGAAGCGTTCAAACTTACTCTCTCTGTGAGTAAGGCCCTTGTCTGTCTGCCGTAAGAAGCAGATTCAGAGGCCTCGCCCCCAGGGGGAAATAACCGAATGATGCTTGGTCTCGTTTATACACTACGCGAATTATTGTGGTACTGTTACACCTACGATTAATATTAAAGATTTAAGTTGTGACCGAATACGTCTTATTTGAAACATTGAAAATAAAGCCGTTAACGAATAACCGCACTAGTGTTTAAATCGGTCAATAATTAACGTTATTAATAATGCCGCATTCTCAAAAATTACTTTAAACACTTGACAACATCTGAATGAAACGGCGTACATCTGTAACATTATCGCAGATACTGTCACCGTTAAATAAATCAGTCCAAATAAACTTCCATCTATTTAACTTTTTTACTTGAATTTAAATTTGAAATGTTGCGATTAAGTAACTTGCGATAATGTTATGTTATATGTCAATATTTCACCTCATTCACAATTAATAACAATATCATATCTCAAATTAGGCATTAAATAAGTCAAGAAATGGTATGTCATTGACGTTCATGAAACTTTTTTTTTTAATAACATACTACAGTATCTATTAATTCTCTTGAGGGCACCACATCTCGAAAACAATGAATTTTCTATATTAAAGTATAACTTAAAGTCTACAAATAAAGGTAGGATTTTATTTCACAAAATAAGAAATGTGAATGATAATATTCTTGTTATGAAAAATATGGACTCTGGCTCCATCTGCGTATAAATATTACATTCACGGGTTTACTTTACGAATTTAATATGATAATAATATAAATTGTAATCGAACAGGTGGCGCTTGAAATTATGATGATATTAATATATATATAATATATTGCTAGAATGTTCATATAGCACGCATTCTTGCACACATTTGAAGAATATTTTCAAAGAAACCGAATTTATTATATCAATATAAGGATTATATGTTCAAAGTATTGATATATGCAGCAGCGTTAAACATCAATCCTTGTATGCAATATAAATAATCGACAGTGCTTTCCCCTTTTGGACGTCGGCAGCTTATGAGTGCACCTTTAGTGTTGCAACCATTTTCCATCACTCACTTCATAAATAAAAAAAATATCGATTTTGATAATATTTCGTAATGGTTTTAGTCTGGTTATGAAGATTTCTTTCCACGCTGTGATAAGGCAGAGTTTATATTTTCTTTTTTTTCTTTTGTGGGAAAGTAAGTTTCGGAGTGTCTATTTATTTCTGTTCTTTTATCTCTTTTCTTTTGGTTTTCTCTTACAAAATTGTACTTATTACTAGAGTTTGCCCCACGGCTGCGCCGCGTGTGAAACCCTAGGCAGTGGTTTTGTTTTACTTACACAAAAATTAATTCGGTTTTCTACTTATAATAATAACAAATAAACTAAGTCTACACAACTGCCCAACAAAACTTAAAGGCGAGTCGAAGCCAACCTGATTTGAAGTAATACAACGAATGACATGTTGTTTATGACTACGTAGGTATTCGTTAGTGAATTGAAAGAACGCAAATACAACGCCATCTATTTGGTTTACCCGTCTATTCCAAAAAAAACCACGTCATTTGACGGGATAAAAAGTACCCTAAGTTACGCTCCTAGATATAAACTAGTTCTGGGTTGAGTTTCATTTAAATCCGTTCAGTAGTTTCATATAATGCTCTAACAGACAGACATACAAAAATTGTATTTTCGGAATCTGCTAGTCCGGATTAGCTCCCTGATTTTTTTCACATTTTTAAACGCATGGTACAAACTCGAAACATTTACCAAATTATACTATAGATACATTACAATGTGAACTCCCTCCCTTGAAAATCAGACAAGCTACATCCATTTCTACATTCAAACACTTGATCACTGACCATTATTTGATCATTAAATAAAATTTGTTGCAGTAAATAGAATTATATTTATTTATTTCACACAACAGAATACAACCATAAATAAATCTAAGTATTTTTAACACAATTTTAAAATGTAAGTCGTATTCCTAAACATGTGAATATAGGAAATTTAAAATACAGATATAGCGTTACATAAATAATAGTTAGTTATACAGTAGTTTAGATTCTATGAAATATGTTTGTGGATAACAAAAGAATTAATATATGCCAGAGAAATTTGTTGTTATGATCAATAGCTTAAACTCTCTAGTGTTACCATTAAATATAATTAAAATAGGATTATCGCTGACCAGCTCATTATATAGACGACACATTCTGCTCATTGGGTTGTAATAAGATTTATTGTTTTTTTTCTAGGCTCGCAAGGCAAAAGGTGGTGGATTCCGTCTTCTGTAATATGCTGTCTACGGGTACACAGTTTTTGTAAATTTAAATTTAGTGAGTCTATTATCATAACTTGTGAGTGATCGGCAACCCCCTAAACTAAGGAAAATATTAAAACAACAGTGGCGGTGAAGACAATAAATAATAAGAAACATTCCAAGAATAAGTAAAAAGGAAATAAATAAATAATAATATACTTTATATACTATACAAAAATAAGATATATCATACTATATATAGAATCAGCAGCATGTTTTAGACTTGCGAGGACCAAAGATATTTAGTAAGCATCAATTTAAAAGACAATATGGATTTAGCTTGTCTGATGTTGAGTGGCAGTGAGTTCCATAAACGGACAACCTGTACCATGAAAGAGTTATTAACGAAGGAAGAAGTGTGTACAGATGTCATTAAGGAGAGATTATTACTAGAGCGCAAATAACGGGAATGAGAAAGATGTAGGAAATCAAAACGTTCCTTTAAATACGGAGGGGTACGAGGATCAAAAAGGATATTGTACAAAAAAGAGAGTAAGTGAACATTCCGGCGAAGGCGAATAGGTAACCATTTAAGCTTCTTGCGATATTCGGAAACATGGTCATATTTGCGCAACCCAAATATAAACCGTATACAGACATTTTGAAGTCGATCCAGCTTGTTCAGTTGTTCTTGGGTTAAGTCGATATAACTGGCATCAGCATAATCAAGTATGGGTAATAGCAGCGATTGATTAGTAGCAGTAGGGAGGAAATTTTTAAGTCGTCTAAGCGACGCTGCCGACGCAAAGACTCTTCGGCTGAGATTGGTCAAGTGAGGCCTCCAAGACAGCTCTCTGTCAATAATTATTATTATAATCTATTTAATTATGTATATGTAGTTTATTATTATTTTTTGTATTTCCTTTAATTATATTTAATTATCATTGAATTAGTTTTAATTTAGTTAAACCACCAAATATTATTTAATCTTTCTTTTAATGTCTCCTTGCACAGCGGGTTACCTGGAAGATATCGCTATAAGCGATAATACCGCCTATTGTTCTAATGGAAATGTATTCATATGAAATTGTTTACGTTTAAGGTAGGTATGGTGAACAATAAAGAGTTTTCATTTATTCATTCATTCAATGTTGAGTTGTTACTATGATTTTAAAAAACAATGGTATATACTTATATTATTTACATTATTACATTCGGTGCAATTGAAAAGAAAAGCTATTATAATAATATAGTTTTATACACATTTAATATGGTTATAAAAATTATCATGCTATAGTTTTTATCTGAGAAAATATAAATTTTCCTGTTTGATACAATCCATTTTACCAAGATACATTTTATTATTTTAACCGAGTTTTTCCAAAAAAAAGTTTAATAAATTAAGCTCATTCATAAACTTCCCTATTAAGGCTATCACGTAACAAACAACAGAAAGGCCTCCGGGGCAAGTTCAACGCTACTAAAAAGAAAAAGTAAAAGATAACAAGATTTTTATCAGAGTCAATATCTAAGTGCTCACAAATTAATTAAAATTTACGATGCTACTAATGAAAAAAGAAAATTGTGGTTTGTAATTTCATTATGTTTTGTAGACTTTGGTTTTAAAATATATGATACGTCAGCATCATTCATGTAACTCCCAAGTACATTATTCTAGCGACTTTATTTTGTGTACATGCATAGAATATATCTATGTGTATGTTTTATATTTTTGTGCTGAAACCCACCTATATCCATAAACGGACGATATCTCAAGCGGCGCCATTTTTAAACAACGAATGTTTGCGGGAGGCAGGTTTTCATTACAACACAACTACTTATTTTCACATCTGTCAAAGCCATACATCGTATACAATTACTTACATTCTAATTAATATTATTTTAATATTATAAATGCGAAAGTAACTCTGTCTGTCTGTTCCGTTTTCACGGAAAAACTACTGGACCGATTTGGCTGAAATTCGGTATATATGTCATTTTAATACCAAGAGTGGATAAGGGATAGTTTCTTTCGTCCCGGATAATGCGATAAATTTAGAGTTAGATTTTACATAAATCTATCGATTATCCCAGAAAGTAGGACAAGTTTTTATTTAGTGATTTGCCATGTTCGTCATTTTGGTGGTGGTGTGGTTGATGTGGTCGGTGTGGTTTATGTGGTCGGTGTGGTCTATGTGGTCGGTGTGGTCGGTGTGATCGATGTGGTCGGTGTGGTCTATGTGGTCTATGTGGTCTATGTGGTCGGTGTGGTCGATTTGGTCATTTTGGTGTTAGTGTCGGTTTTAATACTGAAAATTGGCATAGATACTTTTCATCCGGGAGATGGGATAGTTTGCGATATAAAATGAAATGACTCTTCCGAGGCAAATAGCATTAACATAAAAATTTAATACAATGTAACCTGTGTTGTAACCTCTTTAAACAAGAGGCAGGCACTAAAGGTTGACCCGCAGCACAGTCGCTCGGTAAACTGTAGTAGTTTCATATAATCTATTAAATTCGTGCATTATATGAGTAACGACTACAACCATAGTTTCATGACATCTGCTATCAATATATTATAGGATGCCAACACTAATCTTAACTCTTTATAAATGAAATTTAGAAGAAAATTGTTACACTTGGAGAAGTGAAACAGCGAAATAACGATCAGGTGATCCCATAAGAATTAGGTCAGATCAGAACAGGAGATATAAGTTAACAAATGCAGTGAAGATCCATTACCTATACAGAACCCTTCGATAAGCACGTGGATTTTATTTTTAATCTACTGTATTTGTAACACTAAGAAAACGTGTATTTGTTTATCTGTGAAACCTCGTTTCAATTACCCAAAGTGATTGCTCGAGATTTGGAGAAACACTTCGTTTTTATCTTTATTTTGTACGTGGGAAATTTATTTACGCTGGAAACAGTAAACTCGTGTTGAGTCGACGTTCTACTGAGTTTTAGTGGCGGGTTGCTTTATCATTTTAAATTGGTATTTTTAAGCCAATGTTTGTTGTAGTTAATTTTGATGCGAGTTCAGTGTATATTTTAATTGAAAAAGAATGTTATTCAACTTTTTTACTTACGACAAATCTGTATTCTGAGAATTTTAACAAGTACATATTATGCATCCAAAAAAGTACACAAATATGTTTTACGTTGAATTAAAACTTTTTTGAAATTTTATTCAATGAATGTTTTATTTAAATTGTATTCAGCAACAATGGTACCAAAAACAACGTGACCACAACGTCAACTTTTTTGGCAACGTCTACACTACGGAAAGAACGGCAATTATCGGGACAAAAATATCCTAATTGTTGACTCGGAATGGAAGCTCTGTGCTGAATTTCATTTAAAATCGTAAGTACTTTCTATGTGATGCTTTAAAAGAGGTGACAGACACACAAAAATCTAAAACTTGTATATTCAGAATTTTAGACTTTTTTTCTATTTTAAATTTATTTTGCAAACTGGACAAGAAGACTAGAAGAAGACTACGCATTTCTCATAACTATTATAAAATACTTTTTCAACACACTTGCTCATAAAGTGGCTCTATGGTCACCGCAATTAGGCACAGAATGACACCCATTATCAAACTGTGAGTAAAAAACATTATAACTCACTAGTGAGTTATAGATTTTTTTTTTAATTTTATTGGTTGAGTTGCTTTGTTCTTAAAAAAGTTTTTATTCAAAAAAAAAGATCGTGTTCTATAGAACAAATAAATTAATGTTCCTACTGCTTGCTCATTTCATGCAACTTCTTATTTAAATAGATAATTTGAACGTGTTTAATAAATAAAACTTTCACTCATATATAACTTTTTTTTATCTACTAAATAAAATTAGTCTTTGTTGTTATTTTATTCACAAGTGTGTTGAAAAACGTCGTATGATACACGTGTGTATTGATGATTACCGTCCTCGGCTCTCTTAAGACCCTCGCCTACGGCTCGAGTCTCAATGGCGCCTCGGCGGTAATCACCAATGTTACACACTAGTACCATAATGTACTATTAACGAATTAAAAACGGCTGTAATTAGGTAATGTACACAATCCAATGTTTATTCCTGGTTTAAATTCACTCTTAAGCCAAACAAGAAATAATATAATAACCACTATTTATTGCTATTAAACCATTACCCGACTGTGAGTGCAGTAATTAATGTTAATAATTTCACCCCTCATTATTTCCTAACAAAAAGGGACAACGCTTTTTATCTCGACGCCGCGCCATCTTCATAATAAGACTACACTACTTATTGTACGCAATATGACCCACTTATTTACATAATAAGGACTAATAACGAAACCAAGCTCTTCCTTAACAAACACCTGAAGAATGTAAGAAGATAATATTTTAGCAATTTCCTGTGATAATGATATAGAGCGGGTAGAAATAACTTTTATATTATTACAAATTGGATAATTGCTTGGTAGTTCGCGTACAACTAAAATTACTGTAGTGGTGATCGTGGCCTATTTTCCTTATTTGGCTACGTACCCATAAATTAGCATTTAATTGAACATATCCTATATCTCTAAAACTCCTCAACATATATTGTTAAAACCAACTTTGGTTGGTAGCATTTTTTAAGCCTTAACTTCGGTTTCAACTTTCCACCTCTTAGTTTAAATGTTGAGAAAGGGGCATTATTTTTACGGCTTTGGGAGCTCTTCGAAACCTTTTATCTTATTTATTTACGTCTTTATTTTTTTTCGGAATTTGAAGCACAATTGTACACTGAAATTTTTCAACATTGAGTTACATGTATGGCGAGTATCCATAATCATTACTTTTTTCTGTTTCTGATTTTACCGTTATGCAGTAGCATAAATTTCATTCATAAAGATATAGTAATTTCTTAGAAAAATGTGATAAATGGATGGACGGGCATGAAGTAAACTTAAAGGATTTCGATTTTGCTAGAATAGCCACTGGACTCTAAAAATGAGTTGCAGTATACGTGCATATAGGCACAGCTGACGTTCCCGCAGCCCGTGGTTCCTGTCAAAGGCAGGGGCGCTCCACGTCAAAGCGAATAAAAAGTAGCAGGGTGCTTTTAAAAATTTAATAGACATTGTAAAAAGGTTTATACAAGTTATACAGAGCTTTGCTGTGGTATTGAAGACTGACAAAAATGATTTTAAATTTATGAGGTAATATTAGATATTTTAAATATGGCAATGAATCGTGATTTTTTTTAAATGTTTCTTTCTCAGTGTACATAGTCGTGTCTAGTATAATTTATCAGGTCTTGAGAAACATAACGATGTTTTTTAATGACTTATTCATTTAAGATGGTGAAATTTTAGCTCATAAATTCGTGAAAATTGTGATCTCTCTTTTAACTTCTAAGCAATATGTGAAATAAGTGAGTGGTGCCTCCATGATGGTTACTCCGTCGGATGGGCTGACGCACTATTAGGCGAAAGCCCAAGGCTCTATCGCCATGCAGGAGCTAGGCTCGACCGTTTGAGAGGGGAGTACAAAATAAAACGATGAGATGTTGTACTCTCTATGCAATTATTGCTTTCTTTCTTAATTGTTCCTAATTCAACATAGATTATTTTTACAATATTTAAAACTTTAATCAAAAAACCTATCGTTGGAATGTGATATTTAAATTAATCTATAAACATTTATATATTTTGTAGATATGTATTTGTATGGCATGTGTGTATATATATATATATATATATATATATATATATATATATATATATATATATATATATATATATATATATATATATCAAAGAAAGTTAGTTACACTATTTATAACTCGAGAACGGCTATATCGATTTGGCTGAAAATTAGTGGGGAGGTAGCTTAGAACCAGGAGACGGACATAGGATACTTTTTATCCCGTTGGAACCGGTAGATGACGTTGATATCGGGTTCTAGAATCCTCCAAATCACCTCGACCGATTTTGGTGATTTTGTTTTTGTGTGTTTGAGTGGGTTCCCGAATGGTTTAGATTCACAATTAGAACCGGTAGGTGGTGCTGCGATCGGATTCTAGAATCCTCTTAATCACCTGGACCGATTTTGGTGATTTTATTTTTGTGTGTTTGAGTGGGTCCCCGGATGGTTTAAATCCATAATTGGAACCGGTAGGTGGCGCTGGGATCGGGTCCTAGATTTTTGTTTTTTCAGAGCAGGACAGCGTCTGCCGGGGCTGCTAGTATATGTATATATGTATATATATATATATATATATATATATATATATATATATATATATATATATATATATAATTTGTGTATTAATTATTAAAAAGTAAGTAGTTCGTACTATATGTTACGTATACCACCATCGCCATTATCATGTCAATTAATTCCTGGGGTTGTCTGGAAGAGATTGCTTTTTAGCGATAAGACCACCCTTTGTACATAACTAGATATAATTTTAGTCTTTAAGTTTTGTATTGATGTATGATAAAGTGTTATCTATTTATAAAAAAAATAATAAGACTTCTTAATGTTTTGAACAAAATAATAGCATTCCAATCCATGTACTTGGATGCCAATATAGTATAGAATAGAATCCAATTTTGCATTAAATGCTTTTTGAAGTGAAACTTCTTTAGAATCGTAGTGATTTGAAACTCGATGAAATGAAAAAGCGACTCAAAAAGATATAAACACATAAATCTATAGGACTAAGCCTGCGAGAGAATAAGATACGAGTTTTAAATTGTGCAGCACAGATTAGGGAGTCAATAAGACCGATGCTTATACATAGGTCCAATTTGGACCGAAATAAAACTGATAATAATATACTGTAGACTAAAACCAAGATACTTAAGAAGTTTATTTTGAATTATAATATATTGACGGGTGTAAGGCTAAGGGAATTATATTTATATTATTAATAAAAGTTGGAGAAGAATTATCTCTAAATATATTCTCTGTAGTTTCACTTTTATTGCTTGTGAACACACACATATTTTTTTTATAGTACCATAGCCAAATACTGAAAAGAGGAGACCTTCGTCATTTTTGTAAAACTCGTTTTAACAAACATAAACAATTTATTGATCGTGATTTTGTGACTTATAACATAAAACCTTGGTCGAACCCATTTGCGCAGATTTGCGCTTTCTCAAAGAAGAAAGTTAAAATTGCAGCCACCGAGCTAATGGTCTGAAAGCTCGATAACAAACTGCTTCAGTAAGAGGTTTTTATATAAGCATCATTTACCAAATGGTTATGATAAAGAAATTCTTCTTACATTTCTTTCTTTTTGTTGATTAGGATTTGTCTAACTATTTACATCCTAGTATTTTCTTAAGTTTTCATGACTAGTATACTAACTGAAAATTAAAACTAAATAAATAAAATGAACAAATTGGCGGTAGGCTAAACAAAACTTTAACAATACTCATTGACACTTGAATTTTATGTTTTCCAACGCTTCTCCAAGGCGGATTAGCGGGTTTGACAAATCGAATATCTCTCGATGTGCAAGTTTCCTCATGATGTTTCCTTCGCACGACCGATCGTGCCGGACCTAAGAGCTGTAATCAAAATAATGATTTCGGCATGGCTCTACGACGTACGAAACACGAAGATAGTGTACGTACACATAGATCAGCGATACTCAACCTTTTTCTTGTAATAGCCTTGTAATGTGCTGCGGGCCACAACATAAATTTACTTAGGTGTCTTTTTATTGCTAGAGTATAAAAGAGGCTTGCGATCCACCCAATGAAAAGTGTTTACTGTCACCTATTGACTTTTGCTACACCAGAGGGTTTACCAATGTAATTGTACAACTATTAGTATGTGAGATAGGCCACTTACAAAAGCTCGGCGGGCTGCGGTTTGAGTATAGCTAACATAGATAGACACTAAGATATTGAATATGCCATCTGCAAATATGTCATCATGCCAACCGGCTGATAGTGAGCATCATACAGTCACCAGACCTTCAATATCATGTATCTACATAGTGATGAAAACAAAAGATAAATAAAAATATATTGAGTATATATAATAATTAATAAGTATATATAACTAGCTGTACCCGGCAGACGTTGGTCTGCCCTTAGAAATAAAATCTAGAACTAGATTGCAGTGACATTTACCGGGATCAATAGATAATTTAAACCATTCTCGAATCCACTTTAATAAAAACAAAAAAAAAAAATCATTAAAATATGTCCTATCGTTTAGCAAGACTTTAGCCGTGCCACCTACCGGTAGATCTATATTCTTAACCATCCCTGTACCCACTTGAACACACACAAAAATAATTTCACCTAAATATTGGAACCCGATTACAGCGCCATCTACCTGGTTCAAATTTGAATCTATACCATCCCGGGACCCACTTGGACACACACAAAAATAATTTCACCTAAATATTGGAACCCGATTACAGTTAAATTAATTATTTTACATGTATTTTATCAATAAAATAACTCCGACCAAAGCATCTGTTTTAAACGATATTCAGTTTTTTTACATCCTCTTTGACGATATTTGCAAAACGCATTCTGTCAATTCTATGTCAAACGTCATAAGGTTACATTAAAAAAGTTTATATTGTCCAAAGCGCTAGGGTTAGATAATTTTGTATGGTGGTTAAGTATTCTTAAATTTTCTAATTTTCCGCGTAATTTTCTTAATTTTTTCTTTCATAAGAACCTTCTTCTGACAATAACAAACAACAAAAAAGAATTAGCGAAATCGGCCCAACCGTTCATGCGTGATGGCGTGCCAAGGGAAATACGGATTCATTTTTATATAATAATATATAGATTACAATATATAAACACTTAAGACGTCATAATAAATACTATAATATAATTGAAGAAAAATTAAATAAATACATGTATAGAAATAGGAAAAAGGTAGATAGAACTAAGATATTATGGCATTAGACTGCATTGGTTAGGCTAATATATGAGTATGAAAATTGTGAAATAAATACTTTTCAAATTGTATAAAACGGCTCCGAAAATATCAGAGGAATTGTGTACCCAATAAAAAACTCGATAGTAAATATATCATGCATTAATTATAGAAGCGTAAGTTAGTTTTATTTATTTAGTTCAAAACATCTGTATATTACTACTAACTGCCTAATGCGAATTTATGTACGTATTGGTTAATTCAAACAGCGTGTAACAGTAACTGTTGCGAAATAAGAGTATTTCGCTTTCTAGTTACCTTGTTTGCTTGAGATTGGATTGTGTAGCTTAGGTTTCACGTTCCCGGTCGAATGGTAGATAATAGAACATTCATAAATTTTAAAAGTAACTACCTGCATTTTTTTATAAGAGATAGGGTAAAATGATGATGCGATGCGTCAATGGAGCATCCTTCTAACGCACTTTTGCCTATTATTAATCCTAGCTGTTGCATATACCGTTTTAGTAGATTTATATCAACTTGTACGATTTTTAATATCAATAATTTTCTGATCAGGCTAGAACTTACTCCGAATAGGTAATTATTCTGAGTACCAAATTAATTCTAAAACGATGGCGTCCGTCTGTGTATTAAAATATTAGTCTGTGTCTCTTCACGTCTTTTCGTAAGACCCCATCTTAATTAAACTTGACGAATAAGTATTTTAGAGATCATTGATGAATATAGGATTGTCTGGAAGAACCTTTTAATATCGCCTTTTGCACATAATTAAAATATTTGAAGCTTTGAAGTTACCTGTAACGGTCTAAACTTAACAATAATTATATAACTGTAATGCTAATATTATACGGATCGAAAGACGAACGAATGGAACAATAGTCCAATATCCCAGTCACCCCAGACTTACGTGATTTTAGGAAAGATGAAATTTTTAGGATTAGTAGTTTAACATAAACTTAGAAAGTAATGGATACTCGCTAAGATTAAAGTGGGGCCGTTTTTCAGGTCGCAGGTATCAAAGGTGGAAAAAACCGATATAATGATCACTTTGGTTAAATCATCCAAATTGAAAGACAAAAATGAACCGTCTTATAACGGTTTAAGACAATTTTGATAATACCAAAATGCTACTCTACTCTCGTGATCGTGGAGTCAAGTTTTAGGTGAACAATTCCACGTGGAAAATTCTTTTTTTTTATTTCTTTATTGCCGGAGTTTAGCATACAGGCAGACGTCCCACTTGATGGAAGGCTTTTACCATCGCCTATGCACATTTGCAACACCAAAGGTGCTACAAATGCGCTGCTGCTTTCTTAAGGGAGACTGGAAACTGATCACTAAAGCCGGAACACAACTCAAGGTTGTTATGGCGACATACTTCAGACTAGGGGTGGTAGCCATCCAGTCGGTCAGATGCCCGCCCTACCACCTGGCTGTGGGTTGTTTTGTCGCCTCTTACGACAGGTCGCCCGGCCGCAGGAAATTGTATTCTTTCTCCGTTCCTGCACGGAGATTCTACTCATAAAATCATCACCATCATCCTAATATTAATTCTCGGTTGCATTTGGGGCGTTTACTTCGGAGCCCGAGGTTCGCTTTACCACTTTTTTTCTCCACTTCGCACGGTCTTCAGTATCCCTTATTGTGAGATCAAAAAATCATGCTTCATGTTTGTACACAATTTAGAAAGGAAAAAATACACGGGAAATAATTTGCAACTATAAGCTAGTAATACTATAAATAACACAACTACAAGTTATACGATAAATAATTCTCTTACTTTGGTAGAGAGATTATCCAGGATTAAAAGTAGTCGAATTTCATTAATAGATGAATGAAGAATTGTCTTTTAATGACGGCATCTTGATACAGACAGAGTATCGTAATTTAATGAATATCCTCTAGCCCACAGATGCCCAATAAATTCCCTTCTATTTTAGGATTAATAAAACAGCCATTATAGGGTTACGATAGGGCTATAACCTTTTTAATAAATTGCAATAATAAAGGTACGGTCTTTACTGGCCCGAAAATAAAATAAGCTGTGAAAAGATCAGGACACGAGCAATTTATGTTCCATTCGTGAGGATTTTAAAGCCAGCGGCCAACGAAATCGAATGGGTTGTTTATTGCGCACTTAAATCTGTGCTCGTGGTTTTCGCAACGGTCAGGGTTCACATGAATCTAAAGTTGACAATTCGATGACAACGCATGTTTTCTTATTAGTGTTATAATGGAAGGTGAATGCTAGGGGTCACAAATGCTTCATTATGATGCGGAGGGACTCTGGAGGGTTTAGTCGGTGGTTTGGCGGTCGGTCCTTGAAACGTATTTTATCATCAAAAGCCCCATATACCCCTCTGTGACCTCTGCCGAGATCTGAGGGTAAGCGAAAATGGATTCTCTCAGCGTTAACAAAAAAGAGGGGTAAGAATAGCTCCCTAAATTGTGGTTTTGAAATATCCTACGTTGTCAATCGATAAATTGGAACGCATTTCATTCTTCTATCACTTTTATATTGTTACAACCTCGACGCCGACAAAAACAAATTCACACTTGCATACCTGTAAAAACACATTTTATTACTTTTCGGCATTTGGACTTCTTTTGTTTACCTATTTATTGACATGCGTTTACTAATTATTCTAGAGAACAGTCTATTGTTTTATTGTACTCGTTTATGGTCGTTGCGGTCGACTCATTAGCCAGGTGTCTCGGATTTAAAGTACAAATTGATTTTAGGAAATTCAGTCTACGCGGCCGGGGAGACATATTGCATTTGTGCAGTATAAAGCAATGCCCCGATTGAGGGACGAGGCAGTCGAGCGAGAACCACGAACAAAGCGAGACGTGTGTACTACAATCGGGAAACTTTTAGTGACGGACTTTGCGCGTTTTATGGAATTACGACCTTCTGCATTACGTTTGGACTTGTTGTGTTCGGTTATATTTGTACCTGTGTGATACGTGTTTGTATAGTTCTAATAAACAGTATAGTAATTCTAACAGCGTTTTAATTCGAGTCTCGCTACTCGTAACAATATGTTTAATTAAATCTATATCCATAAAGATAAATAAAATTGAACTATCGGTTTGTAATGGCAAGATAACAGCTTTTTACTAAATACAAATGAAAGTATAAACGGCACTTATATCAATAAAAAAATGTCTGTCTGGATGTTTCAGCTGATTTCTGAAACGGCTGGACCGATTTAGACGGGCCATTCACTGGCAGATAGCTGATATTATTAGGAGTAACTTAGGCTTAATAAATAAAGTATTGATTTTTTAAAAATTGTTTTTATAAAAAACATGAAAAACGTCATGTTTCAGTTCTTCATTTTTCACACGAACTAAAACCAATGACCAAATTGGGGATTTTACCATAAATGATACGACAGTCGATGCATAAACATTTAGGGGACTTAAAGTCAACTCCTCAACTATTGAGACGTCAATACTCAAAGAATTATATTTATATAGTCATATGGATATGGGTAGTCAGATCTCAATTTAAAAAAAAATTAGTGATGTGAAGATACATAGAGATATGAGTTTCCGAAGTCGTAAAAATTGTGTTTGTTCTGTACAAGGAAAAAACTACTTTCGAAGAAAATTGGTATTCAAGGAACCCTTTAATATTGGATATTTTCAACTAAATGATTTTTCATGGTTTCAT
Source organism: Dendrolimus kikuchii (assembly GCA_019925095.2). NCBI lineage: Eukaryota > Metazoa > Arthropoda > Insecta > Lepidoptera > Lasiocampidae > Dendrolimus > Dendrolimus kikuchii. Next base: position 20,372,923 of record CM034395.1, on the reverse strand, counting down.
AGCCAAAAGAGGACGACAGTGTATGTTAGTAACTTCTACTGAACCTTCAAGATCATCATTTTTGTATTCTTACATGGTAGGATTACATAATAATTTCAATGTTAAACGAGTACATAGCAATACATAGCTAGTTGATGGTATACTTGACATCCATTGCAGGATAGCTTTAAACGCTCCGGTAGTTGAAATTGAACGACGCCATTTATACCTAACAAATCCCGATGTGCCACGGACTAGACGGGAATGGAGAGCATCGTAAACTCGCACTCGAACTTATTGGATCCTAGATTAGATGTACAGTGAATTGCAGCATTTATCCATTCGAATTATCCTGTCGTTTTACTAGGAATCTGTATATTTAAATACGTGAAAAGACAGCGAAGTGCTTGTGAATTCCTGTACTATGAAGGGTTCCACGGAGGTTATAAACATCCAATATCGTTGTACGTTAGCTACTGGAAACTTGTAAATGTTTAATTGAATCATACCCCAAAAATTACTTAACAGAGCTCAATAAAAACAATCAAAAAAATCGACAGATAAACACACATTGTATACCCCTAAAATAAGCAAGTTACGCTTGTGTTATAGGTGAATGAATGATTGAATGAAAACTCCTTATTGTTCACCATAACTTAAACCTACATACATACATACATACATAACTTCACGCCAGTTCCCTCGCGGGGTAGGCACGAAAAACAGAACCTAAACCTACACTTTTAATATAAATACATTTCCATTAGAACAATGGGCGGCCGTATCGTTTATAGCGATCTTTTCCAGGCAACCCGGTGTCCAAGGAGACAATACAAGAAATATTAAATAATATTTGGTGATTTAACTCAATTAAAACTAATTCAATCGTAATTAAAGAAAAAAAAACTAATGTAGATATACATAATTAAATAGATTACAATAATATAAATAACATATACTTACATGCGAACAATAATACATACAATTCACTGCAACAAATTTTGATTTGATTTTGGTGATATACATCGGACCATTCTGGGGCCGATTTCAGACATCCAGACTATAGTAAATAATAGAAAGTTCGTTTTCCGAAATTTACCATGCCAGGAATCGAACCCGAAGCCTCTGCGTTCCAGCGAGGTCAGATGGCTAAGATTTAGCCCGCTCAACCACACAGGCCGGCAAACCAGTCATTCAAACCAGCTTCGTTGAAAATATATATTAAGTTCTACTACATTAATTTTTTCAAGAAAATTCACTTAATAGTTATAAATTCAGAGGAGAGCTCAAGAGGTATGTGATACTTTTCCCAAATTTGGAAGCACATCTTGCAGCAAATAAGTCACTGAGGTACATGACTATAATTGTCTTAGAATATATCTTATTAAATAGTAAATTTAATTTATATAGATCTTATAGTTTACGAGAAAAATGACTGTGATATCAACCGTCAGGCGCACACACACACAGACGGACGGGTGGTTAATGATGAAAATCGTTTCGCTTTTGCCAATCAGCCTTATAATTGGAATAGTCATCGGTTGTTTTCTCTTTATTTATTGAATAAAAAAACAGATAAATCCGCGACTAACAGCTAGTTCATTATACAGTAGTAGTAGTTCAGTATGTCATATTAAACTGTTTCTTCGAAAGACATTAGGTTTAATATTTAGCCTACAGTCGAAAAGCGAGATTGAACAGAATCGGTAAAATTTAAATATTACACTGCCTTGACGGCGCTTTTGTAATGTAAAAAATCTCTTTACTTTGGCAAAATATTTCTCTAGCCTCCAGCCGTCTCAAGTAATCAGTGTGCTAGTGCTTACTTTGCAAAAGGAAAGAGTATGGCGATTTAAAGAGGTCAAGAAGATAGTAAACTAAACTAAATGTTTCCCCTTACAGTCTTGATGGGTTGTAGGAAGACTCTACCGGGTTTTGATATGATTAATAAAGTTTGATGAAAACAAAACACGTAGATTGTTCATAATTATTCGTGATTTCCTCTTGTACGTCATAGATATTTTTCTCAGGTGCTACTGGGATTATATGGCTGAAATTTGATAGAAAGATGTATGTTCCTATCCAATAGTGCAGTGAAATCGCGAAACACCTAATATGTAAGGGAAGGGGAAACCCTATTTATATAAGGGAAGAAAAATATGTTTCATTGTGTTTGGGATATTATTAGATAGATCTGAACACATTAGGACGATGTTTCTTAGGGACATTTTATTTCTGTCAATAAATGGTGAGAAATTACAGTCGTAAAATTGCTTATCTGCTTTCAATTATAGGATTATTATTTGGAAACTATTGAAAAAATTCAAGTAGGTAAGTCAAAAAAATCCTTTGAGTAGTTATAACAAATATGAGCTATTTAATTCTTTTTTTAGATTTCCACAAGCACCTTACTATTATTTATTATCATTTAATATGAGTGTTCCTTCACGCACTTGGTCGATTATCTTATTTACACTATATTGTAGTTTGCGTTGTTATAAATAAGTAATCAATTATCTTGTTACATAAACTTGGCTCTTTGTTCAACATTTATTGTATCTACCTAGTATTTAAGAACGTAGTTTTACTTTTGGTGGACATTAAAGAGTTTTCATTCATTCATTGATTGCTGGTTATTTTCAAGCCATTATTTAAATATTGGGTTTTATGTTCAATTTGAACATTGACGTATACAAAAGTAAAGTTAGACCAAAAACATAACAAGACAAAGGACGTATGTCAGAATAGAGGAGTGTAGAAGGACAATACATATTGTGCCGACCTCAGATGAGGTCTTTGGGAGAAGGTGAAAGAGATTCAATATTGGATTTAATTTAAAATCGTTTATCGTCGCACTATCTTGATTTATGTTAAAATTGTTTTGTAAAATTATTCAAATTCAACTTTCGTGCGAAAAATAAATAATGCTAGTTCAACGCATGACTAAAACGTCAGATTGTTAACACCGATCTGATGTCTAGACGCCTGCAATTGTATCTGACGAGGTAAAATGGCAATAGTCACGAAAATCGAATAAAAGTACAATATAGATAAGAGTTTATTTATCATTCAGATAATATCCATTTGCACCTTTGAATGGTTTTTTTTATACATCAGGATTGTATTTAGGACTAGCTGTGCTTGGCATTTAGATCGTACTGGAGTTGTATTTTTTGAAGTGAAAATGTTAACCACTTCTTTAAATATAAATTCATTGTGGACTGTAATTATCTATACTAATATATAAAATTTAAGAGTTTGTTTGCTTGCTTGAACGCGCTAGTTTCAGGAACTACAGGTCTGATTTTGAAAATTGAAAAATTCTTGCAGTGTTAGACAGCCCATTTATCGAGGAAGGCTATATATAGGCTACATATTATCACGCTAAGACCAACAGGAGCGGAGCACCAATGAAGAATGTTTCAAAATCGGGGGTTTTTTCCATTTGAGAGCTTCTGCTGCGTGCGTTTCACTTTCTACGTAAACAAAGTCGCGGCCAGAAGCTACTTTTAATTATAACAGAAAACAGCACGTGCGTAATGTATGACGATTTTAATAGTGGGAAAAAATATACAAATAAAAAGATTTATTTATTTAGGTTTATGGTTTGGCAGCTAGGCCTTTAAGCCAGATCTTAGATTACAATATAGTTTCTTCATTTTCTTAAGACTATGTATAGCTCAGCTGAACTGTAGGTTATCAGCTAAAGCCAATCAACGGAGTTCTTGTGACAACTCAAAAGGCCACATTTGACTGTACAGTTCACATTTCTCACAAAAACACATAATTAATACTCAAAAACTATCAATATCCTACATCTATTGTTCATTTTACAGTAATTTTACACATTTTTAGAAAATAAAACTGCACAGCACAACATCTCCTTTCAGTTCCCGCCAAAAACTCCCACAAATAAAAAGGACATCTATATTCTAAATACAAAAAATTAGTATAGTTGGTGGTCAGTATTATGCCGCACCAAATGAATAAAAACTATTTGTTGGAGATTCCAACAGAAAACTTGTTTACAATAGGCACGTTGGGCATTTTTTGGATGGGAAAAGAGCACTGAACTCGCGCGACCGTAGCGTTCAGGTACAAAGCTTTCACCTCTGACATGAAATCTTACGACTGTCAATTTTTATTATGATTTATGTTTGACTACGGATAATGTCAGCGAAGATGCGGTCGAAGATGGAGCACGGTTACCTATAAAATACCTATTCACACGTAAAAGGTCCAGAAATGAGAAGCAGCATTTCAATCCATAAATCACTTTAATGTATTATTCTTCCGATTTACACAGAACTTATCGTCCTCGCACGTGACTTTCACAGAATTACACTGAATTGTATGCGCCAATCCCGCTAGGTTTTATACTATAAGATCGACAAAAAGACAAGTTTATACATACATACATACATAACTTCACGCCAGTTCCCTTGCGGGGTAGGCACGAACAACAGACTGCCATTTAGGCTTATTCTTACACACCTCACTTGCTTCTTTGACATTCATAACTCTTGTCATGCACGCTCGTCTGTTCTTAAGGCTCCTGACATCACCTTCTGCTAGTACACGATCAATTTGATCATGGAAGGTGTGTCGTGGCCTTCCAAGACTTCTGCATCCATCCACTTTTGCATTGTATATCTGTTTAGTCATTCTTTCATCATGCATTCTTTCCACTTGCCCGAACCACCGGAGCATTCCTTTCCTTACCTTCACCCCGACACTCTCTTTCAGACCAACTCTCTTTCTTACTTCGGTATTACGAACGCGGTCCGCGAGCGTCACTCCGCAGATTTTGCGCAGTGCTCGCATCTCGACCGCGTTTACTCTACTTTCATGCTCTCTCTTCCATACCCAACTCTCGCTTCCACACGTGAGCGTAGGTATCAGCACCGTGTTGTGTACGGCGAGCTGGGCCTTCTGGCTGAGGTTCTTAACGCCTTGAAGTTTACCTAACGCTCCATTCAAACTATTTCCCAAATACACTCTTCTTTCTATATCAGCGGTGTACCTTCCATCCCTGCTAAAAGCACAAGTTTATGAAGGTAGTTAACCGGAAATGTCGCTCACATCAGTATTTTAGTAAACAGTTCTCATAATTTGATTTTCTCAACAGAAGTCACAAGGAAATTGGTTGGTTGGTACACTATTTATAAAAATCACACAGTCATTATTATTAATTATATTTTAACAACAGTAAACTATAGGTAAAATTACTAAGTGTTTAATTGCCGTTTATGAATACTTAAAGAAATTCTTAGACACGAGACTCGAAGACAGTCGGTTTTCACTTTTCAGAAAACATTGACTCTGGCTGTGAATTCCATATATCACCTGTTGTGTTCGATCTGATTCCCCCTATACCATTCCATCTTTGGACCACAAGGCGCTCTGGTCTACGCCATCGTTTCATAGTGGAAATGCCACCAGTGCGTACTAAACGTTTCGCCTACAGGTTTCTTCTACTTACGGCAGAATTGTGGAATGCACTACCAGAGTCCGTGTTTCCCGAAAAGTACAATCCGGGTATCTTCAAGTCTCGTGTGAATAGGTACTATCTAGGTAAACGTGCTCCATCTTCGACCGCATCATCGTCCGGCATTGGACATGATCGTGGTTAACGCAAACCTATTTAATACAAAAAAAAACAGCCGCAGAAGGATCATATAAAAGAACGGGCGTTAAAATTTTATTAAAGAATTTGTTAATTCAAATTTTATTAAATAAAAAAAAGCTAATTTTATTTTTTAATACAGAAGTTCAGCAGACAGGCAGACGGCCCATTTGATGGAAGGCGGTTACTATCGCCTATGGACATTTGCAACACCAAAGGTGCTACAAATGCGCTGCTGCTCTCTTAAGGGAGACTGGAACCTGGACACTAATGCCGGCGGAACACAACACAAGGATGTTATGGCGGCATACTCTAGACCAGGGGTAGTCGCCATCCAGTCGAGCAAATACCCTACACCTAGCTGTGGGTTGTTTTGTCGCCTCTTACGACAGGCCGCCCGGCTGCAGGAAATTGTATTCTTTCTCCGATCCTACGCGGATGAATTATCACGATCATCATCATCCGAGCGTTAAATCCTGCATACGTTCGGAGCGTTGGCTCCGACGCCCAGGGTCGACTTGCTTACTTTTTTACTCCAATTCGGGTGCTCTTCAGCTTCCCCCGTTCTTGAGACCATCGGTACGCATGTAAGCCTTATTTCGGCCTTCCCCTTCGACCAGGACCTGGTGGCGGCGGTATGGCTAGACATTTAAATTACAATGATATACGATATATAATTATAATTACTGTTTAAAAAAGAATTTAGTACGCTATTTGATTCTTTAAACTTACGACATGAGAATTTGCTATTCCCGTGCAAAAATCAAAAAGGCTACGGGCGGCATTTATAAGATAATAAAAGAATCAGTTGATTTTACTGGCAAGTAGTCTATTATTTGTCTTTCCTATGCCACTTCAATGTAATAAACTCTTTATGAATTTACCTCACGCTTCCTTTTAGCAATCCCCTTAACTTGTAGCACATTTTCTCTCTCAGAACAGGACCACTGAATGTGCGGCACTTGATATTGCGTTTTTCATGATAGGAATCTCTAGTTCGCAAAGCAGTTACTTCGGAACAAAGAACGGAGGGTTTTTTATTAAAAAAATAAAATGGTAATCTTTGTCGCTCCAGGCACGTCAACCTGCGGAATGTCGGACCGTAACGTTGTTACTTTAGTACTGAAACTAAACCCTTATAAATTATTCACATTGCTGTACTATCACATTATGTTAGCGATAAATAGATAAAGTCAGTGATATTTATATACGAGATTCTAATGTTTGATAAGTATATACATACAATTATATGTACGTATAGTTTATTTTTCGATTATGACTTATTTTAAAATTTTGTTTATTTGAGTTCAAATAATCTATCTATAATATTATAAAATTCTAAACATGCCGTGTCTGTACATTAAAGCTATTAAAAAAAACCCAACTCGAATACACTCACTATATAAACAATGGAGAACACGATGCATTGTTTTATATTTCTTGTCTGTTTGTTCGGGATTCACTTAAAAACTAATTTTAAACTTAAACTATGCGCTACTTTTTATCCTGGGAATTTGGGAAATTTTCTGGGAATAATTTAAAATGGCCAGATTAAAAAAAAAATATTCTTATTCCAATGTGATTTTTTTACTGATCGATAGCAAATTTAATGTAATAAAATGTGTGACATTTTGTATCCCGGCAATCCCGCGTGAGTTTACCCGGGAGCGGTTTGAGGTCATTCGTGTGCATACAAATTAGTTTATTCTGACACAAGGTCCATTATAACGATAGCTTATATTCTTTTTTAAATGCTGCGTTACTTTGTGTCCCGGGTATCCCGCGGGAATTTCAAGTCAAGTGTGGACGAAGTCCCAGGCATATCTTAGTTGATAATATAATAATAATATTGTGATAAGTTGTTTTTATATTTCCAGGAACGTTTGAAACACAGAGAAGAGAGGTCTTTTTAAAATATATGTGACGGGTCGTTGCAATAATAAACAACCCGTTCATTTTGAAAGTATGTAATTTTGTATATAATATTTACATAGCCGAACGTATCAATATAAAATATATATTCGGATTTAAAGGGATTAAATTCTGTACGTTTTCGTGACAAATTTTCTTTGTCTCTAATGTGACATAACAGTTGTCAATTACAAAACATTCAATCTTGCCTGCCAGGCAGTAGGCGAACAGGTTTGTTTCGCCACATATGTTTACATGATTTGTATATAATAATATAATAAATTTTAAGTATTAATAAGTATTAATACTTAAAATGGAAGTGGAAAGAATGCATGATGAAAGAATGACTAAACAGATATACAATGCAAAAGTTGATGGATGCAGAAGTCGTGGAAGGCCACGACACTCCTTCCATGATCAAATTGATCGTGTACTAGCAGAAGGTGATGTCAGGAGCCTTAAGAACAGACGAGCGTGCATGACAAGAGTTATGAATGTCAAAGAGGCAAGTGAGGTGTGTAAGAATAAGCCTAAATGGCACTCTGTTGTTCGTGCCTACCCCGCAAGGGAACTGGCGTGAAGTTATGTATGTATGTATGTAATAAGTATTAGTAGTAATTTTTAGTAAAATATTCAACAAGCAAATATAGGCACAAGGAGAATGTCGAAGTCAAGCTTTATTAATTTCGGCCTGTTATATATCACCAAATTATCTCTGCAATAGAAAGATTTCCCTCTATATATGTAATGGTTGGCATGGGTACACCTCTCGGGTCGTTCCGGGTCGTGGTACGCACCATGGTCGGGAGCCGCACCGAATGGGACGCCGTCTCCTCCTTCGCCGAGCGAGTCATGTTTGCGAAGGAGGAGGCAGAGTGGGAGCTTGACCAGACGGAGGGCGGCTTTCGAACTTCAGCCGCCTTGAGCGGGCGCCGCAGATAGGTCCCTTGGGGATAGGGCGTGTCGTGTTTCGCGCGCGCTGTAACAAACCGCCCCACGGCAGAGCAATTTTTGAAAACATGGAAGATACTGGGAACGCAGGTAGTCCCCCGGCAGCAGATGTGGCCTTCGAGGACCTCGCCCGCCAGGGTACACGAAGTTGGTTGAGCTTCCGTTTTACCGTTGCCCTGGCATAAGGCGCTGGAAGGAACACCCAGGGGTTTTAGTGGGTATCCCTAAATGGGGAGTGCCAATGGTATCTTTAGTTCTGCCTAAAGGTGCTAGTGCCACCCCCGATCTGGCGAAACTTACACACGGGGCGACAACTATCCTCCCTTGCGCAAAAAAAGTACACCTCTCGGGGTTTGGGTCTCTTATATTTATGCTTACAATCTAGACCCGTATAACTCTGAACATCACCGGAATTAATTTGGTAATCCGTAAATATCATTTGACTAAACAGATTTTGTACACAAATACATAAATTTTTCACACAAAAATAACTATCCATCAAATATTGTTACTTTCAAATAAAAAATCTAATTCTATCCGTGCAGGAACGGAGAAAGAATACAATTTCCTGCGGCCGGGCGGCCTGTCGTAAGAGGCGACTTAACAACCCACAGCCAGGTGGTAGGGCATTTGCCCGACTGGTTGGCTACCACCCCTGGTCTAAAGTATGTCGCCATAACAACCTTGAGTTGTGTTCCGGCATTAGTGACCAGGTTCCAGTTTCCCTTAAGAGAGCAGCAGCGCATTTCTAGCAACTTTGCTGTTGCAAATGTACATAGGCGATGGTAACCGCTTTCCATCAAGTGGGCCGTCTGCCTGTCTGCTGATCTCCTGCATTAAAAAAAAATATATATATACATCTAAATGGTACTACAGACGCCTATATAAGTTAAATTATTTTCATACGTATATTGGCCACTCCCAATTATTTGATCGACATTTCATTATATCATTATTTTTTTATTTTTTTTATTGCAGGAGATCAGCAGACAGGCAGACGGCCCACTTGATGGAAAGCGGTTACCATCGCCTATGGACATTTGCAACACCAAAGTTGCTACAAATGCGCTGCTGCTCTCTTAAGGAAGACTGGAACCTGGTCACTGATGCCGGAACACAAGTCAAGGTTGTTATGGCGACATACTTTAGACCAGGGGTGGTAGCCATCCAGTCGGGCAAATGCCCTACCACCTGGCTGTGGGTTGTTAAGTCGCCTCTTACGACAGGCAGCCCGGCCGCAGGAAATTGTATTCTTTCTCCGTTCCTGCACGGATAATATGCATTATGAAGCTGCATGTATACTTTCTCACCAAATTTCGTTCATAGAGATTTAATAGTGTAAGAAAAACGTCCTAGACTTACAGAGAGAGATGCATAGACCGCCATACAGTCGGACAGACTGACATAACGATACCGAATTTCTTTTTTGCCAAAATAACTACGAAATTCTAATATTGGGTTAATTGATTACAGTCCAAATTAGCTTTTCTATTTTTGGGTCAAAATAGGCATATGATATAACAAATGCTTAGTAATTAAGGTAATTCCATTACTTTCGACATCGTTGCGTGTTTTGTTTTGAAAGAGAAGGTTGCTTGATGGTAAATGTGAATGTATTGCTTGGAAAAAGTAGTCCAAATAATAGTCACAAAGATAGACGCTTCGACTTAATAGGCAATTTTAAATTATCATTCTAAGGGACAGGCAGATAGCACTTAAAATGATCTTGGTACACATCTTTTGGCTTCATCTATATTAATTTTATAACCTCTTCATATATGTATGCTGTTTTATCTGACCATTTTTCTTGCTTGGCCAAGTGTACCTCCACATTGTTAGCGCCGCTTTTGCTCCTTTAAAGGTGGGGCTTCAACTGGGAAATTGATACAGATATAGGCAATTTCATGCACATATGGCGATGGGTTTAACGCGTGACGTTAAATGTTGACAGACAACGTATGTTTATACAATAATGTAGCTATGCGTAAACGACGTGATTTTTTAACGCTTTAAATAAGACGCATTCGGCCGAATATCTTAAACCTCAGTCGGTCCCTGCTGAGACTAGTTATTAGTGCAGCCACTGGACATGGCAATTTTAACAGACATCTCTTTAATATAGGTGTCACTGACAGCCCCTTGTGCAGAGCATGCTTGGAGGAAGAAGAAACAGCCGCCCATGTCCTGCTTGAATGCGGAGAGGTGGCCCAATACAGGGCGAAGTATCTGGACGCCCCAGGTAGCCTCCGAGAAGTCTTCAGTAACGTCAAGAAGCTGGTGGACTTCCTGGAGGAGCTGGGCTGGATGGAGTAAACCCTCATTCACCCTCGCACCCAAAATAGGCGCTTTGTCGTCGAGTTACGGAAACCGCCCGTTCGCAGAAGAAGAAGAGACGCATTCGGCCACGGTATAATTCTTTAACACTAACGCAGATGTAGCCCCATAATAATAATAACAAAAATTGCTTTGGAAGCGGTGGTAGACTCGTGACTTTCAAAAAGGAATCTATATTCCACTTTAGAATAAATACATTCATTTTCATTGAGCTTATACATATCTCTTGTCAGTCGTCTATCGTTGATTTTACAAAAGCAATATAAAATTTCTTATCTGTTTTAAAAATCCAACAATTGCGACGTTTAGAAATTTACACTTTTTAGGGTTTTATATGGATTGAAATGCCTTTGTGCCATGCCATATATAAACATGGATACTGGCCGTTCGTTAATACGATAATTAAATTATTTTGAACAAGGGTTGAATTTCCGGTATGTTTTATTCAAAGCATTCTAATTTACGTTTTATGAGCATATAGGACACAAAAAGACTTCACCAATATATACGAATAAACAATATACGAAAACATATTCGTATATTGTTTATTAGTACTAGGACTAGTATAACTTGCTTTGTATATTCTACCAGGGCTGTATTATCACACCCCATTTTCTTGTAACAAAAAATAAAACTAATAAAACTTTATACTAAGTATTAATTTCAATAATCGTTTCATTGTGTGTCCAGTGATCGAGTTGAGATGATGTATGTGAATAGAGCTATAAGGCTTGCGCCCCTTATGTCTCTGTGCTTGGATGCCACGCACCCCTTGCACCCCAAGATAAAGACGATCCTGTATTCTACTGTAGGTCTTAGGTAAAATCTACAACTTATTGGTAACTCAGGTAAACAACAAATTGAATTATTCATTTGTAAGAATATTTTCTCAGTACAACAACGTTATTTTTATTCCTGAACGTGCAGTTTAAAGTACGCTGTAACTGCAAATAGTTTGAAAATACATTGTTAGAAAATAGATTCGAGTTTATTTGATTAAAACACGTGTGATTTGGATATTTTACTTTGTTGCATTCTTCAGACTGTTCTAACGATTTTTTCACTAGAGTTAAGATTCTGTATTCCTTGTACGCTATTACAACGTCTAAAACAAAAAGCATCTTATTTAAGAAGAAGAAAAGAAAAGACTATTTGTCCATAAATACCTATATCTGATTAACACAATATAATCATGCTAATACATTTATTATAATATGTATGTATTATTTATGTATTTTGAAATATATTATTGTATATGTATATATATGACTATGTATATATGTATGTATTTGTATATTTATTAATTAAATTAGTTTGAATATTTATGTATCTATTGCCTTTTTGCTGCACCACCTACATCGCCTGATTCATTTTTATTTTATTTCTGTTGCCTGTACTCTCTCTCTCTCTCTCTCTCTCTCTTATTTATATCTGTATGTATTATTATATATTTAAGCTAGTCCGTTGCTTCAATCGAGTGTCTTTGAACCCTGACCCTCACGGGCGCGTAAGAAACGACGTGATCGCCCGCGATTTGAGCATTCCCAGTGTTGAGGAATTTGTGGTGATGTCGGCGCTTCGGGTTTTCGACCGCGCCGACAACGGCCGCCACACACACCTCCACGGGATTGCTCCCCTACACGCGCGATCACCAGTTTACGAGGCACCAAGATGGCTACCGACCCCCCGTGGCCTCATCCGCCGGGATTAGGACGATGTTTGAGAGGTCGCAAAAATCTCCTCCAAGCCGCTGAAAGGCCACCAGACGCCGCAGATGGCCAACCATGGCACAGACGGAGCTAAGGCGAAGCCCGCGATGGCCACCGAACGCCACTGATTGGCCGACGCGAACCGCCAACATGCCCCTTATATGTCTGGCGGCTCCCGTACCCCGTCACCGGGGGGGAGGTGCCACCCGCGAAACTTGTTCCGGGGCAAAGAGCAGTAAGCTCGAGGCCCCCATACCGGCTCTGCCATCATCAGGCAGAAACGATGCCCCTTGATTATTATTATCTGAATCTTTTCAAACCTGGAAGATATCGAAACGGATCAAACATGAAAAATTTAAAATGAAATTCCTGTTTTATTCAATAAAATACAAACAGAGTCTAGTCTAGATAAACTTACAGACAGAGTAGCATTAGAAAAACGATCAATTATGATTAGACGTGGTATAAACAGCAGTTTTCACTTAAATGTTAGCATTTATTATGAAATTAGAGATATTATGACCGTGATAGCTTAGTGACTAGCGCACGCGTTCTAGAGTCAAATGTCGCAGGTTCGAATCCTGGCCGGAGAGCATGTAGCACTCAGGCAGTTTTTCTGACCTAATGTGCATATTGTAAGTGCAACTGCCCTATGATAGATTTCCGGTTTCATTCGCTAAACGGCAGATCCGTATTGGAACCGTTGGCGAACGGAACCGGAGGCACTGTTAGGAGTCAACTGCGTCCATCACCAACCTGTTTTTCCCTGACGTTACGTGTGCATTCAAACAGGTGAGATTTATCGATTCTCTCTCAGTTTTCTTTCACCATATCCCAATTAATTGGGGTCGGCACAATATGTCTTTTCCTTCCACACTCCTTTATTCCGACATACATCTTCTGTCACACCACAAACCATTATATCATCCTTCATACAATCCATTCATCTTTTTTTTGGTCTACAGATATTTTGGTACAGATGTAAAGACATCTGTACCCATCCATCTTGTAGTTTAACATTCTTTTCGTCACGTGACTTTCATCCTTCCTCATTATATGTCCATACCAACTTAGTTTTCTTCCTCTCAATTTTTCAGTCACGGGTGCAACTTTCAAAGATCCCCTTACTCATTTCTCACCTTATCCATTCTTGTAACACCACACATCCATCTCAACATTCTCATCTCAGCTGAGTGGAGACGTTTGTAGTTTATCACTTTAGTGGCCCAACATTCGGACCCGTATAGCATGACTGGTCGTATGGCAGACTTATATATTTGACCTTTTAGTTTCAGTGGCATTAGTTTGACGCACGTCACACCGGTTACCTGTCTCCACTTTAGCCATGCTACATTTATTCTTCTCCTTACATACATATATACATATATACATAACTTCACGCCAGTTCCCTTGCGGGGTAGGCACGAACAACAGGGCGCCATTCAGGCTTATTCTTACTTCTCCTTATCCCTCTCTACATCACAATCACTCTGCAGTAGCGAACCAACTAACCAACCAATCAGATGAGATCTATCGATCTCATGAATAAAATGTTTTTATGAAAGCAATAAATCGCTAATCCTTTATTTTCTTTTATTCTCACCAAGAAATCTTTTGATTAATGTGAAAAGGTACATTATTGTACAGAACGTTTTTGGTTTAAACATAAATATCGTGGAAGACTGAAAGCTATTTCTTTTATATCATATTAAAGCTCTTCACTTACGTAATGTTCGGATATGTTTTCCTCAAAAAATGTTTCGTTTCAGGAATAAAAAATGTTCTGTATACATTTCTGTTCTCTGAAGTATTAATACATAGATTTAATAAAATTACTTACAACGTCATTATATTAATACGTGAAGCATAAACTTTGTATCCCATTTTACGAAAATTGCGCGGACGGAGGAGTATGAAATTTCGCACACTTATTTATATATATAAAAGAAAGTCGTGTTAGTTACACTATTAATAACTCAAGAACGGCTGTACCGATTTGGCTGAAAATTGGTGGGGACGTAGCTTAGAACCAGGAGACGGACCTAGGATACTTTTTATCCCGTTGGAACCAGTAGGTGGCGCTGAGATCGGGTTCTAGAATCCTCCTAATCACCTAGAGCGATTTTGGTGATTTTGTTTTTGTGTGTTTGAGTGGGTTCCCGGATGGTTTAGATTCTCAATTAGAACCGGTAGATAGCGCTGAGATCGGGTTCTAGAATCCTCCTAATCACCTAGAGCGATTTTGGTGATTTTGTTTTTGTGTGTTTGAGTGGGTTCCCGGATGGTTCAGATTCGCAATTAGAACCGGTAGGTGGCGCTGAGATCGGGTTCTAGAATCCTCCTAATCACCTAGAGCGATTTTGGTGATTTTGTTTTTGTGTGTTTGAGTGGGTTCCCGGATGGTTCAGATTCGGGATTGGGTCCTAGATTTTTATTTTTTCAGAACAGGACAACGTCTGCCGGGGCCGCTAGTAGTTTATACAAAGAAGGAGTGCATAATGCATTTTTTTTTATTATGCATAAAAAATACATTAACAAAAAAACATTACACACACTATCATGTATTTGACACACACACGTATATTTATGCTCTTTTATTTATTGTTGCCTTGGCGAAATCTGTGATTATGGAAGTATATTCTTTGACAACAGAACCTTAGTAATGTTCAAACTTATAATTTAAATTAATTATGGTCGAATTTCGACTAATGGGCGACCACTAGTATAATTATTACGTAATTACCTATACAACAATATACTAACAAATTAATTTTTATAAACAATCATTTACGCTAAAATATAATAGTTATTAATAAGTTAGTATGCCTATACGTCATATTATAGGATGAAATAATACCGGCTCTTTTATATATAAAAAAATATTCAAACAGAAATGTTTCCAATTAATATCGTCTCTGCGAGAACAAATTGTTTATTTGTAAAATGTGACTACAATTTTATAGCTAACTATATAACTATATGAATGTCAAAGAAGCAAGTGAGGTGTGTAAGAATAAGCCTAAATGGCGCTCTGTTGGTCGTGCCTACCCCGCAAGGGAACTGGCGTGAAGTTATGTTTGTATGTATATAACAGAAAAGTAGAAACTGGCAGAAGTCCTACCATTGTATATTTATATTATCTGTATATATTTAACAAGTGGCTGTGTCACGCTCACACTTAGAGTTCCTCTATAAAATGTAATACTTAAGTATTATTTTGTTGAATTAGAAATATTTAGAGCCGATTTTGTTACTGCTGCATGAGCGTGCAATGGGTACCATAGATACAATGAGCACTAGTGCTACTTATGTAATTTATCCTATCTACATTATCTCACGAACCACTAATCATTCCTGAAAGATGCAATCAGCTGTAAGACTGGAGTTATGAAACCTGGCACACGTTTAGATGTGTATGGCTACAAAAATGTAGCGTCGAATGTGAAAATTTTTTTTTTTTACGAAAAAGGACCTAAGAGTAAATATTCGAAATTAAAACTTAATTCTCTAATAAACGTTGCTATAAAAAGCTTGAAAAACCATATATAATAAACTACATTCTTTAATAAAACTAGAGTCGTATCAAAACTGGAATAAAGGCAAGGAAAGCGCTGTGCTGTAAAAAATTCAATACAAGCATTGTGCATCAGAGCTTTCAAAATGTTTGCAGGCGGATGCAGCGTTGATTTGCCTAAGGCGACACTTCCGCTATGCCATTGGAACGTCTGTTTGAAATTTAGTTTGCTGAAATTTATGTTTATTCTATGATACAATTTACGGAATGTTTTACTTTTTTTAACTACCGTGCAGGAACGGGGAAAGAATACAATTTCCTGCGGCCGGGCAGCCTGTCGTAAGAGGCGACAAAACAACCCACAGCCAGGTGGTAGGGCATTTGCCCGACTGGATGGCTACCACCCCTGGTCTAAAGTATGTTGCCATAACAACCTTGAGTTGTGTTCCGGCATTAGTGACCAGGTTCCAGTCTCCCCTAAGAGAGCAGCAGCGCATTTGTAGCACCTTTGGTGTTGCAAATGTCCATAGGTGATGGTAACCGCTTTCCATCAAGTGGGCCGTCGGCCTGTCCGCTGAACTCCTGCAATTAAAAAAAAAAACTTTTATTCATGAATGTTGAATTAATTAATAATTAATTCTCGTTTAGATTTTTATTTGTGGGTAGTTTAACGGAATACAATTTCCTTATATGATATGTTGACAATGTTGTCGTGGTGTCGTGTCGTTGTTGGGCGATATGTTGACGTAACATAATCATTCAATAATATAAAAAACAAGGATATGCCCGCGACTTCATCCACGCTTGAATTAAAAATTCCGCGGTATTTCCGGGACACAAAGTATCGCGGCGTTTAAAAAAACATGTAAGTTATCGTTTTAGTGGAAACTGTGTAGGATTAAGGTAATTTTTATGTATCCGCATAACTTCAAACTGCTCCCGGGAAAACTTCCGTGGGATTTCCGGGATAAAAATATCACAAATTTTATTAACCTTAAATTTGCCATTGATTAGTAAAAAAATTACCGGGGAATTCGATTTCTTTTTTAAATCTGGCCATTATAGATAATTCCCAGAAAAAATAGCGCAGAGTTAGAGAGAGTAATTCTAAGAATTAACTGTCGATCAGCAAAAACCGTATCGTAATCGACCCAGTAATTTTTTCGTGAATCCCGAACAAACACACAAACAGACTAGCAATCTAAAAAAATGCATCGTGTTGTCTATCGTTTATATAGTCTAGTATTCCAGTTATATTTTTTAATGTAGGTACAGACACGGCGTGTTTAGAATTTAATAATATTGTAGATAAATGGAAATTAAAATTTCTTTTCAGTTGAAAAATAATGTACATACATACATAACTTCACGTCAGTTTCCTTGCGGGGTAGGCACGAACAACAGAGCGCCATTCAGGCTTATTCTTACACACCTCACTTGCTTCTTTGACATTCATAACTCTTGTCATGCACGCTCGTCTGTTCTTAAGGCTCCTGACATCACCTTCTGCTAGTACACGATCAATTTAATCATGGAAGGTGTGTCGTGGCCTTCCACAACTATAATGTAGATTCATTTAATCATTTATATTATAAAGCTGAACAGGAATTTGGTACATAAAAAGTGTAATAATACACCATATGTACGTAGCATAAAGAAATTATTAATGGTATATTTTGACACTGAATTTCTATTCAGTGTCAAAATATACCATTATTCCAAAAAATCTCAATATTTTTTGGAATTGGCAATGAGAATTTTTAGTTGGGAAAATGGATTTGTTTGCCTAGGATCCGTATCCAAAGCAAATATGAGAAGTATACAAAGCATCGTAGGATACGTATCCAGAGATATTAGTTAGAATGGGGTGACAATTTAATAAATCTGTTTTATTTTTAACACAAAAAAAGAAGAAAAGTTCCATCGAGATATAAATCATTCAAGGGGATGTATATATAGGTTGTCCTCAACAATTAATTAAGACGTTAGTTACTACCAAGGGGATATCACTGGAGTAATTAGTAAAATGGGACTTATGAAATAAATATCTATCTGAGAAAGCTTGCGTAAGCAATTTTGGAACACGCTTGGGATTTTGGGAAAGTTCCTCTTATATAGATAAAGTTAATAAAACACAATGTTCGCTTGTCGGCCAATAACGTTACACAATTTATTCAGACTGTATTAGATACCATAATAAAGGCTAAGATTATGCTAGAGATCATAATTATTTAGTGTATGTCATAAGTACAAATTATTTTCTATCAAGATGTACTAAAATGATTGGGAGTATCTGTTAGTGATTTCAAAATAAATGCCAAAATTTAATGTAGGCCTCCTATTTTTTTAGCGCCTTCTCCTCTATCATTGGCCAAGACAGAGGTTCTTGTTTGTCTTTTTTATATCTTGTATTTTTATTTTCGTCTCAAAAGAATTTACATTTTTTGCTTATATTTGTAGACAAAATAATTGTACACAGTTGGGATGTGTTGGTTGTGGTTGGCTAGAGTTGGGTGTTGGTTAAGAAAAGAATTTGGGAGATTGTTGTTTGTTTGGATATGATAGTTGGATAGGATTGGTAGGGTATTGTATTTTATTTATTTCTTATGTTCTATTACAAATATTAGGTGTATGTTTACAAATTTTTATATCAATTTACTTATCTAGTTTTAGCTCTATTTGCCAAGAATTGCATTTCAGTAAGCCTCCTATTATAAAGAAAGTATTATGACTGGCGACTACGGTTAGTTAGATAATAAGGGGTAGCTTGTTATGTATCAAGCATGAGATAGCTGTGTGTCGAGATTCATTTAAATCCATTTAGTACTTTTCACGTGATGCTCTAACAAACGGAGAGATAGATAACATTTTTGCAAAATCTCATTTTTAAATTCATTGGGCAAACTCGACGGCTGTACAGATTACAGATAAAAATAATGAAAATGAAATTTTTCCGATGTCAAATTATAAAAAGTCAGCCGAGTGCCATGTGGCCTACGTAGTAACACCGAAGGGCTGCGTAGAGCTCATGTTTATCCACCCTCAAAAATAATAATGATGCTCAAAACATATTTAGTTAAAAGTTTCCTGCGATTTAAACCTTTGTTATACTAATAAAATTGGTTCGAAATGGACTCATCGTATTGTTTTGTGAACATTGCTCGTATCTCTCGTGAACCAAATGGAATTGACAAGTATGTGGGACCCCAGGGTGCTCTGTATTCTGATTGAAATAATTAAAATTTAAAACCTTTCAAAGCTTGAATTATTTACGGAATACGTAAATATATTTTGACTTTTGGACTGTTTTGTAGGTTATGTAAATTGGAGTTCTCTAAGCGTCTTCCTTCAAAATATTTCCAGGAAAAAGCACCTAATGTTCATTTTTTGAGGTAAGAAGTAATTAAAAACAATTCAATGTTCAACCTGGTTATCTCTTTCTTTAATTAATATCCAGCTTTTACGGCCATTTGATCGTAAGCGATATTTGGACCTAAGTATATTTTTTGCTGCAAAAGGTATTATAAACTATTATACTGTTTGAAGATTTTCAGTTTTTGATTCAATAGGGTCTAATCTAACTAAAACTGAAAGTCTTCAAACAAAATAATACTTTAAAATAGCTTTTGCAACAAAAATATATACTTAGATCCAAATGTCGCCTATTACAAAATGGCGGTGAAGGCCCGATATGTCTTAGCACGGTTTATGTATTTAGCTATTATAGTGGAAGTATTCACGAGTATGAAATTTTTAGAATAATGAAGTTCCCTCTAGACCCCTGAAGACCCCTCTAACATCCCAATTTAGCCCCACTAAATTATAGATCTTTAAACAACGTGAAATAACGGAGTGCTTGTAGCAGAATCAAAAAGTACATTTCACTAAAAGCTGGTGATTTTCCACTCAAGGTAGATGTCAAATGTTACAATAAATACTAGCAATATTTACATAGCAAAAAATAGGTGTCAAAAGAACATATTATTGTTTTACATACATACATACATACATACATAACTTCACGCCAGTTTCCTTGCGGGGTAGGCACGAACAACAGAGCGCCATTTAGGCTTATTCTTACACACCTCACTTGTTATTGTTTTACTTTTAAATATCTCATCATAGAATTTAAAAGTAAAACAATTCATATTAATTATTGTTAAAACAATTATTATTATTAATACGTGATTTAACTCCTTTAATTTGTAACGAATTGTGAAATTATAAAATCAATCAGGTGACGTCGTTTTGTAATTCTTTCTTAAACAACAAAGCAACTATTTTTCACTAGTAATGTATGCATTCAAAATAAAACTAGACACCAAAATATGGTGGGCCTTCAAGGTCAAATCCTAAACTGCACGCACGACAGAGCGAAAAACACTCAAAAGTTTGAGCCCGATTTTGAGGGAAAACAAAGTGGTGCATTATATATATAAAAAAAATCAATTACCCTTGTCGGGAATCGAATCGGGGGATTAAAAAAAATACATGGGAAAGGGTTGTTTTTGAACAAAATGTTTTATTTTCTACGTTTATCAAATCTTACCTCATTTTATTCCACATGGATCTGATGAAAATTATTCTATATTAGGCATCTATAAATCAATATTCGAAACGCACGTTATTTTACCCCAATCAATCAAATCAGTCAATAGGTAAACCTAAATGAGGTGCAGTCAAATGACCGGCGCAATTTGATGTTTAATTGATGGTTTACTTTTTGACATTCCTTTATAGAAATTGATTCATACCAGCCACACTCTAATGTAGTATGTGTTTATTTTTTCAAAACCAGCCGGTTCGATTCCTGCCAAGGGTAATTGATTTTTTTTTTAGTTTTCGTCAAAATCAACGTCGAGACTCTTATGAGTGTTTTTCTCTATTTAGCATAGTTTAGAATTAGGCCCTGAAAGCCCACTAGAAAATTTCACTTGTATATTCTTATCAAGAGTACATACGTTATAAAAACATTCCTGTACCCCATTTGAATTACGTCAGAATACAATTTTCTTATGTGTGACAATTTTTTCTTTCTTTGACGGCCTCTGTGGTTGAGCGGGCTAAGCCTTTGCCGGCGTGCCTCACTGCAACGCAGAGGCTCCGGTTTCGATTTCTGGTGTAGTAAATTTCGGAAACGTATTTTCTCCGTTATTTACTATGGTCTGGGTGACTGGGATCGGTCCCAGAGAAGTCCGTTGTATATTACCCATAACACAGGCGTAACATGCTTAATTTGTGGGTATACAATATGTGCGTTTGTCTGCCGATTGTATGTCTTTGTAGACCACGGGCCATAAAAATGGCCCGGACTTTTGGAGGACTTGCGTGGGGCCATGGGAAGGCCAACACGTAGAGGCCCTTTGACAAATTTAATGTAAATGTGGCGTCACACTGGTCGGCGATTATCCCTATCTACACCATATAGTAATGCACCCAAGGACCAGCCCCGGCCAGTGTAGGAGTGTTGTGGGAAATGAAGACAAAAAGTACCGGGCTATTGGGGTGAACTGCTAGTGGTACTAGAGGTCTGGGAATATGGGGACTATGGCGTATGCCTGTTGCAATGTTCAGGGAACATGGAAAAATGGGCAGACGGTGTCTCGCCACTCCCTGCATGGGCCCCAAAAAATGCCATAAAGACAGGGGCAACATGGGTGTGAGTGGCTAAGGGGTGTAGAGAGGTGGGCTGCAGGTTCACCGAAGCTACTTCTGACGTGATGCCATTTATCACTTCCACCCCTGGAGCTTGAGTCTTAACTCGAGCGATCTCCACTCCGTGCCGGCTGGCTAAGGAAGTACGTAGTTGGGGGCCTTGTCTTGGCCCCCGGAGTCAGGTACGAGATGTCGCTGCTCAGCCCCCCTGCGGGATGTCGTTGTAAATACCGTTGCCGATTGTTATTATTATTAATTTTAAATAATATTAAGACATACCATTTGTAACAAAAGCTTACACTCACAGTCAACTATTTACATAATTCGTCCCCTATCTGTGTGGGCAAAGTGAATGAGATTTCAGGGTCTCCCGGGTACTCAAGAACAACAATAGACCGGAATCGGACAAAGGATCGACATTCCGTTATTATGAGATCATAATTAATGATACTAATGCTTATCTTATTTTGTATTGGGCTCTGAGAGAATTTCCGCTTCTTAAGTATCTGAAAGAGATATTATGAAAGGAATTAGGGAGATAAAAACATGATGAAATTTCCGCCGGAATTTAAAGGGTGATGTTTTAAATAATATTTACAATATTTTAAGTTTAACAATTCAAATTCGAATTTAAAAGTTTTTATTCAAAATAAGTACCACTGGAGTTAAAATTTAATTGTACTTCCTAGTCTATTTACACTTTGTCGCAACGTATTATTGCTGTTGTATGAGTTGTTGCAATAGTTTTCTGTAGGTTGCTTTTTGCCTGAATATTCTTCAAAGCATCTAAGATTTGATCGTGGTAAATGTACCACGGCGGCGGCTTACCCGCACCAACTTATGTGGGATATTGATTGTTTTTAAGCAAGTTAATATATTGCAGCGAATATAGCCCCGTGTCTTAATTTTAATAAAAAAATCTAATAAGAAATCTTGTTAAAAATTTTAACATCTGTATAATGTTACTGATCACGATTATGGAAACTGAAAAAAACCTAATTCTGTTTAGCAACTTATGGAATGGTACACCTATTATCCAAATTTCATCCATATAGAGACCCTGTAGGTTTTGTAATAGCCGTGAGATACATATACAGATGGACAAATGGACAGACAGTTCCTTTTTTGCTAAAGAGGCTAACGGAACCCTAAAAATCTATTACAAAAATATATCGAGCTCATCAAGCCTCGAAATTATGTGGCTTTTTGTCTCGGGATCATATATCACCGCCTACATCCACTATCGGGACTTTCAGACCAGAAACAATATTTAAAAGCTTGAGGGCATAATAAGTTTAAACAGGAAGGTCACTGTTTGTGTTTAAAATTTCATTGAAAGTTCTAACACATTTTGGAACTACCGAGAAGGATATAATCAACGGGACGAGCAGAAAATTACTGAAGTTCAGTTTAGTATAAAAGGAAAACGTAGGAGCCTATATAGGTAATGCGGTTACGTTTGAAAATTAGTGTAAGTATCAAAATAATCGAGAGGTGAAAGTGACCTATTTAAGCACCAGATGGTTTGGCGCACGAGCGTATCGAGGACGCTAATAATTCGCATGCCTAAATAGGCCTTTCACTCGAGATTAACATTGCTTTTCATTTCGAGTATGAGGAAAGTAAATTAAAACTGATTAGTTAAATAAACAAGTACTTCTCTAATGAAATCAGGCGTTAAATCCATATCGAAATCTGATGAAACGTCATCACGTACGTCACATATGAAACGTCAAGCATTTTTTCTTTCTGTTACATTCACCTGCCAGTATTTTTTTTTGGCACTGATGATAGTATAAAATGATGTTACAAAATTGTTGATATTTTTTTATTACAATTTACGCTGCGATTTAACAATGGCTGTAAAAAAAGTTGGGACATGAGTCGCATGTATCTATTTATGGTTTGCATAGGTTTCTAATTTTTTTACCAGCACTATAATCGTTTCCCAGGGACGAAAAATGCTGTTTTCATCCCTGTGATTAGACAACTCTAAGCGTACTTTTAGAATATAAGAAATGAAAAGTTATTATGTTTCGTTATATATCCATATGTAATTAAATCAAGAATGATACGAGAGGCTGGAAAAACCAAAACATTAATTAATAAGAATACGTAAGAAAACAAAGTGTGTTACTTCTTTTTATTTATACGATGAAGAGTATTGTGCGCGGGGAATACGCAGGTAAAAAAACCCCGGTTATTACGTACACACGAAGCCGCTGAAGATAATAGTATAATTTGTTGCCTTCAGTTGTTGTGTAAATGTTTGTCGAATAACAAAACTAAATACATACATACATACATAACTTCACGCCAGTTCCCTTGCGGGGTAGGCACGAACGACAGAGCGCCATTTAGGCTTATTCTTACACATGAATGTCAAAGAAGCAAGTGAGGTCACTTGCTTCTTTGACATTCATAACTCTTGTCATGCACGCTCGTCTGTTATTAAGGCTCCTGACATCACCTTCCGCTAGTACACGATCAATTTGATCATGGAAGGTGTGTCGTGGCCTTCCACGACTTCTGCATCCATCCACTTTTGCATTGTATATCTGTTTAGTCATTCTTTCATCATGCATTCTTTCCACATGCCCGAACCACCGGAGCATTCCTTTTCTTACCTTACAAAACTAAATACATTAATTAAATACACTCACCCAAACCCCATCGACTAAGAACGTCCACCTTGGCTTCTCAGACGCAGATATCACACATGCACGCAATTTGAAACGCTCTTAACCAATCATTCAAACAATAAAAATTACTTTTCAGGGCAGCTGCAATTTAGTTTGTTTCAACAATTCACTGCACTTGCCAAATATCTTAATATTTCTTACATGTGTCTTTTTAACACCACAAACGAATCCGACGACAAAATGGTGACGTGTTCCAAGTTGTAAGGGGAAATTGGGGAGACAGAGATAGATATACATGCATACTATTATACAAAAGGAGAAGGAATATGTATGTATCAAGAACGTGTATTGAGGTATGAACAAGAGATGGCGATACCATGACTTGACTTGACTTTTTCAATACAAAGGTGGCTGGTAGGTGCTGTAACGTCTAACTTCTTTAGTCGTTAATATATTGTTATTATTATTTTTTTATTGCAGGAGTTCAGCAGACAGGCAGACGGCCCACTAGATGGAAAGCGGTTACCATCGCCTATGGACATTTGCAACAACATACAAATGCGCTGCTGCTCTCTTAAAGGAGACTGGAACCTGGTCACTAATGCCGGAACACAACACAAGGTTGTTATGGCGGCATACTCTAGACCAGGGGTGGTCGCCATCCAGTCGAGCAAATACTCTACCACCTGGCTGTGGGTTGTTTAGTCGCCTCTTACGACAGGCCGCCGGGTTGCAGGAAATTGTATTCTTTCTCCGTTCCTGCACGGATATAAATAGAAAACTAAATAATTTCGAATTTAAAATTATAGAATGCCTCCCAAAGCAAACGATAGCATTAATGTGTCGGCCTGAAAGCGGAACACATCCCTTGTAAATTGTCTTGGAAAACAATATAAACTTACATCTTGGACCAGTTTCTCATTTATTGCAAGATTTCGGTCCCGGTCTCTCGGTCAAGACTCTAACCCGACTGGCCGTTATAATACTACATACAGGTTGAGATCAGGTCATTAAAAGTATTAAGAGTTTTAACTGTTAATAGCAAAAATTAAGTGCCAGACCTCAAAACAATGGGATTACTTTGAGGACCGGAACAAACTTAGCCTCAAACCTATCGAATATTTTCGTTTGTTATACAAATTATTAACTAAAAGTTTGCTGGGAGTTTCCTTTTGATATTTCTTCCTCTCCAAGCCCATTACGTTTTGCGAAACGGCAGTAAAATTAGATCACATTCCCAAGAGTAAGAAAAATAAATTTAAATAATTGTAAGGAGTTTCCTTACCATGATTTATTAGTTAAAGGTAAACAAAATAAGCAACATTATCCATAGACTTCTGACATGTGAATGATCACGTTTTCTCCCAAGAGTAAGAAAAATAAATTTAAATAATTGTAAGGAGTTTCCTTACCATGATTTATTAGTTAAAGGTAAATAAAATAAGCAACATTATCCATAGATTTCTGACATGTGAATGATCACGCAGTGTCTAAGGTTTTTTTTTTTGTTTTTTTTTCCTTCTTCTTTAGCCCGGGCGAACGAGATATGCCCGAGTCTACTACTATTGTGTTTCTACTAATTGAGTGTCTAAGGTTGGCGTGCATAGACATTTAATT
Source organism: Dendrolimus kikuchii (assembly GCA_019925095.2). Lineage (NCBI taxonomy): Eukaryota > Metazoa > Arthropoda > Insecta > Lepidoptera > Lasiocampidae > Dendrolimus > Dendrolimus kikuchii. The sequence continues at coordinate 20,346,985 of CM034395.1, read as the reverse complement.
GACGGTTAAAATAAAATAAAATTCACTGTTTAGCCATATATTTTTAGCGATTATTTTATTTCGCTTAAACGTCTATGCACATCAACCTAAAAGTCTATCTAAAAATGACTGCGTAACTAAGTTTTTATTTATATATAATACTCTATATATATAATATACACATGTATTTTTTTAAATACATATGTGTATATTTGGAATGTTGAGCCCGGTGCTGCTATTCTTCTTGATATGGCTACATATATGTGTCTTACTACTTCAAATATTTTGGTACATTACACACATAACTTGAAGGACATTAAAAATTAGATACCAAAATATAAAAAGTTTTAAATTAATCTAAACCCACAATTTAATTGTGCTTTTATGCAAAACTTGATGCACTAAAAAACAACCAACGTATAGGTCTGATCTGTCTGTTACCATTAAAGTTTAATGGCCGGTTCTTATATCTGATTAGTCATGTACTAGATTTACCATCGATAAAAGCTTGACATTATTTGTATAGAGCTTATATAGGTACATTCCAAATTTTCACCCATAGTAAGACAAATACATATTTATTAACATAATGAAACCGGCCGTAAGGGACCTATACTCAGATATTTGTTTTATGGATTTGATCATATATTTTTTTCATGATTTGATGTACTTTATTTCATAAAAATCTAAATCAGAAAACTATGCAACTATCTCTATATTAGTGGCACTCATTAGAAATTTTCTGACATCAATTTATATTTTCGAATTAGAAGAAAACTGTCAGATACAAAGTAAAAGTAATTTGTCATTTTTTAACTATAATAATTTTGTTGGGATACGCAGTTTCGTAAGCAAAACAAATAGTTAGTCATTAATTTTGATTTTGAGAATTTCCTCGTTACCATATAGAAAAATATAATTATATTTTTTTTTTATTGCAGGAGTTCAGCAGACAGACAGACGGCCCACTTGATGGAAAACGGTTACTATCGCCTATGGACATTTGCAACACCAAAGGTGCTACAAATAAATGCACTGCTGCTCTCTTAAAGGAGACTAGAACCCGGTCACTAATGCCGGAACACAACACAAGGTTGTTATAGCGGCATACTCTAGACCAGGGGTGGTCGCCATCCAGTCGAGCGAATACCCTACCACCTGACTGTGGGTTGTTTAGTCGCCTCTTACGACAGGCCGCCAGGCCGCAGGAAATTGTATTCTTTCTCCGTTCCTGCACGAATAGTTAGTATAGTATAGTTATAGTACAGTATACAATTATACTGTAGAAATTTATAAATAATCTAATAAAATAAAAGAAAACTTAATTTACTTGTATTGTATTCTATCTGTAGTCTCTCAAGACTAGAAGTAGAATACTGAGCCTAGATCACCGTCTTCTATGGGTAAGGTGCCCAGAAGGCTGGCTACGTTTCCTCGCTGGATTGTCATAATGATCCGTTGCCCGAGGCAGGCACCGGCCCTCTGATCAATTGAAGAATCAATGAATCGTTTTGATAAATTTTGGTAGAGGCTCCTGGCCTCAGGACCCCACGGTCCAAGCGTCTCAACAGGAAACGGCACAAACATATAACTCTCACGGAGGGTTGCATATTTGCGCCGCCTGAGTGATTCAGCTCTTTCCGCCGCCGAACCGGCTGATCTAGACAATTATACTTAACTAGATAAAATTAGGTTATTTTGACTCTTGTCAAAACAAAAGGATAGTATTTTTATATCTCCATACCATGTTAAGAAGTCTTTGAAGTAGACATTGCAGACGTAAAAATTACAATATAAAAGAAATCATTTCACAAATTGTACGACACAATAGAAGAAACAAAACTGGTATTTGTATGCGGATTTCTTGACACGAGCAATTGGTTCTGTTATTTACAACAGATTGAGCGCTCAGTGAACATTCTTCTGTTGATAGTACTATAGAAAATACTTGGTACTGTTGTATGGAAAAAGCATCAATAACATTAAAAAAAAATATTATTTGCGTAATCGTAATGTTAAATTCCACGTGGTGGTAGTGAAAGTAATATAGAATAACAGATAGATAGATAATTCTTTATTGTACACCATTACAAAAGACTTATAGCCTAAAAATATTTTAAACAGGCGGACTCGGCACTTACCGGATCCAATTCTGAATTTAAACCATCCCGGGACCCAGTCAAATACACACAAAACATTTCATCAAAATCATGGAACCCGATTATAGCACCATCTACCGCACCCAATTGTGAATTGAAACTTTCCGGCATCCACTCAAACACACAAAAAATAAACTAAAGCGTGGGTGACGTGAGCTGTCAATTACGGAAGAAAGCGAAGTTCCAACCCTAACTTATTTAAAAATTGTTCATAATATTTTCTTACGTTTCGCGACTTGTATACATAATAAATTACCGCGCTTAAAACCCTTAAAACGTAGTTTTATTATATATTGTTTCTCAGAATTTTTCGATGTGTTCATAGTTATTTTGCTATTTGGGATAGAGACAAATCCAACAAACTAATATTATAAAAATCGTTCTAGCCATTCTTGAGTTATAAATACTAACTTGTCACCACCGTCAGTTTTAAAAATCTATTAATCCCTGCCAAGGGTTGCCTTGAAGAGATCGCTTTTTAGCGATAAGGCCGCCCGTTGTACTATGTTTTGTATTTTTCTACTTCTGTTTATATACTTGCGCTTTAGTGTACAATAAAGAGTTACCTTACCTTACCCTTACCTAACCTAACTTTGTTTTATGTATATAGATGTATACAATAAGAGGTCTCGTTGCTAAAAAGCGGTCTCTTCTAGACAATTCGTGGCAAGAATGAAACAGATTGAATATGTCGAAGATGGTTTACCTATTATACGATAAGTATACAATACAATAATAATGATAAAATATATACTTTGACTTTGAAAGCGAGATTCTATGGACGTTTGTCTGTTTCACTCTTCAGAGTCCTGGAAACGAAATAAAATTAATTTCCATTTTATTTAGCACCAACTTTATAAATATATAAAAAAAAGTAAGTCAGTATTCAATTATTGTAGACAAAATTATTGATTGTATGTTTTGTTATTTATCACGTGTTGTATATTTAGAAAATTTATTTCAAACACGCCGTAATAGTATACCTAAAAAATTTGACAAACGGACGAAAATTATGCTTGTGTTCTCGATAACATACAGCGGATGACTTGTGGTTGATCACACACACCCAGACCAGGGAACCTAACCTAAATTTTGTCCGGGAATCGAATCAGGAGTTTGCATTTCAGTGAACTAGGTGCGACAAGGTTAAGACCGCTAGACCCAAAATAGGTCGTTAAAATAATTTTGTCTTTAAGTTAACCGTCCCTTTATCATTTAGAGTGCTGCTGTTACTCCATAAACATCATAAAACATGTTCTAACCCTTTAAACATTCATTCAAAGACTGACCTGTTGAATAATTATTTACATGTTACAAACTTGGTTTGTAATGTAAATTTTACTTTAAAATCAACACTCAAATGACCAGTCCGGTAGAAACTTGGTGGGTTGTATTTATCGCCCTCCGAATTACGTCTAACGAGGGTATACGAAACAAGTCCATAATGGCTAAGCAAATCTGTTTCTGATTTTGCAACTTAATGGGATTGATTGCCTACGAAAACGCTTGTGGATATTATTTGAGTACCATTATTTGTTGGTATTTGAAATGCTGAGCAATTTAATTAAACGACTATTGCTTTCGAGTCGGTATTGCTAGTATATGAAGTTAGAATCATAGCTCATTAGATCGGATCAGGACGAAGATCGGGGTCTACAAGACTTATCTCCGCTCGAGGCTGACCTACGCAACTCCGGCGTGGTATGCGCTGTATTCGGCTACCAGGAAGAAGCTGATGGTAATGTCAGCGCGTCGGATGTCTGACCGTGCCGACAATGGTCGCCACACACACCTCCATGGGATTGCTCCCCTGCACGCGCGTCCACTCGAAAACGAAGTCCCACGCTGGCTACCGGCCCCCGTGACCTCATTCGCCGGCATCATGGCACTGTATGAGAGGTCGCGAAAATTTCCTCAATGCCACTGAAAGGCCATCAGATGCCACAGATGGCCACCTAAAGCCTGAGATGGCCATCGGATGCTGTAAACTGGCCAACCATACCGTAGACGGAGCCAACGCGAAGCCCGTAATGGCCTCCGAACGCCACAGATTGGCCGACACTCTATATGTCAGGCGGCTCCCGTTTCCCGTCACCGGGCGGTAGTAGCCCCCGTGAATTCTATCCGGGGCAAAGAGCGAAAGCTCGAGGCCTCTTACCGGCTCTCCCATTACTAGAAAGAGACGATGACCCTCCTAAGTAAGACCGGATCGCCTCGCAAGTAAGCTGCCATCAATGCGGGATGTCCTCACGCGATCTTTTCACATGACTTTATAGATACACTGCACCATATTCGTATCCGTGACACGCCGCTCTTGCTTAATACATAACTACAATCCTAGTGTTACTGCCGTATGAAAGATGAAAAATATAATGGTGTTGTAGGGTATATCCCAATCTCAAATGTTTTCCCTGAAATGTTTTGTTTGGAGTCATCAAAGTTTGAGGTACGTATAGAATTATGAATCTGGGATGTTAAAATTCAATCCAAGCACTAAAACATATCTAACAATGATGACAGTCTGTATTTATTACTTTAAGCTTTAATAATATAAATTCATCAAATTAGCGAAATTTCCAAAACTCAACTCCTAATTTTTTATGTACTACGAATAAATATTTATTCAGATTTCGGAGAATGAGATCACTGCGAGCACATGGATAGCAATAGTTATGACATAAAATAAATAGTCTAACGTTTATATTTTACAATTTCTGGCTACTGATGAAATTAGCTTATTTTTTATGTTTGCTTCTAGGTAAACCGGCAAACGGGTCCACTTGATGGCAAGTGGCTACCGTCGTCTATGGACATCTGCAACACTAAGGGAGCCGATGCGTTGCCTGCCTCGTTGAGACTTTAAATATATGTTTACGCCCTTTTTGAAGAGGCCCATATTGTAGCGCTCTGGGTAATCAGCGGGAGGGAGCTCATTCCACAGCTTGCTCACGTAAGGCATAAAGAAGCGACCACGTACAGTGGATAACTTCCAGGTGTCAAGGAAGTGTGGATGAACTCCCAGTCGCCGGCGAGCATTGCGTTGGTAAAATGGCGACATAGACACCAAACCAAATAGTTCCCCAGAACACTCCCCATTGTACAGACGGTAGAACACGCTTAAAGCTTATACCTAATTTAAGAACAAAAACAAATTACTTTTAGGAACGTCAAAGCTTGCGGGCTGAAATGAAATTTTTAATTAATTAATCAAATATAAATAAAACTTAAAATGTTTTTTCTATAATAAAATTAATCAACTGAAAAGTAAATAAATTATTTCTTATTCGTCTGCCATTACTGTTTCTATTTTCATTAATATTTTCTTGCTTGCTGTAATTCATTCTTATAATTGACATATTTTTATTGCTAAAATCTCACGAAGATAAAAGCAGCGGACATTCGGCATCTCTTCAGAACTCTTCAATGTTTTAGTCCAACACGCACTTGGCCGATTTTGTTATATTATTGAAAAAGATTCATACATTACTGTTATCAGCAGCGTCTGAGGCGATGCCAACATTAATGTTTACATTCGTGCATTACTATTGCAGCCATTTATTTCCTGACTTCTGTTTATAATATACAACGAATAAATTCATAAAGAAAACGTTTTACTTATCCATCTACAAGGATAATAAACATTCATAAATTTCCCATAATGGTTGTTCTTAAAGTGGGATCTTGACGAATACTTTATTCCTAGTATTGAACAGCGTGATTAGCGTAAGGGTAGATAGATACCTCATGTTGTAAATTGTATTTATAGAATCTAATAATATTACTTTTTGATAGAGAACATTCTGGATTCACCTTGTAGGGGCTATATGTAGCGAAGCGTATGGCGAGTGACGACATTTTCGTAGCAGAGTTTGTGGGACCAAAGGAAGACCCTGCCTCCGTGCTTATCTTGAACTTTGCGTGGAGCGGAAAACGCGAGTTCCAGCAATGGAAGGTGTTAAAAACATAAAGTCAGTACTAGCGTTATTGAAACTATAATACAGTCTTTACAACTTCTCAGCCACTAACATCCATGTTGCCCCTCGCTGTTATTTTACAGCATTTTTTGGGGGGCCCATGGGCCCCACTAATGAGTAGCAGAGATCGTTGTATTAGAACATTACGATGGCCAAACGCCATCCTCAGCTGCATTAGCAGTTCGTCTCAATAGCATAATCTTTTTGGTTTACTTTCTATGTGGAGCATATATTGTTAATCCTCGGCCAGTGTCAGGACAGATTTAGACGGCTTTCTGTATGTTGGCCATTCCATGGCCCTGTGTAGGCATCCTAAAAGGCCGGGCCATTTTCAAAGACTATTAGGTTAATTTTTTTATTGTGAAGCACCTAATGGAAGGTGGTTACAATCGTCTATAGATGTTTGCAACACCAGGATCGAAGCCAATGTGTTGCCAGCCTTTAAGATGAGATAGAGATGAAGGAGTAGGGAAGAGATGGGACAGGAGAAAGTTGCACATCGGAACATTCACTCTCCGCACGAAACACCATTGGCTCATGACTAACAGGTTCAAGTCGATATTCTGTGAGAGCTTGGAATCACTACAACCGAACCGACTCTTAATCAAGATAATGATTCCAGCATCACAGGACCACGTCAAAAAAGCACCGTAATATTATGAACATCACATCCAAAATTTGTCTAAGCAGTGGATGATCTCCGGCCTACATTCTAAAACTACGTCATTGCAATAACGCGTGTACCTTAGTCAGTAAGCTCCAAAGACTTCTGAATTCAATTGATATCAATGCTCAACATAAAACTGACAAAATAACATACTTTCCTTAGTAAAGTGTTTCGGGATCACGAACTTTGGCGGACCTTTTTCCAAAGTTCGCATCGTAGCATATTGGCTACCATCCAAAATCCTACTCTGTTTATATGAAGGTTTGTTTACCGTTACTAAATGAGATCAACCGGGTGACGGATGTTGTCATGGTTAGGTTACTTGTCAGATGGGTATTTCCATCGTTAGATCTGATGTTTCTGTTCGAATTGAAGACAGACGAGACGGAGTTAGAGACGAAAAACTGATTAGATTTTAAACAGTCGTGGCATACGGGTGCGTATGATATTACTTTGTTGTTTATTTGGTTCTGAGAACTGTTTAAATTATACAAGATATTTTGTAGGTTCGTCTTTGATAAATCATATGATCTAAAGCGATGATGTGGTCGAGGGTGCAGCGCGCTTATCTAGAAGTAGTCACCTATTCACACGTGGCTTCAGATGTATTGGGGAACACATTGATAATACATTTCACGTTTCAGCAGTTCGTAAATATGGATGTAAAGCGGTTTGTTTGCATAAGCAATAGCAATATAACTTCGGTAGACACATTGTGGCAGTATGATTTAACAACCTACAGGCTTCGCCTATAATGGTGGCACTAAAAAAACACTGTAAAAACACCAATTTTCTGATATTTCCTAAATTTAGTTCATCTCATCGCTCACTATCGGCTGATCGTTCATCCCCACTTTTTAAGCCACTAACCTCGTGTACGCGACGGTTTCTCTTGCGCACCGCTTTTGAACTAGCTCCCAGCAGAGGTGTTCCCTTAGCACTAACCGTATGGGGTGTTTTTTTAAATGGTGACATTAAATTTCTTCAAGGCCGGTAGCAAGTTGGTAGCACTTCTAGTGTCGCAATTTTCCATAGACGACGGTAACCACTTCCCATTAGGTGGGCCGTTAGCCTCTACTCCAGCAATAAAAATAAAAAATTGTTGTTGCGGCGCTGAATTTGATGATAAGCGAACTGCGTCAAATTGAGAGAAAAAAAGAATGGGACAATTTAGAAGAGTAGTGGGAAGAAAGAGCACGCACGTACCTGTTTGATGAAGCAATGGACAACAGTGGCTCCTCTGCTTCTTAGTGTACTGCACTGGTCACTAATACTGGTCACTTGATGTGTAGTTTATTTTTATAATGTATTTAAATACATACATACATAACTTCACGCCAGTTCCCTTGCGGGGTAGGCACGAACAACAGGGTGCCATTCAGGCTTATTCTTACACACCTCACTTGCTTCTTTGACGTTCATAACTCTTGTCATGCACTCTCGTCTGTTCTTAAGTATTACATAGTATTAAAATTTGTCTGTATTTAAATAGTAGGTTTAAATTATTTATATTACTTTATATCGTATAATTATTTATTTAAATTTACATGGGGAACGGTCGCGTGATTATTTATTTCAATATATTTTATTTATTTTACATTATAATATTTACAAGGCGAAGCGGTTTATTTTATCTACTTGACAAGACAATGAATGACTGACGAAACACGCCGCCAGATTTAAATAAAGAATTTAAATTTAGATAATGGTAAGGCTAAAAGCACGGCATCATCCGCATAAAGCAAGGTGCTTACAACTAGATCACTCATCCGACCCCAACATCCATCAATCTTATTCTCTGGAGACAATCGTCCAGATATAGGATGAACAGCAAAGCCAACAGCACGCAGCCCTGGCGGACGCCAATATTGACGTCAAAGCAGGGCGACAGGCTGCCTTCCACTCGCACGCATGCCATACAGTCCTCGTAAGTGGACTGCACAGCACGCATCAATTGGCCATTAATCCCATATCCGGGCAATATGTCCCAGAGGTCCTTCCGCACAACCCTGTCAAATGCTTTCTCTAGATCCACAAAACCGCAGAAAACCTTCCGGCCCATAGCCAGCTGCTTCTCTAGCTAAATTTAAGAGAAGTTTAGTTTGTATTGGACGGAAGAAGGTTGCTTGGCGCTACCAATTTAGCTGTCTCAGTATACTGCGATGTCTGTGTACTTTCTTTCCCTGTGCCCCTTTTTAATTCCTTTTACAATCCGCGGGTATTAGATGAAACGTGCTAGCTGCAACCTCTGCCTTTAGCTTTTCTACATATAATAATTATAGTAACAGAAAACTGTACGACGGATCGGCAAAAAACATGTTTTTGCTTATTATAAAAGGGTTATCATCTGTTTTGTTTATCTACTATCAATCAATGAATCAATAACTCTTTATTGTACACCAATACAAAAAGAACTTCAGACTAAAACGATGTCCCATTATGCAAAAAGGGCGGTCTGATCACTAAAAAGCGATCTCTTTCAGACACCCCCAGGAATGAATTGAGATTATAATGACGATGGTGATATACATAATACATAGTACGATTTTTACGATGTTATAAATATTAAATAGATATATACTTAACATACATAACATACAAATATATATCTACAAAAAAATGTAAATGTTTATACATAAATATATGTACCGTGTTTTCATACAATAAATTACTTGATTTGAAAAACATAGACAGAAGTAGTTGTTTTGTAGATTATCGTCGAAAATCCATGTGCCTTCACTCCCCGTCGCAGTCTATTACCTTCGCACCTTAACACCCAAATTGAGAACGACACGCTTCGGTACATCGTAAAATGATTCTATCCAAATTTCATTTTACAAAGCCGTAAAAACGATAAAAGGTACACTTTACATAAATTTGATTTAACCGATTTCAATATTTACGATATATTTTAAAAGAAATTTTTGTAACACACATTTTACGATAATATACTGAAAGCTAAATAATAAAATCGAATTCTGAAGTGTCAGGCTAAAATAATTATAAGCTAAAACACGATTTATTTAGATTAAAAATTTATCTTTAGACGTTTAATCTACTTAATTGGTATTTTACTTAAATTCATATCAGTTTATTTTCTGCAAGAGTTTTTATAGAAGAAAACCGAGATATCCTCCGAAGACCCAGGTTTTGCAACACTTTCTTGGATTAAACACCTAAAGGCCTTAAAAAAGGGTTTCATGGCAAAATCCCAAGCCTTTGAACTTTAAAAAATGTGCCTTACAGTAAGTAACCTCACAAGTATGTTTCTTTTTTCTTGTCTCAGGTGAACGAGGACAAGGGGAAAAAAGACAAAAATAAATAAATAACCTTTTGGTAGGCCTTTGAGTCAAAAGCACAAGAGTTAAAAATATCAAATTTTTTCAACTGTCTTCAAAAATGAAATTAAACTGAAAAACCAATTTAATAACCTTAATAAACAAAAAATTATTTAAAAATAATAGAAACATTTATTTTATTATTGTTTATTTAAAACATTTGAAACAATCACGATAGTCCTTATTAACCCAAAGGTCTATTAAATTTTTTATGTAAACAGCAAATATAAGCACATATTTTTAATAAGCATATCAACACAAATCGTAAAGATTTCATGAATAAACTAAGATTAATTTCCACAATCGACGATCTCGTTCGATGTTAACTCAAAAAGACTCATTTCTTTTGTTTTTGTTGGCACTATTGCTTGGACACACTCAAACAAAAACCTCGAACATGTGTTTGGAAACACTACTTTACAGAAAGGCGATAAATTACAACTAGCAGCAATGCTTAAAGCTGGGAAACTTAAAATAGTTCCCTGGGCGTTTATTTGATGAAATTGGATTTGGTGCTGGGCTTTATTTACTATTTCATTGGAGTACTTTTTTAAGGACCGTGGGCGCTAGGAGGATAAGTGTAAAATACAGTATTTGGAATTCACTTCCTAAATCGTAAAAGTTATTCCTTTTCTAACATTTGAACAATGGAGTGGGCTTTTGAAAAATCTAAGTAATAGAGCCTAAAAATTTTTTAAAGAAAATCGGTACAAACAAGATCCATTTAGTATTTTTTGAAACATGGTCTAGTTTCGATTCGAAATAAAAAAAAAATCTTTACGGAATTCTTTATAGTGCCTTGACAGTTACGAACTTGGCCGAATTTTATATTACGTTCGTTAAAATGTCGTTGTAACAAGGCATTTCCGTTAACATTGTAGAACGCCGAATTTCAGAAAATACAATTCAAGATTTCAACACTTCATTTTACTTTCCACATCTAAACACAATTTCAATCATCAACTTTATACTACACTTTAATCTTTACAGGTGCACAAATCACGGTCAAATAATGCGATTCCAAAAAACACTAGATATTTTTTTTATATTTTTGCGCTAAAAACCACCACCACTCACCGACTTCCATAAACGGTCGGTATCTCAAGTGGTGCCATCTTTAAATAGCGAATATTCGCGGGAACAAGGTTTTCATAACAATACAACTACTTATTATCACAACCATCAAAGTTATAGATCGTAAACAATTACTTACATAGTTTCATATAATCTAATAAATTATGGCATTATTGTATGAGAAATTACTACAACTATATTCAAAAGTTTTATTCAAAATAAGTTCCACTGGAGAACACTTTTTGAAGGTCATGTAAGTTAAATTTTTTTTTTTACTTCCTATTCTATGTACACCGCTTCGCAACGTGTTGATGCTGTAAAGGAGAAGAAGCGGCAAGAAACTCCCTAGCAACACGTCTAGCTAAATATTGTTTTTCTTTATATTTCATATTCTATTTATATCTCAAATTCTTTTTTTTTAATAAGTTTTGTACAGAAGTATGTTACAGAATCACTTTTTGAAGAATTAATGGAGTTGTAGCAAACAATGCAAACTCAATAAGACCAAGACAATATATATATATATATATATATATATATATATATATATATATATATATATATATGACATCTATAAATACATATTAGCTGCCATATAGTTTTGAATGCAGTATAATAGTTTCCAAGGAGAACGAAATCAGAATTTAAAAAAGCAAAGCCGCGGAAATCTAATATTCGTCTAATTTTTTTTTTCTTTTTTATTGTAGCGTAGGTTCGCGTGCGTTTGACCACAATCTTGCCTTATGTGGGGCGAAGATATGGTCTAGGATGGAGCAGGCTTGCCTAGAAGGTACCTATTCACACGGGACTTGAAGACACCCAGGTTATATATATCCGGAAAGACAGACTCCGGCAATGAGTTCCAATCCTTTGCGGTGCGTATGATGAAGCTAGATGCATAGCGCTTCGTTCTAATAGGTGGAATATCCACCATATATCGATACCGAATGCCAGTTCGTCTGGTTGTCCAATGGTGGAAGGGAGATGGCGGGATCAGATCAAAGAGCTCAGCTGCACACTCTCCATATTGTTACAAACTAGGCGCCAACAAAGACAAATTCCACGTACAGATTTGTAGCAGCACATTTATTACCTGTCGGCATTTGAACTAGTTGTAATCCTTTTATGATCGTCTTCTTTTGTTCATTTATTTATTGGCATACGTTTCTAATTATTGTGGAGAATATAGCCTATTGCCTTATTTTACTCACTCATTAGCATCACTAGCCAGGTGTTGCGGATTCATTTCCATTTGTGTAGTATAAAACGATGGCCTGATGGAGAGAGGGGGCAGTTGAGACACAACGAAGATCAAGGCGTGACGGGTGTACAATCGGGAATCTAATAGTGACGGACTTTGCGCGTTTTATTGAATTAAGACCTTCTGCATTACGTTTGGATTTGTTGTGTTCGGTTATATTTGTACCTGTGCTATACGTGTTTGTATAGTTCTAATAAACTGTATAATAATTCCAACGGCATTTTAATTCGAGTCCCGCAACTCGTAACAATATCTATAAAAAATCACAAAACTTACAGCGTACTTAATGATAATAATATTGAAAAGCTCTTGTTAAGACCTCTCTTTCAACTTGTATCTAAATTCCTAATTGTTATTAAATATGATGAAAATGATTTAATTGACGTGAACGAGAGACCGATAAAAACACGCTTCAAACATATTTATGTTTAATCGCCTACATGCTACAAAAACCTTTTTCATATCGTTATAATATGAGTGTGAAATACCTTTTCTATGATATGAAAGGTTTCGCTTGAGAGAGAAACAAATTAATATAAAAGTGTATGAAGATAATACATTGATTTATTGAAGCAAAAGCTGGTATTTTCTATAATATAAGCTGACAGTATTGCTACGTATGCTATTTGACAATATACGTTAGTTCTTGTAGACTGCAGACAAGAATTTTGTGAATGTCCTTTGTGAATTTTGAATGCTCAATAATATGTATGTGTAATGTAGTTAATAAGTTTATGTTTGTGTTATCCATAGAAACGCAAAGACGCGTATAAATCACCGACCACAATTCAGTGGACAAAATTTCACTTAGCTTAGCACCTGTGACTTCTAACTTTAAAATTAGCACAATCAATGCTGAAGGCGTTGAAAGCATAATTGAAATAACCTTTTTTAAAAAGGTTTTTAAATACAAGCTTTTGAGATCCTGGATATCATGTAGCCGTAGACTGCTAGCCAAGACAAATAAAACGAGCCCAAACACGGCGGGTCTATCTGGTTTAGTACAGGAGTTCCTACGGCCACCTTCCGACTCCATCCTCAGATCAGCTCCATGGTACCATATTATTGCATTGTCACACGATATACATATACGTGCAGAATTTCAGCTCAATCGGAAACCGAGAAGTTGGTCAAATTTAACTTGCAAGATTCCACCCGAACTTTTTATACATAGGTACATCCATTGCAAGTTAATAAAAGCTTGCAAAAAAAGCTTGTAAAAAATGTGTATGCAGTTCACACAAAGTAGAAGTGAAACTTCAGATAATACACTCACAGATAATTCTTCTCTAAATTTTATTAAAATAATTTTTTATATTTATTATAATTTTTGTATAATTAATAATAATATATATATATATACACATATACACACACATATATATATATATATATATATATATATATATATGTGTGTGTGTGTGTGTGTGTATATATACCTATATATGTTATAATTAAATAAAATTAGCGTACATTCGTCGACATATATGTCAAAATAAACTTCTTAAGTATCACTTTAAATTTTTCACTGTTTTAGTTTTCAAAGGCACCTGCAATTTTTAACCGATTATTTGAAAAAACATATTTTTTATGTAAGTATATGTAGCGATAACTTTTTTATTTCTAAACCGATTTTGATATTTATTTTACGTTTGATTCAGTACAGCTTCAGTATACTATAATTGTTTTGCATAGCATAATACGTAACTTTAGAGTGAAAAATATTAAAAGATAACAACAACAAATTTGCATAATATAGTAATCATTATGTTTTACTTCGCAAAACTTCAGGATGTAGAAAGTATTTAGCTTTACATTTTAATTACTCTTAAAGTCCGTTTCTTTTTTGCTAGAATTTTTTAAAATTATCTTTATTCGGTTTAATGTTTCGTCGTTGGCTCAAATCTTTCTAAAAGCTAAGCTTTGATAGGCAGATTTCTTCACGATGTTGTCATTAATTGTAACAGCTTGTATATTGTACATTACGTGTTCTCTCCCCCAATTCCCCAGCGCGTTAAGGAATTGATTACGCAAGCTGACCCAAATAAATGTTTATTAAATTAGCCCCACTTTGCTAATTACTCCAGTGATACCGATAATGAATAGCAAAGGGACAACCTCTAAATCCCTCGAGTGGTTTATCTCAAAAAGTTTTTTTAAATTACTTTGAATGAGATCCATTAAGTTGTTTTTGAATTATGGGGTTATTTTGGATTATATATTTTCTTAACGTTCTGTAAGCAAATGACTAAAAATACTGGTCTTTGATCGCCTCTATGGATAAAGGAATCTATTATATGTAAGCTGACACGCACTTGTTTGTTTTTTTAAATTGGTGTGCGTTTTGTGCGGGTCCTAAAATTTCATCTTACAATATATATCTGCAATATTTGAGTATGAATATATGCAATTTAAAGCCTTGGTCACAGACAACGAATACTCGCTGTGTGTCAGGCTATTCGCTGCGAATAGATTCATTCGCCGCGATTTGAATTAAGCAAGTCCAATTTTACTCCGTGCTAATGCGCACTCGCCGCGAGAATTCATGTTCCGTTCGGCATGCCGCTCTAGGCTACACGCCCGCGTTTACAGGTCGTTTTGTTGCTGCATAGATACGTATATGTATATACAATTAGTTAACCAAAAGATTATCTAAACTGGGGAAATTACGATATAGTTCGTTTCTTGGGTGTGTATAAAATATGAGGTGCTGTGGATACAATAATATTTTTTTTAGAAAATCCCTAAGCAATATTGTTTTCTGATCTAACTGGTAGTTTATTTAACATACAGACTATCGCAATTCTCATGTAGAACTCACCGTGTGTGACAGGCAGGCAGCGAATTGTTACTGCATTATTCGCAAGAAATACATTTGCAGCGAGTATTCGCGGTGTGTGACCGATGCTTAAGAATACCAATGTATAAAATTTAAAATATGAATAGCTGCAATATTAGAGTATAAATATTTGTAATTTAGAGTATAAACTTGGTATAAGCTAGCTACTATTGGACGAATGGACAATTCCGCTCATGTTTGCTCAAATAGCTACAGAACCGTAAAAATAAAATCGTAAAATACTTATCAAAACCACTCTAAGAGTAAAAAAACTTTTTGGCAACAAGCTAACTTCATTCGACCAACTTTTGCAAATTCCAGAATTAAAATGTCAAATTTATGTTTGTAATAAAATTTCGGGAGAACGTTTTTGTAAATTGTTCATTTCCCATAAAACTCCTAATGGAGAGGAACTAATTTAAGTAATTACTTTGGCCTCAGATTCAATTTCCTTTATGTTTACCTTTATATGAGTTCACGGGTAAATATTTGCGCGTGAAAACACGTCTCTTTGACATGGTTTTTGTAAAGGTCAAAATACAAACACCATACCCAGGGTATGCTCAGATTTTTTAGAATATATCAAACTAGGAATGTATCGAGCCTTCCTCTCCTTTTTATCGTAAGCGAAATTTGGACCAAAATATTTTTTTTTATTCAGTAGGGTCTAAACTAACTAAACTGAAAGGCTTAAAGCAAAATAATAGCTTGAAATACCTTTTGCAACAAAAAATATACTTAGGTTCAAATGTCACCTACTACAAAATTATTCGCAAAACTGTCTTCTGCATGGCTCCAATACATACATACATAACTTTACGCCAGTTCCCTTGCGGGGTAGGCACGAACAACAGAGCGCCATTTAGGTTTATTCTTACACACCTCACTTGCTTCTTTGACATTCATAACTCTTGTCATGCACGCTCGTCTGTTCTTAAGGCTCCTGACATCACCTTCTGCTAGTACACGATCAATTTGATCATGGAAGGTGTGTCGTGGCCTTCCACGACTCCTGCATCCATCCACTTTTGCATTGTATATCTGTTTAGTCATTCTTTCATCATGCATTCTTTCCACATGCCCGAACCAACGGAGCATTCCTTTCCTTGGCTCCAATAATCTATAGTAAATTGCCTTCTTACTTTAAAAACTTAAATGATGTTTTTTTAATAAAGATGGAAAAACATTTCTGTTAGATAAGATATATTACAATATTAATGAATACTTAACGGATATTAATTATTTCTTTCTAATAATTTTTTCTACTTTAAGTTGTTGTTTTTTTCAATAGACCACTTGAGTAAGATTGATTTTTTGCTAATATATATAAAAAACAGTTGATTATTATCGTATAATATTATTACAATTGAACTAAAGGTTACTTTGTTGTCTCAACATATACATTTGTGCGCTCCAAAGGGACAAAACATGCTGTAATTATGTGTACATTAACCATATTGTCATCATCATCTCTCATGATACGATGCTTACTTAGTACAAATAAAAAAATTACATACAATTTAAATTACCAGTGACATCTTCCGTATATTTTTACCTGCTGAATGAAATTGTAATGCTTGTTTATTTTTTACCAAAAGCGTAAATGTAAGTTTTCACTTCTCTAAGGATCCCTCATATCCCACACAACCCTATATGAAGAATTATCGGTCACTCATCCGAATTTTTGTTACCTATTTTACGCCCTTAAGGTTTATTTTTGAGACCAAAGGTAGTGTGTGTGTTTCATATGAAGGTTCTAGATAGGGACAAATGCCACTTTTGGTTCTAGTTCAAGGTTACAATCCATCTCCTTGTCAAATATCATTAGACCCGTTCAGCCGTTTAGTCATGAAAAGATAGCAAATAGAATTAGGCTCAACGTAATTCTGTGGACATACGGCAAAGAATTTATATCTTTATCATTTTTGAAGTGAAACTTTTTAGAATTGTGATTTGAAATTCGATGAAACGAAAAAGCGTCACTAAAAAGAGATAAACACAAATCTATAGGACTAAGCCTGCGAGAGAATGAGATAGAATACATTATATTTAATAATTTAAACACTACGCTCATGCAGATATAGTTGGAAATGTTTTGAAGTATTTCGTTAATACTTCAAATTTCGTGTTTTAAAGCTTAAACAACGATATTATATATGAAATGTGACGTCACGAAATTTAGAACTCTCCTGTCACAATTTGTTTCACTTCTACTGGGTAGGAACTGCACACAAACACACAATTTTTTAAAATATTTTAGACTTATCCAAGTGAATTAAGGTAGTTGTATTCAAAGCTCGGAGACTGACTGACCTTAGAGTAGCAGTCGATCTGCTTGAAAAATTTAAAATCCGATTCTGTTCCGTCCGTCGATTTATGAAGGCTCATATTTTCGCATTTGTAATATAATAATATTCGTGCAGGAACGGAGAATACTAATTCCTGCGGCCGACGGAATGTGGTAAGAGACGACAAAAGAACTCACAGCCAGGTAGGGAATTTGTCTGTCTGGGTGGCTACCACCTCTGGTCTGAAGTATACCGCCCTAGTAACTTTGAATTGTGTTCTGGCATCAGTGGCAAAAGTCCAGCCCGCCCTTTCAAGGCCAGCAGCGCATTGGTAGCATATTTGCTGTTGCAAATGTCCATAGGCGACGGTAACCATATATCATGAGCCTATATTTTGTACTTTAGCAATATAAAAAAGTATGATCATATAGAATTTCCAAAAGATAACAAGTTCCATTATAATGTTGTAAAATATACTTTACCTTTTATCAAATGACATGGCTTTGATTACTGCTACGCCAAGCACGCAAAATTTATATATACCTTTTTTGTTTACTAACTTGTTAATTAATACCTGTAAAACAAACTCAAATTATTATTAACTCAAAGCCCAGCTTTATTTTCACACCTCATTAATAACTACCTAGACATTTAAATTATAGCCAGTGGGAAGATATGCGTAAGTAAATAATAGCATGGCAGGTGTTGAATGCTCATAATAATGCTTTTAGTGTATTTTAATTTGAGTCGATCAATGATGAGTGATATATTCGTTTAAGTGTGCTACCCACTTCTAACTTTTGAGCAAGGAGTGGAAAATTTTGAAAAAACAATTAAACTAAAAAGGAATTTTAATGAACTCTGGTTTGAACAACATAATATTTTAATTCGTTTTTGTGTTTCGTGAATTTTTGACTATTTTATTTTGGGTTTTTAGCCAAACAATAAAAACAGTGATTGGCTGCGCCGAGGAACATCTCCTTACTCCTTATAAATTGCATTGGGATTGCAGTGATGAACGAACGACAGTCGCCTCGGCGAAACCTTCATACCTGTGTATTCACGCGCCACGCACTTCCCAGAATTATTTCACATTACTTCAGATCAACGTTTTAAATTACCCCATAATCAACATCTCATCACATGAAACGTTCACGGTCAAATTCGGCTAATATGATTGATTTATTCTGCAATACAATCTAAAGCACACGTACCACTTTTATATCAGGCATAATGGAGCGTGCGTCAATTTAGGCCTATCGCATGGGATGCTCCTATAAAACTATACATAAGCATAAAATATTTATCCACTCAAAATTTGAAAGATGGAGGAAAAGAAAGAAATATTATTTATTTACAGAAATAGTGATGTATTATATTATTTGAAAGTCATAAAAAAGGGTTTGAGAATTTTTTCCGTTTGCATTCAGCTTATTGCTGTGCTGGAATTATATCCGACACAACATTGATTTCCTATGCCCAATTTTTTTCTGAGTCAAAAGTGTAAATATAAGTTTGCTTGTGTTTTTATTTATTACTAGAGTATAGGAAATAGCCTAACGGAACACTTGACGTGACGTAAAATGATTGCAAGCTTTGTAACAGACGATATAATATTTAATATTATTTACAATTAAATATCTACTAATAAAATTAAAGAATACAATGCAAGAAAACTTAACTTGTTTGTATTGTATTCTACTCATAGTTCCTCAAGACTATAAGTAGAATACTGAGCCCAGATCACCGTCTTCTATGGGTAAGGTGCCCAGAAGGCTGGCTACGTTTCCTCGCTGGATCGCCATACTGATCCGCTGGCCGAGGTAAGCACCAGCCCTCTGATCACCCGAAGAGTCAATGAGTCGTTTCGATAAATTTTG
Organism: Dendrolimus kikuchii; assembly: GCA_019925095.2. Lineage (NCBI taxonomy): Eukaryota > Metazoa > Arthropoda > Insecta > Lepidoptera > Lasiocampidae > Dendrolimus > Dendrolimus kikuchii. The sequence continues at coordinate 20,327,526 of CM034395.1, read as the reverse complement.
GTAGAGGCTCATGGCCTCAGGACCCCACGGTCCAAGCGTCTCGACAGCAAACGGCACAAACATATAACTCTCACAGAGGGTTGCATATTTGCGCCGCTTGAGTGATTCGGCTGTTTCCGCCGCTGAACCGGCCGATTTAGACGTGTTTGGTAAATGGGATGCGGCCAACGTGTCTACGCAAGTCGCATCCCACACTAAAGGCTTGCCACGCTGCCAGGGAATTAGAGTCATTCCGTCGGGACGCCTACCATCGTCACGTGCAATACCGTTCGGCTCCAATATAGCCGGCACATTAGCGGTGGCAAGCGCCCTCCGTAAGACATCATTCAAGGCAGCGTGGCGCGACCATCTGCCGGCACTGCGGCGGCAAAAAAGACCGTGGTATCCCGGGCCGATTACCTCTGTTCCACAGACGCATGTGTGTGGTGCACATATGCGAGAACCCAAGCGCAGATTTATAGCCAAAGAAAAGGAAGTATTATCCATTAATATTCCTATGTTTGGGGAGGGGATAGCTTGGAGCCAGAAACCAGACTCTTTGCGGGAAACGGCAAGGATGCGGACACGTCCTGTAGAGTTAACAGGCGATTATTACCAACTTCTTTCCGACATTGTAGAAATTTTAAGGCACATTTATAAACCCAAGAAAATGCACTGTGAGCATACTTACAAAAATTTCAATTTTTCGATAATAAATATTATGACAAATTTTATTTACTTTTTAAGATAATCTTCTTTTAAGATTTCTTATTACAGTTGTTCTATGAGACAACATCATGTAAATAATTTTTAGTAATTATTAAGATTGTCGTTTAGTAAAGGCCTTATGACGAAGCGTGCGTCAGTTTGGTCGTTTATACCTCCATTAATAACTTGTTAACACCATTTTGCTATGATGTGCTAATTAATTTCACATAATAAATTTATAAATAATATGCACATCTGTTATTTATTTTCACCGCAATATCTTTGTGATGAGAGAGGTACCGCAAATTAGATTTACGAATTTCTTAGGCCCTATAGTAGAGTGGACTTACGTGTTTTGTCAAAGACTATACTTCTATAATCACAGATTTCGCCAAGGCAACAATAATTTAAAAAAATATTAGCATTCGTCGCTTCTTCTCTATATAAAGTATAAACTATAAGTGTGCGAAATTTCATACTCCTCCGTCCGCGCAATTTTTATAAAAAGTGGTACAAAGTTTTTGCTTCACGTATTAATACTAATATATAAATATAATATATAAGACATAAATAAACTGTGAAGTAATAGCAAGGAAGATAGTATTTTTTCCATGATAATACAAAGTATACGGTATTGTACGGTACGCTACATTTATAGGTAAATATTATGTCTACCCATTTATAGGTGATAAAGTATAAAACGAAAATAGACAAAAAGTGTTTTTTTTTTAACATATAAGTGCTCGGGACTAACAGATCTCTGTTTGTTTTAGGAAGTAGGACAAGATAGCGTTAATATTTTTTCCATTGTTGTTTATTTGATTTCGTTTTGCTTTGGACTGAGTTGGTATTCAATCCTAACCAAACAGACAGTTCTTGTTAAGTATAGTTCAAAGTAAAAGGAACCACTGTTCGCCTTGTTTCTATGAAATTGTATATGAACATAAACATGAATAACTACTCTTTTAAAGATGATTGTAGAGCTTGTTTACTTATTATGATCTTTAGCCATTTGACAAAAACAGTACTGTTTTACCGTTCTAATAAGAAACTGTTGATTGTCTAGTTTTTTTTTTTTTTGAGGCGGGGGAAATGCATTTCGCACACTACCGGGTCGTTTGCTAGGGATTGGACCAAAGCGATGAGAGGAAGTCACACCAGAGGCATTCGCCGGCATGTTTGGAGACTCGAATACTCAATACTCCACTAAAACCACCTCCTCCCATGTGCCCTGTGCTTCTGGCAGGAAGAGCGTGAGACTTAGAACGTAGTTACGCCCACGCTGAATCTAGCGCATCAGTGCTTAAGAGTGCCCCGGGAAGCAGAGAAAACTCACTTCGTCAACATGGGGATGACTTATCCGCTCCCTAGATGCTGGAGGGCCCCTGTAGCGGAATTACGGGAGGAAATCTTACGCATATCTGCGCCTCCGGGGCCCCGACTGATGTCGGTACCCGCGAGACGCACGCGCACCTCTCTCCCGTTGGTTATCTAGTGCGTGAACTCCCGTCAGCTACCTGCGATAAATTTTGGCGCGAACTGTATGGGCAGTTTCTCTAAACATAATAATAGAATAATACTATAATACTCCACAAAATAGTTCATTTTTTTAATATTATATAAATAAGTTGGCACTTGACCGACGTTGCACCTAATCTCAGGTGGAAATGTAGTCCAAAAAGAAGTACGTTAACCTAGAAGATAGCTGTTCAGGTGAGACTTGAAGATATCTAAATTGTATGTTTCAGTAAAAACGTTTTTATCCGTGCAGGAACGGAGAAAGAATACAATTTCCTGCGACCGGGCGGCCTGTCGTAAGAGGCGACTTAACAACCCACAGCCAGGTGGTAGGGCATTTGCCCGACTGGATGGCTACCACCCCTGGTCTAAAGTATGTCGCCATAACAACCTTGAGTTGTGTTCCGGCATTAGTGACCAGGTTCCAGTTTCCCTTAAGAGAGCAGCAGCGCATTTGTAGTAACTTTGCTGTTGCAAATGTCCATAGGCGATGGTAACCGCTTTCCATCAAGTGGGCCGTCTGCCTGTCTGCTGATCTCCTGCAATAAAAAAAATAAAAATAAAAAACTGACGGTAAGGAGTTCCACTCTTCAGCAGTGCGAATTATAAAAGTGGAAGCAAAGCGGTTCATCCGTTTGTTTGGTATTTCCACCAGATATCGATGGCATGAGCTCGTACGTCTGCTTGTCCGGTGGTAGGAAGGTAAGGGTGAGGGATATCAAAAATACCTTTTTCACTCATCTGTCCAATGTAGTTTTAATGTAATAAAGTTGTCAATGTTGAAAATGTCTATTCATGTGGCAATAAAATGGTCAAATTCAACAATGTCAGCCCGTCATTCGTTTCGGGAAAATCGAATTAAAAACACGCCTCGAAGCGTTTCGGGGATGTCAACGTGATGGACCGATTGTAATGAAGATGTTAAAGTTGAATATCCGATTTATGTCCGCCTGTCATTTGTATCACTATGATTAACAGTCGGACCTTTTTTGGAAAATGAGATAAATATTTTTTTATTTATAAAACGAATTACTTTTCAGTTGAATCTGCATTATATTTCAAATGAAACGTAACCAATGGTAAAATTCAGGATTTTACCAGAGCAAAGCGGTCATACTCAACATTTGGGTGGCGGCGAACGTCGCAACAGTTGAGACGCCGACAGTTGATAGGTTTCTCTCTTTTGTTTCATCTTCCACTAAATAAGGTCGGAACAATATGTATTTTTCTTACATTTTCGTATATTCTAACATACGTCCTCTGTAACAACACAAATCATATCAACCTTCATACGATGCATCCATTTCTTTTTTTTGCTCCTTTACATTTGTACCCATCAATCTTCCAGTTTAACATTCTTTTTGTCATGTGACTTTCAATCGTTCTCATTACATGCCCATACAACTTTAGCCTTCTACCTCTCAATTTTCCAGTCACGGGTGCAACTTTCAAAGATCCCCCTTATCTATTATATTGATATATAATTTTAGTGCACCAATATTCAGACCCGTAAAATATGACTGGTCGTATTACAGATTTGTAAAATGTAAATACGATAGCAGATTTATATCTCATGTCATTCTGTTAAATTAGTTTAATTTGGTATACTTACTCGTAATTACACACGGATGTTCTTTAGATACCGGATATTGACATGTGATATTTTTTCCGAAAACCTATAAGTCAACGCGGAACATGTTCTGGAGTGTACTTTGATAAAGCTGCGTCAATCAAATTTAATTAAATTCTTAAATTACATTAGGCTATATGACGTAAATGACATAATAAATGTCATACTATGAAAAATTTGGAAATATTTTCCTTTTGATATCACTAATTTATTTAATTTCCATATTTACCTCGTACCGTACTTTGTAGGCTTTATGGGTAATAAGACGTTGAACTAACTATAATTTAAGACATGACAAGTATCAACATAAAGTGGAACTTTATGCTATGTGTTACAACTATTATCCATGCAGGAACGGAGAAACAATACAATTTTCTGCGGCTGGGCGAACTGTCATAAGGGGCGACAAAACAACCCACAGCCAGGTGGTAGAGCATTTGCCCATCTTGATGGCTACCAACCCTAGTCTAGAGTATGCCGCCATAACAACCCTGAGTTGTGTTCCGGCGTTAGTGGCCAGGTCCCAGTTTCCCTTAAGAGAGCAGCAGCGCCTTTGTAGCACCGTTGGTGTTGCAAATGTCCATAGGCGACGGTAACCGCTTTCTATCAGATGGGCGGTCTGCCTGTCTCCTAAACTCGTATAATAATAATAAAAATTGTGTGTGTGTGTGTGAAGTTCACATGGAGTTTTAAGCAACTTTTATTAATATAAATATTATTCCTTTAGCCTACATTCGTCAACATATTATATTTCAAAAAAATCTGTCTAAATTACATTTTAAATCACTATCATAAAGTTCAAAATTCAATGCACTGTTACGCATAATTTCTTTTGATAGGGCTAAAATTAATTTGAAATCTTTTAAGTTTAATTTAAATTGAAAATGAATATAAAGAGAAAGGTGTTTGTTATATTTCTTTTCGTCGATTTTCAGATTACATTGATTCTAAAGAAGTATCAATTCATAAAAAAATTACCAGTACATCTAGACACGTGTTAAGCGATACCCTAAAGTCGACCGCTTTAGACCTTCTGTTTATCAATATGCTGTGTCATAAGCAAATAAGTTCACTTCATATAATTAATTATGCTAGTACACTCCTGCTGCTTATATCGCTTATCAATTTCCTTATGAAACTACGAGTACAGTCGTGCACAATAGAATGTTCAACTAAGCCCCCTAACAATGAACCACTTGGAACGATTTCTCCCGTACGTGAATAATACAAGACCTTAGTGGAAAATGAGGAAAAAAGCTGAAAACGCTTAAAATATGTATTATATTCGGGTAAATTGTGTTATTATTTCATATATGGAGAAAATACGATTTGAATTATTACATTTCAGAGCAATCATGTCACACGCGTCAATATAATTATATATACTTATACAACAAATATGCTTTTATTATTATTATTATTTTATTACAGTAGTTCAGCAGACAAGCAGACGGCCCACTTGATGGAAAGCGGTTATCATCGCCTATGGACATTTGCAACACCAAAGGTGCTACAAATGCGCTGCTGCTCCATTAAGGGCGACTGGAACCTGGTCACTAATGCCGGAACACAACTCAAGGTTGTTATGGTGACATACTCTAGACCAGGGGTGGTAGCCATCCAGTCGGGCAAATGCCATACCACCTGGGTGTGGGTTTTTTGTCGCCTCTTACCACAGGCCGCCCGGCCGCAGGAAATTGTATTCTTTCTCCGTTCTTGCACGGATGTAGGTGGAAACATATATATTTGACTGATTTGGTCTAATTATTATGTTTTAAATACAACTAATAGCCAGGTGGTAGGATATTGTTACAGTTATTTAGTAGCATAGTTGTTCTTGTCATGTTTCTTTTTAAAGTTAATAATTTTGTTATGTACCCTCTTATTTCTAAACAATACAACTGGCCATTTCCTTAATTGAATAATAATGTTACATTTTTATTTATTCGGTGATTAGCGCCTGTTTTGTATAGAGCAAGTAGTTCTCTACTTATATAATTTAACATAATTTTATGTAATAACTAGCTGTACCCGGCAGATGTTGTCCTGCCCTTAGAAAAACAAAATCTAGAACCCGATTGCAGTGACATTTACCGGGACCAATAGTTAATTTAAACCATTCTCGAATCCACTTTAATAAAAACAAAAAAAATATCAAAATAGGTCCCTCCGTTTAGGAAGACTTTACCGGTGCCACCTACCGGTAGATCTATAATCTTAACCATCCCGGAACCCACTTGAACACACACAAAAATTATTTCAACTAAATATTGAAACCCGATTACAGCGCCATCTACCTGGTTCAAATTTGAATCTGTACCATCCCGGGACCCACTTGAACACACGGAAAAATAATTTCACCTAAATATTGGAACCCGACTAAACTAAAAAGAGTTTACCTTTGTAGTAGACAAACTGATAAGGCTATCCTATTAAATGACTATGAACTGTAATTATGAATGCTGGTTTATTTCAAAGTAGTGGATACAACTTTTGTATGGTTCGTCGCATTAGTTGTCGTGCGGGGGTAAGGCTCAATGGCAGTGATCCCACCGTAGCCACAGCCTGCAACCCAGCTGTGGTCGTGGGGTTCACCCCACCCGTACGTTTTTTTTTGTATTGCATAGGTTCGCCTTTGACCGACATTGTGCCTGATGTCAGGTGAATTTCACTCTTCAGCGATACATATGATAAAAGTGGAGCATAACGTTTCGACCGCTGTGTTGGTATTTCCAACATATACCGGTGGTGCGAGCTCGCATGTCTGCTTGTCCGGTGGTAGAAAGATGAGGGAGGAATCAATTCTTGCATTTACTTGGTACATTCGCTGAATTGTATCTTTTGTCTTTATTCTATCATCTTGTGCCATTCCCCTATCCTATGTCCTTTATCCTCCTCTTACTTCATCTTCTATATCTCATCCCGAAGGCTTGGAACACGTTGTATTCCCCCTGTTGTTGCAGAAGTCTGTACTGGACACTAACCACTTTACACTAGGTGGGCTTTTATGCCAGCTATGTAATAAAAAAAGAAGGACACGTGGTGCCATCTAGTCACGTAGGATTTAACACGGTTTCATAGTTAACGTTATTCACTGGGCGATTGCTATTCGTACGTAATATTCTTTCATGTAATATAAGAAATTTCTTTGAATAGACTCATAATACAGTAACATCTGCAAAGATATTACTTGGGAAAATTAGTCTCTAGAGGCCCGGAGTGGCTGTATGCTGATCATTTTCCCCGGTCCATTAACTTACTAGAAGATATTTCAAAATTTGTACCCAACATTAAAGCTGTAGCCCCAATTGGTCTGGCTTGAGTGGATTGGTTTTGATATGTTGTAAAGATATCAAAGTCTATATACTCGTAAAAGCGAGCGATTTATGATTCACCTCAATATTTAGGATACTGTAGTCATTTTGGTAAAAATGATATCTAATAAAATCGTCTTATTTGTCTGCTGTCCATCAGACTATGTATCACAGTATTTTTTTTCAAAAATGACTGGACACAGTAGCAGATTGGCAGCGATATAGATAACTGAGGATTGAAAATATTTTTTTTCAACACATTTGCTCAAAAGATACATTTACAAAGCCTGTATACATTATTTGAAAGTTTAAAATGACGCACCGTACAATGGCACGTGCGGTAAAGTAGGTACTTAGGTGAAAATAAATATAATTCCACCAAGGAATTTCACATTACGAAAATAAGTAAGCTGAATAATTGAACCTCTTTGGAGGCGTTTTTGATCAATACATTTCTCTCTCACACTTTAATACTATAGAGAAAATGATATGAAAGATGTAGTTCTAATTTTCGACTTTCCGACTGATATTTATGTTTGTAGGTATCGAAACCTATTATAATGTTTTGTCGCAAATGTGTTGAAAAATGTTCTATGACACACGTGCTGTTATTGGTTTTTACAAATTCGTGACTATAGTAAGCCCTCGATTTCGTCTCGGGCTTACATCTAACTACTCGTTGGTAAAAACCCACTTACCGGATTAGTATCATAAATAACTATTCTGTACTTACATATTTTTGTATAAAGTTTCATATAAGGTATTCGCTTTCTAGGTTTAATAAATGGTTGTCTGTAACTTGAAAAGTATTAAATGGACAATAGGGGACGCATTTTACAACAAATTCTAATATTATTTACATATAAGAATATGCGTTAAAATAACATCTCATCATCTTATGTTTAAAATATCATGATAGTTATTTTAATTACTGTTTAAATGGTGATAAATGTGCTATTTGATTCTTTTTACGAATACAAGATTATGACGTCATAAGTTTGTATGCTCGTATAAAACCTATGAGGCTGTAACCTTACGTTTTGTAAGAAGATGTTCACCCCTCTATTGCGTTCCTGTTTTGTAATCATCTAAAAAATATTGATATCCCTAGTCTTAGTAGTTCCTGAGATAATTAGCTGTGACATAATTTTTACCTCTAGACACGATGAGACGTAAAGTAGCCGCTTTAACAGACTCGTATTACGAATATAACAAGTGTATCTAGACACGTATCAATTTCACTAAGCGATTCTCCAAACGCTGAGAACTCGAAGTCTTATTTTTTGACATATCAGAGTTTCGTAAACTAATGAAAGTTAGGAAGTTTCACCTGTTCTTCTGTCACAATTTATTTTCTCCATAAGTTTACTGAGAGATAAAAGTTAGTAAATACTTAAATAATAATAAGAGTTTATTTAGAGATTTGTGCGGGTTTGCTTTAACTTATTTCGAGTGTTTCATGGTTCTCTTTGACTTATATAGTTTATATGTATATGTATATACATTTTGTTTGTACTAAATTTCTTGAAAAAGAATTAATATGTCAACTAGTAATCGGAAACATAGAAAGCTGTAACCGTCTTATTCATATTGAGTTCAAATAAGTGTTAAGGCTTCTTTACGGTTCTTAAAGAAGCCTTCAAACTTACTCAACTCAATATGAATAAGGCCATTAATATTTAACAGTGCTTTTTCCGTGGAACGCGACTTTAATCTAATGGATTGTATGTTGGAACACATCGTAACGCTACTTGCAAATACTATTTTAGATAATTTTTTCTTAAGTTTTCGCGATTTGTTTACATAATAAAACTACGTTTTAACGGTTTTAAGTGCGGTAATTTATTTGATTTTGGTTATTCCGACGTTTCGGTCACTTTTCAGTGGCCGTGATCACGGAAGACAAAGATGTCAATAGTCAACGTGTATTGTTAAATTTAGAGTTTATTTTGATTTTTTAAAGATATTAATGAAGGTGAATGAAGCAAAAAGTGTTTGTCAGGATCGTAACGGGTGGAGATCCATCGTCTCTGCCTACCCCAATGTGAAACAGGCTTCATAAAATTTATGTACATCGTACGTATGTACGTATTTATTTTGATTTATTGTAGAAATTTTGCCTGTGTATTAGTTTGAAGGTTGATCTCGAATAGACCTCGAAACGCTTAAACGGATTTCAATGAAATTGAAATCCTTAAAAATTAAATCAAAAACATAAAATAGGGTTTTTGTTTTAATTTTTTGTGTATATTTTATTTCGATGTATTGCAGGGTTCAGAACATATTAATAAATATATTTCTAATCCCGAGCGAACGATGTTGTGGGCAAAGTATGTTCAAATTAAAACAGGATACCAATATATCCCCTTCAGGATTCTGTCATAAAACTTCTAAATTGTTCTTAACTTTAAACATTTCTTGGTACCTATTGGACTTGAGTAATAACTCTTATTAAAAGTAAACTATGTAGTAAGTACGTCAACCAGGAAGACAAATTACCAGCCATATGTGAGAACATATGTTTTTTGACGAGGCGCTTTATTTTTTTGGCCTGAAGCCCGTTTTCCTGTCTAGACACAGATGAATGGCTACATTGCTTTACCTTTTTATATGTTTTCATAAAACACCGACATTAACAAATAGGATCCAAATATTTCTTAAGCAAAAATGGTCAATGTTGATTCTTGGTTGTAATATAGCGCACCGTCTGCAGACACACACATACAAAAAAACATTATTATTATCATAGGAGGAAAATACTGCGAATGAACATTGCCCGCCATAAATGCTATTCAGAAAAAAAATTCAATCCTAGATGACAACACAGGTTATATATAACATATACAACAACGGATAGACAACCTGTTTGGATATGACTCATCTCTGCAGGAACCGAGAAAGAATATGCCGGCCAGCCTGTTGTAAAAAGCAAATAGATACGGGATTCGCTATGTTGGGGTGGCACTAGCATCGCAAGCAAGAAGTGCTGTTCCCACGCCGCGGTTCGGGATACCCACTAAAGACCCCTCGGTGTTCTGTCCTTCACCCTTATGCTATAAGTATTTGGTCTATCCCCTAGGGCAGGGGGGGGGGGGTTGGCAAATCCCCGGCGACGTCATGCTTGCCGTGCATGGGCGGTTTACAATTCGCCCCACGGGAGGAGAGCTGAGCGCCCAGAACACCGACGCGCGCGCCCGTCCCATCCGGCATTAACGGCGGGTGAGAACCCTTTCCCAACATATTGTGGCCAGTCCTAAGCCTTATTAACTACACTATTTAAAAATATTTTGTTACAGAAAGCCCCTCCTAGTAGCTAGCTGACATACAAAACTTACCCTGATAAATTTACCCTGCTTCGAAAGAATGAGGTTCCAATAAACACATGCCACACGCGAATATCAATGTCGCGGGATTTAATCATCGCATGGAAATGATTTGGATGAATGAATCCGTGTTTGCGATAGCCAATATCGGTCGGGTTTAGTTCAATGAGATTGGGTCCGTTTCCCTGAATATATTAAAAGCCACGTGTTGCGTTAATTCGAAGCTACCGGGACTGGGATTGCTTTGGGGATAACCATTATTGGACAACGCTTTGATGTGTCGAATCTATTTATTTCAAGGTAAAATTAGGTTTACTTTTTAGGATTTGTAGGCATTTTCGTAGGAAAAAGGAACTCTTGCAAAATCGTAACTTCTGTTTGTCGGTCATGTGTGTTATGACCTTTTTTCACATAAACAATTTGTTAGGTTTATAGGGATAAAAAGAAGGCAGCTAATTTTATTGATGCAATGAAATCGAGAAAAAATTAGAGGCGGCAGCCATATATGAAGCTAAAGGTGAATTACATTATATAATTTTGTGAGGTAGTCAGATCTTACAAAATCATAAGAATTTTCTAAACGACTTTCAATTGAATGAATTAGGTGGGATGATATAAGCTGTGAACACTGTAAAGTGGGTCTCTCTGCTTCAAAGCAGTAAAAAATTGTGAATAAAAATCAAAGTCGCAGAAATTAAACACAAATTTAACCGAAAGTTGCTTTTAACACGATTCGTTGAGAAGTTCAATGAGAATAAAAAATTCAACGTTTTTATTGCAAACCAAATAATAACTTGATAAAAATATTATCTATATATATAAAAGAAAGTCGTGTTAGTTACACTATTTATAACTCAAGAACGGCTGTACCGATTTGGCTGAAAATTGGTGGGGAGGTAGCTTAGAACCAGGAGACGGACGTAAGATACTTTTTATTCCATTGGAGCTGGTAAGTGGCGCTGGGATCGGGTCCTAGGTTTTTATTTTTTCAGAGCAGGACAACGTCTGTCGGGACCGCTAGTATTTATATAAAACAATAAATTTTAGAAAAAATACTACATTATATACTATGTATACCTCTTAATAAATAAACTCAATATTTGCGATTAACACTTTCGAGCGACATTATAAAAGTTTATGTTTCTGCAAGAAGGTAACTTTTTAAATAATTAATTAATTAATTTAGCGATGGAAATCTTACAGCTAATACACATGAATAAACCTTTGAAATTGATACAGAAAACCAATTGCAGGTTTTCGCGAATAAAATCTTGATTATCTAACACGCAGACATAACTACAGTACATTATAAAACTACTCATGAAAAAAAACTATGGCTTAAACACCGCTTTGCTCCTGAAATACTGATTCTAAATGGGTCGACATTATGCTGCTTACTTATATTATTTAAACAGTTGCTTGAACGAACTAGAAAAGCATTTTTCCTATAGTTAGTAGAACTAAAAGGTATATTTATTGGCAAATTGTTACATACAGACTTAGCCGGAACGTTAAAGTTGAGTTTACTTAATAGATCTGGATAATCTTTATCAGACGAAATATTTTTTATAGAAGTATGCATTAATGTCCACCGAAATGTCTTTAAATACTTAAAGTAGGTACTTTTCTTTCGTGTTCCATGGCCGATGGGACCCCAGTATAATTTATGTAAATTAGATACATTTTATGTTGAGAAGTAAAATTCAGAATTTGGTAAAAATATCTGTCCGGGTCTAGTGGCTTGATGACACTAGGCTAGATATTTTTTTCCTCGTAATGTTTTCTGTATTATTTTTCTGATATCTTATAAATATTTTCCTCAGCTAGATAGAACGACGATGTGCCAGTTTGTGACTTTGATATTGGTGGTAAATGAAGTGTGTCGGGCAACGACGCCACGGCCGTGTTGCGATGTGATTGATAGTCATGCTGTGATGTTGTGACGTCAACACTGTCGAGATTTTTGTTCCTGATTGCGGTACAGTCTGTATTTTTGCGAAGAGAGCTTCTTCAAGTGCGAGATTTATCTGCGGTAGGATGCAATAGCGCCTTAGTCTAACCGTTGTTGGACAATATCAAGTTGTTTTACAAAGTCTATGATTGTTTATTTAATAATAACAGCCCATAAACGTTCCATTGCTGGGCTCGGGCCTCCCGTTATAGGGGAACAGACACTATACCCGCCACACTTGCCCAAGGCGGTTTGGCAGGTTTGACACATCGCATATCCATGTGCAAGTTTCATCACGATATTTTCCTTCACCGTTGTTAGCACGTGGTAATTGTAACAAAACAATTGTTTATTTAGTTTGGTTACATCAGAGTACCCTAGTTACTTAAGTTTATTAAGTATTAATCAATGTCAATTAGTAAGTAAAAAAAGTAGATAATATACAAATTAGTCATAAAAAAATTAGTTGTACACTAAATTATTAATATAAAATATTGAGTTTCTTTAGCATAAGTTACTTCTATTCTAACCTTATAGGTACTAGAATGTAAAATTATTAAGTAATAAATTTATTTTAATTTTATTTAAGAAAAACATTATTTCACTCGCCATTTCCTATCAAGCTTAAATTAATTAAAGATAAATGTTATTTAGATATTGGGCACTTAATGAGGTACCGTGGCCACTAATCGGCAAAGCCCTTTCTAAATAAAGAATAAAAAAGTCTGTATTTACAGTAATTTTTTTCTTGACTGGATTCGAATTGCGTAACTTTTATAAAAATAAAATAAAATTACATGCGTCTAGAACTTTGAAAGTGCAACATTAATTGTCGATATATTATGTTCGTAGTCGTGTGTGCTAATTTATTTATCGTCGGCATCAATGCATTATAACTGAATTTTTTATTTACATTATTTTTTCTCTGCAAGATTTATCACATTTATTTGTCAGGAGCCTTAAGAACAGACGAGCGTCCATAACAAGAGTTATGAATGTAAAAGAAGCAAGTGAGGTGTGTAAGAATAAGCCTAAATGGCGGTCTGTTGTTCGTGCCTACCCCGCAAGGGAACTGGCATGAAGTTATGTATGTATGTAGGATTTACCACAATTTTGATAAAAAAAGTATGTCATTAAAAATTCTTCTTAAAAAGTTACTGACGATATGTGTGGGTGTGTAAATAAATACACATTAAAAATAAAGCAACAAAAATTGTTATAATTGTAATTCCATTAAATACTTATGTATTAAAAATGTACAGTTATATAAACTATTCAGAGAGCGACCGTTTTCGATCTAGATGTCTGCTTTTCCACTTGTTATTCTCCACTTAGCGCGGTCTTTGGTATTCCTTATTGTAAGACAATTGCCACGCATGCCATCCTTTACGTCATCGAGTCGGCATTTCTTGAGCTTACCTCTTCTAACAGAGTTAGGAGGGGGAAACATGGCTTGAAAGAAGGATATTTAGCACAGTGAAGGATGTCAAAGATCGGGAGAACTAGGATGTGTTTTAGTCAATAGTCGCTTAACGTAGGAAAATATATGCATACTTGTATGATCCTTCCCTAAGCTTTCGCGTCATTGATTTTGGTTTAAACTTTTTACATTTGAAGACATGAGTAGATGAAGGAGTTATGTGACATAAAAAAAAATACGTTAAAGGAAAATGTAATGTGTAAAATATGTAATGTAAACAGGCAAGGAAACCATATTAGAACATAAAACAACGCTTTTTGAATTTGATTTTGAAAATAGTCAGTAATGAAGGAGTTATATGTGTAGCAAAGTGATAGTAAAAGAGCTTTGTAGGCCAATTTATCAATATTTACCAATATTTACCAATTGTAACATATCCCTTTCATTCACTCGTGTCTTCAATTGTCGTTAGTATTTGCGTAAAGGTTATGAAATATTACCCTTAATGCATAATAAGTGGCGCCCGATATGTATTGAATAAAACAAATTACAGAAGATTTAGTAAAGCCATTACAACTCTTGTCAAATAATTTGCTGTAAATAAGAGTTTATTTAATACCCTCAAGCTGTTACGAAAATATGCTAACGTGTGTCACCAATATAGATTTCTAGTTCAGAAAACGCAGCTGGCGTTTTGGTTTTCCGATCATGATGTTTTGCCAAGTATTTTTAGGTACCTAAAATAAATAGTAGCAAAACTATTTATATTTTGTATCTGTCGATATATTTCTGCGTGGCTGGGTTTAATAGTTGTTGCTCTTTTATGATGTGTTACAAGTACGCCATACATTTGTAATTTCCGCTTAAGAACCTGAGTTCCACTTTTTTTACTTTCTATTGTATTTCCTACTATCTTTGCCATTTAATTATTACATACTTTATTGTGTGTGCGCACATGTAACTATGTTAATGATATAACGAAAACGAATTCTTCGGGAAAACTTTTAAATGGATAATTTATTTTGCAATGCATACAAGCTTGAGGAATACTTTACTGTAACTCCAAACTGTGTGTTTTATAAGAAAGCCGATTAAAGGTAATTTGTAGCAATGTACGATATTGTGAAATGAAACTGTAGGTTACGTTGTTTATCCTTAGGATGTCCTCATTATAATGTGCCATTCTATTCTTAGGTCGCCGTACTAGCGAACCATAATTTACTTCTGCTCTTAGCGGTGGTGTATCGACTGATGAATATTCAGAAGTACCCTCGCAAATACTGTACTAAAACTATAAACGATAATGAAATAATAAACAATTTCAAAGTTTTCTTACATTTATTTATTTCAGGAGTTTAGTAGACAGGCAGACGATTCACCTGATGGAAAACGGTTACTATCGCCTATGGACACTTGCAACACTAAAGAGGCTACAAATGCGCTTCTGATCTCTAAAGGGAGACTGAAACTTGGCCACTAATACTGGAACACAACTCAAGGTTGTTATGGCGGCATCCTCTAGATCAGGGATAGTAGCCATGCAGACAGACAAATACCCTAAAACCTGGCTGTGGGTTGTTTTGTCGCCTCTTAAGACTAGCTGTTTGGCCGCAAGAAATTGTAGTCTTTCTCCGTCTCTGCATACCTTCAACTTCTCATGAGGTATAAAATTAGCTTTATCTCATTTAATCTTGAGATTGTCGTGTTTCGTACGATAGCTATGAGAATTCCGATGGTTCGAATTCCATCTTTCCTATCCCGTCCTCCTATCCCAGTTTCCTATCTCAACTGCTCTATCGCATTCCTCCTGTCTGATCTCTCTATTGCATCCCCTTTATCTCACCCCTATGAACACATACACTCTATCCCATCTTGAAGGCTGGCAATGCGTCGGCTTCGGCCTTGGTATTATAAAAGTCTATAGGTGATGGTAACCACTTTCCATCAGGTGAGCCGTCTGCGTATTTGCTGTAAAATTTTGGAATAATGCTTCTCAAAGACAAATTTTATCCAACCTTCCATCAAAAACCGTGTCTAGTGGAGCAGTTAAGAATTCAAGTTCAAGGCTTAAAAGAGAAAACCTTGAACTTAAATCGCCTCGCTCGCAAGCTGTCCACGGGCGGATAGCGAGTGAACCACTTGGTGACAAACCTGCTCGGAGTATCTCACGTATAGACCTAGCACCAATCACTGACAGTCGTCGTAAGCCAATCATTGTCCACTGCTGGACGTAGGTCTCTCTAAGTTTGAGCCACCTATCCCGGTCCTCCGCTATTCTCATCCAGCATCCACCGGCGACTTTGCGCAGATCGTCGGGTTATTGGGCTGGAGGGCGTCCTACACTACGTTTGCCGAGACGCGGTCTTCACTCCAGGACTTAGTGCTCCATCGGCCACCAGTCCTGTGACAAATGTGGCCGGCGCACTTCCACTTCAGCTTGCTAATTTTGCGAGCTATGTCAATTACCTTGGTTCTCTTACAGATATCCTCTTTTCTGGTTTTATCTATAAGAGATACCGCTAACATAGCTTGCTCCATAGCCCGCTGAGCGACCTTCAATTTGTGAACTATACTGTCAGTGTCCACGTCTCAGTACCATACGTCTGACAGAGTATTCATCAATTCGTGCATCCCACGACATTCACTTTTTGACCGCGTGAGGCTCACTGGTTGAAAACTAAGTATCCACCCGCAGTGCTTGTCAGGTACCGGGCTGCTCTAATGAGTTTAACCCTAGACATCCGGTTATGATAGAAAACATATAATGTTGATGAATATATGTTATTCACGGAAATCCCAAATGTTTTTATTTTTCTATAATCATACGCAATTTCCGGGCATTGCGTATTGAAACAAACATACTTATTTACGCGGTTTGCCAAAGAAAAATATTTCAAATCGTTTAAATTATTATTATGTGTAACACGTGTATTTAGACTGTACATGTAATTGAATTGGAACTGGCGTGAAGTTATGTATGTATGTATGTATGTATGTAATTGAAAAAGTGTCTAATTGCATTTTTTACTTAATCTTATTTCTTGACTAAATTTAAATAAATAATAATATGAAAATATTAGACTACATAAATATAAATTTATGCTTTACCTGCGATTTTGTACTTATTTTTTAAATTACTGAATGAAATAAAGACTAATTTGAAATGGAATGCCAATAAATTGTTCATTTACTCTTTCGCCGCTTTAAAATTGACTTGTTTTTAAATAATAGGTAGCTCATGTCTTTCTACAATGTAATGTATCTCTTTGCTAAATTTTATTAAGATTGTAACAGAGAAACGTAAGAAATAAGACTTTATTTCGCGTTTATATATTTCGTCCAGACAACCTTTGGCTGGATTAAAATTCGGTATGAATGGGGGTAGGTACGCAAAAGATATAATATTGTTATGAGTCGCGAGACTCGAATTAAAATGCCGTTAGAATTACTACAGAGATTATTAGAACTATAGAAACACGTATAACACAGGTACAAATATAACCTAAAACAACAACTCCAAATGTAATGCAGAAGGTCGTAATTCATTAAATACGCAAAGTTCGTCACTTATTAGATTTCCGATTGTAGTACACACGTTTCGCTTTACTGGCGGTTCTCGCTCGACTAACTCCTCCCTTAATCGGGCCATTGCGTTTTACTGCACAAATGCAATATGTCCGCCCGGCAGCGTGGAACGAATTTCCTAGAATCAGCTTGTACTTTAAATCCGTAACACCTGGCTAATGGTTACAGTACAACAATAGGCCAATAAGTAAACAAAAGAAGACGACCATAAAAGAATTTCAACGTTATTAGTTATTACTCAAATGCCGACGGGTAATAAGTGTGCTTTGTTGTGGATTTTGTATTTGTCGGCACCTGAGTTGTAACGATATATACCTAAATATAAAACGAAAATAATTTAATTTAATCTTATATTTAAATTTACAGAAATTACTATTTATAAACATACATAATATTTACATGAATATATAAGTACATTTCTGTGTCGTGGAACAACACTATCTCAAGCATATTATAACTAGATAACACTACATATTTAATTGTGTCTTATTTAATTTAATGGCATTTAAATCGTATGTCTTATGGTGAGACTTCATCTGGGATGATATTACAAATATATGTGTAATGCGTTATTTGTGATGCGATATAGTTTTTAATTGTTAATGACGTTCCATATTGACAGATAACATATGTATATACACTAATCTGAGTATTTTTGTTAAAGGTGTTATTTTTAACTCTATAAATAAGACACATTCGGCCCCAGTCAATATCTTTAAGATTATCTCAGATGAGGCCCCACTATTAAAGAATAAGGTTTTCTTTGTAACCTAAAAATCACATTTCATTCGATAGTTAAGATTTTCTGATTAATTATAGTTATGAAAAAAATATTTCTAACAAGTTGCTCTTTGCTCCTGTAGACGTAAGTTATGAAACTTGAAAGTGTTACGTTGTTGTTTCTATAGCTTAGACAACCATTTTACTATGCTAGAAAAAACTAACTTCTTAACAAAACTTAATACTTATAAGCAGTTTTCTAACAATCTGGCAGCTCATACTTTTAAAAGAGTTTAGACACGTAGTGTATACATAAGATGAGACAAATCGCAACATCTGTTATTACAAAAATTGCGCGTGTGTGCAGTTCACACGCAGTAGAAGTGAAACTTCAGAGAAGAATTATCTGTGAGTATATTAATCACAGATAATTCTTCTCTAACTTTTATTAATATAAATATAAATTCCTTTAGGCTACATCCATCAACATATTATAATTCAAAAATTCGTATCTTTCAAGTTTTCACTGTTCTAGTCTATAAAAATATTATCAGCTTTATTTCGGTTCAAATTGGACCTATGTTTAATCATCGGTCTTATTGACTCTAATCTGTGCTACACAATGTAAAACTCGTATCTCATTCTCTCGCAGGCTTAGTCCTATAGAATTATGTGTTTATTTCTTTTTAATGTCACTTTTTCGTTTCATCGAGTTCACATCATAACGATTCTAAAGAAGTGTCATTTCAATAATAAAAGCCCATTAACGTCCCACTGCTGGGCCCGGGCCTCCGAAAATAGGGGAACGGACAGTATACTCGCCACGCTTGTCTGACGCGGATTGGCAGGTTTGAGACATTAGTTATCTCGATGTGTAGGTTTCATCACGATGTTTTCCTTCATCATTGTTCACGTGGTAATTGTAACAATACGTATATTAGGTCAGCAAAATGTCTAAGGGGTGCATGCGTTCCGGCCAGGATGGGAACCCGCGGACTTTAAGTTTGGGACGCGTGCGCTAGCCATTACGCTACAATGACTATACTATTATTTCGAATATATCCAAATTACTTAATGACATTTTAAACAATAAGTGAAATAAGTACGTACCTATTGGCTTGAAAAATAATTTTGTAAAATTTTAGTTCATATAATATAGCAATCTTTTTAACATTTACATTTTTTGAGAAAACTGGATGAAAGATGTTTATAGAAATACGAGTACTTATACATTGTTTTTCCTTAAAAGATCACTTCCCTACATAATAAATGAAATTTAGACAACTAATATTGGATATTACAACAGAAAATAGGGGTCATGTCAGAAGCGTGCTCGTCGCGATCCCCGCTGGCCCAGAGGGCCACAATTCTGACCAGAGTTCACCCGAGTGCAGTGCACGATAGGGCGTCCCCCGCAGGCGACGCTCACCGATGCGCCCCCGTCGGTGTGGATTCTCGCGCATGCGGCGAAGGGGGCCGCCACCCTTCACGCAGCGCCAAACCTGGCGGGTCGAGAGGAGCAGAGTGCTGTATAGGCACGTGGAATGTGAGAGGTGGGATGAAAGATAAGATGGACGAAATGATTGATATAATGAATGAGAGAAGCCTGGATGCCTTATGTCTGACAGAGACAAAACGGAAGGGGTGCGACGTCGATGACCTCCCCGGTGGCATGCTTGCTCTGTGGTCCGGCGTGGACCTGGACGAGCGTGCGAGTGGGGGGGTAGGCGTCATACTCTCATCCCGCTTTGTGTCTGGAGTAAAAGCTTATTGTCTGGTGAACCCGAGACTTCTCTGGGTCCGCCTAAAACTGGGGATCACGCGAGTTTTTCTGGTCGCAGCTTATGCTCCCGTCAGCTCAGCGGATCCCCAAGAACTCGAGAAGTTTTGGGAGTCTGTGAGAGAAATTCTGGATCTGGCTGAAGGGAACGAAAGACTAATTATGTGTGGTGATCTTAATGGCTGGGTGGGGACCAAACGAGACGGCCTTGAGGCTGTCCTTGGACCCTATGGTGACAAGAGAGTGAACGATGCTGGTAGGCCAATCATAGACGTATGCATGGAAAGAAACTTGCTTGTGTCGAACACCCTATTCCATCATAAGGATATTCACACGTATACATGGAGAATGAATGATCAGAAAAGTATGATTGATCTGATTTTAATTGATAGTCGCCTCCGAAACAGAATAATGGATACAAGAGCCTACAGAGGCCCCACTCTTGAAACGGACCACTACCTGGTGATAAGCCGGTTTGTGGGCCTTTTCAAGAAGTGGAGACACTGGCGAGAGCGTACCAATTTCGGGGAGCTTGAAAGAATAAAGTGTGAAAAATTGGAAGATGTTAGTGTAAGGAGTATGTATGCGCGCCTAGTCGAAGAAAGGCTTGCAAAAGCGGACTTCTCCGACTTAGATGTGGATAATGACTGGGATAGTATGAAAGAAAGTATAGTGGAAAGCGCAAAAGAAGCATGTGGATGCGCGAAGAGGCACATAACAACGAAAGGTGATGAATGGTGGGACGCGGATGTTAAATCCAGCGTAGAGAGAAAGAGAAAAGCCTGGCTGGATTATGTTGCTTCCTTGCAACAGAATGACAGTATGAAAGAGATGAAGAAAGAAATTTATCGCCTCTGCAAGAATGAAACCAAAGCTTTAGTGAAAGAGAAGCGTGAAAGAATAAAATTGAAAGAAGAAGAGAAGCTGACGGAGAACTTCGAGGCGAATACCAAACTCTTTTGGAGAGAGGTTAAGAAGTCTCGGGGTTGTTCGTCAGCTTCC
Organism: Dendrolimus kikuchii; assembly: GCA_019925095.2. Taxonomy (NCBI): domain Eukaryota; kingdom Metazoa; phylum Arthropoda; class Insecta; order Lepidoptera; family Lasiocampidae; genus Dendrolimus; species Dendrolimus kikuchii. The sequence continues at coordinate 20,306,596 of CM034395.1, read as the reverse complement.
AGAATGGAAAGAATAAAATCTAAAGCAGGGGACGTTCTTGCTAACCCACAAGAGGTATTAGCGCGATGGAGTGAATATTTTAGAGAAATGTATGATAATATCCCGGATGCTGGCACCACGACTGAGTCTGTGACCGACTCCGAGGAGTCAGCATCCGAGATCACTTTGGAAGAGATCGAATGGTCGATAAGAAGTCTGAAAAATGGAAAGGCAGTAGGAATCGATAGTGTGTCTGCTGAGATGATCAAATCTGGTGGAACCTGCGTCCGGGACGCTTTCCTGTCCTTATGCAACTTGTGCTGGAGGACGGGAAAGGTTCCCAAGGACTGGAGGCGCGCTGTCATCGTGCCCTTGTATAAAGGCAAGGGGTCACGTATGGAGTGCGCCAGCTACAGGGCCATCAGTTTGATCAGCACAGCATCTAAAGTGTATACGAAGATTATTGAAAAGAGAATGAGAGTTGTATCCGATGGATTACTGTGGGATGCACAAGGTGGTTTCAGAAATGGAAGGGGATGTATGGATCAAGTTTTCTCTCTCCGCAATATCGTAGAGAAGCAGCTGGCTATGGGCCGGAAGGTTTTCTGCGGTTTTGTGGATCTAGAGAAAGCATTTGACAGGGTTGTGCGGAAGGACCTCTGGGACATATTGCCCGGATATGGGATTAATGGCCAATTGATGCGTGCTGTGCAGTCCACTTACGAGGGCTGTATGGCATGCGTGCGAGTGGAAGGCAGCCTGTCGCCCTGGTTTGACGTCAATATTGGCGTCCGCCAGGGCTGCGTGCTGTCGGCTTTGCTGTTCATCCTATATCTGCGTCCGCCAGGGCTGCGTGCTGTCGGCTTTGCTGTGCAAGGATCATCCTATATCTTGGATGTGCTTTTAGCAGGGATGGAAGGTACACCGCCGATATAGAAAGAAGAGTGAATTTGGGGAATAGTTTAAATGCAGCGTTAGGTAAACTTCTAGGCGCTAAGAACCTCAGCCAGAAGGCCCAGCTCGCCGTACACAACGCGGTGCTGGTACCTACGCTCGCGTATGGAAGCGAGAGTTGGGTATGGAAGAAAGAGCATGAAAGTAGAGTAAACGCGGTCGAGATGCGAGCACTGCGCAAAATCTGCGGAGTGACGCTCGCGGACCGCGTTCGTAATACCGAAGTAAGAAAGAGAGTTGGTCTGAAAGAGAGTGTCGGGGTGAAGGTAAGGAAAGGAATGCTCCGGTGGTTCGGGCATGTGGAAAGAATGCATGATGAAAGAATGACTAAACAGATATACAATGCAAAAGTGGATGGATGCAGAAGTCGTGGAAGGCCACGATACACCTTCCATGATCAAATTGATCGTGTACTAGCAGAAGGTGATGTCAGGAGCCTTAAGAACAGACGAGTGTGCATGACAAGAGTTATGAATGTCAAAGAGGCAAGTGAGGTGTGTAAGAATAAGCCTAAATGGCACTCTGTTGTTCGTGCCTACCCCGCAAGGGAACTGGCGTGAAGTTATGTATGTATGTATGTATGTACAACAGAAAATGTTATATGATTTAACTAAAATTTTATCCAAAAAATTGTCTTGTAAGAAAAACAAGATATACAGTGTTGTACTAGCTAACACGAGTGTCGTAACTGATTAATCGAATAGATATTATATGTTTAAAATTGTACGCATTTAGCGATTTACCAAATTGGATTACACTTTCAAAGTAAATTCAATAGGGCATTACGTCCATGCTTATTTACAGCGGACTTCTTCACGCGAGAGTCCGACTCGGACAAAGCCATCGATTTCAGTTAGAGCGTGCCGGCTGTTTTAGTCCCGTAAAAATATACATAGTTTTCAGGCGATAAGAAACATTTAAAACATCTATTGCCTGCCAAGTTATATGTTAAATTTTTGGCAGTGATTCACAAATATAATTAGAGCGGTATGAAAGTGTTAGTTTCGTATGTTCAGTGCATTCATATTATATTATATATAATTTTGATAATGGCGATGAATAAAGAAACTGAATTTTGCAAGTGATAAACAGAAATAATATTTTTTCTGAAAACTCTATATATGTATATATTATACATACGAGTACACACACACACACACATATATATATATCACAAGTAAGGCAAGTTGCGGTTGTGTTATGTAGTATAATGATGAAATATACATAATCTCAGAAATAATAATAATTAAATTAGGTAGAAAGAAGGAAAGAATGCATGATGAAAGAATGACTAAACAGATATACAATGCAAAAGTGGATGGATGCAGAAGTCGTGGAAGGCCACGACACACCTTCCATAATCAAATTGATCGTGTACTAGCAGAAGTTGATGTCAGGAGCCTTAAGAACAGACGAGCGTGCATGATAAGAGTTATGAATGTCAAAGAAGCAAGTGAGGTGTGTAAGAATAAGCCTGAATGTGCGCTCTGTTGCTCGTGCCTACCCCGCAAGGGAACTGGCGTGAAGTTATGTATGTATGTATGTATGTAAATTAGGTAGGGTTGGCATCGAAAATCAACGCTGTGCTGGAGGAAATTCTATATTTTATTATGTTTTTATATTGTCCCTTTCCAATCGAATAACTTATTTCGTTCTTTCAAATATATTTTCAAAGTTAAATTCTGATGAAAAAGTACTTGACATTTTTGTTGCAAACTGTACACGTTTGTTCACGAAATAGTGAATATCTTTGCAATATGTTACAGTCATATCTTTCATCTTACACTCATCTAAATAATCTTTCAACTTATGCTGAGAACCAACTGTTGAAGCAAAATCGTACGTTTTGCGCAATTGTAAACGGTCTAAAGATTTATTCAAATTGATGTATGTATTAAACCAAATGATAATTTTAGCCCAATAGCTGTGTACGGTTTGCACATTTTCAAAGATGCTCGGCTTAATCGTCGTTAATGATGGACCCCGTTTGAAGGGTGTTTGCAAGCCAAACCACGTTGAGTAGTTGTATGTTGTTTATTAAGGTCGTATGATGACCTGAGACGCATAACTTGCAGAGTGCACAAGTGCCGCTTGTGATGGCGATGTTAATACGCCTATTTTAGTATATTATTTGTTGCGTATTTATATGTAATAAGCTTTTTTAAAAAGGTTTTTAAATACAAGCTTTTCAGATCCTGGATATCATGTAGATGCAGTGCTAGTCAAGACAAGTAAAACGAGCCCAAACACGACGGGTCTATCGTGTTTAGTACAGGAGTTCCTACGGCCACCTTCCGACTCCATTATCAGATCAGCTCCATGGTACCATATTGTATTGTCACGTGATATACATATGTGTGCAAAATTTCAACTCGATCGGAAACCGGGAAGTTGGTCAAATTTAATTTACATACATACTTACATAGATAGGTACATCCATTGCAAGTTAAATAAAAGCTTGTAATAAAATACGCTGTACGAGCAAATACTGGCTCGTACAAGCTGCACTTAAAAACATAAAAATAACATTAAAAAGTATCCAAAGTTACTTCTTATAACACCAGCTATCTGCCAGTGAGTCCCTTCAAAATTGGTCCTGTCGTTTCAGAGATTATCCGGAACATGCAGACAGACAAACAAAATTTTTAAAAGTTGCATTTTCGGTGTCACCTGTTTCGAATTACCTCTCTGATTTTTTCACATTTTTATTTTGACATTACAAACAGACACTTCAATTTTATTTATCTGTATAGAAGAAAAGCTTTTATATGGCGATACTAAATGTAACACTGATAAGAAACTACAATATTGAGTAAATATGTAATAAAAATTAATAAAAACACGAAACTCGTCAAATCCACAGTACTTTTCTAAGTAGCTACGTAACAAAAGATAAAAGAGCCTCTAAGTACGAGTGGCACTAATCTCAAGATCTTGCAGAGCTGGCTCCTTACAAACACGTCTAATTAAGGCCGAATTTCTTCGGTGATTTTTCGGTAAATATACTTTACTAAAAAATCAGCAAAGTGTGCGCACGCATACTGGAAGGTTACGTAGAGGTGACGGACATGATTTTTAAAATATTTTTTAGGATTCCGTAGGCATTTTTCGCCATGTCCGGCTATCCGTCTGTCCATGCATGTCACGATCATTTTCTCCGAAGGCTAAAGGATCTATACTGAAGAAATTTGACAGTAAGGCGAAGTCTAGTTTGCACTTCAAAATTATGTAGTGAATTGGGGTTTTTTAACAAAAACAAAACCGCCTCCAAAACTAAAATGTTTGACCATAATTTAATACTTGCAACAACTCAGGAGGGTTTATGGTAATTAAAAACAGTAACTGCAACAGGATATCTCGATTTTCTTATGCCCTCTATAACTTAAGTAAAGTTGTCGACCAAAAAGCAGTTATAACGGCTTATGATGGCTATGTTGTTTCTTTGTTACGATACGGTCTTATATTTTGGGGCAACAGCACTGGTAAAGAACGCGTGTTTATAGCGCAAAAACGCTGTATACGTACTATATGTCATATAAGGAAAACAGATTCTTGTAAACCATATTTTGTATCCCTAAAACTACTGACATTACCATCATTATACATTTATGAAGTTGCTTTATTTGTTAAAAATAATCTACATTTATACACTAAATGCAACAGTAAACGCCATAACAGCTACCTTCTTACACTTCATTCGAAAACCACTTTGTTGCAAAACAGTCTTTTCTGTATAGCGATTAAAATTTTTAATAAATTACCACTGAAAATTAAAGAACTCGACACCAAAAGCTTTAAATTAAAATTAAGACAATTACTAATAAAAAAAGCATATTACACAATAAATGATTATCTATCTGACCCAAATACTGATACAGGAGTCTGATTTTGTGACATGAGGAATCGTAATTATTATTCAGCATTAGCACTATAAATTGTATAAATCTAGACATTATTAGTTTTAAATTATATTTTTTTGTAAGCTACATATGTGGCAGTATACAGCGATACCTATTTGTTATCATTATGGACATCATATTCAAACCTGTATACACAAAATAAATTACTTTGACTTTGACTTTGACTGGTCACATAGAACACTTCGCTATCCCTCCAACAATTTTACAGCAAGAAAGTTAGTAAAACTGGCACAACCGATAGCGGTTTGAAGTCATTGATAAATTATTTTAATTAAAGGGCTATGAATGAAAAGAATTTAATACATTATTGTTTGAAAATTTTAGATAATATTTTACACAAGGTATTATATAAAATATTATACTTAAAGTTTTATATGTATTAAAATAAATCGAACATAGTTTAAAATTTTAATCTATCACGTCTGCCAACATGAAAATAACATGTAGTGAATACCGTCTATATACAATTGAGAGATTTTGAATTATAATCTACATAATTATCACATCATATTATTGTTATATAAAATGGAGGTAAATTATGGAGAACTACTCTATACAAAACAGGTGCTAATGACAGAATAAATAAAAATATAACATTATTATTAAATCAAGGAAATGGCCGATTGTATCTTTTAGAAATAAGAGGGTACATAACAAAATTAATTATTAACTTTAAAAACACAACAAGAACAACTATGCTACTTAAAAACTGTAAAAATAATCTCTATTTTTTCTTTTAATTATATTATGTTTAGTAGTGGTCGCCCAGTGGTCGAAATTCGCCCATAATTAATTTAAAATATAAATTTGAACATTATTAAGGCTCTGTTGTCTAAGACCTTCTATAATCACAGATCTCGCCAAGGCTACATTATTAATCTGACTTTAACAATAAATAAATGAGTATATACGCGTGTGTGTCAAATACATGGTAAAGTGTGTAATGTTTTTTTTAAATGATTTAATGTATATTTTATGCCTAATTTAAAACAATATATTAGCATTCTGCACTCCTCTATATAAACTATAAGTGTGCGAAATTTGATACTCCTCTGTCCGCGCAATTTTCGTAAAAAGGGGTACAAATTTTTTGCTTCACGTATTAATTATAATGATATACCATACGTCTAAATAAATACCTAATAGTGTCTGAAAAAAATTACTTTGATATAGAAAAACCGACGAGATTGAAACGTAAAAACAAACACACAGTCAGAAAACAGAACGATTTTATAAGGATTCCGTTTATTCAAGATGATTATGAGACCCTAAAGACTGGTTTTATTGTAATCGAAAAAGGTAAGCCCCTACCCTTAACAATAAATCAAGTCAAATTAGAAAGATGGAAATTATGGCTAAATTCAAATAAGAAAATTATTATTTTTCTATCAACGATAAATTCCAATTTTACGAACGGTCTGCAATGTAGATTTCTCATGATTACTTTTAATTTTTAATCACGGAAATCGTTTTACCGTGATTTTATCCGTGCAGGAACGAAGAGAGAATACAATTTCCTGCGGCCGAGCGGCCTGTCGTAAGAGGCGATAAAACAACCCACAGCCAGGCGGTGTAGGGTATTTGCCCGTCTACATGGCTCCACCTCTGATCTACAGTATGCCACCATAACAACCTTGAGTTGTGTTCCGGCATTAGTAGCCAGGTTCCAGTCTCCTTTAAGAGAGCAGCAGCGCATTCGTAACAGTCTTGATGTTGCAAATGTCGATAGGCGATGATAACCGCTTTCCATCAAGTGGGCTAGCGTCTGCCTGTCTACTGAACTCATGCAATAAAAAAATAGAGATCATGTTTTTCAGTTAAATTTTCATGAAGCGCTCTCATCGAGAAGTGTTTAAAAATATTATTGTGAAAAGTTGATGATATTTTGTGAAATGTGATGTCGATCATATGTAAATCCTAAATTAAATATAATGAAGAAACTACTCTCACATTTTACAAAAAGCAACTCGACATTTTTATAAAATTACCGCATTACAGTATATTATATATGGTTGTTTTCCAAAAATTATACCAACATTCCTAAATTGTTATTCATAGCTGTTTTTGTTATAGAACAGAACGAATACGATACAACTTTCACGATGACACGCGATTAATGTACAATATGATCAAGCCAAGCACTCCTAAGGCGTTGAACACTAAATGTTACATCTGAAATAACAATCCTAAAGCCGATATTAGACGGTTAAAGTCTGTCTTTTAATCTTGATAAATCAACCGAAGTGATCCTTAGAAACATCGACTTGAACTATTCAAACTCATTGAATACCGTAGTGTCTTTTCAGTTCTGTGCTTTTTATCTACACAGTTGTCTCATGTAACATCAGTATAAACTTGCTATTTATCTATTACAGCAATGTTTGATACAACTCCATTAACAAGTATCACTACAGCGAACTCATTTATGTGGAAAGCGCCAGGGACGCATAGAAAGATTGCCACCTCACCTATCTAAATATTCAAATCAAGGTGTTCCTAACAATGCCATACAACAACTAACACAGAGACGTATTCAACAAAAAGCGTTGAATAATTAAACTAAAAAGACTATGTTCTGTTATCTCTACAGAGAACTATATCTGTCAGTATTCTATAGCGAGTACGCCTGGTGGGAAGTTGCTTCATTCAAGTATTCACGTTTAACTATCCGCATCTCGTTGGAACGCAAGCAAACTGCAGCATTCTGTTCATTTGGACAGAACGATTGAACGTAAAACTTTGTCTTTGGTATAATAGAAATTTTGTTTTTATTACGACACATTTAGCATACTATAGACTACAATTTTCTTTATTATTTCGCATTCAAACATATTTACTCATGTTTTCTTATTGATATGCACAATTAAAATCACGTTTGAAAGGTTTTATATAGATGGTACTTACATACAAAATCTAAGAAACTTTAATATTAGTAACTGACAGCGAATATGGTTATAATAATCATAGCGAATGAAGAGGACCTGAAACGTCACAAAACAGTCCAAAATCGCACTTAAGCATAAGTATTTTTAAATATAAAATAAGGTGTTCAGTGCGTCCATTTGCCAAATTATTTTTATTACTTAGTACATTATTTAAATCTGTAGTTTTCTTTTTGAAAGACAAAAAAAAAGTGCATAGGACTTTTAGATCTTTATTATTACAAAATTGAAATATACGAGGCATTGGGTACTTTAATGTAACAATTTCAATACATATTTATTATCATATAAAACTTACCTTTTTTTTTAAAATTAAATATACATAATTGAAGACCACTTTTCCATAATCTTAAATATTGTGAACATCAGTTACCTGAAAAGAAATAAAGTGCATTTTAATAATAATTAATTTTATTTTTTATTTTGGTTATATTATTATTACAGCAATGCATTTCTATGTATAAAAAGTTTTATTTGACGGTCGTTTGACAATAATTGTGTAATCATTGACCTACGCTGTTCATTAGGACACAGAAGTTCCAGATTCGATTCTCAGGAGAGAAAACGTAGACGTTTTATATTGTAAAGAAAATCTTTTTAACTATTAAAACGAAAAGTGTCGAGTCCTTCGTTTTTCTCTGTTCTTTCTCCAATACAGGTGGCTGTCTTGCGCAATTTTCAAAGCAGCAAAAATGTTACGTCGTAGCTCGTTAAATCTCTTCGATAACGAGACGCTTGTTGCGAGTTGAAGCTCATTTATTCGGACTTTTCACTGATAATGTCTCAGCGCCAGTTCGAATATTGACTTTGGAACTGTGTAAGTAGAACACTCCAATATAGAGGTACTCATGTACCCTACTTATGTTAAGTTTGTTTTGCTTCAGTCATTTATAGGTCAATTAGACGTGTGTTGTAAATTCTAGTGGTTTTCCTCTTACTGCAAACAAAAATCAAACACTTTTCAACATCAAGATTCTACATATACCTATGTTTAAACTAAAATGTTAATTTTGTTAAACAAAAACATATATGAATATATTAATAAAATAGTATGCTGATAATTAATAAACACATTAAAAGATATTAAATGTTATATTATATAAGTATATTGCCATAATTGTTAAAAATTATATATAAATTAAATTAAATTAATTATATATTAAATACATATAATTAGGAAAAGTCACTTGCGTTGTTTATTTTCGATGCACACAACGGTTTGCTGATCTCCGCCTCTTTGTACTTCGGCCACGGCGGTGGTAATATAAGTTTCAAAACAAGCGTGTGTGTGTGTTTTATTTTTGTACGTAAGTGAAATCAACAATAATATTATCATAATTAATGAAGATTAAAAAAACGTACTTGTAGAACGTGAAAAGTAACTTGCAAATGGTTAGAATTCCTTCAAAGTACAGCTCAGGAAGTGGTTAGATGGGTGTATCTTTTTGGAGAAGAATTCAGGGTTTACATACCATATACTTAATTATTTAACGTAATCATAACAGGTAATAAACGTCTCACTGCTAAGCGCTGGCCTACAAATTTTTTAGAAGAATGGACAGTATACCCGTCACGCTTATTCAAGACCGATTGTTGGGTTTTACTCATTATCCCGATGTTACAGGTTTCATCACGATGTTTCCTTTATCGTCAGTAATTGTTAGTCGTCGTAGTCAAAAATGCCTAAAAGGTGCATGCTTTCCGGTTAGGGTTTGAACCTGAAGCTTTGCAGACGGAGTTTCGATGTCGACTGTGTTAACCATTAAGTTATAAATAGTGTATAGAATAAAAAAATTCTGATTTAAGATTTATAAATTGTAATTATTTATTTTGAAAACACAATTAGTTATATAATTAAATTAAATAAAAAGAAAATAATAAATTTGGGGTCTAGACCCTGGAACAATGGGGGCCTGAGGCGCACAAACTTTATCGAGACAGCAAAACGCCTGGTAGACGTCGCACGTGACCAAAAGACTGGTCTATACCTCGGGCAACGCATTAGCGTTGCCATACAGCGATGTAATGTAGCCAGTCTTTTGAGCACATATAACTGACAGCGATCTGGCACTAGATTTTATAGTTCAATTTTACATACATACATAACATGTATGTAGTAAACATGTAGTTCAATTTTAATTTGTATATATAGTTTTATTTAGTTTAATTTTTTCTAAATTTAAATAAATTGCACTTATGTATTTCTTCTTTACTTATTAAAGCATCATCAGCACACCCTTGGTTATAAATTTCGTATTTTTTAACAGCAAAAAAGCAAATATTCATTCGTCACAGACTTGGAAAAAGGTCAAAAAGTTACTCGCGACTCAGTGAAGAGCTCTTTCCAAATCCCTTGCCCATTAGGGCTGTACAATTGAATCTCGGACAACTTGTAACGATCGTATCCCATTTTCCCGGCAAACTCTTGCAGATTGTATTTATACAATTTAGGTAACTTTGCCCTTTTTTTATATGTAACAGAATGTATGCAAACAGATAAATGGGGCAGTCCTTTTAATGTGCTATTTATGATTGATGTAAAAAAATCAGCTTTTTATATATCAGTTTACGCATAATTAAGGATTCTATGAAGGGAATTAATGTCTACTAATCAATATATTAATACGTGAAGCAAAAACTTTGTACCCCTTTTTACGAAAATTGCGCAGACGGAGGAGTATGAAATTTTGCACACGACGAACGATATATTTTTTTTAATTTTGCATAAAAAATACATTAAATCAATAAAAACAACACTATACACACTACCATATATTTGACACACACACGCATATATATACTTTTTTGTTTATTGTTAAAGTCAAATTGACAGTGTAGCCTTGGCGGAATCTATGATTATAGAAGTATTGTCTTTGAGATTAATTATTATGGCCGAATTTCGAGCACGGACGACCACTAGTATTGTTAAATTTTGCAATGCATAGCGATCTAGCGGCGTATAAAAAACAGCCAAGCTGGCGTTTCTTCGGAGTAACTCTGTTACAATTTTTTTCCATTTTTATTTACGATCTTTAAAACTGAACACATTCAGAAACATATTTAAATATATTATTGATATAATGTACTTATATGTATTGTGTATACTTATCATTTATCATTATTTATAAATTGCACCACCGTCAGTATTAAAAATCCATTAATCCCTGCCAAGGGTTGCCTGGAAGAGATCGCTTTTCAGCGATAAGGCCGCCCGTTGTACTATCTCTACTACTATACTTCTATTTTTCTATTTCTGTTTATGTATGTTTTGGTGTACAATAAACTGTTATAAATAATATGTATAATGTGTTATTTTATATGAAGGCACAGTTTACTTTGTTATGTACTTATTAGTTCTCAATTATAAAAACTGATACCAATCTTAGTACTCGTAAGCCGGCGCGGCCGCCATGTTGTGAACAGTAGCTCGGTTAGACATATTTTTTAAAGTAAATAGACGGCTCCCATTCTGTAATAGCGTAAGTCCCTTTCATATTATCTATAGTGCTAAAAACAGCGAAGCTACTAAATTTCTACCAGGCTTCTCGTGTGTCAAATAAATCATACGCCAAAAGCAACATTTTCAACCGCGCAGCTCTTACTTGTGTATTTCAACTTTACGTCTCATATCACTGTCATATAAATATATGATATGTGATAGATTTGTAGGCCTCTGCTTCAGCTTAACTGGCATGACTGACATTTTAGGGTTACAAATGGTAGTGGTCACCTCACTCCCTAAGCTGCGGAAATTCGATTATTGACGTCGTAATCGATGTCACCGGAAGCGTGAAGTACAGACCTCATATATAATACTTACATTTTCTCACGTACACTTTGCGGGAGCGGGGGATTTGATGTAACCCCGTAGACAACTGGCGTTAGAGCTAAACGAATAGAATAGAAAATGTATGGGATTGAGATATCGTTTCGCTAAGTATAATGTTATTAAGTGATAAGGCCGCCTGTTGTTTTGCTAAGAAGTATTGTAATTATGCATTTTGTTTTTGTATTTGTTTATTTTGGTGAGCAATAAAGTGTTATCTATCTATGTCATTCCCATACATTTCTATTCTATTCGTTTAACGCTAATGCTACTTGTTTACAGGGCATGGCCCTCTGGTTATTCTGTTCTGCTTAATATTGTCGCGAGGGCACCACGTGGTCAGTCGCTAGCGTGTTCGCTACTTACAACGCCGCGTATTTGCGTTTCTTATATATAAATAGATAAATAAAATTGATGTCTGTTTGTAATGTCAAAATACACAGCTTTTTACTAAATGCATAAAGTATACGGGACTTATATCAATAAAAACATTTTTTTTAATTTTTGTTATACTGTCTGGATGTTCTGGCTAATCTTTGAAAAGGCTGGACCGATTTTGACAGGACTTTCACTGGTGGATAGCTGATGTTATACGGAGTAACTTATGTAACTTTATTTTACTTTATTATGGTTTCGCAAAAAAAGTTCCGCGCGGATAAAGTCGCGGGCACAGAACACTTAGGTTCGATTCATACTATGATGCCGTTCACGGTTTAATCTCCTTCCGATCTTGATCCGGTTAAATCTCGCTGTGTACACTACTACTAGTTTGCTGTTACTTTTCGTTGCTTCAGTCTGATCGGAACTATCGGACTGGAACTAGAGCGATACGATAGCGAGAATACTCTCATGCTTTTTTGTTTAAGAATATTTGACCGGACCGGGGACGGATCGAGACCGGAGCGAGACTGAACCGTGAACAGCATCATAGTGTAATCGAACTTTAAACTTATATGTTTGCTGGACCGTACGCTGACATGAGCAGATAGCTAAATAGTAGTGTTACATGATATATACTTCTATTTTATGTATTTGTTGTACTAGTAAGAAGAAATAAGAAAAGGATACTTACAGCAGACTTTTTAATTTTAAAACGAGTACTAATCACGTGATCTAATAATTTTTCATATTCTCTTAAGTGAACTCAAATTAAAATTTAAGTAGCAACAGGTTTCCTCTTTTCGCGCTCCATTGAATCGTGAACGCATTTTTAAAAAAGCATTCGCGTTTTACGCGTGGCATCCATCATGTAATTGATTGATTCATTCATAAATACATTCACGAAATCTGTTAGTACAGTACAGTCACAAACAAAAGACTTCGTTACATTATTTATATATATACGACATTGCAAATATTATACATACAAATGCTAGTGCATTTATTTTAAAATATTTCATATCTGATAAACTCAAAACAGGACTGGTGCAAAACAATTTTTGTTCAAATAATTAAGTTTCACAAACGTAATTTTTATTCAAAATTTTTAAAGCTACAAAATTTTTCAATCCATAGAACAAAAGTTACACTACCACCACACAATTCATTATACGCTTTTTTTACAACTTAGAAAGAAAATATCTAAATAAATAAGATACCGACTTCAAAAAAGTAACTAAAAGGTTAAAAAAAATCTAGAACATATTGCAGTCGGCCCAAAGTACACCATGGATTTCTTGGTTCTCCTTTTTTTATTGTTTAAAAAGCCATTAAGAATTAATCGTTATGATTTCTGAAAACCGAATAACTTTTTTTTGTCAATCTACAATGTATTTTAAAAGATACCACGTTTTTAAAAAAATAAAATTGAAAAGGGCAATTTTAATTATAAAAAAATATATTTGGCAGACTATGTTATTGAAGCAAAGAGGCGCTATATACTCAATAGTTTTTATTTAGAATAATGATTTTTTGTGAATAATGACTAAGGGACCCCCTTTTTTGGGTAAATAACTACGACAATGATATTAAGGAAAAGCTAGTGGTAGAAATTTACTATTTGAGCAATATTATCATTGATTTTTTTTCATTTATGTATATTGCACCCTCAATATTTTCGGCATCTTTACACTACCCAACATGGAAACACAGTAATAAAATTTTATTTTATCCGTGCAGGAACGGAGAAAGAATATAATTTCCTGTGGCCCGGCGGCCTGTCGTAAGAGGCGACTAAACAACCCACAGCCAGGTGGTAGAGTATTTGCTCGACTGGATGGCGACCACCCTTGGTCTAGAGTATGCCGCCATAATAACCTTGTGTTGTGTTCCGGCATTAGCGACCAGGTTCGAGTCTCCCTTAAGAGAGCAGCAGCGCATTTGTAGCACCTTTGTTGTTGCAAATGTCCATAGGCAATGGTAACCGCTTTCCATCAAGTGGGCCGTCTGCCTGTCTGCTGAACTCATGCAATAAAAAAATAAAAAAAATTAAATATTACCATAAATAATGGAACGACATTTTGTGGTCATTCTTTATTATATCTCAATACTTAATTACATACAGAAGTTTCTATCAAATGATTAACTTCTCATTTATCTGATATTTTAAATTTTTATGCACGCCTGTATCATCTGAATTGTTTATTTGAACGAAACGATAGAATTGTGTTTTCGTTACGATGGTTATTTTTTCAAATAAATAAGTAGCGTGTAGGCACAGTTCTTGTTTATAGGACTCGGCCTCAAACCAAGGAGTGTTTGAAATTATGGGATTGTTATGTAAGTAGTTTTTTACTCACGTGAAGGCTAGTGTGTAGTATTATTAGGCAATGTTTTGTTTATTCAGTATTGTAAAACTCTTAAATTAAAATAATGTTTTTGAAAATATAATATATATACCGCTCATATTCGAGTTTAATTGTATTAAACACGGATTAAGAGTAATTACAGTTTCCCTTAAGAGAGCAGCAGCGCATTTGTAGCAACTTTGGTGTTGCAAGTGCCCATAGGCGATGGTGACCGCTTTCCATCAATATGCAATGCAATAAAAAAAAAATACTATCAAATTTATTACCTTCGGTTCTATATTTCCTTCGTATTTCCTAGATAACGGTTTTTCAGATAACATTCTCATTACAGATTTAATTGGAGTACAAACAAAGGTTTAGGTTTCAAATAAAATTACCGCGCTTAAAACCGTTAAAACGTAGTTTTATTATGTATACAAGTCGCGAAAACTTAAGAAAATATTAAGCAAACTCTTTTGTACTCGGCTTTTCTTTATTGTCTCTTGCAGGCAAACTGGCAGATGACGCACCTAGTGGAAAATGGTTACCGTGTCGCATAGGCCTTTGCAATACGGCAACACGTTGCCGGTTTCGTAAAAATTTCTTCAGTGAAACAAAAACGATGCTAGATCGATCATTATATCCGATTCTCAGGATAAAAAGTAGCGCAAAATAAGTATTGACCAGCGAAAACCATATTTGCTTTACATACATATAGTAGCAAAATGTAAACCATACCGCGATCTATTGTTTGACTAGCGCCATCTATCGAAGTACAAAATAACTTTTGCTCAATACTTTTAATATTATTATAGTAACTCGCGTTAATATTCCGCCTACTATGGACAAAATATGAAGTAAATGCCTACCATGACCTAATATTTTGTTCATTATTAACTGAACTCCTAAACATAGATACAATTAGTCTAAAGAAACATAACCTTAACACATTCAGATTAATCATAATGATGATGGCGCTTGTTACATTTTATAAAACACTACAATAGAGTATGGTTAACTTTAAATACATTATACAAATCCAAATCACTAATTCAACAAAAATTCAAACAAAATAAAGAAAACACAAAATATTGATACTAAACAAAAAATAACTCATGTGTAATGAGCACAAAGTGATAGATAATATATTGGATCTTTTACAAAATAGTGATAAATAATATACCAAAAACACAAAATGATAGACACGATATCTGTTGCAAAAAATTAAAAAATACCAAAGTTACAAAAAATAATTACTGTTATTTGTAATTAACACAAAACAAGAAAACACTTAATTGCTAACAGGAAGAATACATAATTTTGACACCGGTCTTTTAATTTGTGACCCCTTACATTTTAGAGTAACAACACGCGTAATTCCGTCCAACCCAGGATGTTTTTGAGTGATGATACCATACAGCCACCGAGCTGGTGGTAAATCATCCTCTATCACCAGAACGACATCACCAATAGCAGGTTCCGGATTCTGATAAGCCCATTTATAGCGATTCATAAACTGGGTTAAATATTCTTTTGACCATCGTCGCCAGAAATCTTGTAACATACGCTGTGTCAACTGCCATCGCTTTAAACTAGTGAGATTTGACTGTTCAAAGTTAAATTCCGGTACAAGCACAAGAGGTTCTCCGACTAAAAAATGACCTGGTGTTAAAGCAGTTTGGTCTTGAGAATTTTCACTAAATCTTGAAATGGGACGCGAATTTAGGCATGCTTCTATCTGAGACAACACGGTAGCCATCTCCTCATAAGTCAGAGTGTTGTTTCCAACAACTCTTTTCAGGTGGTGTTTTGTGGACTTTATACCAGCCTCCCAAAGTCCACCAAAATTTGGAGCATGAGGTGGTATAAAGTGCCAGTTAGTTCCATTATCTGATAGCCAATCCGCTATTTCTTTGGTGACGCTTGATTTTTCAGCAGCCAGCAGCTTCTTTAATTCTTTCGCAGCTCCAACGAAATTTGTACCATTGTCGCTGTAAAGATCAGCACAATGACCACGTCGAGCTACGAACCTTTTAAATGCTGCCAAAAATCCATCAGACGTCAAGTCACTTACAGCCTCAAGGTGGATAGCTCTGGTCGCCATGCATACAAAGAGACAAATATATCCCTTGTAAGCATGATGACCTCTTCCCTTAGATGTGCGCATATTTATTGGGCCGGCGTAGTCCAGTCCACTCTGGTAGAAAGGACGGCTGGCAGTTACCCTTGCTTTGGGTAACTGACCCATGAGCTGTTCACTATTACGAGCTGCATGACGTACGCACGCAATACAATTGCGTACATAAAATTTGGTGCGATTTTTTGCATTAAGCACCCAATATCTTGACCTTAAATAATTAAGCATTAGTTGGGGCCCTCCATGTAACGTCTTTTGATGCGCATCTGCAATTAACAAATCCGTAAAATGAGATTTGGATGGTATTATAATCGGATGTTTACGATTTTCATCAATTGTGGCTCTGTCTAAACGTCCGCCTACTCTGAGCAAACCATCATTGTCGATGAATGGATTGAGTGAGGTAAGTACACTCTTTTTGTGAACTTTTCCTGTTTTAATAAGATCTTCTATTTCCTGTCGAAATTGTTGCATCTGACACTGTTTAATGCAAACTATTAATGCTTCATTCAGTTCTTTAGCTGTTAACCATGAAGGAAATTGTTCAGAGTTGCTACTTCGTTTCTTACAATACATAAAACGCCTGCAATAAGCGATTACTCTGACCAGTTTTCTTAGTGTTGAGAATCTAGTCCATACTGGTAATTCTGACTGCTTGTCAATTGTAACATAACTCACCTTGTGTGCTTTTGCTTCTAAATCTGTACTGCATGCTATCTTCTTTCTACAATCAATCTTTTTGTTTTTCAGCCATCTCGGCCCTTCCATCCATAGCTTGTTAGAAATTAATTCAGCTGGCTTTAATCCTCGTGAAGCATAATCTGCAGGATTGTCTGCTGATTTAACATGAGCCCATTGGCTGCTATCCATTACTGTTAAAATCTCTGAAACTCTATTCGCGACAAATGTCTTCCAATTGGATGGATGTTTACTAAGCCAAGCAAGTACTACTGTCGAATCCGTCCATGCATAAATCTTCTTCTTATCAATGTTTAATATTTCGGCTACTTCACATAACAACTTCGACACTAAAACCGCTCCACACAGTTCGAGTCGCGGTATTGAAACTTGCTTAATTGGCGCGACCTTTGTTTTTGCTGTCACCAAGCGAGAATAAACGTCATCTTGTTGATCAACTACACGGATATACACGACTGCTGCATAAGCTTGATTCGAGGCGTCACTAAATCCATGCAGTTCCAATGTGTCACCACGATAAGTTCTTAACCACCTAGGAATCCGATATTGAACAAGCTGTTCGAGTTCGCTACGATAAGTACACCATTCTGTTAACAATATGGATGGTAACTCTTCATCCCAATTAATACCGCATAACCACAATTTTTGAATTAATATTTTTGCTTTTATGATTACAGGTGCCAACCAACCCAATGGATCGAACAACATTGATATGTGAGATATAACACTTCTCTTAGTTACAGGTATCTTCAATGGAGGCAGCTTGACTGTGTACACAAATTCATCAACTTCTCTGGACCAGGTAAGTCCCAATATTTTCATTACTATATCTGTTTTCAATTCTAAATTTTCTTCTCCTTCTTCTTTACCTTCTCTCATATGTTTCATTAATTCTGAATTATTGCTTTTCCACTTTTGTAGATCAAAACCTCCCTTTGCTAATAATTGCTTCATTTGGTAATATATTTCTTTTCCTTCAGATATGTTTTGGCAGCCAGTCATCAGATCGTCCATATAAAAGTCCGACAAAGTAATTTCACGTGCAATAGGAAAACGGTCTCCTTCATCATGTGCAATTTGGTGTAATGTTCTGATGGCTAAAAATGGAGCTGATGCCGTGCCGAATGTTAACCTCAAAAGCCGCAGGTGTTGGATTTCGTCCTTAGAATCTTGCCTCCACAGTATTCTTTGGTAATCAGTATGTTCTGTAGAAATTAACACCTGCCGGTACATTTTAACAATATCTGAAATTATGCAAATAGGATGCAATCTCCACCTCATTATAATGTGCCGTAAATCTGCTTGTAGATTTGGACCTACCATTAATTCACTATTCAACGACACACCATTTCTACCCAAAGTTGAGGCATCAAATACAACCCTAACTTTACTTGTCGTTTTATCTTCCCTTATCACCGCATGGTGGGGAAGATATACCACATGATCTTTGTTAATTAAATCCGATGGAATAATTTCAATATGACCCAAGTCGATATATTCGTTAATTACATCGACATATTGCTTTTTTAATTCTAAATCTCTGGCTAACCTTTTCTCTAAGTTCAAAAATCTACGTAATGCAATATCTTTTGTTTGACCATTTACGCATTGTGGTGTAGCCGTTTTAAAAGGCAATCTAACAATATAACGACCCTCGGAATCTCGTTGTGTAGTTTGCTTAAAGAATGCTTCACATTCTTGTTCTTCTTCCGTGAAATGCTTTTTTGGCACCCACGTTTCCTCTAATTCCCAAAACTTCTTTATTAGATCATTATGATCCGCTTCTACTGTTAAATAGTTACAGCTCTCTATATGTTCTTCCTTTCCAGTGACTTCTCCCGACAGTATCCAACCTAATTCAGAATCCTGTGCTATTAAAGATCCCGGAGGACCTCTACAAAGTCCTTGTTTGAGGACTTTACTATACACCGAGGAACTTAAAAGAATGTCAATTTTCCCAGGTGTCTTCCAAGTAGGATCTGCTAAATTATACTGCTTCAGTTCTCCCCATAATGGAAAGTTGATTTCATTACAAGGAAGAACTGATGTTAATTTCTTCTGTACATGAGCTTTAACCGACAAAACAAAATGAGGATTGTACATTGATTGCAATCTTAAGTAAACAATATATTTGGAGGTCAATGCACAACCTTTGTTATCTTCTCCTAGCCTTAGTGATGATTTATGACTGGTATGTTTTTTAAGTCCTAAAAGTTGAACTGCCGACTCCGTAATATACGAAGCCTGCGAGCACTGGTCCAGCAAAGCACGCAGAGTCACCTGTGTACCTGTACCGGATGTAACCTTCACTAAAGCCGTAGGTAACAAATCATGACTGCTAGAAGTCGCAGCACAGTTTGTTACACTCTTACTGGCATCGTCTTGTGTTGCTTTTGTATCAACTGATTGCTTAGGTTCTACTTTAGAGTCAGTTGATATTGACACGTCCTTAGAGTGGAGTAAAGAATGATGCTTTCTTTTACATAACCGACATCTAGTCGGTAGGCGACACGCATATACTGCGTGACCTGACCCGAGACAATTAAAACATAATCCTTTGGTTTGGACGAAACTACGCCGTGAAGCGACGTCTTTATTACAAAACTTCTTACAATTACCAAGTTTATGTTCTGATTTGCAAAATATACATGACAAAGTAGCTACGTGTAATGTCTTAACAGGTATGTTTTTAGTGACAGTGCTTTTTGAAGGGTTATTATTTAAAAATTCTAGTGAGCGAAACCTTTGTTCTAAAAACTTATTAAATTGCTCTATTGTTGGTAAATTATCTGAGTATTCACAAATTTTTGCTTCCCATAATTTACGAGACTCAGGATCTAATTTTAAACTTAAAATATATATAACAATGATATCCCAAGTTTCAACCTGTATTCCCAAATTTTTGAGTGCATTTAAACAATCGTTGCTTGTATCTAATAATTCCTTAAGAGATGCTGATGACTCAACTGATATATTTTTCTGACTCATAAAACGCTTGAGTATACAAGTTGCCATATACTTTTTATTATTATAGCGATTGTTTAATTGTTCCCAAGAAATCTGGTAATTTGAGCTACAGATAGGTATGTTCCTCAAAAGTTGATCAGCCTCTCCAGTTAAATGACTTTTTAAATATTGAAGTCTCTGCACATCATCTAAAGAATTGTTGTTATGGATAAGTGATAAAAATAAATCACGGAAGGTGATCCACTCTGAGTATTGTCCTGAGAACATAGGTATACTAATTTTAGGTAACTTTATATTGCAAGACTTAGCTGAACCTTCTGCACAATCTTGTGATACATTCTGAAACACGTCTGTTTTGCACAGTTTATTGAGTGTCTCCTTTAATTCTGTTTTGTAGTCCAGATATAACTCTTCGGTAACATCATAAACTTCTAATGAACAATAACTAGACTTATTATATTCTGCTTCCTTTATTTCGCTTAATATTTTTAAATGTGTCTCCGAAAATGAAGTCCACTGCGATTCCAATCTCTCCAATCTTACTTCAACATATGACTTAGAAATTCGATCCTTGGGCGACTTTTTGAAGTTAGTCTTAGCTTTCGATATGGCCATATTAATATCCGTTTGAATTTTATTGTAGGTTTCCATATTGTGTAGATATCAATACAAAATTTTTACACAAATACAATGTTTATCAATAGCCTTTTGATAGATGTAAACACTTAAGCCAAAGCGCAATCTTGTGCATGTGCACTCTCTGTAGGCACAAGTTAATGCAAAGGAAACTTCACAAAATATTCTAAGTCGCTGTTAAAAATTTCAAAAATTTTCTAAGTCCTTAAAAATTTCTTCGAAATTTTTCTAAGTCGCTGACAATTTCTTCGAAATTTTTCTAAGTGTTTGGACTTTTAAAAGACTTGTAAAAAATCGGGCATGGATTCCCCGTCTCTTCACTTTTTTGTGAATTATTCTAAGTCCATGCAAACACTTTGTTAAATTTTCTAAGTCCATGCAGATTTATAAGTTAAATTGTTCAAGAGAATAAAGTTCAAATTACTTACAGTTTTATGTCCATATACACTGATACACGTCACTCACACATACACACGTACGACGTCACTGCTACTTGTTGTCGGTTCTCTCCGCTAGATGGCGCCACCTGCTCCTCGGGCTGCTGCTGGTACTGAAAGGGACGCCCCGAGCAGCGACCCACTGCCCATAGGTGCGATAGTGACACAAAAAAAATTGTTTCTCGGGAACCAGGTTCACTGACATCCGGCTCGAAGGACCATGGCCGAATTCAAACTAAGGCGGGTCACTTCAGTGAAACAAAAACGATGCTAGATCGATACAAAATTTATTGATATTTGCTTACATACTTATATTAGCAAAATGCAAACCATACCGCGATCTATTGTTTGACTAGCGCCATCTATCGAAGTACAAAATAACTTTTGCTCAATACTTTTAATATTATTATAGTAACTCGCGGCACACAAAATACATTCAGCACAAAATCTGTGCAAGATGTAGATTGATGATGTGCAACATACATGTACCTACTTATTTTATTCAAAGTTCGCCTGGAACGCACAAACAATTCGACATCACAAGACGATTATCGTCATTATTTATATGATGAAAACGTTGCTTTTACTTATGCTCGCGATCATTTCAGCAACATAAAAACAATAGATTTTCTTATGGCAGGAATTCAGTAGACAGGTAGACGGCCCACTTCATGGAAAGAGGTTACCATCGCCTATGGAAATATACAACACCAAAGGTGCTACAAATGCGCTGCTGCTCTCTTAAGGGAGACTGGAACCTGGACGCTAATGCCGGAACACAACTCAAGGTTCTTATGGTGGCATACTCTAGATCAGGGGTGGTAGCCATCTAGCCGGGAAAATGCCCTACCACATGGCCGCCCGTAGAAAATTGCATTCTTTCTCCGTTTCTGCACAGATACAATAATAGATATACTTTGAATATCAGATATCATAATTAGTATTCTTGAAATAGGGCTGGTGTAAATTAATGGAAATTTAATAAACATGATATTACTATAAATCATAAAATTTACCTATGAAGAAATTACTGATTTGTCTACTTATGTTTGTAAATAAGTACTTTTTTAGTCTGTCAGACCTAAAAACCACAAGATTTTTGCACAGGGAAATCAACTGATTTAGAACCATTATATTTAAATATTTTTAGTACATTTGTGAATTGATTCAAGTTTAAATAACTATGTTCAAATGTAACTTCTGAAACCAATATAGATTTAGTCATATATTGTTCCATACTCGTATTTTTGACAACATAAAGAGTCAAAGTGTAAAATATAATCAATTATCATATTAATCGGTATGTATTGAACACTATTCAATACCAGATATTAATATTACCACTCCTAGTTATTATATTGTGACCTATTTACATGTAAAAATTACTTTGATTGTTTGTAAGTTCCTTCTTGAAAATCTTGGATATTCATGAGATTCACTGTTTTAGAACAAAAATTAAATATAGACAATATAGTAGTAGCATGGTATTAGTAGGAGTAATGTGTATATAAAAGCAATAAAGAAGATTTACTTCAATTTCTGGGAAAATACAGATTTTATTACTCTAGTTCGCAAAACGGTCCTGTGTCACTTAATATAATTTATTGCTATACTCATAAATATGATGATCAACCAGATATCGATATTACGCCTGTCGTCACATCCAACTTCTTTAATCAACGTAAGAGGAATATTGTGATATTAGAGTGTATTTTTCCAACGTGAGAATCATATTCAGATTCGCATTCTGTACACAAAATGGCATTTTTTAGCTATAAGTATAAATCCCGTCAACTTACAATCTCTCTCTATTATATAAGAGTTTTTTATTACGTAAGATCATTTTATAATTGAGACGATTCTTCAATTCAAACGCATGTTCATTCAAATTACTTTTTAGTATTGTTTTAGAATATCAGATTGATTTGAATTGATTGTGGGGACGCAATCACGGCAATCTCCGCGGGTATGGGGTTATGTGTTCAATGTATGGCCATCCCTTATTCCCCAATTAAGAACTGGTGCCCGAAGAATATAGAATTTCGTAGTTACCTCGCAGTCCGCCACCAGCCCACGACAGCGCTGGTTCAGGGGGTCTGCCGGTGCTTATCACGTGGCGATACAAGTGGCGAAGTCCTTTAACACGAGCCCCGGGGCGCAAGGGACGCAGATACACTGACCACTTCAGTTTTTAATTATTTGAAGCAGTTGTCCTAATTACTAGGTAACTGGACGCGGAAATCTTCGATAGTTAAACTAGCTTGTAGTTATGCGGATGCGATACTAGTTGACGTGCGTCGCGGTAGCGTGGCGTTTGGCAACGTACTGACCCACGCGAAGAGCAAGCGGTGACAACATGCGGGGTTGAAAGACGCTATAAACCCAAAGCACAATTGCTATATGGAAAATAAGTGGCGCCAACAGATTGATTGAAGGAAAATAAGGATTTGGGAAATATTACGAATGGCTTGAACAAGATTAGTGGGAATGGGTAATTTTAATTGGGATTTTAATTAAATCATATACTCGCGGAAGGACCCAACACTTATTGAAATCGTGATAAAGATCAAACGCCAAAGTTCATGTAAATCTATGTATATAATAATATCTTATTGGTTTTATGGACTGTACACGCAGTATAATTTAATAAACCTTATCGCATCACTAATCTGTTTCTTTTACGTCTTCAGACGTTGGTAACATCCAGTTAACGCATACTGTATGTGGCGTTACGTTGGTCTCCCTAGCTAGACCAGTATGCGAACAAAAGCACCCAAATATTCTTGTTTTTGCCGTAGGCCAAGGTTATAAAATTAAAGGCATTGGCAACACCGTGACTCCATACGTAACTTCATTTAACTTTAAGAAAAGGACAATGTATTTTTATGAAAATGTATTTTTATGAAAGCGGCAACAAACTATCCAGCGACAAACCTAGTTAAAATTTATTTAGCTCATTTTGTCATTAAGTAATTTTAATCTCTTTTTCGTTTTAAAAAGAAACAGACTTTAATATCGTAATTTGTTATATCTTTGGTATAAATATTATTATGAAGTAATCCTCATTAGCAAAGCAGGCCTCAGTTGCGTTTTTATATGTTCATTGCACATGTCCGAGTAAATCTCTTGATTTTCATCTCATTCCTGTGTTATGCAAATGACCGCATCTCCATACCATACATTTATACATGTTTCAGCTATCGCTTCAGCAAACAAAGTGGCAATACAACGTAGTCCGTGCTGGCATAGTGCCATGGACAAGATACAATTAACATAGCTAATTACTCCTTGGTTTAGATTTCTTAAATACTCTTTTATTAAATAGTTTATTAAATGCTAACTGTAGCTGCAGTTTTTATTCGCCCAGCACTTGAACTTTATTCTATATCTTTTGCACTATACGAGACAATAAAATGAAATCTTTATAACAATTTGGAAATAAATTTCTTATTTTATCCTAAAACATAAATTGAAATCCGTTAAGTAGTTTCGGATCTCATCCGAGACAAACTTTCAGACAAACTAACAGAAAAAATCTAAAAATGGTAATTATTAGGCATCGTATAAAAAGCGTTTTTTTACGTAAATGTTTGATCTTGTTCTAAAATTGTAGAAAGACACTTCCATTATATTAGTATAGATAGGGAAGAACTGTTACATAATTTTTCATATTTTATTTAATTTAATTAAGATTTGTAACAGATACGTGCAAATGATGAAACGTACATACATACATACAAATGATACATGATATACGTGTTAATTTATAATATATATTTTCATTTTAATCGCAATTTTGGGAGACAGTTAAAAGGATTATAAACTTAGGAATGCTTACTTCTATCTTATTCTGATAAAATTGAGCTGGTAGATCTTCAAAATATTGTCAACGAAAATGATTTTAACGTTATTAGGAGTGGACGTTTATTACCTCCACAAAACCCTTCATTGTATATAAACTGCCACGCACTTGCCCTATTTTTAGCTGTTAATTATGATATTATTTTAGACAGGTAAATATTGACATGGTAAAAACCTCCTTAATAGTCTATCTATCATTTGACTTTTATACCCGTATTGATAACATTAAACAACAATTGCATTAATTAGTAAGAAACAATAAACATTGAATACCCATAAAACCATTACAATTGAACTCCCGTAAACATTAGAGCAGTTAAATGACAATAAAAGTAGTTCACTCGACACCGCGAAGTCACGGTTACGTAAAAAATGTAATTAACCCATCTCTTACGTAGATGTTACGTAAATACAATCGCTTAGCGCCTATCACTTGCGTACAAATTTTACGAGAATTTTATAACGCAGCCTTATTAAGATTTTATGTCTTCCGCATGCCCAGTTTTGATCTCAGTTACGAATATTTTATGTAACATAAAACAATTAAAGCCCTGACAGTGTCGTTTCAGCATTTTATGGGCTCTGGGGTGTTTTGTATACCTGTTGCGGGTGTAATAGCTTACCAGAAATATAATTGCTCTTGCTAATTTGTTACTCTGAGAGGACTTAAGTTGGGTCAACGATGTTAAAGATACGACATTTTAGATTTACGTTTATACGTAAAGATACGTTTAGTAGACCTCTCACGCGACCAAAAGGCTGGCGTCTATTTTGCTCAAAGGCTAAGTATTGCTATTCAACGTGGTAACGCCGCCAGCCTTTTGGGAACGTTCCCGGTAAGTAACAGTGGTTTGGGACCAATACTTTATCTATACTTGTGGTCTCCTTTTTTTTAT
Source organism: Dendrolimus kikuchii (assembly GCA_019925095.2). Taxonomy (NCBI): domain Eukaryota; kingdom Metazoa; phylum Arthropoda; class Insecta; order Lepidoptera; family Lasiocampidae; genus Dendrolimus; species Dendrolimus kikuchii. The sequence continues at coordinate 20,280,616 of CM034395.1, read as the reverse complement.
TTAGTTCTAGTTTTTAATTTTAGGTTTATTTTTCATACTGTAGTTTAGTTTTAACATTTTAGATTGATAAGGATATATGAATAATATGATATCGGTTGCAATTACGGATATGAAATTATTGATGATACAAGGTATCGATTTGTTTCATCGGTAGTGTCTCAACTCGTCGTGTGAAAACTTTTTTGGACGAGGAGAAATCAATTTCTCACTGTATGGGGATCACGTTGAAGGCGTGTGGAGACTCGCCGGCCTGGTCCTAGCTGGTGAAGGTAGGTTACCACTGCCGGAATACCCAGTTAATCTCCACGTGTTCTTTTCATTCGCCTATAGCCAGGGCGGAGGGACATGGCAACCGCCTTTTCCGCGTTAGCCCTGACAGGTCGTGTGAAAAGCTATTATAACATATCCCATTTACCGTTTAAGTTTCTCTTGTAACTAATAATAATAAATACAATCCGACCGTATCCGAAAATATCAGATTCAGTTACAGTTTCGAATAAATTTTTATTTCTGATGTCCGATTATCTTCTATAATATAAAAATGAATCGCAAAATGTGTTGGTAAGCGCATAACTCAACAACGCCTGGACCAATTTGGCCAATTCTTTTTTTTAAATGTTCGCTGAAGTCCAAGGATGGTTTTTACGGTGAGAAAAGTTCGAATAATTGCCGGGAAAACCCTAAAAACAGCCTTTTCTTTTTCCCATACAAACGTTTTCTAACTAAAATGTAGAGTCAATTTTAGGTTCCCACTGTCCCTTTAGATTATTTTCCAATCAGGTTTGAACCCTAAGTTCGCCTCTTAGTTTGAAGCCCTCTGGCAGACATCCCAGTCGGGGTTTTTTAGTGGGTCCCAGAAGGGTGGCCAAAGTTCGTGAAAGCGAAGATACTTTGGTCACCCGAGCTGAACCCCACACACCGCCCTATCACCAGGGTGACGGTTCTGTTCAGGAGAATTTCTTGCCTCGGCTATAAAATAGGTAGGAACAAAAAACTGCCACATTCCAAGTCTTTTTGACAGAACGAAGTCTGTCGGGTCCGCTAGTTGGAAATATTACAGTCTAGTAACTGTTAATATTTTCTTAAGTTTTCGCGACTTGTATAAATAATAAAACTACGTTTTAAGCGCGGTAATTTATTTGATTTTTATTATTCCAACGTTTCGACCACTTTTCAGTAGCCGTGATCACGGAAGACAAAGATGTCAAGTGTCAATGAGTATTGTTAAAGTTGTATTTAGCCTACCGCCAACTTGTTCATTTTAATTATTTAGTTTTAATTTTGTTTACGGTTATTATTTATTCTATGTGAGCCTAATCTAATTTACCACCGCTTCGCAACATGTTGTGGCTTGTAGAGAAGAAGCGGCGCTCTAATAATTTTATATAATATTAAAATGGGTGGAAGGAAAAATAAAAGAAAATATTAAACAAGTTGGTTTATGTTCCGGTGCACGCAGAAAGAGTTCACAGTGTCTTGAGGTCTGGCAGTTGGTTTTTGGTGGGTTTGGGTCTTAATATTAAGACCCAAACCTAGCAATTATCGCGTTTACACAGTTAAAACGTAGTTTTATTTAGTAACTGTTTTTTTTAATGCATTGATTGTCTTATAAGGCTTAGATTGTCAATTTATGTAAAAAACAAAATGTATAATTACAATACTTCTTGGCAAAACAACAGGCGGCCTTATCGCTAAAAGCGATCTCTTCCAGGCAACCTAGCTTAAAAGAAATTCTTAACTAATCTGGCGATGTAGGTGAAGCAGAAAAAAAAGATAGGACTGTACAATTTAAATATACATACTTACACTAATTTATAAATTTAATACATATATATAAAAAAAAAATATATGTTAAATTTACATACATACATACATAACTTCACGCCAGTTCCCTTGCGGGGTAGGCACGAACAACTGAGCGCCATTTAGGCTTCTTCTTACACACCTCACTTGCTTCACCTTCTGCTAGTACACGATCAATTTGATCATGGAAGGTGTGTTGTGGCCTTCCACGACTTCTGCATCCATCCACTTTTGCATTGTATATCTGTTTAGTCATTCTTTCATCATGCATTCTTTCCACATGCCCGAACCACCGGAGCATTCCTTTCCTTACCTTCACCCCGACACTCTCTTTCAGACCAACTCTCTTTCTTACTTCGGTATGTTACATTTATTCCTATTAAACGTAACTTTAAGAGTGTACTTGAGAAAGTTTGGAAATTTTATTGCTCAACTTTGTTTGTCGTGAGACCGACGTCATATTTACAGATGTACCCTAAAGTTTTGAAGACCTTTTAAATGTTTTCAACGTTTTTAGTATTCTCTTCCTTAAGCCAATTTATCTTTGAATTCGAAAACCTCTGTACGAATAAGCTAGTCAATACAAACTGAGAAGGAACCTTATTTATACGTGTGTCTAGTGTATTATCTATGCTAAGAACATTGAGGTTTTGTAGGCAAAAACGGAACCATTGTGAAATTGTTTTGCGAAAATATTCATTTACTTTTAATTACATAGCCATTTTCCTATGAAACTACTGGTTAAGTAGGGTTTAAAATATGTGATATTATCGATGAAATGTTTTTTAGGGTTTTGCACCTATATTATTAATATAACGGATGATCATGCTCTACGGAAGTATGATATGTATTTGACAAATCTTATTTGTATGGATACTGGTATAAACTTACCAGTATTGATTTTGTCTGTAACTGCGTTTAATTATTTTACAAATATAGTTGTTATTAAATTGTATTTTCGAACCTAGAGCTAAGTTAAATTTGGAACCAGTTGATGATCTAAAATATGAACTGATTATCATGAAATTTTGTATAAACTTTTATAGGAATTTATATTAATATATTAAATTCCCTTAAGACATTCCTAGATCAGCCGCTATCCAAATATATTTTATAAATAAAACATTTTTTCGAGTTTATTAATTTTATTAATCTCTTAGTCAAGTAATAAAGTAAAGAGACGTTTGTCGCTTCTACGGAACCTTTCACTGTACATAAGTATGTGGAGTAGCATGCGCCTGCCAATTTTTTTTTCTTAATATTAATTATATATTTTTTTTAACTTTGTGAATTATATTATAATATCACAAAAACAAGCCATTTTGAAAAAAAAATGTGTATAGATGTTAAAGGAATGTTAAAAAGTAAAATCTTTTATAAATTCCCTTTGACTTTTCTATTCCACTGGGACTTATTACGGTTTCCGTGGGTAAGGGCTAATTTAGGAATTAGAATTGGGTTCGCCTAATTAGAGCAAGGCCGTACTTAAGCGTCTTGTTTTTCCCGGATACGGAAACGGTGTAATTAGACACGCATTAAGATGAAGGGCAGATTACAGGTCAAATTGCGATAGTGTTTGGGTGTGTGTAAATAATTTTATCCGTAGGCACTGTTTCCAAAATTAAGGCGCAATAACTTTGTACCCCTTTTTACGAAAATTGCGCGGACGGAGGAGTATGAAATTTCGCACACTTACAGTTTATATAGAGAAGGAGTGCAGAATGCTAATATTTTTTTTTTAATTCTGCATAAAAATACGTAAAAAAAAAAAATTACACACACTACCACGTATTTGTCACACACACGCATATATAAGTATACTGTTTTGTTTATTGTTAAAGAAAAATTAACAGTGTAGCCTTTGCGAAATCTGTGATTATAGAAGTATATAGTCCTTGACAACAGAACCTTAATAATGTTTAAACTTGTGATTTAAATTAATTATGGTCGAATTTCGACCACTGGGCGACCACTAGTAAATTTAAATATATTAAAGGTGAACCTGAGTTTGTCTTTTATTTTTCAGAGTTATGTTTATAGTAGGTACTTTTTAATCTTTAAGTTTTTTATATTGTAGTTTAAGTTTTAAGGTAGTTCACAATTTTATTGTATATACAACTTAGAATAGTTAAAATTTTAAAGTAGAATAGAATCACATATCATTTATTACATAAGATGTCACAAACATTAATTAACGAAAATATTTTTTTCTTTTAAAAGTATTTTATATTAACTGATTTTTTTTCAACAAAGTTATGAATAAATATTTAAATTATAAACTAAAATAATAATAAAAAATGAGTTCTATAAAAATTCTTATAAAATTTTATTCCTTATGTTCTAGTTCAGTTTTATTTTGTACCTATATATAATTATTTTTAACTTAAGTTTAATTTAAAATAGTGAACATCATTAGAAATCTTTGAAAAATTACATTCTCTATGAATAATTTCTCAAAGTTTTATATGAATTTATTTCTATTTTCACTATAACAATAAATATCATGAAAAAACATCTTCACGATTTTCAAACAACACACATTGAAATTACAAACATTTGTAGTTTCATTATTAATATGCCTAGAATTTGCAGTAGGTAAATTCTGTCAATTTATAGCAGAAATTTAATATTTAAGAAGGTGGTTAAATTGAAAAGCTTGGTTTAAAAAAAAATGCTAGGACACAGGCAAGCAGCCTACCTGATGCAAAGGGGTTACATTGGACATTTGTAACACCAAAGGTGCTGCCGCCAATGTGCTGCCGCTCTCTAAATGCAGACAGAAACCTAGCCACTAATTCTGGAACACAACTCAAGGTTGTTATGGCGGCACACTGTAGACCCGGGGCGATAGCCATTCAGCCGGGCAAATACCTCACCACCTGGCTGTGGGTTGTTTTGTCGCTTCAGCGACAGGCCACCCGGCCGCAGGAAATTGTCGGTATTCTTTCTCCGTTACACAAAGAATTTACTAAATTAATAACATAATATCCTATCCCAAAAAGCTATTACAACATGTCATATGATAATAATAATGATACCAGCCCACAAACGTCGCAATGCTGGGCTCGGGCCTCCCACCATAGGGGAATGGTCAAGATCTGACAAAGCGCTAAAAGAAACATTTCTCAAAATTCTCAAACCGAAGTTTAGTTGTAATAAATTTTATTTGTTCAAGGTACCAAAATAAAGCCATTTATTTCAAACTTCCGAAAGTCATTATGTGCAGGGAAAGGAATTTCTTATGTAAATCGAGCATTAATATGAACTCACTTCTTTATATGTTTCATTTTATAGTATCCAATGCTTTTATTGTGGCTTCACCGGTGTAAATTTTGGTCTGTTAATATCAACGAATAATCTGGCGTGTTAATTATTTTTATATCTACATACGCCTGTAAAAAACTCACATTTATGTTACATACTAAAAGGAAAAAAAGGCATATCTTCTTTTATTCGCGCATATCTTCGTTACCCTATCATACTATTCTTTATTATAAGATGCGTACGTAGTTTATCTTTAAGATGTCATCATTACAATGTGTTACTCTATCCTTAGGTCAACGTGCCACCGAATCATTATTTACTTCAGCTCTTGGTGGTGGTATATCGAGTGACGATCTGTCTACATTGCGCTGTACTTTATACTCTAAATAATATACGCATCTACCCTCTCATATAGTATACTAAAATATGCCCGTGACTTCATCCACGCTTGACTTGAAATTCGCGGGACACAAAGTACCGCAGCATTAAAAAAAAGGACAGAAGCTATTGTTTTAGTGAAAACTGTGTTGTAATAAGCTGATTTGTATGCATTCGAACAACTATAAACTTCCCGTGGTATTCCCGGGATAAAAAATCACACATTTTATTACATTACCTTTGCTATCCATCAGTGGAAAAATCACATTATAATTCGATTATTTTAAATCTGGCCATTTAAAATAATTTCCAGAAAAATTCCCGCGGGATTCCAAGGTTAAAAAGTAGCACAGATTTTAAGTCCAAGAGTTTACTGTCGATCAGCGCAAAACGCATCGAAATCGGGACAGCAGTTTTTATGTGAATCCTGAACAAACCGACAAAAAGACAAGAAATCTAAAAAACTGCAACGTGTTCTCCATCGTTTATATAGTCTATTCCAGTTGTTTTTTCTAATAGCTTCAATGTACAGACACGACATGTTTAGAATTTTATAATATTAGCTTTATTGCTCAACTTAACCTCACATATACCTATAGGTAATAATTACTTCTGAAAGCTCTCATTCCAATTGTGTTTTTCTATTTTGATGTTGATTTGCTATACATGAGTGTTGACGTCAAAAACCCAATGAACAATGTTACGTGACTGAATAAAAAAATAATTAACGCCTCTATGAGTATTCTTATCTCAGCAAATGAATCACAAATTACCGCAGTATTAAATGTACTATGAAAGCTTATATTAAAAAATATTTCAGTCACGTAATATCAATTGCTTTAAAGGGCTTACCAAGGCCATTCCCAAAACTCATAACCCTGCGTAACATTGACATTTGCATTTTAATAGCCGCAATTACATTCCTTATACATTTTTATACACAAAGCATATTTTGAGAATTTGTACGCCGCATTTTCAGCAAACAAGGTTTGCACTCAGCATATTGCTGTGTCGGAATAATATCCGACACAACGCTGATTTTCAGTGCAAACCTTCCTTTAGGTGTAAGACCAAAATGACCCAGTTTTGTTAATTAAATAATAAATGAGAATAATAATTAATAAAAACTAATTCTACTTATATAATATTTAAATTGTAAAAAAACAAATAAATAAATTTTAATAAAAAACCAACAATAAATACGTTGCTACAAAATTAAAATAAATACTCGTGTATCAACATGTGTGCACAAGACTGACTCAGCGTTACAAGTAAGTTGTCAGACAGTGATATGTGTTTACTGCATATGAGTTTCTTGTTTATTGAAAGTAAATGGAAAGAATAAAATCTAAAGCAGGGGACGTTCTTACTAATCCACAAGAGGTATTAGCGCGATGGAGTGAATATTTTAGAGAAATGTATGATAATATCCAGGATGCTGGCACCACGACTGAGTCTGTGACCGACTCCGAGGAGTCAGCATCCGAGATCACTTTGGAAGAGATCGAATGGTCGATAAGAAGTCTGAAAAATGGAAAGGCAGTAGGAATCGATAGTGTGTCTGCTGAGATGATCAAATATGGTGGAACCTGCGTCCGGGACGCTTTCCTGTCCTTATGCAACTTGTGCTGGAGGACGGGAAAGGTTCCCAAGGACGGAGGCGCGCTGTCATCGTGCCCTTGTATAAAGGCAAGGGGTCACGTATGGAGTGCGCCAGCTACAGGGCCATCAGTTTGATCAGCACAGCATCTAAAGTGTATGCGAAGATTATTGAAAAGAGAATGAGAGTTGTATCCGATGGATTACTGTGGGATGCATAAGGTGGTTTCAGAAATGGAAGGGGATGTATGGATCAAGTTTTCTCTCTCCGCAATATCGCAGAGAAGCAGCTAGCTATGGGCCGGAAGGTTTTCTGCGGTTTTGTGGATCTAGAGAAATCATTTGACAGGGTTGTGCGGAAGGACCTCTGGGACATATTGCCCGGATATGGGATTAATGGCCAATTGATGCATGCTGTGCAATCCACTTACGAGGACTGTATGGCATGCGTGCCAGTGGAAGGCAGCCTGTCGCCCTGGTTTGACGTCAATATTGGCGTCCGCCAGGGCTGCGTACTGTCGGCTTTGCTGTTCATCCTATATCTGGACGATTGTCTCCAGAGAATAAGATTGATGGATGTTGGGGTGCGAATGAGTGATCTAGTTGTAAGCACCTTGCTTTATGCGGATGATGCCGTGCTTTTAGCCGAATCGCCATCAGAACTGCAAACACTAGTCACAATGATGAAAGATGACTGTCAGGCGAGAGGCTTACATTTGAATGCGAAGAAAACAAAGGTTATGGTGTTTGAAAGAGAAGAAACCAGATCGAATGCAAGGATAATGGTCGATGATGTTATGCTAGAGCAAGTGAATGAGTTTGTATATCTTGGATGAGCTTTTAGCAGGGATGGAAGGTACACCGCTGATATAGAAAGAAGAGTGAATTTGGGGAATAGTGTGAATGGAGCGTTAGGTAAACTTCTAGGCGCTAAGAACCTCAGCCAGAAGGCCCAGCTCGCCTTACACAACGCGGTGCCGGTACCTACGCTCACGTATGGATGCGAGAGTTGGGTATGGAAGAGAGAGCATGAAAGTAGAGTAAACGCGGTCGAGATGTGAGCACTGCGCAAAATCTGCTGAGTGACGCTCGCGGACCGCGTTCGTAAAACCGAAGTAAGAAAGAGAGTTGGTCTGAAAGAGAGTGTCGGGGTGAAGGTAAGGAAAGGAATGCTCCGGTGGTTCGGGCATGTGGAAAGAATGCATGATGAAAGAATGACTTAGTAGCGACACGTCGTACCCGACTCCGGGGGGCCAAGACAAAGCCCCCGTCTCCGTGCTTGCCTTAAACAGCCGGCACAGAGTGGAGATCGCTAGAGCTAAGACTCAAGCTCCAGGGGTGGAAGTGATAAATGGCATAAAGTCAGAAATAGCTTCGGTTAACCTGCAGCCCACCTATCAACAGCCCTTAACCACTCATACCCACGCAAATTTGTACTGCATTTTTTGAGGCCTGTGCAGGGAGTGGCGAGTCACGGTCTGGCTATTTTTTTCATGTTCCTTGAATATTGCGACGGGCAGAGGCCATAGTCCCCATAGACCCAGATCCCTGTTTCCACTAACAGTTCATCCTAATAGCCCAGTATCTTTTGTTCTCATCTCCTACAATAGTCCTGCACTGTCCGAGGCTTGTTCTTGGGCGCATTACTATATGGTCTAGACAGGGATAATCGCCAGTCACTATCACGCCACATTTAGATTAAATTTGGCAAGGGGCCTTTACGTGTTAGCCTTCCCATGGCCCCAGGAAAGCCCTGCAAAAGTCCCATCCATTTTTATGGTCTGTGGTCTTAGAGACATACAAGATAATAATAATAACTTTTTTTGGATGAAAGGTACCCTATGTCTTACTCTGTACCCCTGACAAAGTGTATGCTAAGTTCCGTGTCCATCTGTGGTGCATTTAAGGAGTGAAAACGTCATAAAGAAACTCACGTACCTATTTATAGAATTAACTGTCAAGATGTCTAAAGTCTTATGGGCCTGAACTATGACAGTATTTTTTTTCTTACGTTTTTCTGTATTTATTTCTTTCTTCTTCAGAATCTCCAGTATTTGTTTAACTCAAGAATAAAAGAAACTGTCAGCTGTATTCTGAAATGTGACTTTTCGGGTTGACTCAAAAAGTTCGTTGATTAGCATCGTCTAAAACCCTACAACTTGGATTAGGCCAGAATGGCTGGAGTTTTCGTTTAACTTATATATTATATTAAAAGTTGAGATTTGAATACTTGTATACTTTTAATTAAAACTACGTTTGAGCGGTTTGAAGTGCGACAGTAATATTAATAAATTGGGTAAATGCGTGACAATCCTTGTATAACCAAGGGCTCCGTGACAAATATCCTCTGTCTTCGTTATTTGGCTACGGATCCATGAAAAAATAATCTCTATTTCCAGTGTTCTAATATTCAGACTTTTCAGAATTTTCGGCCTTATAGTTCAGAAGCTAGAGAGTAGAAATAAAATTTTCACGAAACTGAGAGCTCATATCTAGCTTTTATTCGAGTCTCTTAGAGTGTTTCGCACAATTAAAACACGTAAAAGCATCTTTAGAATAAAAACTTTTCTTTCGTACATGTAACATATTCGTCAAGAGCCGAGCGCAGACTGAACGAGTTCTGGTCCCTAGACCATCATGAGTGTAACAGATTACTTGCAACACCTACTTTAGTACATTACACCTCACTATGTAACGCACAAGGACAGACATCCAAACAAAGCAATGGCCAAAATAAAACGGCTATGTAACCTTAAAAGTTGGAATATGAAAATTCGTATCAGATGAGATTTTTGTTAAGTAATAAATACAATTTATTTTACACCAACGTTACATAGAAAAAATACACAAAAAGCTTACTTACTAAAAGGTAGTACAATGGGCGGCCTTATTACTAAAAGCAATCTCTTCCAGGCAACCTTTGGATGGACAAGAACTAATTACATAGATAACGTTGGTGTGCAGTTGAAATAGATAATAATAAAATAATTATAATACATATATTATAGTTATAAAAATATATACGTACATAGACATACAAAACAAACAATAAACACGTTATACAGTTAAATAGTGCTCCTTCACAAGTCTGTTAAAAGAAAGGATAGATTTAGCAGACCGGACATCTCTACATGTTTTTGTTATGGATTTATAGGTTGGCGTTTGACCATTGTCTCACCTGATGTTGAGTGATGACGCGGTCTAGGATGGAGCACGATTACCTAGAAGAAACTTATTCACTTGAAGACTTCAAGATTGTATTTGTCAGGAAAGACAGACTCCGGCAAATTATTCCACTTTTCGGCAGTGCACATCAGAAAAGATGAAGCGAAGCGTTCGGTGGAAATGTTTCAACATTTCTGCAAAATATAATAGGGGTAAAAAGGAAATTAAAACTGCAAGGTATTTTTAGATGTACTTCTTTTGTTACATTGTAAAAAAAGCGAAGTCGCTAAATGAAGGAAAACGTCGTGAGGAAATCGCGGTTGTTACTTTCCAATGATGTAATTTACGCTAACAAAAGAAATACCTTCGAAAATTCGATTAATTTACCACCATGTCTAATTATTTCGTTGTTTAATTTGGGCTAATTAAGTCTTGTTCCTCTTTGAACTCGCATCGTAATTAAAATAAAAACAAATAATTACCGCCCCAACAGGAAGTAACCGTTATATGGGAATATCTATACTAATATTAAAAAGAGGTAAAGTTTGTGAGTTTGTGACGATGTAGGGGGTAATTTCAGGATCTACTAAACCGTTAATAAAAAAAAAAATTACTGTTAGAAAGCTACGTTAACATGGAGTGTCATAGGTTATATAACATGACACTATATACCACGGGAGTGGTACAGAGCGCGGGTGAAACCGCGCCGGGCCGCTAGTAGTAAATAATATATTGATTTTTAAGGATTCTTAGACAAAGGGCCTATGGAATTTTTTATAAGTACATATATCAGTACTGGCGATGAAGGAAAATATCGTGATTTAACCTACACTTCGGGATAACCGATGTGTCAAACCCTCCGAACTGCCTTGGATAAGCGTGGCGGGTATACTGTGCGTTCTCTTAAGAGACTAAGGTCTGAGCCCAGCAGTGGGACGATAGGGGAACGGGCCATCAAATCAACTGATATACTTTTTATAAACCTCCAGAACTCTGCAGTCCCATAGATTTTGTATGAGCGTAGATGACGTCATAATTGACGTCATCTATAATATTAAAAAATTCTAAAATGCCGCGTCTGTACATTGAAGCTATTAACAAAGACTGGCATAGCTATATAAACGATGGAGAACACGATGCATTTTTTTTAGTTTTCTTGTCTGTTTGTTTGGGATTCACGTAAAAACTACTGATCCGATTTTAATGCGATTTGTGCTGGTCGACAGCAAGTTCTTAGACTTAAAATCTGCGCTACTTTTTATACCGGGAATCTCGCGGAAATTTTCCTGGGAGTGGTTTGAATTTGTTCAAGTGTATAAAAATTAGCTTATTCCGACACAGTTTTCACTAAAACGATAGGTATCGTTCTTTTTTAAATAGTGCGGTACTTTGTGTCCCGGGAATCCTGCGGGAATTTCATGTCAACTGTGGACGAAGTCGCGACCATATCCTAATAAGTAGATATAAAAAATGAGTCTAATAACGCATTAATTGATTACACCGGCTAACAAAAAAGTGGTCAGTACTTTTCACCAGACCCATATACTCTTACGTATTTCGATGCGCTGAATCCGAATCTGGGGTCATTTTGGTTGGTCCATATGGACCGAATAGACAAAACTGACTCCTGATTCGGTCTTTTGGTCCACTTTGGTGATTTTTTTATGGGCCGGTGTTACTGTTTTGAAAAGTACAAATTAAAATTATTTTTATTAAAGTTAGATGATAACATGTTATTTTAACGCCAGTTCTTTTATATGAAAAGATATTGGCCTATCCACTGCCCACAATTTGCCCCATAATACGTACCGAAAACTTGTGACGCCTGCACACAGTTTATCCTATTATGATAATTCTTTTACGGTGCAGGCTGTCAAACTTTGGAATATACTGCCTCTTACTGTCAGAGAGGCCAAATCCTTACCAACATTTGTATTTGTATATTTATTTCTTAAATTAATTTGAGTATTTATGTATCTATTACCTTTTTCCTGCACCACCTATTCCGTCTAATTAAAATTTCTGTCATTTAGGTTGCCTGGAAGAGATCGCTTTGAGCGATAAGGCCGTCTATTGTATTGCCTAGAAAATATTGTAAATATGGTTTGTTTTTGTAATTGTATATTAGTATATTTTGGTGTGCAATAAAGTGTTCTATCTCTCTCTCTCTATTAGAATATATTGTTTCACCTGTCCGCATCCCTATTACGGGCTGTTATTATATAGGTCGATATTGTAGTTATAAGAATAAAATGTTCCGTATCGTTGATTATGTTATCTGTGGTAAAATCTTTATTAATTAATGTACGCACGTAAATTCTACCGCAAATAATATAACTGATGCAACAAGTATAAAAGTGCGTTTTTATTGCTACCACATAAAATGTTTATACGCCGAAAAATTTGAAGACAGCAAAAGTTTATGACCACAAGCCGGACATTAATATCCTTGTTACTGCTCTATTAAATTGATATTAATATTTTCAAACCACATGATTTTTCGTTCAATAGTTATTTGTCGAAGTTCAGAACCATAACTAAAGCAGTTATTACTTTGAGATACGAAGTATGTTAAAGCAATAGGTAAGGGGTATCATTTTTTTTTTCTTTTGCAAATAATTTTGTTTATCTATGATGCATAACCCGTATTATTCAAAAATGTTGTCAAAATCGTAATATTCCTTAGTGGTTCAGTAAAGTTCCTAGCTAACGAGATGTTAGCTTCCAAAATTGTCAAAAATTACTACCCTATTCTCTAAGTTTTAAATTATAATGTAGAAAATTCTGAAAATAATCAAGATTTTAAAGCCTCGATATACATACAACAAAAATTAGTTCGAACAATATCTGTTGACTAAATTTTGAGGTATCATTTTCGATGAAATGCCAAGTAGACAAATAAAGACAAAAATTTTCACCTTAACGGACCCTCGTTGTGTCGCGACTGCCAAACACTTACCCAATTCTGTGACATCATCTTTGCAGAGTCAAAAAGTCACGAAAGATAAGTTGCCAGCATTAAATTCCACAAGGTCAACAATGTTGTCATTATTCCACTTTGGAAGTATTTGAAAGGTGAATACACTAAGTTCTGTATTACAATTTGACACGCAATTCACTAATTAAAGTGGTTATGTTTTTTGATTATAGTTACAATCACCACAGCGTTTCACGTCTTATGGTAAATAAATTAAAACCAGCATTATTATCTGCATCTCTGTGTTTAATATTATGCTCAAACTATAGTGGGGCCACGTTATAAAGCCACTTTTGAAGTTTCATATAAATACTGACGAACTAACTTTGTAACAGTATTAAAATAATTTATATCAAATTAAAACACAATAATTTGATTATTTCTTTACAAACGTAACACATGACAACTTTATGTATGCTAACACTTTTTTATCTAAAATATTAGTGATGTAACCTGGAGATTGATACATAATTGAGAAGGTTTAACATAATTCGTAATTAATAAATAAAAAAATTCAATAATATCAATGGATTTGCAAGCATGTCTAGAAGAGTTCACAAGTTATTGTTGTTTAGTGCAGTCACAATTAGGGGTTCCGTAAATGTGACAAACGTCCACTGTTTCATTTGGCCATATAACCATTAAAGAAGCATTTAATTGAAATTTGTCGTAAAGTGTATTTTTATCGTGGGTTTTTTGTATGCACTCATTACTACTACATGACTTACGATACCATAAATGATGCGTATTATCGCACCCCGCCGATAAGATATAGGAACTGGCCATAAAACGTTTATTCCGCGTACAATAACGACTTGAAGGGAATTTCCTGCCCCGCTTTTCCCTCTGCGCTAAGACATGGGGTCATTTAAGAAGGGCGTTATAAAAATTATTCCAGGCCGGCAACACTTTGACGAGGCCCCCTAGTGTTGCAAGCGTCCATAGGCGGCGGTGACCACATTCCATCAGGGCGTCTGCTTGCTTGTCAGCTTTTGATAATAAAATAATTTTCAATGAGAGGTTTATTATAATACATAATATAGTACCAGTGTCGGCTTATTTTGCTAATTTCTTAAAGTTGAATAGAAGATTTCAATGAACTATACGTATTATAATAGAAGATCAAATGACTTCCCTTGTTCGATAGAGTTTATTAAATTCCTTTATTTTATATAGGAGAGGCTTACGCGATCTTAAATGCATTCTGAAAATTGTGTGAGAGAATATATTTCATATGGTATGAGAGGTGACGTCACGTGACGTGGTCCGACATCCTATTCAGAAGCTTTTATTGAAACTAAGTTCCACAGGCGATCATTTTTTAAAAAGTTTATATAACCTATATAAGTTAAATATTATTATTAAGTTTACTGCCTATTATATAACCCCTTCGTAATGTGTTGTCGATGTTTAAGGAGAAGTGGCAAGAAACTCACAAGCAACACAGCTAACATTAAAAAAAAAAATAATATCTGCGAATATTAATTATATATAATCAGCCTTCTTTTAAATCTAGCCTAAACTCGTTCGACTAAGTTTGTAGGCTTCTTTATGGTTCTTAAAGAAGCCTACAAACTTACTCTACCTCAATATGAATAAGACCATATGTCTTCCTCATTATATATAATTGAAATCCCCGTATATAGTGACTCATCACGATATCTCAGGAACTATATAATGCCTATAGACTTGAAATTTGGCATGGACCTTCCTTTCTCCAAGTAGAGGTCAGCTAAGAACGGGTTTTACGGCACGCGAAGCGGGCGGGTATCAGCTAGTTAATAATATTTACCTGAGGATTAAACTAGACCCTATCAGGAGTATTCAATAGAAGATAAAGATAAATATTCAATACTTGCTCACGGTACCTTAACTAAATAAAGTCGATGTTTTCGTGAATATTGCATCGAAGCCTTTATTGTGCGTGTAAGAAAAAGTACCAAAACCAATAATACTTATTCCTGTTAAATGCTATTACTTAACGTCTCAAGTTAAATATCCTTAATGCACGATAGGTACGTAATACAAAAAACAATTACCTGTCAACCCTCGTGTTGAACGAACAGTTACACTTAATTTGGCCGAATACTGAGCCCTGTATAAATAGAGAACAGTTTTATTAAAGACTAGGGTTGTCACAATGACAGAGTAACCTGTCACTTGGTTTAGGTACAGATGGATTGTACGCATGACTTTATACACGACAGTATTATTTTTTGTTGTCCAATAATGTAGACTGTCTCAGGGTTAACTCTTACTACTCCCGCAGACGCGGCGCTATGCTCCCGCAACGTAATGTTAGAAATATACTAATTAAACAATGATATAAAGATTCCGATTTAATAGTATTAGTGAACAGAATAATAATATAATGTAATATTTACCTTAAAATGCTTTTTAAAAACAAAACAACAATATGGCTGGGCTGTTCTCTGTGATTGGTTTCATTTTTTGCCGCGGGACTTGGACCGTGAGACAGAGTTTACGGTTCAAATACAGGTCTCATTATAAAGATGCAGGGTTTAAATACTAATTGTAGAGGTCGTACCGGATAAGTAGCTTCTCTGACATAATATGCTTATTGTTGCGATTACAACGTGTTAACGGTGATAGGTAGAAACTATCAAGAAATTTGTACGTTGAGTTACTGATTGTAAGGTCCGCCAACCCGACTTGAGCAAGCGTCACATTTTATGCGTGCAGGTTCCTGCACGCGTAAAACATAGGTAATGACAGCCTCTGTGGTTGAGCGGGCTAAGCCTTTGCCGACCTACCTCACTGCAACGTAGAGGCTCCGGGTTCGATTCCTGGTATAGAAAATTTCGGAAAACGTCTTTTCTCCGTTATTTACTATGGTCTGGGTGTCTGGGATCGGCCCCAGAGTAGTCCGTTGTATATTACCCATAACACAAACGTAACTTGCTTAATTTGGGGATATACAATGTGTGTGTTTCTTTCTCAACTTTCTTATTTAACTCTTTTACTAGCGGTCTCGGCAGACGTTGTCCTGCCCTGAAAAAATAAAAATCTAGAACCCGATTCCAGCGCCACCTAGCGGGTCTATTTGTGAATCTAAACCACCGCGGAACCCACCCACCCATAAAATTTCATTAAAATCGTAGAACCTGATTCCAGCGCCGAGTATTTTATTTAGATTGATGGTTTACATTAATGAAGTTTTAGTAGGGATCCCTAATTTTTATATGACCTATATTAATCAGGGAAAATGTTGCATTCGAATATTTCTTATATTATACGTGCAAACGAAAAGATAATGCCAGCCCTAATCCTACATCTATTTAAGACAGACGAAATTGTAGGTGTTCGTAATACATCTGCGGGGGGTCCCCGGCTTGCAAATGGCGCCTTGACGTATCTTTTATAACAAGGGTGCTGGGTCGTGCCACATGAGCTACATTTCACTTGTTTACTCCCCTTTGAGTTATTACACTTTGTTGTTTTTAGGAATAATATTACACTTTGTTAATCTGTCTAAAATGAATTCAAAAAATTACACTTCGCTGGGTTTAATCCTTACCATTTTAAGCACTTGTACATATCTTTTTTTACTACTGTCACCTATTTTAATTCTGTATATTGGGTCAGAAAAAATATTTAAGTGGTATATCAATCAATGCAGTCAATATTCGACATTTTTGTAATGTGACGTGGGTGCCCAATTTACTACCAGGACTGCTTATTAATTCTTATTGCATAATTATATAATTTGATACTATTATGCGCTTTAGACTGAACAATAGATAAATGTTAAAAGTGTCTAGTCTAATGTCTAATTTAGATGATATAATGTAATTATCTACTTTTATAGTTATACTAGCTGTGCCCGCGACGTCGTCCGCGTGGAATTTGTTTTCAAAACCCCCCGATTTGGAAACATTCTTCATTGGTGCTCCGCTCCTATTAGTCTTAGCGTGATGATATATAACCTATAGCCTTCCTCGATAAATGGGCTATCTAACACTGAAAGAATTATTCTAATCGGACCAGTAGTTCTTGAGATTAGCGCGTTCAATCAAACAAACAAATAAACTCTTCAGCTTTATATATTAGTATATAAGATAAGATAAGATTTTACTGCATGCAGATAAACATTTTATATTACTAAAATAAACAAAGCACGCTCGTACTGTTGTGGGTAATATGTAAAGAATAGTTCTGGGGCTGATCTCACACAACCATAATAATACTTACTGTGTAAATCGATTCCGGTTAAAGCGATAGCTGTGTTGTGAGCGTTTGAGATCCAATTTCCGAGCTGATCGTGTGCTCACATGAGGCTTATAATATGTCTATATAAACTGTCCACAACAGAGACAATAATAGGATGTTCGTTTAAGAAATTGAAGCCTGCTGAAAATCGTTTCTGTGACCTCTGTATTCCAGTCAACTGCGTGGACTAATGTCATAGCGGTGCAGGTGGTCAGTTTCAAATACCGTTTCAGTTCAGTTTCAAATTTGTGTATGGCGTGACATTGTGCTACCAAAGAATGCTTATTATGAAAACGCTAAACATATTTTATCCGTGAAGGAACGGAGAAAGAATACAATTTCCTGCGGCCGGGCGGCCTGTCGTAAGAGGCGACAAAACATCCCACAGCCAGGTGGTAGGGCATTTGCCCGACTGGATGGCTACCACCCCTGGTCTAAAGTATGTCGCCATAACAACCTTGAGTTGTGTTCCGGCATTAGTGACCAAGTTCCAGTCTCCCTTAAGAGAGCAGCAGCGCATTTGCAGCAACTTTGGTGTTGCAAATGTCCATAGGCGATGGTAACCGCTTTCCACCGAGTGGGCCGTCTGCCTGTCTGCTGATCTCCTGCAATAAAAAAAAAAAATATATATATAACATAAATATTAACATGTGTCGTGACCAGATGCCACATGACGCGTGTAATGTCAAATCAAAATACACTAATAAATGACCAGATACAAATTTAAACACCCGATACAACGCGACGCTCTCACTCGCGACGTGATCCCTTGGATCCGAATCGCCGTGTTGACAATAAAGGGAGAAAAACTCCACTCGATGCGTCGCGCGAATAGTGCTTCTGGTCAATACTCGACAACATATATCAATTGTTCGAAATAGATTTGTTTTTCATAAACAACTAATTAATTGATATTGTCAAGAGACATCCTAGCTGTCTAGCTTCAAAAAATGTCATGGTAATGTCGGGAGTTGTGAGTCGTTAATGGGTGCATTCCTCTTGTAGCTCACAACGCCCAAAATGCTCCTTCAGCCGTTCCACATAGCAACCACGTTCGTTATGGTCACCGTGAAAACGTCACTAGAGACGTTGTAGTGGAACACTTACAAGCCAATAGATGGCGCTGTGCAATAGTTGATATCTCAAACATTTCCCGAAATATACAAAGAATATATACAAATTTTCAACTACAACAGATTGGCCTAGGCCTGCGAGTAACAACATTAGCCTTCCTGAAAGATCTTCCTTTGCGACGGAGGAGCATCCCATCTCGCTCCTCCACCCTATCGGGGCTCTCCCTTCAACGTCATAATTTTCGGTCACACAGCGCTCACAACGACCCATGTCAAGAGGTGGGTGGAATAATCCGTTCCATTTGAGTTTATGATTGTAACGGCCGTAAGCAAGGACGAAAAACCACGGTCGTGAGCGTGGTGGTTATGACCCTCTTGTGGAACGTAGCCTACGTAATGTACTCTGAGGTGAGTCGTGTATCGAAAAGTTTCGCCGGATGGTGTGTAATATTTCCGCCCTTAGTCTCTCTGACATCTGACGTATGACCGCCACGCACATCGTATGTGCGCTGCATCAGACGTCTGAGGAAGAAAGGCCAAGTACATGGTCATATTAAATCTTCGTCACGCCGTACGCAGCCTACGGCGTTTATATTAGACCACCGCCGTGAATACAAGACCACAGGAGTAGTAAACAATCCATTAAACTATAAATCATATGAAACAAAAATATCAGTGAATTGCTCTTAAAAAAGACGATAAGACTTTTACTTTGCAGTGTCGAATATTAAGAGCAGGAAATGGCGGCAGCACACGCCAAATTGCGGGCCGGAACATCGTCACGTCCGCACGCTGTGCAAAAAGCGGTGTTCGGAAAATTGTGCATTTTAACACTCATTTTGAAAATTGTACGTAGGACAGTACCAACTTTTTCGGTATACATATTTAATTATTTATAATTAAATCGTTATAAAACGTTGAATCTATTTTGGTTTTTACAATTTAATCTGACGTCTCGATACTTTTCCTTCTATCCTTGCCAGCTGTTAAACGTTCAACTTCTAGGCTTAAGTCTCTCTCAATTTGGCGGATTCCTCGGTACCACACATCCGTTACTTTCATGTGCAGATTTTATGTACTATATTGTCTTTCACGGTCAGCGCGTTATAATTAATATTGTAACAATAACGCCATTGATATATAAAAAACCAATAACGCACATAAGGTCAGAAAATCTTGGTTCTCCCAAGCCAGGATTCGAACATACGTCATTCGTATAAGATGCAGATGCGATAACCAAAAATGGGAAACGTTTTAAGGAAAGCTGTATATCGACATTATTGATGTGTAAAACTCACCAATTCATTTTGAACAAATGTGACAGGTAAACTGATTATTCCCCCTGAATACGTAAATAAAAGAAAAAATCTAATAATCTTCAAGCCACAACATGTTGCGAAGCGGTGGTAAAGTAAATTAAATACACATATATTGTTCACCACATACACATGAAATAAACAATTTACAGTAGCCACATAAGCATCTACAACGTTGTCAGTCGACTCCTAAGTCGAAAACAACAAGTCTTGAAGTAGCCTTTACTAAGGCTTAATGTCTAACTGCGCTGTTGAAAGCGTTTCATGTTAGATAGGTCTGGTTGAAGTATGCCTCAAGGTTTTAAACGTAGGTATGTGGCGAAAATTATAATTAAGATTATAAACTTATGACCTTTCCAATTCGAACCGCAAATAAAATTATAAAGATACTAGATCTATCTACAATTATTCGTTTTGGATAAACTTCGGATCTGTATCCCATGGGAGGTTTATACTTCTTTTAGTCAAAAATGTATACGCTTCATGATGATCGATTCATGCCTAAGATCCTGAAGACGAACTAAACATAAGAACAAAGTTCCACCTATATTTGGAGGTATATTTACTATGAGCATTGTTTAGGTTTAAATCGAATATATCTCCTATTGATGGTCCATAATAATTAAATAAATAAATAAGTCGTTTTCAAATTTATATATTGCATATTAGAATGTTAGTGTGGCAGTCTGTGTGTGTCGAATGGGCTCTGAACCGTTCAACTAATCGAAACAGGAATTTTATAATAATAAAACTAAATTTAAGTTTTATTTGATTTTTGATTTAAATTAGATTAGGTTCCCATAGGGTAAATAATAACCCTAAACAAAATTAAAACTAAATAATTAAAATGAACAAGTTGGCGGTAGGCTAAATAAAACTTTAACAATACTCATTGACACTTGACATCTTTGACTTACGTGATCACGGCTACTAAAAAGTGGCCGAAACGTCGGAGTAATAAAAATCAAATAAATTACCGCGCTTAAAACGTTAAAACGTAGTTTTCTTACATATACAAGTCTTGAAAACTTAAGAAAATATTACAGGAATTTCATGTTCAATTTTGGTGTATATTTTTTCATTTCGATAACTTGCAGGGTTCAGAGGATATGAGTGTGAAATTGAAAAGGTCCCGTTTGAAAGAAGTGGCGAGGATAGCTAATTTGAAATAAATTTCACACATTGGTAATGGATATTTTTACGTATATGTTAGGAACATGTTTATGACATATTTCTAGGAGATCTACTCAATTAACGCCGACACGCATGTAGGCGGCTCACTGATGTTTCTGACGGACTTTGGGCTTTTTACAATATTTCATTGACGTTATCCGGGTTGAGTTTCGTTGTGATGTTTTTTTTTTAGATTTAACTAGTAATTTTTCCTCAATAATAAACAATAATATTCACCTTAGGAGGGCCTACTATTACGGCGCCTCAGCCTCACCATTTTTAGTGAAATGTTCGATGTACATTTATATATACTTGCCACGCTTATCTAAGACAGATACACAGGTGTTTAAATATGCACATATTATCGTGATTTTTGTCTTTACCGTTCGCATTATTATTTAATTAACAGAATTGGGTCCTTTTGGCCATACGTCAAAATGAAGATTTGCACTGAAAATCAGCGTTGTGTCGGATATAATTCCGGCACAGCAATATGCTGAGTGCAAACCTTGTTTGATAAAAATGCGGCGTACAAATTCTCAAAATATGCTCTGTGTATAAGGAATGTAATTACGTAGCTATTTCTTCAAATAAAGTTTTTCTTTTTTTAATTTTTTTTATTGGATGAGTTCAGCAGACACCTGATTGGAAGCGGTTACTGCCTTCTAATGGACATCTGGAACACCAAAAGGTGTTACAATTGCGCTGCTGTTCTCTTAAGGTAAACTGGAACGTGGCCACTAATGCCAGAACACAACTTAGGGTTGTTATAGCGGTATACTCTAGACCAGGGGTGGTAGCCATTCAGATGGGCAAATTCTGTACCACCTGGCTGTGGATTGTTTTGTCGCCTCTTACGACAGGCCGCCCGGCCGCAGGAAATTGTATTATTCCTCCGTTCCTGCACGGATGCCTGTAATTGTAACAATACGTATATTGAGGCAGAAGAATTGCCTGAATGATGGTATATGGCCCACGGTCACAATTTGAACCCAGCCATTTGATATTAATTACCAATGGTTACGTGAAAAACAGTAAAAATGGGATTTGTACGTGGCTACGTGGCTACTAAAGACATCATAAGTATTAATTTTAAAATTATTTAGAAATGACTCTCATGCTCTTTGTTTAGATAAATAAATTTTGTAGCTACTAATTCTCACAAATTGATTTTCAATAAACAAACATAATCTCTAATCATTTTACTTTAGTGCACATTCGAGTAACTGGCCACTTTTTTCGCTAACAATACATACGAAAACACTTTACATGTCTCGATTTTTATCAAAATATTAAAAGCTAAATTGTAACCCGTCAAGTCATATGTTTACAGTGATGATAAGGCTGGAGTTCATTTTTCCCGTGTCTCTTGTGTTAGTTATTGTGCTGCCATCTATTGTCCAAAAACGTTCCCATAATATTGAGTTAGATTGCAAAAACCCATGGGATCTATTTGTGTCATAGGGATCATACTTTGTATCTGTCTATCACACATAAGAACTATGCTCCTCTAATGAGCTTGCTGTTTTACTTGTTTACGACAATACACCCACTTTATCTGCTTTTTTGATGTATGTGTGTCTGCCCTTACCTTTTCTTTCCTTAATACCACGTAGAAAAAGTAGAATACAATCAACTAACTCTAATATGAAGACGGACAAACAATGTACTGCGGCGGACGGCACAATACAATTTTGAACCCTCCAGTCATTGTATTTGGAAATTACAGCCTATATCTTTGCGTAACGCGGGTAACATCTTCTTAGAACACTTGTGTAGAAGGGTTCTCTATGGCCTCAAGAGGGTCTAGGGATCGTCTCGAGTAATTGTCCTGCCCTCAGGACCCCATATTAGAATGTTAACCCGTATCGAATGTTTGACTTGGTTGCGTAGCGCACGTAATCTGCCAATAAGGGGCGGGTAAGTCCGTTTCTATGAGAAATTAGTGGGTTTTGTACAAGAATGGTCCTTTCGGAAGGTAATCAATATTGGAGTTTTTCTGTGGATTGACATAACATTAGAATAAAAATATCTAAGGCAAGGTTAAAGATTTAGGCCATTTCTTGCAGGCATGGCGATGGGTTTAAGGCATTATCTGAGACGCGACATTGTTAAAAACGTTAAATATTGACAATAACGCCAAAAAATGTATATACGCTAATGTGGCTATGCGTTAACGGCATTATTTTTTGACGCATTAAATAACTCACATTCGGTCACAGTCTAACACCTTAACACCAACGCAGATGAAGCCCCAGCGTAAATTGAAATATAATTATTTTTTATAGCGTTGGATGTGGACCGAATTTGTTTAAGTCAATGTATGTAGTACTTGACATAACATGTAACATCTCGATATGGTCGCGGTAGAATAATAGTAGAACATACATACATACATAATTTCACGCCAGTTCCCTTGCGGGGTAGGCACAAACAACAGAGCGCCATTTAGGCTTATTCTTACACACCTCACTTGCTTTTTTGAGACTCATAACTCTTGTCATGCACGCTCGTCTGTTCTTAAGGCTCCTGACATCACCTTCTGCTAGTACACGATCGATTTCATCATGGAAGGTGTGCCGTGGCCTTCCACGACTTCTGCATCCATCCACTTTAGTAGAACAAAATTGGTATTACCATTTGCAGAAATAGCTGTAGCCGAAATGAATATTGAAAAGCTACCAAAACTTTTAAACATTTATTTCGCGAGTTTATGCTTGTAAATATTTATAAAGACAGCCATTAGGATTAACAGAATACCGAAATCAGATAAAACTACGATACGATAGTCTCAAGCTATTTTGACGAGATAGTAATAGCAGTATTGGATCTTTTGTAGTTACTGTTATGCATTTTAGAGTATAAGTCGTTCGCAGAAGGTTTGCTGATGACAAACCCTCCCGCCTCCCACAACCGCGACCCGCAGTCATCTAGTTCTTAGTACTCCTTAGACAAGCCCCGGTCCCAGTCGTAGGAAGCGGGAGGAGCGACCATCGGGAAACGTTCTACACACGACTTATAATGTGTGTATGTGTGTGTGCGTGTGTGTGTATGTGTGTGTGTGTGTGAAAGAGAGAGAGAGAGAGAACACTTTATTGTACACAATTACAGAAAACACAGAAAAATTTATAGCCTAAAACTATTCTAAATGTGCACAATGGGCCCAGTCTTATCATTAAGAAGCAATCTCATCCAGACAACCCGTGGCAGGAATAAAACAGATTACATTCGTCACAGGTGGTATACATAAATATACGATATGCAGTAACATACATTATATTTTATTCAATAATAAACATGTACGTATGTAAAATATTATATAAGTAAGAATTATACTATTATATTACATATATAAATATATACATATGTAAAAATATCAAACATCACTATGTTGCAGGTAGTGCTTTTTGTTATATTCTTAAATGTTGTTAGTGATTTAGCTTGACTAACAGTAACAGGCAGTGTATTCCAAAGTCGAATAGCATGTACAGTAAAAGAATTATTGAAAAAAGATGAATAATGTTTGGGAATATTAAGTCTAAGATTAATAGAAGGTCGTAAATTGTGAGATATAGATGATATAACATAAAGTGGAACTACATATCTAACACGAAAATAATTTTCAGGTGGTTTATAGTTCTTGAGATTAACGCTTTAAAGCAAATAAACACATAAACTAAATATAGCATTATAATAGTGTAGAAGGGTAAGGTATGCGATATAGCGGTCCCCGGAGCATAACCTTCTGAGCTCCCAAGAGAGTGATAGCTGGAAATCGTGAATCAGGACGTACGAGTCATTAGAATGACAATTAAGGGTTTTGAAGATCGTGCAAAGTGGATTAAATTGAGTAGAAAGGCAAATTCCGATAATAGAATATAATAATAATTACCATTCAAAAAGAAACAAATAAATCTATTGGCAAATTTTGGTTTACAAATTCAAATTTATAAGTTTTTATTCAAAATAAGTTCCACTGGAGAACATTTTTTGAAGGTCATACATGTAGGTTAAAATTTAATTTTACTTCCTAGTCTATGTACACCGCTTCGCAACATGTTATTGCTGTTAAGGGGATGAAGCGGCAACAAACTCCTCAGCAACACGTCTAGCTAATAATTGTTTTTCTTTATATTTCTTATTTTATTTATATCAAAGTTCTTTTTTTGTAAGTTTTATATAGAAGTATGTTACAGAATTACTTTTGAAGAATTAATAGAGTTGTAGCAAACAGTGCATATTCAATAAGACAGAGACACAATAAAAGAAAAGAAAAATATTAATATAGTTATAATAATGACATGACGTACTTCCAACTTCCAACGAACTAACTGTTCGACTGTTCTTTGACACTATAACCCCACAGGTGATAAAGTATCTAATTGAAACTTTCATCTTTCATAAGGATGGCTATTAAAGTCTCCAGTGAAAGCGAGGAAATTGATCTGAGAGAATAATTACTCCATTGATTGTGGACACTATATTACTTGTATGTGTAGGTACACAATGACTAATAGACGTCGTGTTATTTCTATTAGCCTAGTTATCGGAATCGATTTATCCTAAAATAAATACAATAATAATTTAATATTTTTATGAGGTGGGAATGAAATATTTATCATTTTATTGGGCAGATATTCCCCACTATTATGATATCAAGTCAAAAAGGATCATAGCGACATACCTACAAACATTAAGGTAAGTTCAATTTGATTATAATTTTAAATTACTAATTAACTAAAACATAATTTACTACAATGAAGGAAACTTAACTTCTATTGCATTCATAGGCGTATGTAGAAGGGAGGCCGGAAAGACATGCCCACACCAGTATGGTCTAATGCCCACGCCAGTATGGTCTAATGCCGACGCCAGGATGATGGGTTACAGATTCGAAATTCTAGGCTGGACACCTAAGAAACTACACACAAAAATTATTGAAATCAAATAATTATTATCTACAGCCGAGAAATCTATGTACATACTTATTTTTATTACATACTTATTACACATTAGATTCCATTTAATCACTTTTGAATACAAAACGTACTAAGCTAGAGTACAATTGAATTTCGTGCCAGAACGCGAAGCGACTTCCGAATGCATGACATTGGCTGGTACATCGTCGCCGCTTTGTCTATCTTTCAACCTCTACTCGGGCTTCAACGACGAAAGCTTCCCATCTGCCATAGTTCGATTTTTTTTGTAGTAAAGGCCCAGGCGCCCTCCTGAGAAATAACCCTAGATATGCGAATTATTTTGCATTCTACCTATATTATCTTAGAGGTAATCTATGTCTTAAGACTATAAGTAGAATGCTGCTCCTAGGTTCCTGTAAGAAGGCTGGCTACGTTTATTTTTAAATCAATAAACGATTCAAATATTGATATTAAGCGGATCAACTAAATTGAATAATTTTGATTGAAAAGCATAAAATTTAAAGAACGTGACGGCCACGACACACCTTCCATGATCAAATTGATCGTGTACTAGCAGAAGGTGATGTCAGGAGCCTTAAGAACAGACGAGCGTGCATGACAAGAGTTATGAATGTCAAAGAAGCAAGTGAGGTATGTAAGAATAAGCCTAAATGGCGCTCTGTTGTTCGTGCCTACCCCGCAAGGGAACTGGCGTGAAGTTATGTATGTATGTATGTATGTATGTGACGATATTCAATGACATTGAATGGTTCAAGTTCATGTTTATATATAGGAATAACCTATTCTATCAATTTTAATCAGACGTTAAGCCGGTAAGCGATTAGCTTTTTCTCGCTGCAGGTTTTGATATATTGAATAATCATTGTTTTTTGAAATATTCATTTAAATTAAAAAAACCTTGTTTTAGATATAGAGTTCTAAAAACTAAAATCACACCGCACTGCGAAATTTTCATGACTTTTTATTTTATAGGTCTGTGATTTAAACGGTTAAAAATATTTTTGCGAAGGAATAAGCACGCGGACTTTTGAAAACCCGCAGTGCGGTTTTAATGTACCATACATAAATAAATTTCAAAGTAATGTAATGTTAGGTCTTTTAATACAGACTTGAATTATTAAAATCCTGTAAATTTATATGATGTGGGTTCTTAAGCTTAGGCAAGAATCTACAATTGCTTTTAAATATTTATCTAAGGCACGCTTGTTTTAATTTTGATGTAATTCCTATATATTTATGAATACCCGCATTCATATTACATTCTCGTATCCCAAGAAAATATTGTATTGCTTCATATGAAAAATGTGTAACTACCCTATATTTATCTCTGAACCCTAAAATAATAATATCAATTTGGTATAAATAAAGAGTTTTCTTTTGTTTATAATGCTGTGATGTAGTTCCGACGTAACATAATAACAACAAGAGTACTCATAACATAAGAGAGGTCTTAAAGAGAGGACTTTAATCGAGAAAAGTAAATAAGATACTTTTCATCTCAAAAATCTAGGAGAAAATATTTGAAAAATATATCTAGAGATAAAACAGATTTAAAAATATAATTTTATCTTTAATTTTACATACAGTTTAATTTATCTATTTTTGGTATAGTGTTTTAGATACGAGTTTGTACGCTATTTTGCCTGGTTTAATTTGTTTATAAGTATTCGTGGCAGTTGCTTCTTCTAAATAAAACTCGATGTGGACTGTATGACTTATTATTTTGGTATTTAGAATTAATTTAAAACTATACATAAACGAGTAACAGAGAATATAATGCTGAATGGCAGAGAGAGAGAGTAGTGGTATTAAATGCCATGAAGTGCAAGTGCTTGTGCAAAGCAAGTGCATTCCGATTTCCGGCCTCCAAGGCCGCTCCTTATATCGCATGTTCTGTTCGACGCCTAGCTGCTAACTGTGTGAGCTATGGGCGTCGGCGGTATGCGGGGCGCGGAGAGGTGTGCTCCGATGGGCGAGTCAAGGGGGTGTTCTCTGTCCGCAACAATAAGCGTGTCCCCCTCTGCTCCCAAAAGCCAAATCAGGGACAGAGTCGCCACAGTGGAAAACCTATGGTTTGTGTATATTATACTCGACGTGTTCAAGACTTTTATCGTTTATAGAAACAAAACAAGTCCAGCCTATATTTAGATTATGTAAAAATGTAATGGAAAAACAGTATTTCCACTTGGAATATCCATTCGGCTATATCACTAAGATAAATAAACCAAACACGAGTCGTAAAATTTTTCACTGAATAAATGTCTGAGTGCGAATATAAATATATGGATATAGGATTTGTGTTTCTGAATTATATTTCAGAAATGAAATATGAATTAAAAGTACTGAATTTGACAGAAAATAAATTATACACCATGAGAATGATACCCTAATTTTACATACGTATACCAAAGGCTGCTGCTTCTCTTGTTAATAAGTATCAAAAAATGTCTACCATAAACCATGAAATCCTGAACCGTGGAAAGAATTCCGTGGAAATTCAAACTAATTCAGAGATGGAATGGAATGTCTCGATGTTGTTCTTAATATATGTAAACTATCTAGAAAGTAATCTAGAGATAGGGAGTTAATTAGTTTCATGCCACAACCAGTGTCCTATCCTATAATTGTTCATAAATCTAAAATAGCGTAGTTTGAATTCCTTACTATCTTTTATTGATATTTGTTGGTTGTGAACATTACTATGACGGCGTCTGAGGTTGAGCGGGCTAAATCTTAGCCGGCCGAACTCGCTGGAACGCGGAGGCTCCGGCTTCGATTCCTGACATGGTAAATTTCGGAAACGAACTTTCTGTTACTATGGTCTATCTGAGACCAGCTCCAGAGTGGCCCGTTGTATGTCACCCATAACAAAAACGTAACTTGCTTAACTTGGGGATATACAATGTATGTGCTTGTCTGCCGATTATTATTATTATTACACATGTACATTAAAAAAACAATTAATTTATCTTCTTTACATATATAGTATAAAAACAAAGACGCTTTTTGTGTCGGTCTGTCTGTAGGTATAGCCGCTAAGCTCTAAACCACGCAAACGGTTTTTAACGGCGGCTTTCACCATCAGGTAGATAATTATTCGCTGAAGGTTTTTGTATAAACTTAATTAAGATTTTACCTAAGTAGAATAGAGATACTTTTCAGGGTTTAACCCTAGGGAGTCGTGGGGAACGTGGGGAAAACTCTAGTAGAAAATAATTTTTAATTGCTTATTAATATAAGCGTCATTTAAATTCTCTGACTATGGCAGATAGCGATTTAAAGTCTATTTAGAAACATCACTTAATGTTATAAAATTAGTTTACTATTTGAAAATGTTAGAATTGTATAGAATAAAAGAGGGAACGATACGTTTTGACTAGTCATCGCCAAAAAATAACAATATTTTATTGAGTTTTTGATTTTGTTAAGTTTATCGTCATTGGTGTTCCCAAGAGAGTAAAGTAGCTGTTTTTAAATGCACAGCTTTACCACGAAGATTTATTGAATTAGGGACGCGACCCGGTCGCGTTCTGTTTTCGCATTTCGTTTGCCACTCGTCTGACAACATAGAACTGTAAATCAGTATAACAACTTTTAGTAGAAGCTGAAGAACTAGAACTAGTAAATGGTGAAAAGAATCGCTGGATAGGCTAGCCTTAACTCTTTGGGTTATGGTGTGATCAAAAATTACCTTTAAGATGCGCATGATGACATATTAAACTATTGCGTCTACAAACTTATGTTTTGTGTTATTTAAGTGGAGTAGTATGTACAAAGTGTTATTAACAATTATTAAAAATAAGTCCCACCCTATAATAACATAATTATTGGGTTTTTTTTTCCATTTATTAATAAAAAAAAATCAATTTTATTTAATGTAAATCACAATTAAATTACCACTATTTTGTATGTCACTTAGTTTGCACAAGATATAATTTACATACAACATAAGATATTTTTTTTACTTGTTGCAAATATAATAAATATCCTATGTAAAGTTTATTTATTTTATGTACTTTTGTTTTATTTACTCGTAGCGTAATTTTAACTATAAAATAATGGGTCCTCATCTAGGGTAATGTAACAGTATAGACCGCTTCACGCAGATGTGGCGATGGGTGTACTGCGTTATTTGTGATGGGATACTGCTTTTAATTATGAATGACTTTAAATATTGATAGATACCATATGTATATAAACTGCTTAATGCGGCTATTCGATAACGCTTTAAATAATACGTATTCGGCCACAGTCAACATCTTTAACATTATTGCAGGTGCCAGGCCCCAGCAGAAGAAGAAAATACAATCGGGTCAATTAGAGTCCATGTAACATTACTACACTTGTGAATATACTTTATGTTGTTAATACAGATAGTGTAACCTTCTTTCGGACTATACGATTTTTTCTTCACAATATTTAATGCATCCTTTAAATCTGACGGTGTGTGCCCTTTTACGTACGCACGTCAGTCACTCATATCATGTCATCAATATAATAAATTAATTTGACATGTAAACAACGTAAATATATATTATAAAATGAACTAACATACAATAAATATAAAATACAATATAATACCACTCTACGCCGCACCGCTTAAATATATGTAAATACAAATAACTGATAATCTCATCGCTGTACATAAGATAACATTATAATATAACCCACACCGATTATTAATATAAACAATATCACATAAATATATTAATGACCAGTGCAGTTCACTGAGGAGCAGAGGAGCCGCTGTTATGCGTTGCTTCATCAAACAGGTACGTGCGTGCTCTTCCTTCCAACTATCTTTCGTAATTGTCCCATTCGTCTTATTTCTCAACTTGAAACAGTTCGCTTATTATTAAATCCAGCGCCGCCGCAACAGGTCTTGTTTGGCGATTAAAATATATATATATCCACAGGGTCATACTTTGTAATGACGCTGGTTTACACGCACTATGACTTTTTCTTTTATGTGATTTTTTTCTTCGTCACTTTTCCTTGTTGCTTTTTGAATACCAAATTCAGCTAATTTAAGAGGCGTCAAAGAACTTGAAACGTTTTTCGGTTCTAAATGTTAAGTATTTCCTAAATATACTAAATAGACGTGTTTAAAAATTATTTGAAAATTTTAGAAGTGCCCGACATCTTAATAAAAATAAAATTTGTATGCCTTCACATACCACTTTATTTTATTATATGACAAAAGTGTGTTTGGAATGGTACCAAGAATATATAATAAGTTACCTAGTAATATAATGCAAGAAAATAATTTTAACCTGCTTAAACAAAGATTATTGGAGTGGTTGGTCCAAAAATCCGATTATAGTGTCCAAAAATATTTAAGTTAGAAGTAAAAATTAAGAAGATACTGTGTTGTTATAAATAAAATATGTATGAGGCATCAAAATAAATATTAGATATTTTATAAAGATATGATAATTAACACCAATATTGCGATGCTATTAAAGGCCAACTAGTTCTTGGCGGGAACTGAAAGGAGATGTCGTGCTGTGCAGTTTTATTTTCTAAAAATGTGTAAAATTACTCTAAAATGTACAGTAGTTGTAGGATATTGATAGGTTTTGAGTAGTAATTATGTGTTTTTGTGCGAAATGTGCACTGTATAGTCAAATGTGGCCTTTTAAGTTGTCACAAGAACACCGTTGAATGACGTCAGTTGATAACCTACAGTTCAGTCTAGCTATACGTAGACTTAAGAAAATGAAGAAACTATATTGCAATCTAAGATCTAGCCTAAAGGCCTAGCTGCCAAGCCATAAACCTAAATAAATAAAGGCCAACTAAGTAATCAGTGCTGTTCTCAGTTATATTGTATAAGACCTCCATTACCACCATTTAGTTTGCAATAATAATTACTTGATTTGTGTGTATAATATTATATGGTTAAATGTAGGCATTTAAAAATTTCTATTTTTTGTATATGCACGTTTTATGTATAGGAGTATGTTTTATATACAAACTATTTTTTTCCTGTTATTGTGACTTTTAAGATCATAGAATCCTAGTCATTTAAAAAACGTAACTTTTATACAATCGACATTTCCGTCCGTCTGTCTATAAGCGTATGTAGAAAAAGTATTCACCCTTAATTACATGAATTTTTAATGAATTTTTTATTTAGATTTTTACTAAACTTCTACTAGGTATATAAGTTTTGAAAAAATGGCACATAGACAAACAGACGGCCATAACGAGTTTATATTAAATTTTGATTTTGAAATAACCTTAGAAACCCTTACTTAGTATTAGTGAAATATTTATAGAGCTATCTTTATATATAAAAAATGTATTGATGTCTGAAACTTTACGACAATTTAATTAATCTAATATGGATATATGATTAACGCAAACATGGCTGTTTACGGGTTATTATATATTTTAATGTTAGATCTACGAGGAAATGTCCATATATCGTAAAGTTGCGGGCATTGCGTTTGTATAATAAATTAAAAGTAAATTAGGTTGGATGTGGGAAGTAATTTTGCGTCGTCACATTTCGTCACGTAATCCTCGTAAATTGGTTTTATTACTATATTTGTTATGACACGAGGATGAAAGTTATCATAGACGAATTACGTCGTACTAGTTTCCCATTGAAGCCATCTTGCTTACATTTTTTTAATTATACGAAATATTATTGTGGAATTATATAATTACTGGAAAGTGGTGAGGGACCAGCTTGTACTTAATTCTTATTGATAAATTGCAAGTAGACACTTGTATGATAATATAAATTGTTTAAACATTTAAAAGAATATTTAACTATGAAATAAAATATTGCAAGAAAATGAATTCTACTTAATACAGAAAATAGATAACCTTTATTTAGAGAAATCTTTACGCATTATAAATATTATTATACGTAATTTAAATCCCTTTTTTCCCCTACTTGTAATTAAGTTGTTCTTGTTTTAGATATTAGTTCTTTTAGATTTTCTTTTTCAGTTCTTCTTTGTGGGAAATAAATTTTATTATATGAACGAAATTATTTATTGTCAATAATTAAAAGCACTATTTGTGTTAATTGACTACATTTAAGTGAATATTTTGGGATGGATGTCTGGAATCACGCGGAAAGACCGTGTCAGGAACATCATGTCCGCAGTCTTCATGTCCGTGACATAGCAGACAAACTGCAAGAGTCGCTTACGCTGATACGACCACGTTTTACGGCGACTGGCTAATTACGTGGGGAACACATGTCTACCTATGCCGCATCCGTCGGATCCCGGTCGTAGGGGAAGGCCCAAGAAATGCTGATTTCACGTTGTGAAAGATAACATGCGTACCAATGATCTCAAAACGAGGGATGCTGAAGACCGCGCGAAGTGTAGAAGAAAAAGCAGGAAAGCGGCCCCTGGGTGTCGGAGTGAACGTTCCAAACACAACCGGGATTTAACGATCAGATGATGATGATGATATATGGAAAGGGGAGAGTGATGAAATCTGTATGAAACTATTATTACACGTTTGAATCTTTAACTTTTTGAAATGCTCTGAAAACATGCCGAAACCCCGTTTCACATTGTTTATGAAGCTATAAATGCCCGTCCCATCCCTCTATTCCGCCACACCATAAAGTGTGACCGTTAAACCCATATCTGACGAACATCGCACGAACACCGACCACTGTCTAATGCCTTAATGTACTATATACAAACTTGTTTATCTGATCTAAATATTTGTTTATAGACTAGGCGCACCTACTGTTGGTATACTAATTATATGACAACTATTTGCGTTTATAAAAAAATGCATTTTAATACTTTTATCAGGGAATAATTTATTTTGACGTGGTAGAGCCAAGCTGGATAAATTATCTTCATTACAGCTCTTAAGGTCGGCTCCTACAGAATAACGGCATGAAGCAGTTAGCCTTGTACTAATCGTGTTTCATAATGAGAGTTCCCATGGCCTACTTCTCCTTCCTACTTATTCTATCTTCTCTATCCCTTCATCTTGTCTCATTCTCCTGTTCCATCCTGTCTATTTATTCCTCCTGTTTCATGACCGTCTCGTCCCATCCCTCCTATCCCATCCCCTTAATCGTATCCTAAAAGGCCGGCAACGCCGTGGCTATGTCTCTAGTGTTGTAAAAGTCTACAGACGATGGCAACTGCTTTCCATGACGTGAGCCGTTTGCCTGTTTGACTACCTTCGAAAAAAGAACGTAGTAAGGAAAGTAGGACTGACATCCGGTGAGGTAATAAATGGCTCTGAAATAAATAAATTGGCAGACAAACACTCACATTGTACATCCCCAAGCTAAGCAAGTTATGCTTGTGCTATTAGTAATATACAACGGACCATTGTGGGGCCGATCCCAGACACCCAGATCATAGTCAATAATGGGTTCATTGCTCAAAGTTCGTTTATAAAATTTACCATGCCAGGAATTGGACCCGGAGTCTCTGCGCTGCAGTGAGGTCGGCCCGCTAATGCTTTGCCCACTCAATAACAGGCCGTCAAAGAAAGGATTCGGAAATGCCACAAGTTATTGAAGTGAAAATTTTTTAGAATCGTTGTGATTTGAAACTCGATGAAACGAAAAAGCGACACTAAAAAGAGATAAACATATAAATCTATAGAACTAGTCCTACGAGAGAATGAGATAGAATATATTATACCTATTTAATAATTTAAACACTATACTCATACAGATAGAGTTGGAAATGGTCACCAATGCCGGAACACAACTAAAGGTTGTTATGGCGACATACTCTAGACCAGGGGTGGTAGCCATCCAGTCGGGCAAATGCCCTACCACCTGGCTGTGGGTTGTTTTGTCGCCTCTTACGACAGGCCGCCCGGCCGCAGGAAATTGTATTCTTTCTCCGTTCCTGCACGGATACATTTTGAAAGAGTTGGAAATGTTTTGAAGTTTTTCGTTAATACTTCAAATTTCATGTTTTAAAGCTTAAATATATTATAACGATATAATATTTGAAATGTGACGTTACGAAATTTATAATCCCTCCCACCTCTTGTCACGTTTTGTTCCACTTCTACTGCGTGTGAACTGCATACACACACAATTTTTCTTCTTGGAGTCTAACCGGCTAATCTTGGAAGCTTCACGTACAAGTCGGTCTTAGATCGTTCACATAAATCGTTGCATCGTTTACCTTAGTCGCGCATAGTATGTCGTGTGGTTAAAGTAAAGCTCTAACTATTATAACAGTAATTAGAATTACTACATTAAATACCGAGGAGAAACTACCGCAAGGGAAACGCGGCGGGGACATGTAGGATTCAACACGTTCAAGTGGCACTAGCACACAGTTGTCACCTGAGCCGCGGATACTCACTACAACCCCTCGGTATTCCGTCCTATATCTTTATGACAAGGCCACGGCCAAAGGCCAGTTTTGTTAGGCCATAGCCTAGCCACTCCGCCAGGAATGGTTCATCGGTTCCATGTGTTTGCGGTGGCAACCAAACCCCTGGCGTCTACTACAAAAACCGAGAAAAAAAGGTTACTATTCTTCAATCGCTTTTTGACATTTTATTAATTAGAATTATATATTTTATAGAGAGAGAATCTCTCTAGAGAATACGAGAGAATATCTCATATGTGTATGTTAAAAATACTTGTATGATAGATGTATGGAAACCTAGATATAACCGTAGTTCTTGCTAACCAAAATACACCATCTTAACATTAATATTTTATAAGTCAAATAGTAAATTTCTGAGGGACCGTTGACCTATTTTTAAAGTTTTTGGGTTAGGGGATTGTTCCGGAAGCACTCCTACGATATAATAAACTTTTTGTTTATATTAGTTAATAATGTGTGTGGATTATGAAAACTAGCGAAAATTTATAAGAAATCTGAAGCTTCATTTGGCAATAGCCCACATGACTAACATTCAAAAAAGACTTTTACTCTTGTAATTTAAGTCAATGAATAGAAAAAATATTTATGATTTGTCGCTACAATTAGAAATTAAGTTACATTCTTAAAGGGTTGTAGATGAATACAACGTAAATTTCGTGCTGGTGTTGTATGTGGTGGATTTGGGAGGGATTTAAGTAGTGTTATCTGGTGAAAATTAAACAGGTTCTGACTCCAGATATGTTTTCTTGAGAAAGAATATATGTTTTTTTTTTACTTAATAAAACTACGTTTTAACGGTTTTAAGCGCGGCAATTTTGTTTGATTTTGGTTTTTCCGACGTTTCGGCCACTTTTCAGTGGCCGTGATCACGGAAGACAAAGATGTCAAGTGTCAACGAGTATTGTTAAAGTTTTATTTAGCCTACCGCCAACTTGTTAATTTTAATTATTTAGTTTTAATTTTGTTTATGGTTATTATTTATTCTATGGCAGCCAAATCTAATTTACTACCGCTTCGCAACATGTTATGGCTTGAAGAGAAGAAGCGGCGGAAGAAACTCTTTTCTTTTTTTTACTTGTTCGAGTGCCTACGCGTTACTGTGCTAATTGACCGGCTGACTGGGACCGACCTTTTTAAACAAATGTTTTGCCAAATCGTGATCTCTACAATAATCTCCGTATTGTAGAAATGAGCACTTTTAATTTTTTTCTACAAATAAAATACATAAACATAACAACAAAATATTATGGCTACTCTATTTTATTCGAATCCTCGACTCTCTTTATTGTTACATAAGTTCATTCATTACACAAAACTAAAGGAATAATACCTAAAGCAATATTGTGTTCGTCAGGTAGGTTACATATAACAATTATATACCAAAGTATTTTATCCAACGGATCGTTCCGTAAGCTCTCCCAGATATAGTTTAAAATAAGATCCTAAACCCTTTATGTCTAATCACACTTAATGTCTGCCGATGACGGTTGGACTGATCCTTGAGAACTTCAACCATTTCCGATCAAGGGTCTAATGAACACGTTTGGGCCCAACATATCTATTTAAGTGGTTTTGATAAACTAAACCTACTTGACCTTTGCAAAATGTGCTGTATGGTGTTAACTTTTGGTTGAAACTTTAGTTTATTCCTTACCTCTATTGATAAATATACAAGTTATAATACATTCATAGTCTTATTTCATATATCTTGGTTCTAACTAGTGTTTTCAGGTCTAATGTGTGTTTTTTTTTTAAATTAAGGCTTTATTTACTACTTAAATTTCTAATCATCTTTCTTAATTTTATAATAATAATGCTTTTTACTAGATTTATGAGCTTTAAAACAGTGGAGTAGGTCAGTGGTTTACCTCAATATTCTTTTAATTCTATGCTTTTTTTTCTAAATTTGCTTATATATAATTTGCTTTAAAACATCACAGATATAAATAATTAATTTTAGAGTAGTTGCTAATACAACTGCGTCTCGACCTATAACATGGATTTGAAATCTGGTCAACGAACGTGCACCGCTTAAGCAGTGTTTCTTGATAGCGACTAAAGAAAATCAATCGTGATGAAACCTATACTTTAAAGAACTTTATACCTAGTATTTAACAACGTAGTTTTAATTTTTGGTGAATAATAAAGTGTTTTAATTCATTCATTCATTTAAAGAGTGTGCCCCGTATATGGTAGAGGAGCGGGATGGAATGCTCCTCCGTCTCAAACGAAGATCTTCCAGCGGGTCTATTGCAGGCCTAGGCCTCTATTATTGTAAGAAATTTGTATATGTTCTTTGTACGTTTAGGGAATCGTTTGCGACCTCAATTATTGTACAGCGCTATCTATTGGCTTGTAAGTGTTCCATTACACATTAGTTCATCAAGATATTCGATGTGTCAAACCTGCCGATGTGCCCGTGATGACTATACCGTACCTCCCCTTAAAAATTGGAAGACCCTAACCTAGCAGTGGGTCGTTTACGAGCTGGTATGTATGATATTAGATATGTACATAATCAAATATTCATATCAAAATCTGAACTTATTTTTTCTTCTACTTCGTAAATTCGTTTAGAGAAATCCAATGATTCCCCTCCTCATTAAATTTTATGAAAGCTTAGACCTTCTTCGGCACGAGTAAGGGGTTTCTATCCCCTTTTAAATAAATTAAACAAGAGCACAAGGTTTTGTAATAAAAAGTTATGTTACGAATTTGCGCTGATCTTTGTTTCAAATAGGCTTTGCTTAATTCTGGATTCAGGGATAAATTCATTTGTCACTTCCATTAGACATTCAATGACTTGTATTAAAGCTGATATCCATTAATGCGAATATAAGGAGATATATTTTGAAAATTGGAGGATATTATTATTAAATTACCTCCTCTCTGCTTACCTTTAGTGGACTGTTTACATTGGAGAGTGTTTTTGTTTGCCGTAACCAGAGTGGAGACATTCCTGTTATTAAAAGATACAAAATTTAACTGCGGAAATTGTGGTCTCTTTCCCTAAATCTAGAACTATGAAGTGAAGAATTCTTAAAACTCAAGGTTGAACAATACTTGCAACTAAGATTAGTTTGAACGTTGAACAGTTTCTGAGGTATTTTTTTTTTACTGCTGAGGCACAGCAGACAAGCTGACATCTGATGGAAAGTAGTCACCGTTGCCTAGACACCATTGGGAATTTGTAACCATAAGGGTGCTACCAAAGTGTTGCCGGCCACGAAGAGGGGGAGGATTGGAACCAGGCCACTAATAATAATAATAATGAGTGGCGAGTCACCATATGCCCATTTTTTCCAGACGTCATCGTCCTTGATCTGTAACTCTACTAGCAGTTCATCCTAATGGCCCGGTACCTTTTGTTCTCCTTCACTACAATAATCCTACACTTACAGGGGCTTTTCCTTGGGTGCATTTTTATGTGGTGTAGGCAGGGACAATCGCCGGTCAGTGTCACGCCACATTTAGATTACATTTGTCAAGGGGCCTCTACGTGCTGGCCTTCCCATGGCCCCACGCAATCCCTTGCAAAAGTCCGGGGCATTTTTATGGCCCGTGGTCTTCAAAGACCTACATAATAATAATAATAACCCATAAGTGGAAGTGATAAATGGCATCACGTCAAAAGTAGCTTCGGTGCACCTGCAGCCCACCTCTCAACACCCTTTAGCCACTCATACCCATGTTGCCCCTGTCTTCTATGGCATTTTTTGGGGCTCATGCAGGGAGTGGCGAGTCACCGTCTGCCCATTTTTCAAAGTTCCCCGAACATTGCGACGGGCAGACGCCATACTCCCCATATTCCCAGACCCCTAGTACCACTAGCAGTTCACTCCAATAGCCCGGTACTATTTTGTTCTCATTTTCCACAATAGTCCTACATTGGCCGGGGCTTGTCCTTGGGTGCATTATTATATGGTGTAGACAGAGATAATCGCCGGTCAGTGTCACGCCACATTTACATTAAATTTGTCAAGGGGCCTCTACGTGTTGGCCTTCCCATGGCCCCACGCAAGCCCTCCAAAAGTACGGGCCATTTTAAAAGTCCGTGGTCCTTCATACAAACTACATAAAAATAATAATATCTCATAAACGTCCCACTGCTGGACTCAGGCCTCTCAGTATAGGGGAACGGACAGTATACGCGCCACGCTTGTCCAAGGTAGCTTGGCAGGCCAATATTATCAGTACATAACTCATGAGCGTTATGGTGCCATGCTTTAGACCGGAGCTGTTAACCGTCCAGACGGGCAAATACGCCCTATCACCGGGCATGTTATTAAATATTTACGAATAAGCAAATGCTTTTTTATGTTCTGTAGTCAAGTTACGATATTAGCAACTGCCACGCACTTCCTAGATTTAATCAAAAATGAAATCAAACTCGTGACAGAATTTGATAAAAAAAACATATAGGTAGTACAAACAGGCTTCCCTATAAACCTTTATAATTTTTTTATTGCATGAGTTTAGCAGACGGCCCACTTGATGGAAAACGTACCATCGCCTATAGACATTTGCAACACCAAAGGTAATGCGCCGCAGATCTCTAAAGGGAGACTGTAGCTTGGCCAATAATGCTAAACCCAACTCAAGGTTGTTATGGCGGCATACTCTAGACCTGGGGTGGTAGCCATCCATACGGATAAATACGCTACCACCTGACTATGGGTTGTTTTGGCGACTCTTACGACAGGCCGCCCGGCTGCAGGAATTTGTATTCCTTTTCCGTTCCTGCACAGAAAGTTGTTGAATGTCTATTCATCAATAGCTTAAATATTCCGTTGGCTTATAGACATCATCCCAAATATTCTCTAGTTCAATAAAGGAAGGATTCTTGGCTCATCCAACGTAGGCTTTAAATGTATCAAGCAAAATGTCTTTGCCGAGGATTAACGCAAAATGTTCTTCAAGTTAATATTGCTTGAATGTGTTTTACACACGAAAGACAAATTGCCTTAATATGTAAATAACATTGCTTTCAATTTACATAATTATCTTAATATATCAAGAATATATTTTAGAATTATTTTCAAAAACAGTTTCATGTAAAAACGAGCATTTAATTCCAAATTGGAAGTAGATGGCTGACAACATTTTAAATCAAACTCACGTCAATCAACTGATTCATTTTTTTATAAAGCATAAACTTTGTTTCATTTTATTTTATATCTTGAAGATGAGAATATGAAATTGAAGAATAAGGTGTTATTGACCGAAATCTTCGAGTTACATACAGATTTTCAATATACACTTAAGATAAGATACAGATACGAAGATTGTCCTATTATTTTCCGTAAGATAAGAATAGAATAATAAATATCTACAGACAAACAAATTCACAGATTGTATATTCTCAAGCTCAGTAGGTACCTACATATTAATTTCTGTACGAGTGTCTTATTATTCCTGTAGCGGTACGGAGGTTGCAGTAGATAAATGTTTTAATACTGTTCCGAGTCGCGAGACTCGAATTAAAATACCGTTAGAATTACTATAGAGTTTATTGGAACTATACAAACCCGTATAACACAGGTACAAATATAACCGAACACAACAAGTCCAAACATAATGCAGAAGGTCGTAATTCCATAAAAACGCGCAAAGTCCGTCACTAAAAGTTTTCCGATTGTAGTACACACGTCTTGCTTCGCTCGTGGTTAACACTCGACCGCTCCGTCCCACAATTGGGATATTGCTTTATACTACACAGCAATATGTCTGCCCAGCCGTGTGGATCGAATTTTCTAGAGTCAGTTTGTACTTTAAATCCGAGACACCTGGCTAATGAGTCAACCGCAACGGCGATAAACGATTACAATAAAACAATGGACTGTTTCTCTAGAATAATTAGTAAACCCATGCGAATAAATAAGTAAACAAAAGAAGTCCAAATGCCGAAAGGTAATAAAATGTGTTTTTCTACAGGTATGCAAGTGTGAATTCATTTTTGTCGGCGTCTAGGTCGTAACAATATAAAATGTTTATTTATTTATAATGTTTATGTAAAAGAATGTTTTAGTGTTAGAAGGTTCCAGTTTCTCCTTCAAGGCTGGCAGCACATTGGCATTACCTCTGGTATTGCTAAAGTCCATAGGCGATAGTAACCACTTCCCATCACAATTGGGTCGTCAGCTTATCTGCTGTACTTCAGCGATATAAAAAAAATTAAGGGATGCATCCGGGAGAGGTGCCGGTTGGAACTACACTGGCTGCTCGTTGATTTCCGTGTTCGGTTAGATATAGGTACGTATTATACATTCTGCGAGTGGAAGAATTAAGGTAAATTTATGCATAATCAAACAAACGAACAGACTATATGTTACGCTTGCATTATAGTAACAATCCTAATCCTAATTAATACTATAAATGCGAATATAAGTTTGTTTGTTTGCGACTCTGTCACACCTTAACTATGCAAGATATCGTCATGAAATTTCACATACATGTTACCTGGGTTATATAAAAAAGGTTACAGAGTACCTTTCATCCAGAAAAAAGTAATATTCCCGAGAGACTCGACTATGTACAGAAAAAAATTCGCCCCTTAGTTACACATATGGCGGCCGTCCCTGGTCTTTATGTTTTTCGCGATTTCACTACGTAAACTTGTAGCGTTGAATATAATACACGTGGCAATTTATTCGATTTCAAATGTAAATATAAAAAAAAATCTAATATTAGTACATACATACATACATATATAACTTCACGCCAGTTCCCTTGCGGGGTAGGCACGAACAACAGAGTGCCATTTAGGCTTATTCTTACACACCTCACCTGCCTCTTTGACATTCATAACTCTTGTCATGCAAGCTCGTCTGTTCTTAAGGCTCCTGACATCACCTTCTGCTAGTACACGAGCAATTTGATCATGGAAGGTGTGTCGTGGCCTTCCACGACTTCTGCATCCATCCACTTTTGCATTGTATATCCGTTTAGTCATTCTTTCATCATGCATTCTTTCCACATGCCCGAACCACCGGAGCATTCCTTTCCTTACCTTCACCCCGACACTCTCTTTCAGACCAACTCTCTTTCTTACTTCGGTATTACGAACGCGGTCCGCGAGCGTCACTCCGCAGATTTTGCGCAGTGCTCGCATCTCGACCGCGTTTACTCTACTTTCATGCTCTTTCTTCCATACCCAACTCTCGCTTCCATACGCGAGCGTAGGTACCAGCACCGCGTTGTGTACGGCGAGCTGGGCCTTCTGGCTGAGGTTCTTAGCGCCTAGAAGT
This sequence comes from Dendrolimus kikuchii, assembly GCA_019925095.2. Taxonomy (NCBI): domain Eukaryota; kingdom Metazoa; phylum Arthropoda; class Insecta; order Lepidoptera; family Lasiocampidae; genus Dendrolimus; species Dendrolimus kikuchii. The sequence goes on along the minus strand of CM034395.1, from coordinate 20,238,095 downwards.
TTACCTAACGCTCCATTTAAATATTAGTAAAGTTTAAAAATACTTCAAAAGAATATTACTTCGAATAAGATTCGTTAAATAGTTTGTGATATAAGGGATATTTTTACTTAAATGCCATTTTTAGGATTTCGCAGTCAAATGTCAAAAAGTAGACGCTAGTGACTTCTAATGCGTGGGCCAACACGCACTTGGACAATTTATTGATATTATTTTTTAACACTAATGAATAAATAATCTTTAAAACTGCGACAGATGGGGGCGAATCTTGTTCTTCGGTTTTGCTGAAACAATATTATTTTACCTTTATCAGCAGGTTGTCTCAAGACCTGTCGTAACACTGATCACGATGCGCGTAAATACATGCGAGTAATTTATCTTCATTTTATATTAATATTTTAACTAGCGCTATTAATATAAGCCTTTACAAGTCAATTAATTATCTTTAAGCATATGTAATCATTTTGTAATTTTGTGTTGTAACTAGAACGTAAAATGTTTTGTAAATTACTTGATAATTAATTTAACTTTCATTTAAATTAAACAGAAACAAAGAACAACAAAGAAAATGGTTATTTGTGATAACACCTATAATGTTTATAAGATTAGATTTCACTTTTTCTTATACACTGTCTTAAAAAATATTTATTAATTAGCAATTCTTATTACGAAGAAGTTTGATAAACGTGTCACGTCTTTATGAGCTATTTTGTGTATGCGTGTTGTGTTTATTAACATATAAATATATAAAATTATCCAATTTTATTTGTTACTTTACTAAGCTAATTAGATGGCATCGTACTTTTAACCGACTTCAAAAAGGGGGACGTTTTCAATTCATCTGTATGTTCGTTACTCGATTTATCCATCAATTGTGAACGAATTTTCAATTTTTTCTTTTAAAAGTTATACTCTCGAATTGGTCCCATTTTCACCATGTCAGAATCTGATGAGTGGATTCCAAGGAATTAGAGAAACACACGATATTTTTTTTTTAACAAAACAAAACTACTTCATATTAAAAACCAAAAAATAAATATTTAACCGACTTCTTTCTACAACATCTTGAAGTCGGTGCCAAGTGAAACACAAAACAACCACAAATTTACAAGTATAGTCATTTTTTATGTTTTACTTAACACCGACTTCAAGATGTTGTAGAAAGAAGTCGCTTAAATATTTATTTTTTGGTTTGTAGTGTGAAGTCGGCTTTGCTATTCAAAAAATAATAATTATGAGTGTAATATCATTCAAGCATGGACGGTTTCATCTATGATATATTACCACATATATTTTCCAGCAGAAATATAGTAGTTTAATTATTAAAGATTAACTTCCATTAATTGGTAATGTTATCATGAGAAGAAAATAGGAATCACTTAAAACTTCAGACCATTACGGCATTTTACAAAATCACTGAGGCAATCAAGTAGGGCGTTAAAAAGTGTCTCATTTGATATGACTATTAAAAAATACCTTTCGATGGACCGTCTATCAATAAGCTTACCTGCAAACACAAAATGTCTCAGTAATATTTTATTTTGCTATGAACTGAATATTACTACTATATTTTTAAATAGACTTATTGAGGAGAGCAAGTGGGAACGGTGAAAGAATATAATGTCTTGGGCCGGGCGGCCTGTCGTAAGAGGCGACAAAAAAACCCAGAGCCAAGGTGGTAGAGCATTTGCTCGACTGGATGGCTACCACCCTGGTCTAGAGTATGCCACCATAACAACTTTGAGTTGTGTTCTGGCATCAGTGGCCAGGTTCCAGTTTCTCCTTAAAGACCAGCAGCACATTGGCAGCACCTCTGTTATTGCTTACGTCCATAGGCGACGGTAATCACTTTCCGTCACAGTTGGGCCGAAAGCCTGTTTGCTGTGCTGCAGTAATAAAATAAAGGCAAACAAGCATACCATGGCTCATCTGATGGAAAATGGTCACCACCACCTCTCTCTCTTTACTTTCACCTTCTCTTAATTATTTGGGGACGGCACAATATGTCTTTCTCTTCTATACTTCTATATTGTGACATATGTCCTCTATCACACCATAAATCATCATGTCACGCTTCACACAATCTATCTATTTCATTTTTGGTCTAGCTATATATTTATACCCGTCAATCTTATAGTTTAATATTTAACATCTTTAGCCACTTAACTTTCATCCCTCCCATTACCATACCGCCTTAGTCTTCTTCCTCTCGATTTTTCAGTCACGGATACAACTTTCAAAGATCCCCTTATGTGCCTGATCATATTGTCACCGCTATTAGACGATCAAATTCAAAAGGTTTTATTCAAAACAAGTTCCACCGGAGAACACTTTTTGAAGGTCAAACATGTAAGTCAAAATTTAAATCCACTTCCTATTCTATGTACACTGCTTCGCAATGTGTCATCGCTTTTTAAAGGAGAAGAAGCGGCAAGAAACTCTCCAGCAACACGTCTAGCTAAAACGCGTTTATAACATTATAGGCGTCAGCGTCACCAATGCCAAGCAATTTAATTACGCCCTTCTTAAACAACACCAATGCAGTATTGTAGTTAAAAGATCTTAGCGGGAATTTTCCTCCGAAAGCTAAGCGAACTTAAGCCTGTGGGCTCAACTCGCCCTAAAAAACGACTCACCCTTGACTACGACTCGCACAGGGCCACGATCCTGTGGGGCGCGGTCGGGTGTAGAAGGAACAAAAAGAATCACACGTAATGGCCTAATCTTTGCATAAAAATCTATTGTACCTTTAATGTCAAATATTGTTGCCCATGAAACACCCAAATAATATAAATTACGAAGTAAGTGGTTGTTTTAATAATAACACCCTGTTTAGTTTTGTACATACATGCATAACTTCACGCCAGTTCCCTTGCGGGGTAGGCACAACCAATAGAGCGCCATTTAGGCTTATTCTTACATACCTCACTTGCTTCTTTAACATTCATAGCTCAGTTGTGTAATATAAATAATTAAATAAAAGTACATTATTTTCCAATTTTAGAGAATTTTCTAATTTCCATATATTTCCTTACTATTGAATGACCTGACAATAATGACAGACATTGTCTTAAACACACCCCTAACACTACAAACCGTGTTTTAGTATGAGCTTCTCGATCTCTCTAAACAGAGACTATAGACTCGTAAGTTTTAAAAATAAAAAAGTCAAAACATGAATAAAGTAAATCTTATTCTCCTATTTAACAATTTTTATCGTAATTTACACAGAATTACTAACGTGGATACGTATCGATCAATCAATTTATTTTAATGATAATACTTTTTTCTGTTTGTTCAAGCCAGTTTAATCGATATTCCAACACATCGAATAATCGTACTTGTCACATCACTCAGACCTATCATCGTCTATGCAAAATTGTCTTAAATATGGCCAATCTCTCCTATTATATTAATATACTCTGTGGGTCAACTTTCGATTCGAATTGGTTAAAACAACGAAATGAATTTATTATAAGGGCAAAAAAAATAAATAGTAAAAGAAATAATTAATATGAATAAAAGCACGTTCGTAGTATTTGGTGTTTTGTTGAAGACTTCCCCAGTTGCCGCATAACCGACTATGTTCTAAGATCATCATAAAAACTTTGTAATTAAATATTTTAAGAAGGTAAGACAACGATGGTTGGAAATCAGGAATTAATTGAGGGACTAGCCCAGGGTTAAATAATTGTGGATCATGTGGAAGGTCTTTTATGCGCCTTCTCTGCGTCAATCAGTCAAAGAAGTGTCCTTGGATACAATTACGAAATATCACAAATCAAAAACTATTACTACAAATAACCACTATTTCTGTAATGTTCCTGCTCCATCAGGGATAATGTTATTGTTAGTGATTGTGGGCAAATGCGTCTTATTTATAGTGTTAAAAATAACTCCCTTAATGAATTAGTAGCTACATTAATATATATATATACATACGTTATCTGTCAACGTTTGACGTCGTTAATAATAATTAATAACAATGTCGCATCACAAATAACGCATTAAACCCTTAGCTACATATGCGTGACACCGTCACTAACACTAATATTATCCGAGATGGAGCAGGGACAAGAGATTCCATACGAGGTATATTACACGAATGAAAATAGTGATGTTTATTGATTTGATATTACAATAAAAAATGTAGTCTAAGATATGTTTACGTCACGCGAGCCACTTTTACGGTTCAGGTCTGCTATTTTTACCAAATTCGTCATAAGTTTACAATATATCTGTGAGCAGATCGATTATTTAGCGTTATAATAACATAAATCAATTTTATTTTAAACGAATGAAATATTTCAAAGTCATGTACTGATTCATCACCTTGTTTTAATCACACAAATACATTGATTATGATGTATTGAGTACTACGTCAACTAAAAAAATAAAGGGGATAAAGATTTATACGCTTTCAACATGGCGTTATTGGTTATATGTATATACAATAATCTAATTTAGTGATCATATAGATAACGTGGCTGTGAAACCAATTTGCTTTTCTATTTGTAAACATTTAAAATAAAATAATGCTTTTCCTTATTTTTAGGTGACCTAAAGTTTTAGTCAAAAGAAAACCTTGTTATAAATTGCTTCCCAAGGTTTGTATCTAACATGGTATTCGTAAATATACAAAATGTATACTTAACAATTTATAAGTAAATAAATAAATCGACCGGCTACAACTCAAGTTCTCTTTAAAACCCCAAAAAATTAGATTAACATAACGAGTTATAATGTTATTTGTATTCGAATTTCATCGTGAAAAGACTAGCCCCGAGCAGTTGGTCGATGGAACGAAAGTGAACTCTACCGCTGGGAATACCAGAGAATCACTACTATGGACCCTTCATCCGCGTCCGACTGCCTGTTCGCGTCGTGAGCCAACCAGGCAGCAATCTTTAAAAGTCTCTTCAACTACCTCAATCGATGTTATCTATCTGGTTACTGGGAAAAAAATATTAATAACAGATTAGAAATATACCATACATCATGTATATGTTATAGTCAAAGATCGATATGCAGTCTCTTCCCGGAATGACTGGTTTCTCCTTGGTTTGACCAACGCCTTTACTGGTTTGACCAACGCCTTTCGACAGAGCCCGAAATAAATTTCAATTTCGGCTTTTGACTAAAGTATTTCAAACCTAGACGTACCTAACTTTTTAGTCAAACGTCGAACGTAAAATAATCTTTTTCGGACTTTGACTAGTCGATCTTAGAAGCGACTAAGGCAGATGTTTAATGACTGTATACATTAGTTTCTCCTAGGTTAGACAAAGATTCGTTAGTCAAAGGCAGAAAAACGTCATTTATTTGGACTTTGACTAAGACTTTATGTCAGACCTGAGGTTTGACTAGTCAAACCTAGGAGCGCCAGAGCTTCGATGTTTGACTACAACTTAAATATACTATTTTCAAAATACAATAAATCAATTCGAATGAGTTTGTATCGCCTCTTATGAGACTATGGATGCTTTGCAAAAATTTCTTTTAAATGTATTGACGTAATGGCGCCGTACTACGTCGGTATTTTTATTAAACGATGCTCTGTTTTTACAAAGTCTACAAAACTTAATATATATCTAAAGCGTTTACTATATTCTGAAATGGGATGGATGAAACAAAAGAATGAAATCAATTTCATTACCGTTAAATACGCCTTAGCTTATATTTATTAAATGTTCAAAGCGCCCATAATTGCTATATGAGTTCATGTAATACGTATTTCAAGTATTTGCTCAAAAATAAAAATTGTAGATATTTGTAAAATACTTCATTAATTGTAAAAATAAATAAAACTTAATATGCATGATATAGTTAGAGTATTTCCGTCGATAGAGATCGTTATTGTTTGCCAATCCTAGTCCACTGCTAGACGTATGCCTACCTACCCAAGTCGGCGCCACAAATCCCGGCCTTCCGCCTTCCTCATCCAGCGTTCACCAGCGACCTTATGGAGGTCGTCAGTCCATCGGGCTGGAGGACGTCCAACACTACGTTAGTCGTTTACCGAGACGCGGTCTCTCCTCCAGATCTCGTTTGCTCCATCGACCATCGGTCCTGCGACATGACCGGCCCATAGACACTTCAACTTGCTAATTTTGCGAGCTATGTCATTTACTATGCTTCTCTTACGAATATCCTCATTTCTAATTCTATACATAAAAGATACACCCAACATAGCTCACTTCATAGCCCGTTGAGCGATTTGGAATTTGTGGAACAAGCCTGCTTTCAGTGTCTACGTCTCGGCCCCGTAGGTGTGAACGGGGAGGACGTACTGTCGATATACCTAAATACATATAATTTAAATATTATGTTTTGCAGGTGATGTCAACACGATGTGGTCGCAATAATAGGTTAGCATAACATAAATAAAATGGACAGGCTATAATTTTCCACTCATTGCATACCGCCGCGAACAAGAACAGCAAATGACAGCATAGACACCAGTGACTAAGTGAAGTGTTTCCGTTTCACCTGAGCTACTGTTAGTGTTATGTCTTTAACACCTCCACCCATGGAGGATCTTAGCTCCTGTGAACTCCTTGCTAGCAATCTAAAGCAGGAACTGAACAGGGGAACACCTTGGTGTTCCCATGACTCAGTTACAGCGGTAACGCCATTCACTATAGGCTTCGTACAAGGCCCTCCTGCTGGCTACACCACCACCGAGACGTTGCTGCACCGCCGCCGCTCTTACGCTATCAAGCTGGCGATAGCGGTGGGGCGACCGTATTAGCTGAGAAAGTTCGTATATGCACAGACTAGCAGCGTGGCGGAGACGGAGAGCGCTTTCCGGTCCGCTGGAATCTTTCCCCTCCGACTACATATCACCCGTCTCCCACCAATGAATGGCAACAATCCAGATGAGGTAAAGTGAGACCGAGTTTCTAAAACTCCGGTAATATTATGATATCTTCAGAAGAACAAAAAAGTGCTTAAGTATTTATGAATGACTTTGCCGGGTTAATCCATTGTTTAATCAATTTTTTGCTAGTCAACAAGTCTCACGGGTCCACTTATATTTGAGCTCACTTGTAATTAATGCTGTCAATGTAATACGATAATATAACCTCAAGTTAAATATTTACTTACTAATCTTTTCCTGTGTGTACACACACTCTCCTCGTATATTTTTTATCTAAGAATATATTTTCTTTTTATCCCTCTTTATTTATATTGTATGTGCTTCAAGTTAAGCCGCCGGTATTAGCTCGTGCCTTGTATTCGTTGTATCGAATTTAACATCGTTTACGGAGTGGATTTCGCTTCGAGGATTACAGGGTGTGACGAGAAAAGTGAGTATAGGGTATGAGGGACGTCTAACTTGTTTTCTACGGTGCAGTAGCCCGTTTGCCAAAAATGGAATCTTCATACCTACAATCATCATGTTTCTTCGTCTGACTATGAATATTACGGCTACTATTTCCAGAACATACTGGGTCTAAATGCATTGTGATGGCTGATGGCAGAAAGATGTAAATATTATATACCTCGAAAGAAGTACACCTTAGGACAAATAGCAATAATTACTAGTCGGCCCAGCAGTCGATATCGTGCCCTGAAAAATTAAAAATCTAAAACCCGATTACAGCGTCACCTACCGGATCAAAATCTGAATCTAAACTATCCCAGAACCCACTCAAACATGCACAAAAACCATACAAATATTTTTTAGAAACGGTTCACGTGTGGTTGCAATAATATCACCAGAACCTCGAGAGAATATGGAGGGCGCTTTAAGTCAATAGTTATAATTAACACATCCAGACAGTGTAGAAAACAAGGTGACATCTGTTAATCTAACTAGGACAAATAGGGTCATACGTCCACTCCCAATGACCCAAACAGAATTGCGGGACATTGACTATGACTATGATTGGTGACGATTACTTTATTATGCTTTACGAATTAGTTAAATCACAAAATTTTATTTCGAATTAGCATTTACATACAATCACTTTAAACAAAATTAAAATAACTATACTCATAATATGAAGAGCTTAATTCTCACAAAGCAAAAAGTTACAAACATTAAATGGGTTCCAAATCACCGTCAGTTTGGAACGAACCCAAAATGCTGGCCACGTTACCACGTTGTCTGGCAACGCTTATGCGGTGCCCAAAATATAGTTTTGGTCGCGTGAGACGTCTATTGATTCTTTAGATCTGGTCTCAATAAAGGCGGTTGACTTCTGGACCCCATAGCCCAGAGTTTCGACATCATAAGCCACAAATATGTATGTATCCGCTGCCAATAGATGCATATTTGTGCGGCGTTTTAGGTCTTTAGGGATGACCCTACTGGTTGGAGGAGCGAGATGGAATGCTCCTCCATCTCAACGGAAGATCTTCCAGCGAGGCTATAGTTGTTCTTCGTAAGCCTAGGCCTATTTATTATTGTTGGAAATTTGTATACATTCTTTTACGTATCGGGAATCGTTTGCGACCTCAATTGTTGCACAGTGCCATGTATTGGCTTGTAAGTGTTCCACTACAGGTCCTTTTGCCGGGCGATAGCTGCACTAGCTACAACAGCCGTATCTGGAAGATGGGACGCACGTGACGTCTCACAGTAATGGTCATCCCGTTTTCTAGGGCACCAGAGATATCCTGTCCAGTCTCTTGCCATCGTCGAGACACAGTCCATCCGAGTCTAGAATGGCTAGAATCCTTTTATAATTTTACAAATTCTCAAATTATTAAAATGTTCGTCTCAGATGAATCATTTTAACAGAAAAATAAAAGCTATTAAATGTACATTAATAGTTGTGGAATACCACATGCTAAGCTTCAATTAGCGTAAGACGATAACCCACTAATTTAAGTAGTTCAAACGACTCGAGCAAATAGAATTAAACTTATCTCATCTTAACTTGAACGTCTTAATTATGGAATTAACACTGCTTGCGGTCCTGAAATTCAATTGGAATAATTGCTACAGTTGTAATTTATGTAATGAAATTGTCTTACAGTATTTTTAACGTCGTAACATTCGCATACTTTAAATAAAGCGTTTTGAAACTTTAAAATATATTATCTATAATTATATATTATAAAATAAAACGAAAAATATTTTTCCTTAATAAGTTTCTACGCTCCACAGCCTGAATTAATTTGAATAAGGTATATTTTCCAAAGTTCCAACCAGTTATGAAGTGTCCGAGGCAAGATTTTAATTTTCCTCCCTCGTGAAAGTTATCAGTAATTATTTATTTATTCATAACAATATTATACGACAAATCAAAAATATGTCCTAATATATCAACTATTACAACTCATGAATTCCTCATGGCGAGATAAATGGTGTTCTCGACCAAATACTTCGTGATCCATATTTGAAATGAATTAACATCTTTGGTGAGGTCGGTTTCATGATACACGTCAATATGCTAGATTTTCCAAGATTGCGCTTTAATTGTCCTTAGCAGAAAGAGGACCTTCACTTTGCAGGCTACAAGCTAGTCTTGCGGCCATTTGCAGTCGGTCGAAGTTTAGTATTCAGATCAGAAAAACTGCGACTAATATTTAAAATTTGTTTCATTCAAATCAGCAATTTTTTTTTATCGCTGGAGTACAGCAGACAGGCAGACGGCCCACGTGATGGAAAGCCATTACCGTCGACTATGGACATTTGCAACACCAGAGGTGTCACTAATAGGCTGCCGGCATCGAAGAAATTTTATGACACCCTTTTTAAAAAAACCCTATATTCTAGCGCTGTGGGAAAACCACGGCTGGGGGCTCATTCTAAATCCCCATGGTGCGTAAGAGAAACGTTCTAGAGAACCGTTGCGTACAATAGCGAAGCGGCTCAAGGAAGTGACGATGAACACCCAGCCGATGGCGTGCGGTGCGGTGGTAAAAAGAAGACGAAGGCACCATTCTGAACAGTTCCTCGGAACACTCTCCATTGTATAGTCGGTAAAATACGCAGAGAGACGTGAAGTCTCTCCGAAGACTACTAATTTATAATAGCATTCTATGTTAATTTTTAATTTATAAATAGTGCGTCATATTTGAGATAAATATTTTTTCTGAGGTGATAAATTTTTATGTACACCCATCCGGGCACTAGGAATACGGTAGCGGCTACTGCCGGATATCCATTAAAACATCCCGGCGTTCGCTTCATCGCAATAGGTCAAGGTTGAGGGACAGTACTTTAGTAATAGCCGCGATCCTAGCTTGCCGTATACAAAAGATCGAAAACCAACTGAAAACTCGAAAGATACTCGATACAGATCGAAAACAATTTTCAAGAAATGGAAAAGGGTACATATTTGTACGGTTTGGGGTTGAAACATTGGGCACGTGGGGCAAAGAGTTTCTTTAAATATCTCTCTTTTCTTTCACCATATCCCAATTAATTAGGGTTGGCACAATATGTCCATACCTTCCACACTCCTCTATTCTAACATACATCTTCTCTCACACCACAAATCATCATATCATCATCTTTTTTTGGCCTACCTTTACATGTGTACCTATCCATGCTGTAGTCTAACATTCTTTTTGTCACGTGACTTTCATCTCTTCTCATTATATGCCCATATCTTAATCTTCATCCTCTCAATTTTTCAGTCACGGATGCAACTTTCAAAGATCCAATTATGTACATACTCATTTCTCACCTTATTTGTTCTGGTAAACACCACACATCCATCTCAACATTCTCATCTCAGCTGAGTGGAGACGTTTGTGGTTTATCACTTTAGTGGCCCAGCATTCGGACCCGTATAGCGTGACTTGGCGTATGACAGATTTATATATTTGACCTTTAAGTTTCAGTAGCATTTTTTTGTCGTGCTTCACACCGGTTACCGGTCTCCACTTTAGCCATGCTACATTTATTCTTCTCCTTACATCCTTCTCTACATCACAATTACTATGCAGTAGTGAACCAAGGTATCTGAATTCGGTGTTACATGGTAGTGTGGCTGATTGTAGTTTAAGAGGCACAGCACTAAAGGTCCCGCCGAAATCTTTAAAGATATTTGTAAGAAATTTTTTGATACCTGTGATCAGAAGGCTGGCTCATATTTCACCCTGTTACTTAGCCTTTCCATACAGCGTGGCAATGCAGCCAGCCTTCTTCTTAGTTTAAGTAGTTGTTTTTTGTTTTCATACTATGTAACAACTATATTATGTACTAATCAAATCAATGTTTTCCATTTAAATAGTTTATTAATATCTACTATGGAAAAATAGCCATAACATAAATCAAAAAGATTTCTAACATATTTAAACAAGAAATTAGTGCTATCTAAGGACTTAAACTGAGACAAACAATTCAATTGCAAGCAACAAATTGAATCAAAATTAGGAACTCTTACAAACTAAAACCAATTACGCTTTTTATGTCAAAGGTATCTCGAGAACTGCAATTTAAATTAGAATGGCAGCAGTGTAGTCTTTTAACCTTTTCTTATTTCATAAGAAACTTGCGGACGATCCTTCGACCAAAGTTATTTCAAATCACTGTTTGCTATTTTCCTTAAGAAAAAATATATAGTAGACTGGTTACATAGCAATACAGATATTGTGAGTGGATTAGGAACCACTTTCTCGTTGTTACAGTCCGCTTTTTCTGCTTAAACAAGCTGAAGAGCTGTGAACATTTTTTTTCAGCGGAACTTAGGATGAATAAAAAACTTGAAATTACATTTTTTTAATAAATAATATTAATTTTTTAATACTGATCACTTTTAAAGTTTATTTAAATTTAAAGTGAATTACAGTCAATAATATTCAAATACAATATCTTAGATAAACTATGCACAATGTAACAGAAAGCAGAATAGACTACATATATACATACTATCACACCTGTGTAGGCAGAGACGATGGATTTCCGCTTGCTACGATCATGATATATGTACATCTTTTGCTTCATCTACATTCATTAATCTCTTCATACGTACGTACTTTTTTCCTGGCCATTCTTGGTCGATTTAGGAACTGGCCTTTAGCATTCAATGGCCAGTTCCTAAATCGTACTATTCCTTCACTTGTCTTACCATCGGCTGAATTTTGACATTACTCGTATGGAGCTTATGTCAAATTTTAACGCTCGGTACGATATAGGAACCGGCCCTTATCTGATCGTAGTAAGTACGTCGCGCTCTATCTACCAGCACCATGTCTGCTGTTGTCAAAATTGACAAATAAATACATATTCAGTTCTCTTTCTTTTCACGTTATGTTCAATTGTTGCTTTATGGGTAGTGCTTCTATGATGGATGACCCCTGATGTATGTTGGTGAAGCACCACCGGCGAGAGCCCATGGCTCAATCGCCCGAGGAGGGAGTACTAGATGAGTCGATGAGATGTTGTACTCACTATGTATTTACTTGTCTAATTAATTTAACATTAAACTTAAGACTAATACGCATAAATCTTAAATGCTACGTTAATATATGCAAAACCTAAACATGTTCATAGATGCCTATGCGAAGGTTTTCTGTTTTCTGTATTGACAGATCTTGGCTCGTTCATGGACTACTCAGTTATAACCTTGCTAAATATGTAGCAATAAATTATTCCATGTACGTGATGTAATTCAATCATTTGAAATCCGAATAGTAGGTACAAATATATTTTCTTTTCACACCCCTCTATTCCAACATACGTTATTTTTTACACTACAAATCATATCAACTTTCACATACATACTCAATCCATCCATCCTTTTTTGAGCTACCGGTCGATATTTCAAATTATTTTAATTTTCTTCTTTTATTACAAGCCTATCCATTCCAATTCATAGGTATACCTCGTATTTTATTATTAGTCCATGGACTACAATAATGTCACTCAAAGTCAATGACAAACAATCGAAATATTTATGTCAAAGTTTATATTAGATGTCCATTCCGTTATTTTGGACTGGTAACGGTAAAAAACTGCGTAAATATTTCCTATTCAGAAAGATTTTCTTATAAATAAAATAGGGCAACAGTATGGTAATTCATGAACTATAAAGGGTTCCGTAAAAGCATGGAAGAAGTATAATCTAATCTTTTTCCATGGTAAAAGTAAGAAGCAACCATTTTGAAGTGAAACTTCTTTAGATTCGTTGTAATTTGAAAAACGATAAAACGAAAAAGGGACACTAAAAAGAGATAAACACATAAGTCTATAGGACTAAGCCTTCGAGATAATGAGATAGAATACATTATATTGAATATGTAGTTGAATACTTACAAGCCAATAGATAGCGCGGTGCAATAATTACGGTCGCAAATGATTCCCGAAACGTACAAAGAATATATAGAAATTTCTAAAAATACTAGACGAGCTTAGGCCTGCGAGGATTGAGGAACAACAAACAACAATAGCCTCGCTCGAAGATCTTCCTTTGAGACGGAGGAGCATTCTATCTCGCTCCTCCACCTAGTCCGGACTTCCCTAAAAGTAATTTAAACACTATGCCTATACAGATAGAGTTAGAAACGTTTTGAAGTTTTTAGTTAATTAATACTTTAAATTTCGTGTTTAACAGCTTAAATATATTTATTATATATGAAATGTGACGTCACGAAATTTAGAACCTCTCCCACCCCTGTCACACTTTGTTTCACTTCTACTACGAGTGAACTGCACACAAACAATTTTTTATCGTAATTTGACTACGGAACCATAAGTATTTAAGATCTATTTTTTTTTCAATATTTCCTCTTGTTACTTAAAGAGCATAATTATGCCAATTTTTATAACATAGGAAACAAATCAAAAACATCCTTATAAAATTTCAAGATCTGACTCACAATACCATACAACTATGTGGGTAGGTACTATACTGTTTTTTTTTAACATAAAATCCTAGGTAAGCGTGTTCCATCTTAGACTACATAATAACTCTGCTCAGCGTTAGCCAAAACCGTAGCCAAACCCGAAGCTATACTTCAATAAACAAACAAAAATCCCGAAAAAATGGATAATATTTTTATGGTGCAAGGAGCATGTTTGAAAAGCCGTATAGAAAATCCAGATACATATTATATTACAAGCCAATTTCAATTAAACCCTATTATGGTAATGTGTGCTTTGTTATTATATGTATTCTTATACTATTTACTCTGCCGAGGCTTCCCATCATTTATGTTAACAAAGTTAATTAAAATTTATTACTCCTTTCCGCTTGGGATTTTAACGGTTTTCTCCCTTTCTGACAATGTGATATGACGACTGTTCTTTTCATATCCATGTTTAATTAATATCTTGTGACTAAAATGTCGATGACAGTATCTGTGATCTATTGTTCTAAGCGTTGGCTTGTCCATTTCACTGAAATAGATAAGCCCCGAGTTAGATTTACGGTAGAGTAAATGAGTCTGTAATTGGCGAGTTCAATTGTTTAGTCAATTGGTGTAAAAAAACTGTCAGTCGTGAAACTGTATGTCAGAAGAGAAAACTTTTTAGCTTCACAAACTTGTAAACATTTACACACAAACCTCTATATAATATATCTGATTGTAATGGTCACGCGAGTTCCTTCCCCTATCTCAAAAGTGTCCAACGTTCCTAAAGATTTCACTTCAAAAAATATGTTTTAAAATTTAAATAATAAAACGTCAAAAATGGAGAGAAGAATATATGACATTCTTCTCTCCATTTTTGATGGCACGGCACGGCATGGCACTAACAAGTCATGAAAGGTTTTGAAGATTCTATGTTCTTACTGAGTGATTGTCATTGTTGTTTTTTTTTCTATAAACCCCTTATTTGGGATGCCACTTAATATTCGTAAAAATAAATTGGTCAAAAGCCTGTGGGACCATTTTATCTCTGCAAGAACGGAGAAAGCATACAATTTCCTGCGGCTGGGCGGCCTGTTGTAAAAGGCGACAAAACAACCCACAGCCAGGTGGTAGTGTGTTTGCCCATCTGGATGGCTACCACCCTGGTCTAGAGTATGTCGCCATAACAACCTTGAGTTGTATTCCGACATTAGTGACCAGGTTCCAGTCTCCCTTTAGAGAGCAATAACACATTGGTAGCAGCATAACCGCTTTCCAATAGGTCCGCCTTGATTCCGTAGAGGAAGTACATGTAATGACAAATTTTAACCGATGGCAGAAGTAGAAATTTATTTTCTCACAACAATTTACAAGACCTGTTGTGTGAGATTGGTGTCTATTGTAGATCTGTGCAGATCCTTTTACAAGTCACCAGTGCTCCACTCCATGGCGAAAAACAAACTACATACTAATTGTAAGATAATGTGT
Organism: Dendrolimus kikuchii; assembly: GCA_019925095.2. NCBI lineage: Eukaryota > Metazoa > Arthropoda > Insecta > Lepidoptera > Lasiocampidae > Dendrolimus > Dendrolimus kikuchii. Next base: position 20,222,855 of record CM034395.1, on the reverse strand, counting down.
GTGTTTGTGTGCGCATGTGTGTATGGGGCAAGTGACTGAATAGTAAGATATAGGGACCTGCTATTAAACAAGTTTTTAAACGACTATACCCCGTATCTTTTATGTTAAGCAGGAGAAATACATTTCGTACTATACGGGGCCCTTTGTGAGGGTTAGACCTTACGCGGCGAGATTAAGCGCCGCACACTGTGTGCGAAGACTCTGGTACAGTCTTTCCCAAATACTCCACTAAACCTGAACCTGCGTCTCATGTCCTCGCGCTTGAGTTGGAAGAAAATGAGGTTTAGAGCGAAGCTACACCAACGTTCATCCGCGCATCAAGGCTTTGATCACCATAGGAAGCAGAGTGACCAACTTCATCAGCAGAGGTTAGCTCTACCGCATCCCCAAATGCGTGTGGACGGACCCCTGCGATCGAATCGCGGGAGATTTTGCGCATATCTGCGTCTTCGGAGGTCGGACTATCGTCGGCATCCAGGGCTCGCATGCGCACCTCTTTCCCTTTTTCTTTCGGCAGTCTCCTTACGAGATTTTACTGCCTCGCAGAAAGCCGATACCGCCCCCAGTGATCGTCGCTCTAAAGCAAGGCCTCCACCAAGCTTCCCAACGAATCGGTCAGCCCTACTATGGCCTCAAGTCCGAATCTCTGAGGTTGCCATGCAGCGAATTCGATCAGCGTATGAAACGCAGTGTCTAGTGCGCCGCAGTTGCAGCATTGAGGAAAAGACAGACATCCCAAATCTGATGCAGATACTTATCGAAGCACCTGTGCTGGGTAAGTATCTGCGTCATCCTAAAGGTCAGAGCCCCGCATTTTCGCGTGACCCATTCATCAGCTAGTTTCGAATAAGGTTGAACTTTATGTGTTTATCTCTTTTTGGTGTCGCTTTTTCGTTTCATCGAGTTTCAAATCACAACGATAGTAAAAAAAGTTTCACTTTAAAAAAAAATATTTTTTTATCTAAATGGCTCTGAGGGCCGAAAGTGACCGGTTTTGAAAATAGTAATAATATGACAAGTATCAAAACAAAGTGGAACATTATGCTTTGTCTTGCAACTACTAGTCATGACTCAGTCACTACACGATGTTCCAAAAACGGCTACTTTAGGCCCTAAAGCCTTTATGATGCTCAAGTGAATACAGAATAGGGCTTTCAGACGTTCTGGTCATTTAAAATTGTTAAATTTGTAAATTCAGTCTTGACAAGTAACAAAATTTATAATGATTGTAAGCTCTTATAAATTGTTAGAAATTTTCCGTCTTAACTTTGTCTTGTCTTCTAGTTGAATTGTCAAACAAACTGTAAATTCAGCCTAGTTTATTAATAACAATATCGGGCCTGTTTATTAACGCTGTTAACTTATTCAAAACAAAATAGGATGGCACAGAAGTTGTTTATAAAGTTGTTTCCTGACAAATATAATAAAATTCGTCGTGGCCAGCAAACTAGATTAGCGTCTATCCTTTTAATGGTAATGCGCGGAATTTTGTGAATGATTGATGAAGTGTACAAATGGAGGGTGTTGTTATGTCCGATACATAAGCGAGTGTACTTTTGTTATAGAGAAAAATAGAAGAAAAAATAATATTTACTACCGCAAAGTAAAGCATACATTAACTGATTTTTTATATATATTTTTTTATTGCAAGAGTTCAGCAGACAGGCAGACGACCCTATGGACATTTGTAACACCAAAGCTTCTTCGCATGCGCTGCTGCTTTCTACAAGGAGACTGGAGTCTGGCCACTAATACCGGAACACAACTCAAGGTTGTTATGGCGGCATACTCTAGACCAGGGATGGTACCCATCTAGACCGGCAAATACCCTACCACCTGGCTGTGGGTTGTTTTGTAGCCTCTACGACAGGCCGCCCGGCTGCAGGAAATTGTATTCTTTCTCCTTTCCTGCTCGGATAATACACGGATAACTAATACATTTTTAAAAATAACTTGAGGCTATGATTTTTAAGCGATCACATACATACCTTGGATTAACATTCCACGATGTCATCTCATCATTCATCCAGCTTAATCCGTCAATATACTAGCGTACACTCAGGAGCTCATGGCACAGAATTTAGTCCATTTATGTGGAAAATTGAATCATTATCGGCGATATTCGTATACACTTTGGAGTCCATAAATTATTGGGTTTGCGTATGGCAAACTTAGATAGCGCCGAGCCGATCCATTAATGTAAGGTTTATGTTATTGGCTTAATATTTGCATTCTTATTAATTTCATGTTGGCGTGTTTAAACGGAAAGAAGTTTTATTTTTAAGATAAGTAGAGGTCGGTATCACTTTTAGAAATTCAGCTAACTAGCGATTGTTCACAAAATAGCCACGGCGTAATTGTCAACCATTTCGCCGACTGGCTAATGGATGTCGAATTAAACCGAAAAACGAAAAGTTGACAAGTTGAATATTTCGCCGTCAGCCGTCGCGCTGCTGGTTAGTGAGTCATTCGCGCATTAGCCAAAACGTCGTTAGTATGGTTTTTTAACTAGCTAATGAACAACTAGTAGCCGGATGGATAAGTTTTTGAAGTTTTGGATGTTTACCCACCGCTAAAGATAAGGATCATATTCATAACTTTACTGTTGTTTATAAACTAAGTAGGTCTGTGTTTAGATCACTATAATCGGTTTAAGAAAGAAGTTGTAATATTTTTAATTTAAGAAAACTAACTTAAACTTTTTTATAGAGTGTAAATTACGTAAAGTGCGCAAAAATAGCAAATATTCAAAGACAACTTTTTTATTTCTATAATTTAAACTATTATAAATGGACAATCCTAGCCTGCTAAATTGGCAGTAGGCCTGTCACGGTTGAGGCAGGTCTTATACCGGATGTAGTAGGTGAGTCTTGAAATGGAAACTCCATTTAAAAAAGTTATATAGGACATCATCTTCGGAAGCTCTCAAGTAAGAGCTGGATCATGGCTGTGCGACGAAAACTTAAAAACGCCTACAAACGCGATTAACTAACGATGTACATCATTAGACCACGAAACAATGTATTTATAATATAGTAAAACTGTTGGCGGTGTTTAGTTTGTACAAAACGTTTAATAATGAGAAAAAAAATTCAGGTGGGGTAATTGGGACCTGCAGAAACCAAAAATGCAACATTTAGAATTTTTAACTCTCTATTCGAGAACCACGTGAAAACTACAGAACGTATGTAAATGAAACTCAACACAGACATAGCTTAATATATATTCCGGGTCAAACCAACCCTAGTGGTTGCGCCAAGGAACACCTTGTAAATTCTCCCTCCCCACCTCGTCATCAAGAACAGAATAAACTTTCAAATAAAGAACGTGCAAATAAGAAACCTATATATTCTATATATCCTATAATATTGGCTACGTTCCATTAGAGACTCATAACGACCATGTTCACGACCGCGATTTTTCCCGTTCCACTTGCTGGTCGGCGTTACAATCATAAACCCAAGTCGAACGGTTATTCAATCCACCTGTTGACATGGGTCGTTGTGAGCGTTGTGTGATCGAAAATGATAACGTCATTAGTGACGTTTTCGCCACGATCACAACGACCGCGGTCGCCTACTGGAACGGCTAATGGAGCATTTTGGGCGTTGTAAGATGCTAATGGAACGCGCTGATCATTGTATTGTTTGGTGTCACTACAAATACATCGTTGGAATAAAATAAAGAAAATCTGTATAGTTTAATAAAATAACCTTATTCCTATTATCAAATCCTAGTGGTGTATGAAAAGCCCCCGGGGGACAAGTGAAGTGTGCTTGTTGACTGGTGCCGAGGTAACTTAGGATGTGGAAGAAGATGCAGGGGGAAGAAGAACTGGGGCACAATCTCGTCAAAATCGCCGGAGACTATCGTCTCACTCGTCACTTGATTTCGGTATTCTGTTAATTCCAATGGCATGCCACTCTATATTCATATATGTTTATAAAGGAAAACTAGCGAAATAAATATTTAAAACTAGCTAACCCGGCAAAATTCGTACCGCCTCAGAATCAATAAATAAAACAGCTGAATGATAATTGCAGAATGTTTCAACTTTAGTAAAAAATTTGGTCAAAACTTAACCGGAACGAACATAAAACATTTGACATTCGAAACGAAAAATATTTAAAAAAATTCACATTTAAATTTAGTTTGATTTCTGAACGACTTTTAAATTTAATTGATTTCTAAACGACGGGACAAATATCAAATGTTTGACAGGTAGGAATAGTTTCTAAGGAAAAGCCAAATTGTTGTTTTTACTATATTCCAAGCATTTTTTTCATATTTACTTACCTTTTAAACCTTCCCTGGTCTTCCACAAATAATTCAAAACCAAAATTAGCCAAATCAGTCCAGCCGTTCTCGAGTTTAAGTGAGACTAACGAACAGCAATTGATTTTTATATATATAGATAGATTTTGGGTACGCTTCTCAATATTCGTTTCGCTTAACGCCAATCCTAATAAATGTAATAACACTATTTTTCTACATTATTTTGCTGCGACGATATCAAGAAGATATTGTGGACTTAGTAGATTGCGAATTTTTGAGACTATCGCAATGGAATCGTATTTTGAATATCTTCGTAACGCCAAAATATTGAAACAGCAGGGACTCACCCCTGTTCTTCTACCCCCTATTTCTTCTTCCACGTCCCTTCGCCTTCTCCCGGCCAACGCATCGCGCCCACACTTGGATTTTTTTTTCCGGTAGATGACGTCGTTTTCGTGGGTTAAACGAATGTAACTAAAAACGTATACTTGGTGCCACCACACATAAACAACATTAGGAATTAATGAAACGAATTTCATTAATCTAATGCTAATAAGACTAGAAGTTGCATACTTAAGCAATTCCGTTGAATAATTAATGTTCTATATTTGATGTCTGAAATCCGAGGTACTCTGAAGACAAAAGGCTTCAAAGATGGGTCATATGATAAGAGGTTACCGATAGGCTTTCCTTATGTTAAGTACGTATAACTATGGATTCGATTTACATTCTGCTAACACTACCTGATAGAACACCTTAGATTTTGCCCGCAGGAATTAGCATAATGTTTTTTCACAGAAACGATTCAATCTGAAACTATGTAGTTTTGCATAATGTCCGACGTCACAGTTCATGACGGCTACATAGGATCCTACTTCTTACAAAATCAGGTACGGCGTAGGCGTAAATTTTCGTAGCTTAGCTGATGAGACAATATTTCGAAAGGCGATGTTTCGCTAGGGTAGTTTTATTTTTAATACAATTTTCAGCAAAAATGAAACCACTACATCTGGAAGTTAATGCGAAGTAAACCAGGAAAATTACTATATTTATCAATATTTTTTATTAAAGTGTATACATATTACCTAATTGTCAAGCTTTATTTACTCAGCAACGAATCGATGAATGAGAAGCTCCTTCTTTCGAAGCGGATTATTAATTACTATTGGCTACAAATTACCAACAGTTGTAGGATTTTTTTAGAAGAATTGCGTATGTGATGAGAATCTCGATTTTTAAGTAAGATGTACCTTTTCGCATAGCCACAAGAGCTCTCCCGTTTGATTCAATTAAAAGATCAAAATTTATCTAAAGCTTCTGTTACATGGGTTCGGCTTTTATCTAGTGCCTATTTGCTTGAAGACTATTTTAATAAATGAATATTCATGAACAGAGTAATACTGGCCAGATGCACAAATTGTTCAAAGCAATATTTAGACTCTGTCTCATGAAATAAGACTCGCAGACGCGACGCTACCTACGGTCGCGCAACGGAATGTTAGAAAGTTAAATAATTTTAAAAGATTCCGATTTAATAGTATTAGTAAATATAATTATAATAATAATATTGTTACGACCTAGACGCCGACAAAGACAAATTCACACCTACATACCTCTAAAAACACATTTTATTACCTTTCGGCATTTGGACTTCTTTTCTTTACTTTGTATTTACAATTTGTGATTAGAAAACAGCCTATTGTTTATTTTAATCTTTTATGGCAGTCATTACCCAGGTGTGTCGTATTTAAAGTACAAACTGATTCTAGGAAATTAAGTTCACGCGGCCGGGCAGATAGTCGAGCGATAACCACGAGCGAAGCAAGACTTGTGTACTACAATCGGGAAAGATTTAGTGACGGACTTTGCGCGTGTTATTGAATTACGATCTTCTGCATTACGTTTGGACTTCTTGCGTTCGGTTATATTTGTACCTGTATTATACGTGTTTGTATAGTTCTAATAAACTCTATAATAATTCCAACGGCATTTTAATTCGAGTCCTGCAACTCGTAACAATATTTAACCTGCAGCCCGCCCACCTCTCTATACCCCTTAGTCACTCACACCTATGTTGCCTCTCGTCAATCTTGTACGGCATTTTTTGGAGCCCAAGCAGGGAGTGGCGAGTCACCGTCTGCTCATTTGTTCCAAGTTCCTCGAACAATGCGACGGGCAGACGTCGTAGTCCCCATAGCCCAGATCCTTAGTTCCACTAACAGTTCATCCGAATAGCCCAGTACTTTTTGTTCTCATTTCTTACAATAGCAGGACTATTGTAGGAAATGAGAACAAAAGGATCTGACTGACTGGGGCTTGTTCTTGAATGCATTTTTATATGTTGTGGACTGGGATAATCTCCAGCCAGTGTCACGCCACATTTACATTAAAGTCAAGGGACCTCTACGAGTTGGCCTCCCCACGCTAGCCTTCCGAAAGTCTGGTCCATTTTTTTCACCCGTGGTCTTCAGAGACATAAATGTATATATATAACATTTTCATTTAAACACTTGATAAAAACAACATAACAACATGGATGGACTAATTTGTATCATTAGTTCCATTCTTGTCGCGGGATTTCTATCGTGAGACGCACTCTAAATACACTCTGTGTTCGTGCGACAATAACATTTTGACACTGACATTATTTGTTTGACTACCGACTTTTGTACTTTTTTATACTTAGCACAATAATTATATTTGATTTTTATTGTAATGATTTATAATTTCAATTAAGTATTCTCTTTTTTTAAATTTAAGTAAGATTCATTGTTGGAACATTTAAACACAGCATTGTTTTATCAAGTCGTGGTAGCGTAATGGCTAACGCACGCGCCCCAAAATCAAAGGGCGCGGGTTCGATCCTGACCAGAACGCATGCACCACTTAGTCAGTTTTCTGATCTAATGTGCATATTGTTACAATTACCGCGTACTAACAACCGTGAAGGAAAACATCGTGATGCCACCTGCACATTGAGATAACCGATGTGTCAAACCTGCCAAGCCGCCTTGGACAAGCGTGGCGGGTATACTGTCCGTTCCCCCCTATAATGGGAGCCCATTTATGGGCTGATATTATATTATTTATTATTGTTTTAAAATGTATCAAATATTAATGTATTGTGTAAAACTGTGTGATCTTTGTTAATTAAATTAATATATATTTCAGGTTCTCTATATAAGAATATACTAAGCAGCAAAGTTGCCTAGACTGGAAGAGATTGCTTTAAACAATAAGGCTGCCCTTTGTACCTTCTAATTTTAAGATATGAAAATGTGTTAGTGTTTTTATATTGTTGCACAACAAAGAGTATTGTTGTTGCTTTTGTTGTAAGCCTATATGAATGGAAACTGTATATGTAGAGGAGTTTTGATATGAGAAAATACGATAATACGTCATGTGACCTCTAAACAATTTTATCTGCGAGTATTTTCTCAATTGATCGTATTATTTTTAGAAATTGATAGCACATCTACATTTAAATTTATCTTCGAATATAAAACAATACCAGCGTGATCATAATATATTGAAAAACGAACATATGGCCTGTAACAATGAATGTGTGATAACAACAAAATTGATATCGAGGCATTGAGATAAAAAAGTTAAATAATAAAAATACAACCAAAACACAACACTAACAAATAAAAGTTATCTCTATAGCGCTTTCAAATAGATAAAGAACTAAAATCTTAAATCTACCCTCGTTTTACTAAGATCTATATTTGAAAAAAAATACGACACAACCTAAATAAGAAAGTTATACCTGGGCATCTTGATAAACTGTCTGACCCTTGTGAAAAATGTTGCTACTTTAATAAATAATCTGGAAAGCGTTTTAGGTGTCACATATAGATTTACGTGCCTTCTTTTTTTAAAATGAATTACAGAGAAAAACGTAGTATATTTTTACTGGCTCGAGGCTTAGCATTTAAATTTACTGTTTTACGTGATTATATTTTTTTTTTTATATAGGTATAAGTATTATAACCGAGCGTAAGTACTTGGTGTAGAAGTATATTCTGCGTTTAGTAAACATTTTTACTTTGCCACAGGTTGCGAGCGCGATGCGATGGTTGGCCGGGAGAAAGCAAAGGGATGTTGAAGAAGAAGCAAGGGAGAAGTAATTTACCTCGCCACCAATCCACAGCCACACTGCACTGTTCTCCGGGGGTTCGTACACTTCACTTGTATTTGCCTATTTATTTAATTATACCCTTTCCAAGCATTTATTTTACTTTTGACAGCTCAATGACGCATCATTAGTAATGTCCTAATGCGTTACTGACTCGATTTGTTATAAAAATCGACTTCATTTGTAAATAAATTTTAATCAATTTAACTTGTCTATCTATATATTTTTGCTAAAATACTATATCGTGTACTAATATACCCACATTTCAATTAACACATTTTACATATATTAAATAAGCCATTCTATAAATACTTAAAATAATTGCGGTATTATTATTTTTTAAAGTAGATCTTTTTATCTTCAAATCGATAACTTTCAATTTATTAAGATAAATAGTGTACGTTGCAAGACTCACAGTATATTACTATTACGTAACCCACAACAATAAAGTACGACAATTATGTCATTTGTTTCATGTGGCCTTTTGCTATCAAGAAATATGTAACTTGATAGATGTGCAAATTTCAAAAGTAAAACAAAGCTTTGGAAACTTTGTAATAAAGTCGTATTCTTTAGTACGTGCTCCAACTATATATAATGCGATTACAGCAATGTCAACAGATGTAAGAGTTTCTCTGGTTTCCGCATTCTTCATATCAAGTTTATTATTTTTCTTGATGGCGAGGATGGGGTGGGAGAATTTACAAAGAGGTGTTCCTCGGCGCAACCACAGGTGAACACAATTACTCTGCCACGAGTCTATGTTACCGAGAGTAACATCTATCCGTGCAGGAACGGAGAAAGAATACAATTTCCTGCGGCCGGGCGGCCTGTCGTAAGAGGCCACTTAACAACCCACAGCCACGTGGTAGGGCATTTGCCCGACTGGATGGCTACCACCCCTGGTCTAAAGTACGTTGCCATAACAACCTTCGAGTTGTGTTCCGGCATTAGTGACCAGGATCCAGTTTCCCTTAAGAGAGCAGCAGCGCATTTGTAGCACCTTTGGTGTTGCAAATGTACATAGGCGATGGTAACCGCTTTCCATCAAGTGGGCCATCTGCCTGTCTGCTGATCTCCTGCAATAAAAAAATAAAATAAAAAATAATAAAGTAAAATCAATTTAGTTATCTGAATACAATAGCTATATTCATTTAGTTGGCTTTTTTTATCTCCACTACAAGCAAGTACTGTTCTTGCAGGCCTTGGAAGGATATATATTATACTTAAGTATAACCTAAGAGCGAATGTACAATGAATCATTATAACGTATAGAAGATAACTTCTATTCGTTATAATGATTCATTGATTATTTTTAATCTTGAGTTTTCCACTAGAATATACCCAGGTATCTTTTCTATCCGTATCCGTGCAAGACGGAGGAAGAATACAATTTCCTGGTGGATTCCAGATAGTAGAGTATTTGCCCGTCTGGATGGCTACTACCCCTGGTCTAGACTATGCCGCCATAACAACCTTGAATTGCGTTCCGGCATTAGGGGCCAGATTCCAGTTCCCCTTTAGAAAGTTGCAGCACATTGATAACACCTTTGGTGTTACTAATATCCATAGGCGATGGTAACCGCTTTCCATCAGGTGTCTGGGCTGGGCTGTCTGCTTGTCTGTTGAACTCACGCAACAAAAAAAATACTCAAGGATTCCTTTAAGAAGCTAAATTAATCCTAAAATCTAAGATCTAAGAGTGAAAAACATAAGATTATTTTTGATTGATGTTCTACAGTAGATCTTTTGTTTCCCTTTTCTAATTGTTTTAATTAATTTTTTGTTCCACTTTCAACGCACAGCCGTGGCTACGGAAAAAGCTTATTTTATAAATCATGAACACTTCTTGCATGTTTGTGGCACTGACGTTATAAAAGCAACGCTGAAGTGGATTTAGTGGACACCGGCAATCGCTGCGAATCCCACATACACAATTCTTCATAAAGGAACAAAAAAAACCTAGGTTGGTAAGTTAAGACCTTCACATCCAATAAATAAACCAATTCTTATTAATTATTTAGACGTTTTATTGATTGAGAAAACCAATAAAATAATAATAAAGACAATTTCAGATTAATTAAGTAGAAATATATCATGATAAGGCCTCGTTATGGTGGATGACACTCGTGCGAGCAAATTTCGCTTACATCCGACGCTAAAGGGAAATTACTCATGTTTACTAAGGAAAGTGTACTTATTTAATGTTTAAGAAACCATAGCAATTTTATAAAAACGGTATCAATATAAAACCGTCATATCGGCCTGTCTGTCAGTCTACGTACTTGTGTGTAATGAATATAGATGATATTTTGTAGGAACGTGTAGGCATATGTGCCTAAATAATCATTTATCTGCTGTAATATGGCAGCATGTATTAATGCAATCATATGGTAAAATTCATCTAGAAGAAGCCACTTCGTTGCATACAATATATATAATCTATATAAAAAATCTTTGTTCTCTATACGTTCCCAAACCATTTGATCCGATTGTGATGAAACTGTGATAGGTTGCTATAGGGCAAGAAAGGTAGTACATAGGTACATCCGCTAAATTTCCTGACTAGATAGATGTGTAAATAAATAGATACGATCTTATTCATATTGAGTTAGAATAGGTTCCCATAAAGAAGCCTACAAACTTACTGTAACTGAATATGAATAAGATCGATAGCATATAAAGAAAGACAATAGAGGATACACAATACATAAAGAAGGATATAGTATACTTCATTGCATATCATTACAATAGTAGTTTAAGTACAGAAAACAACAAGTGATCTTATAGGGTAAAAACAATTTCTTCCATGCAACCTTAGGATAGATTAGTCAAGTTTTTGAATCATGTGGATTTCCAATATGAGTTTGATATAAGAGGTAACAAAATAGAAAAGAAATATTGGTAAATAAATAGATAGTGTGTACATTCAATATTTTAAATTTACTAAGAAGCGATGTATCTTTGTTCACCGTAACAATATCTACGCGATGATTTAGCGACATACACCCCGGAGACCCGAATCGTCTCAGCATTATGATGTATGCGACGCCATCACCATATTAGGTTAATACCAGCAATAATGAAATATTATTTAGGCGCGTCTATAAGAGGAACAAAGGATCATAATTGCCGTTTTCAGGTGGAGAATAACTTAAGGCCTAATAAACCTAACCAGAGGGACGTACAAAATTTAAATTTGGTTTGTTTATTAACAGCACTTAATAAGATTTCTTTACAGGCTTTTTATCCTTTTTACAGGCAATCTGACAATAGGTATATATATGATATACTAACTTCGTATGCAAAATTGATTTTAATCGTAACTAATGTTATCTATGCGAAGGTCAATTTGTTACGATTCTACTCTAACGAACATCGTGAAATTTTGTTTACCTATACATTGTCCCCGAAAAAGTAACTGGTCCCGAGGGACAGGGCAAAGCTAGTAATGTTACAAATTAGCTTTACCCGTGACTTCGTTCGCGGGGGATCAGCGTTTCTATACATAATACATATAATCTGAACCCTACATGATCTCTAAAATGCTAAATATAATTTATGTATAAGGTGTATTTATGTATTAGGGTGGCGCAATAAACCGACTTTTTTGAGTCTCAAGTGAACAAATGTTAGTTTTTGATGATTTAAGAAGTCCCTCCGAAGGAAAGCTCAAAAAAAAAAATTAACAGGTCGCTCCAAATTTTTTAAGATTTCAAAATCACCAAAAACTGATTTTTATTTATTCAAATTTTAAACTGAAACTTTCAGAAACGTATTATTTTTTGGTCTATAAAATTACAAGTTAAGTAACGAGAATTTTTTTAAATTAAAACCGTTTTTGGCGATTTTTTAAATCTTAAATTTGGAGCGACCTTTTATATATTTTTTTTTGAGCTGTCCTTCGAAGGTAGTTCTAAAACATCAAAAACTAACATTTTTTCACTCAAGACTCTAAAAAAGAGCCGGTTTTATTGCGCCACCCTAATATATTTATGTGTGTGTATGTGTGTATATGTATGTATGAGGAGGTTCGTTAACAAACCTGTAGGTGTGGACTATAACTAAATTACTAGACACAATTTAGTATTTTTTAAGAATTTTCCGTCATGTAAAACATACTTACGTGCATATAATACTGATTTTTATTACTATAAAAATCAAATAAAATGGCTACTGCGCAAAGCTTTAGAAAACTGTGCCAGGAAACGAATGATTTTGGTGTCATAAATTTTGTAGATTTTCCTTAAACTTGGACTAAGGAGAGCGTAAAATTTTCATAGCTTTCTGATGACCTAGTGATAATCATTTAAAATTGTTACATCTAAACGTCTTCTTATCTTTTTGAAAATATTCTTTGAGGTTTGAGTCCTTTGAAATTGTTCGTTTAGTATCAAATGTTGCTCTGATTCCTAGCAACTCAAAGAGATTATTTTATGGGGTTACATTTTGAAAATAACATACACCAAAAAGTGGAAAACAAACAGAAGATTTTTATATTATTACGTACTAATTTCATCATATTATCTGAATTTACCCTCCAATAGTAATTCAATCTATGCTGAGACTACTTTTGAGTCCACAGCTGAAGAATATACTAAAATATATATAACACTAGTGTAATTAAAATAAATTCATTTATGTTACACAAAACAACCCTTTGTTAACTAAACTAACTTAGTCGCAAATTATTTATCCCGTTATAATGTATATACATGTGTGTTTAAAATAAACAGGAATTCATTCATGTCACGTAAAACACTCCTTGTTAACACATTAGCCGCAAATTATTTATCTCGTCAGAAACAATTTAATTTACCTTATTTTTGGCTAGCGTAAAATATGCGTTTGTTTATTTTTTACAATATAATAGTGAATCTATGAATATTTAATTTGATAAATAAATCAAGAAAACAGCATACTTTTTCTCTTTCTGGCATGTTATTATAGTATATAATGGCTCCGGCTTCGATTCCTGGTGACCACGTGTTAACAACGGTGAAGGAGAACATCGTGATGCAACCTGCACATTGAGATAACCGATGTGTCAAACCTGCCAAGCCGCCTTAGACAAGCGTGGCGGGTATACTGTGCCGTTCCCCTATAATGGGAGGCCCGAGCCCAGCAGTGGGACATTTATGGGTTGTTATTATAAACAAGTAATTTACATTTAACCTAAATTAACTAAAAGTATTTATACCAAGAACGTGTCCACTAAATTATAGTCTCTATTCATTCTAAGACAATTTGTTTATGTTCCTTATTAATAGCAAATACTTTGCTATGTTTATAGCACTAGTGAAAACTGTTTTCTATTTTTGAGCCTTCTTTTGTAGGTGTTGCCAAGATATACTATTTAGGGTGGCATTATCATAAGTATATATTCAAATAACATATACCAAAAGAAAAATATTTGTAAATATTTTGATGGTGTTTCTATCTAGACAGTTATCTGTCAATTTATTCCAAACAAAGAACATTATCCTTGTAGGTCCTTAATCATATATTCACACAAAAAATATAGCCCCCTCATAAAAGTAAGAAACGAGTGGGAGCTATTAAAAACAAAAAACCCCTCACTGAGAAGCATTTATGCTCTAAAAAGCAAAGAGGCGACGTTCATAACCATACGGAGCCGCCTTCTTCGTCTCAGCGTTCCCAGCCTTTGTCATAACCTATATCGTATTTTTCTTTACACCTACGGCGCGAGTTGAGCTTTTCTTAGCCAAATAATATTTTCAAAAAGTTACAAATAGCATTTTTAAATTTATAATTTCATTAGTCAATATTTTATATTGACTAATGAAATCTTGTATTAATTTGTATAAGTAAGCTTAAGCTTACTTATACAAATTAATAGTTTTAAAGACTTAATCTATATATATAAAAATGAATCCCCATTTTCCTTGGTCACGCCATCAGGCGTGAACGGCTGGACCGGTTTTGCTAATTCTTTTTTTGTTGTTTATTATTGTCAGAAGAAGGTTCTTATGAAAGAAAAAATTAAGAAAATTGCGCGGAAAATTAGAGAATTTAAGAATACTTAACCATCATATAAAATTATTTCTAATCTAACCTTAGCGCTTTGGACAATATAAACTTTTTTAATGTAACCTTATCTCGTTTGACATAGAATTGACAGAATGCGTGCTGCAAATGTCGTCAAAGAGCATGTAAAAAAACTGAATATCGTCTAAAACAGATGCTTCGGTTGGAGTTATTTTATTGATAAAATACATGTAAAATAATTAATTTCTTATTTCTTACAAAAAGGATGTAAGAAAACTGAATTTCTTAGTGCACATCACGGTTAGTTCAGAGCCATCACGCCTAATATTAAAAGTTCAATTTAATATGTTATATATCGCCTGTTCCCGTGTCGGAATACCAACAAAACTATTTATATACGCGCAAGAAAAATACTAAGAATGTTTTATACCATAAAGCATTAGAATAATAAACACTTTTTTTGGAAATATTTTTTTTTATTAATTATACCAATTCGAATTCAATATTCATAGTTAAGAGAGGACAACGTCTGGCGGGTCAGCTAGTAGAATATGAAATATGATTTAAACATGAATGGAAATGTGAATTGGGAAAAACTACTTAACATCTCGCATGAAATTATATGCTATATAAGTCGTGGCAGCGTAATGGCTAGCGCAGGTGTCCGAAACGCAAAAGGCGCGGGCACGAATACTGGCCGGAACGCATGCTCCACTTCGGCAGTTTTCTGACCTAATGCGCATATTGTTACAATTACAACTTGCTAACAACGATGATGGAAAACATCGTGATGAAACCTGCACATCGAGATAAATGATGTATCAAACCTGCCAAGCCGCCTTGAACAAGCGTGGCGGACATACTATATTTTCCCCTTTAGTGGGACACCCGAGCCCAGCAGTGGGGACGTTTATGGGCGTTTATATCTAATATATAAAATTCTCGTGTCACAGTGTTAGTTACCATACTCCTCCGAAACGGCTTGACCGATTCTCATGAAATTTTGTGTGCATATTGGGTAGGTCTGAGAATCGGACAAAATCTATTTTTCATCCCCCTAAATGTTAAGGGTAGTCCACCCCTAATTTTTTTCTTTTAGATTAATTTTTATTTTTTTAGGATACAGCATTAAAAAATACATACAACCCTAAATTTTCACCTCTCTACGATCAACCCCTATTTTTTATTTGTTAATTATAAACTTTAATTTTTTTGACAAGATTTTTAATCTTATTTTGTCATGACTTAGAATAATTAATTTATATTACTCTTAATTTTCCACCTCTCTACTATCAACCCCTATTTTTCCATCGCGATTTTTTTTTAACTATCAATCGATCAGTTATCCCGCTAGATGTCTACCGTTGTCACCTCTCATCCAGCAAACATCACAGAGTAGGGATGAGTGGGTTCACGGATGGTTTAGATTCACAATTAGAACCGGTAGGTGGCGCTGAGATCGGGTTCTGGAATCCTCCTAATCACCTGGAGCGATTTTGGTGATTTTGTTTTTGTGTGTTTGAGTGGGTACCCGGATGGTTTAGATTCGCAATTAGAACCGGTACGTGGCTCTAGGATCGGGTTCTAGAATTTTATTTTTTAAAGGCAGGACAACGTCTGCCGGGGCCGCTAGTATATATATATATATATATATATATATATATATACATACAGGCATATATATATATATATATATATATATATACATACAGGCATATATATATATATATATATATATATATATATGCCTGTATGTATGTATGTTTATTTGTGTATTTTAACGATTTGAAGTTGGCACAACATTATATCTCTTCCTTATATACTCGTTTACTCTGGCATATGTCCTCTGTTACACCATAAATTATATTATTATCTTTCACACTATGGTCCATCTCACAATTGTAATATAATCACTAATAAAATACAAGAAACTAGATTTAAGACGAAATTACCTAAATAAAGTAAGAAAGAATATGACAGTAATAAAACTTGATTAACGTATATGTAATATAATCCTAAATTGAACAGGGTCTATGAATACGTTACAGGAAGAGATGAAAAAATCAAGCTTATTTTCTTTTAAATCGGATCCAAATCAATCGACTGGCAATAGGGAGAATTGGAAATCATACAAAGTGGAGTAGATTGAGTAGGAAGGCAAAGCTACTAAGGTAAATAGAATAACACTTTTTACATCTTCCAAATAAACCAATATAAAAAAATCATGTCTACATTAAATTCACATAAAGATTCCATTTTTTTTATTTAAATTATTATTCGTAATACTGATACTAACTATAAATATAAATATATAAATAATCGGCAGACAAACACACATATTGTATATCCCCAAATTAAGCAAGTTACGCTTGTGTTATGGGTAATATACAACGGACTACTCTGGGGCCGATCCCAGACACCCAGACCATAGTAAATAACGGAGAAAATACGTTTCCGAAATTTACTATACCAGGAATCGAACCCGGAGCCTCTGCGTTGTAGTGAGGTAGGCCGGCAAAGGCTTAGCCCGCTCAACCACAGAGGCCGACTGTTAACTGTTGCTACCTACTCATAATATCAGAAATAATGCGACTGCGACCTTCTGTGGTTTGTAAAAACTTTTTTCTCATTTGATTGGGCTTTACTCTGTCTTCGATGTTTGGCAATTTTTCTGACCTATTGTTCATATTGTTACAGTTACCTTCAGGCAGGAACGGAGAGAGAATATAATTCCTGCGACCGGGCGGCATGTCGTAAGAGGCAACAAAACAACCCACAGCCAGGTGGTAGAGCATTTGCCCGACTGGATGACTACCGTCCCTGGTCTAGAGTATGGCGCCATAACAACTTTGAGTTGTTTTCCAGCATCAGTGGCCAGGTTCCAGTTGCTCCTTCAAGGCGGGCAGCACATTGGCAGCACCTCTGGTATTGATAATGTCCATAGGCGACGATAACCACTTTCGATCACAGTTGGGACTTAGCCTGTCTGCTGTTATTCAGACGGTGAAGGCAACATTTATACATAACTCATAAAAACCGAAAGAAAATATAAATAACTCATAAAAATCACTTTACGGGGCTCGAGCCTCCTCACTTTTAGAGGAAAGGATGGTATATCCATACTTCTTGAGGGCCCTAAGGCGGATTTCACATATCAGTTACAGGTAACTGATCCATGTGCCGCTTTTCTAATGATGTTGCCTTCACCGTCAGTACATGGTAATTTTTTTATTAATTTCTCCTTACAGCCTAACTACAGTTATGAAGTTTTTTATTTTGTTAATTTAACTATAATATTATAAAATTCTAAACATGCCGAGTCTGTACATTGAAGCGATTAAAAAAACAACTGCAAAACCATATAAACGACTGAGGACACGATGCATTTTTTAGTATTCTTGTCTGTTTGTTTTGGATTCACGTAAAAACTACTGGGTCGATTTCAATGCGTTTTCCGCTGACCGACAGCAAGTTCCTAGACTTAAAATTTGCGCTACTTTTTATCCCGGGTTTCCCGCGGGATTTTTTCTGAGAATGATTTAAAATAAAATGACCAGATTGAAAAAAAATTGAACTCCAATGTGATTTTTTACTAATCGATAGCAAATTTTATGTAATAAAATCTGTAATACTTTTTATCCCGGGAATCCCGCAAGAATGTTCAAGGGAGCGGTTTGTAATTGTTCGGGTGCATAAAAATTCGCTTATTCCGGCACAGTATCTACTAAAACGATAACTTACATTCTTTTTTAAATGCTGCGACACTTTGTGTCCAGGCATCCTGCGAGAATTTCAAGTCAAGTATAGACGAAGTCGCAGGCATATCCTAGTAGCTTATAATATTATAAGCTAACTAAAAAGTATTTTTTTCAACAAACATCCAATTACATCCCTACTTCAAGAAATCTTTCGTTTTCGAAGATAAAAAGTATCATCGTTTTACGCTCAACTTGTAAAGAAAAATACTGCAAACCTAACAGGGATCGGTACATATGGTACAATAAATTCAAATATTTTTATATATAAAATAACAAGTGTTAAAATAACATTTTACCTTCTTATTTTTAAAATATCCTATAGAAATAATTTTAAATACTATTTAAACAATAATTAATATATTACTTGTCTTCTGTACTAACGTATGACGTCATAAGTAGGTACTTGTATAAAATTTGAGTCTAAGGCTGAGGACATTTTGTAGGTTTATAAAAAATATCTCAGTTGATTTCACTATCCGCTCAGTATTTTATTATTTTCCTAAATATAATTCCTAAATGTTTTGTTTGTAATTCATTAATATAATTTTAATTCACAAATAAAATACTTTATGAACTTGGACCAATTAAGATTGTCTCGTAATTTTATGTACGATGTTTTATTGTGTTAGGCTATATACAATTTCTTGGAGACCGGCAACGTATTGGCGACGGCCGTCGTAGTGTATAGGTAGAGGCGACGACTTTCCATCAGCTACCCTGGCTGCCTTTTTGCTTGCTAGAAACAATAGTTTTATTTCCCTTGTATTTTTATAAAATGAATAAGTAAGCAAAATTGTAAATAAATACTTTTAAAATAATTACAAAAAAAAACTTATTGCTACTTAAAAAGACAGAAAAAATTACCTTGTTCCTGGATAAGAATTTTTATTATTTATTTTTAGTGCATATTTACTCCATATTAATTATATAAAAGCACAATAAATTAAGTTAATGTTACTTATTTCACTTTAACTATTTAAACCACAGATGTAAGAGTAACTTAAATTAATATTCAAGCGAACTTGTTAAAACTTTGCAAGACACTAATTTGTTTAAACAATCCGCACAGTTTGTGCTAACAGATTCACAAATTAATATTTTTTTAAAGTTTTTTATTTATTACTTTTTTCAGGCTGCGACATTAGTTTATACTGCCATCCGCGCGCTCGATCGCGCTCAGCGCTAAGTCGAAATGACACTGACCGACCCGACGCCCGGCGCTCGCTGATAGCGGTTTGAAGTTTGAACATCGAACGCGCAAACGTTGGTTTCACTGCTTGCGCGTTTGAACGTCTAAAATAGTGATGTGTTAATTTTACGGTCATAAATATACGGTAAAAAATGTCTGGAGTGTTAACATTTATATAGATATAGGAATTAATCAACTATTACTATGTAAGAGTAGTATCTACACTTTTTCAAGCGAAGTGAAACGTAGAGCTATTTCATTTGAAACTTTTTACGTTTGTTATATTTGTTGGAGCATATCGACGTTTTCATTATAGGACCTCGGCCTCATCTGCGTTAGTGTTACAGATATATGATACCAATCATTGCAAATGATCTCCCAGAGGACCTGCAATCAAAGTACAAAAATAACCATAAATCGATCAAATCAGAGGAGATGGACCTGGCAGAGCCCCGACACTGTGACGAGGAACGAGATAGATTTCATAATGGCGGATAAGAAGCATATATTTAGAGATGTCTCAGTGGTCAACAGGTTCAATACCGGTAGCGACCACCGACTTGTACGAGGCACTCTAAATATCAATTTTAAGGCTGAAAGACTCCGCCTGGTGAAATCTACTCTCCGACCCACGCCGCCCCAAATGATCCACGGGTCCGAACAGTTCCAGCTGGAACTTCGCAATCGGTTCGAATCGCTGGAAACCACAGGCGATGTTGACGAGATAACCGACAACGTGGTGAAGACGTTGCAGGATTTGGGTCGTAGGCATTTTCCGCCTGTACGAAGAAACAGACGGTCCGAACTTTCTACCGAAACTCTGGATCTCATGAAGACGAGACGTGAGATGCCACCAGCTTTGTTTGCCTCGCCAGAGCATCGGGCCCTCTCCAAGAAAATAAGAAAACTTGTTAGGCGGGACCTCCGCTGCTCTAATACGCGTGCCATTGAGGCGGCTATAGAGCAGAACAGGGGGTCCAAAGTTTTCTCAAGAAGCTTGGGGAGGAGCCACATTGCAAAGCTGAGGACAGCGGATGGCAGAGAGCTTACGTCTCGCTCTGAGATCCTGACGGAGGTAGAAAAGTTCTACGGGCTACTGTATTCTTCGCGGGCGAAGAAGCCTGCGACGCAAAGCAACGAAGATCCACGTGCGCCACTCACGCGCCATTATACGGAGGACATCCCGGAGGTCGACGTGGACGAGATTAGTGCGGCTCTCGGGCAACTTAAAAATGGGAAGGCTCCGGGGGATGACGGAATTACAACTGAGCTCCTTAAGGCAGGAGGAATGCCAATCCTCAAGGCCTTGGCTGAGCTCTTCAATTCCGTTATCCACCGGGGCACTGTGCCAAAGGCGTGGAGCAGGAGTGTGGTGGTCTTGTTTTTCAAGAAGGGTGATAATACTCTCTTGAAAAACTATAGGCCAATCTCACTCTTGAGCCACGTCTATAAGTTGTTTTCGAGGGTCGTCACGAATCGTCTCGCCAGAAGACTTGATGAGTTCCAACCACCGGAGCAGGCCGGGTTTCGAAAAGGTTACAGCACCGTAGACCACATCCATACTGTTCGGCAGATTATACAAAAGACCGAAGAGTATAATCAGCCGCTGTGTATGGCATTCGTGGACTACGAGAAAGCCTTCGACTCCATCGAAACTTGGGCTGTTCTGGAGTCTTTGCAAAGATGTCGTATTGATTGGCGATACATTGAGGTGCTGAGATGCCTGTATGACGCCGCAACGATGACCGTCCAGATACAGGACAGGAGGGCGAAGCCTATACCACTACATCGCGGGGTGAGACAGGGGGATGTGATTTCCCCGAAACTGTTCACCAACGCGATGGAGGATGTCTTCAAAACTCTGGACTGGGCTGGACGGGGCGTTAACATCAACGGCGAGCGCATCTCTCACCTCCGTTTCGCCGACGATATAGTGGTCTTTGCAGAGACTTTGGAGGAACTTGCCGAAATGCTGGGCAGTTTAAATGAATCTTCCCGACGGGTCGGTCTCGGCATGAATTTGGACAAGACGAAAGTCATGTTCAATGAACACGTCATGCCGAGACCGGTAAACGTCGATGGCGTCCCTCTGGAAGCTGTGCAGGAATATGTCTACCTTGGACAGAACATACAGGTTGGCAGGCACAACTTCGAGGGGGAAGCCAATAGGAGGATTCAGTTGGGCTGGGCAGCATTCGGTAAACTTCGTCAAGTCTTCTCGTCGACCATTCCGCAATGCTTGAAGACAAAAGTCTTCGAGCAGTGCGTCCTCCCCGTCCTGACCTACGGGGCCGAGACATGGACACTTACGGCAGGATTGGTCCACAAGTTCCAAGTCGCTCAACGGGCTATGGAGCGAGCTATGTTGGGTGTTTCTCTTATGGATAAAATTAGAAATGAGGATATCCGTAAGAGAACCAAGGTAACCGACATAGCTCGCAAAATTAGCAAGTTGAAGTGGCAGTGGGCCGGTCACATCTGCCGTAGGACCGATGGCCGATGGAGCAAACGAGTCCTGGAGTGGAGACCGCGTCTCGGTAAACGTAGTGTCGGACGCCCTCCAACCCGATGGGCCGACGACCTATGCAAGGTCGCCGGCAGGCGCTGGCTGAGGAAATCGGAGGACAGGGATGAGTGGCGCCGTCTTGGGGAGGCCTACGTCCAGCAGTGGACTGCAAATGGCTGACGATGATGAACGATCAAATCTGATCTGAAAAGATTTTATATTGATTCCCAAAGCGTACGATAAAAAATATCTGGGTTGTTAACGTTTATATAGACATAGGAATTAATCAACTATTAGTATTTAGAGTGGTATCTACACTTCTCCGAGCGAAGTGAAACGTAGGGCGATTTGATTTCAAACTTTTATGTGTTCGTCATTGTTGTTGGCAGCTTGTCGACGTTTTCACTACGAACCTTAGGCGAACGACTAAAAATAAATGAAATGAAACGTTTTTTACCAACTTGCATGCATAAACTTAGTAGAAGTGGCGCAGGGTAGAAATTCGACTAGGGTAAGCCGGTTGAAAAACTTGCCGCATTATGCAAGAGTCGAGTAAACCGCTGTTGTAGAAATTAAGGCCTTATTATCAGCGCACAAAAACTACAGGATTTGATGACTTTCATGTATCAGAAAAGTGGCTTTGAAAATAGGTTTTTTAGACGTGCGGACATATAGTAACAAAATGTTTGAAGAGAAGACGTAAACGCCAATGAATGTATGGCGCTTTCGACCTTTTGGTCACTAGTGGCTAGTTGCTTATAGGTAGGCTATGGGGAATTGAATTGTATGAAGTCCACCCCATTGTTATGTCCTACTAATATTATAAACGTGAAAGTATGTTTGTTATTCTTTCACACAAAAACTACGGAATGGATGTTGATGAAACTTTACAATAATAAGCTTATACATCAGAATAACACATAGGCTGTAATTTATAGAGATATAGTGTGAATTATCCAAAATATAACGATTTTCGATCACCACGCGGGTGAGACCGCGGGGCGCAGCTAGTAGTATATAAGTGGTTTGGGTTTGTGTATCCATTAGAAACTATTCCACCTTTATCTGCACTAATTCAATTCTCTTCTATACAGATAAAAAAAATTGGAGTGTCTGTTTGTAATGTCAAAATAACAGCTTTTTACTAAATGCATATGAAAGTACATGCGGTACTTATATAAAAAAAACATTTTTTAAATTTTTTGTCTGTCTGTCTGGATGTTCCGGCTAATCTCTGAAATGGCAAGGCTGATTTTGACGGGACTTTCACCGGCAGATAGCTGATGACATAAGGAGTAACTTAGGCTTCTCTTTTTACTATATTTGAAGGTGCCGCGAAAAAAAAATCCACGCGGGTGTAGTTGCGGACACAGCGAAAGTTTTTGTAACGCATTGCGGCGCGATCGGTTTTCTATTCCAAAATTATTTTCCCGGCTGTACTTTGAGAGCTCGGGGCTTGGGTTATTTATTTTGATCGTCTGAGTGTTGGACGTGTGGCTCCTCAAGATTACATCTAGCGGTCCCAAATTTGTCAAATCGAGCCCTCCGGCAAAACACTGAATCCTCAATTATGACGATGATTTCGTACAGCTTGGATTGACCGGTAGTCTGCTGAATCTCCTGTGTGCATCAGTTTCTGCTGTAACTACTTACTTTTTAAATAGTTACAAAGTGGTTATTACTGAACACGTACAAAGGATGTGAAGAGTTTTTAGTGTATATTAACATAGTAAGTTAGTATAATCCTTGTTTACAAACATAAATACGGACACGTAGTCATATACATATACATACAGTCAGGTATAGGTACTCAACACATAAAAATAACTTGTATAAGTATTATTGTAGTAAAATGTATCTCTTAATTAAAGTTAATAGAGAGCGGGTCCTTCTGACACAAGTATATTAGAAGAACCCAACCAATACACTTGTGTGTACTTTTTGGAATAGAAATAAACAATTTATTATTATTATTTATTAAATAGTACTATATCATTCCTTTTTGTCAACAATGTCACTGATTATTATTATCAACAAAGCGCTTGAATCGAAAAAAAACTTCGTTTAAAAAAATCGGCTTCAAAAACTGAAAAGTATAAAATAACTTAATAAAGATTTTTTACTAAGAATTTATTTAGTTTATTAAAAGACAAAATAATATAAAATTTTCCACATCTTGAAGTCGGTGCCGAGCAAACCATAAAAATTACAATATGTACTGTTATAACAACAAAATGTTGCAGAATATTGTAATTTTTATGATTTACTTATACCTTTGTACTGCGTCCAAGTGTTTATTTTACTTTTAACAGGTCGATCATTAAGCGACGATGATTATTTATGTGTTAAAGAGTTACTGTTCTATAATAATAATAATAACAGCCCATAAATGTCCCATTGCTGGGCTCGGGCCTCCTATTATAGGGGAGGAACAGATAGTATACCCGCCACGCTTGTCCAAGGCGGCTTGGCAGGATTGACACATCGGTTATCTCGATGTGCAGGTTACATCACGATGTTTTCCTTCACCGTTGTTAGCATGTGGTAATTATAACAATATGCACATTAGATCACAAAACTGACTAAGTGGTGCATGCGTTCCGGCCAGGATTGAACCCGCGCCCTTTGACTTTGGCACGCGTACGACAGCCATTACGCTACCACGACTCCTACTTTTCTATTTTACATAAAAATCCAGTTATCTTTGAATAAATTTTAATGAATTTAGTGCACCTATATCATTTTAATAAAGCCTGCATGACATAATAAATAATACATATAAACCACTCTTTCATAATTAAACGTGAAATAAAAGCAAAATTACGATTTTAAAATCTAAAGAATTGCCGTGTTAAATTATATAAATTAAAATGTTTTCATATCAAAACAATTAATTACTATGAAATGGTATGACTATATATACAATGTACTCTGTAGGTATGATGGTGTTAGTTTATATTATACATTAGATGACTCACAGAACGTCACAATAATGGCGCATCGAAAAATGAAGTATGACAGTCGTGACATTTGTAGCATTATAGCAATTTACTGTCAAAAAATTAACAATTTGATAGGCGTGCAAACATCTAAGTAAAATAAATGATTAGACAGAGTATAGGAATACCATAATTAAGTTGCATTGTCTTATTTTACAAAGCATTATTTTCATAGCATTATTAAACAGTTTTTTTTATTAATTAGAACATGTCAGTCTACACTAGCGACTTGTCTGAAATGAAGACTTTTGTTTATAAGAATAAAATATCTTTTACCCGGTTTTTATTTTAAGATGATTTATATACCTTCATTTAGGCTCGATACACACTATGATGACATACTGAAGCGAGATCGGATCTGTAATGACTTGTACCGACAGTGTGAATACGCGTTAGTTTCAACTCCATAATTCTTCCCTTTTATCAATCGTGCAGCGAGCGAGAGGTTACGTTTTTCTTTTCGTTGTGGCTAGTAAAGAATTGTGGAATTCAGCAAGACAGCGTGATTTGATCAAGCCGAGACCGGAGCGAAATTGAACCTTAAACGGCATTACAGTGTGAACCGAGCCTTATTGTTCTAAGGAGCTTTAATGTTCAAGTTTCATAATATCATGCAATATGAACATTAGGGTATTCAGAAAAATCTCAACTTTGTTTCATAAAATTAGAACTAACCGACTAATTAGTTGCTAATTGAAAATCGAAGTATCACCAGTAATTTGGAGAGGTTCCGATAAGTTATCTATGATATAAACACACTTTAGCTCCACCCACGTGTATGATTAAGCAATAATTAATTTTCTGCAATCAGCTGCGCCTTGCTTCGTCAGTAAAAACAAAACTTACTATTACCTGCAACTACGCTTTGTAGATTGTGGCAGCTTAGGACATTATGTCATTTTCCGTGGCACTGGCTACAGACGAATGCAAGGATCGCGCGGAGCTTTAGTAGGTATTTCGGCAAAGGTAATCCGCCCTCATCGTGATCATAACACGGTGATAAGTCAATAAGTGATTTTCTCCTCTTTTAAAAAAAAGCTTAGCATAATGTATGTCTTCGCGGGATGCTTCGCGCTATGCGGTGACGCGGGATATTGCCAGGGGCTTGTCTCCGGTGATGGACTAGGCCATTTCAGCCGGCACCTACGACGTCCTAGGCGGACCTGACGATGGCAATTTCCCGTGGCCCTGGTTATAGGCGAACAAAAGTAACAAAGAGAGTTTTAGTGGGTATTCCGGCCATTCGCAACGTACCTACATCAAAGTAGACCTAGTCCGGCGAATCCCACACGCCCTCACTGTGATCCCCACACGGTGACAAGTCCGCAAACGGATTTTTTCTCGTCAGAAACAGTTTAGCATTTGTATTCTTACAAACACGACGTGCCGACGCGACGGTGAAGGGTGAAGGAAGATATTGCGAGTAAAACCTGCAGCACATCGAGTTACAGATGTTTGAAACCTGCCAATCGATATAAGATAAGCACGAGAGTATTATTTTAAGTATTAACACAATACAAATATAAATATTTATATTTTTTGAGCCTTTTAAGAAATCAAAATACAAAAAACAATAAGGACTTATAATAATAAAGGCTTAAAAAATTAATTGCTTGTAATATGAGATTATTGCGGGTTAGTATATATTTGTAATTTGCATATATATGTGTGTGTGTGTGTTTGTGTGTGTCTGTACGAGTGAGAAAATAGAATAAAAGGACTTATAATAATAAAGGCTTAAAAAAATAATTGCTTGTAATATGAGATTATTGTGGGTTAGTATATATTTGTAATTTGCATATGCATATGCATGTGTGTGTGTGTGTCTGTACGAGGGGGAAAATAGAATAAAAGGACTTATAATAATAAAGGCTTAAAAAAATAATTGCTTGTAATATGAGATTATTGTAGGTTAGTATATATTTGTAATTTGCATATGCATATGCATGTGTGTGTGTGTCTGTACGAGTGCGAAAATCGAATAAATGTTAAAACCATTAAAAGTTTAAAAATTCATTATTATCTTTGTTTTAAATTCAGTTGCATACGAAGTTTACAAATACAGGGTCCGCTTTTCTAACTTTTCTTCTTCATTATGCACTATCTTCGTAATTTCTTATGCATATCATATTTACAGTGTTAGTATTTTCCCGGCCTGTAAGCTAAATTCTAGTAAGTAGCTTTATTTTACTTACATAAAAACTTAATTATTAGCTTCTTATATATCCCGAGCGATGGTGAAGAGTGTGAGTTAGCGGATATACAGACAGACGCGGAAAGTGACTATGTTTTATACTATGTAAAGAAATATAAGGAGGCATGACTGACTAAGAAAGAATCTAAAAACGGTCATTTATATAAATAAATATATAAATATTATTTATTGTATAATCATGAAAAGACAACTTTGTTGATATATATTTTACTAGCTGTCCCGGCAGACGTTGTTCTGCCCTGAAGAAATAAAATTTAGAACACGATTCCAGCGCCACCGACCGGGTCCAAATGTAAGTTATCCTATCTTTCAAGTCGGATCAAACTGCACACGGTGTGCAAATTTGATTAAAATCGGTCAAGTAGTTTAAGGAGTCCATCGCGGACAAACAACGTGACACGTAATTTATATATATTACATTCTTAACTTTCAATATTTCATATGTTTGTGTTTTTATGAACATCTTAGCTAAAATAACATTAAGGGTTGCCATAACAATAATATCGATATCCAGTTGCACTTATACGGCTGTAGCCAAATTTATTACATGCCTGTTACTCATTCAACAGCACTTATACATAAATTCGCTTTTTATTCGATCTTATCTTACCAGCTTTTTTATTAGGAAAACTAAATATAAAAATCGATCGAGCGCGTATCAATTCACCCAAAGAGTTCCGTAGAGTTGACGAACATCGACCGGATTTGTCATTTGACAACGGAAGCATAAAAGAGCATATCGCCTCTTTGCTTCAATAACGTGATAAGTCAGACAAATCATTTTTTTTTTTTAATAATTAGACCACTCTTTCCGAATTTATTTTTCCAAAAAATCTCTCCGATATTAGTTTCATTTATAATAAATTGTGAATTGTCAGTAAAAAGTTATTTGTTACAACTCAATTAGTTTTTGAAAGTTAAAAAGACTCTTCTCTAAAATTTCAATTTTCAAGACAACGCATTATTGAAGCAAAGAGGCGAATTAAATAATGACAAAATCTGCCTCAATCACATTTTGGCAACCGCCCCTATTTTTTTTTTTCATGAAGTTACAATCTGCCTACATAATAATTATATAATACAAAAATAATGTTAAAGTGATAGATTGATGGGTAATGTAAAGATAAACCAAACAAGCGATGGATGTATTGTGTGAAGGATGACATAATAATTTGTGGCGTGACAGAGGTCGTATGACAGAATAGAGGAGTATGGAAGGAAAAGACATAGCGTGCCGACCTCCAGTGATTGAAAGAAGGTGAAGAAAGAGCAATAATATAATACAGAATACGTCGTCCTGTAAAATTTCATCCATACAGACCAAGTAATATTTGAAAAAAAAACCAGTGATATACATAGACAGACAGACGGACACATTTTTAAGGATTCAGTTGTTGCCAAAATTGCTAGGGAATCTTAAAGCAAATCAATATTACACAATCTTCATCTTATCATATCAAAAAGTTGCGCGTAATGTTCTACATAAATTGTGTGCTAAAAACAACGATGTGGTAGTCAGTTATTCTAACAATTACAGAGTGAAACGTAATAATGAGTTATTACTTTTGCATAAAGCATTTTAGGGCAATTGAAAATTACCTCCATATATTGTAAGTCATTATATTATTACCGAAGAATGTATTAATGAAAGATATATTTAATCCTCGCTCGCGGACCGCGTTTGTAATACCGAAGTAAGAAAGAGAGTTGGTCTGAAAGAGAGAGTCGGGGTGAAGGTAAGGAAAGAAATGCTCCGGTGGTTCGGGCATGTGGAAAGAATGCATGATGAAAGAATGACTAAACAGATATACAATGCAAAAGTGGATGGATGCAGAAGTCGTGGAAGGCCACGACACACCTTCCATGATCAAATTGATCGTGTACTAGCAGAAGGTGATGTCAGGAGCCTTAAGAACAGACGAGCTTGCATGACAAGAGTTATGAATGTCAAAGAGGCAAGTGAGGTGTGTAAGAATAAGCCTAAATGGCACTCTGTTGTTCGTGCCTACCCAGCAAGGGAACTGGCGTGAAGTTATGTATGTATGTATGTATATTTAATCCTCAACTGAAATAACAAATTGGGTAAATTGGATACTTCAGATTACACCAATTAGGTACGTATCTACGACTTCAACCTACAGGCCTACAAGTACCTACTATTTGATTTTTCTCTATAAAAATGTCAAATTACGTCCTCTCTCGCTAAGACATTTTTATATTCTATTATTTATGTAGTTATTATTTCTTCATGACCAATCTATATCTTGTAGCCTTATTTATGACCTATATTTATGATAATTTTATTGCCTTGTTGTACAATAAAGTGTTATTACTTTACTTACATACTTTTATAATAAAAAAGAAAATTGTTTTCAGGAAATATTTGAAATTTGAAATTGGGTATTTAATAAATTTTACAATAAACTCTAACTATCTCATTCATATTCAGTTAGAGTAAGTTTCAAAGCGTCTTTACGGTTTTTAAAGAATACTTCAAACTTTCTCTAAGTCAATATGAATAAGACTTCAATCAATATGCATTAAAAAGAGCGTGATTTTAAATACCTTGCTATCATCGTACTTTTAAAAATGTTACCATAAAAATAATTTAAATGCAGTTTATACAATAATAAATCATTTGTCTCGTTAGAACTATGACGTCATACCGCAGTATATCTGTACAAAGTTAAGGAGGCTGTTATGTTTCGTTTCATTATAAAAAGTATGTTAATTGAGTTGACTGTCCAGTACCCTATTAGAGGAATATAGATTGTAAAGGTCATCTAATATCGTTTTTCGTATAATATTTTCTTAAATTTTCGCAACTTGTATATCAAGGAAGACCACGATCACGGCCACAGAAAAGTGGCAGAAACGTCAGAAAAGCAAAAATCAAATAAATTACCGCGCTTAAAACCGTTAAAACGTAGTTTTATTATCGTTCTTCGTAATACATTTCTACATACTTACATATCCAATTTAAAAGTTCCGCTCCTGTCGGTGGAGCATCCTACTATATTCTCTATTAGGTTCAGCTGTTTTACTTCTGTTTGTGACTTGTCATCCAATTTTTCCTTCTTTTGACCAAAGTATGCCCGTCTTAACTTTCCCTTCCCGCTTTCCCCTTCCAGTTTGTTTTTACATAACGTACACAACAGGTTGTCGGATTGTAATGGCCAAACACCACCATCTTCTTTCTTCAAGTGCTTTTTAAATTGTGCGCTTTTCTTCACCATATTTGATATTTCTTCAATGGCCTTTATTTTTATACATGATAATACTGCTTCTATGACTTTATATAAAAGTATTTCTATACATATAGAAATAATATTATATAAAGTCATAGGAGCAGTACTATCATCAGAATCGTCAAAGCGTTAAAGATTTATTACGTTCAAAGCACTTGCTACGGATCGTATGGTCCGCTTTGCTACATTTTCATCTCCGATTAACACGATCTTTGAAAAATTTACTCAGTTCCTCGAGCAAATTCCTACTGTTTTATTTATAGAATAGAATATCAAACACTTTATTGTTCACCAGATACACATAAAATAAACTATTTACACTAGTAATGTGACTAAACAGTAAAAGTAGGAGCAATGGGCGGCCTTATCGCTTTAGAGCGATCTCTTCCAGACAACCCGGACTATGGATTTTATGAACGGGAGATTCGCAAGTGTATGACGGTGGTGTGCAAATTAAATACATATATAAATAGGATATATAAATATCACACAATACATATACCTAAAATGAATAAAAATAGAGAATAAGCAATAACACATATTAACATTATATATATACTTATATATACATCATTAATTTGTGTATAGCCACAGCAAAAGCTATCCAATATTACTACATAATATATTAATATTATATAAACTAACTAGCTGACCCGGCGAACTTCGTACCGCCATATTTTCTGAATTCCTAAAAGACTTTGTTTAGTGACACAAAAACAAAATCACCAAAATCGGTCCAGGTGATTAGGAGGATTCTAGAACCCGATCTCAGCGCCACCTACCGGTTCTACCTGTGTATCTAAACCATCTGGGGACCCACTCAAATACACAAAAACAAAATCACCAAAATCGGTCCAGGTGATTAGGAGGATTCTAGAACCCGATCTCAGCGCCACCTACCGGTTCTAACTGTGTATCTAAACCATCCGGGGACCCACTCAAATACACAAAAACAAAATCACCAAAATCGGTCCATGTGATTAGGAGGATTTTGGAACCTGATCTCAGCGCCACCTACCGTTTCCAATTGTGGCTGTAAACCATTCCGGGACACACACAAAATTTCATCAAAATCGGATGTATAGTTTATGATTCTATAAAGGACATACAGACACACATTCATTTTTATATATCAAGATATATTAATATACAAATACACTAATAAATAACTGTACATGTAATTAGGTATTAAATATTGAGTTACAGTAAGTTTGTAGGCTTCATTAAGGTTCTTAAAGAAACCTACAAACTTACTGTAACTGAATATGAACAAGCCAACCAGTCTTTATAAATTAAACTAAACATTCCTATTCAGATTTTGGTGGATGTGATACAACGAAGAGTATCCGTTTCCGCATTAAACAGTAGTATAAACAAATATTTGGGCTATGCCCTGTAAAGGTCAACACCGGTGTAATGTATACTTTCATTATAAAGGCTCCAAGAATTGTTACTTTTGTCAGTCTCTCAGCCAGTAACAATGAGACTCGGGAACGGACGCGTTTAATGAGCTTCAATTGTTTTATTTTACTGTCATATATTGTCTAGAAATTTCGGATTTTAATAAGTATTTTTGTAAGAAAATTGCCGAGTTATACATTTTTATTTACAAGCAATTCAGGGCCTAGTAATCTTAAACAGAAACTTTAGCAGAATTCTATTGTGGATTTGTTATATCTGCATATACCCATAGGTGCAAGATCTTATAGAGGGTTTCATCACTTTGACATTGGCCAGATTCGTAATGTCGAGGGGATGTTGTGAAAGACTCAACATATAGAGTTATTTTCATTCTAATATCATAATGCCATTTTCGTGTATTATCAGGACTGAACAAGCACGTGAAATTGGTAGTCTAAACGAACTACTTAGTTCTAATTTAGCTTGCAACAGGATAACTAATTTTTGCTACGTAATTTTTTCTTTTATTGTCATCAGGACTTAACAAGCATGTAAAATTGCAAATCGTAAGTCTAAAGGAATCGGTTCTAAGTCAGCTTGCAGTGTTTAAGCTTTTTTTTTGACAAGGAAAAATTTATTATTACGAACCTCTCATCGCGTGGGTTTACGGTGAGGGCGTGTGGAGACTCACCGGCGTGTCGTCGGCATACCCACTAAAACTCCCCATGTTTTTCCACCCGCCTGTAGTCAAGACCGCGGGAAATGGCTATCGCTTACTCCGCATGGGCTCTGGGAGTCAAGGCCAAGACGGCCTCGTCCATTTGGTTGATGGTCCATCGTTTCGACCTAAACTAAGTAACTAACCAACTTTTCAAGTTAAAACTTGTAACATCGATCTTTGTCACCTGTAGAAACCACAATAACTATTTATTAGTTATTTACTACCTTGCTTTATCTTGAAACTCAACTACTACTACAATAGAATGAAGTTTTGAAATACACAAAAGGAATTCGGATTATGCAGACTCCTACACAATATTGAACGGTATTAATGCCAAGACCGTGCTTTTATTAATACTCGAAGAAGACTGCTCTTTGTTATTGAAGTAGATCGTTATTCAATACTCAGTTCAACGATAACACCTTTATCATGACGAAGTATTATCAAGACAGTCAAAAGTCACAAATATGTATGTAGGTACATTGGGGTGGCGCAAAAAAACCGACTTTTTTTTGAGTCTCGAGTAAAAAAAGTTAGTTTTTGATGTTTTACGAACTACTTCCAAAAGACGGCTCAAAAAAAAAAATTAAGAGGTCGCTCCAAATTTTTAAGATTTCAAAAATCGCCAAATCTGATTTTTTTTATTCATTTTTTTTTCTCGTTACGGTATAATTTTATAGACCAAAAAACAATACATTCCTGAAAGTTTCACTTCAAAATTTGAATTTTAAAAGGTCACTCATAATTATTTTTTGGACTATAAAATTAAACCGTAACGAGAGAAAAAAATGTGAATAAAAAAGAATTCGTTTTTGGCGATTTTGAAATTTTAATAAAATTTGGAGTGAACTCTGAAAGTTTTGTTTTTGAGCTGTCCTTTGGAGGGAGTTCTTAAAACATCAAAATCTAACATTTTTTTCACTCGAGACTCAAAATAACAAGTCGGTTTTTTTGCGCCACCCTAAGGTACATACATAATTAGTACAGAAAGTGTAATAATATAAATATTTACTGTATTGTTACATACTGTGGGTACCGAGATTGGAAGGAAACACCGATCTAAAAAAACGCCCTTTATTTATAAAAAAAAATAATTAAATAAAAATACCTCTTTAAATTATGCACACGCTTTTCTCGATTGACTCACGTTCCGATCCGTGCAATCGATGTTCCGATGTCTCGCGACTGAATAGTCTTGAAGCCTCACGTCTTGTTGCTCCACCGTGTCGTTGTCGCGCAGTCTGAATGCCCTTTTGATCCCTTTGCTCTCTTCTCTTTGTTTTCGCTTCGCAAGCCCGTGCGAGTCTGCCTCTATTTTTTTTTTTATTGGACTTGACTTTATGTTGTTGGTCCGAAGACCTTACAACTTTACCGGGGTCTTTGGGGCGAGTGCCTTTGCGAAGCGAAGGCACTCGAGCCCGGGGGGGCAACTTGCTCGAGGGAGCTCCCTAAGGAGTTTTACCTCGGCTGGACTGTTGCCATGAATGGGGAATGAATTTAATGATGCCCACCATAGGGCGACACAAAATACTAATTGAGAACGGGCGACGGGTAATATAAAGCCCGAAGGGAAGGATCACGGCGGGCCGGGATCGGTGGTTTGCGGTGGCCTACGCTATCTTACTGCCGTTTCGCAACGTGTTATGGCTGGGAGAGAAGAAACGGCGAAAGAAACTTCCCAGCAACACGCCTAGTCTATCCTGTGGGGTGATCTATGTCTCCTAGCGTCCCTCGCGGGGACGTGGAGAGATCTTGATTGGCGGCGTCTGAGACGCCGCCGTCTGTGTCTGTCTGTCGGTGCCTGCCAGCCTACTGTTCTAACCGTGGGCGGACTGATCCGGGCCAGCCGTTTCGTAATAACGTCGACTCTGTCCGTCAGGACGTTACGCGGTCGTCGCACAAGAGCCTTTCGACGAGGCTTATAATCGGACGCGGACACGACGAGCGGATTTCGATGGTGCGGCGCGAGATCGAAATACTTACGCGAGAGCGACGTAATGTAGTTTTTGATGGAGGGAAGCTCCAGATCACGGTGGAGGTCGACGTTACGCATATAGAGGGGAGCACCGACGGCTCTGCGCATGAATTTATTCTGCACGATTTGCAGTTTATCTAAAAGGGCAGGCTTGACATGGCCGAATACCACACTCGCGTATGTCATGATCGGGAGGATGCATGTTTTATACAGAGTAAGCTTGTGTCTGAGGGACATTTTGCTTCGTTTGTCTATCATGGGTGCTAAACGACCCATCACAAATCGCGCTCTATTTCGGACTATAGTGATATGCTCGTTGAAGCGCAAGTTCCGATCTAGGGTGACACCAAGATATTTGGTGTACTTTGCCCAGGGGATTTGTTGGTCATAGAGCGAAATGGTTTTTAGGCGAAGGCTAGCGCGTTTGGGGGAGCGAAGCGTGCCCGGGGAAAAGAACATTGCTGCGCTTTTCTCCGGGTTTACCTCTATCCTCCATTTGCGAAACCATTCGCCTAGTTCTGTGACAGCTGTCTGCAGCCGGATGCAAGCCATTTGTCGGTTTTGATCTGATGTATAGAGTGCGGTGTCATCCGCAAAGAGGGCCAACTCCACATCTGGAGTTTTTGGGATGTCGCTGGTGTACAGCGTGAAGAGTAGTGGCGACAGGGCCGAGCCCTGTGGTACACCGGCTGTGAGTGGGTGAGGGGACGAGCGCGTTCCCTCCACTCGAAAACGGAAGCTACGACCTAGGAGGAAGTCTCGCAAGATGAGCACGAGTCTGTCTGGCATACCGAACTGGTACAGCTTGTAAATCAAGCCGTTGTGCCAGACCTTGTCGAAGGCTTTTGCTACGTCTAGAAACAGTGCGGCTGTTCCTATAGGGCGGGGGCGATGGGCAAAGTGAGATAATATGTGCTCCGTGATGCGGTGCACCTGTTGGACGCATGAGTGTCTGGCACGGAAGCCAAATTGCTCATCGGGTATTAGATGTTTGCTGAAGGCAAAATCTCTAAGTCGAGAGAGGATGACCCTCTCGTAAAGCTTGCTGAGTGCGCTCAGTAGGCTGATTGGACGGTAGCTAGACGGTTTATTAGCCGGTTTTCCCGGCTTGTGAATACCGATGACATCTGCTTCCTTCCAGATCGCGGGAAAGGAGCAGTTTGTTATGGCGGCATTGAAGATGCTCACTAGAATTATAATTAGATGGGCGGGTAGGAGTTTTAAAACGCGATTGTTGATGCCATCGGTCCCTGGGGCCTTTCGCGGTTTGAGAGACTTGATCAGATCTTGCACTTCTTCGACCGTGACCGTGTCGAGTGTGGTTTCCGCTGGTAAGGAGGATCTACGTTCGACCTCGGAGTCTACCTCCGTCAGGTGTGACTGGTCGACGTTTTGCGTAGTGGGGGAGCATTGAAGCTCTAGACTCTGAGCAAGGCACTCGGCCTTCTCCTCGTCATCGAACGCCTCGGTGTTGTCGGCTCTTTCTAGCGCGGGTATGACAGTAAGGGTGTCTGATTTGAGAGCTCTAGCCAGCTTCCAGTATGCCTGGTGAGTTGGCTCGATATCCCTCAACGTTCTGTCCCAACGTTGTTCCCTGACTTCCCGGATACGTAGTTTGACCTCGCGCTCTAGTTCGCGGAGTCGGACTCTGTTATCCTCGGTGGGATATCTGTCGTGAGCTCTGGAGGCGGCTCTCTTTTCCCTCAGCAGTACCCTCACCTCGTCCGGCAGGCATAAGTGGCGGTCATTCTCCACTGGCACCTGCCTGGACGAGTTCCGCACTGCAGATTGAAGGTGGCTGGTGAGGGCCTCGATTGCCGTCTCCGTGTCATGGCGGGACACGATGTGGTCCGGGATGCGGTCCAGGTCTTGTGAGCTGGTTGCCTTGAGGAGGGTCTCAAGTCTCAACCAATCCACAGAGGTCCTAGTTTCAGATGTCTGGTCTGTCTGTGGTCCTAATCTGAGGATAACCGGACGATGGTCCGAGTCGATATCGTCCATCGTTTCGATCGAATGGAACTGAAGGGTTACGCCCCTCAGTAATGCTAGGCGGAGAGTGTTTGGGGTCCCCCAGTCGCGGTTGGGGGGGTATCTTGTGGGGGTCATGGGAGTTAGTATATCAAACAAAAGATTGTCTGATATATTTATTAGGGCTCTGCCATTGGGGTTAGTGGTATTGCAATTCCACTGCTCGTGTTTGCAATTCAGATCTCCGGCTATAATAACAGCCGGGCCTAAGTTGAATAGGGTTTCTAGGTCTTTCTTAATGAGGGTTTTTTGGCATGCGAGGTATGCTGAAACTATGACTAGAGGTTAGTGGCCAGTCATTGCTAGTCTGCAGGCGGATACCTCCATACCTTCTAGTGGGGGGGTGACTACAGGCATGCAGTGTAGGGATCTTCTGAAATAGATCAGGGTGCCGCCACCACGGCCTACCCTGTCATGTCTAGTGATCCGATAGTTAGAGATCTTTGGATCTCTATTACTCGGTTTCAGGAAGGTCTCCTGTACTAGTAGTATATCTACTTGATTGGTAACCAGGAAGTCATGAATCAAGTCGCGCTGGTTTCGAAGGCCATTGGCGTTATAAGTCGCCAGAGTCAATGAGCGTGGTTTATTTCTACCTACATGCGCCATTTGTTACCGGTAACAATAATTTGACTAGGTTGTTTAGTTACAACGATCTAAGTATTTGGAGGAGGTACGCGTGATCCATTTCGATCACGAGTTGATCCCGGAGGGAGGGTTGTGTTGACTCTGAAACTTGCCTCAGTTTCCGAGCCAAGAGTTGGACCTCTTGCAGGTCGAAGGGCAAGTTCTTGGCGAATTTAGTCGCCAAAGCTAAGTCCTCCGCTATAGAGTGGTGGACCGATGGCCCTGAAGGTCCCTTAGAAATGGGGGCGAGGGCGGGGGCGGGGGTGGCCGAGGGTAGGCCGGCCATAACTGGGGCAAGTCTGCCTCTATGAGCAGATTGTCGCGCTTATATATCCGTTCGACAATCTAGAATGAACCCTATTACGTCATTCACTATATATCTATCCTTGTCCAACAAGTCTTTGTTACTTACTACGAGTTTCCAGTGTCATCCCAAGTATATCTATCTCAGTTTAACGTGTATCTGGCCCTATATTTATATCCTGCTCTTTCGTGTTACTTTGTATATGGAACATTCTTGTGTTATTGTTAAGGCGCAGATTATGCACAATTTTCTTAAGGGATAAAATTCCGCTATGCGTATTCGTCACAATATCATACTATCATATATATTTAATTTGTTTGTTTGTAAAAAACTCACATTCGCATTTATAATATTAGTTAAGATATAAATCAGATTTGTATCAAACTCATCACAGAGCAATTCAAAAATTGAACAACCTTTTACGATATTAAAGAAAAAACGATTTAGTCGCTTCTTATGTTATTATACTTACTGCATACTAATTTATAAAGAAAATCTTCAATTATTACCAGACTGTTTTAAATTGTAAAGCTTCTTACAATTTTCATTAATCGTTTTATTAGAACTTTAACTTAGTAAATTAATATTGATTTTGAGACTTATCAACTTCTAGCTACTATTAAATTAGAGATTCTGTTATGCTTAAATTAAAAACGTATAATAAAGAGCCAGTCTGTACATTTTTTTTTTTATTGCAGGAGTTCAGCAGACAGGCAGACGGCCCACTTGATGGAAACACCAAAGGTGCTACAAATGCGCTGTTGCTCTCTTAAGGGAAACTGGAACCTGGTCACTAATGCCGGAACACAACTCAAGGTTGTTATGGCGACATACTTTAGACCAGGGGTGGTAGCCATCCAGTCGGGCATATGCCCTACCACCTGGCTGTGGGTTGTTTTGTCGCCTCTTACGACAGGCCGCCCGGCCGCAGGAAATTGTATTCTTTCTCCGTTCCTGCACGGATAGATTGATAGATATTGAAGATATTCAGTAATAATTGAAATAGGCTTTATTTACTTATACTTAGTTTTTGAGCCATTATGACTATAGTATGTTAATGAATCATTTTTGACTTGAAGTTTTTTATACGTGTGCGCTTATATATTTTATGCAAGTACTATTGGTATATCCCTTTGAATCTCTACCTCCCCTAGTCTTAAGTATGTCACTATAATAACCTTGAGTTGTGTTCCGGCACTTCGAGCATTAGTAGCTAGGTTTCAGTCCCTCCTTCCAGGCCATCAGTACACGGCAAATCTCCATAGTCGACGGTAACCACTTTCCATTAAGTGGACCATCAGCTTATTTGCAATAATCCAGCAATAAAAAAAACTATTCTATTCATGTATATACAATTCTTATCTAGTAAGTTGCTTAAACGAAATAGCTGACAGAACATATAAAATTTTTATTGTAGCGATGCCATATTTATTAATACGAAGTAACTACAAATTCTAAGCGCAATATGTCTCATTCCTGAACATCATGCTTTAAACTTTAACATGATTTTCTAAAGTAGGTATACACAGCAACATGCAGTGATATAAAGATTTAAATGTATTATTATATTTAAGATTAAATGTAACAGTCAGAAATAACAAATAATTCCTAATAAATCCCGGTTAAAGACATACCTAAATATAAGGAAACCTAATACCTATGTATTAGGTATCTATTTGAACAGCAAGGCAACAACAACACCTTATTGCTTATAACGATCTAGATAATATCTATTCCTTAATCTAGAAAAATATTTAACACTAAAAACATCACAGATTGTTTAGGAACAAGAAAGAAATTAAACACGGAATAGAAACGTGTCCAAGTCTATAAAATCTCCAAATAAAAACACTAGCAAGTTCGTTACCCCTAAGTGAAGGCGATGACGTCAATAGAGAGTTCATTAAAGCCTATCTCGTCACGTTAACATTTGTCAGTTCCTTAATAAAACATGATTACAGCCTCTCCTTAATAGAGCTGCCCTAAAAAATTAGGTAATGACTACATGGACGCATGCACCCGCTGACGTATTACTGTGTTTACAAGACCCTCTCTCGCGTTACTTTACCTTTATTTAAACAATATATGCGAAAAGTTCTTATAGCATTAAACATAAATTAAAAAATAAACTATTGCTAGGAAGTTTGAAGCCGTGGTAGCTTCGTAATTAGCGTACTCACTTCCTAGATATATATGTATATATCTCTCTCTACCGCCGCCGCTACCATAAATTCGAGACCAAATTATTATG
Organism: Dendrolimus kikuchii; assembly: GCA_019925095.2. Taxonomy (NCBI): domain Eukaryota; kingdom Metazoa; phylum Arthropoda; class Insecta; order Lepidoptera; family Lasiocampidae; genus Dendrolimus; species Dendrolimus kikuchii. Next base: position 20,183,211 of record CM034395.1, on the reverse strand, counting down.
TAAAATCATATTAAGGGCCGATATTTCAATCACTAGATAAAAAAATATTCATAGGATAAAATATAACATGTAAAAATTTATAACATAGGTAAATAAAAAAACCTTTACGTAATTTTTATATATTTTTTAAATTCAGTCGGATTATAATTTATTCGATGGATAACTTTTATTTGATGATTGAAAAATCGGCCTTTAAAGAAAAAGGAAGATTAAATTAAAGAGCTTTGCATCAAAATCCTATGAAAAATAAATTTTACGAGAGAGAGCCTCGCTTATTAGGTAATGAATCTATTTAAATGCATTAATTTAAATAATTAATCAAATTACATGAATTTTTGTCAAATCACAAGTGCTTACCTAAGCTAAAAACAGAGTAGATTTAATCCTCATCTAAGGACCTTAGAACAATAGTGACGAAGATACTTGATTGTTCTATTTTCAAATATCACTCTCATAATGTTCCATAATTAATTTGAAGTAACTCAGTCAGCCAAATGCTGCGACAAAGCCTTCTGTGTATTCAAAGCTTTACATTCCTAAAGTGTTCGGCGAGGCTCTAATAAGTCCACTTATATGGGTTAACTTAATAGTTAAGATTTTTCCTTTTTACAATCTACCCCAGTTTTATCTTTTTTATTTATTTTTAGTAATATAAATTCCTACTGAAGGACCAAGAAATGCTCTCTTGACATCATATAGGACGACAAACGTGCTATTGGTCTTACAATATGAGATTTTATTTTCTTAGAATAATATACAGATATACACTAAAGTTACATAAGAAAAAAAAACAGTATATAGTATAAACACAACAACATGCTTATATACATATCATATATGCGAGGGATAATTATAACAGAGACAGAAAATTACAGTGCCTGATCCTTTATGGTATTAATAACGTATTTTTTAAAAGCACCCAAGGAACGTGCAATGTCAATGTTTTCAAAATATGTATTGTAGTTGTTGACGAGTTGGTACATTGGGGTACGAAGTCCTGCGTTAGTAAGGTAGGAAGTCGTAGAAAAAAGCCGCACAACTTTTACCGCGCGTCTAAGTAGTGTCCTTGGGATACAGTAACATATAGTAATAGTAAGAGGGAAGCAGTCAATATATTTAGAACAAAGTTTACTTATATATAGCAACATAGCACCCAGTAAAAGACGTCTGTTAGAGAGTGAGAGTGGGTTATATTTAAGTAATAATTGAGAGAATGGGAAAGGGGCCGCTATTATACCTATAGTAAATTATACGTAGAAATATTTATTGAACTCGTTCAATAACATCTGCATATTTGTTATAAAAAGGATTCCATACTTGGGTGGCATATTCTACTTGAGGTCTGATAATCGTTTTATAAAGATAGGAATATTAAAGTGGTCTATTAAAGATTTTGCTTATTCTACTCACAAAGCTTATTATTTGGTTAGCCTTACGGATGCTTGTCATTAAAATAACGTGAGTATATTTCAACGTTAGTATTTGGGCTTATGTAGGTGGCATTTATTATGTTATATATATAAGTGTTTAGGGGTCTACCAGGAATTGTCACAAATAAGTTATCGACTTCTATTAAGGATATGGTGTTGGAAGATAAATCACGGATTCTGGGCTTTATATATTTCTGAATTGCAATTAAAACCCCCTACATCTTTTTATTGCAAAGTAATCGACCACGGTCACTTCTAAGAACGTTATAGTGATCGTCTATAAACTTACTATCAGATTAGGCAGGTTTCGACTAAAATAATTATATCCTATGAGTTCGCTAAAATATTCATAATAAGTGTATTAATTTTGGTTTATAGCCCAAGGTAATCTCCAAAATAAACTACGAGACTCAGACCCATTTATTAAGTGATAAACAATAATAAATAGGACTTTTTACTATATTTTGTTCTTCATTGTAATATGGGCTGTTCTCGTAAGTTGTAGGAAGTTTGAAATAATAATAATTAGTGCTATGTATAAGATCGTGAATATAGGAATGTATTTTATGTAATATAATAGCTATTACGGGACTAAAATGAAACAATAGTCTAATGAAAATTATGTATAGAAAATTGAAGAGAAAACTGATTGCCTCTATAGACATAATAAAAACTTGGAAAAATTATAATATAATAAATTTACATACACGGAGAAAAAATCATAATTTATAAAGGTAATCATATAAATAAAAACCAATAACAAAATTTAATTTAGGGCTGTGAAATCGTGGCACCAGACTGGCTACGTGGTTTCATTCTGGGTAGGTCACTGTGGGACTTAATAGCAAAGATGGGAGAAGTATCGGATTCACGAACCAGTATACTGGCATGCCAAACCCATTCGTATTTGTACATTGTTAATGTACTTGACCAATTTGAAAACATGCCGGCAAAACTTCAAGTTAAAATTTTGTTGCAATTCGTTCTGCCACTTGTCTGTTGCGATTCGTTTTTCCACTTGTCCGTTGAAGTATCTTTCTCTTTTTTCTTCTTTTTCTTTTTTATGTTAAAGTAAACAATTTTAATTAAAAAAAAATTATACAACACATTTATAAGTATTGGAAACAAAATATTGAAATGGAAACTTCAGGCAATAAGACCTAATATACCTCTCCTTACCTCTAATATATCTAAGGTATAAGCAATTACTCATTTTAAATGTACCGAGCAAGTATTCATAATCTCTTAACAAACTGCTATACTCGACCGTACTTCGCTTTACGATGTTCCCGAATCCACATGCTCGACCCTCGTAAATTCTAATAGATTCAACTGGCTTGTAATCTGTACTTAAATGGTTATGCTTGCTCAGTGAGTGTTTAACGGTCTACGATATAAATAATTGCTATTTTTACCCACTCTGCCAAAAACGGGACACGGCTTTTTTCGAAAAGACTCCAATACAACTTAACGAATTTTGTCTTGAAATTTTATGTGTTAAATACACATACATAAATACAGAATAATACGCTTAGAATCCGAGTAGATGTCAGTAAAGTAAAGCACTTTTAATTAGGACTTAAAAGTCTCAGATCACTTGTCGACGCGTCAGTCCTGTCAGTCTGCAAGACAGTCTTAGTGTGGCGAGCACCAATAGTTCCAATTCCATACATTTTAGAAAGATTATTTACTTGCAACATTATTTGTGCATTTGTTTGCGTGTCAGCGAAAATAATTACATGGCGCTCACGCACGTATCGATTGGTTTTGTGCTTCAACTCTAAAATGTAATTTTGTAGGAAACTATTTCTATACGTAATAAAACTACGTTTTAACGGTTTTGAGCGCGGTAATTTATTTCATTTTTCCTTCCACTCATTTTAATATTATATACAATTATTAGAGCTAGACATGTTTGCTGAAGAGTTTCTTGCGCCGCTTCTTCTCTTCAAGCCATAACATGTTGTGAAGCGGTGGTAAATTAGATTAGGGTCCCACAGAGTATCCGTGCAGGAACGGAGAAAGAATACAATTTCCTGCGGCCGGGCGGCCGGGCGGCCTGTCGTAAGAAGCGACTTAACAACCCACAGCCAGGTGGTAGGGCATTTGCCCGACTGGATGGCTACCACCCCAGGTCTAAAATATGTCGCCATAACAACCTTGAGTTGTGTTCCGGCATTAGTAACCAGGTTCCAGTCTCCCATAAGAGAGCAGCAGCGCATTTGTAGCAACTTTGGTGTTGCAAATGTCCATAGGCGATAGTAACCGCTTTCCATCAAGTGGGCCGTCTGCCTGTCTGCTGATCTCCTACAATAAAAAAAAGAATAAATAATAACCATAAACAAAATTAAAACTAAATAATTAAAATGAACAAGTTGGCGGTGGGCAAAATAAAACTGTAACAATACTTGTTGACACTTGACATCTTTGTCTTCCATGATCACGGCCACTGAAAAGTGGTCGAACCGTCGGAATAACAAAAATCAAATAAATTTCCGCATTTTAAACCGTTAAAACGTAATTTTATTATGTATACAAGTCGCGTAAACTTAAGAAAATATTATATTTCTCTACGTATTATTACTCTATGTTAAAAATATGAATATACAACTTTTGCAAAAGCAAAATGGTGGACACACCACCAACGAAAATAAAAAGGCCTCGAAAAGACTCCAACACAGCTTAATGGATTTCAAGAAAAATGTTAAGGATGGAAACAGAAGTTTTATGTCTTCGTTTGTAATTACTTGCAATATCCTGTAGGGTTCAGAAAATACACATATACAACTTTTGTACAAATGAAGTGACACAACAATGAAAATAATAAAACACAAATTCAAGCATCGTTACTGAAGTTTATAATAACAGCTCACGACGCCCCACTGCTGTACCGAGTCCCCATTTTTTGCCCAAGTCGGGTTAGCAGGTTTATCACGATATGCAGGTGTGTCATCATTCATCACTATATTCCGCCACTGTCAGTAAGTGATAATTGTAACAATATGCAAATTAAGTCAGAAAACTGCCTAAGTGACGCATGCTTCTGGCCAGAATTCGAACTTGCAGCCAATGAATTTGGAATGCGACTGCACTAACCACTAAGCTACCACGGCTACTGAAGTTTAACAAACCATTACCCCACTTATAATATGGCAGAATAGAAGAATATGATATTTTCACATCCGTGCAGGAACGGAGAAAGAATACAATTTCCTGCGGCCGGGCGGCCTGTCGTAAGAGGCGACTTAACAACCTACAGCCAGGTGGTAGGGCATTTGCCCGACTGGATGGCTACCACCCCTGGTCTAAAGTATGTCGCCATAACAACCTTCGAGTTGTGTTCCGGCATTAGTGACCAGGTTCCAGTTTCCCTTAAGAGAGCAGCAGCGCATTTGTAGCACCTTTGGTGTTGCAAATGTCCATAGGCGATGGTAACCGCTTTCCATCAAGTGGGCCATTTGTCTGTCTGCTAATCTCCTGCAATAAAAAAAATTATTTAGGATATCAAAATCTTAGAGAACAAATAACAGTTTGAGACTATATATATAAGAGAACTGAATTGTCACAACCAAGCGTGAAGTGTCAAGAGTACATTAACTAGTTTTCATTTAAGTTAGTTTCACTTAGGCACTTTACTTGGACCGCTCTTTCACCATCCACACTTAAGAGTTCTCGGAACTTGGTGTTTTGTTGAACAAATACTTAAGTGTGAGCTCAACAGCGTGGAATCAGGGAAGTCTCGCGTATAAATTTATTAAGTTGCAATACATACTTTTTAGGGTGCCGTAACTATATCGAGGAAAAGATAACTATAAATTCTATAACATCTGTTTGTATGTCAGTCTGTATATATGTGTCACAGTCATTAAGAAAAATATATATGAAACTAAAACGTGTGAGCGCAGCAGTGGCCAGCCACCGCAACCAGCCGCAGCGACTACCAGGATCTGTTGCGATGCATAGGCAAATAGACGCTGTCGTCAAATACAGTTGCTTCGGAATTGGTAGTGGCCTCTTTACTTTCAATAAGTAATCTGAAAATTCCATTTTACTTTGATTGCAAAATTTTCTTATCGCTCATTACTCTGCGTATGGGAACTAGACGAAAAAAGTGTAACCGAAAGGATAGATGCTGACCGCTGTATATTATCATACAGTTTAGAACTTTAATGCAATGAAATCAAATCTAAAATAATATAAAATCCATGATCTTCGATGTTTTTTTTAAATAAATACATTCGGTCACTCAATTTGTGACCACGACGGCCGGTCCTATATATTCTGAACGTGGTCGTAGATGCATCTCCGAAGGTTTTGTCTTTTTTAACCGACTTCAAAGGAGGGGAATCTCAATTCGTCTAAATTTTTTTTCATGTTGATTACTCGATTTCTCCATCAATTGTGGACCGATTTTCAAAATTGATCTTTTAATTGAAATATACTTCCGAATTGGTACCATTGTCACCATGTCAGAATCCGCTGAGAGGATGCCAGGGAAATCGAAAGTAACCCTCCAAGCGCCTACATTTTGCGAAAAAAGGTACCAGTATGACATTTTCAATTTTTTTATGCATGTACCGCGATTTCTCCGTCAATTGTGGGCCAATTTACAAATTATTATTTTTATTCGAAACAGTATACCATACAGTAATATACTCTTTGCAGTATACTTCCGAGATGGTCCCTAACTAAAAAGTAATTATTATTTTTTTACTAAAACAAAACCGGCTTCAAACTAAAAAGCAAAAAATAAATATTTAACCAATTTCTTTCTACAATATATTGAAGTCGATGCGAAGTAAAACATAAAAATTACTATATTTTGCAAGTTCTATATTGGCATTTTATCACGTATATAGATTGCTCAAAGTTTTAGTCTTGCTAATTCTGTTGGAATAAATTAATCTATGTACAATCGCGGAACAAAAATGTTCGTCACCTTGAAGTCGACTTTTGCTTGTACGAGTACAAGAAACAATACTACCAACATTTTAATAAATATTACGTTTATAAAATATAGAAACGTGAAAAAGAATATTGCAATGTTGACAATGACAGACGCTGTGATTAACAATAAGAAACAAAGAGGATATAATCGCTACGCTTAACATAAATAATAAAACCAATAAAAAGGTCTTACATGTCTAAACAATCTTTATTTATTTATTTATTTGGACAACACAACTGGTAACAATCAGTAATTTATTTATATAATATAGTTTGTAAATTATTAAATCTAGATTGAAATCCAAGTGTGCTGACACATTAATGTTAAAATAATATTTTCGCAAACAAAATTATGCGAATAATGTCAGTAATGATTCAATAAATGCTTAAAGCTAGGACATTAGTTTTAGTGATACATAATAAGGTAATAGATTAAGAAAAATAAAGCATTAAACAAATTACTAAACAAGTGAAGAGGTGTGATCTTTCAGCATATAAATTATCATTTTTATAAAAGCTAAAGGTTTTGCATTATATATATCTAATTTATTGTTTTTTGTAGAGAGTTTGTTGTAGACACGATACATTCTTATCAGCGGATTATGGTATGATGTGTTGTTTTTACAAACTTTCAAGATGAATGTTTTGTTATGTACACGTTTATTACGTTTCGTGTTAAGGGTCAAGTTACTTAATAAATAAGACGAATCCAATTTACCATGCAGTAATTTATGCAAATAGACGAGGTCATGTTGTGTGCGACGAACATGTAAAGGAGGGACTTTAAATTTTGCGAGTTGTTCAGTGTAGCTTGTTAAACTGCGTTCCAGTCCACGTTTAATAACATAAAATCCTAAGAATTTTCTTTCGGTTTTCGAGAGTTTTAGAATGTACAGGTGACCAGATAACACAAGCATACTCTATGATACTTCGAACCAAACTATAGTAAAGTGTTAGAATGCTCTAAGGTTTCTTAAATTCTTTTCTACATCTAGTTATAAACCTTAGACATCTAGTTATAACTCTTCTTAGACAAAATAGCAAATTAAATAACTTTGATTTAAGCAATTTTAAACTTTATTGTCAAATAGTGAAACATAATTTTCTGCAGTACAGTCTGTTCTATGATTTAGTTTGAAAAGGCGCCATGTGCTCGCGGAACGTTAAATGAATCTGAATATGACGGATACTCTTCAAGTAGTATTGAAAATGAAGAACTTGAAAATAGCTAATTAGGTGTATTACGTACAACACTGAGATTTTGTGAAGAAAAGAATTCCCGATAAATGTCGCAGCTGTCAATTATTTAAAACTGCGCGTTCCGATTCGTATAGTAATTTTGCGGTGTACTTAACTTCGCGAACAGAATCAATTTGAAAACTGGCGAACATTTTCATATCACGACTGTACGTGACGTAACTACATACTACCCACACATGTAATAACATAAGAACTTAATTTATCTTCATGTACAGGTATTTCCCATACAAGCAGTCCATGCACGTCCATCAAACACAAGCGATAAACGAATAATGAATGAAAGCTTTTACCGTAAAACTTTTTTATGATAGGCACTCTGACACCGTCAAATAAAATAGATATTCTAACAAAGTAAAACCCGGTCTTTGCGTCTCAGTTTTGGGCACTAAAATCGACATAAATATGATGGCCGATAAATGCAAGGTTATACTCATTTAAAACTATGTAGCAAAATTCACGAGCGCGGTCAAATACTTTCACGTGGATTGGTAGTAAAAGCTGAATACAAGTCACAGGGAACATAATCCGTGGTTTACAGCTCACGTGACTCACGTCAGTCAAAGTTTCGTGGAGATTTGAACAATGACGTTTTTATATGCAGGTTTATTTAGAATGTTATATTGCAATATCTGATATCACGTGGTGTGATACCACGCTCTCATAGAATATCAACCGAAAACAGTTAGTTTGAGTTCCGATGGCCGTTTTTAAGGAGTTCCGTTCTCTATGGAGGCTATTAAAAATATACAGCAGAGTAGTAGTAGCAAGATAATTTATTAGGTATGTTGCGGACAGAGAGCCTTCCTCACCTCCCCTGCCGGAGAACAATTCCCGAGCGCCACGCATACCACCGACGTCCAGATATAGTACGATTAGCAGCTAAGCGTCGGACGATTGTTGGAACAATAAGAGCGGCCCTGGAGGTTGAAAACATTAGATTCTACTCTAATGTCTCACCATTGCTACGTCATGCTTTCTCTCTCGTTCTATATGTAAATTTCAACTAGTGATTATCTTTAGATAGATAGATAGATAGAAAACTCTTTATTGTTCCCCACATACACATAAAATAAACAATTTACAGTAGTCACATTTAACCATTAAAAGTAGGAGCAAAGGGCGGCCTTATCGCTTTAGAGCAATCTCTTCCAGACAACCCGGGTCTTTGTAAATATTATTATTATAGTTAACTTGAAATATAATCCAATAAGAAAATATCAAGTTTTAATACCAAGAAGACAACTGCCACCAATATGATATACACTTGGGAATCGTAAGAAAGCTAATGTACGTCAGACCACTATTTGAATGTATATATAATATATCCTCCTGGTCCGAATTATCCCCCTGATTATTTTCACATTTTTATTTTGATATTACAGACACCTATCCGTGCAGGAACGGAGAAAGAATACAATTTCCTGCGGCCGGGCGGCCTGTCGTAAGAGGCGACTAAACAACCCACAGGCAGGTGGTAGGGCATTTGGCCGACTGGATGGCTACCACCCCTGGTCTAGAGTATGCTGCCATAACAACCTTGAGTTGTGTTCCGACATTAGTGACCAGGTTCCAGTCTCCCTTAAGAGAGCAGCAGCGCATTTGTAGCACCTTTGGTGTTGCAAGTGTCCATAGGCGACTGTCAAGTGGGCCGTCTGCCTGTCTGCTGATATCCTGCAATAAAAAAAATAAAAAAAACCTTGATTTTATTTATTTGTATAGATGTATAGATATTTAGATTGTTTGAGATCATGTAGGGTTTAGAAATCTGTATTATGTATAGAAACGTTAGTCTCGCGCGTATATGTATAGATAATGTATACGACTGAAAGATTTTGTTTCTATGGTCATTAATAAATTTAAAAAAAATATATGTTTGCAGTTCACACGCAGTAGAAGGGAAGCTTTAGAGAATATACTCACAAATAATTCTTCTCTAACTTTTATTATTATAAATATAATTTATTTAGCCTACATCCGTCAACCTATTATAATTCAAAATAAACTTCTTAAGTATCACTTTAAACTTTTCACTGTTTCACTCCAAAAAATATTATTATCAGTTTTATTTCGGTCCAAATGGGACCTATGTTTAATTATCGGTCTTATTGACTCTCTAATCTGTGCTGCACAATATAAAGCTAGTATCTTATTTTCTGGCAGGATTAGTGCTATAGATTTATGTCTTTATCTCTATTTAGTGTCGCTTTTTCATTTCATCGATTTTCAAATCACAACGATTCTAAAGAAGTTTCACTTCAAAAAAGCTCTTGGTGTTACAAACACCTATAGGAGACGGTTACCACTTTCCATTAGCTGGGCCGTCTGCCTATTTTCCAGGTTGGCAATAAAAAAAAACAACAATTAAGACGAAACATTTAGTCCTTATAAATTCTTATAAATAATTACGGAATATTTCAATATTCTGATCTCGGATTATTAATGTCAATAGACTCGAGCTGTTTTCGTTCAAGTTATTAATTAATAACGAATTTACTACGGATTAATAATCCAAAACTTTTAGAAATTGGTAAGCAAACAACGTTGTTTTCAAATATAAATATCTAATAAACAATTAATAACAGGGTGTTTTCTATTAAATATAATTTGACGATATTTTTTCCATGCAGGAACGGAGAATGAATACAATTTCGTGCGGCCCGGCGGCCTGTCGTAAGAGGCGACAAAACAACCTACAGCCAGGGCATTTGCCTGACTGGATAGCTATCACCGTACCACCCCATGTCTAGAGCATGTCACCATAACAACCGTGAGTTGTGTTCCAGTATTAGTGAACAGGTTCCATTCTTCCTTAAAATAGCAGCAGCGCATTTGTAGCACCTTTGGTATTGCAAATTTCCATAGGCGGTGGTAACCGCTTTCCATCAAGTGGGCCGTCTGCCTGTCTGCTGAACTTCTGCAATAAAAAATTCCATAATAATGTTAAAGTATTTGATGATAATGCCCCTGCCACACCTGTTTTAATGTTAGTGATTATCTATATGCGACTTACTTATAGCTATAAAAATATTGCCTTTAATGATTAACTACATCAGTTTATATACAATCTGGTAATGTTTCACGTCATTAACAATGTCGTATTTTAAAAAACGCATTAAACCCTTGGCTACATCAGCTTGACACAGTATTAACGCTTATATTATCCCAGGTGTAGTAAGGGGGTTAAGAACAGACTACAACTCTATTTCCCTGGTCTTCCGCGACTGTTATAATAGGTATTAAAAAAAAATTAACAATTTTATTTCGATCATATTATTAACGTTTGACATATTATATATTGTATCAGCCTGATCACAACACCTATAAATGTTTTAGCATCTAATGCTGGGGCTTCATCTACCTTAGTGTTAATGATTTAGGCTACGACCGAATGCGTCTTATTTAAAGCGTTAAAAAATAACGTTATCGCTTAGCGACATTAGTGTATATACGTACGTTATCTGTCAATATTTAACGTCATCGACAATGCGGCATCTCAAATTGCGCATTACACCCATCACAATATCTGCGTGAAACTGCCTTTAAGTTTAACCCAGATTAACAACAAAGGTATTATATTATTATTGTACTACTTCAATGTATTGCTGGTTCTTACTTCTTTTCTTGCTTTATAAAGCGTAATGGTGAACAGAATAAAATTACAAGAGGGAGGAGGTTTTATTAAAAAAATATACTATTGAGGTTATTTTGACATTGACATATAACAGCTACTCTCGCGTTAAGCAGGCGCCGGATATTCTCGTCGGTAACAGTATTTTTTAAGTTTTATTATCTTGTTTTTTTTATTGCATGAGTTCAGCAGACAGGCAGGCGGCCTTTTTAAACTCCAAAGACGCAACTAATGTTCTGCCGCTCTCTACGGGAGACTGGAACCTGGCCACTAATACCGGAACACAGCTGAAGGTTGTTATGGTGGAATAGACCAGGGGTGGTAACCATCTAGACGGGCACATAACCTACCTCTTGGCTGTGGGTTGTTTTGTCGCCTCTTACGACAGGCCGCCTGGCCGCAGGAAATTGTGTTCATTTTCGGTTCCTGCACGGAGTGAATTCGGATTTAAAAAATCACGCTGTGTGCACAGACCGCTAGAGGCGTGGATGCATGGTTATAAAGAATGCATGAAGGTTTCTTTACCAAAATGACTGCAGAGCCCTAAAAGAAAGTTGAAGAGCAATAGCAACTAGTAAGCTTTTAAGTCGTATTAAATTGTAATTTGAAAGCATTGGAGTTTCAAAGACGATGCAAATCATTAATTTCCATCATCTCGTTAAATGCAATCTGAAAGTTTCACGTAATTTATTATCTTCGTTATAGTTATATATTCGTTTTAAACATGGCTAACGAAATTACCCATTTCTAATTTGGCTTTATAAGTTCGTGAGCTTTTATTATACACTTCGGTCCATATTTTAGAACTAAGTTTACCTCTGTGGTTATGCTCGCATAAATATCGAAACCAAGTTTATTATACACTTCGGTCCATATTTTAGAACTAAGTTTACCTCTGTGGTTATGCTCGCAGAAATATCGAAACCAAGTTTTGAAAAGCTACCCCTGTTTCCATAATAAAAGAGTCTAATATTCATTCTTAGATGTAATATACTAGGCGCGCAACAAAACGGTTTCTAAAATAAATTGAACACATGAGACATGCCGCCAAAATATATTTAATTTAATCAACAGATATACTCAATACGGCACTTAATACAAATCCTAAAAATGTTGCTATTCTATACTGTGTTTTACTGCTGGAATATAGAAGATCGATTGACGACCCACCCGACGTAAAGTTGGTTGGAACCTGGCCACTAATGCCGGAACACAATGTTTTGTCGTATCATATGACAGGCTACCCAGCCTATATAAATTATCTTAAAAAAACATAATACTAACAAACAATAACTAAACATACCGCTACTTAATGCTGAACTGAAATCGCAAATAAACGATATAGAAGAATATTAGCACAATGTGATATACAGTTTTAAAATCTAGCAACTGACATTGGTTCATAAATGTCTGTGTATTCATTGTCAAATAGTAATAGAATGGCATGTTGTTGAAGTTCATGACATATACTTGTGATGTAGTGACATTTCTTTGGAAGCAGGTACTAGGTTTTGAAATTGTACAACTGATGTTGATTACACATTTTTACTGCATTTCATTAATGTAAACAAAGACTGGCAGACCGAGAGACGAACAGAGGTAACAAAAACAAAAGAGTTCCGTTTTTGGAAAAATGGTTACAGAACGCTCAAACCCTAAGTAATATATTATAACAGAAAATCCACTCGGTTGCCCTCACTCTTACTTGAGTGCGTGTGCAAGACGTAATTTTAATTAAATCTTAAGAGACAATTAGTTTCGGGAGGACACGATTCAGCTGAAGTGATACTTCCCACCACGCTAATTTACAAATTGAAAAGTTTAAAAGATTAAACTCCTTGTTTGCCTGTTTTAAACTTTATTACTGGAGTTAAGCTTATTAAGGTGTATCAAGTTTTTGACTGTTCCTAACAAATTCTGTCCAAAAATAAGTTATACGGTTTCCAGCCAAGATAATGAAGGAATACTTATGAAATCTTTCTCCCTTTATGTTCTTTATATATCTCCCTCTATGTTTGTATGTCTCTGTCATCTTTTTCGTAATCTACTCCGCTTATATAAACGAAATTTATCAAGAATGTATAACCAATATGGCAGTACACAATAATTCAGTAAAATTTCGAAAAAAACAAATATAGCTGTGGCTACATGAAAAAATAAACATTTTTCACTGTAAATAATCATGTGGTCGTTATATGTTATTAGCAAGATTTTGAATAATTATGACAATTTTCTAAAGACTTTTTTTTGTAAAAAATTTGTAAATGGCTAGATTAAAATCTTACATCATAAAAATTGTGTTCTCTTTCTAACTTTTCAATTCTTAGATTGTGGAGCCTCAAAAACACTTCCAAAGAATATTTGAACAAAATTGTATTTTGACAAATAAAATATTATTAACTAAATGATTTTTTGTGGTTCAGTAGACAAATAATGAAAATGTGCGGACTTGGTAAATGGAACCATGTTGACCAATTCCACAGCAAAGTTTCTGAAGTATATCTGACAAAACACCGATAGGCTGCAAGGCCTGCGTCATTGCTTGAAGCCTTTTATAAACAAGCTAGTCGTTCCCATAAGCCTCTCCCAATCAATTTCAACGCTTCACGCTTGCCAAGTTTATCCGATTTATCCCAGATAAGTATTTATCACTCCATATAAAATCTTATTGAGCTGAGATACGTTAAGTAAATATTGAAATCTTTTTACCGGGGAATATCATTTGGCTGTAGACGAGAATAAAACTTGAAATACAAAGTTACACTTTTCGATATTTTAGCGTATAAGTGCTACGATGCAAATATCATCCCGAGGATACGTGAGCAAATACGCAGAATAATAAATACTTCGAGGCAAATAATATTTGATTGTTAGGTGTTCAACACTTCTCTAAATATTAATTTGTTGTGGACTGTAAATATTTTAATTATAAAAGAAAACTACACGTGCGTAATATAATGACGACTTTAATAGTAATGGGGGTAAAAAAACAGATAAAAAAAACAAAAGAACATCTATTCTAAATTCAAAATTTTAGTATAATTGGTGGCCAGTATTCTGCTGCACCGAATAAATAAAAACTATTTATTTATTATTTATTGTGACCATAGCCGATTTAATTCCTCCGAAAACATTTAAAATCATCAAAAGTATGTGTCAAAGTATTGATAAAGTTACTGCAGTTTGTAGTTTTCACAGTTTTCATGTATTATATTGTGTTTTCGTGGCAAATCAAGTAACAAAAATCTGCAAGTAATAATTCTAACCATTTTCCGTAATACCGTCTCACTATATGTAATATATCTTGCTAGAATCTTTCATCACATTCATAAGTTAACGCTCAAAGACTTGCGGAAAGAAATCTACTGACATGATAGTATTTTGGAGCTTGAACAAAAATTTAAAAAAATATACGTAATAGCAAGAAACTAAAAGCAAATCTAAATTCAGCATGTCAAATTCTATATATTTATCGAATTTTTATTTAAAGGAGGATTTGGTTGCAGACCAGTGTTTTTATTCAAACTAAATTCCAATAAGAACTTTTTTTGTTGGTCATATAAGTTGAAAATTATTAATTAACTATTAAGATTATTAATTAATTATTAAAATTATTAAAGATATTAATCAATTATTAAAATTAAGTCTACCTATTCTATGTACACACCATTTCGCAACGTGTTATCGCTGTTTAAGGAGAAGAAGCGGCAACAATCTCGCCTATTTCAGAAAGAAGTAGAACAGTGATGATGTAACTCCACTTCTTACGATGTTATCTCTACTTTCATTAATTTATTTATGTCTGCACGTTTGTTTAAGTGCTTTTTATTTAAACTTTATTCAATTTAGTCACGGTAAGTACGCTCCGATTTACCAACGCCTCTTTTAGATCGTTTCCCAGTATTTTTTAATTAATATACTTTTATCCCACATGATAATTTTTTATCCTTTGACATGATCAAAAGATATTTTATACAAATATGAAAATTATGGATTCAATATACATTATTCAAAGGACTTATTTGTGAATCAAATAACAGATAATACTTATGCAAATAACCAATTCTTAAAGGAAATATGCTCACAGATATTCTTGTTTAGCCGAGTAAATCATATTCCGCGATCCACGTACGAAAAATACGAGGTTTTATGAGTAGTTTACATCCAACATTGAGTGGGGTTTATTTGGGCATACTGCGCGTTGGTACGCACTGTATGGCAGGGTTATAACCCCAGAGCTGTTCGAGGTCGTATCACTTGTTCCGAAAGGTGATTCGAGAAACATCTGTTTCAGTTACATGGCGTATGATTAGTAAACTCATTTTTTTATTGCTAATCTGGCAAACAGACAAACGGCCCATCTGATTGAAAGTGTTCACCGTGTCCTATAGACGTTGCAACACCAGGGATGGAGCCAACGCGTTGCCAACCTTTAGGATGTAATGGAGGGGATGGGATAGGGAATATAGGATAAGAATAGCAATCGGCAGACAAACACACACATTTTATATCCCCAATATAAGCAAGTTACGCTTATATTATGGGTAATATACAGTGGACCACTATGGGGCCGATCCCAGACCGTAGTAAATAACAAAAAGTTCGTTTCCAAAATTTAACATGCCTGGAATCGAACCCGGAGCCTCTGGGTTCCAGCGAGTTCGACCTGCTAAGAGTTATCCCACTGAACCACAGAGGCCGTCAAATATACGAGAGACGAAGAGGGCAGTGGGCCATTGGATCTCTCACTCATTATAAGAAAACGAAACAACACGAAACAAGTTTAGATCGAAGCCAATCGTTTCACGCCGATAGTCTGTGAGTGCGTGATATCACATCGATTGAGCGGGCCCTAAGAGCTCTAATCGAGATAATAATTCCAGCATGGCTCTACTAGATCAAAAAAATCCTGGAGGATTCCTGTATAAAAACAATGCAAATAGGAATTTATTTTTATCTAGCTGTGCTCGCGACTTCGCCTTAAGAAAAGTAGCTTAAGTTATTCCTTATAACATCAGCTATCTACCAGTGAATATCCAGACAGACAGACAAAAAATTTAAAGTTGGGTTTTTGATATAATTACCGTGAATATACCTCCATATGTATTTAGTAAAAAGCAAAACAAAGCCAGTAATTTTCTTAATAGTTTAATAATCTTCAAACCAAGCATAATAAAAGCAAGTAACTCACCACATATGGACTCAAACTAAAGATACCAGTGTGAATGCTGCATTATACGATACGACATCAATGAGTTTTCTCTGTTTGAGAATATTTACTTTAAAATATATCGAAATCGCATTGTACTCCACGTCTATACTTTTAGAGAATTTTAGAGTACTTTTAAAATGCAAAGACCGCATAAAAGGAGTTAAATGAAAAATGTATTTCACGCGACTAAATTAGGTTTAATATTTTTAGAAAATAAGCCAATTCAAGGTCTAATGCGTCTAGAAAGTATCAACATAACTTTAAAATTGAAATATGAAATTGCTTTTTTGTCCAAATTTTCTTTTGGAATAATTTTAAAGTCGCGTGAACGTCTCTAAAATATTTTTCTAATTAATTTCTGTATGAAAGAAATAAATTATTTTCTTCAATATTAATAGAAATAACTTCATGTGATTATTGATTAGAACGTTACTACTTGAAACAGTCTCTACCATTAATTATAATATCAGCTTAAAAACATTGACGGGCTTCAAGTTATCTCATTTAAGTAAATACTTGTCTAATGCAGATCTGCGATCTTGTCTAATGCAGATCTATGATCTTGTCTAATGCAGATCCTACTGTGTTTTGCTTCGCCCTGAATAACATAGTAACTGTAACAACATGATATATGTACTCCTTATTACTATTGATAGGTACCGTATATGTTTAAATAATAATAGATATACGATTTTTGAAAAGAAACTAATAAAATATATGCCCCATTTATTTTCCTAAATAATCCTAAATAAAAGAGAGAAACAATTATATTTTCTAAAAATCTTTTCTAATAATTAAAGAAATCTAAATAATAAAATACTACATTTCAATCATTAGAACACTGAGCCATAATAAATACTGTACCATCAAATAACGATAATCAATGAAGAGACCAAACAGACGAGTGATGTCAATTGAAAGAAAGCGGGCCCCCAAGAGCAACAGATCTAAAAAGATTGATGGGCACGTCTGGTCCTAGATAATAGTTTTTATGCCGCACCCTCATGTTATCGCCCCATTTCATACATTCCCTCTTGTCGGTAAGGATCATTTATTGTCATAAAACTGTTTGGGATCTTCTGTTTTAAGTGCACAAAGTATCAATGAAAAAGCTATTTGATCATCTGACACGCACTCAAAGAGCTTAAGGAATGATTATTTTAAGATATTTTTTGTCCCCGTGACTTAGTACACGCAAGTCTTGGACTTTATATAGGTAAATAGATAGACAATGCAGATACATGATTATGCAGAAGACCGCGCGAAATGGAGTAGAAAAAGTAGGAAAGCGGACCCTGGGCGTCGGAATGAACGCTCCGAACGCAACCGGGATTTAACGCTCGGATGATGATGATGATGATAGACAACACTATTGCTCACCAAATACACAATTACAAAAACAAAAATTATTACGGTTACAATATTGTCCTGGTTAAAACCATAGGAGGCCTTATCGCTTAAAACAATCTCTTCCAGGCAACCTAACTTAAGGAATACTATAAATTAATCTGGCTATGTAGATGATGCAGATCATTACATAGGACATAACTTAACTTAAACACACATACTTAGACTATTTTATAAGTTAACTAGCTGACCCGGCAAACTTCGTACCGCCTCAGAATCAATAAATAAAAAACGTTGATTTCTGAACGACGGGACGAACATCAAATGTTTGACAGGTAGGAATAGTTTCTAAGGGAAAGCGAAATTGTTGTTTTTACTATATTCCAAGTATTTTTTTCATATTTACTCACCTTTTAAACCTTCCCTGGACTTCCACAAATAATTCAAAACAAAAATTGATTTTTATATATACAATAAACAGCAATTGTTTTTTATATATATAGATACACACACATAAACTACTTTATAAATTAAATACATACAAATATATTTATAGCTTATATATTGTATTAGTTAACAGTATAAGCACAATTAGGCATAACTATTTAAGCAAAAGTAGTGTTTTCCAAGTTAGTTCTTAAATATTTACACTTTTATTTTTACAATTTTAGTAGCGCCGAAGTGTACGAATCGTGTAATTGCGAATAAAGTTTAATAATTATAAATTATTTCCTTATCGGAAACCAGTCTGCACTTTTCTGGTGAAATAACAACTGCCAATCGGAATTATGAGTTGTGTAAAACAGTACATCCTCTGCATTCTGCAAGATATTGAAACACACAAAAATGTGGAGAAAAGATCTGTTTTAATTCTTTTTTTTTTACTAAAATCCATTAAGATGCTTGAGAGTCCATACAAGATAAACTAACTACCCGTTAGACATTACTCGTCGTAAAAATAACAGTTTTCACTTTATATTTATAATATTAATTTTGAAATCACATAATTTTTATTTATTGATATCATTAGAACGGAAATGAGTCATATTAAAGATCTTTGTATCTCGCTATTTGCAAACCATACCATGGGGTACAATTTTTGAAGTGATAACTCCGGTAATTAGATTAAATAATGATATATAATGTACATACCCAAAATTCTAATGTAAGTACATATTCAAGAATTGTAACTAAGAATAAAATATATTTTATAATCAATAAAATATTTTATTAATAAATAACCTTTCCTTACATTATCATATTACATAAAATTTAATAACCTAAGCCTCTCTCGAGTTAAACAATGTCAATATTAAATAGTCAACTTAGATTAGTTTAAGTTATCACTTCTGTCGGGCGTCCCGAGACGCACACGTATTTTTTTATTACTGGAGTATAGCAGACAGACTCCCGATGGCCCAGCTGATGAAAACTTGTTACCGTCGCCTATGGTCTTTTACAACACCAAAGTTGTGGTCAATGTGCTGAGCGTCTCAAACTCGAACCCGCCACTAATGCCTGAAAACAACTCAAAGTTGTTACGTTACTCTAAACCAGGAGCGGCAGTCATCCGGCCGGCAAATGACCTACCACTTATCTGTGGGTTGCTTTGTCGTGTCTTACGACAAGCCGCCCAGCCTTAGGAAATGATATTCTTTCTCCGTTCCTTCACGGGAAAATATAGTATCAGTGTAGGTAAAATGAACATAAGCAAAGTCACAGGAAAAACCTCAGTCACAAACAAATCTAATATAAACAATGTTATATTATAAGTAAATATTCAAAGATTTATCAAAACAGAAGCATTTATTGAGAAAGATCAATAAGTTTCCCTCTCCAACAAAGCTGTAACTTCATTAAATTTTATTTCGAAAACGGATTATTATTTGTTTGAGAAGTTTACAGAAGATTTTATTCCATGAAAATTAAATTAAGATATTCGATACTGAACTTTTTATTTGATCAAATAATTGCCTTCAATATCTGGAAACCTTCAAGTTGTCAAGGGGACGACAGATCCATTTAATATTTTCATCCCTACTAATAAATATTTTATGTATACATGAAAGTGGGCTTCTATGAATGTTTTTTAGTACTCTCATTGAACTTTGAATATGAAAGGAAAATTATTCTGTACTTGCTGACCCGGCAAACTTCGTACCGCCTCAGAATCAATAAATAAAAAACGTTGATTTCTGAACGACGGGACGAACGTCAAACGTTTGATATTTAAATCAAAGAAATGAAAAAAAAACTTAACTTTTAAATTTAATTTGATTTCTGAACGACTTTTAAATTTAATTGATTTCTAAACGACAGCACGAACATCAAGTGTTTGACAGATAGGAATAGTTTCTAAGGGAAAGCGAAATTGTTGTTTTTACTACATTCCAAGCATTTTTTTTTTCATATTTACTCACCTTTTAAACCTTCCCTGGACTTCCACAAATAATTCAAAACCTAAATTAGCCAAATCAGTCCAGCCGTTCTTAAGTTTAAGCGAGACTAACGAGCAGCAATTAATTTATATATATATTAAGAAATTCCCGCGTGATTCCCGGGACACAAAATATCGTAGCATTTGAAAAAGAATGTAAGCTATCGTTTTAGTGAAAACTGTGTCGGAATGAGCTAATTTTTACAACTACTGGGCCATTTTCGATGCGGTTTTCGGCGATTTTCGTTACGGCGGATTCACATAAAGCAAATCCCAAACAAACAAACAAAGTGGCGAACAGACAAACAGAAAAGAAATCTAAAAAAAAATACACAGTGTTCTCCATCGTTTATATAGTCTATTCCAGTTATTTTTTAATAGCTTCAATGTTCAAACACGGCATGTTTAGAATGTTATAATATTATAGATAAAACAAAGTCGGATTAGTTACATTATTTATAACTCAAGAACGGCTGGACCTTTTTTTTTTTGCTCCCCAAAATAGGAGAATAACTATGGATATGTAAAAGAAATCGCAGAAAGAATATTTTTTTAAAATAAATTAAGTTTGGAAATCCGCATTCTTTTGCAATTTACAGCTCACATCACACACGCCTATAGCTTATTTGTAATAATTGACGTCCAATGCAAATTAGTGACTTATAGTATCTCTTAAACGGTTGGACCGATTTTGATGAAATTTTTTGTGTGTGTTCAAATAGATTCGATAATGTTTTACAGTCACAATTGGACCCGATGGCGCTGGCATCGGATTCAAGGATTTTGACATTTTTTTGGTGTTTATTTCAATGGTTTAATTCCCTCCGTGGTTTAAATCGACAATTGGATACAGTAGGTGGCGCTGCATTTAGGACCTATTTATCATTATTGTTTTATCAGAAAAGGACAACGTCTACCAGGCCTGCTAGTTACTTATATTTCTCACTGCTAATTATTTATTATTAACTAAATTATAAAGTAAACAAACTTAAAAATTAAACGACAATACAAAAAATGAAGTCCAGACCGCTGTCGGTGGGGGGAGCGTTCCCAAAATGCTGGCCGCATTCCCACGTTGTATAGCAACGTTAATCCGTTGCCCTAATTATAATAGGCCAGCCCTTTGGCCACAGTTTTCTCACTTTATCATCTTTCATTATATCAACATTTAATTCCGTGAATAATATAATTTTATTTCGAAAATGATATAATTTCATGTTGGGATAAGGATGCAAAAGCTTAAAATATTAATACCAACCTTTAAAATTGTTAACACAAATTGTAATCCTAATCTGATAACATATCCTGTCTTTTTTAATGATGATACTCCAGCTTTTAAAATACTTTATTGTAAAAGTTTCGAATTTTCGTCATACAACTTTGGAATATCTAAATCTCCACAACTACATTGATGAAATAAATTAAAACTTTGCTCGAGTGGGGTCTTTGAAGCCGTATTTTCAAATATTAATAAAAAAAGAAATAATATTTCTCAAAATCTGTTTTCGCTATTTCAACAATAAGCACGCACGCCTGTTATAATAAATTCTATCATTATTATTTATAAAAGAACAGTTAGATATAATCAGGTTTTACTTGTAAAATAACATGATAGAGATAATTATTATTATTGTTTAAATCATTATATTAATACATGAAGCAAAAACTTTGTACCCCTTTTTACGAAAATTGCGTAGACGGAGGAGTATGAAAATTCTCACACTTATCTTCTAATATATAAAAATGAATCCTAGAAATATATGTACGCACATAACTTCAGAACGACTTTACCGATTTTGATTAAACTTTTGTGTGTTTGGGTCGGTCCCCTGATGGTTTAGATTTACAACTGGAACCGGTAGGTGGCGCTGGGATCGGGTTCTAGGATCCTCCTAATCTCCTGCGCCAATTTTGATGATTTTGTTTTTGTATGTTTAAGTGGATCCCCAGATGGTTTAGATTCATAAATAGACCCGGTAGGTGGCACTCGAATCGGCGCAGGGGCAGGAAAACGTCTGCCGGGACAGCTAGTAGTTTATATAGAGAAGAAGCGACGAATGCTATT
This sequence comes from Dendrolimus kikuchii, assembly GCA_019925095.2. Lineage (NCBI taxonomy): Eukaryota > Metazoa > Arthropoda > Insecta > Lepidoptera > Lasiocampidae > Dendrolimus > Dendrolimus kikuchii. Next base: position 20,160,885 of record CM034395.1, on the reverse strand, counting down.
TTTTTCAAATTATTCATAAAAAATACATTTAATCAATAAAAAAAAACATTACACACACTACCATGTATATGACACACACACGCATATGTACTCTTTTGTTTATTGTTCAAGTCAAACCAACAGTGTAGCCTTGGTAAAATCTGTGATTACTAAAGTATAGTCTTTGACAAGAGAACCTTAATAATGTTCAAACTTATCATTTAAATTAAATGGTCGAATTTCGATCCCTGGGCGACACTGGTAATAAATAATAAATGCAGTAATTTTGCGACGTTTTGAAAGACGATGTAGAGCATCTCAGTTGATTTGACTATTTCATTTACTTAGCTATTTCAAAGAGATGACACCCAAAAATTACTTATTCAATAATAAAAATCCGGTTCACATTATTTTACACTACGAAAATATGACGAAAATATTGGGGTGACACGGTTCGGGCCTTTTCGCATTTATATGCTGTCAGATTTTATGTTTCTGGGGGCCATTTTTTCGCAAAACCGGATGTGTTCTTTCGTAACTTCATAACAATGATTAAATAAATTACACAGAACACACATGCCTATCATTCTAGCTTTAAATCACGGTCACCTACTTTCGTAATAGCCTATTCGGGGCTTGGTGTTCGTTTTTCAAAAAAAAAAATGTTTTTTTTAATAGGTTTTGTGGAGTGGAGCTACAGACAAAAAATTATAGACACACAACTTTCGAGAATTAGCGTGCCCCAAAACAAGAAGTGACAAAAAGGCCTATATATGTATAATTGAAATCCACGTATATACCTATAGACTTGAAATTTGGCATGGACCTTCCTTTTTTTTATGGCGGGGGAAATGCTATTTACGCACAATACTGGGTCCTTTGCAAGGGATTAGACCATAGTTGATCATGGAGGATTTACCCTTTAATTAGGGGCAATCCAAACAGTAATCAACCAGCTTGTGTGGAGACTCCGAGAAGTTGCACGGGCAACAACCACTACCCACTAAAACCACCCTTCTCCCATGTGCCCCGCGCTTTTTATGTAGGAAAGGCTGAGACTTAGAACGTAGTTACGCCCAGTCCGATCCAGCGCAAAAAGTGCCTGAATGTGCCCCGGGAATCAGAACACATCCACTTCGTCAGCGGAGGTGATGAATCCTTTGCTTCCTTGATAGCTAAAGGCCCCCCGAAGCATGGACCTTTCCTACGACAAGTAGAGGTCAGCTAAGAACGGATTTTAGGCATGCAATGCGGGCGGATATCAGCTAGTATTTTATATATGATTGTTCACCGTATATAGCAAGTATTGACAACTCACGAATAAGTCGAATGAAAGTTAACTAATGATTTTTAGTAGTAATAACTACGATAGGTCTTCTACTGACGGTTTTCAAGACGTCGCGAGTATAAATTATATTCCTTGCTTGAACAGAATTATTATAATATGTCAGTATTATAATAGTCACGGGTTGTCTAGAAACAATTGCGTTCGAGGCCAGGGTCCTATACCTTACCAACCGTTTATCTGCCTTCAATTGGTAAAAAATTGTCATAAATCCATACATCTAATATCAAAATTCAACCGATGGTAGGCAAGTGAATGAATAGTAAGATATAGGAACCGGCCATTAGTAATGAGACGTTTCTGTCTGTTAGTTTCTGTAGTGGCACAATAAAGAGTCGTCTAGCTATTTTTTTCAGTCTAGGTGTAATATTTCTTCGTGTTCGATCTGTATGTGTGTGTCTATATGTAATGCATGTATCTCATTTCACATTTGCAAAGAAAACCATTAAGCAAACTGTATATATATGTATATATATATTATTAACACTAGTTTTGTCCGCATGGATTTTTTTTATGCGTAACCCTAAAAAAGAGTAGCCTAAGTTACTTCTTATAAAATCAGCTATCTACCAGTGAAAAGTCCCGTCAAAATCATCCAGCCATTTCAGAAATTAGGTGGAACATCCAGACAGGCAGACAGACAAAAATTCTAAAAATTGCATTTTTGGAATCTGCCGGTCCGAATTATCCTCCCTGATTTGGTTCACATTTTCATTTTTAAATTACAAACAGACACTTCAATTTTATTTATCTGTATAGAATATTAACATAATTTAAAAGGATAAAAGGGTACTGTATCGGTATATTCTATCGTATTGTTTAGTAGAAAGCGGATGACATTTCCAATACTATTACAGATCCTGATACCGAAAAATAAATTGCCAGTATTTGAAAGCTTAGTAAAAATAGGACGGGTTGAGAAAAAGGCAATACAGAAACTTTCGATGCAAAGTGACAATATACCTAACAAGGTTAAACGAAAACCTTGAACGAATTCTTTAGAGTCATTGTATGAAGTGGTTCCTCTGTTTGTTATTTAGTCACATAACCCTAGAGCGGGATAACATGGGAAGTGTGGAAGAAGTTAAATCGCGATCATAGGTGATCCATATATCACTGATGCGGCGGTGTCAAGGAGGATAAGATGGCGACGGCCCAGTAAATTCAAAATAATTGGATGCCACTGCGATTTATCTACGACACATATCGCATTTTGGATTATTTATTATCAATTCTTTAGGAAAGGATATGATTTGAAGACGTCGTGTAGAATGTTATAGTAATGCTTAGACATGTATTGTTACATATTGTTACGAGTTGCAGGACTCGAATTAAAATGCAGTTGGAATTATTATAGAGTGTATTAGAACTATACAAACACGTATAACACGTACAAATATAACCGAACGCAACAAGTTCAAATGTAATACAGAAGATCGTAATTCAATAACACGCGCAAAGTCCGTCACTAAATAGATTACCGAATGTTCACAAGTCTCGTTTCCCTCGTGGTTATCGCTCGACTACCTCGTCCCTCAATCGAGGCATTACTTTATACTGCACAGATGCAATATGTCTGCCCGACCGCGTGGACCGAATTTCCTAGAATCAGTTTGTACTTTAAATCCGGCACACTTGACTAATGACTGCCTTAAAAGATTACAATACACAATGGGCTGTTTTCTCATCACAAATTTTAAACACAAAGTAAACAAAAGAAGTCTAAATGCCTAAAGGTATTAAAATGTGTTTCTACAAGTATGCAGGTGTGAATTTGTCTTTGTCGGCGTCTAGGTTGTAACAATATTAACGTTTTAATTCATATTGAGTTAGAGTAAGTTTGAAGGCTTATTTATGGTACTCTAACTCAATATGAATAAGATAGATAGCAAAAACACTTTAATGTACACCATTACAAAAAACTTACGAACTAGTACTATTCTCATTGTGTACATTGTGTACAAGGGGCGGTCGTAACGCTAAAAGAAACAAATCCAAAGAGTATAAAATAACTTAATAAAGATTTTTGACTAAGAATTTATTTAGTTTATTAAGAGACAAAATAATATAAAATTTTCTACGCCATGAAGTCGGTGCCGAGCAAACCATAAAAATTACCATATACACTGTTATAACAACCAAATATTTCAAAATATTGTAATTTTTATGGTTTACTTGGCACCGACTTCAAGATGTAAAATGTTTTATATATTTTTGCCTCTTAATAAACTAAATAAACTCTTAGTCAAAAATCTTTATTAAGTTATTTTATACTTTTTAGTTTTTGAAGTTGGTTTTTTAAACGAAGATTTTTTCATTTGTTACTTTTTAGTGTCTTGCTATGGGTAGGCCTACGAAAGGTGCCGCGCGCCTTAAAAAATATGGGTCCCATGAAACGGGAACGGATAATTTTCGTAAAAAAATTTTAGGGGACCAAATGGCAACTATTGCGGAACAGTCAAATTAAAAAAGAATCACATAAATCGCATTGAAGCTTTTAAAGGAACAACTGGAATAGACTATATAAACGACGGAGAACACGATGCATTTTTTTGGATTTCTTGTCTGTTTATTCGGAATTCACGTAATTACTACAGGGCCCATTTCGATACTGTTTTCGCTGATCGACAGCTAATTCTTAAAGTTTGCGCTACTTTTTATCCTGTGAATGCCGCGGGAATTTTTCTGGAAATGATTTAAAATAGCCCGATTAAAAAAAATTAAAATACCTACCAATGTGATTTTTTTACTGATCGATATCAAATTTAATGTAATAAATCGGATGTTAAAAAATTAGCAAATTCCGACACAGTTTCCACTAAAACGACAGCATACATTATTTTTTTAAATGCTACGATTTTTTGTGTCCCGGGAATCTCGCGGTAATTGAATTCAAGTGTGAACGAAGTCGCGGGCATATCCTAGTTACATATAAAATTCTATGTTTTCAGTCCCAGATGGGTACAACTGCCTCAAAAGCTGCGAGTGTCAACATTCAATCTGAAAGCCATTTCTTCAACTAAAGTTAACAAAAAAATTTGTAATAACTTTTTTTATTATTCATGACGCATCTTAATAAATCTAGATTTTCGGCTCAGCGCATCTGGATTTTAATCTAGAACACTGGTTCCCAACATTGAACATAGCCCACTTAGGAAATAGAACCAACCAACCACGACAAAGAGTGTATTTTAGATAGATAGATAAGACTTTATTGTAACCAATACAAAAAAAGTTTCTTTTTTAAACCGACTTCAAAAATAAAAAAATTGACTTAGAATTTATTTAGTTTATTAAGAGACATAATAATATAAAATTTTCTTCATCTTGAAGTCGGTGGCAAGTAAACCATAAAAATTACAATATTTTGCAACATTTTGTTGTTATAACAGTATATATGGTAATTTTTATGGTTTGCTCGGCACCGACTTCATGGTGTAGAAAATTTTATATTATTTTGTCTCTTAATAAACTAAATAAATTCTTAGTAAAAAAAAAATCCTTATTATGTTATTTTATACTTTTTAGTTTTTGAAGGCGATTTTTTTAAACGAATTTTTTTTTATATGTTACTTTTTATGGCTAGCTATGGGTAGGCCTACAAAAGGTACCACGCGCCTTAACAAATATAGGTCCCAAGAGGCGGGAACGTAAAATTTTCATAAAATGAAAACTAATGAGCCAAACTATGTTAAATTTTTAGGGGACCAAATGGCAACTATTCCGCATCAAAATTACCTGAATCAGATCATAAATCTCAGCGTAATTGGTGTATATAGGTACGTAAAAAAAAGTTAAAAAGAAATACCAATCAAGTTGAGAACCTCCTCCTTTTGAAGTCGGTTAAAAAATGAACTTACAGACTAAAACTATACCTAAATACACACAAAGAGCGGTCTTATGGCTAAAAAGCGATCTCTTCCAGACAACCTCGGGAATGAACTGAGATGACAATGGTATACGCAAACTATAGTACGGCTACTATATAAGTAGCCGTAGTTTATATATATTTAAGGTCTATATATATAGACCTTAAATATATATATATATACTTAATATACATATTTTCTGTATCAATAAAAACTTACCAACTCGGTTTGTATTTCGTAGTGTATAAAACCATCTAGGTTCGTTCTATACTGCCAGTTTTTGCATCTAAAGACGTTTAAAAATATCTTTGTGCTTACATAATTTATAATTTAACCAATTCTATATTTCGGCTTTTATCTGAATTATGTAGAACCAAATAAATTAATTTGCTTCTTGCTTAGCATCCTCCTCCTTTAAATATAGGGGGGTTATAATACCCTGTTGAAAACCTTTGTAAAAATATCTTATAAAAATAAAATTCTTGAAGTTTATTACAGTTCCCTGCTCTGTTTAAATAAGTTGATAAATTTAATAAGTACGGTAAGGAATATTCATGAAGACGTCTAAAATATCCACTTTTCATTTCATAATATCACAGGCTTTGTGTTTCAACAATTTGAATCAACTAAATGTTATATTTTTTGTATTATTACTTTCTTACCAAAGTTTATTTTGATTAGATTAGTTTTCACGTAGTTATATCTGGAAAAAATATTAAATTTTTGAAATTAAATAAATTGTATTTTATATTCATCTACGGTCGTCATAGAAAATGTGTAACAAATACGGTATTACACCATTTTTTGGAATGTAGCTTAAATCGATCCTTTGGTAATAATAAGCTACTGGAATTTTTATTTTTATTTTATGAAATGTTTAAGTGCTTTAAAATGGCATTTAACTTTTAAATCTGAAAGCCCGCGTAAAAACACTGTCCACGGTCCACCATTTTGATGATGTCACTGTCCTATAAACAAAAACAAACATTTTACTGTCAACTGTATGTAACCAACAACGCAGAAGTCCGCAATACTATAAGTTTTATTTATGCAGAGCTGCGATACAGACTATTTTTAGTCTTCTAGTATTTTATACGGTTACTGGAATAATAAATAACAAGAAACAACATGAGAACGTCGAGGGTCTCGTAAGAGAGTAATGTGTTCCTTAGTCGAGGGATTTACATACAGAAGAGACTATTTCGCCCATAAAAATAAGGTTAATAAAACTATTCAAGTTTTCCAAGCCAAGATTATTACGCAATTCATTTGAAAGCAAAATTTAGAAGTACACATAATCAGACATCTACAAAAGACACCTTTCAAATGAACTGTTTGTACTGCCACTTCACCTTAAAAATATCTGAAGCAAGTACATGCAAGCGTGTGCACTTGATGGTTTGTGTTTGCTGAATATGCAGGCAGGATAAGCGATGTGAACTCGTGGGAATATAGCAATTTTTATAAAATGTTTGGAGGCAAACATTATATCTATACATGTATTTTAGCTGATAGGAAGTTTAAGCACTTTGGATTGTTTATATCTCAAAGAGGGTTCATTTTCTTGAAATCTCATGAGTGTTTCTCCTGGATTCAAGCGTACAATTGAAGAAGAGAAAGTGACAAAGCAGATAGCCAGTCTAAGAATACATGTTAAAGGAGTGATATATAGACTTAGAAAATTTAGCATGCTAAAATTACATTGTTATAAATTTACATTTGATAGGCATGTTAGGTTTACTTATGTATAAAGACAGCCTGCTCATTGATACACTTGCAAGATTGCAAGACACTCATTAAATAAAACTACTTTAAATTATGATGTGTATTATTTATTTTGAATATTTTCACTTAAACTACATATTTTCAAATTTTGTACTGAGATGATTATCATTACATAGCTTTAAAATAGTTTAATCGATAGACAATTGTTTAGAAACTTGTAAAACGATAAAAATACTACACACTGTAATAAAAAAATATTAAATAGTCATTTTGTTTTACTTAGCATTAAATTCAAGATGTAGGAACTATTTATGGCCGGTTCCTATAGCTTACTGACCGCTAATTACCTTATTTTAGTTAAAATATAAAACATACATAGATATAGTAAAATACCGTATTGTTGCCTCCATAGTCTTATTGTCCAAAGAAAGACACTTTCAGCCCATTAGGACAAACTAACAGACACCAGGTTTAATATTCTTTGGGGCAAATCTCATATAAATTTACAATATGAGAATTCGTCGGTTTTTTATTTTTAAATTTCTTTCACAATTAGGTATATTTCCGAAATAAAGGCGTCATTTTATTATAAAATATTTTTTTATGAAATTCACTTCATATCCAAAGCCGAGCAAAAATTTTCTTTCACATGCTTATTGATTAGTACGCATATCACAAATAATTATATTTAATAAATTTCCTTGTTTTTGAATGCCGTTCATCGTATACACAAAGCTAAAGTATGAACCCACCTTATGCAACTGCATTACCTTGAAAGTGTATGCAATGCACTTCTATGATCCAGAAAAATAATTGTATGTGTAGAATGTGTATCTTTACATTGGTTTCCTCATATCTCCAACAAAATGAATTATATAAAAGTTCATTTATTACGAAATGTTGAAAAGATCTCGTTCATCGTCTGTACGAATTTTATTTTTGAAATTGAGTAACAACAAAGTCAAGACTTAGAATTAAATCAGTAATGTTTTATACATTGAGCAGAGTGCTAAGAAAGACGCATTCTTATTGTGATTTTCTCTACAACCACTCTGTTCACTGTAAGTTGTTATTTCTTCTCACGCAATGTTAGGCTTAATGTTTATTCATGTTGTGGTTCTAATATTTTATTGAAGAGTGATCTTTTGTGCGTTAGCAACACCTATATACAGTCAATTGCCCTTTTCATAAAAAAAATCTATCATATTCATATTGGCGTATAATAAATAGTGTTAATTAACTTGTTAAACGTGTCTTATGGAGCAATTTCTACTTTTTCTAAGCCGATACTGGACAACACAATTTTGTATCATTCAATATTATTGAATACTGTCGTGTCTCTTCATTTGTGTCTTTCGACCAAATTTGGTGGACCTATTTAAAATCAGCATAGCACACGATTTATGGGCTTATGACCCGATCACTGTGACTTTTTACATTTTTTTTTTTTTTTTATTGCAGGAGCTCAGCAGACAGGCAGACGGCCCACTCGATGGAAAGCGGTTACCATCGCCTATGGACATTTGCAACACCAAAGGTGCTACAAATGCGCTGCTGCTCTCTTAAAGGAGACTGGAACCTGGTCACTAATGCCGGAACACAACACAAGGTTGTTATGGCGGCATACTCTAGACCAGGGGTGGTCGCCATCCAGTCGAGCAAAAATACCCTACCACCTGGCTGTGGGTTGTTTAGTCGCCTCTTACGACAGGCCGCCAGGCCGCAGGAAATTGTATTCTTTCTCCGTTCCTGCACGGATTAAATTAATAATTACATTTACTACATTTATAATAACAGTATGATTGACTTTCAATGCATGTTGCGGTGGATATATGGAGTCACGTGGAACTCCCGTATCCTAGGCAGTCTTCGTGCTAGAGATATACCTAGTAGTAGGCAGTCTTCATGCAAGTAATACTAATACAGGTTAAAATTTTACGGAAACCGGCAAATTATTTAGGGAATAAATATCTAGCCAATCGCCTGTACCATTGTCGGTACAAGTAGCAGGCATATAAAAAATTGGCTTCAGGTCATTTTTCTTTCAACTTCAGCACATAGTAATTATAACAATAGATCAGAATTATTGCCTATACAGTGCATGTTATCGTGCAGTAACGTGGGGTGGAAATTCAGCTAGGGTAAGCTGGTTGAAAAAAAAAGGATGACGCAAGCGCCGACTACACCGCTGTTGTAGAAATCTTACCGCATATTTTGAAAAAAAAAAAACAGGTGCCTGGTCGGGTTATGAGTAGCTATTTCATTCAATAGATGTGGAAAGCCGCCGAGCGTAAGAGATAGCAATATAGTAGTAATATGTACGCGAATAAATTCATGGTGCTTTCGGCCTTTTGGTCGCTAGTTAATTTATAGAGAAACGAGTAATAATATGTTTGAACAGAACGCGTAAACGCCAATGGATGCACGGCGCTTTCGACTTGTCACTGATTTCTTAAAGGTAGGCTGTGGGGCATCGAGTTGTATGTAGTCCACGTCCTTGCATTTATCTGGCCAGTATTTAAACTCATGTTGCAGGAATGTAACGCGAGCGCTTTAACCACTAGCTATCAAAAATTACCATTTTTATAAGAATCCTATATCAAAATACCTACTCTTCATTGTTACTATCCGCGGTGAAAGAATCTTATGACAACTCTTTAGTTGTCATAACATTCTTTCGACGGCAACTACTTTCCATCAAAATATATGGATCGTTAGTCAGCTAAACTACAGTAATATAAAAATTTTAATTAATTCATAATCTTCTTGCTCCACCTGGGATAATATTAGTGTCAGTAACTGAAGCCAAATGCGTTTTGTTTATAGCGTTAACAATAACGCCGTTAATAATTAGCATTTAATAACAACGTCGCATCTCAAATAACGCTTTAACCCCATCGCTATATTTTTTTTATTGCAGGAGTTCAGGAGACAGGCAGCCAGCCCACTTGATGGAAAGCGGTTACCATCACCTATAGACATTTGCAACACCAAAGGTGCTATAAATGCGCTGCTGCTCTCTTAAGGGAGACTGGAACCTGGTGACTAATGCCGGAACACAACTCAAGGTTGTTATGGCGACATACTCTAGACCAGGGGTGGCAGCCATCCAGTAGGCAAATGCCTTGCCATCTGGCAGACATCATATCTATATGAAACAGCCACTAACACCAACAATATCCCTGATGTAGCAATAACATAACGTAGGAATATTTATAATCACTATAATCCGGCGGAAAATATTTTCGCTATGGAAAATATAGCGGGTAGACCCGACAAATAGGGGCTTACGGTTGATTCGGCAAAACCGTTCAATTTCCTTCGACGCGCGTTTCGAAACCGGATACCGACTCCCGTGTGGCCACTCAACCTGCTCTCACCGGTTTATTTATTAGCGTTGTTAATCAAACCTAGTGTTTTTTTTTTCCAATATTATATCGATACGTCTACACTCGAGTTTCAGTAGCAGAATTATGTTTCAACAAAATTCGTTTGAATAAGATGATATGTTAATTTTTGAGATATGGGGTTATATTTCATTAAATATTTTTTTAAGGTTATGTAGTCGAGTGACAAAAATAATAAACATTCATAACCTCCACGAAATCGTTCAATGTGCGAGGTCCGACATGACCTCGGGTGATTTTTTTAAAATGATTGTGACCGAGCACGTAGCGAAGCAAAACAAAAAAGGCAATGGTAATAATCTATTACTTTGTTGTTTTCTTAGGTTCGTCAGTACCATATTCTGAATCATGATGGGTTTTGTAATGTCCTCTGGATAACGTCGACCACTATATAATATTGAAAGAAATAAAACAGGTTTATTTTAGGACGAATATACACAAGTGAGACAAACACATTTAAAGTAATAAAGTAACAATACAATAAAATAGAACAATGACGGTCATACTCTGCTGCGTACCTCTTGTTTAAAGAGCAGGCGTTAATACCTACAGGTTAAATAGTGTTAATTTTTTTGCCAGTACTATTTGCCCCCTGAAGAATCACTTCATTTTATATCGCAAACTATCCATCTCTCGGCATGAAAAGTATCTACGTCCATTTTCGGTATTAAAATTACATATGTACAAAATTACATCAAAACCAATTCAGTACTCCAATAGTTTTGCCGTGAAAGCTTAACAGACAGATAGATGGAGTTACTATGGCATTTTTTTATAGACGACGAATGTTTATATCTTCTAAACTTGAGAAATGATTGGTCTCCCATACAAAGTTCCATCCCTTATTTCAACCAGTTCTAGTTTCATTTATCTATCCCCCGTATATCTATCAGCAGACTACATAAATGATAAAAAAGCCAAAAAAAATTTTTTAAAGTATTCAAATATTAAAAAAAAAAATATAAAGTCTTCTTGCCTAAAAAGCCGTGAAATACAACCAACCACATTTTAAGAGGGAGCATTGCTTTACCAGTGTTACAGTTCGTGTCCACTTGTCGGGGTCGGGCGCCTTATTTTAATCGGCTCGAGGCGCGGACCTGATCGAAGCTGAAGTCGCGATATATGTGATCTGCGGCGGAGATCAGCTAATGAAGCGGAAGAAGCGGGAGCGGGCAGAGTTTCGCCTTCACAAGTGTGAATAGCGTCATCCTTACTCATAGTCGAGTGTCATCCGACACGATTTTCTTACAGACGTAGAGGGCTGGCAAAACACCCAACATTTCTTGTCGGCGCCGACAAAATAACAGTGCCGGGGAATTGTGAACAGCTTCATATAAAATGTTCTGCCACTAGGGCAACCGAGTTTATGTCGGGCCCGACACCCTCAAGTGTGAACGGGCGGTTATGTACACTTTGATATAATATTTTACTTTCTTTTTTTATCTCCACTCCGCATTGTGTAGGCTAAAATTTTGATGTGGGTAAGAAACACACACTTTTTACGCAAACACATTTAATGTAGGTGTATAACCTACATTAAATATGTTTAGTACATGTTGGTATAATATTACATATTTTCACGCCTATTTTCTATGGGTGTAAATAGCGATAATAGCAATCTCCATTTGTTACGACCTTGGTTCATTAATTTATTCTCTTCATATGGGTGGTATACTAGCTTGTGCCCGTGGCTATGCTCACGTATGTCCCACGGGAACCGTATATTTTCCGGGATACAAAGTAGCCTTTGTGCTATTCCAAACTATGATCTACCTCTGTACCAAATTGCATCCAGATGATTTTAACCATTCTGACTTGAATGAGTAACAGCATCTATCCAAACTTTCGCATTTATAATATTACAAATAAGTATTATGTGGATTAGTAAAGGTATATGTTTATTTTTGGTGTTTTTGTTCTGATTTTTTTTAGATTGTCTACGCATTCAAACTGCTTAAAACTAATATCAAAAATATAAGTTCTGTATTCTACGTAAAACCGGTTCCTTATCTATATTTAACGTTCATTTGCCTCACTACCGGTTTTTTGACATAAGCTCCATAAATATAATGTCAAAATTCAAGAGATGGTAAGAAAAGTGAATGACTAGCAAAATATACAAAGCAGCCATAAGACAATAAGTTGATGTATGATTACTATAGCTTATTGACTAGCCCAATTACTTCTCATTCAAATTACTGGGCTTCGTATTTTAGCCCGGTAGCATATACTGCTTAGGCTGTTATTCTGAATTAATGTGTCTGTTTTTATGATTATCAAGTACCTACTGACAGTAAAGTAATAGTATGCGGAAAGCAGCAGATATATAAAGTGGAAACTTTCAGCGGGGCAGTAAGAACAAGTACCTTAACGGTTGCAGCTACACGAAAATAGTCTTAGGAAATAGTTTTTTTCAATTTTACGTTTTTATTTAATCAACAAAAAGTTTCGATAATTAAAAAGGTAACTTGGACCTCTTAAAAGATGTAGGTACAGGAAAAGATTTTATGCGATTTCTGACTCTTTCTAATACTCCAACGACGGTTGGTCTTATAGCAGTTTTTAATCAGTATTAAAAAAAGCATCGACTGACACCAAATTTTTTTTGTGTAATATATTCATACAAAATGTATGCCTGAATGGCGCTCTGTCGTTCGTGCCTACCCCGCAAGGGAACTGGCATGAAGTTATGTATGTATGTATGTAAAATGTATGCCAAAATGTTTTTTGCAATTTCAGACTTTTTAGTGCTCCAACCTGGGTTACTTCCTTAGATGTATTTGTTCAGTATCAGGAACAGAATCGATTGGCATCAAAAATGTTTTGTGTAGATTGGCCGTTTTCTTCATAATTGTACATCTTTTTGAAAATCTTTCAATGGTTAGGCTCCTAAGACCATTTTCATGTAGCTGCAATGGTTAAGATACTTCCCATTGCTACCCCGCTGAAAGTTTCCACCTGTATATCGAGCGTTACGGCCGCATGCCGCTGGGGCATAAATTTAGGGTAGACATGGTGAGAGGCGGCATAATTTTAGAGTATACTATGGATGCGTTTTTTGGTTCCGGATCGAATTCAGGTTTCTTGTTTGTTAAAATAAAAATGTATCATTAAAATGTACCTAACTTAACCAAATCATAATTTGCAGATAGTAGAAGTGAACACATAGTTACACATAGTAGAAGTGAAACTTCAACGGACAAGTGGAAAAAGGAATGGCAACGGATAAGTGGCAAAACGAATCGCAACCAAATTTAAACTTGAAGTTTTACGGGCAGGTTTTCAAATTGGACAAGTACATTAACTTTATACACTTATTCGTATACACACATATAACACTTATTCGTTGCCATTCGTTTTTCCACTTGTCCGTTGAAGTTTTTCTCTGTTCCTTCATCTACGGTCATTTGGCTCGTTTCAGCCATCGTATCGCGCTCACAGCATCAAATGGAATACATACAGTTCTAAGATGAAATACGCTAACCTAGAATATACCTGTTCACGCGTAACTGGAAAAACACCCAAATAGGATCTATGTTAACAAAAGTTATTTAATATTGCTATTTTTTAGAATACAACTGACATTGTAAACTTTTTCTTTACAAGAAAAAATGCTTAAAGAGAAATAGTCTAAAAACTTAACACATAAAATCTAAAAGTTCAATAAGTAACATCACTTGTAAGTGCCAGAGGCGGCCATAAAAGTTTTACGAGTATTTTGTTCCTGAAATTTAAGTAAAATGTAACAATTTCAGCTTCTATAGTGCGTTCATTGCGTTGTGTTTTAATTATGCCCCAATCACTTTATTCGTGCAGGAACGGAGAAAGAATACAATTTCCTGCGGCCGGGCGGCCTGTCGTAAGAGGCGACTTAACAACCCACAGCCAGGTGGTAGGGCATTTGCCCGACTGGATGGCTGCCACCCCTGGTCTAAAGTATGTCGCCATAACAACCTCGAGTTGTGTTCCGGCATTAGTGACCAGATTCCAGTTCCCTTAAGAGAGCAGCAGCGCATTTGTAGCAACTTTTGCTGTTGCAAATGTCCATAGGCGACGGTAACCGCTTTCCATCAAGTGGGCCGTCTGCCTGTCTCCTGATCTCCTGCAATAAAAAAAAATCATTAAAGTTTTAACGCTATTTTAATCTGCATTCCATATAAAATGAATTAAGAAATGTAAAATGGAACCCCTTTTGTCCTTGACGTAGAACACACAGGAAGTTCATTAAATAGAAAGTAGCGATGCACACAAGTATTGTCGCGTTCGTCAAATCAACTAGCGATCTCGGCAGACGTTGTCCTACCAAGTATTCTGTTTAGATTGATGGGTTACATTATTGAAGTTTTAGTAGGGATCCCTAATTTGTATATAGCTTATATTAATCAGGGATGTAGCATTCGAATGGTGAAAGAATTTTTGAAATCGATCCAGTTGTTTTTGAATATAGCAATCTTTCCTCTTTCTAATATTAGTATACATTTTTTTTTACAATATCATAAATAATCTAATACAATAAAAGAAAACTTAACTTATATATATTGATTGTATTCTACCCATAGTCCCTCAAGACTAAGTATTATTAGTATAGATTGAACTCGAATACAAAATATCACACGGGATGTAGAAATGTATCACAATAGTTCGGGAACTTACCCGTACTACGTGACCCATTTTTTTACAACGTTTACCCCTTACCCCTCTAATATTCATGTAGTAAATGCATAAATATGGTTTTAAATTATTTTTCTGCAAACAGAAAGTTAATAAGTAATAATTTGGCTCATTAGCCGTTACATACATGGAAGGTAGAGGTAAGGAGGATCATCTCATATAGGAAAATAGTTAAAGAAGTGTCCATAAAAGTAAATAACAGTTAAAAAGCCGTCCACAATGACGCTGATGTAGACAAAGGGTATGGTGTGAATGTAGCTGTTGTAGACGAATCGAAGTATGCCGAGTTAAATAAATTAATATCTTTGGCGGCTAGAGTAGTTGGTGACAGTACACTGTTATAAAATGTCAACTATTTACATAGTATAATTTACTACATATAACCTCAAAGAATTGTTATGTGAAAACGTGAGTAGTAATTTCATAATATTTAACTTTATAAAACTCAAACACTGTAATACTACTCTAATAACTTTTGGCGCTTTCTTTAAAATTAACCCTGATGCCAAAGTGGCACTACCATAATTTAATGCATTTCAACGGACACTTTTTCATATACACAGATGATTCTCCTTACCTTTACCCTCCATAGTTACATACATACACAATTGTATAGACACGAAGAAATACACAACACACTTATCTAGTAAGGGCGCGTTCTTTTAATATCTCACAACGCCCAAAATGGCAGACGGGGGTCTGCCCTTCCACATGACGACCACGGCCGTTATGGTCGTGGCGAAAACGTTACTAAGGATGTCATTATTTTCGATCACACAGCGCTCACAACGACCCATGTCAAGAGCTGGGTCGAAGTGAACGTTGACCACAGAGCATTAATTCTCTCTATCGATTGACATTAAAAAGGCCCGATTTTCAAATCAACCAATGACATTTGTGTATTTCGTCGTTAATGACATCAACACTCCATAATCCGTTCCACTAGATTTTATGATTGTAACGCCCACAGGTAAGGCGAACGGGAAAAATCGCGGTCGTGAACGTGGTTGTTGTGAGTCTCTTGTGGAACGGAGCTTAAAACTATATTCAACTATTATAATTAATTGGAATGGCTTATTTATCTAATGTTAGATAGAATTGCGATGAATAATGATTAAAGAACGCATCAAAATGTTCAAATTTTGACATTAAATCCGCTAGGCTTGTAGGTAAATATTTCTTAAATAATTGACTAAATAATGAGTACACCACCATTTTCGAAAATTGCAAAATATTGAATACCAAATTACAAAACAGTTGGAATCAATTAATAAAAGGTTTTACCTTACGGGACTGCCGGCATCAGTTAAATAGGTAGTTGCGGTGTCTAGTTAGGGTTGCAGAAAACTTTTCCGAAGTAGATAGATAACACTTTATTGTACACCATTACAGAAAACACAGAAAAGCATAGCCTAAAAATTTTCCAAATGTGCAAAAAGTATTGTATATTAAGTAGATTATATATATCCTTCAGGCGGCCATACACGTTATGGTCCATTGGAGAGATCTAGGTAGATCTCAGGCACAGGTGTGCAGCTATGCCTATGCAGAATATACCAGATCGGTAGAGTGTGTAGGAGACGGTCCGGAATACCGTACACCATATGGTAAATTAATTTCCAATTTTGCGCTGGTCGCTGTTCAAATAAAAAAATTACAAGGATCTATTATCATACACGTTCGGATATACCTGAGTAGTCACACATGTACAGGTAGTCTTCACCAGTTGACCGTAGCGTGGAAGACAGCCTCTAACAGCCCTTAAGAAAATTGTTTAAATTTATGAAGAACAAACTGAAATTAAACAACTATAGTATTGATGAAAGCTGACCCAGATAGGACACTAATTTAGTTGCATTAATAATCAAATCAGTGACCCAATATGATTGTTCATTGTTCATTTTGTTGTTCATGTTCATACATACTTTGTCTCCACTCATACTATACAAGGTGCAGGTGAAGTCGGCACAGGCACTTGTTGTCTAACTGCCAGGGCGGCAGCAAATCGCGCCGCGGTATACTGTACAGATACCATTCTAAGGATAGTACACTTACTATCCATAATTTTAGCTTAACATTGTTAGAAAAATGATATTACTTAGAGAGTTTATGTCATATTTTTACCAATAATAAGGACAATTAATAAACATATATGATTTTTTTTATGTTTTAAGTTCATTTATATTGTTAAATAAAGTGTTATACAGGAAGTTTTCGATGCTAATAATTTTGCAAGTGGCAGCCCTGGGCGCCAGAGGTTATTAATGAGAGAGCTGCCTTGCGGTTTTGTACGCGTGGCGTCTATCCTTGTGGAATGTCGATATTAGAGACGATAATTTGTCGGGACAAAAGCTGGTTTACACTACCGTCATATCCACTAATAACTGAAGAATACCACATGTATGCGTATAGCAATTACAGGAACAAATTATATTTTTTAAATAGTTTAATGGAAGTGATCAGTTCTTCTTAGTTGTAGCTTAAGCATCTGTGTGTTAGAAGACTAAAAATACCTTCAAATGAAAATTAACGACCTTATTCATATGGAGTTAGAGTCATTTTGTCGGCTTCTTTAAAGTTCTCAATCTAATTCAATACGAACAAGACCGTATTGTTGCAGATATATCACAACTAGATGGCGTTATCTCAAACTACATCGTGCATGTTATGTTTTCAATTTCATATATATACCATAAGTGTAACGTTTAATTCATTTACGTTAAACTCCTTAGGGAGCTCCCTCGAGCAAGTTGCCCTCCCGGGCTCGAGCGCCTTCGCTTCGCGAAGGCACTCGCCCCAAAAGCCCCGGTAAAGTTGTGAGGTCTTCGGACCAACAACATAAAGTCAAGTCCAATAAAAAAAAAAACTCATTTACTAGTTCAAAGTATACCATACCAGTACAAATCATTTGCTGTTTTATTTAATCAGCCTAGGTCATCTAGTACACGAATAAATGTTTAATATTAATACATTTTGTACACATAACTAACACAGTATAATGATATAATTAATAAAATTCCAAATCTATTTAATATTTATTGTTATTTTAGTAAGAAATAAAAATATAACATTTATGATCTTCTTTGGTACATATAAGCTTGTTTACATTTAATGTGTGCACATGTTACAATACATACAAAAGAACAGGCATTACAATTACAATATATATTGGATACTAAGATATGCTCGCGACTTCGTCCCCGCTTGATTTGAAATTCCTGCGGGATTTCTGGGGTTCCAAATTATGCACCATTTAAAAAAGAATGTATGCTATCGTTATAGTGTAAAGCTGTGTCAGTAAAAGCAAAATTTTATGCAGCTGAACAACTTCGTACCGCTCCCGGGAAAATTCCTGCAGAATTCTTGGGATAAAAAGTATCACACATTTTATTATACCTATATATATCTATCGATCAGTGAAAAAATCGCGTTGGCATTCGTTTTTTTTTATTCTGCCATTTTAAATCATTTCCAAAAAATTCCCTTGAGATTCCCGGAGTAAAAAGTAGCTCAGATTCTAATCTAAGAATTTTGCTGTCGACCAGCGAAAACCGTATCCAAATCGGCCTGTATTTTTTACGTGAACTCCGAACAAGCAGACAAACCGAAAAATAGAAAATAAATCATGTTCTCCATCGTTTATAGTCTATTCCAGTTTTTTTTATAGCTTCTATTCTATTCTTGTTGGTATTGGCTCCAACGCCTTTGGCATTGATTTTGCCAAACTTTTATAGCTTCAATGTACAGACACGGTATGTTTAGAATTTTATAATGTTATAGATATCACCTATCAAGTAAGCGGAATGCATTATTTTTCTTTCGGTTTATAATCAACAATTGGGTCCCGCCGGCAACTAAAATTTAATTTAGGCTATCAGCTTACTTTGTTTATAGTTTATTTTAATTTTGTACTCTTAATCTTCTTTCGGTCCTTTTAGTGCATTATTTTTAAATTACCTTTTTTGCAGTCGGGTTTTTCTTTTTTTGACTGACTTTGTGAATGACTCCAATCTGCTATCAGTTGTACCAATTTGCTTATGTTTCTTATACTGTAAAATTGTTGGAGGGAAAGGGTGATAGATTTTAGTGGCGAGGTGTTCTAAAAATGTTTGTGCAGTGTGTTAGTTCAATGTATTTGTTACATTTGAGTTGTAAGGTTCTCTGATTATAAATCCAATAACCAGTTGCTGCTCGTTTATTACCATAAACCCTTCTGAGTTGTTGCCAGTATTACAGATGGCTCTTCCCTATAATCCTGTTGTATGAATCAGAACCATCGCAGACGGTGATTGTCCTAATATAAGTAATTTCACAAAAACGGTATTTATAAACAAAATTAACATTGTTGAGTTGTAGAGGAATATGAAAACCAGAAGTACTAAAAATAAATGAACAGCCAAAAGCTAAAAGTAACAATATTTTTTTTTGTTACAAATATATTTGTTTGATGTTCTATACATCTTTGATGTAATAATTTATAAATATTGGAATAGGCATTAAGGCCACAATTCGTTCGTTTTGCTAAAGGAAGTGCGATTCTATTTCATATTAGATTTTTGATGAAATCCAAATGAGTTTTCGATAACGAAACATCCAATTCGTAGAACAAATTACTAGATATTTTTATTATTTTTGTGTTTCACCTCTACATCAGTAAATAAATGTGAGTGACTTTAGGTATTAGATTTCCATACTTCACAACTCTGGAGATATACAGTCTTATTCATATCGACTTAGAGTAGGTTTGTAGGCTTCTTTAAGGTTCTTAATTTAAATTAAATTTGGAGTAAGGTCTCCTCACTTTCTTGCGCCAAACCATACGGCCTACGTTTATCAGTTCAGGCGATTGGGCTTCCTTAAGGTCTCTCATAAGGTTCGACCACCAGGTCGATGGTGGTTAATTTTTTTGTTGCGAGATAAAAATTCGTTATGCATATCCAACTGCCCGGTAGCAAACAGTGAGTTAGTATGACCATTGTGGTGACTGCTAAAAATACTGATCTATAAATCTATTATACCACCTTTAATTTTGTTATAGCACTCAAAGGTAATTTGTAGTGTGCGACACAAGTAGAAGGGTATCACGGAAATGAAAATATTGAAGGTCACGTGCAGTCCCGCAGAAGACTCAAGATCGCATAAAGAACTCTCGCATCCGCAGTAGCAATCGTATCCATATTAACATATAATAATGTGCTAGAAGGTTGCTTAGTTGATAGGGGCGCCAAGGCCTGATTTTGCAGACACTGCCAAGTTATGAATGAAATAATTGTTTACTTAAACCGCTTTCGCCAGCTCCGATAAAATGGGTAAAGGCTTGACAACACGAGAGTTAACATGCATAGCAATAGACTCAGAATAACTAATAGATACTAAAGAAAGTGCAAAGAGGAGAATAAAAAGTAGGATTAAGGACCTTGGGTTCGGAATTCTAGTCTCCTTTTTTTAAAAGGGGAAATCCGTTTGAGGCCTATTCACGGTGGGGAAAACGCAATGAGGAATGTGGGATTCACCACGTCGCGATGGCACTAGCACCGCAAGCAGAAAGTGCTATTGCTACACCACGGTCGGAGATACCTACTAAACCTATCTCGGTGTTCCTTTCCTGCATTCCCTCACCTCATGCCAGGGCTACAGGAAAAACGGGGTTCTACCAACTTTGTGGGCTCTAGCAGGCGGAGGCCCCATGAACAATATCCATCACCGGAAGCATAGCCCCCGGCGACATTGATGTTAAATCGGGCGTGGAGTGGTTTAGAATTCGCCCCACTCTGGTGCCAATGCGTCTTTCTTAAACGGGAGTGACGCAAGGGCGTATATTCACCCTCCCGTTTCGCCTCCTCCTTGCTGAGCATTATGCGCTCGCAAAAGGAAGAGATAGCATCCCATCAGAGTTTGCTCCAGACTATGGCCCCAACCACGACTGAGAGAAGCGTACTCTCCTAACGTAACTAAGCTATAGGTTAGCTGTAGGTTATGATGATCATAATGAACTTAATAGGGGTATTTTTACCGCAGGAGTCATACCACATACACTTAACAGAGAATAGGTATGTCCCGACGGTAGTTGGAGAGTTAATTTATTGAATCTAGCCGACGTTAAACGCAACCCGTTCGAAAACATTCTCCCAAGAGTAGGGAATATATTCTCTAAAACAAGTATTATTTTCGTAGCTGCATTTTGCGATGTCGGTGCGGTAGTATCGCTGATATTTCATATTATAAAGTGGCGGTGTTTAACTTCATCGTGTTTTAACTTTTAGCGTAATACCTAGGGACTTTTCAAAGTTTTTAAGCTTTATTAGTCTTTATTACTTTAATTTAATTTAGCTTGACATTAAAGTTTATTTCTGTTATTATTGTTACGTGCGAGCGGGGGTACACACTTGGGATTGGAAGGAAACACCAGTCTTTTAAATAAACGCTTTTATTAACTTACACGGCCGTACAAGATTCTTCTCCGCAAGGTTGCCCATACAGGCCCAACTAACGACGCACTGTCTCGACGATAAGTTGTCTCACTCAAAATACCGTCGCCGATATTGCGTAGACCACCTCCTGTTCCACCTCCTGCACCTCCTGCACCTGCTGCTTTTACAATTTTTTTTTCAATATATGTGTTTTTGGATATAGTATGTATTTAAAGAAAAATGTAAATAATTTGATGCCAAATTAATATGTGAAATAATAATAATAATTCGGCAGACAAATGGAAGAAAGAAAGAAAGAAACGAAGAGGAAGGTTAAGCATTTCACGCCGATGTAGTATTTTAAGTTGCCTCAAAAATTTTATTGGCGTCAGACAAAGGTTTAAAAATTGACTTAACTGATACAAATTTATTAATGTATGAGGATGTGTGGTCTACGAATGAGCTTTGACTGTTCTACAAGTGTGAAAAAGAAAACCACCTATTTAACCATAAAAGCTACTCAAGGATCTTATAAGAAATGTCTTTTCAACCACTTTTTAATGGAATAAATACTATATAATGTGTAATTTTTTTTCATTTCTCATAATCTGAAACTACGTTTGTAGTTACCTGATGACAGGAATGAAAAAATACTTTTCGTCACAAGGAAACCATTTTCCCTGCTGTCAAAAAATTTAAAAAAACTGTAAGAACCATAGATAACACATACGAAGCATATCCCAAGTTTTTTTTACAGCCACTGTTAAATCGCGTCGTTAATTGTAATAAAAAAAATATTAACAATCTTGTAACATCATTTTATACTTATAAATTACTTTTCACTAAATTATTACTTAATTTACATAAATTTGATCTAAATATTTTCTATAATCTGTGACAAAAAAAATAGTGGCTGGTAGGAATGCCACAGAAAAATAAATTTACTTGACGTTTCATATGTACGTCACATATGAAACATCAAGTAAATTTATTTAATAAAGTTATTTCATCAGATTTAGATATGGATTTAACGCCTGATTTCATTAGAGAAGTAGTTGTATCACTAATTAGTTTTTATTTACTTTTCTCATATTTGAAATGAAAAACAGAGTGTTAAGCTCGGGTGAAAGGCCTATTTAGGCACTCTAGCTATTATCGCCCTTACTACGCTCGTACGCCAAACCATCTAGTACCTAAATAGGTCACATTTACCTGTCGTATAACAATCCGTATAATAAACCGACTACAACTACTTGACAATTATGTACGGAATACGTTTGATATTAAACAATTATGGGTTCTATTATATTTATCTTGACATCCAATACACAACAGAACTAATGACACCACAGTGCGGTATTACAAGGGTCCGTAATCCCTCATTGAAGAAATCTTATTACTAACTACATATATATTAAAATATAGGTACAATAGGTAATTTGCGTCAATAATCAAATAATACTGTTTGTAATTACACTGAAACATTTAGCGTACCTATACATTAACATTTACAAGGTTTGGTAACCTTGTAAATGTATACATTATGTGATTATTCCCCCTCACAATTACTCCTAGATAATTTAACCACTGAGAATTTAATCAAATTACTTATAGTCTTGTGATCAGCAACCATAATGTTGATGTATACACTGAGGGTAGAACTAAGTTGTTTGGTGCGTCAGTGGTTGGACGGGATAACGCACCACTTTGGCGAGAGCTTATAGCTCAATCGTCACAGGAGCTGTGTCTACCACTGGAGAGGGGAGTACAATAAAACATTTTAGATTTACAAATACAGAATAAATTATTTTCCTTAAGTTTATAAAGATTGCAGTAACGTTAGTTTCCGCACTAGGAAAAACATGGTTCGCGGGGGAACCGGAATCAAAATTTAACATTACAGATTCAAAAATATTTTTCCAATTTTTTTATAGATTAAATATTAGGTTCATATATTGTATTAATTAGGTTGAATTTGAATTACTCACATATTTAATCATTATAGAGTAAAGTAAAATCAATGATAAATCAATTAATCACTTTCTTTCTTTCGTTAAACAAAACATATTAGAAACTACGTTTAATGCTTCAATTATTAAAGAATGAAATATAAGTATTATTATGTTGAAAAATTGACGGTAGCGCCAAGTTGATCAGCTCTTAGAACAAAAAATAACAATGTCTGTCTTGACACTTAGAGTTGTCACGTTGTCATTTAAAATGAGACTCTTGACGATTCGAATTTAAATATAAGGGCGACAATATTAACCTACACATAATTACAACGCCTATATAAATGCACATAATCAACTCCTATTGATAGTACTGTAACGGCTAGCTCTTTCAGTGCTGACTGGGATTTTCAATAAGAGACTCGTTCAGAATATAAGTTTGTATTAGCAATCAAGAGACAGTTTTACAAAGATGTGTTCTGCTCGCGGCCCAATACAAGTATGTCTTCTCTTGTTTTGGAAGTCGTTCTACGATTTTATTTAAATCAATTATGGTTCTTAATATATCATAACGACTAAGGAAATTAGTCGTTACAGTACCTAACCTTTTTATTCATAACTATGATATGCCCGCGACTTCGTCTACGCTTGACTTGAAATTACCGCGGGCTTCCCGGACACAAAATACCGTAGCATTAAAAAAGAGAAAGTAAGTTATCGTTTTACAGAACACTGTGTCGGAACAAGTTAATTTTTATGCACCCGAACAACTATAAACATCTCCCGGAAAAATTCCGAGATTCCCAGGTTAAAAAATATCACACATCTTTTTACATAAAATTTGTTATCGATCAGTAAAAAATCACATTTCCAGAAAAATTCCCGCGGGAGTCCCAGGTTAAAAAGAAGCGCAGAGTGTAAGTCTAAGAATTAGCTGTCGATCAGCGAAAACCGCTTCGAAATCGGCCTAATAGTTTTTACGTGAATCCCGGACAGACATACAAAGAAATCTAAAAAAAAAAAAATTGCATCGTGTTCTCCATCGTTTATAATATAGTCAATTCTAGTTGTTTATTTTTAAATGGCTGTAATGTACAGACAAGGCAGGTTTAGAATTTTATAATATTAAAGATAGTTAAACGAAGTTTAGAGGCTAGTTATAAAATAGTGTTTTTCATTCCCGCATTCTGACTGCGATTATGAATAACACTTATTTTTTACTCTTTTTATGAACTCATAGCATGTCGTATAAGCATGTCAAGTTAAGGAATGTTTGAAACTCACCAATCGCGTATACTGCTCCCCTGACATGTGGAAGACCACGACCAGCAGTAGACCATATATGTGCTGATATTGTATAAAGTATATTATTGGCGTGGAATGCGACCGTAGACACATTGGCCGCATCCCATTTACTGCTTGCTGTTGAAACGCTTGGACCGTGGGATCCTGAGGCCACGAGCCTCTACAAAGATATTTCAAAACGACTTATTGGCTCTTCGAAAGATCATAGGACTGGTTCCTACCTCGGACAACGGATCAGTATGGCAATTCAGCGAGGTAACGTAGTCAGCCTTCTAGGAACCATACCCATTGACTTCGATGACCTAGGCTCAGTATTCTATTGATAGTCTTAGGGATTATAGGTAGTATACAATATAAGTTAAGTTTCCTTCACTATACTGTTTATAGCTAGAATACATTAAAGTATATACCTGACAAGAGTTATGAATGTCAAAGAAGCAAGTGAGGTGTATAAGAATAAGCCTAAATGGCGCTCTGTTGTTCGTGCCTACCCCGCAAGGGAACTGGCGTGAAGTTATGTATGTATGTATATACCTATATGTGTAAAAATAATATTTTCAACAAAGAGGAAATGACTTATCACCACGAAAAACCCGGTGGGGTGTTTTCGCAAATCACCCTTTTAACGAACGACTTGGGAACTCATTCTGCATCATTAACCTCCGACATTTATATGGCTAGTCATTTCCTATAATTAAGAGTTAACAATCCAGAAGTCTATATTTAACATTAACTCAATATTTATAGAGTAGACAGATACTTGCTGGGTATTACTTACTATCCAGTCTTATACATTTCCATTGGTAGAAAAATAACATTAGATGACAAACTTTATTCATTTACTAGCTGACCGGAAAAACTTCGTACCGCCTTAGAATCAACAAATAAAAAAGCTGAATGATAATTGCAGAATTTTTCAACTTTAGTAAAAAATGTGGTCAAAAAAAAACCGGAACGAACATCAAACGTTTAACATTTAAAACCAAAAAAATGACATAAAAACCTTCTCACTCTTCACTTTTAAATTTAATTGGATTTCTGAACGACTTTTAAATTTAATTGATTTCTAAACGATGAGACATCAAATGTTTTACAGGTAGGAATAGTTTCTAAGGGAAAGCAAGATTGTTGTTTTTACAATATTTCAAGCATATTTTTCATATTTACTCACCTTTTAAACCTTCCCTGGATTTCCACAAATAATCCAAAACCAACATCAGCTAAGTCTGTCCAGTCGTTCTCGAGTTTTAGCGAGACTAACGAACAGCAATTGATTTTTATATATATAGATGTTTTTGAAGTGAAACTTATGTATCGACGAAGTAGGGTAATTTAGTGCGGTATAAAAATAAAAAAACAGCACATTGCCTTTCAACATTTTACCGTTTCGGCCACATGATTATACTAAAATTGGTATATAGATATATATAGTTAGTTTAGTGTCACTGCTATAGGAGGGTGGATGAAAGTATGAATTCTCTTTTGAATTATTAATAAAATTGGTCAAGTGTATGCTCACGAACTACAGGATTGTTTAAGTAAAGATGACAAGTCTCCATTATTTATTCAACCTACTTTTTTAAATTTAATCTATAATATTTTAAAATTCTAAGCATGCCGTGTCTGTACATTAAAGCTATAAAAAAAACAACTGGAATAGACTATATAAACGATGGAGAACACAATGCAATTTTTTTTTTGGTCTGTTTGTTCGGGTTACACGTAAAAACTACTGGGCCGAATTCGATGTGGCTATCGCTGTTCGACAGCTAATTCTTAGACTTAAACTATGCGCTACTTTTTATTTTGGGATTCCCGCGGGAATTTTGCCGGGAGTGGTTTGTAGTAGATTAACTCATTCCGACACAGTTTTCTCTAAAACGATAGCTTACATTATTTTTTTAAAGCTACGGTATTTTGTATCCTGGAAATTCCGCGGGAATTTCAAATCAAGCGTAGACAAAGACGCAGGCATATTATATGTTGCAAATAAGTTTAACTTCGTACGTATGTACACAAATCGATTTTTTATTGCCAAAAGCTGGCAAACAGGCAGACGGCTCACCTGATGGAAAGTGGTCACCCCCGCCTAAGGATGTTTTCAAGGAAGTTGTCAAGGCGTTGCCGGCCTCAAAGGAATTTTATAACGCCCTTCCTACATGACCCCATGTCGTAGCCCAACTGCTTTGAAGTTTTACACACAAAAATATTGATAGTCCACTACAGTGTTGTTAAGAGGTATATAGATTACATGTTTCTTCCTAATTTTATACGTATACAGACGTACTATTTTTCAAAACAATGACTGTGACAACTGCCGAACACGGGCGTGTTTTTATAAGTGTTCCATTTTTACGAAAATAATGTCACTAACGAATTAGTTTATCACCAGTTTAGTAACTTTCTAGACGTACTACATAAGATATATCCGTTAAACTTCAGATTTTTTTAAATAGGTAAATAGTAAAAAATATTATATTTCACACGAAACATAACCAATGGCACAGTAGTCGATCCGTAACATTTGGCTAGCTAAAAGTTAACATCTCATTTCTTGAGACGTCGACCTTCAAGGAGATGCTTACTAAAACGCTTAGCACTTCCAACGATTGAATCCTACCTCCTACTAATATTATAAAGCTGAAGAGTTTGTTTCTTTGTTTGTTTGTTTAAACGCGCTAATCTCAGGAACCGCTGGTCCGATTTGAAAAATTCTTTCAGTGTTGAATAGTACATTTATCGAGAAAGGCAATAGGCTATATTATATTTTCAAAAAAATTAGGGATCCTTACTAAAAGTCCAATAATGTAACCCAAGGTTTAAAAAAATGACCAGAAAACATCCTTACACGGCGTGCGCTGCGAAAACTACTGATTATAGAACAAAACAAGGTACTACCACTTTGCAGAACATATAATCGTCTACAAAAAATATCGCGTAACCATATGTCTAACTATTGCAGTTATCGCACAATAAGTGTTTTCTTTTATTTTTTTAAATAATTAAAATGCTGTCGCTTCAAAAACTCTTTATTTTGTACCTTGGTATTAATCCTTATCAAAATAAATTACTCCATATTCAAGAGGAATTTAATACCTTTCTAGTACTTTTTTAATTATTCAATTCGGACGTTTCATTCAAAAGATATCGCGATATTTAAAATGTGAGTATTAGTGTTGTAGCCAAATATACTAATATATTGTTTGATTGAACGCGCTAATCTCAGGAACTACTGGTCTGATTTGAAAAATTCTTTCAGTGTTGGATAGCCCATTTATCGAGGAAGGCTATAGGCTATATATCATCACGCTAAGACCAGTAGGAGCGGAGCACCAATAAAGAATGTTTCAAAATCGGAGGGTTTTAAAAGCAAATTCCACGCGGACGACGTCGCAGGCACAGGTAGTATAATTAAATTCTAGGAAACTAGCGAATATTTTAGTTACACGTATTTAGTCAAATTTAAACCGTTTAACGTCTATCTAGTGAAAAAGTCACTAAATTGACAACGTTGTCAAAAAAGTGGAAAACCAATTCGCATGACTGAAAGGATCCGAGTCATTGAACGTTGGGTATTTGAAACGAATATTTGCAACTTTATTGGACGCACCACTACGAATTGATATGCTATATGACAAAGAGTTAACGATAAATCATGCGGAATATTGAATTTTACGCATTCCCTATTTTATATAGAGATTAAAGAGATACAATATTATGCATTGTATACACGGAAATATCTACATTAGATCTTTTTACGCTGCTTCACTTATAAAGTCGTGGTAGCGTAGTGGCTAGCGCACGCGTCCTAATCTCAAAAGGCGCGAGTTCGATCCTGGCCGAAATGCATGCACCACTTGGCAGTTTTCTGACCTAGTTTTCATACTGTTATAATTATCACGTGCTAACAATGGTGAAGGAAAACATCGTGATGCAACCTGCACATCGAGATAACCGATGTGTCAAACCTGCCAAGCCGCCTTGGACAAGCGTGGTGGGTATACTGTCCGTTGCCCCTATAATGGGAAGCTTGAACCCAGCAGTGGGACATATATGGGCTGTTATTATATATTATACTAGCGGCCCAGCGCGGCTTCACCCGCGCTCTGTCCCGCTCCCGTGGTATATAGCGTCATGTTATATAGTCTATAAAACTCTGTTACCGTAGCTTTCCAACAGTAAAAGAATTATATTTTCTTAAGTTTTCGCGACTTGTATACATAATAAAACTACGTTTTAACGGTTTTAAGCGCGGTAATTTTATTTGATTTTGGTTTTTCCGACGTTTGACGACGTTTCCGTTTCGTTTCCACTGAAAAGTGGCCCAAACGTCGGAAAAACCAAAATCAAATAAAATTACCGCGCTTAAAACCGTTAAAACGTAGTTTTATTAAGTAAAAGAATTTTTAAAATCGGTTTAGTAGATCCAGAAATTACCCCCTACAACGTCACAAACTTTACCTCTTTATAATATTAGTATAGCACAGCTTTACTCGTTAACATTTCAAATTCGTTTCGCTACAAAGTCCTGGTAGCTAACAGTTAACGCACTTGTATATGATTCCATGATTTGGATTCGAATCCTTACCGAGCACCTTGTATATCATACATACAGTTTTTCTATCCTAATTCGTACCACTGATATGGTGGTTGTAGATACATGAACAAAATACCCAAAAAAGGGACACAATATTCCATTAACTTTATCAAAGAATCATTTCGAATATCTAAATCTTCTTAAGAACATAATTAAAATACATGAGTTATCCGTCAGTTAGACTGAATTCCTAAATTAATTAAAACTTTCTATTAGATTTTCGCGACTGTTATACATAATTAAAAATTGAGTTTATACTGCTTAAATAAGTGTTCAATCTATACTTAATGATATAATGATGAATGATATAAAACAAAACCAGATAAGTGAGTATCACTCTACGCGCAATGAATTAGTCTTAAATTGTAATTTATAACATCAGTCATAAATTCCATCATCAAACCGGACCGCAAATATAAGTGTTTCTTTTAGTTTCTTTTTTTTTACTTTTACTAATAATTACACAAGATCCTGTCACAAGACTGTCAGCCTATATAATGAAATTGCAAGTACAAATAGATCCATTGATATTCTTAATTCCTCCTTCTTTAAATTTAAACATGAAATTTGGGCTATTATTTGCACCAATAATACTGGCATAATTGTTACCTAACCACCGTAAAACTAACATTATAGTAAGTCATACTAATAATATTAACCCCTAAATATCCTGTCAATGTATGGTACATTATGTGCTCACATGTTTAGAGTTACGGCTTAGACCTAATAATTGATACATAATATGAAATGTGTAACTTTTAGCTGTTTCTTGTTTTGTATGCCAAATAAATAGATAAATAAATTAGTGTTTGTGTAACACTATGGATGCAAGTTTGGCACTATTAAGTTACAGCGGCCCACATAAAAAGTGGTCTGTAGTTTTGACTATACTGTTAGCTTGCATCCAACAATAGTCTACATCATTTATCAGTAAATAAACCAGTGTTTGACGGCTGGTAACCTTGTTTTTATTTTTAATGGAGGGTAGCAAAAAATTTAATTCAACCGATACCGTCAGTTACATGTATTCATTGGTGCTTCTACTTGAAAACCTCAAAGAAGAGCCAATATCCTGTTCCGAACGCTGACGTAGACATGTGTGCTCAAAAATACGCAGCCGTCGAATTGGATAAGAAGGAATTAGAATAGAAAATAGATATTTTTTCCATGTACTATAGTTTTATTATTAATCTAAAATTGAATCGTCCTATTAATATTATAAGATGCTCCAGAGACGAGTCGGCTTACGTTACGGGCCGCATCTAACAGAACTGCTTCTGCATCCGACCCTTCACCCAGAGATAGGGTTCCCAACCGTACTAAATATATAGTATTGTACTACATTTTATCCAATTATACTGTATTTTACAGGACGAAATGTACTATATATTTTCATCGCTAATTCAATTGTAGCGCTTTTTATTCAAATTCTTAGTGTTGTTTTAAAAATAATATAAATTTGCTGGCTAAAGAAAAAAGTAATATAATAAATACACATGGAAAATTCAATGATTAAATAAATAAAATAACTAATGAAAAATAAGTTTTGTATTATTTTTACCCTAATTTTCCCAAAGATACTATATTTTATTTTAAAAAAAGGTGGCAACCCTACCCAGAGGCCATTATTATTATAAATTGTAAATGCTAGTCAGCAACTTTTCAATTTCGCAAAATTGAAAATAAGACTAAATATTTTTTTTTATATATTTGAAACTGTAACATATTGAATGAATATTTTAATTGTGATTTTTGTTGGTGGTGCCAAGGACAAATTTTCGAGGTCCTTCCTCACCTCCTCTATAGCACGCCACGTAGTAGTGTTTCTTTAGAATTGCCCTACCTCCTGGACTGGTGTGGCCTTCAATAATTAGATCAAGAGCTGTGGACGGCAGGACAAGCATATCAATTATTACATCCGATTGATTATATGGGATGGGAAATCAAGCCTAACCTCCAGAAACTGCATTTCTCCCAATTCAGCTAATCTGGAGACATTAGCACCGGTCGCATACAGTGGTATTAAATAGCAGACATGGCTGCGGCGTGGGTCGGATTACCGCGCGCAACCGAGTACGCGATCTTCGACTTAATGTCTGTGATGTGGCGGCGACGGGGTTCCCTCCAGTGCCGCCGCGTGACGCCACAATATCGATGGCCAATAAGCCTCCTTAGGAGGGCACAGATCCGAAGATGTCGGTGTGACTAATTCCAATTATATAATTATTATTATATTTTTTTTTGTAGCAGGACATCAGCAGGCAGGCAGACGGCCCACTTGATGGAAAGCGGTTACCATCGCCTATGGACATTTGCAACACCAAAGTTGCTACAAATGCGCTGCTGCTCTCTTAAGGGAGACTGGAACCTGGTCACTAATGCCGGAACACAACTCAAGGTTGTTATGACGACATACTTTAGACCAGGGGTGGTAGTCATCCAGTTGGGCAAATGCCCTACTACCTGGCTGTGGGTTGTTAAGTCGCCTCTTACGACAGGCTGCCCGGCCCTGGCCCGGAAATTGTATTCTTTCTCCGTTCCTGCACGGATAATAATGATATTAAATAGTAATAATTAAAAGAATGAACCAATCGAATTGATTGCGCTAAACATCTATAAAACAAGAACGAACCTAATGGCGCTTACTGTTGTAGTGTGTTTAGATTTTATACAACAATACTTCATACTTTATGTTCTAGGAAAAACTTCATATATCGAAGCGAGGTTAGTGTTGACAAAGCCGCATAAAAAACAAATAGCTCATTATAAACTTTTGATATAATATCCACATGAAAAGGCCGTTAAGTAACTACCAACTACCAAGCTAAACATATCTACCTTGATATATAAAGTTTATGGGAGCAATAATTCATATACAACTATGGTTTGAGAAACACCAAGGTTTTCCTATTTTATTACTCCACCAACTTTGGAAGTACTTATTGAAATTATAGCACACAAGTTTGAACTTGATTTCTTTTTTACGTTTTAACATTATGACATTCGCTCTTTGTCACAATACAAATCGTCACCCCCCTGCACATTATCTTTTTATTACCCGCTGTTTGTGTTGGAAAGGTACAATGCGGAAAGTACCTTCCATACGGAAATCACACACGTGAATATACGGGACCTTCTCGGAAGGGGGTTACGCGACGAATTTATTAGTTTCGCGGTTCAAATTGTTACAAAGGCGGTCAATAAGAATCGGTCTATAACGCTGCAAGCGTATAGAAATTATACGCAGCCGCTAGCGTTGGTGTATTAATATAATAGTAGTCATAAGTTAGCCAGTATAAAGTTCATGTATATAGATAAAATGATTTAAAAAAACTTCGTTTAAAAAAACAGACTTCAAAAATTAAAAAGTATAATTAAAATAACTTAATAAAGATTTTTGATTAAGAATTTATTTAGTTTATTAAAAGACAAATAATATAACATTTTTTACATCTTGAAGTCGAATATTTTGCAACATTTTGTTGTTATAACAGTGTATATGGTAATTTTTATGGTTTGCTCGGCACCGACTTCGAAGGTAGCTTGGAAAAATTACTGACTTAAAGTTCTGAGAGGGGTTCTATGGGTCCGTTACCTATTTATTTTACCTATATTTGCCTGAAGATTATTCTAGAAATGGAAAATTTATGAGACAGCACTGGCTAGATACACAAACCGTGTTAACCCCGAAATAAAAAGAATAAAAGTCAAGCAACGTAACCTTCGACGAAAACATTCATAAACTTCAGAAATTATCATAAAAATTTCGTTAATGTAATTTCAACCAATAACCTCGCTTTATGAGCAGAATCTATTTATTAAAATTGTCTAAGTTATTTGATTATGCCGATATTCGATAACGGGTAGGCGAAAACACCCAATGAGGATGACAACAATGCATGAAGAAGTTGTGACGTGAAAGCGAAATACTTGAAGAGTTTTGAAGGTGTAATACCCCACTTTAAGAGCAGAGACGCATTTAGGAAATCTTAAAAACCAGTGTTTTAGTAGCTAATACACGATATACTTTTTAAGTAGTTGATTCGCCGCCAAGAGAAGAAGTATTTGATTTGATTTGAATCTCCATAAATATCGTTAGACAAATCTATAAAAGTCATAGCAATGTTCCTTAGATGATTTATTATGTGATTTTAGTTAATGGATGACAAGATTTTCGCTTCCAAATTTGTAAAGACTACGTCCCCTTAGAACTTTTCAACTACAGGTTCGAAAATTCTGAAAAAAAGTCCTCTTAAAATATTTATGTATTTCCTAAAACCCTATCAGCATTTAAATATTGCTATCGATCAGTGAAAATATTACGTACATCGCAATCCGATTTTTTTTTCTCTCAAGAAAATCGGCCGAGTAGTTTTTACATGAATGCCGAACAAGCACACACACACACACAACACACAAGTCCCATATGAACTCCACAATATGTCATTTACAAAGAACAGTTACAGAGAATACAAATAATTTTTTGCAATCATATTAACTATCTTAGTCGTGTAAGTCCCAATTTGTATAAAGACAGCTGTAGTTTACATAGGCTTCTATCCTTGGATGAAAGACGTACAGTTTTAGATATGTTATTGGTTTTTGATATAGTTCACAGCCGTGTTGACTGTCCTGTGAGCTCGTCTCGAAATTAGCATATTATGTACCTAGATAGCATATTCGTCATACATCTTTGCTGAATGTTCCTTGTACCAACTACGCTACAAATTCTTTGTTTTCTCGTATGACTCGTACTTATAGTACTAAATTTTGTAAAATTGATCTTTTTACGTCCTCCAAATACAAATTTAAAAGTAACATTATTAATGACTTGCTGAATTTTACATAACACAACCCGAATTTATTTGGTTAATTTCAACCTAACCTTTGCTTTGTAAAATTGTTACTAAAGTGGTAGTTAATAAGGAAACATGGTTATTGGCCTTACTTTTTATTGTAAACGATTTTATATTATATTTGTGTATTGGCTGTTAGTTTTCTCAATAAATAAATAAATACAGTTTTCCCTAAACCAATAGTTTACTTTATTTTTTAAACGCTGCGGTACTTTGTGACAAATGAATCCTGCGGGAATTTCAAGTCAAGCGTGGACGAAGTCGCGGGCATATCATAGTAGAAAATATTATCATTAAGTAGTTTCTTATTATAAAGTATTTTCGATACTATTTCCTAGCAAAATCTACGTGCATCCGATTATTTTAAATTGTATACGGAACAAAAAGACTTAAATATATCCAAATGTTCAGTAATTACGTTTACTCGAAAAAATACGAATTTTGTTATTAATTTTCTGTCATCTGTAGAGGCTTACTAATAGCTTCTCTTTATTTAATTTGTATTCTAGTTAATATTATTATAGTTTTTTTTTATTGCAGGAATTCAGCAAACAGGGAGATGGCCCACTTGATGGAAAGCGGTTACCATCGCCTATGGACATTTGCAACACCAAAGGGACTACAAATGCGCTACTGCTCTCTTAAGGGAGACTGGAACCTGGTCACTAATGCCGGAACACAACACAAGGTTGTTATGGCGGCATACTCTAGACCAGGAGTGGTAGCCATCCAGTCGGGCAAATGCCCTACCACCTGGCTGTGGTTTGTTTTGTCGCCTCTTACGACAGGCCGCCCGGCCTCAGGAAATTGTATTCTTTCTCCGTTCCTGCACGGATGAAAGCCGTCAGCCTCCTAAATAAAATAACTAAAACAATGAACATTTTTAACCGCTACGGGATCCTTTAGTACCCTAAGCTGCCAAGCATTTGACCCATATTTCAACTATAAGTGTCTTGAATATTTTAGATTGAGTAGGCCAGGCTCCTTACTAAAGTATTCAGTTTCCTTTA
Source organism: Dendrolimus kikuchii (assembly GCA_019925095.2). Taxonomy (NCBI): domain Eukaryota; kingdom Metazoa; phylum Arthropoda; class Insecta; order Lepidoptera; family Lasiocampidae; genus Dendrolimus; species Dendrolimus kikuchii. Next base: position 20,125,759 of record CM034395.1, on the reverse strand, counting down.
TAGGCCGAAAATTGCAAATCCCTGTCGACAGGAACAGGTCTTACCTACTAAATAATAATTTTAGATATTAATTATAGTGATTTTTTATAACTAAAACAAAACTGAATTAACAGTAAAAACCAAAAAAATAATATTTAACCGACGTCTTTCTACAACATCTTGAAGTGAGTGCTAAGTGAAACATAAAAGAACTACAACAAATTTTCAAAATATAGTCTATTTTATGTTTTACTTGACACTGACTTCAAGATGTTTTAGAAAGAAGTCGCTTAAATATACGGCGATTTTCAGCTAATTTACGTTTCAAGTAGTCATGAGCTGTTGCATAATAAAAATGTGCCAACAACGTTGTTTGGATGCTATTTGAGTATAAAAATGATTAAATTTCTATTTGAAGTAATAGCGTAATTACGCCATTTTAATTATTTACATCAATTAAAAAAAACTTGAGAGGTGTCAAGGGACACCCGGATGGAACGAAGTTCCTTTCGATTAATTTTATTTTTTATTATTTATTATTTACAAAAAACCTGTATACACTCAACAAAAATAATCGTCGCGACACCACACTGTTCAATGCGAAATAGAAATGAAAATATCTGGCTTGCTTTCTATAAGAGAGAGAGAGACAGGCAGACAGACAGAGAAACATGCGACGCCGCACAGCTTACAATAGCTTACTATAGCAAAAAGTGTCGTGACAACTTTTCGTAAGAATTTTTTCCGTCTAGCCCCCTTTCACAACGCGCGATAAGGAACTTCGTTCCAAAAATATAGGTAGGCAGGCACAACTTTGAAGGGGAAGCCAATAGGAGGAATCAGTCGGGCTGGGCAGCATTCGGTAAGCTTCGTCAAGTTTTCTCGTTAACCATTCCGCAATGCTTAAAGACAAAAGTCTTCGAGCATTGCGTCCTCCCCGTCCTGGCCTACGGGGCCAAGACATGGACACTGACGGCAGGATTTGGTCACAAGTTCCAAGTCGCTCAACGGGCTATGGAGCGAGCTATGTTGGGTGTTTCTCTTATGGATAAAATTAGAAATGAGGATATCCGTAAGAGAACCAAGGTAAACGACATAGCTCGCAAAATTAGCAAGTTGAAATGGCAGTGGGCCGGTCACGTCTGCCGCAAGATCGATGGCCGACGGAGCAGACAAGTCCTGGAGTGGAGACCGCGTCTCGGTAAACGTAGTGTCGGACGCCCTCCAGCCCGATGGACCGACGACCTGCGGAAGGTCGTCGGTAGGCGCTGGATGAGGAAAACAGAGCACAGGGATGAGTGGCACCGTCTTAGGGAGGCCTACAAATGGCTGACGACGATAATTATTTACATTAACGTATACGTCTATACTAATATTTAAAAAAGGTGAAGTTTATAAGTTTATTTGTACAAAATAGTATCTTGAACTACTGTACCGATTTCTAAAATTATTTCAGCGGTAGAAAGTTACATAATTACTGAGTTATATAGGCTATATTTGATTGTGATTAATAGTATTTTTTAATGTGAAATATCGATTCCGAGAAAAACGGTCTGATGCGTGACGCTGATTTAGTAATCACACGGCACTTAACACCTAACAAAGACACAGCACTCATGTTTACTTTGCCAAGGCATCGCGAAGAGCACTGAATTTAAAATTTGGTGTAAACGCTTACTTACAAGAACCGTCGAAACAATAGTTATTGTACAGTTTGTACACTTGCTCTTGCTTGTAGTGGCGGTTGCTGGCTGCGGATGATGTGCTCTTGCTTGTAGTAGTTGGTGTAGTGCTGGTACCTTCTTATAGTAGAGTGAGGAAAATACACTTTGTTGCTTTCAGGGATTTATTCTCGTACTACCTGAGCTTGGATGATGATCCCTGGTTTCAACTTAGTGGATAGAAACTCATAGCGATGTGACAGCATCTTGATAGCAACTCAATCACAAAGTATTTCTGAGCGTTATTTATAGTAATATCATAATATTAAAGGAGCCTACAGTAGGCCACCGCGCCAACAAAACGTTGTAAGTTGAACCGTACAGTTACTATGACTAAAAAAAATGTGCTTAATTTTAAAATATCCAAATTCATCCCCGTTCCCTCAGCCTACAGAACTCCATTATGACTTATGATGCCGTATTCGAACAATGAAAACGTACAACTTTTGCCGCAACTGACGGCCTGTTCTTTAATATCATGAAAAGAGCGATAAAAGCATCCTCTATTGAAAGAAAAGTTTCTTATGTTTGCATACATTTCAAGACTTTTTCTTACATTTTTCCTGTTTTTTTGTTATATCTTGCCTTGGTATATTTTACACTTGTTAAATTTGCAGGCTTAGATATTTTGGTCTTGCCTAAAAGTAAAAAGGTACATCTGTATTATGTAATAAGTATGTAAGAAAACTGAGCCCTTAACGGTTTCTATCCATCTCTAGGTACCGGAACCCTAAAAAAGAATATACATATTTTTTATAGCTGGAGTACAGCAAACAGGCAGACGGCCTACCTGATGGAAAGCAATTACTGTCGCCTATGGACGTTTGCGACACCAGAGATGTCACCAACGCGCTGCCGGCCTCGAAGAAATTTTATGACACCTTTATAAAAGAACCATGTTGTAACGCTGTGGAAAAACCACGGCTGGGAAGTCTTTCCAAATCCTCATTAAAATGACAACAAGAAGAGCGTCATTAAATTTCTTAAAAGTTGGTAACGCATTGGCAAGTTATTTGGTGTTGTAAAAGCCATAAGCAGCACTAACTACTTTGCCTTCCGTTTCCCTTAAAAGGCGAACACTGTTTGCCTTATTAAAAAAAAAAATATTTGAGCATCGATTGGCGTGTTAGTTATTTCTATCGTGCAATGCATACAGATACCCGTTCTACGTAAGCATATTAATTTAACTGAATGTATATTATATTTTACTACATCACTCCACAAACGTTGTTCTGCCATAAAAATAAAACACCATAAGAGGGTGAAAAATACTTTACGATTTATTCTCATACCTACCAAATATACAAAAATATCGGTTAAGATGTTTCGGAAGTTCGACCACAAACACCGTGACACGAGATGTTTATATATTACATTTATTATTTTAACTCTGAGATAATCTTCAATCCATATTTATTAGTAGGTATAACTTAGAACGTAATAAATGTCATTATTTCACAAAAAGATCTTTATCTAAAGATATTTCTTGATAAAACATGAGAAGTTTAAAAACACAATATAAATTAAACAAGACAGCCTTCATTAGTTGTGAAAAAAAATTATAGCTAAACGAAATGGAAAATCACTTTTGGCGAAGTTAAAAATAAATTGGGTTAGCTTAGCAAAATAATAGGGCGGTGTAGAGCGTCGCACCTGGCTAATCTTTTTAATTAGAAACAGGGACAAATTGATATATTTGTGTTCCATGTATAAAAAAACTAGAAAGTTATTTATATGTCGGAGGAAGCTATGAGTCGGGTTGATTGTTGTTTGCATGTATAACGCACAATATTATTTGTTTACACTTTAATTACTTTTAAAATCCTTAATTTAATTTTATTTCATTTGTTAAATCTTTCTATATCTTAAAAATCTTCCTAACCTAATAAAAGTTATGAATATTGTAATTTAACCAACGACCAATCAAAGTACAGCACGTGCCTCGAACGGGGTCGAGGCGCCATCTGTACTTAAGGGCGGCGGATGAGTTTTGCGACACATTTGAGCGATAGCAACGGATCGAGTTGGATCGTTGACAATTTAATAAGAAAGGTTAAAGTGAGATCGGTGCCCTAAAGCCGCTTCTCGGTCTTAACTGTAACAAAACATTGTTTAAATCTAAATTAAAAGTGTATAAACCGTGACAATTGTGTTTTGTGCTCGCATTTTACGCTGATGACGCCCACTAAACCCGCAACTACTAACGACGATGTCAACGAGAACAATGCTTCTCCGACGTTAGACGCCACAACTATTTAAGGGAATTGATTTTTTATTGCTAATATACGACAGCCATGCTGATACCCATTTGTAGTAAAGGAGTTTTAACCGACTTCCAAAAATGAGGAGGCTCTCAATTGGTTTGTAACATTTGGTTTATTTTTTAAAGTGCAACTTCTTAAAAATCCTTATGATTTGAAACTCGATGAAACTAAAAAAAGATAAACACATAAATCTATAGGACTAAGCCTGCGAGAAAATGAGGTAGAACACATTATATTTAATAACTTAAACACTATGCAAATACCGATAGAGTTGGAAATGTTTTTAAAAGCTTTTCGTTAATACTTCAAATTTCGTGTTTGAAAGCTTAAATAATAATATAACGATATAATATATGACATATGACGTCACGAAATTTAGATTCCCTCCCATCCCTTGTCACAGTTACTCGATTTCTCCGTCAGTTGTTTATCGATTTTCAAAATTATTCTTTTAATTGAAAAATAATACTCTCGAATTGGACCCATTGCCACCATGTCAGGATCTGATTAGCGTATCGGATCCCAGGGGAATCCAGAATGACCCTAGTTAAAGAACGCCGTGCGCATAAATTCTTGGTAAAAATCTTGTATACGCGTGTAGGTATTATATTTTCTAAAGGCGCTTAATTTTTTATATACATGTTACGCGATTTCTCCATCAAATGTGGATCGATTATCAATTTTTTTTCTTTATTCATAAGTATGTATACTCCCTAGGCGATTTCATGGTCACCACGTCAGGATCTGATGAGTAGATCCCAGAGAAATCGAGAGTAACCCTTATTGAAAAACGCCGAGAACCTACATTATTCCACTTGTTTGTATACGCGTGCCAGTATTACACTTTCTACAGGCGCATAATATTTTTGTAGGCATGTTACGCGATTTCTCTGTCAATTGTGGACCGATTTTTAAATTGTTTTTTGTACTCCCGAAATGGTTGATGAATGGATCTGATTTATGGAGATATAAGAGCATATACAACGAAGTTAGAGATGGCATATTTGAATACGCGTGTCAGTTCTACAATTTCTACAAGTGCTTAATATTATATTAAGTATTAGCGCAAAGTATTGGCATAACTAAAAAGTAATAAATATATATTTTTAGTTACAAAAAAATATGTAAGACACCGAACGGGTGCCCAAGTGCGAGGTATTGCTTAAGCGTGATTTATATTTCCGTTAATTAAAAAGTTAGTTAACTTGCAAATAAGTAGTTATTATCATAGGCACAGCAATGTCCAGTTAAGTGACAAGTTTTCGATTAAGTACATGTCTGTCCAAACGATGATAATGACTCATTCGCAAGTTAATAATTAATTACTTAATAAAAAGCTAATCTAACTCTGGCTTTATACTGCTAGAGCACTTCAGGTTTTATGGAAACAGGGTTTACCTTTGACTCTTGGTAGCTTAGTGAATAACGCTCTCGAGTTCCCAATTGAGCCTTTCAAAAGGGAAGTGGGTACGAACTTGACCGAGAAGCATGGACCACTTAGACAGTGCGGGCGCGATGCGATGGCCGGGAGAAGGCAAAGCGACGTGGAAGAAGAAGCAAGGGAAGAGTAACTTACCTCGCCACCAGTCCACCGCCACACTGCAACCGTCCCCCGAAAGTTCACACACTCACAAGGATTTGCTAGGAGAATTACATTATTAAATTAAAATGTTTTCTTTGTATCGTGTTCCAACAATCCTTTCACTATATTGCGGTGACAGCACTGACACTAAATTGAATGTCTTGTATTGCGCATTCTTCATTTGAAAGTTTATTCTTTTCTTGGTGGCAAGGATGGGAATTTATAAAGAGGTGTTCCTCGGCGCAACCAGACAGTTTTCTGATCTAATGTGCATATTATTTCAACTACTACGCGCTGATGGTGATGGAAAACCTACACGTCATGATAACCAATGTATCAAACCCTCGAATCCGCCTTAAACAAGCGTAGCTGATATAGTCCGTTGCCCTATATATATTAGGCCCCAGCCCAGCAATAGGATGTTTATGGGGTGTTATTATTATTACAGCAAGCTTAATTCATATTATAAAGAGATAGGTATAATACGTAAGCTGTGGGTTGGCAATAAGGTGCTCGCTGCTGACGACACTAAGGCGGTTAGCCGACCATTATTTATCGTCTAATAAATCTATTAGAGAAAATTGTCACGTGCCAAACTATGTACAGGCCCAGCATTCTGCACGCAAAAGCGCATAACTCAGATAATTTCCAAAGTTGCATGCATACCGTGGGGCTTACTTTAAAACTTGTTTCGTTTTTAGTTTTCATTGAATCCGACCAAAAAAAATCGCCGGAACTCAACCCAAGCGAATAAAAGGAGTTTGAGAGTAAGCCCTCCGTTTCCCATTCGAGTAAGCATTGAAAACGAATATCCACAGGTTACGATCTTATCTCGTGATCCTCGCTTCACCTACTTTCGAAAATTTAAATTTTGGATTAAATTGTCCCAAAAAAGTTACTTTTCAATTCAGTTATTGAGCACCAGTTACAATTGACTGAATCTTAGCCAGAGATAGAAAATATGAAATAAAAGAATTTTTGACTGGATATGTAGTTGGTTTAAAACAGCAATAACGCATTACAAAGCGGTATACAATTTTATATATCTTATATGTAGAATAGAAAGTTTTATTTTTTAACTTATGTGCATGACCTTCAAGAAAATATTCTGCAATGGAACTTAGTTTGAATAAAAACTTTTGAATTTGAATTAAACAATTGAAATTCAAAATACTTATTCAAAAGACCTTGTAGCCATAGCCGTTGTCTGCATGCGATTAACACAACCTTTGCCATTCATTACTACAAAATATTATTATAAATCACGCATATCACTCACCTTACATATGTACGTCTAAACAATGTGAGGTGTGTAAGAATAAGCCTAAATGGCGCTCTGTTGTTCGTGCCTACCCCGCAAGGGAACTGGCGTGAAATTATGTATGTATGTATGTATGTAAACAAACATCAATACCTAATAATTTCTATATAAAATCTAAATATATAAAAAGCTGTGAAATCACAAAATATACGTACAGAAATCGAAATAAAGTTTAATTTCATATTATATCAAAACAGCCGTAAAACATATTAAAAACTGTTGTAATAATTGTTATTAAAATTAAATTAAAAAATACATCAGATTTAACATCTTCACTATAATTCTGATATTAGACATATCGTCCAAATTGAATTCATTTGGTTGAAAGGCACAGAACTAAAAGTACATGACAGTATTCAATGACATTGAATTATTCAAATTTATATGGATGACTTTCATTGATTCATCCAAATTAAAATAGAGAAATGAACCGTCTATACTCTGGTTTTTAATTACCTGGACTAAAATGACAGCTGCGGTCGACCTTTTTTGATTCATAAGTCAGTTGTGTTTGCATCCTAAAATATATGGCAGCTAATATTTTTTTACAGATGTCATATAATAACGCCATAATTTATTAGATTATATGAGACTATGTAAGTAATTGTATACGATATATAACTTTGTCAGTTGTGAAAATAAGTAGTTTTATTGTTGTAAAAACTTTCTTACCACGAACATTCGCTATTTAAAGATGGCGCCGCTTGAGATAACGACCGTTTACAGAAGTCGGTTGTGGTGGTTTTAGCACAAAAATATAAAAACGACTAATGTAAGTTGGAAACGATTTTTATTCGACCGTGATATGTATAATCAAATTTATACTAACACTTGAACCTGTAAAGGTTAAAGCGTTATTACTATAAATTTGATGATGATGAAATCGTGCATTGTATTTTTCTAAAGTTCGGCGTCCCACAGTTGTGTGAGTTAGACCAAAAACTCACCACTGTGAGTTGAATGTTACAAAACTTCTATAGGATTCAACTCACAGCGGTGATGTGTTCAGCTTGCAACATAATTCAAATTCAAAAGTTTTTATTCAAAATAAGTTCCACTGGAGAACACTTTTCGAAGGTCATACATACAAGTGAAAATTTAATTTTACTTCCTATCTATGTAACACACCAGCAACACGTCTAGCTCAAAATTGTTTATCTTTATTTCTTATTCTATTTATATCTGAAGCTCTTTTTTTATAAGTTTCATACAGAAGTATGTTACATAATTATTTTTCAAAGAATTAATAGAGTTGTAGCAAACAGTGCATACTCAGTCATATCAAGGTCAATCGCAGCTGTCATTTTAGTTCAGGCAATTAAAAATCAGAATATAGACGATTCATTTCTATATCGTCTTAGGAACCTTTTCTTTCGATATAGTTTATTACTTGCGTATTGTAATATTGTTGATCGTGTAAATAAATCAGCTACGTTTCCCTCTTATGAGGTTGCTGGGATAATTTAACTTCCCTCTAACTCGTAGCTTCATTGCTCACTGTCAAGGTGGTTTATGGCCGGTTCCTATATCTTACCGAGATCGTTCATTTGCCTTACTATCGCTTAAAATGTGTCACAAGCTCCATACATCTAATTTCAAAATCTAACCGCTGGTACGACAAGTGAATGAATAATATGATATAGGAACCGCCCATTAGTCATGTCTTTACAACTATACTGCTTGCTATTCACGCGCTACTTCGGTTTTATTTATTTATAGTAATTCATTAACAAAAAATATTTGTGTCTGAAATATAATACGTAGTCATAATTACAATTATAAAAAGTCTAATTTACAATAAACATTATTAATTTTACAAAAATACGTCACTAGGAAGGCATTTTTATATGATTATATTATTATTTAAGCACAAAAATAATCGTCAACTGAATAATATGCTTGTTTAAGAAGGAATGCTTTAACATTACGCTTAAAAGATTGCATTTTGTATATATTCAGCTTTAGGTAAGTAGGTAATTTGTTGAAAATTTCAACAGCCTGATATGTGAAACTGTGCTTGACAACATTTAAAGATGGCATTATTTTATTTTTTAAATCTTTCACTCTTGTAGCTTCTCTAATTTTTCTTTCTTCCTTCGTCTCAAACTGTGTAATATTTTTTGCGAGATAAGTGAGGACAACCAGTATATAAAGGCATGGGACCGTAAGTATACCCAATTTTTTTAAATGTTCTCTGTTGGTTGAATCTCACGCGCGCATTATTGTCCGCAACCAGCTTTTTAATTCTCATATCTTCTTTAAAAAAAATCCACTTCAAGTACTTTGTTGATTATATCATTTGACGTTGTAGCATAAATGATCTAGCAGGAGTTTAAACAAACCTATTTGCGGATGATGATGCGCTCAGGAGTAGGGTTTCCACCGGGGGGTTATTTATAGTATCCTACTCTATTTTAGGCAATTATACTATAGATAGATAATTAACACTTTATTGCTCACCAAATAAAGAATGAATAAGTGAAAATGAAATAAACAAATTACAAAAAATGTACAATATTGTCATGGTAAAAACAATAGGCGGCCTTATCGCTCAAATCAATCTTTTTCAGGGAACCTAACTTACATTAGATAGGAAATAAAATAAATACATACCTACTTCAATTATTTTATAAGTTAAATATATATACTATATATTATAGAAAAATAATATAGTACGAATATTTTCATCGCTAATTCAATTGTCGCGCGTTTCTTTGATCTTTGCTGGCCAAAGTTAAAAGTAATAAATAATGAAAAATAAATCAGTTATTATTTCCCAAAAGTACTATATTTTTGCAGTTTAAAAAACAATAATAAATATCTTCTGCAAAAAAGACGGCAACTGTACTCAAGAGCCCTTAAATGTTCGCATTTGATCTGGTACACATTTTTAACAATGTTGCTTATAATTTTGGTGTTGAAACCCTTAGAGCATGAGGCTTAAAGCACAGAAGCTTTATCGAGACATAACCAAAGTCTGGTAAGTATTCTCATACCGCCATTAGACTGGTCTATATTTCGGGCCCCATAAGCGTTGTTATTAAACGAGGTAAAGCGGCTTGCCTTTTGGGAACCTTTGCTCTTATCGGTGGTCTGGGACAAGCAGTTTCACATTAATTTTATTTGTAAATATTTTTAGGATTTTAAATCTATATAATACATAGTATTATCTTAAGTTTTCGCGACTAGTACACATAATAAAACTACGTTTAAACGGCTTAAAGCGTGGTATTTATTTGATTTTTATTATTCCAACGTTTCGACCACTTTTCAATAGCCGTAATCACGACATTGAATGAATGAAAACACTTTATTGTTGACCAAAAATTAAAACTACATTCTTAAACATTCAAAGATGTCATGTGTCAATGAGTAGTTAAAGTTTAAACGGCAGGCAAAATAAAATATTAACAAAACTCATTGACACTTGACATCTTTGTTTGTGGTGATCACGGCTACTGAAAAGTGGCCGAAATGTCCGAATAATAAAAATCAAATAAAATATAAAGAATAGAAAAAAAATTGTTAGGTTTCTCCTACGGCTTGGTCCGCATAAAATTTTTATGTTTTAGTATATGGCGAATAAAATATTTGTCGCCTGCTATCTGGACAAGTAATCAGCAATCATTCAATTTTAACAGCTTTTATTAGAAGAATCGTTACATAATAAATATATGCTATAGTCGACTGTCGACATTATATAGTCTTTACATACATGAGCATGTAACCATAATACAATGTCGACTATTCACAGTATGAACTGCCCAGTATCCTTGCCACTTCCCTGACTGTGTCCTGTCTTGGAAAAATGTAAATAAGGCTTTAAATTATCTTACATTTTTGGTGGCACTTAAGAGATGATTTGCTTGCAATTTAATTTTTAAATGTATAACGTTGCTTTAAAAGTAATGATAGTTGTTATACAAAAATAATTAATTTTTAAGCTGCTACAAAATTCCCCATTGTTTGGCGTCAATCAAAGACCTACAAATAAGCTGAGGGTTTATGTTAGTTACATAGGTCTGTCTTTCGCCTGGTGAGCTTTGCTTGAAAACTAAATCTTCTATTCGAATATTCATGAATACTTTACAAAGGCTAGACTCAGAAACCATGCGAAGCAATATTAAAGAAGATATTAAGATTTATGTTTTAGAGGGTTCGTTAGTTAGTTTAGGGCTTTTTGATTAAGGGAGTAGGGAAACAAGTTACAGTTTATTTACCCTTTATTCCTACATTCATTATGAACTTTTAAAGTGAAAAGCATGTTCCAACCCGTACTATTATTACATAACGTTCCTAAGTTTTGGCGTTTGAATTTCCAAACTCTTTAGTTTTATTACATCTATTTATATAATAATAAATAGATATATATGCGAACTGATAATTATATATGAAACTATTATAACAGTCACTCTAGTATCTAATATGTCAATTATTTATAGCCAGCTACCATATTTTCAGGTACAGAGTTCATAACTCATATTTTTATTTGTTAGGTAAACAGCATCAGAAATTCCGGAACGATGTGTCAAACTTTGTTATTTATTGGACAATTATATGTTGCGTAATCCACCGGAATATTTGATGGGCTACATTAATATAAAAACATGTTTGTGGATTGCTTGAGAGAATAAGCGCCCTTGTAGACGTCACCGCTGACCCGGCACGCCGCCGCGATGTTACCGCGCTACTATTCTATAAATTTCTATATATAGTTCCTAAGATGGATCTGGGGTGATTGTCGGACTAGTATTGAATGTTAATATTATGCATTTTATCGACATGGCGATAATATTATGTTTGACGCTTTACAAGAAACTTCAAATAAATCTGAAATTTTACTTGCATGCGCATAACGCGGCTCTACCGCAGAAGTTCGCCTGAGAACGAAAATGTGACGGCGGCGACGGCGCGTTGAAAAAGTGGTGGCACCGCGATCACGGTTAGTCTACTCAGTATAGCGACGCGGTGGCAGTATCGTGCCACGGGCGCTTTAACGCTTTTGTAATATCACAACTTATTTTTGTATAATTTAACCAAAACTATGATACCTTCCCGAACGTGTTTTAATATTGTGGTGACCGAAGGTAGACCCTTCTGGCAGCGTAAGCCGGTCTCAAGACTTTTAGAAAAAGGTAGAATATTCTAGAATAGAAGGTTCAGGAAGGAAAAACAGAGATAGATAGTTGTTTAGAAATGGACAGACAATAAATAAAAGAATAACGAAAAGAAGATCGAAATTATGGTTTCCAGAAGATTCTTCCGAATGTCTAAGCATGCATAAGCAACTTCCATGGTTGCTCATGTATGCTGACGATATCGCACTGGCAGATTCGGACAGGGATGCCTGGTGCGACGTGTAAATAAATGCGTGAATGAGGTCGCTAGAGACCGGCGGTCTGAAACTAAATGTGGCGAAGACTGAGCACTTGGCCTGCAACACTACAGATCCCACATACGTGCGCATAGGCGACGATACGATCGAGCGCATGGATCAGTTTAAGTACTTAGGATAGGTGTATTCAGTGCTTTCGGGGATATCGACCACGACGTCAAGGCCCGTATCACAGCAGATTGGGCCAAGTTGCATGAGGTGACAAGTGTCATTTGTGACCCCAAAATGCCGGTTAAATTAAAAGCACAGGTCTATTAGTTCATCATTAGACTGGTCCTTTTGTGTGGCAGTGAAGCGTAGCCTGTACTTGAACGACACAAGCAAGAACTGGGTGTCACGGAGATGAATATGCTGCGATAGATGTGTGAAGTGCTCCTCCACTAAACTGCCCACTAAACTTTTCACTAAACTCACCACTAAATTTTCCACTAAACTCGACACTGTCCTCTAATAAACTCTTCTTCCAACTCTCGAAACTCGTCACTATCTGGATGGCGACCACCCCTGATCTAGAGTATGCCGCCATAACAACCTTGTGTTGTGCTCCGGCATTAGTGACCAGGTTCCAGTCTTTCTTAAGAGAGCAGCAGCGCATTTGTAGCACATTTGGTGTAGCAAATCTCCATAGGTGATAGTAACCGCTTTCCATAAAGTGGGCCGTCTGTCTGTATGCTGAACTCCTGCAACAAAAAAATTAACTTCTCTTCCAACTCTCTCGTATGGCACTTGTCGCTTTGCCGTCTTTAACTCAACCATTCAGTAAGCGCGCTATACGCTGCTCATCATCATCGTCATCCGAGCGTTAAATCCCGGTTGCGTTCGGAGCATTCACTTCGACGCCCAGGGCAACAGTTCAGTACAACAATCCAGCGGTAACGTATCCAGCCTTCTGGGAACTTTACCCGTTGACTTCGATGACCTAAGCTCAGATAATATAATGTCAAATGTTATTATTTATCTATATTAACGTATTAAGTACTTTATTGATGGCGAATTAAAGTCGAATTTCCATAGGAACCCCTTCCTTACTAAAACTACTTATTCATCTTTAGGGTGCGTGTTATGTGGACAGTGATTCATTTTTCTATATGTGTCAGCTTTGGAAGATAAATGGTTTCAGCGTCATTCTTAAAGGACTTAATAAATATGACTATCATAAAATGAAAACAAAAACATAGTAGAAACGGCGACAACTTTTAAATAAGAATTGCTTGGGTTTAAACACAGACAAATCTTATAGTAAATGCTCTTGGGGATTGGTCTACCTATTTTGTGCTTTTAAATTATTATTTTTTTACGGCACGTACGGCTTATATTACCGACTAATATTTGCGTTTAAAAGCACTTAACATTATATATACGATGGTCCCAAATTAAGTTATGTAAATTTTATTACACAATTTCTAGTACACTGTTTACCATTTTAAAGTACATTTTGTCGCTTAGTTTTAGGCTCGTATTAAGTATAACGGTCAGTCGTGCCTCCATGCCTGAGATTATATCTGTCTAAAATAAAATAAAAAGCATTTTTAAATATAATAGTAATAGGTAAACGGTGCCATTTCAGTTCATAATCTAGGTACTGTGTCTATGGGGTTGCAGTTACAGCTTGCTAATGAGTACCCTGGGCTTTACGCATAAGAAGCCGCATAAAAAGTTTTTGTTATTCCATAAATTACGTAAAATCAAAGCCCTGGTTTAAGGCTTGTAGCAACGCCGACGTCCTTGAAGATTTTTCAATAGTGATTTCACGGGATATTTTAAAGATGCTTTATCGTTTTATCTGTAATATTATAAAATCCTAAACACGCCGTTTCTGTGCATTAAAAAAAACAACTGGAATAGACTATATTAACGATGCAGAACATGATGCAACTTTTCTAAATTGCTTGTCTTGCTCAGCCGATTTTGATGGGGTTTTCGCTGATCGATAGCTAATTCTTAGACTTAAACTCTGCGCTACTTTTCATCCCGGGAATCCTGTGGGTATTTTTCTGGGAATGATTTAAAATTGCCAGATTATTATTAATCAGTAAATAGCAATAAAAAATTGTTACGTTTACACCCCACTTTACATCTTTTGCGGCAACAGGAGCCTTAATAAGTTATTCGATTCAAGATTAATTGAGTCACACTCAAGGCTCAATATCAAAAGTTGGAAGCAGTTAATCTTAAAGCCCATCATCATTACGCGGAAATGCTCAATGGCTTATCTGTGACAATGAGTCATCGTCGAAGGAATGTAATTACATAGCGATAATCTATATTTCTGCTATTATATTTAATGATATATTGAAATGTAAACAAATAACATTCTCTTGATTATTACAATAGACGCCAGAGTATACTAGCTATGATGTTTTAGATAAACAAATTTACTGTCTTAACACTAAAAGCGATGTCTTCCAGGCAATGTAACTTAAACGATAGTCTTAGCAAATATATGTATCTTTTAGATCTAGACTCTCCTATTATATTAATGTACTTCGTGACCTAAATCATGAATAAATTAAATAGTCTGTGTGTTCAAAATAAATAAAATTGAAAGAGGAATTTTGCTTTAAATTTTAATGTATGTTTCACTTCAATATATTGCAGATTTCAGAAGACACACATGAGTATAATGTCTAATACTGATTTTACGAATCAACCAAATTGAATATATTTGATTGAAAGGCACAATAATATTAAATTGTTTAAGTGAATGTTTATATGGACCATTTTGATAGATTCATTCAAATTAAAGACATAGATAAACCGTATAATAAGTTTAACTTCTGCGAGAACGCAGTAGCAGACATAGTAGACACGATATATAAAAAACCATACGATACTATTAATAAGTTGTGATAGCTAAATGGCTAAGACATGTAGCTCACAACGCTCAAAATGCTTCTTTAGCCGTTTCAAATTGTAACCACGGTCGTTATGGTCGCCGCGAAAATTTCCCTAATGACGTCATAATTTTCGCTCACGCAGTGCTCACGACAAAGGTGGGTCGAAGTGGGCGTTGACCTCAGAGCTGTAATTCTCTCTATCAATACGTTGACAAAGGCGCGATTTTCAAATCAACAATACAGCAACTAATGACATTTGTGTATTTCGTCATTAATGACATTAACGCTTCTTAATCCGTTCCATTTGAGTATATGATTGTAACGCCCGCGAACAAGTGGAACGGGAAATAAATTCGGTCGTGAGCATGGTCGTTATGAGCGCCAAGAGGAACATAGCCTGTGTGTAATGAATCTTAATTTTATAGTCTACGCATTTTTTAGTTACATATATGCAATTACACTTCGGATACATCAAAACCTCAGAATAATTAATACGTAAGTCTTCCTTTCGTCATAATCTTCTATCCTACGTTACACTATCATACAAACGGTTGAATCAACTTACAAAGTCGATCCAAAGACAAAGCATTGTATTATAAATTTAAAGGGTAAAACAAGTCATATGTATAAGGGTCATCGAATAATATGTACGCAAAATCGTGGGCACAAACTAGTATTCGACGTGTCACAACTATTCCACGTATATCCCCTTGGGGTTTTTTAGGACACCGTACAAATTTTAGCAAGAACAGAAACCTTATAAAATTGTCCATATTAATCTCAGCTGTACATTATCAAAACCTAGTAACTGATATTGTTTTTAAATGACTCTGTGCATTCATTTTCTTGCTAAGCATTTGATGGTGTATTAAGTTCGTTAAAACATCTAAAGACTAAAGTAATTATCGTTCCCAATAAGCTTAATAAATCGTTTTGAAATATCATGTAATTAAAGTTTATTACATTTCCTTGTGGTGTGTCGTGAAATTTCTTAGAAAGCGCTTGCTAGGTTTTGAAATTGCACAGCTCATCTGTCTATATATTTCAGAGCCATTGTTCTCAAAAAAATACTCGGTCTATATGAATGAAATTTGTTATAGGAAAGTGTATTTTCTATATGTCGTACACAGCAGTGTACGACATATAGAAAGTAAGAAATAAGTTACGTGGCCACTATACCTACAACTGCGGTATAGTAATGTGCATGTATAATTAGACAGAGTTTTAAAAATAATAACGTTTTTTCTTTCTAGCTTGACTAAAATGGTAATATGAAAAAATTCAAGCAAATATGGGAATTGAACTTGAAGAACATTTTTAATGAAAAGTAACTTGAAGCAAATCCGCTTTGCAGATTTTGAAATATTGATTATTTCGATATCAATTATATAGCATAGTGCTTAACTTTACCAAGTAGAATGGAATGAAGCTGAGACGTTGTGTTTAGACACACGTATACATACCTATTAACAAATTAGAATATAGTAAATTTTAAATATGTATTCATAGATAATTACCTTAAAAAATTACATAATAATATATACATAGGTCCCAAATCGCTGTCGGTTGGGAACGTGCCCAAAACGCTTGCCGCATTCCCGCGCTGGATAGCAACGCCAATACGATGCACCAATTACACTCTAGCCTTCTGGTCACGGAAGGTAGACATAGTATCCAGCCAAAAGAGGAAAACCGTGGACGTTCAACACCTCTACAAAAAACCCTTAATTGTGCGTGGTTTGACACTCACTTTGCTGTTCTTTTATTAAAGGTTTTATTCAGAATGCCAGGCCCCTATCCAATTTAGTGCTGTGAGGTCCAATAGGCTTTTGGGCTTCTCAATATTCCACCCTTTATTGTTTTCACCTACAGCGGAATGGCTGGGCTGAAATAAAAATTGAATTTTTCACACCTGTTCCTATATTGTGGTTTGAATACTGTATGCAACCATCCATACTAATATGCAAATGTGAAAGGGACCGTTTGAATGTTGGCTTGTTCTTCAGAGCCTTGGGAATAAACTGTTGCGCTTGAGGGATGTATATCGAAAAGTGAAAAGCAATTGTTATCCAAACTTCAAAATATACATACCAACTACTTTATTAATAGATAGGTGCCAAATAGAACCAGCCCTATTATTATTCAGTAATTTTTATATTATAGTGCGTGCCCCAATATTTCACAAGGAAACCAAAAAAAAAATAGTAATTTAAATTTTAATCGCTATTGCCTAACAAAAGTTGAATTACCATTTAACCAAAACTATTGCCTTTACTAAAATAACTTGAATAAGTGTTTGCTTTTGGAATTCCCGCTGGAATTAAATAAAAATATCCCAGCATGAGAAAATCGATTAAAATTCACAGCTGAAACAATACATCTAACTAAAATTGCATACTTTAACAGTGACAAGGTTAGTCGTCTGACATTCTGATCTAAAGCTTAGCTAGAATCAAGTGCTATCTACAGATAGATTAAACACGACCACAGATGGCAAGTGCGGTATCTTAATTAAGTATTTAAATGAAGACACATTCAAAGACGAGAGTCCGATTCGAAACTTCTATTTGTTTTCTAAAACTGAAACAATTGTGAAGTATAATCTACATTTTGATATGTACGTATATATATACTGTAAGCGTCAACGAAACTTCGCATAATAAATCAATAAATACATATATCGTGACCACAGAATCAATAGTAAGAATAACTCTATTCAATCATTAGATAGCAACACAGTCAAATTTATAACCAAGAGGACATAAAATAAGCTTTTTTAATAAAGTTTTAAATACAAGCTTTTGAGATCCTGGATGTCATGTAGCAGGAGAGTAAAACGAGCCCAAACACGCCGGGTCTATCTTGTTTAGTACAGGAGTTCCTATGACCACCTTCCGACTCCATCATCAGATCAGCTCCAGGGTACCATATTATTGCATTGTCACGTGATATACATATGCATGCAAAATTTCAGCTCAATCGGAAACCGGGAAGTTGGTCAAATTTAACTTGCAAGATTCCACCCGTACTTACATACATACGTAGGTATATCCATTGCAAGTTAAATAAAAGCTTGTAAAAATGCGCCCAATCTCTCCTTACAGTCACCCCGTTCCTCACATTTAAGTCTTCATATTATCTCAATTCTACGCATTTAAACACACATCAACAATTTCATAAACATCTAAATAACAAACAAATGTAGGTAACACTTACTCAGTTTTCTGAAGATCGTAGCGCCTGGCGAATGGTAGAACATCTGTGTCTGCCTCGCCTCAGGCACCGCTTAAACAATATAAATTACTTGTAAGTACCGTCAATTAAATGTTCGCAGTGTAAAATGTCCAGCAACTATTAATACCTGTTATAAATGCCACCAAAACGTTTAATAAATATAAGAATATCGTATTCACTAACTAATCCTTCTTATTCACTGCAACAGATAAATAGCCATCATGTCGCCATAACAACCTTGAGTTGTGTTCCGGCAGTAGTAACCAGGTTCCAGTCTCCCTTAAGAGAGCAGTAGCGCATTTGTAGCAAATTTGGTGTTGCAAATGTCCATAGGCGATGGTAACCGCTTTCCATCAAGTGGGCCATCTGCCTGTCTGCTGATCTCCTGCAATAAAAAAAAATCTACCTTAAAATAGCTATTGTTTCATGATACCTAACATAACCTATTATTATGACATTATTATACGAGTAATTACTACAACTATAGCTTCATAACATCTCCTATGAATATGTATTAGCTGCCATAAATTTAGGTTGCCAAAAATACAAATTCTACATCTCTACCACGAACTTATCACATTACATTAAAATCGACCAAGTGACTATCCGAACACACGTCAAAAAGTTCCGCAGAGACTATGAACGTTGACTGTTTATGTAATTTGACTACAGAACCTTCTAACAATACTTCAGGTACTCCACATACTTATGTAATATCACTGAAAAAAAATCAGCCCTCAGTTCCACGTATGGTATCTACTCCTAACTTTATTCTTCCATTATAGCACTGTTTTACGGCTTAGAAATTACACCTTCCTGTGCAAGTTCATCTATTTCAGCCGATAGCTTTTGAAAAAAATGCTGTGATACTTTATATAAAGACATACGCACAGACGGATGAACATAAAGATTTAATAACGGCTGTCATTTTATTAAAATTGCTCGGAACCCTAAAATGTCACTTTACTACTGCTTTTACGTAACAATAAAATTATTACTAAAAGGACACGGATACGCTTTCATACTATTCAGGGTCTAGATGTAAAAGGATGAGAGTGGTGTCAATTAATACCTTGTATATTAAGAAGTCATTTTTTGCACATTGTGCGGCTTTTATTCGTCTGGGAACAGAGTTATTAGAGATTTAGTATAAGTTTATGTGATAACCTATACTGATCAGATTATATATATGAAAAATACTTTTTATTGTAGAATAGTATTTATTAAGTAAGAAAGAGAGTTGGTCTGAAAGAGAGTGTCGGGGTGAAGGTAAGGAAAGGAATGCTCCGGTGGTTCGGGCATGTAGAAAGAATGCATGATGAAAGAATGACTAAACAGATATACAGTGGATGGATGCAGAAGTCGTGGAAGGCCACGGCACACCTTCCATGATCAAATTGATCGTGTACTAGCAGAAGGTGATGTCAGGAGCCTTAAGAATAGACGAGCTTGCATGACAAGAGTTATGAATGTCAAAGAGGCAAGTGAGGTGTGTAAGAATAAGCCTAAATGGCACTCTGTTGTTCGTGCCTACCCCGCAAGGGAACTGGCGTGAAGTTATGTATGTATGTATGTAATAGTATTTATCTATAGGATAGGCTGGTGGTGTAAGATTGCGCGATTTTCAAATAACGGCTCATAAAATGAAAAGTACAAAAGATTATTAATTCAATTATTAAAGGTCCAACCATTACAACAATAAAATAAAATTCAAGAATCGGGATTTGCGCAACTTTATCCACCCTAGTGTGTAAATTGAGCATTGAGATTGATAAAATTGCGGAACCCGTACATTAAACTAGTGGGGGATACTATGCATTTCTGCATACTCATATGCTGCGCTTTTCAACCCCTTAGCTGGTAAACCAATAAAAATTTCCTCTAGTGTCTTCACATGATTGCAAGTCTTCAAAAATCTGCCTAATATTTTTACACATTGTGTTTACATAAATTAAATTGTAAAGCTGACTCCACTCCCAAAGTCCGAGCCGCCGCTCTTTTACTTTCGCCATTGGCAATATGCTTGCGAGCAACTTTTATATTCGCATCAGAATACACATGTACATACACTCAAAGTACGCAGTTTTACACAGTTCGATGCCACTCTAAGAGTCGAGGTACAACTGCTATCTCCTATACTATTGTTTAATTATTTAGTATGAATCCGAAACTGGCCTTATGTTATTATACTATAATAATGGCTAATCAGCAAAACCTTAAAAGTTTGATTGTCTAGAATACATTAAAATCATTGAAAAAAAAGACCAGTAGTAGACAATTAATTTCAATTTTATGTCGGGAGCGTAATTCGGTTCCACCCACGAACATAAATACAACACAAATTAGCTCCAAACATCAGCCTAATATCCTATTATGACGTATGAGCAATCTTTTCGATTGCGCAATCTTATACCTACCTATTATTATATAATTACTTGACCTCACTGACTGACTGACATATAAACTCTCAGCCCAAAGTACTGGGGATAGGACCGTGAAAAATTGCATGCGTGTTCTATCTATACTGTAGGTGCGCACTAAGAAAGGATAAAATTCAAAGGGGGTGAAAAGACATGAAATTTTGTAGGAAAATCCACCATTTTCAAAGTAAGAAGCACAAATTTTTATGTACCTGTAAATAAATGCCCTCGTATATCGGCGTTTTTGGAAATTCTATCAGAATTATTATAACCTATTAAATAGTCTATGTTTTAACTTTTTTGACTATCTTCTTAAACTAGGATTAAAAATACGTTTTAACGGTTTTAAGTTCGACAAACAACTTAACAAATACTATGCTCAAAGTATGACTATTTTTTAATCTATGACCGAGGCTGCGGGCAACAACTAGTTGTAGATATTTCGAAGTAAGATGATGTTAGAAAACTTGCAAATCGTAGATTTAACAGATCCTGGATGAGATGGTGATGAATAGGATTCCTAAGAAAGTTGTTGTATAGGCCCATTTACAATCATAAGTAACATGACATCAAGAAACTAAATACATTAATTCTGAAACCATGTTTAAGCATTAATTGTGAGTAGACCGAGGTTGGCGGGTTTGATAAATGGCTGTTATAACATGTGGAACAGTAATAAATGAGTCACGGGACGGTAAAGTATTGGGTTTTTGAAAAATATTTACGCAAGAACGTTTTTAGATACAAATATGAATAAATGCTCGTGAATTACTATAAACACGGCAGCTTTTATTTATTCCGTCACATTTGTTTATTTTGAAAAAATATGAAACCATGCGTATTAATGTTTGTTAAACTAATATTTGTTCGTGTGAGAACGTGTTTCTTTATATTCTGTACCCTCAACAACTGGCAAGTCCTTCAGTCGTTATCCTAACTTATTTTATCTTATCTTATACTAATATATAAATCTGAAGAGTTTGTTTGTTTGAACGCGCTAATCTCAGGAACTACTGATCTGATTTGAAAATTTTTTTTAGTGTTAGATAGCCCATTTATTGAGGAAGGCTATATAACATCATGCTAAGACCAATAGAAGCGGAGCACCAATGAAGACTGTCTCAAAATCGGAGGGTTTTGAAAACAAATTTCAGGCGGACGACGTTGCGGGCACAGTTAGTCTTCTATATACATAAAAAATCCCTGTCACAGTGTTTGACCGCAACAAACTCGGAAAGTAATCAACCGATTTTGATTAAGTTCTTTTCAGTTTGCTAGGTTTGTTGTAGATTTTTATTTTTTCAGATCAGGACAAACGTTTGCCGGGACCGCTAGTAATAATATAAATGCGATTAAGAGTTATCTACAAGGCGGATCTACGGGGCCGAGACTTGGACACTGACGGTAGGATTGGTCCACAAATTTCAAGTCGCTCAACAGGCTATAAAACGAGCTATGTTGGGTGTTTCTCTTATGGATAGGATTAGCAAGTTGAAGTGGCAGTGGCCGGTCACTTGTGGTCACAGTTTGTCGCAGGACTGATGGCCGATGGAGCAGAGAAGTCCTAGAGTGGAAACCGCGTATCGGTAAACGTAGTTTCGGACGCCCTCCAGCCCAATGGACCGACGACCTATGCAAGGTTGCCTTGTAGGCGCTGTATGAGGAAATCAGAGGATAGGGATGAGTGGCGCCGTCTTGGGTAGGCCCACGTCCAGCAGTGGACTGCGAATGGCTGAAGACGGCGAAACCAATAAAAATAATCATATTCGCCTTTTTTATTATTTGCTAACTGACCCGTGCTCATTTCATTGGGCGTCATTAAAAAAATACACATGCACCCATGTACGTGTACTCTTATCAAGATTTAATTAAGCTTTGTAACCTTTAATTAATTCATAAACGCAGAAAGCACTCACTGTGCCTCGTACGACGATGTGCGCCATTCTTTCGTGGAACTTTATTTCTGAAACATATTTAACAGACATTCTCGTGCCCAACTCACGGGGAGTAAAACATTTTTACTTTTTTTATTTATCAATCACAATAAAATATAGCATATATCACTCGGGAATAATGTAGCTTTCTACTGGTTAAAGAATTTTCAAAATCGGATCAGTAATATCGGAGATTACCCCGAACATCCAAACTCACAAACTTTATCTCTTTATAATATTGTTAGTATAGATGATGAATATAAATGGTTAACTAAACGTTCTGTAAAGCTTAAAGTCGCCTGACTACACTGACATTTTGCGGTGTACACAACAGTCAGTTCGCAGACGTTTGATTTCGAAAGTGAAATTAGTTGTTACTTCGTTAATTGGGTTCCTAAACTAAGCAATCAAGAAGTTAAAGGGGCAAAGCTCATTTCAGAATTTGTTTTTAAAGCCATCTATATTTTCGTCTAAAGTATTACAAACAACGTCGTTCTTCAGACAGAGATGGTACATTTGATAAATTTAGTGAAGTTAGGTGGGTTTGAAAATTTCATTTCATTTTATTTTTGTTAAGTATTACAATATCTATGGAATTATCTCGAAAAATATTAAATCGTTTGGGGTAAAATTTTGAGAGATAGAATCTTCGGAAGTTCCGGCCTTATGATGAGGAGCCGGATGATGAGGAGAGGATGAGGATCGTATACAGGTAGCTGAAAAAAAGTGATGTTGTCGGAAAGCCTGTCGGAAAGTTTTTCTCGCAATTACTCCAAAGGGATTCAACAGACTTTACCTAACCGCTTTCCATCGAGTGGGTCGTCTGCCTGTCTGCTGAACTCCTGCAATAAAAAAAAACTTTAATATGATCGACAGACAGACACACATCATATTGTATATCCCGAAATTGAGCAAGCTACGCTTGTGTGATGGATGATATGCAACGGCATATTCTGGGGCCGATCCCAGACACCCAGACTATTGTAAATACATACATGTATACATAACTTCACGCCAGATCCCTTGCGGGGTAGGCATGAACAACAGAGCGCCCTTTAGGCTTATTCTTACACACCTCACTTGCTTCTTTGATATAAACAAACGTAAACAAAACTACATACATACATACATACATAACTTCACGCCAGTTCCCTTGCGGGGTAGGCACGAGTAGGCATTTTTTTTGCATTGTATATCTGTTTAGTCATTCTTTCATCATGCATTCTTTCCACATGCCCGAACCACCGGAGCATTCCTTTCCTTACCTTCACCCCGACACTCTCTTTCAGACCAACTGTCTTTCTTACTTCGGTATTACGAACGCGGTCCGCAAGCATCACTATTGTAAATAATGGAAATAAATTGTTTCCGAAATTTGCGATGCCAGGAATCGAACCCGGAATCTCTGCGTTGTAGTGAGGTAGGCCGGCAAAGGCTTAGCCCACTCAACCACAGGTTCGAGAAAAAAAAGTCGTCACAAGCAAGAGCAAAAGGATGCTCTGGATACTACCGCTGCAGCAAGTTCTTAATGTGGTCGATGCGACTGATATCGCGAAAGAAATAAAGTTTAAAATTGGCCGCCATGTGAGTAACTAAAACATAGAAATATTTTTGAAGTAATTTTTTTAGTGTTGTCTACAGTTGCTGCAATTTAAACTTTAGATTTGTTGCTTAATAATAAATATTGTTCCGACGATTAATAAATAAATGTTGATTAATATTACTTTAAATATGATTTTTATTTGTGGTGTACCTCCAAAAATTTTCATTTTTCTAGATGTACCTTGAACACAAAAAGTTTGCGGAACACTGATATATATCATATGTATAACCCCCGGTTTATATATTTTACCGACGGTTGTCTGTAATAGTAACCGATTGATTTTGAAGCTACCAATAACCGATGGTTGAGAGGGCTATACGAGCGTTTCACAAGCTCATTGTCACTTAGAAATACTGTCGGTTATCAGTTACCATTTCTCTCTTAAGCGTTTTGCTAACGCAACATAGTTGTAGTAGCAACGCGCAACGTAATTCAATGAGTCGACGTATAACTACAAAATAAATATATTTTTAAAAGAAGTGACCTTTTGTGATATACGATTGTCATTAAAAATAAAGCTTTCAATCGATCTGATTCGATCGATAATATTAATAGGGATGAATAGTGAAGCAATACTGGAATTGAAATTAGAACTGTTAAAGACAGAAATAGCAAATTTACATACATACATACATACATAACTTCACGCCAGTTCCCTTGCGGGGTAGGCACGAACAACAGAGCGCCATTTAGGCCCATTCTTACACACCTCACTTGCTTCTTTGACATTCATAACTCTTGTCATGCACACTCGTCTGTTCTTAAGGCTCCTGACATCACCCTCCGCTAGTACACGATCAATTTGATCATGGAAGGTGTGTCGTGGCCTTCCACGACTTCTGCATCCATCCACTTTTGCATTGTATATCTGTTTAGTCATTCTTTCATCATGCATTCTTTCCACATGCCCGAACCACCGGAGCATTCCTTTCCTTACCTTCACCCCGACACTCTCTTTCAGACCAACTCTCTTTCTTACTTCGGTATTACGAACGCGGTCCGCGAGCGTCACTCCGCAGATTTTGCGCAGTGCTCGCATCTCAACCGCGTTTACTCTACTTTCATGCTCTCTCTTCCATACCCAACTCTCGCTTCCATACGTGAGCGTAGGTACCAGCACCGCGTTGTGTATGGCGAGCTGGGCCTTCTGGCTGAGGTTCTTAGCGCCTAGAAATAGCAAATTTGAACGATATAAATAAGAATTAAATCCAAGTTAAAAGAAGAAGTAAAAAATTAGACTTTCATTTAATTTAAAATCACCTATTTATAATGACAAATAAACTGGCAACCTCGATAAACAAACAAAACTGGCCAAAATCGGGTGGTAATAAAATTTCTACGAATAGTAATGTTGACAACCAGCGGTTATAATATAGAAACACTTCAGCTGTCGTTTCCATACAAAAAGTCTACCGATCGGTTAGAAAATCCCTCCCATCGGTAGTTGATACTTTCATGAGTAACTAGCTACGAACAGTTCATTATAGAAACATCAGTAGAGTTCCCAGGCGGTAATATTCTAACCGTCGGTATCGAAAACGAATCGTTTTTGTAATATTGAAACCGGGCATAAATCAGCCTTTCATTATAGACAATCGAGCGCCATCCCAGTGCCACTTCCATTAGAGTGATTTTATATTACAACTTTCTTTAACACACTCAAACATGATTACATCTTTTGTTCAAGCACAAGAAGCAATGAATTTACTTAGAGTCAAGTGTTTGTAATTAATTGCCTGAGTCTGGAAGCCATAAATCACTGCGAGGAGAAAACTGAACTGAACTGGATTTCTAAGTCCCCCTATTTAACTTTTATTGCTGTACGGTTAATTAAACACCCCTTTGGGACCTTCTTGGTTTCAATTTTATTAGGGAGCAACTATGATTATGAATGTAATGTATCTAGGGTTTTCAAGCCATATTAGCAAAGGTAGTTTGGGCACGGAATGAAGAGTGATGAAAGTACATACATACATAACTTCACGTCAGTTCCCTTGCGGGGTAGGCACGAACAACAGAGCGCCATTTAGGCCCATTCTTACACACCTCACTTGCTTCTTTGACATTCATAACTCTTGTCATGCACGCTCGTCTGTTCTTAAGGCTCCTGACATCACCCTCCGCTAGTACACGATCAATTTGATCATGGAAGGTGTGTCGTGGCCTTCCACGACTTCTGCATCCATCCACTTTTGCATTGATGCAGTGATGAAAGTCACGTGACAAAAAGAATATAAAAGTAGGAGATTGAAGGGTACAAATGTAAAGGTAGGCCACAGAAGAGATGGATGGATTATGTGAAGGATGACATGATGATTTTTGGTGTGACAGAGAACTTCAGAATAGAGGTCATGAGTCAGAATAGACGAATATGGACGGAAAAGACATATTGTGCTGACTCCAAATAATTGGAAGAAGGTGTGTGTGAGAGAGAGAGGGGGGAGAGAGATGGTAACAAAACCAGATCTCTTATAAAATCTTCAAGTCCATCTTTTCATCTGTTTTTGTATGTCATACAATTTTTTCGAAAATTAAGCCTACGTGGATGGAAAATAAAATGTGCTTATATGCTGCGGAATGTCCACGCACAAAGGAGGTGTACGGCGCTACGTTCTCTAACGTCGAGGTACGGCTCTGCATGGACGAGTGTTTTGGCGCGTTACGAACGAGTCAAGTGTGTTATGCAAGCCACACACGTTACGAAAAATCGTTGCGGTTTGACTGTACAGTTCAAACTGCAACGATAACTCTACATGTGTGTATGAGAAAAACTGTACAGTTTGTCCGATTTTATAAAACTGTACAGTTGAACGGAGCAGTATGAAATTTTGGATAGATACATCAGAATCGGAAGTGTCGCGGCACGATTCACTAAAAGAAGGTACACACCGGTCCAGCCGGGTATAAAATTAGTACGCTCGCGCCGGTGTGTACACGCAATATCAAAATTGCCTATGACAAACGCTCTTTGTCTACGGCCAATCGCCAATATTCGAAATTCAAGAACGGAACGACGACGAAATATTGTACGCGCAACAATTATTTTATAAAATTATTGTAAAATCGCAAATTATTGAAAATATACGCATTTCAAGCCAAAGGGTGCTTCATCGAAGACTTCCTACGCTTGAGGAAGAAACTGTGTCGATAATCGTAACGTGTGTGCTAGGCGTTCTTCTGTTTAAATAAGTATCAGTATTCATTCATAAAAAATTATTCCAATCTTTAGGAAATATCTTTAGTTCCTTCAATAAATTAACATTGGAATGAGCTTCTTTTTTCATTAGTCATTCTTTGCACCAAATACGTGTTTTCTTTTTCTTGATTTTTTCTTTCTTTTGCTTTTTTATGGCGAATAATAAACCAACAACTGCTAACGCGTCGTCAGTCGAAGCCATAGTTCAACGAATGAATAATCGTACAGTTTTCTAGTAATGTGTGTGGGCACTACGAAACCTGTACAGTTTAAACTGTACCGTCCGATCGTAACGATTTTTCGTAACGTGTCTATACACGTTACGCTGCTACCAGCCATAAGGGGTACGGCGGAGTGTGTGCCGGGGGAAGGAAGAAGATATATTTACACAAAGACGTCGAGGTATGGCCTGCGCGAGAGTATATATATTAATAGAAGTCTCACGTTAGCAAAAGGCTGGTTTGTACTTGAGCGTTGCCATCCAGCGCAGGAATGTGGGCAGCGATTTGGGACCTTTAATTTTTTTGGTTTTAGGAGTTGGTATTTAATATGTTTTATATATGTAATCTATTACGATAATCAATTTTTATGTTTCATTTTTTATGTAAATAATTTCATGAATGATAATTTGTAGGTCAGTTTTGAAAGTTACATAATTATATAAAGAAAATTGTAAGATGTGTAATATTTTTCAGCTACCTTGTTATTGCAAAATTAGCTTAGAATTTTCAGATTTTCTAATCTACAAATCTAATACGAAAACTTGTCCAAGACGCTCAACATGTACATAGTTTTCGAAGTCTGTGTTACTTTATATAAGATGTTTCAACATTGTACACACATGAATAACTTTTATTAACTATATTAAGTATATGTGATTATTGTAACTATAAGTTTTGAATACATCTGAATTGTTTCAAACATTTATTTATGATTAATCCGAAGTGTGTCTCACGTGCTACAAAAAGAAAAGATTTGATGTTTGGCACATTTATAGTAATCTCAAGTGTCATAAATGTGTAATGTTGAATTTTCGATTGTTTTTATTTTAATTTTAATAAAGAGACAATTCCAAATATAAGAATTAGGAATGTCATCAAGTGAAACATTTTATGAAAGGGTTTATTGTTTACTAGAATATGCTCGTGACTTCGTCTACACTTGACTTGAAATTCCCGCGAGATTTCCAGGACACAAAATAACGCAATATTTGAAAAAGAATGTAAGCTATCATTTTAGTAAAACTGTGTCGGAATAAGCTAATTTTTACGCACCCGTACAACTATAAACCGCTCCCGGTAAAATTCCCGTGGTATTACCAGGATAAAAAATATTACACATTATATATATATATATATATATATATATATATATATAAAATGTGTAATATTTATATATATATATATATATATATATATATATATATACATATACATATACATATACACACACACATATACAGGTGAAATTTTCAAGTGGGCCTTCAGGACCAAATCCTAAACTATGTAGATTTCAAAAAACAGTAATTTTGAGGAAAACTATGATCGCGCGAGATAATGGTCAAATACGAACCTATACAGTAATAAAAAAAATGGTATCAATAGATTTTTAAAAAATCAATTACTCTTGTCGGGAGTTTAATCGGCTGTTCTTTTTAATAAACAAACCTATATTTTTATACTAAATCATTGTGTAGATTGTAAGGATCAATTTCTTACGTCGATTTAAAATGTTCTATTTTCCATACAATAATTAAGCATCAAATTGCACTAATCATTGGACCGCACCTCATTTGAACGCAAAACGCAGTCAATGTTCATAGATTGGGGTAAAATAACATGCGTATCGAATGTCAATTTATAGATGCCTATTACAAATAGAATAATTTTCATCCTTTCCATATTGAATAAAGTAAAATGTTTATTGTTTTAATTTGCTTTGTGGAGCTAAGCCGTGGCATCACTTAGAGGTACTTGCGGAAGATCAGCGCTGGTTGCGAAACTAGCAATATGCTGAGCAAGAGCCTTTTTAGGACATCACAATTAATTGTTACATATATTATCATATAAGACTTTTTGTATCTTGTCCTAAATAAATATTTTTTCTTTCTTTCTTTCTGTGATTGTAATATTGTTAAAAACATTAATCTTCATTCACGATTAAATATAGTTCAAAACCTATTTTGCAAAGACGTTTTAAGATGCTTAAAGTACATGTTCGTACTTTAATCTGATTTTGTACGAGATGTGAATTTTGCGTATTATTTCTGCACTCATAATCGAATAACGGCAATATAATTTTTAGAACAGTACAGAAGAAGTTAAAAGAATACTAGGAAATCAATCGCACAGCAAATTCGTAACTCTGATAAACTTCTAAATCCTTCATGATCAGATGGCGCCACAGATCTTCCCTTATTTTTGACCATTTATTAATTAAATCATAATTATTTTGTTAAACTAAATTAAACATAATTTATAAAGAAATTCATTAGGACATGTCACCCGCTAAAATAAAGTACGACAATTATAAGATTTGATTCATGCATCATTTAGGATTAAGAAATATATAACTTGATAACTGTTTAAATTATAATTTATAATTTAAAAAAATATATATATAACACCACACAAAGTCACAAACACATAACTAACAATAAAACTTATACACATACTCAAACCTACGCGTACTACCATCGCATTGCGTTACACGCACACTCCACAAACAAACCAAGACACACAAAGAGCCTAAAAATTAATAACCCAGGCACAGAAAAAAAAACAACACACATGGCACTAGATAGGACTATATATAAGTATAGATATAAGGCCAACACTGCACATGCACTTCCTTACAACACAAGCATGTAACAGATACATTCTACATTAGTATAAGTTTAGTATTAAAATTAGAATAAATTAATATAATAAGTTATTAATAAGGTACACCAAAACATAAAAATTACTAAATATAATGTCACATACAGTAACAAAAATAAACAATAAGCGTGTATGGAGTCTCAAATTTTTCATAGAAATTAAGTAGTAAAAAAGGGTACAGAACTCGAGTCCGTAGAGATATTAATAATAATAAAAAAAACTGTTTAAATTTAAACAATAAAATAATAAATATCGGCAGACAAATTAGCCAGTTAACTAAGCAAGTTTCGTTTATGCTTCTGTTATGTGTTATATACAACAGATGTGTAACTGTGGCGAGCGCTAGCTAGGCTTAAGCTAAGCTAAGGGATAACAGACAACCTGATACGATCACTGAAGTCTCTTCACAATGATTCTAGTACTTGTGTTAGGGTCAACGGTGCCTATACTGAATGGTATAGCATTGAAAAAGGTGTTAGACAGGGATGTGTAGCATCGCCGTGGTTGTTCAGACTATTCATGGACAGTTACTTGGCCGATTAGAAAGAAAGTGAAAGTGATTTAAGAATGAACGAGTTAATTATCCAATATCTACTGTACTCCGGTAATCAGGTTATACTTGCATCATTGGAAAAAGAGGTTACAGGAGATGGTAACAATTATGAACGGATCTTTTGAGAGAAAGGGTATGAAAAAGTTATGATGTTTGAAAGAGATGAAAGAATTACAATTTGTAATATACAGATAAGAAAACAAAAGTTAGAACAAGTCAGATAATTAGTATACTTAGGCTGCATGTTTACACGATATGTAAAGCTTAAAAGTGATATCGAAAAGACCATAATAGCTGGTAATAAGGTAATGGAGCGCTAAAATCTTTTATGAATAGCCAGAAAATATCTGTAAAGCATGCTTGACTGTCCATCAAGGGGTGTTGTTGCCAACACTGATGTATGGCAGTGAAAGTTGGGTATGGCAGAAGAAGCGTGAAAATAGGATAATCGCAGTTGAGATGAGAGCTATGAGAAGAATATGTGTGGTTAGCTTGAATGATATGATAAATAATAGTATAATAAGGGAATGTTGTGGATTGAAAGAAGATGTAATAACAAGAGTTAAAAAAGAAACGTTAAGGTGGTTTGGACATGTAGGGAGAATGGATAAAAGTACATAGAATCACAAAACAAAGTGTATGACAGCTTTGAGAATGGCAGAGTTACTGCCGGTAGACCGAGACGTACACACCATGATTAAATAGCCCAAATGTTAAAGAGAGGTCAGGTAAAAAGCATCTCAAATAAAAGTGCATATATGAAGAGGTTAATGAAAGTAGATGAATCGAAAGTTGTTTGTCAGGATCATTGCCATTGCAATTCCATAGTCCCTGCCTACCCACCATGGGAAACAGGCATGAAAATATGTATATATGTAATTCATGGCCGAACCAGGCACAAGACCGGAATAAATAATGAAAAGTTCGTTTACGAAGTTTACCCTACCGGGAAACGAACCCGGGACATCTGAGTTCTATAGTCAAATAGCCCGACTAACGCGTATACAAGCATCAAGTGGAGGTCATCAATCGAAACTAAAATATACGATTAGAAACATTAGCTATCGTACATTATATTATACTATATTTAGTGTTGTTTTAAAAGGCGATTATACTTATATAATAATAGTATGTGTTATTTAAACACATTTTCTAATTGTTTTTAAGAACTTATAAACCTTGTACAATAACTATTATAAATAATGAGGCATAAGTACAAAAAATCTTGTTCCATACACGAACAAATTATAGATCTTCGGATAAGGATTTTAGTAACAATTAATTTACCAAAATAAGTTTTGAAGGTAGATCAATCTTCTTTAACTTCCCAACAGCCCTTTTATTCCCATATTCTTGAGTTTCCTTAACTTTAGATAGGCTTTCATACAAAGTTATGACATAAATAGCACGTCACTCCGTATTTGCGTTTATGAAAACTTGTAAAGCAAAGTTTGACCGAGTTTCATATGTCCAAAATGCCTTGAAACTTTCGACAAATATTCTGGTAACAGCCAACAGCTTTATAGAGATTAACATATGTATTATTAAGTTTGTTGTTTCCTTAATTTGTAAGGAGTTTATCATTTATCATCTTTTTTAAAGATATTATTTATTTGAGATTCATTCATACTATCATGTAAAATTGAGCTTAGAGTAAGCCGGTTGAAAAGACATAATCGCAGCGCCGACTACACCGTTGTTGTAGAAATTAAGGCCCCACTATTATTAGCACACGTATATAAGAGCTGCATTCTTCTATTCATCGCAGCGGACAACGAACTACTGGATAGCGCATTTTTTTTTTTTTTTGGAGCTGGACCCAGCTGAATAGCCGCAGATGGCTGTTTCAGCGATACCGGACTTTGGGGGCTTCCCGACTCCGTGGAAGCGGAGGCGTTCAGCCCGGAAGCAGCACGCTCGAGGAGGCCTGGCTAGCGCAACGCGGGAGCGCACATAGTAATAGTTACTCTATCTCACCCGCACATCATCCGTCCCGCTCACATACTGTGCTTTGTATTGTACTAGCTGTACAACTTGTTTATATTTGTACTTAAGGTTACCGTTTCCAAAATAAATTACTTCAATCCAGTTCACATCAGCACTCGACAGTGAATAGTACTCTCTGCCATCTGAAGTATCATTTAACCTCTACCTCTCGCTGCTACACTTACTTAATTATTTTTGTGCATAAAACTTACATTTCTAAATAAAAACGTCTAACTCGCGATGTGTTTTCTTATTACAATTTGTATTTTTAATTTTGCAATCTTACCGCATATTTTAAAACAAAAGCCTGACATGTTATTAGTAGCTATTTCATCGAATACGTGCGAAATGCCGCCGAGCGTAAGAGATAGTAATACGAAATACGAAAATAATATATATATATAATAATAACAATCCATAAACGTCGCACTGCTAGGCCCGGATCTCCCGCTATTGGGAAACGGACAGTATACCCGCCACGCTTATTCAAGGCGGCTTGGTAGGTTTGACACACCGGTTATCTCGAAGTGCAAGTTTCATAATGATGTTTATTTTTCCACATTATTTTTTCTCATTTATAAACGCATTGTACAAACTCAATACGTCCAACAGATTGTATTAAAGCTAGATTATAAGATACATTGCTCTCTTTGAAGTCTTTTTACAATTGTCGTGGTATATATATATATATATATATATATAAAATTCTTAATGCTTATGCTCCGGTGGTTCGGGCATGTGGAAAGAATGCATGATGAAAGAATGACTAAACAGATATACAATGCAAAAGTGGATGGATGCAGAAGTCGTGGAAGGCCACGACACACCTTCCATGATCAAATTGATCGTGTACTAGCAGAAGGTGATGTCAGGAGCCTTAAGAACAGACGAGCTTGCATGACAAGAGTTATGAATGTCAAAGAGGCAAGTGAGGTGTGTAAGAATAAGCCTAAATGGCACTCTGTTGTTCGTGCCTACCCCGCGAGGGAACTGGCGTGAAGTTATGTATGTATGTATGTATGTATAAAATTCTTATTATAATTCTTTTTTAATCCTTTTTTTCACTTTGTATTTTATTTGCTTCGGTGTCTGTGTATGTCACTTTAATGGCCCTAGCGATAAATCAGCGCTGGTTAACCCAACCAGCAATATGCTGAGCTAGGATCAATTAGACCAATTTAGAGCTACAATTGCTTCGTTTTTTTTTATTTACTGCATTTTACATTGTGCATTTATTTATTTATGCTAGTCTAATGTATTCTCATTTGTGTTGTAGTTCTAAATAAATCTTTTTTCTTTCCTTCTTTCCACATATCATGATAGAAATAATTTGAATTAGGGCCGACTTTTCAATCGTCAGTTAAAAGTTATCAGTCGAATAATTTATAAACTGTATAAATTCAAAAGTGAAACAATTCAACTGCTTTATTCGTGCAACTATCATTTTTAATATTCCTATGTATTGTTTTATTCTATAGAATAGCTTTTATCTGGTTATTGAAAAACTGGCCCGTAATGTTTAAACACTAATTGTAATAATTAATAAAGTATATAAGGTTACTAAATCGTTCCAAGCAGTACAGTCCCATGGTCAGAATTTAAATGGATTGATTCAGGTTAACTTAGCTTCTACACTACCACGAGTTTCTTAATATTGTTTAGTTTAGATTTTATACTTTTTAAGAAACCGAACATTATGATAAAAGGTTATTTTTTACTGTAATTTGTCACAGACTTCTACTCTAGCTGAATGAGCTATCAGGGCTGTACTTACTTACTACTCATTAAACATTTCTTTTATAAAAAATAGCACATTGATACTTGAAGGTTCGCCACCCCGATGAATGATATAAATAACTAGTGGCCCCAGCAGACGTTGTCCTGCTCTGAAAAAATTAAAATCTAGGACCCGATCCCAGCGCCACCTACCGGTTCCAATTGTGGATTTAAACCATCCGGTACCTTACTCAAACACACAAAAACAAAAGCACCAAAATCAGTCCAGGTGATTAGTAGGATTCTAGAACCCGATCTCAGCGCCACCTATCGGTTCTAACTGTGAATCTCAACCATTCGGTACCCCACTCAAACACACAAAAACAAAAGCAACAAAATCAGTCCAGTTGATTAGGAGGATTCTAGAACCCGATCTCAGCGCCACCTACCGGTTCCAACGGGATAAAAAGTATTCTATGTCCGTCTCCTGGTTCTAAGCTGCCTCCCCACCAAGCCAAATCATTTTCAGCCAAATCGGTACAGCCGTTCTCGAGTTATAAATAGTGTAACTAACACGACTTTCTTATATATATATATATGTGTGTGTGTGTGTGTGTGTGTGTGTGTGTGTGTGTGTGTGTGTGCGTGCGGGCGTGCGTGCGTGCGTGCGTGCGTGCGTGTGTTTGTGTGTGTGTGTGTGTGTGTGTGTGTGTGTGTGTGTGTGTGTGTGTGTGTGTGTGTGTGTGTGTGTGTGTGTGTGTGTGTAAGTAAAAAAACAGCTCCGCATAGAGACATTACTTATGTGATATCAATAAAAGTTACTCTATTCATAGAAATAGAGTAGGATTTTTGTAGTTTATGTTTAAAGAAATATTCTTTATCATCAGTTATTATTATATACTATATATCGTATAATATAACATTGAAAATTTTTAAAAGACTAAAAATAAATATTTTATACAAATATTAGCTTGATGTTTCATTTCGATATATTGCAGGGTTCAGACGTGAATATAAAATTCAAATCCTACGCGAAAAAAATGTCAGGGACAACTAATTTAGTATATTAATACTCGTATTATACATAAAATATACATTACATATCAATATCATACGAGTAAGTGTATTTTCCTTATTTCAAGCACTCAGGCGATTTCCCCAGACTCAGATACATAACATTTCATAATATGCGTGGTAGGCAACGTACATATCAGGAAGCTCGAGATGCATTACTGTAATAGTATTTATTACATTTACATATATCTTGTGATTAGTTACTGGTGGTATGGGTACGCAATGAGGAAAGTGAAACTGGACGGTTGATGGATACAACAAGAGATGGATCAATTGTGTGAAGAATGACATGACGATTCGTGATGGGAAGAAGAGGTATGCCAGAATAAAAGACTATGAAAGGAGAAGACCTATTGTTCCAACCCCAAACGAGTAGAAGAAAGAAATAAAAACAATAGTAACAGTTACCTGTGACTTCGTTCTTTATTAGGGTTCGCATACCCGTTTTGTCAAAAACGAAATCCTTATGTAATTGTCATGTTCGGCTATTTGTCTGTCTGTATGTTTTAGAATCATTCGACGGAGACTATTAGGTGTATGTACAACATAAAATTTTACAGGAAACTGTAGATTGTCTTGTGCTACAAAGTTATGTAGCAGAATTGTGAAAAAATAAAGTTTGGGGATGGCTGCCATAATAAGGGTTGAAATTTTTTTACGTACATATTGTTGGTCAAATCTTGAAAAAAATAAAATTCTGCCCTTATTTATATTATACAATATTTTCCAAAAAGTTTTAAAATAAAACTACTACATATTTTCAAATAAAAAATGGATTCCAGTTCACTGTTGGTGGGGAGCGTTCCTAAAACGTAGGTCGCATTTCCATGTTGGATGGCATTGTAATATGCTATCCAAAATACAGGCTAGCATTTTGATTATGCGAGACTTCTTTCAATCCTGTTGAAAGATCTAAACCTCTGAGTAGTTTTTGAGATATGGGGCATCATATTAGATATTAAATGACTTTTTGTTTCGTAGCCAAATAAAGAACACAGTTAATCACTTCGACTACTACTAAGCACCTACTCAATATTTTCTCTTTAACTCTTTAATAAAACAATAAAGCTAAGCATCCGGCGCCTTGCAGCCATCTGGCGACAAGCCAAAGAACAAACGGTAAACTTTACCCTGTCAAAGTGTAAATTGTATCTTTACAAAAGCTGTTTTGTATCGTTAAGAACTGATCAAAGATTAACAGGAGATAAAAAGTTAGAAGATGTTAGAGTCAATTTAGGTTTTATCTGTTTGATTAATGATAATGTAGTCTAGAAACTTGTATTTATTATTTTATAATGTAGTGTTACAACTCGGGTCCCGACAAAAACAGAATCCTGCATATCTGAAACAAAGCACATTTATTGCCCATCGGCATTTGAGCTAATAACATTTAAATTCTTTTATGGCCGTCTTCTAATGTTTACTTATTGGCATACGGCCTATTATTGTATTGTGATCATTAGCCAGATGTTACGGATTTAAAGTACAAGCTGATTCTAGGAAATTCGGTCGGTTACGGCGGCATACCCTAGATCATGGGAGGTAGCCATCCAGACGGGCAAATGCCCTACCACCTGGCTGTGGGTTGTTTTGTCGCCTCTTGCAACAGACCGCCCGGCCGCAGGAATTTATATTCTTTCTCCGTTCCTGCACGGATATATATATATATATCCTCATACATATTTTAAGCATACACGTCGATATGTGTATTCATAAAATATGTATACCTCCTAAAATGGAGGAGTTATTATTCTATCACTTTGTGAAATGGTGAAGGTATATGCGTTAGTGTTAAAGATTTAGGCTGTGGCCGAATGCGTCTTATTTAAAGCGTTAAAAAATAACGCTTAATACTCTGTTCAAGTTTTTAATCAAGCCTAAATATCGTCTTTAAACGTCGTTTAAGATTTTTGTAATCTTTAGAATAACATTTAGAGCCCTAAAACGATTTCGAAATCCATCTCGAAAAAGGTTCTTTTTAAAAGTAAATTTTATCAAGGACTTATGTTGTAATTTACTATCGTATAAATTAACTTTATTTTTGAAAAAGTTTACCAGCTATTTTTTAGATAGGGTCAGTATTCAGCTAATACGAAAAACTGAATTAATGTAACCCTAGGGAATATATTAAATAGTCTAGATTATAGGTTCCCAAAGTGATCCATATGGACCCCTGGGGGTCCACATCAAACTGCAAGCTGCAAATACGGGTCCGCAATAGTGAATTCCAATTAAGCAAGTCATGACAAAAAATTACTTAGTATAAATAGAATAATAAAATATATGATATTGTGTTTGTACTTAGAAGCTATAAAATGATACCAATTAGAAACGATAGAGAATCCAACGCAAAAAGAATTATTAAAACAAAAAAGTTATGGCTAAACATATATAAAATAATATATGTTTATACGACGAATTGGAAACCTACACCTGTTTTTAATCCAGTTTTTTTATTTTAATTATATAGTTTATTTTTATATTATATAATTTTTATATTTGTTTCCAATAAATAGTAGTCGACATATTTTCTTTGTTTCGTTTTGTCTATCTGTGAGTCACTGTAACGGCCCTACCGGAATACCAGCGCTGGTTTTTTTTTTGTTTTGAGGCGAGGGAAAATGCTTAACCGATTTACGCACAAACTGGGTCGTTGCTAGGGGAACGACACGCGTCGGTCGGGGGCGATAACACTGCAGCAATAGTATGCTCTTGGCAGTGCTCCGTCCGCGATCGACGTCACAGAATAGTGTGGAAGACTCCGAGCGTTGCTACACGAGCGAGTAACCCCAATACCCACTAAAAACCCCCTCCTCCCTGACGATCCTGCGCTTTGTTTGTGTTGGAAAGGCTGAGATTTAGAACATAGTTACGCCCAGCCGATTTTTTTTGTGGACGAATCACCTGGCGTAGGGCTGAGTCTCAACAGATCGCAGCACGACGCTGCTCTACCGAGCACAACACCCCGCCAGGAACGGAAGTCGTCTACAGACTATTCCGAGCCCCGACATCGAACTGGTAAATTCGAACCTCCGGAGCCGTGGTGCACGTTTCAAACCGACCGCACCGTTCTCCGTGGTCCAAATGGGCTTCGACGTCGCACCTCACTACTGCGTGTGAAGCGCGACTAGTAAAGTCACATTGTTTGGAGCCTCCCGACTATCGGGGCTCCACAGTGAGCGTGTCCTTGCCGGATTCGGCTAGGCTGGCTTCGGCCTTAGAGGCGTTCAGGCATAATCCCGCGGATGGTAGCTTCGCACCACCGGCCGCTCGGCCGAGTGCATGAACCAAATGTCCGAAATACCAGCGCTGGTTGAGTCAACCAGCATCAGGCTGAGTTAGGACCGGTTCAGAACTTCATTTCACAGTTGTATTGTCTTATTTATAAGTATGTTTTGGTCTGTATGTAGTTCTAAATAAATATTTTTTTCTTTCTTTCTATTTCGGTAATAAAATAGAGGATCCATTGAATGCAGTAAAAAATAGTAAAGGGTTTACGAGGCAAAATAGTTTGGGGATCATTGGTTTAGATCTTCTAGCTGAACTTGAAAACTTCGCACCGAGGCTTTCTATGTCCCTAGAGATGTTGATTGTTATGTTTATGGCCCGATTAATATTTACGTTCGAAAATCTTTTAAATAAAATACTTTGCCATCTAGTTCGATATTTTTATTGAAGTATTGTAAATTTAAATTAGAATTAACCGGTCTAGAGAATGCTGTCATAACAACCTTAAGTTGTGTTCCGGAATTAGTGGCCAGGTTCCCGAATCCCTTAAGAGAGCATCAGCGCAATTGTAGCACCATTAGTGTTGCAAGTGTCTATAGGCGATGATAACCGCTTTCCATCAGGTGTTGTCTGCCTGTCTACTGAACTCATGCAAAAAGAATCCATACAATACAATATTCATCTGCTCCCCCTGCTTATCTACATTTGCGTGATGCAGTCACTAATAATAACAGTATCTCAGATGGAGTATAAACATATGACATTACATGCCTAGTTATATCTTATTCGTGCAGGAACGGATAAAGAATACAATTTCAAGCAGCCCGGCGGCCTGTCGTAAGAGGCGACAAAACAACCCAAAGCCAGATGGTCAGGCATTTGCTCGTCTGGATGGCTACCGCCCCTAGTCTAGAATATGCCTCCATAACAACATTAGGTTGTGTTCCGTCATTAGTGTTCAGATTTCAGTCTCGGTTTAGAGAGCAGCGGCGCATTTGTAGAGCCTTTCGAGTTGTGAATGTCCATAGGCGATAGTAACCGCTTGCCACCAGTGGGCCGTCTGCCTGTCTGCCGAGCTCAGGCAGTAACATTAAAATTAGATATGAAGGTTTTAGCACAATTTATAATCTAATATATAAAATTCTCGTGCCGCGGTGTTTGTTTGCTGAACCGATTTGTATGAAATTTTGTGTGCATATCGGGTAGATCTGAGAATCGGCCAACATCTATTCTTCATACCCCTAAATGATAAGAGTGACCCACCCCTAAATATTTTTTTTTATTTTTTTGACATAATTTCTTATTTATATTTTATTATGATTTAGCATTGAAAAATACATACAACCCTAAATTTTCATTCTTCTACCACCAACCCCTATTTTTTAATAGCGATATAAGTACTTTAATAATTTTCTACTCTGTTCAAGTTGATTCGAGTTTAGATTAAACATTTGGTCCCGGTAGATGACGCTGTAATCGGGTTCTAAATTTTTATTTTTAAAGGCAGGACAACGTCTGCCGGCTAAAGGTAGTTATTAATAATAATTCATTATGAAAATGTATTAATATTCGATTAAATCCTGTCCAAGACTACCAAAAGCAATTAATAGTTCAAACTTATAAAATAATATTTGTCCATTATTGTATAAATTACTTTTAGGTATAAAATATTCCGAACAAATGTTAGTAATTATTCTTACAACAATATTGTAGGTAGTAATTTGAATATTTTAATGGGACAAATGGTAAACTAAACGCTAAGCCGTCCTTCATACCAAATATGAATGAAACATTATTTCAACGGGCTTTATTAGATTTTACAATTTAATTAAAGCCGAGGTTTTTGTGATAAATTTTCAGTTAGACAGATAAATAGCCTAGTAATGCCCAACGGCCACTGTTTACGTCATTTGGTTACACAACTCTAAAGGTTATATATAGCCAAGATGTCAAATTCCGTCAATGGGATAAGTTCATATCCCGCTCGTTTTTCCGGGTTAAAGAACTTTATTTCTCATAAAATAATTATTACAATTCACTTAAACTATGAGAACATTTATAAGTTGTTGAAAAATAAGTTGTAATTGGTAACGAGATAGAACGCACAAATACTAAAGTTGCAGGTAGTTTTAATTTATTTTTTATACATGCAAGTTACAAGTTTCTTCGAACCAAAAGAAACAAGGATATAGATATCGTGGAAGTGTCATTGTGTAACTTGTTACTTTTTTTTATAATGTATTTATTTTTATATGTTTACTAGCGGCCCCGGCAGCCGTTGTCCTGCTCTGAAAAAATAAAAATCTAGGACCCGATCCCAGCGCCACCTACCGATTCCAATTGTGTATTTAAACCATCCGGGGACCATCCACTCAAACACACAAAAAGAAAGTCACCAAAATCGGTCCAGGTGATTAGGAGGATTCTAGAACCCGATCTCAGCGCCACCTACCGGTTCCAACGAGATAAAAAGTATCCTATGTCCGTTTCCTGGTTTTAAGCTACCTCCTCACCAATTTTCAGCCGAATGAGTATAGCCGTTCTTGAGTTATAAATAGTGTAACTAACACGACTTTCTTTTATATATATAGATTTTAACGGAATTTAACGCTAACTATAAGTCGAACACTGATTTCAAAAGTAGTTTAACTTCACCATTGATTACTAAGCAATGAACTTCACTGACTTATTGTAGTGGTCGTAACTATTTAAACACGGAAATAATGAAAGGTATATGAAGTCCCCCCACTGACGGTCTTCGCCACCTTGATTATACCTCAGGCAACGCATTAACACAGCGGTCTGGCGCTAGATTAATTTATATATATATAAATTTTATTTTTAGAAATTAACAAAATATTTGATAAGCAGGTATGTCTTGAAAACTACTCAACAAATTTTATTGAAACTAATTTTCACTGTAATTTTTATTAAGCTTTACTAGCTTAATATTTTCAGAACTTTTCATCTCATAGTTCAAATGTTCTAGGAGGTGGATACTTTTTAGAAATTTGAAAGCGAATATCTATCAAGTATCAACCTACCTAATAACTTACAGTCTTATTCATATTGAGCTAGAGTAAGCTTGTAGGCTTGTTTAAGGTTCTTGAAGAAGCTTTAAGTTTATAAGCTTAGCTGTAACTCAATATAAATAAGAACGTTAAATTATAAGAAATTAATGAAGTAACGTCATTATAATTTTAATGGTAGGTAAAATTAATTTATACTTTTATATAATAATCAGATATTACTAGAATAAAAAAACTATATACTATATATACAAATTTAAATTAAACGTAAAAAATTATAATAATAAAAATTACGTATAATATATAAGTCCCAAATCGCCATCAGATAGGGATGTTCCCAAAATGATAATATAATATAATAATAACATAACAATTAAAACGATAAATAAAAACACGGTCGGACATACGGCATGGTACGGCTATGGCTAAAGGCTATTATAGCACTCGTAGTTATATAATTTTATAATAAAGCTGCAATTAACTGATAAACTGCTTACCATAACAGTTAAAATCAATGGTTTAGCTCACTGGTTAAAGTCATAAAAATAACTGAAACATCACCATCGCTTACTCATGAAAAAGCCCCAAAACTTTACATATTTAACCTTCCTAATCCAATCACATTACAAAAAATATGAAGCCCGAAGAATATTTATAACGGAATAAAGAAAACTTGGAGAACATTGCCGTGATTAATTTCATTTATGTTATAGGTTATCCCGAACTTTTCCAACCGAACAATAATATGAATTAAGGACTTAATGTCAATTATGAACGTGCGCGTCAAACGGATATTACTGTAGTTTACAAATTGTGTCGTATAGATTCATCCTACATGTGTAAGCTAGGCTATCCGCGATTTCACGCTTTGGTGTCATAAAATGTCTCTTTTCTTACACATTTATTTGGGGTCGGTACAATATGTCTTTTCTATCCAAACTCCTCTATTCTGGCATGCATCCACTGTCACACCACAAGTCATCATATAATCCTTAACACAATCCATCCATCTCGTTAAGATCTAGCTTTACATTTATACCCACTACTCTGCTAGTTTAACATTCTTTTGTCACGTGACTTTCATCTTTCCTGGTCTAAGAATCATGATTAAATAATAGTTGTAGTGCAACACTTACAAAAGCCAATAGATGGCGCTGTGCAATAATAATTATTGAGGTCACTAACGTTTCCCGTAAAATACAAAGTATATACACAAATTTACAACTATAATAGAGGGGCCTAGGCCTGCGAGGAACAACACTAGCCTGGCTGTAAGATCTTCCTTTGAGACGGAGGAGCATTCCATGTCGCTCCTCCACCCTATACGGGACACTCCTTTCATACTTTCATATTTCATAGTAAAACGTCAAAGAGATCAAAAAAATCCTGTGATACCATGATTTCCTATTCTATTCTTTTTCTACATATATATAACCAGTTAATCCCGCGACTTAGCGTTCATTTCATTATATTTCTAGACGGATCCTCTAAAAGCTATTTTCTATACCTCGGGAGCAGCACTTTTTTGTGGATGAAATGTACCCTACGTCTCTTTCTATACTCCTGACAACGTATATTTTATGATGATCGGCTGCATAGTTACGGCATGAACGCGTAGTAACAAACAAGCGTTTAGAATATAAAGCGCAACACACACCAAAGTTAACAACCGACTTTTTGTCGGCGGCATGTCGGCGACTCGAGTTGAGGAACAAAAAATACAACACATCACTACAACTCGAGTACCGCGGAGACCGAGCGCTTGCGTACGCCAGCCGCCAACATATCGGTGGGCAGCACGCGCGGGTGCATGATGCCGACATGATTCTTTTCACATAGGCCACCAGGTTATGTCGGCAGGCTATGTCAGCGGGTCGACGGCTTTGGTGAGTTGCGCTTAATAAATTAGTGTGAAATATATTAAATGGTTCATTTCTGACTTTCAATTTATATAAATGAACCAAAGTGATTCCTATAAACATAAATTTCAACAGTCGATATCCATTGTATACCTCCGTGTTCTTCCAGTTATGTGCTTTGCAACAAAATTGATACAATTTGTTTGGTCCGTCTAATATCAGCATTATGCTTACTTGAAAAATACTCATCAATCTCAATACTAAGAGGTCAAAGACTTACCATCGATTACATAGCTTATAGATATTAGTATACGATTTCACATTGTCATTGTATGAGCAAATATTTGAGGCCCGAAATCTATTAGACGTTAGTCCAGCAATCTTGAACATCATCAATCATAGTTGAAGAATTCAATATTTAGTTATACAGTGCAAGCGGGTCGTAAGTC
Source organism: Dendrolimus kikuchii (assembly GCA_019925095.2). NCBI lineage: Eukaryota > Metazoa > Arthropoda > Insecta > Lepidoptera > Lasiocampidae > Dendrolimus > Dendrolimus kikuchii. Next base: position 20,081,500 of record CM034395.1, on the reverse strand, counting down.
TATGCCCGCTTACTTATAATATATGACATATTACATAAACGTATATGAGAAGTTTATGTATAATAAATTAATAAAGAATAGTTAAATCCAAGAAGTTTTTACTAATAAATACGTTTTACCGTATTCTATATTAACGACATTAAAGAAATGTAATTGTCTTTTCACTCACGGCTGATTTCTATATCTGTTCATTTGCCTAATTATTAATTAAAATTTGACGTTATATGTATCCAAGTAATATCAAAATTCAACCGATGGTAAGGCAAGTGAATGAATACAGAGAATAATGAGACATTAGAGTGTAAAGTAGGAATAAGCAAAAGGTGTTTAATACTACTAAAATATAAAACTTAAATCTAACATAGGAACACAGCGCCTTTGAAGTCTCGGCCAACACTGCTTCCCTCTAAGATGATGATACCACGTCTTCTTCCGCAATAGCTATTCAGACGTTGAAAAGGGGCCGCTAAAATTAAACATTTTTGTCTCAGCTGTAACTCAACGGGCTAACTACCCTCCGGAAATTGGATTTAAAATCACTGGAGCTTACACGCTTAGCCGTAACTTTTCAGCAGTACCACCTGTCGTTGATCAATTTACATAGCTCTTCGTGGATTGTATGTTAGCTTCGTCTGCACTCTGCAGTGTATGCCGGTTTCTATATTTTACTTTTCATTCAAAATCAAAACTTTTTATTCAAAATATGTTCCACTGGAGAACACTTTTTGAAGGTCATACATATAAGTTAACATTTAATTTTACTTCTTATTCTATGTACACCGCTTCCCAACGTGTTATTGCTGTTAAGGAGAAGAGCGGCAAGAAACTCCCGAGCAACACGTCTAGCTAAAAATTAACTAATATGAACTTGCCTTACCATTTACATCGGTAGTACAATTTGATATTACATGTATGGAGCTTATGTTAAATTTTAATTGGTGGTTAGGAAAATTAACTGTCGGTAAGATATAAGAACGGGCTTATTAGTTGCATTAATACCAACTGACGCTTTCGGCGCTAGATCTATCGCTCTTTCTCCGATACTGTCTAAAAAATTGTTTAGCGCCTGTTAGCGCTTTTTTTTAATTATATTACACCTCATTATAATATCATCCTGTATTAAAAAGTAATCATCAAAATACAAGGATTTATAAGAATATCGTTTCTCTTTTATTTCTTATGGCAATTTAAACACTTTTTTCGTAAGAGATCCCAATTTAGCATTTTTTAAGAGGTGACACAGCACGTTTTCTCTTCACGAGATTTCGCAACATTACTTAGTTGACCAGTTATGGACAACGAGGAAAGATATGCAAGTGTACGACAATTCGACTAACTCCCACATGATTTCTCTGTCAAACTTGTCTGTTAGTTCACTGGTTATTCATAATGTGCTATCACAGTGTACTTTTTGTCATTACGCCCTAAATTTTTAAGTTCTTTTTTTTTTATTGCAGGAGTTCAGCGTCTGCTGAAGGCAGACGGCCCACTTGATGGATAGAGGTTACCATCGCCTATGGACATTTGCAACACCAAAGGTGCTACAAATGCGCTGCTGCTCTCTTAAGGGAGACTGGAACCTGGTCACTAATGCCGACACACAACTCAAGGTTGTTATGGCGACATACTTTAGACCAAGGGTGGTAGCCATCCAGCCGGGAAAATGCCCTACCACCCAGCAAAAGGTAACACGCCTTTAGAAATTCCAAATGTAAAATATCTCTCCTTTTGTAGATTATATCTGAACATGAAAACAAAGATAAGCCGACCCTAATTTCTATAATCACCAACCAAAGCCTTATCTTTATACGACTTCACCAAATTGTATATTGTAAATGAACTTACCAAATCAGGCTGAAGTATCGTAAAACAAGTGGAGTAGAAAAGGTGAAAGCCGTTAATACACGAGTAAATTGCTTGAATTAAAAGATAAACGTTAAATTCTTATTTCTTTATATACAAGCCTTTTCTAATTGATTAAAATGAATGCGAACTCGATGATACTAAAAAGATTATGATATCGGGTACCATCTTATAATTGTCATGTTTTATCTGAAAGTATTGAGATCCCTTGAGAAATTACTTCTCTAATTCTAATATTATTAAAACTATGACATGGTTGCTAAGTAAAGATGATGATAAATCTATATTAGCTCAATATCAATTTTACATATAAGTTTTTTTGCTACTAATATATTTAATATGAAGTGAGTTTGTTTAGTGTTTTGTTTGCCCAATCATCAGGCCCACATAAATCTTCAAGGCCACAATAGTTAGGCATGGTATAAACTAATTTTCAAAAAATAAATACGGATCCTAGATGAAAACCAAAGATAAATAATAGACTAGTTGATTATTGTTATATAGATAAGCTCGTTTGAAGTATACCTCGTCGTCCATTATATTGAGATAATATAACCTTTTAACATATGGTCTATGGTTTAAACGATGTATTTGGCATTTTTCTAAATCCATTTATTTTTACTATCAAAACACTCTAAACTGTCATGGTCGCTCATATCATCTACATGGAAAATTATTGAATTATTCTATAATAATTCCAAATACTTGATATGAAAACAGGCAAGTTGCTAAGCACAACTTTATAAAAGTTTTCTGTATATTTATTGTTTGCCAGCCCCCCTAAGATTACCTTCGCGATGTGACTTCTTAAATCAGTTTTATTTAGTATAAAATCTAATTTTCAATCTACATAAGACAGCTGACGATAAAACAGAGCTTATGTATGTATAAAGACCAATACAAGAAGGTAATGAAACTCGATAACTTACTATAAGAGTAATTTACTTTTATCCTTTTCAAGTAACAAATTGGCATTACGTGGTTAATCCCCTAGCTTCAACCCTTTGAAAACCCGCCAAGAATTCTACACAAAATCAGTGTTTCGTGAAAATTCAAAAGGACAACAACCAAGATTTTTCGACAGCGAAAAACTTGGACCATATTTGAAGTCTTTAAAATTTTTTTTTTTAATTTAGTGCGTACGTTTATGATTGAATTAGTATGGTGATCTCTCACTCTCTTTTCTTTCATCATATCCCAATTATTTGGGGTCGGCACAATATATCTTTTACTTCCACTCTTCTATTCTTACATACACTTTCTGTCACACCAGAAATCATCATATCCATCCTTCACAAAATCCATCCATCTCTTTTTTGGTCTACCTTTACATTTGTACCCATCCATCTTGTAGTTAAACATTCTTTTTGTCACGTGACTTTGGTGATGATGGTGGTCTGAACATTTTAAAATATACAATTAGTAATATTTTTAAAGATGACCTTTGCTTGCATTTTGCAGCATTGTCTGTCTCATGACTCCAGAATTCAACAAGAGGAACACCCCGATGTTTTTTACCCGCTACTTGTCACCTGCCGTGAAGTTTCTTTTATTGCATAAGTTCAGCGGGTAGGCCGACAGCCCACCTAATAGAAAACAGTTCCCATCGCCTACAGAGATTTGTAACACCAAAACTGCTACCAATGTGGCGCCGCTCTCTAAAGGGAGACTAGAACCTGGTCACTAATACCGGAACACAACTCAAGGTTGTTATCGCAGCATACGCTAGACCATGTGTGATAGCCATCTAGTCGAAAAAATACCCTACCACCTATAGGTTGTTTTGTTGCCTATCACGACAGGCCGCCCGGCGGCAGAAAATTAAATTCTTTCTCTGTTTCTGCACGGATTAAAAGTTTTAACAATGTGATACCATTATGAAAAAACTTTTGCCCATAGATAAATCTACTATTTGTTTTCCGCTTACAGTTGTGAGGATTTTTATCTGCAGGTTGGTCTAAAAGTTTATATCCAATAGACTTCAAAATGGTTCAAGGGATTACAATTAAAATTATAGACGTTAGAAGTTTATATTATATATATATATATATATATATATATATATATATATATATATATATATATATATACATAAGGCTACCACCCCTGGTCTAGAGCATACCGCCATAACAACCTTGAGTTGTTTTACTGCATTAGTGACCAGGTTCCAGTTTACCTTAAGAGAGTAGCAGCGCATTTGTAGCACCTTTGGTGTTGTAAATGTCTATAGATGATGGTAACCGCTTTCCATAAAGTGGACCGTCTGCCTATCTGTTGCACTCTTACAATATATTTTTTTTAAACTAATGACATATTATATCCTTTATCCTGCCTATATACGCAATAAACTGAATTTAAATTTTCTTAAAATTACGTGTAGATGTTTCATAATTATAATAATATCAGTTATTTACCTGGCATGTTTAATTCCAATTTCCACCCAAAATTCTATACTTAATATTCCTTCCTAAGAAATAATATTCCAACTTCCGCTTTCGCGATTTTCCTTTCTTACAGTCCATTCCCCTCGACCGAATCCCTAAAACGGCCAGTAAGGAACAACTGGGCTTTGACAATATTCGATTATCTCGCAAGGAGTCTTCTAATGGGAGACGATATTTAGATACAATCACGCGTACACAGAGGTTAGAACAAAGGGCTATATAATCCAACTACCGCACACACAGTCAGGAACTGGTGTAATAATTATAACGTTTGACAGCAATTTCTAAAACAATAACACAAAAAGCTAGCATTAAAATACTTCCCTATGTTCATAATTTGAAACGGGTAATCATGTTAGCGCGATAAATTAATTTTATGTTCTACTAGGATATGGCCGCAACTTCGTCCACGCTCGACTTGAAATTCCCGCGGGCTTCCGGGACACAAAGTATCACAGCATTTAAAAAAGAATGTAAGCTATCGTTTTAGTGGAAACTGTGTCGGAATAAGGAAATTTTTATGCAACGAAAGCGGTTTCCATCGCCTATGAACTATTGTAACACCATTGAATGCTACAAATGCGCTGCTGCTCTCTTAAGGGAGACTGGAACCTGGCCACTAATGCCGGTCACAACTCAAGGTTGTTATGACGGCATACTCTAGACCTGGCGAAATTTTCTAGTATGGACTGTTCCATTTATTTTAAAAGGAGTAATTCATATACATATAGAGCTGCCTGCTGCGTCTCTCGCGCTAATGTTATCCTAAGAGAACCGTACATTATTCCGGATAAAAAGCTATTCTAGACTATAATCTATCCAGGTGCCTTTCATTCAGATCCGTTTAGTCGTTGAGGCGTTATTAAGCAACAAACATCCATCCAAACTTTCACATTTGTAACATTAGTATACTAGATTTCTTCGAAACATTGTACTTGAACATGTATTTGTGAAATATTTGTCAAACAGTTAATAAATAAAAACGATAAAAAATGTAAGGTATGGAACAAGAATTCGTAACCTTTAACCCCTGTTGCGTGGGATTGCGTGAAAATATCGGTTGTCTTCATAAAAAGTTATCTCGATTGTGGTCCATAAGTTGAGCAGGCCAGAATTAATGCTACATTTGTTCCAACCATTGCGTGCTAATAGCAGCTATAAACAAAATTTGTGCTATATCCAAGATCAAAATTCTATAACAATATATTCTATGGACAATGCTTTTATTAAATTACGCGCTTGAGCCTAACTAAATGCGATACATAGTACTATACCATTTATATTTCTTCAAATAAACTATTTTCTTTCTCTCTTTCTACCGTGGATCAAGAATATTAGAAATGCAAATGGTTGTTGTTTGTTGTTGCGGCGGCGCTGGATTTAGTGATAACAGTAGACTGTCAATTTTGTAGAAAAGGAAGAATTGGGCAATTTAGGTGGGAATGTGAGTTTGAGCACGCACGTACCTGATTAATGTGCATGAAATGCATCTGCTCCTCTGCTCCTGAGTAGACCTCACTTCACTTCAGTTGTTGTAGTTTTATAGTATTTTATTTGATGTGTATGTATTTATTGTATTTTATATTATACATATTTATTATTGTTACAATTTGGGCCACCTGCATACCTGTAGACAAAGCACATTTATTACCTGCCGTGGCGTTTGAGCTTATAACATTGAAACTATTTAGGACTGTTGTTTACTTTGTGTTTAAAATTTGTAATTATAAAAATAGTCCATTGTGTATTGTACTCGTTTATGGCCATTCGCAGGCATAATTACGCAGATGTGCGGATTACGTTTTCTGTGAAATTGCGTCGATGCTTGCCAGGTAGACATATTGCATCGGTGCATTATAAAGCAATGGCCCAATGTACAGATAGTCAGTCTAGCGCTATACCACGATCAAGACAAGACGTGTGTACATTCGATAACCTATATAGTGACGGACTTTGGGCGTGTTATTGAATCGCGCATTACGTTTGAACTGATTGTGTTCAGTTATATTCGACCTGTGTTATACGTGTTTCTATAGTTCTAATAATTTCTATAGTAATTCCAACGGCATTTTTAATACGAGTGCTGCAACTCATAACTTTATATTTTATAATTGCGGTATGGAGAGGGTTGTTTACATAATATACACATTTATATGTTGCGGGCGTGGTATATTTTATGTTATGTTATTTTATTAAATATGTACAAATAAGTTGCTCATTAAAATTACATTTTATAACTAGATGGCGCCACCAGTCATTATCATAATGCTTTTTCAGGTTTCATCATATATATTTTTTTGTTTATAAGTTAAAAAGACAAGGCACTTATTATTATACATATAAAAAATGAATACCTAAAACATAAATATTTTCAGAAAACTCATCGCTTAACATAACTAATCGTAGTAAATAAAACAATACACTAAATAATACTTGATTCACACAAACCAAAAATTTCAATATAGAATTTCATATTTAACTTCTGTCTTGCATTACAAATATGACAAACTAATGCATTACAAGTATATCAATTTGTAAAGCAAATATACTTCCAATGTCCCCTTTGATCGGATTGAACCAGATCGGCCTTTCAGAGAAGCTATTTGGCTGAATAGGTACTGAGAGCGAGGACTTTCGGAAAATTCGTCGCCTTGTTGCACCTGTCGTCTAGACGTACAGTCCGACACGACATTTCTATAGTCAATATTTTAATATTTTACATTTTAGTCTGAAATATTAGAGTAGACAGATTCTTATTCCGATGTAGACAGTTGACAGTTCTGATAAAGCGCCTTAGAACAATCTTTAACAATCATAATACGGCAGATGGAGATGTTGGCATTTGATAAAACTGTCACTATCGATTTTATACCTATTTATTTGCATGTTACACACGTGAGTCGAATCAGTGCATTAGATTCAGTTTCCACTAAAACAACGTCAACTTCAAGACAATAGAACCGGTCCATTGGAATTGACATCAATATATTTAGTACTAATATTTGACAGAGTAAAAATAGAATAAAATATTAAAACGCTTTACTGTTCATCAAATACACATTCAAGCAACAATTTACATTAGTCACATTAAATAGTAAAGGCAGGAACAATGAGCGGTCTTATCGCTTTAGAGCTATCTCTTCCAGACAAACCGGGCTGTGGATTTTATAAATGGAATCACAAATGTATGACGGTGGTGTGCATATTAAATACATCCATATATAAATAGAATATACTCGTATAAATATTAGGGACATAGATATGTATTTTGGTATGTTTGAAACTAATAAACACAAAAACTACTGGACCGTTTTCAAAAATTCTTGCACCACTCGAATGCTACATTATCCCTGATTAATATAAGCTATACAAAAAATAGGGATCATACTAAAACTTCAATAATATAACCCATCAATCTAAACAAAATACTTGGCTCTGGAATCGGATTCTACGATTTTGATGAAATTGTATGTGTGTTTTTGTGTGGTTTAGATTCACAACAAGTCCCAGTAGGTGGCGCTGGGATCGGGTTTTAAATTTTAATTTTTTCAAGGCAGATCAACGTCTGCTGAAACCGCTAGTTTAGTACAAATTTATCTCGGTAGAATAGTTTGTCAAACATTATTTTTTTAATAATACTGCAAATCCATTTATTTTGCTCGTATACAAGAGGTAGTGAAAAAATATCTGGGAATTTAACCTATAGAATTCTAGTAAAATATATTCTTTGCGACTGTCAATCATAACTACTGTTAAACTACATTCTAAGACATTTTAGTTATAGAAAATTGAATCAACGTATTATTACGGTCTGGAGGGAATTTCCCGCCGTGAGTTTTTGTTGGAAAATCTTTTAATAAAAGATTGTGCTCTCAGTTCGACAATCTTTTATTAAAAGATTTTCCAACAGTTTCCCTCTGCGCTACGACATGGGGTCATTTAAGAAGGGCGTTATAAAAAAAATCTGGGCCGGTAACACATTGGCGCAGTCCATGGTGTTGCAAACGTACGTAGGTGACGTACGGTACGGTGGTACGTAGATCACCATTTTCCATAATGTGGGAGCCTTCTGTCTGCTTTACTACCAGGACCGGACCTTGGGGGGTGGCAAGCCGGGTCCCATGCCCAGCGGTCAATACAGAGGGCGGCAATTCAAACGTTGCCCACTAAGATGTCCACGACTTTAAGCACATAAATTACTTTTCGGCGGAGCGCATAGGCATGGGTTAAAAACCACAAACTCACGCCTGTCCATCAGTTGGCGTCTGATAGCTGAAATGATAGTGATGGCGAGCGAAGTCGGCATTGTTCAGTTTTTGCCCCCCCCCCCCCCCTCTAAAAATTCAAAATCCGAGGTTGTTTATTGCTTTAGGCAATAATAATAAATCGAGGTAAGTACTTAGCACTTCGCGTACAGCGAAGGCTTCCGTAGAGATTACAAAAACGAATCGAAAGTTCAAAGCACTTTTCAACTTGTGCCGCCTTGATACTTTTTTAATTTTCCACTACGTGGATTTAAATTTAGAGGAAGGACACAATTTTGATGACTTGAGGGGCTAATATCTCGCTTTATTACCTAAATGGCTACGATATCCAAAAAAAATGTAAAAATAGAAAAAAAAAGGCAACACCAAACAACACTTCAAACTCAACAAAATGTGTTTAAAAATGTGAACACCAAATTTACATTGTAAAAGCGCCCATTTTCCGGTTAGACGTCTGACGTTTAAAAATCAAAACCATTAACTGAAATTCGTTCAAAAGGCATGTTGGCAAGGCCCGGTCAATGTTGACGGACTCCACAAACTTTTTTCGTATTTACAAAAAAAATGCTAAACACTCCGAGTAAGGTTCAACCACTGAAAGTTTTTATTAAATGTTAAAACGTAAGTGAGTTTTTTCATTTCATGCTATTTGTAAAAATGTTGTGTTTATTTACGTAAATATGTGTAAAATATTAAATTTCGCTCCTAGAGGGTTAGTATTGAATTTTGTAGACCTTGTTTCACTGAATTTTATATTACTGAATTGAAACACTAAATATAATGTACATAATTATGTTTGTAAGTACATATTAAGTCGTGCTAGCTTATTAGCTCAAGCGATCACGTCTCATTCTAATGACATAGATTCAAAACCTGACTGGAAAGTATGCACTGCTAAGGCGTCGATTCTAATATAATTATTACACATATTGCAAAAAAAATGTATAATAAGTTTACCAAAGTGAAGCCTGTCAATTTGCCTGGAACAAGCGTAATCGGTCCTTATATTGTCCGTTCCTCTGAAATGGGGAGGCTTATGTACTATATTGTATAGCAAGTTTCGTAGAGTAGGCGAATCTCTTGCTGTTTGTCCCCTTTTTTATTGATGAAGCACAACAGACAGGCTAACGGCTCAACTGTGATGGAAAGTGGTTACCGTCACCTATGAACATTAGCAATACCAGAGGTGCTACCAATGTGCTGCCAGCCTTGAAGGAGAAACTGGAACCTGCCCCTGATGCCGGAACACAACTCAAAGTGGTTATGGCGGCATACTCTAGACCAGGGGTGGTAACCATCTAGTCGGGCAAACGCCCTACCTCCTGGTTGTGAGTTGTTTTGTCGCTTCTTACAACAGGCCGTCCGGCCGCAGAAATTAGTAGTATTCTTTTTCCGTTCCAGCACGGGGAGAGCTATGTCACGGATATAAGGATTGTCGCTCGATTGTCGATTGTCGGATGGGTCCTTATCATGACTCCACAGATTCACCACACCGTATTCATCTCTGCGACACGCATTGTCATTATTGACCGTAATTATTGCCCTAAAAATATGAAAAACAATTCTTACTCTCGATAAACAAAGAAGACCCTAAATCCTATTCCATTGTAAAATATTAGGTTGGGGAAAAAGTTTCTTCGCATTTTATATAAAAATTCAAAAGGTTTTTTTATAAAGTTTATTTACATTTGACTAAAGTATGTAGGTGTCATTTTGTTGGATAACTTTTTGCCATCTTGTAGGTAGGGACGTGATCCCATTGCTATAAAAATTTTGGGGCTTCTGATCAAAAAACTGCGACAAGTGGTTTTGGCGGACCTCTCGTGATGTTAACCTGACACTGCCTAAGGAATTCTGCAGAGACCGTAACAGGTGAAAATCTGAAGGTGCAAGGTCAGGACTACACGGCGGATGTATTAACACCTCCCAGCCAAACTCGCGTAATTTTTGCTGAGTGGCTAAAGATGTGTGAGGTCTAGCGTTATCATGGTGAAAAACCACACCCTTTCTGTTGATTAATTCCGGCCGCTTTCTCTCAACTTTTTGCTTTAATCTCATCAGTTGTTCGCAGTACAGTTAAGAATCGATGGTCCTGCCTGGCGGTAACAGCTCATAATGAATAATGCCCTTCCAATCCCACCATACACACAGCATCACTTTGTTGCGAGTTAACCCGGGTTTCGCCACAGTCTGTGAAGCCTGACCGGCCTTTGACCACAAACTTTTTCGCACGTTCTTGTCGTACGTGATCCACTTTTCATAACCAGGTATCAGCTTCATCAAAAATAGTTCGGTTTCATTACGTCGTAATAAAGAATCACAAATGAGTACACGGTTCATTAGGTTTCTTTCAGTGAGCTCATGAGGCACCCAAATATCGAGCTTTTTTGTGTACCCAGCTTTTTTCAAATGCGCCAAAAGTATTTTGTGGTCAATTCCCAGTTCTCCAGCTACATCGTAATTACTAATATGCCGATCTTGCTCCACTTTTTCAAAAATGGCATCAATTTTGTCCGTAACAGGGCGACCAGGGCGACGTGCATATTTTTTATATCAAAATTTCCGGATTGAAAATGCTTAAACCAAATTTGCGCTACTCTCACAGATACTGCATTAGGTTCATAAACATCACAAAATTTTTTCGCCGCTTGTGTTGCATTTTTACCTTTTTTGTAGTAAAATTTTAAAATGTATCGAATTTCTTCATTAGATTCACTCATTTAAACAATAAGAAAAACAAATGAATATCACACATTTTCCTAATTTGAATTTGGAATTGTCTTCTTTAAAATTAAACTTTTTAATGATACCAAAACCAGCCAGATACAAATGGTATAGCCAAAGAGATCTTATTATAAGTTCATACATACTATATGCGAAAAGACTTTTTCCCCAACCTATTAGATAAGTTTAAACTAACACCAATCCGACCAAAGAGGATTTTAATCAACAACCACTTCACAGAATGAACTAACATTTATTAAAATTCAAAACCATAAAGCCCTTACAATAAGAACTTGAAGTATAAAGTGGAGTTTGCTTAAAACGATATTTTAATTTAACTTTTGCAAACAACATTATAAAAATCATAGTTAATAGGATTTAAGGGTAGTAAAACTACGTTTTAACGGTTTCAAGCGCAGTAATTTATTTGATTTTTCGTCCACTTTCCAGTAGCCGTGATCGCGGAAGACAAAGATGTCAAGTGTCAATGAGTATTGTTAAAGTTTTATTTAGCCCACCGCCAAGTTGTTCATTTTAATTTTTTAGTTTTAATTTTGTTTATGTTTATTATTTACTGTATCGGAGCCTAATCTAGTTTACTACCACTTCGCAACATGTTGTGGCTTGAAGAGACGCTCTAATAATTTTATATAATGTTAAAGTGGGTGGGAGGTAAAATAAAAGAAATTATTAATCAAGTTGGTTTAAGTTCCGATGCACGCAGAAGCAGTCAATGTCTTGAGGTCCGGCAGTTGGTTTTTGCTCGGTTTATGTCTTTATAGTTTTGATGATCGGATCCCAAAGAGGTAGTATTTTAGTCGCGAAAACTTAAGAAATTATTAGGATTAAGGGAGTTTTTAAACATACTAACATTTACAACGGTTGATTTGTAGTACATATTTTGTCTTAATATTTAGCAACTGTGACTGGTAATAGGGATGCGGAGGTGTTACAATAAATTCTAATATTTTTACATATAAAAGAAGAGGCATTGAAATAAGATAATTATTATCATCTAACTTTTACAATATCCTTATAGAAATATCATTACTGTTCAAACAACAAACACCGGCTCATAAAAAGCGATATTCCTTTTGCCCAGACCCATCTATTTTTATGTATTTCGATGCCCTGAATCCGAATCTACGGTCAGTTTCGTCAAAACACCCTCAAAATTTTGAGTAAATTAAACGAAGTTATGAAAAATTGCAGTAAATATGATAAAAAAATAGCAATTTTCAGGATTTTCGAGGGCTTATGGGCCTAATTGAGATTCAGGATCCGCTAATCAATATCATACTTTAGTTCCTTAAAACTTTTTTAATCGCCAAAACTGCAATTATGTGCCTTTTTTGCAATTCACTCAAAATTTTGAGGGTATATCGAGCAAACTGGTCCGAGACTCCGGATTCAGCGCATCGAAATACATACAAATAGATCAGTCTGGTCAAAAGTAGAGACCACTTTTTTGTGGACCGGTGTAATTATAGCGCTATTTGACAGCAATTAATTGTACCAACTTAAGAAGTCATGAGAAGGTACGCTCGTATAGAATCTATGAAGCTGCGACATTCTGTAAGTTTGTAAAATGTATCTCAGTTGATTTGACTGTCCCCTCCCCCGTTCGTTCGCGTGGAACTTTTTTTCTGTGTTTTCTGTGAAACAGAAATTCTTTAGACACTTACCTCCCTTCTGAATCCCATTTCCCTATTCCATCCACCCTATCCCGTTTCTCCTATCTCATTCCTTCTATCTCATCCTCCAATCTGGGATGGGATTGGGAGACGTGAAGATGAACAATGGTATAGTCTACCTTATATTCTACTTCACACTATTAAAAGGTCCAGAATTTAGAAGCAGCATTTCAACTCATAAATCACTTTAATATTATTCTTCTGATTTACACAGAACTTATCAGCCTCACACGTGACTGTCACAGAATTACACACTGAATTGTGTGCGCTACTCCCGCCAGGTTTTATACTATAAGATCGAAAAAGACAAGTTTATGAAAGTAGTTAACCGGAAATGTCATTCACATCAGTACTTTAGTAAACAGTTCTCATCATTTGTTTTTTTAATTTTTTATCAACGAAAGTGACAACGAAACTGGTTGACCAGAAGTACCGCACACATCAGTACTTCATTAATGAAATTATTTACACTATTTATAAAAATCACACAATCCTTATTATTAATTACATTTTAACAACATTAAATTATAGACGAAATTAGTGTTTAATTGACGTTTATTAATAGTTAAAGAAGTTCTTACACTATCAGTCTGACTGTACTCAATGCATGCAAAGGAAATTCCAATCGCTTGGATATATCGCAATAAAACGCTGCAGTCCTTCAGACTGGACTTGGAGTGCTTGTAGCGTTGCTCTTTACGGGACTCTTAAGAATTTTAAATCTGTACAAGTACTGTAAACTTCCAATTGAAAACGAATTTTCCAACATTTCAAGATCCGAGATATTTTAATGGAAAAACCAAAACGTCGATAAGCGATATTTATAAGACTTTCTGCGTGGCTTCGTCGGCATGTGCTTCGGTTTTATGTCTCAATAGATGCATTTTGCAATACAAACTTATTAATTATCTGTCTCAAATGTTAAGAAGGAATTGGCGGGTTTGACACAATAGTTATTTCGATGCGCACGTTTCATCACTGACAGTGCGTGGCAATTACAACAATTAAAATTGCCTAAGGGTGTGCGCAAATGTTTCACTGACTACAGTCACTGATGGGTGGTCACCACGCGCCATTGCGCGAACAAAAGTGGTGGTGCCGCGTTGCCTCCACCGGTTACACGTGTGCGGCGAGTCCTTACAGAACATTAGAAAAAGGCGTGTCAGCTGCTTGTTGCTGGCCACTGGTGGCTCTGGTGCGTAGCCCGTTAGCATCCAGCGTAAGTGTTGCACGCTACGCGAGTATATATTTTAATTTTGAAGTAAAAAAGTATTTTATTGTTGATTTTATTAAAATTTATTTATTTGTTTTACTAATTAAATAATACATTAGTAGAATTAGTTTTGCTTATTATTATTATATTATTATTTAACAAAATTGAGTCGTTTTGGTCTTACGCCAAAAAGAAGGTTTGCACTGAAAATCAGCGTTGTGTCGGATATAATTCCGGCACAGCAATATGCTGTATAAGGTATTTAATTACGTCGCTATTTCTTCAAACCAAGTTTTTCTTTCTTTCTTTCTTCCCGGCCATAATTTAAACCCACGTCTCCTTTGAAACGCGAATTCGTTACTCAAAATCTATCCTTTAGGCTTGTTAGTTGTGTTTGAATTCAGCGAAAGATGACTTAACTATTACTACTGTATAAACGCAAACTCGAGAACTAGCTGAAGTTATCGACAAATGTTTGGAATCATGCATTTCGGCTGTTTGATAAATGAGACCTGAATAAACGTTGGAGTCTAGCCCTCGGGTAACACATTTCTCTCTCCTGCGAATAATTGCTATACCATCCATTACTAACTTTTTCACGAGAGATTCGTTGCTTGAAGGTCGAGCATGACGTCACGGCATCCCTATTTCATGAGTATTATCATAAAGTAGCAATTACTAAGCTATTTCAAGCCATTCAAGTGCGTTCCAATGATACGAGAAACGAATTCTCTGATGAATAATGAACTCCCCATTGTTTTTATTTCTTTTGATTTTACAGGTTTTTTATTTGTAGCTATACTGTTTATTAAATGTCTAATCTTTTTCCTTTATAGCCAATAGCAATTAATCGGTTATTTTGATGTTGACTAAACTAGTATATATCTTCAGATATTTAGTACTATTTTATAATGGTGCCTCATCCATCTTTTCCTTTCCTTGCCTTTTTACTTGGGACACATTGAAATACTTTGCCTATATTGATTTGTTTTTATTTGTTCTTAGTTCGTTTTTTCTTATGATTTTTATAAAAAATCAATTATCACCTCTTTTTTTAATGAGCTTGTAATAAATTATTTTTTATTGTTAATTATGGTATTATGCATTAATTTTGTTTTAGATCTAGTAATAAACTGGATATAAAATAAAAACTTATTTAAAATATAGGTACATGTGTATGTATATTTTCTTTAGGTAAAAAATAATTTCTAATAAAAAAATATCTTTAGAACATACATAAGTTTTTAAAATCCCTGCTACCATTCTAAAAGGATCTTAATATGACATGTGTGTAGTTGTTGTTTACCAAGTTATTGTGAAGCGGAACTATCTGACTTAATTTGGCTTCCTTAAAGACTACATGCAAGCTAACTTGAATATATTTAACAATAATATTACTACTTCATAGTCGAGTTGAGTAGAGATTAAAGTTTTTATAATCTATTGCGCTCCAAGATATTTTATAGGGGAAAGGCGTACAAAACGACATAGGTGGACAAAACGACACACCCGCCTTTTCTCTTAAACCAAAAATGCTTAAGTTCCCATAATAATCGCTAGAGGGCCGGTTTGTTACTGAACGAATCCTGTCATTTCGCCAGTCACGTAAACGCAACGGTTCGGCACAGACGGCGAAAATAAAGTTTTATGCAATTGCGAGTTCTCTTTCAACGGATTTTGTTTTGGCCTAAAAGTAAGTGAATTTTGACTTTTTTAATGTTATGTTTGTGTTAGTTTGTTCTCATTGGGCTAAATGAGTACAGGAATGTATTGAAATCTCAAATACTTTAGTATTTTTTTGGTTTTTGGTTTGACGGTTATAAGCTTCTAGGGTGGACAAAATGGCATATCGCTCGATTGGGCAAAATGACATACTATGTCGTTTGACCCATCATTCATTTTTATTGTTTCAGTTCATTAATTGTCAGAATGCCGCGATATTATGTTAGAAAAACGGACCGCCAAGGATGGGATAAAATCTCAATGGAGAAGGCCATTATTGCTGTAAACAAAAATGAAATGGGCTGGCTGATGGCTGCAAAAGCGTATGGTATACCGCAGGCCACGCTCAGACGGCACGCACTGAAACAAAATAAAATGATAGCACCTACAGCTAAAGGTATGGGAAGATACAAGAGTGTTTTCACTCCGGAGATGGAAAGAGAGTTGGTTGAGCATATTAAACTATTAGAAACACGCCTTTTTGGATTTACTCGTAGAGAAGTTTTGGAATTAGCATACCAATTCGCAGAAGCTAATAACGTCTCGAATAATTTCAACAAGGAAACGAAAATGGCAGGTAAGGAATGGCTGGCGGGATTTAGGCGCCGAAATCCGGACATATCTTTAAGGAAACCTGAAGCAACTTCTGCAGCTAGAGCCCAAGCCTTTAACCGTCCACAAGTGGCACGTTTTTTTAACACTTATCAAAACGTTATTGAAACCTATAAAATTCCACCGTATCGACTGTATAATGTCGACGAGTCAGCTCTATCCACGGTTCAAAGACCACAAAAAGTTTTTGCTACTACAGGGCGGAAGCAGGTCGGGGCTTTAACTAGTGCCGAAAAGGGGTCTCATGTGACAGTTGTTTGTTGCATGAGTGCCAATGGACATTACATCCCACCGTGTTTAATCTATCCACGAAAGTTGATGAAACAAGAATTAATTGATGAAGCACCAGCTGGCACTTTGGGCATTGCGCAAGAATCAGGTTGGATGACAACAGCTGTGTTTTACAAATGGTTGATGCATTTTCAGATTCATGTGAAAGCAAGCCTTGATGATAAAGTGTTGTTGATCGTGGATGGGCACATAAGCCATAAAGGAATTGAGAGCCTCAAATTTGCAAAGGAAAATGGAATCATTTTATTATGCTTACCACCTCATTGCACTCATCGAATGCAGCCTTTAGATGTGTCCTTTTACGGACCACTAAAAACATATTTCAATCAAGAGGTCACTAGTTGGCTAAAAAACCATCCAGGCAGAGTTGTCACCCACTTTCAAATAGGCCTGATATTCAACAAAGCCTATTGCAGAGCTGCCACCATTCAGAATGCAGTCAATGGGTTTCAGAAAACAGGTCTATGGCCTGTTGAACCTAATATGTTCCCTGATCATTTATTTGAGCCAGCTGAAACGACGAACATTCCCCTAGAACAAAATTTGGAAGCAGAAAATGTAGCTATATTGGACTCTCAAGCTACAGAAAGCACACTAGTTGTAGAAACATTAAACACTCTGTCAAGTTCCCAGATTGAATTAAATACTACTGCTGTAGAAATTCCAACTATACCGTCAACATCTCGTGATTGCATAACTCAAATAGACACACCGACACCAGTTGTATCTCGAGTAGTTAACTATAGAAACCTAACGATACATCTTCGCTCCACGACTTCTGCTGTTCCAGTCAGTGTGTTATCCCCTGTACCCAAAGGTACCTATGTGGCAGGACAAGGAAAAAGAAAACCACCCAAAAAAGTCACAGTGCTGCTGCTAACTTCGACACCAAATATGGAAGAAGTGAAATCGAAATCAGTTCCACCTCCTGTGGCAAAGAAACCAAAGAGAAAAGTTAAGAAAATGTTAAATTTCAGTTCCAGCAGTGAGGAGGATTTTGGTTCACTAACGACTAACAGTGCCAATAATGATGACGAAGATTGCGCTTGTATTTATTGCAATGATTTGTACTCTAGATCCAAGCCAAAGGAGATTTGGTTAAAATGCATGACGTGTGGAAAATGGGCCCATGCATCATGCGCAGATGTTCCAAAGAAGACGAAGTATTTTATTTGCGAATTATGCAAATAAAGAATAATTTAACAGTACAATTATGATATGTCATCTTACCCACCTAGGACGGACAAAACGGATTTTGTACAAAATTTGGAAGATGCTATTTTTTTATAATGAAAACTAGTTTTAGTAACTTGATCTCATTATTATTGATAAACAATAAACCAAGGTATAATAAGACTGAATGTTACATAGAAAATATTTGATAAATAAAGATTTACGACCAGATTTGCTAAGGGTGTGTCATTATGTACGCCTTTCCCCTATGTAGATACGTTTGACTGCAATTTGTATTGGCAACTTTAAAGCAGGATAATAAATCGGCTTGCACTTAGTCATACACTATCTTGTGTCGTAGCTGTGCGAGATTTTAAAAGCATATTTATTTCAAAATAGATAAAATACCTTTGTGTGTTGATAAATGATGTTCGAAATATAAGATATTAACAATGCATTAGGACATTATTTTTACGAATACGCGATTATGTTCTGGTGCTAATCGCCAATCAATCATTTTATTATTTTCACTTTGTATTTATTTTTTATAATAGTAATGGGTAGTACCACTAGTAGTTCAACCCAGTAGCACGGTACTTTTTGTTCTCATTACCCACAATAATCCTACACTGGCCGGGATTTGTCCTTGGGTGCATTTTTTATTGTAGGAGTTAAGCAGACAGGCAAACGGCCCACTTGGTGGAAAGCGGTTACCATCGCCTATGGACATTTACAACACCAAAGGTGCTACAAATGCGCTGCTGCTCTCTTAAGTGAGTGTGGAACCTGGTCACTAATGCTGGAACACAACTCAAAGTTGTTATGGCGGCATGCTCTAGACCAGGGGTGGTAGCCATCCAGTCGGGCAAATGCCCTACCACCTGGCTGTGGGTGGTCACGCCACATTTATAATTAAATATGTCAAGGGTCAAGGGGTCTATAGGTGTTGGCCTTCCCGTGGTCCCAGGCAAGCCCTCCAAAAATACGGGCCATTGTTGTGGCCTTTACTTTAGATTTTTCGAGCGAGTAATACACTAGTAAAATTTAAAAAATTATGAACGACCTTTTAAAATTCAAATTTTGAAGTGAAACTTTCTTAAAGGTATTAGTTTTTGGTCTATAAAATTATACCGTAACGAGAAAAAATTGAATATAAAAAAAAAACGGTTTTTGGTGATTTTTGAAATCTTAAAAAATTTGGAGCGACCTCTTAATTATTTATTTTTTTGAACTGTTCTTTGGAGGGAGATCTTAAAACATCGAAAAGTAAAAATTTTCACTCGAGACTCAAAAAAAAGTCTGTTTTTTGCGCCACCCTAATATATAAGTATATATATAACAGCTGTATTAATTTAGCTTCTTTGCCTCAATACAATGAATGTATACATTCACGTGGTGCCACTCGAAATTTTCCGCCCTTAGCCTACAAATCAAGAAATATTAAAAGGTAGATGTAGTTACTTTTACCAGTTATATATACAGCCAACGAATACAATTGTATAAATATTATGAAAATAATTAATATAACCAGGTATGTAAATTATTTTCGATTACAGATCGTGTAAAAAACATTAATTGAAGTATATACCTAACACCTAACACTTCCTAATATGACGTGTCTATCTATAAAATGTCATAGATTGCGCAACCAGTTGGAAACTTGTGTAAAAGTTAGTGAGGTACCTAAAGCACTTGGATTCCCTGTAGATATCCTGTTCTTGAAACTTTGTCAGATATGGAACCTTAAAGACGATCACTGGGGGACATTTGTCATTGTTTAAAAGGGATTAGAAATATTAGCTGATTTACGATGACTCGAGAAACTTGTATATTACTGACTTACTTTGTCCGTTCTTCGTTCCCAAGGTCATGAAAAGCAACAAACATCCCAACAACGTTACTTTTACATTCATATATATACGGAAAGACGAGATTAATAATAATAATCGGAAACAAACATAAATATTGTGTATACCCAAATTAGGCAAGTTACGCTTGTGTAATGAGTAATATACAACGGAGTACTCTGGGGCCGATCCCAGACATCCAGACCAGAGTAAATAACGGAGAAAATTCGTTTTCGAATTTTACCATGCCAAGTATCGAACCCGGGACCTCTGCGATGCAGCGAGGTAGGCTAGTAAAGGCTTTGTCCGCTCAATCACATGAAGCCGTGATATTATTATTTATATTAAAATAAAATAGATATTTTTTTAAGTTAAACAATTTCATTAAAAATAAATATAATAATGATAATGTACTAAAAGCGTATAGATAATTAGGTAGGTATAGAATAGCATAGAATAGGTAGGTCCTAAGTACCACTTATTCCACTACTGTCCTCATCAATCTACAGCATTGATCAGACTTAAAATCCTGGGGCGCGTAAAACCTTCAAGTTATGTTACGCCTGAAAAGAGTATATGAATTATGTTTTTTTTATATGGACCGTTAATAGCACCAACAGGAATTTATGTGTTAAAGTAAATCCCATTAATTTATAACAATGTAGGGTACTTACTGGGATTGTTTACACTTAAACCACTCAAGATTTAATCATTTTTCGTTCCTACATTTCGTTTGTCTCGCAAAACATTTCTCTTCCGTTAAGGGAGATCTCTTATTATGGTTAGCGAAGGACACATTCAAGTTTTAGCTTTTCAACTAAAACATTATAATATTGCCCTTGTTTTCACGGTGTAAATATAGACTACTATATTTACACCAACAAAAATACTGCCCACCGTGTCTATCACACTTCAAGAACATTTATAACGCTCCCTTGATTTTGTTTTGTGAAAGTCAAAGACTTAGCAGAGCGAACACCATTGTATTACTCTTCATGCTCACTTATCACAGAGCGCTTGGAGATTAAACAGTTAATTACAATATTCTATTGTTATTGTTAAAGATTTAT
Organism: Dendrolimus kikuchii; assembly: GCA_019925095.2. Lineage (NCBI taxonomy): Eukaryota > Metazoa > Arthropoda > Insecta > Lepidoptera > Lasiocampidae > Dendrolimus > Dendrolimus kikuchii. The sequence continues at coordinate 20,060,582 of CM034395.1, read as the reverse complement.
GCTCTGGCGGAATGAGTCTTATTTAAAGCGTTAAACAATAACGTCGTTCACGCATGGACATATAACGTATGTCTATATATTAATGTAGCCTTAATATATATTATATAAATACATACGTTACCTGTTCATATTAAACGTCATTAATTAACAATGTAGCATCTCTAATTGCTCATTACACCCATCGCCACTTCTGCGTGACACGGCCTATACCTTTAACTTTTTCCTAGATGAAGCCACACCAGTGGCGTGGACTTTATACAACTCGATTCCCTATAGCCTATCTTTTAATAAACTAGCGACTAAAATGTCAAAAATGCCATGCATTCATTTGCGTTTACGGGTTAGAATACAATAGAATATACTTTATTGCACACAATGTTATAAAATAAATTCATACATACGCAATCGTGATGATAAGTACAACGGACGGTCTTATCGCTGGGAACTATTTCTGCCAGACAACCTTTGGATGGATAGAAACTCGGTATGGATGTGGTAGGTATGGAATAGATATAATATACTAATATATAATACGTAAATATAAAAGAAAATGTTACATAAATTATAAAATAAACATACATATTTATCTAAATATACAAGTTATGTGTCGTCAAACAACACCATCCCAAGCATACAACTAAATAACATTATTATTCAGTTACAAACTTTAGATAGTGTTATTACACGAGATCATTAAACGAATGCACTTACCTTGTTTTATGTTTTGAGGTAGTGAGCTCCAAAGACTTACAGCTTGCGCAGTAAGCAATTTGTCATAAAACTGTGTAATATGAGTAGGCATTCTTAGTCGGTAATTCAAAGATGGTCTCAGAATCCTGGAATGACCGTCTTGAAGAAAGTGAAAACGGCTTTTAAGATACGGAGGCGTTTTAAGATTGAACAAGGGATAGGATGTGGGAATTCCGGCGAAGGCGTTTTGGAAGCCACTGTTGTTTAAACATATTATTACTAGTTTCTTTATATAGTTATATATTAACATATATATAGTTTATATATTAACCAACGTATAAAAGGTCGAAACTGCCATGAATTTATTGGCGCTTACGTTATTATTTATGCATATATTATTATTGTATTACTATCTCTCACGTTCGACTACTTTCCACATGTTGAATGAAATAGCAACTCATAGTCCGATCGGGCACCGGCTTTTGTTTCAAAATATGCGGTAAGACTGCAAAATGAAAAATACAAATTGTAATAACAAAATACATCACAAATTAGAGGTTTTTTCAACAGAGTAGGCGTGTATTATACGGTATGTTTTTTTCGACCGGCTTACCACAGCCAAATTCCACCCCGCAACTAAGCCGCTCGCGCGAACCCGTATGGTGATTTGCCTTCATCGTCGATTACAAAGACTGTTTCAATTATGAAATAGAAACTTCTTTAGGCACGTTAGGTACTTCTGGGAGAGAAAGCACTGAACTCGAGTAACCTTCACGCTGAGATATAAAGCTTTTACTTCTGAAGTGCAATCCTACCGTTAGCTAGTTTAGTAGTTAGCTACTTAGTTTGTACTAGTGAGTTTTGAGAAAAGATCAGGGGCTAATACAGACCGTCAAATTCCGAAAATGTAACTTCGATATTTTTGTTTGTTTGTTTCTCTTTACGTCTTTCTATTTTATAGTATCACGTTAAAACTATTGACGAATAAATGAAACGCGACATAGACTAACTTATATCCCGGGTCAACACTTAAGATATTATCACTTTAAAAATAGAAAAGAAAATAAATAAAGATGAAAAAAGAAAATAACTAAGATAAAAAAGAACAAACCCTCATAAGATAGATAAGTGAGGCTGGATAACCTAGTCCGTCTGGCGGAAGAGATTAATAAAAAAAACACTTCACAAATTTTTACCTCGCTAAATGACGTCGTCTTTGTGAGGTAGACCAGAATAATATAGTCAAAAAGACAGCGCTTCAGTAGCATTTTTTTGGTCCTGCAAATTAAATGTTAGGTGTAAGCAGTAAAGGACTACTGCCTACGATGAAGCCATAGAAGCATTTTAAGAATTATTATAGCAGCGCCAACCGCAATGGTAGTAAAAGAGGGATGACATTCAGCAATTATATGTACCTACTCACTATCTTCCGCGCTCAACTTCTGTGAGTATAATTCAGATGCTAAACCAAACTTCGCTCATCTCCACCTTGTTCAATACCAGGACATACTCCAATATATTGCATTTTTAATTCATTACATTCTCGAAAATATTCTCAAGACGACAATTTATTAGGTACTTTTCGGTAGCGAGGAAAAAGGGTCTTTTCAGCAAAATAAGTTATTTTGTAGGATTTTCGCGAACGGTAGTAATGTGATAAGGAGTTTCTTACTAAATAAATTGCTTTAGTAAAGGCTGCCAGCCTTCCAAATATTGTATTAAAATAAACTTATTATAATATGTCTAGAATATCATCTTACTTTTTCAATAGATGAAAATGATACCAACGTCTTATCAACGATATTTTAAATTATAGATTGAAATTAATCTACGTAATGAAAACTAATATAATCATGGAAAAATCAAAGAATAATAATTGCCTACAATCGACGTGCAGAGTCATGCTGGAATCATTAATTTGTTTATCTTTCACTAGGCGTTTATTTTCTATTTTTTATTCATTTTAGGTATATACCTAATATGCAAATTATATAAATAGGATATATATTACACAATACACCACCGTCATATACTTGCGAATCTCTCGTTCATAAAATCCATAGACCGGGTTGTCTGGAAGAGATCGCTCGAAAGCGATAAGGCCATTTGTCCTACTTTTACTGCTTAATGTAACTACTGTAAATTGTTTTTATACGTGTATGTGGTGAACAATAAAGTGTATTCTATTCTAGGCCAGCTCGATCGGCGTAATAACACGCTCGCATAAAATATCGACGTGGATCAGCTAACCTTGTACTAATCTTGTTTCATACGAGGAACCCAACTTACCCTTACTTTTCCATCCCCCTATATCATTCCCCTATAAAAATGTGTAAAATTACTCAAATATGAACAATAGTTATAGAATATTGATAATAACTATAGTAATATTTATGTGCTTTTGTGAGAAATAAAAAGTGTATAGTAAAATGTGGCCTTTAGAGTTTTCATAAGAACTCCGTTGAATGGTGTCAGTTGTAGCCTACAGTTCCACTGCGCTACCCATACGAAGACTTGGCTTTGTGGACTAAGACCCCCTTGCCTGCCTTTGTGGCGAATTCTACTACTACTAGATTCTAATAGCGGTCTCTTAATATATATAATAATAATTAACTCATTGCGCAATTTCTAATTGGTTCATCATCTTGGTTGACACTTGGCTACGTTCCACATTCTCATGTGGACTCACAACTACCACACTCACGACCGTGTTTCTTTCCGGTACACTTGTCTGCGGGCGTTACAGTCATAAACACAAGTGGAACGGATTATAGAGCGCTGATGTCATTAACTATGAAATACACAAAAGTCAATCGATAGAGAGAATTAATGACCTGTGGTCAACGCTCAGTTCGACCTACCTCTTGACATGGGTCGTTGTGAGCGCTGTCTGATCCAAAATAGTGACGTTTTCGCCAAGACTATAACGACCGTGGTCGCTATGTGAAACGCCTGACGAAGCATTTTGGGCGTTGTGAGCTACTAAAGGAATACGCCCTTACAAACTTATTTTTCCATTTTTATTTCAAATAATTTAGAGACTAGTTAGTCCCAGGAGGGCGTGCTTCATGAATTTATAATACTTGGACGGAATAAAAACAAAGTTTCCCTTCACAACCACGTTACAGAGCTCATTTACATTTTTTAAATGATATTTAAATGATTTATTCGGCTCATTTGATTAGATTTTTTTTAATTTATGTGTCTCGTCTTTCTGTTAAAACCAATATACTTTTTACGGTTTGTATTTTTAAATAAAAGAAATATGATTCGACTACTCCAAACTATTTGAATTTCAACATTCATGATAGGATTAAAGTTAAATAATAAATGAAATAAATAATATTCTCGAGATGTAATGCTCAACACGAACGTTATAACTGCCGTGGAATATTATTTTCTCTTTATTTGAAGGAGGATTTGATCAGCACTGATCATTCCACCCTCATAGGAACGAATCAAACTTAGCAAGCTTCGGTGAATACACTGTTAACTTAAAAATCGCAACAAAATTTTAACATGAAGTTTTGAAAATTTGGTTGCGAGTCGTTTTGCCACTTGTCCGTTGCCATTTGTTTTTCCACTTTTCCGTTGAAGTTTCACTTTTACTATGTGTCCTCGCACACATTTCGATTTTTCGCAGGTTTACTGCAAATTATTATTTGGTTAGGTTAGGTACATTTTTAATTAATGCATTTTTTATTTAAACATTTATTTTATCAAACATAAAAACTGAATTCGATCCGGAATCAAAAAACGCATTCATAGTCTACTCTAAAATTATGTCGTCTCTCACCTTGTCTAGTCTAAATTTATGCGGCTCCTCCACGCGGTTAAAGCTTTTTCATCACAGAAAAAACCTAAGACCCCCTCTATATAAAAGTTTTACTTCAAAAATATTTTACGTTAAAAAATACAAGGATACAACTGGGTTATATTATTTTATATTGGTTCCAAAGAGTCTTAGAGGATATTGGCGACTTTACTCTAAAAAGGGCGGAAGCTTTCACGAGCTCATCGTAATATAGAATTTGAAGGGAAAATGGCACAAGGGGAGGACGTGCACTTCGACACAGTTGTTTGAAATCCGCACCACACTTAAATACGAAATTGCAAAATACATACTGAAAATCAGTGCCGTGTCGGACTGTTTCGGGACAGCAAAATACTGACTGAGTGCCAACCTCATTCCGAAAATTGCGGCACACATTTTCAATATTATTAATTATTGTTAAGTGTTACATTTTTAGAAATAAATAGATAGATAGATAGATAACACTTTATTGCTCACCAAATATACAATATCAAAAATACACAATTACAATATTGTCATGGTAGAAACAATAGGCGGCCTTATCGCTTAAAGCAATCTCTTCCAGGCAACCTAAATATAAATATATAAATATTTTCTTTTTTCTTTCTAATTTATTGTAAGATGTGTCCGCATCCCTATTGAGCAACCTAACATCCTGGCAAATGGCCACTACACAAATCTATTTTCCTAGTTTCCAGAAAATGATTAAATTATTTAATTAAAATATATAGGCTAAATCGAGGGTAATGCTATGGATCTAAATATAAAACACTTTGTAGACTCCACGAAGATATTTAATTAGGACTTTATTGAGATCCATCTACAATTTAACAGGAAAAATCGAAGGGAAATTGAAAAGGTTAAAACGGCCTCTCTCTTTAGAGTGAAAGCAATTAAATTGTCTTTATTTATATAGGTATGCTGGCCTTAACATACAAAGTGAACCATCCCTGTTATAAATATAAACTAGGTGTCCCCGCGACTTTGTTCGAGTGAGATTAGTATTTAATTTTGCATTTTTATATTAATTTTATCTTACAAGGTACTTCTGAACCCTGCAAAATATCAAAATAGAACATATACGAAAGTTAGAGGTAAAAAAAAATCCTTATGATTTTTCTATAAGTATTAAATCCATTCAAAAATTCATATAGAGTCGATTTACTGTCTTATTCATATTGCGTTAGAGCAAGTTCGTAGGCTTCTTTAATTCTCTTAAAGAACCCTACAAACTTACAACTTAATATGAATAAGACCGTTAATCTTCGAGAAACATATTTGTGACTTACGTAGATAGGCATACAGACGGAATTATACTTAATTATTATAGTCGTATATCCACGTTTGCTATTTGACTATGGAAACCTTAAGCGTGTAAGTAATGTGCGCAGCTCGTCGCACGTATAATATTTTGTTTTACTTTGATGGTGTGGGTGATACCATGGTCGTTGTAGGTATAGAAGTTAAACACTGTTAGTGGTGGAAACTTATAATAAATCACTTTTTACAAAAAAATACGTGTGCAGTCGGCTACTACCAAAATGGAAGAAGAAACCAAAAGCAACGACAGTGTTGCAAGTTTAAAAATAATATTATGTTGATGTTGCCAACAAGTAAAATTATAAAACGTAATTAACGTAAAATAAAGGTTATTAAGCTTTATTTTACATTAACGGATTATTAACTGACTTTAGGTGCGGCGAATTGATTATTATTTTAAAAAACAATTTTTCAATCACCAGATAGAAGTTATTCATAGAATAAAGTATGAAATGGTGAAATTAAAAATGGCAGTTGCATGAATAAAAGTTGAATAGTTTTACTTTGAATTCACTCAGGTTTATAGTTCACTCGATTAATAAATGTTATCTGATGATTGAAAAATTGGACCTAAGAGTATTATTATAAAATAACATTGCTCATAAAGCTAAAAAACAATACATAATTCAAACATTCAAAAGATTGATGATAAAGAACCAAGGGAACACGTCATCATTATCATTGATAAACAAACCTCAACACTTAATTTCTCATGTATGTAGTTATACCCACTTACCATTAAACCAAACAATAATTGCCCAAACAAGATAAAAATGCAAGCAAAGATCGCTAAAGCCTTTTCATAAAGGACAGTAAATACACTGTTGAGGTACAATAAAGGGGAATACAACTGAGCCCGTCGTTCCCTGTAGGGTGTCCATCACTTATTAAGAGTCGTTCTTTTTAAATTACATATTTATATATATATATATATATATATATATATATATATATATATATATATATATATATATATATATATATATATACATATACATAACACAAAATATTATTCTATGATTTCGTAGTTATTTCAGCTAAAATGGAAGTATGACCGCATGTGTAGACGCCGCACCGCCACCAGACTTTCGCCATCAAGCGACAAAACTTCATATAATAGTAGCGTTAGCAAGGCAGTGTCAGCGTGTCGATAGTACCGTCTACACATAAATTCGCTTACAAAACCGTCACATCCTTATAACATCTTCATTTCACAAGTTTTTGAGTAAAATGACTAATTCATTTTGATTTAGTAATATGTAACAGGAACGTGTATTGTTTGTAATTACTACACAATAGTATAGTGAAATGTAAAAAATATATAATAAATATTGCCTCGTTGATTGTAAACTAATCGAGGGACGTAAATCAGTATACAGACGTATATCGTTAACTAGGTCTACAGAAATCATACCGATATTTCTTAATGATTTTTTAATGACTGAACTTTCTTCCGTCACAGTTTCGTTTACTGATACAAATTTGGGCAATTTTTACCTATACTAATATTATAAAGAGAAAAGATTTGTGTTTTTGTATGTTTTAAACGAATCACCTTAAAAACTACTGCACCGATTTCAAACTATTTTTTATTTATTTAATTTAAACAAAATACTTGAAATCTACGATTTTGATGAAATTTTATGTGAGTTTGAGTGGATCCCGAAGTGGTTTAGATTCACAATCAGACCCGCTAGGTGGCGCTGGAATCGGGTTCACTTCTATATTTTTTTATTTCAGGATAGGAGAACATCTCCGGAGACCGCTACCAATATAATAATCTGCAGCTAAGAAAATATCTCTGGAAGGACAGAGTGGAGGCTAACCTGTGGAAACTACGAGCCAATAATTGGCAAGAAACTGCGCAGGACAGAGAAAAGTGACATTCTCTCGCTTCGGAGGCCAAGTCCCACTTTGGGTCGCTGAGCCAACGAAATAGCTAAGAAAATATGATGATATAAGCAACCTTTTACACCATTGAGCGATTACCTGCGTAAGATAATATGGGATAAATAACTGATTAGGTTAGGAAGAAGAATACTATTTTTGCATGCAGTTACATATAAATATGCGTATGATTTATTTCTTATTGCAAATCAGGCAAACAGGCAGACGGCCCAGGTCATGGAAAGTGAATACTGTCGCCTATAGGCGTTTGCTACACCAATGACGAAGCAAACTCGTCAGCAGCCTTTATAGGATGGGAAAAGAAGGATGGAATAGAGATGTTATAGGATAGATTGAAGTCCTCCACTGTACGTGCCGCACGGTCTGCCACATGTGTCTAAGTTATGGAATGAACCCCATGGTTTTCCCAGAGCGCTACAATATGGGGCTCTTCAAAAAGGGCGTAAACAGATACTTAAATTCTCAACGAGGTAGGCAACGCATCGGTTTCCTTAGTGTTGCAGGTGTCCATGGGTAACGGCAGCCATCTACCACCAGATTATCCGTTTGCCAGTTTGTGTACAAGCAAACATAAAAAAAGATAGAGTGATCAGACAAGTGGATGCGATAGAAGAGATTTTTTTTTATATTTTTAAGAATAAAGACCGCACTTTTATAATATTATAGACTATGTCTATTTATTTCTCACTATGCTTTTTACATTATATTCTTATACCTATATTACTGTTTATATATGTATACTAATATTTTCCACTTTTTTATCTTTCTATCTATCTATACATGAACTTTCTACTGGCTAACATATGACTACTTTTATATTATTCTACAAAATACACCAACTCTAGCGGCTGCGTATAACTGCTATACACTTGCAGCGTTATTAATAGACCGATTCTTATTGACAGTCTTTGTAACAATTTTAACCGCAAAACTAATAATAGTTGTCGTCGCGTAGCCCCTTTCCACGAAAGTCCCATATATTCTCGCATGTGATGTCCGTACGGAACGTACTTCCTGCATTGTACCTTTCTACCGCAAACTGCGGGTAATCAAAAGTTATATGCAGTGGAGTGGATAGTTGGGATTGGAATAGAGGAATGGGATAGGGAAGGTTTGAGGGGGAAAGTCGCTATCGGAACTCACTCATCGTACCAAATACGATTAGTTGAAGGCTAATCGCTTCACGCCGATATTCTATAATACACTCAAAACCTTCTGATGCGTTGCTTTTGAGGTGATCCGTCATTACTACATACTTCATTCAAACTTCAAATATCTGTTTACATTGTCAAAGAGCATGATATCATAACGCTCTGGAATGACCGTGCATAGTGGAAGATATTCATCCCACAAATGCATACGTATGGAGTTAAGGATAAAATGCTCATAATTAAGAAATAATCTGAAAAACCCGAACGTGTGGTTTTACTACTCCCGACTGACATGTCCTCTATACCCTTTTATATGGCGGAATGTGGTGTGAAGATAGCGTTATAGCCAAGGAAATGCTGTTCGGGACATTTTCAACGTAAAAAGGCCTTTTGGGAGTCAAAAGTGCTTTAGTCCAGCCGAGTACATTTGTAGTAAGGCTTTTGGTTAGGTTTTCCCTGAGGCTTTGTCTGTAACCTCAACCTAAGTCTTTAAAGAATATTTTTACATAATTTCTTCAAAACCAGTTCAGTTCACATGCAAACTCGAAGTAGAGATTATAATTATGCACATGTATGTACGCCTTTGATGTAGGTCGGTACGGGCGCTTTGTAGTTAATGTTAATATTAAAAATTGTGGCTTTAAGGTCACGTTCAAAAGGCTTCTTGGATTATATGGCACATCTATTTTCGTTTGTTATATCCTGTTAACTCTAAAGCTGATTATAGACGGTTCAACCAAATAGAATCGATGTAGTTGAAAGGTGCAGAGCTGGAAGATTCGAAGAGATTTAATAACATTAAATAAATCAATTTTATGTTTACATGGAACACATTGATTGCTTCATTGAAATGAAAAGACAAATGTTGTTTAATATCAACAGAACACTTTATAACTTAGATTCATATTCTAAATAACTATTTTTTAAAATAAATAGCTTAAACAGAGCATTCTTACTTGATAAATATTGGAAAGTTAAGTACTATGTACTATATCAAAATAGAATTTATTATTCTAAAGCAATGAAAAAATATTCTTATTTACTTTCTAGCAATTTATATTTAACACATAATTCTATTCAAATATGGAACACAACAACTTTATGCTCAGTTTTATTTGTCTTGTCTCTGGAACACATCATCCAACGAGTAAACTACATTTTCAGTGGACCAAACCTCTACAAAGGCCACTGTTTACTCGTAAAACGTTTGTAGTTTCGTTAAGCTTACAAAAATAGACGAACAAACAAGTATAGTATTTGTTTCCCTCCACTTTTAAACTCCACTTACAGTTGAAACCGTAAATATACCCTCAATATTTATATAAAATTTCAGTTCTTTATTTCAGAACTCAGTTGTTTTTGGTCCTTCGATCCAGAATATTTACAGAGTTTTATTAATAGCACAGATTTTATATTCAATACCTATAACTAAAATCTAAACAATGCAAAATGGTGTAGTGTAACGTACGCCTGCACAAAAAAAATATAAATACGAAAAGAAAAAAATAATAAATATTGTCGCAAATGTATGTATGTAGTATGTACACACAGACAAGAAAATACGATTAAATTAAAAACAATACATTGTACATGTAAATCATGACCACATAATTATAAAAACCGCATTGAGATATAACATGAAAAACAGACATCATATTCACGGCAATGAGGCTAGAACTTAGCAATATGCTGCGACAAGAGATGATGCAGCGCTGATTTTCAGTACCAGCCTTTATCAAGAAAGAATGACCCAAACAAATGCTTTAAGTAATTTAAACGTTTAAGTAATTTAACTTAACCTACCCAATTAATAATATTAAAATATAACGAATTCTATCTATAGTCGCTTATAAGTAGAATTATCGTCCGTCATCTATGAGTAAGAAAGTTGGCAGATGTAGGTATTAGACCCGTGTCAGCTGAAAAAAAAAACATTTTTAATCCATATTATATAGTACATTAAAAAAAAAAATTGCAATAAAATATCACGATTCAAGTTCTTGCCAAGAACTGAATATTTTTGAAAAGTCACAAAAGTTCAGATTTTTTACGTTGTTAGTTAGCGTAACTAATTGACTGTTAAATTTAATACTGCTCTACATCCAAATAACTACATACTATGAATGAATGAATGAAAACTCTTTATTGTTCACCATAATTTAAACCTAGACATTTACTATAAACAGCTTTACCTGTTTATTTGTCTAAAAGACAAACACAAAGACTTCTCTATGCACTAATGAGGCTGTCTTTGCAAGGCGTATGACGTAAACCAGTTTATTTGATGGCTTTATGTTGCAAATATGAACACCTGTTGAGGAGGTTTCACACAACGTCCGCAATATTTTAAAATGTGGACAGCACTAAAATGTTTCGTAAACTTGGGAATAAAGGAACATTTATTACATTTTAGGGTTCCGTAGATACTTTGGTAAAACAAAACCTTTATGAGCTCGTTATGTCCGCCTATCTTTTTATATCATACTCAATTTTCGTGGAAGTTACTGGGTCAACATTGATGAAATTTAGCACAAATATAATTTATTAGACTACTATAAAGTAGTGTTTTTGCAATAAAGTTAAGCTACACGTAGGTATAACTGACGGTTAAAAATATTTTGCAGTATATAATCGTATTTATTCAAATCTTGAAGAAGTATAACAAATTCTTTAATGATTTCACTGTTTATTTAAGTTATTATAGGTGGTGAAATATAGCTTTCTAGTTGTGTAAGATTTGATTTGAGTACCAGCCGTTGAGTAGATTTTGAGATAGTACAGGGGTGGTTTAGATTAAAATCAATTTTTTGTTCCACCCTGCCAAGTTCGCAAGCTGTGGACATTTGTCATCTTTACAGAATCTTATAATTCATAGACTACTACGCACCTGGCTGATTTTTTTTGGTTGTTACTCGAAATAAATATGCTTCTACTGTAATAGAAATGGAACGCGCCTCTCAACGCCAATAGAAGAGTTGAGCATGATAGTTTTTTTTTGTTGGAGCAGGTGGAATCCATTTCTTATACTACCGGGTCCTTTGTGGGAATTAGACCTTACGCGGCTAGATTAGGCGCCGCACGGCTCGTGTGGAACTCTGGTACAGTCGTTCCCAAATACACGACTAAACCTGAACCTGCCTCCCATGCGCCCGCGCTTGTGTTAGGAAGAGCATGAGACTTAGAACGTAGTTACGCCCATGCTCATCCACGCATCAAGTCCTAAGAGTACCGGGGAAGCAGAGCAAACGCACATCGTCGGCAGAAGTTAGTTCCACCGCATCTCCAAATGCAGGTGGACCCATGACCATACGTACATGGCATAATGTATGTATGTTATATTATTTATTTATATATTTATTTATTAGAAGATACTGATTCGGTTAAGTGAGAATAATGCAACATACCTCTATTCTTATCAAACTTCTTGTCCATCCAGAAGTTGTCTGGAAGAAATCGCTAATAGCGATAAGACAGCCGACAGACAGCATTTATTGCATTGTAAAATTTTATTTCTGTTAACTGCATCTTTTAAAACAAAATAAAGCATATTCATTCTTTCATTCATTCATTCATAATTATACGTGTAAAAGGCGATTAAAATAAAACTACTGAAGACTGTAGAACATCTTTAATTAAATATAAACCAACTACTTTAACTGCAATTGTCTTTAGGCCGACCATAAATTACACTTTCATTATAACAAAGGTATGTGTGTAATGTTCTTTATTTTCTCATACTAGAGCTATATTTTATTAGTGCACCCGAGTAGGTACTCTGTACTCCCATTTCGCGCTCGGTCGCGGCTGAAAACGGGAGCTTACAAAATTAAGCATCAGATTCACGTTTGAATACGAATTAAATTGAATCCTAAAATAAAACCAAGTTTATTTGATTACGAAAGGTAGATTTTAAAAGGGTTAACAGTTTTTTATATTCCAAGAGTATTGCGGCTTTGAGGTATTTATTGAACTTCGTGGGATGAGTAATGAGTTTAATTCAATTTTAACTTTATCTTTAAGGAAATTTCTGGAAAGAAATCGAAGTAGAAAAGCTTAAAAATACTTTTAATGAAAATTGATTTGAATGAATTCCGTCAAATTCTTTCCAAGGTATGGACGAAGTATTTTAGATCGCTTTTTCGGGTTACGTAGCCAAACACCTACGGAATCCTTCAGTTTGTATAATTCGACGTGCACTTGGCTGATTTAGTTTTACCTATCATATTATAATTAAATTCAGTACTTTTTGTTTAAAAATATAATATAATAATAAAAAGTTACTTTATTCCGTTCGTTTGGTTAACAAAATTAACAAAAAACAAAATGCACGACATCAACACGCCTCTTTGCTTCAATAATGCGTTACGATTAAAAGTGGCGCCCCCTGTAACGCTGTTACAGTTTATGAGCACGGAAGCACCTTTTTTTTTTACAAGGGGAAATCCATTTGCGGACCCCCCGCCGGGTAGACTATGGCGGGGGAGTGTGGGACTCGCCGGCTAGAGGAGCCGGAATACCCACTAAAACCCTTTGGTGTCACCTGACGCCATGAGCCGCTTTGAGTTTTGTCTCGTAACTAAAGCGTCGGTTTTCACGCCTTTTACAAGTTCACTTACAGAAACCTTATTTTTCTTATGAAAACCGTTAATTTTTATTTTATTATTGATATTAAAAATGGCATTTGTGTTTACGTCCTTATAAAGATTGCTTTCATTGAAGTTTTTAGCTGTTATTTCTGGCAAAAGACCCCATTTGTCCCTGTTGTCCCTGCGCCACAGTTCCAAGGAACATATCTTACTATCTCCAATAGTATCGAAATCCTTGGCGTCGGCATAACGAACGACGTGCAGTTTCGGGGTCATCTGGAAGGCAAGACTAAACTTGTCTCCAAAAAGCTTGGATAAGCTAAAGTGGTCCAAGCAGTACTACACTCCGTCGACTCCATGCAGCGTCACGCCGTTCGTATCGTCGACGATCCCATACTAACTGGCAGTTTAGAATCGCTTAGCTTTCGAAGAGACTGCGTCCCTCTGCGTATTTACGTATGTATAACGGGGAGTGATCCGAGGAATTGTTTGATCTGGTACCAACGCCTCACTTTTACAACCGCACCGCGCACCAGCGACGGGATATTCACCCCCATTTCCTTGAGCTCCCATGCTCAACTACGCAATGGTTCTCTAGAACATTTATTCCGCTTACAACAATGAACTGGAAGGAACTTCCTGCTGCGATTTACCCTTTCCTCTATGACATGGGGTTCTCTAAGAAGGGCGTTATAAAATTTCTTAGAGGTTGGCAACGCGTTGGCGACACCCCTAGTGTTGAAACGTTAAAAAAAATTGCCACCTGACACCTTTAACTTATCCATAACGTTTTGCGCTGTTAAGAGCTTTGCTCCGTAACTCCAGTTTATTTAATGAGGTTACTTTGGTCTCAAACTCGGCCGCTTAATTAAATCATTGAGATTGAAATAATAAGAAAACTTTTATCTGCAGCTACTGAATATTCAGCGACCTCTGTGACTGAATGGTCAGTATTTGGTTCAATAAAGAGAACTCGTACGTTCCAGGTTCGATTCCCGATAAGATACTCTGCTCCGGGTGTTACTGGAATATCTACGATAATTTTCTGTCTGCATACTGTTCATAACACAAGAATAAGATGCATAGGTTGGGAATATGCAATGCATGTAAACACATTAATCTGTATTTATTTATTCTCATTTTTTTTAATATTTTTTTTTTATATAAAGACATTTGTATGTCCTTCGAGACCACGGGCCATAAAAATGGCCCGGACATTTGGAGGGCTTGCGTGGGGCCATGGAAAGGCCAACACGTAGAGGCCCCTTGACAAATTTAATGTAAATGTGGCGTGACACTGACCGGCAATTATCCCTGTCTACACCATGCAATAATGCACCTAAGAACAAGCCCCGGCCAGTGTTAGACTATTGTGGGAAATGAGGACAGAAAGTACCGGGCTATTAGGGTGAACTGCTAGTGGTACAAGGGGTCTGGGAATATGGGGACATGGCATCTGCTCGTCGCAATGTTCGGGGAACATGGAAAAATGGGCAGACGGTGACTCGCCACTTGCTGCATGGGCCCCAAAAAATGCCACTATTATTATTATTATTAGCCGGTTGCAAAAGCACTTTGCAATTCTATGTGTAATTATGGAATTCGAAAAGATGTAAAACATCAACAGCTTTCGTCATTATGTTTAAGAACTGTAATAAAGCATTTAATAATAAAAATATCTCAAAAATATTTCAGACACTTTTTACGACTGACAGCGAATGTCTCCTCACCCCATAAACGTTAAGGAATATCACTATGAATTTTCAAAACCTAACAATATTATAAAATAGGCCACACTCATTTACTAAATTACAAAAAACTAAGCGAAAGGCGAACTCGTGTAACAAAATCTCAGCCAAATTCTAAGTCTTTGCTAGATACCAAACGAGGGCAGCGAGTTTTTGTGGTGGCCCTAAAAATTACATTTCACTAAACAGTTTTTTTTTATTGTAGGAGTTAAGCAGACAGGCAAACGGCCCACTTGGTGGAAAGCGGTTACCATCGCCTATGGACATTTGCTACACCAAAGGTGCTACAAATGCGCTGCTATTCTCTTAAGGGAGACTGGGACCTTGTCAGTAATACCGGAACAAAACTCAACGTTGTTATGGCGACATACTTTAGACCAAGAGTGGTAGCCGTCCAGTCGGGCAAATGCCCTCCCACCTGGCTAATATAAATAGGAAATTTTTACACCAAAATTTCTTCTATAACCTATCAATATATATTACTGTTAATTTTGGACCAATGTTACACCATTCTCTGAAAATAAAACCAAGAACCTTCAAGTTTCCGCTAAAAACTTGTATTGTGTATTTTTACCTTTACCTCATTATATTAATGTACTGTGTGCTTTACCTTTAGCGCAACTTATTATTTTTGAAATATCACTTTATTGTTGTCACTAAGTTGTTGTTGTTGTTTTTAAAATTTGCTACAAAGGCAGGCAAAGGACTTAGTCCATACAGCCTTGTTGTCACTAAGTTTTTGAAGGAAGCTTAAAGCATATGTTGTGCTAAGCAGTTTTTCATTTCCCCCACCTTAAAAAAAAAGCATTTTTTAAAAACATGTTAAATTGCTGTAAACGAACATAGACATTGATAATTATTGAATAATAATTATGCGTTTTTGTGAGAAGTAAGAATAGTGTAGTGAATTGTGACCTTTCGAGATATAACAAGAACTCCACTGCTTTGCGTCAAAGATTTAGCCATTTAGCTGAGCACTGTATTACATCAGACAAGACGGTATGGACTAAATTCCTTTGTCTGTCATTGTGGCGAATAAAGGTGTGTGCATGTTATAAGTCACGGTTGACGATGCGGCTGAGGGGCGGGGCTTACATCGTATCTGGATAAGGAAAGTCCATTGAAGTGTACACATTATAAGTTGTAAGTCGCAGACATGATCTTAATCATTTGGATGATCTAAAGTCATCTGGGAGTGTGTTACGGTTCTTTCGGTGCTACGGTCTACACATTGTTCGGACGCGACGACAGCCGCGGAGATGAACGTGTCTCATAATGTTTGGGCACCTTTATACTACTATTACTCGCTGTTATTGTTACTGTCAACTGTGATCTGTCATACTATTTTGATTTTGAGTTGTCAGTTGTCATTTTTTGCTTACCTGAAGATTTTCAAATACAATCTATTCATAATTATACATATTTTAATTTTTCCTCAAACGTTGCATTTCTTTTATAGTTTTAATAGCATTTCAAACATCGAAAGAAGTAAAATGTCTGTCGATAATTCGCCGGTAAAAGCATCGCGATCGTCAAGCGTCGTCGATACTGTACAAGATTACGATAATCAAGTAGGAAGTGTTATTGTAACGCCTACTTCGTTTTTGAACATTTTAAGTGAATTTCTCCAATTTTTTTCTAGGACACCTTATTGAAACATGTTGATATATCAATAGTGGAGTCAGAGAAACGCGCAAATGGCACTTTGCATGTCAGGGATCATTATACGGTGTACCTAATTGATCTTAAGTAAGTTGCTCGATTTTATTGTTTGCGTACAAATTATACCTTCTTTGTGATCTAATTAGTGTAGACTTTATTGTTTACGTTACTTCGCGGTATCACAAGTGAGCATTTAGTAACATGTTGTTAAAATCCAAAAAACTGTTTTTAAAGATTGTTAAATGTTTGTTCTTTCTACATAAGAATTATGAATGAAAGGATTATCATGAGATTGTTATAATATATGCTTTCGATAATAGGAATAACTGCAAGATACTTTTGTTAATAAAACAGTAATATTTTTATACCAGATACATATTTAGATTTATGTGATGTAAGTCAAAAAGAATTTCTAGTATTATTTATTTGTGAGATCAAAATTGTGTGATGATAAGTTGTACAGGCTTTTATGCAGCTTAGTCGGAATATATCAGAATATAAAGAGTATGAATGTAATGCAAAGAGCTAAAAATAAACCTTTGTTGCAATCATACAATATAAACTTAATATTCATGAGTTTAAAAATAGACACACACAATACTTCACATTCTAGCAATGATTGCAATATTTGCATATTCTGTTAAGTCCAAAATGTCAAATCATTCTTGCAGTTGTTAGATTTTAGTATAATATACAATTCTGAAATGCTTTAAGATAAAATTCTTTAAACAATACTTCCTATCCATCCTGACATGGTCCTAAGATGTGGACCTTGCTATTAGAACTTTTTACAAATATTAAAGTTCCCTCAATAAATCAAGAATTAAAATATGTTTGGTATTTCTCTTTTGGTTAAAATATAAATAAGGTAAGATACCCAAGTAAGTGATGATAGTAAACTAGTAAGTTGGAGTGGTAATGGATTGTCCACATCTACAGCAGGACCAATTACTGGTGGTACAGATGGGTAGAAGTTATATTTTGATAAATATAGTGTGGGATACCCTATTGGACAGTGAACAAAAGATCATCACTAAAGGTTGGATCAGAATACCTGAAGCAAGCTTGACAATACACAATGTGTATCTTGACTGCCAATTAATATAAAGATGTTTATTGTAGACTAAATTAACTTTGTATATTTTTTATCTAGGAAATTATAAAATGGAAATTTATATATTTTCATAATATTAATTTCAGGGTAACAGATCCAGATTATAAACTAGTGCAGTCCAAAATCAGTACAATATGGAGAAGATACACTGAATTTGAGCAAATACATGACTATTTGCAAGTCACCTACCCACATGTGGTTATACCACCTTTACCTGAAAAAAGAGTAAGTTATGATAAAATAGAATATTACTACACTAACTCCCTTTAGAGAGTGCAGCACATTTATAGTACCTTTGGTGTTACAAATGTCCATAGGCAATGATAACTGCTTGCCATCATCTAGCTGTCTGCTGACCTCATGAAAAAAAATAAACCACATTACAAGTGTGTAGTATTGGATAAGCATTTTTTTTATTACTACATAAAACATAAAGGTGTTGAATGTACAGTTACAGTATGAAAAGGTTTGTCACGTTAAAGTCGACTTTTGCTTGCACGAGTACAATAAAAAGTATTGCCTACATTTGAATAAATGTTATGTTTATAAAATATAGAAACATAAAAAAATTGCAATGTTGACAATGATAGACACTGAGATTAACAATAGTTTTAATCATCAAAAGCAAAGGATATAATCGCTACTTATCGTAAATATTAAAACCAATAAAAAGATTAAAACTTTAAACAATCTTCTTAGACAAGATAAAGAATCAGACAACTTTGAGCTAAGTAATTTTAAACTTTATTGTGAAACAGTTAATATAATTTTCTATGGAACAGTCTGTTTTGTGACTTAGTTTGAAAAGATAACATGTGCTCATGGAACTTTAAATGAATCAATTTAAAAACTGGCAATCCCTTTCATACCACGGCTGTACATGAAAGGAACAATTCTCAATACTAATAAACATTACTCATATTTAGATACAATAATCCTTTTTTAATATTGTTTTGTATAATTTATGGATAGAGCTAGTGTAGTATTCATCATCTTCATAACACCCCAATGCTGACTACAAAACCCTAGAAACAAGCATTTAATTGAAAATATCCTATATCTGACTATTGTACTGGGTTTTGTTCAGGGTAATTAGTGTTTTACTTAGATTTTTTCATAATTTCTACTCTATATGAAATTAATCTCTAATTGAAAAAATAGAGGAAGAGACACTGTACAGCTAGAACTAAATTTAATTACTACCTATTGATTTAAAATAAAAGTCACCAAACACAACATAATTTTTTAATAACTTTCTAAGGTGTTACAAATGCTTTTGTGTATTGAAATAAATTTCATCCCTCAGTTACCTGAATGGTGACCATGGCTAATTCATGTTTTTTTTATAATTTCACTACACTATTGTTTAGTGACCTTAGTAAATACATTTACTGATGCATATTGAGGTAACTATGACCTACTATACATATAGAGACACTTGATATTTTTTCCAAATTTGCCACAGAACATTTTAAGAGAATATATTGTAATATATAATAATAATATGTAACTACAGGGTGGCAAAATAAAGTGGAAAATAATAAAGGCGCCACTTTCGCAAATTTGTCTAAACTCTAGCAACTCCAATATTAGGTCAAGAGTAATTTCGATACTTACTAGTAATTTTCAGTAAGACATCAAACATCAGGCAAGTATCAAGTTGCTTTAGTTATGACATATGCATTTTGTCAATATAGCCTCTGATGTTTACTTTAATAAAAGTGACTACAATTTTGTAAGCATAAACTTTAACACCTTGTGATAATTAACAGAACAATTATTTGATTAAAAGAAACTAAACTAACCATTACAAACCTGTCATGTTTGCTGGTCTTTGGTTAATATTGTCAAATTATAATTAAAAGATTTTTGCTTCAAATTCCACTAGACATTCTTCGTAAACTTTTTAAATCACTGCTCACAAGAAACTTAGTATTGTTACAAGCGTATTTAGTTACTTTTTAGCATGTTTCGTATGCAAATTAACCTTAAAATTAAAATAACATCTATAAATTTGGTTTGTAATACACTGACCTTTATACAGATAAAATAGAATATTGCCAGAAGGCAAAAAATATAGTTCTCGTTCTAGACATTATGGTCAGGTTATAATTTTATTTTCAGGTTTTATATGCATGGCGTAAGTCAGATACTACAGATCCTGAATTTGTAGAGAGAAGACGGGCTGGTCTTGAGAATTTCCTTCTTCGTGTTGCTTCACACCCACTTCTCTGTTTTGACGATCAGTTTATCAGTTTCTTGCAACAGGAGCATGGTTGGCGGGAAACTATTACTGATAGTGGTGAGTTTTATTTAAATTTTTCTCTTACATATTATTGTAAAGATTTTTAGCTTATAATTTTTTTTTTATTGCAGGAGTTCAGCAGACAGGCAGACGGCCCACTTGATGGATAGCGGTTACCATCGCCTATGGATATTTGCAACACCAAAGGTGCTACAAATGCGCTGCTGCTCTCTTAAAGGAGACTGGAACCTGGTCACTAATGCCGGAACAAAACACATGGTTGTTATGGCGACGTATGGCGGAGACCAGGGGTGGTAGCCATCCAGTCGGGAAAATGCCCTACCACTTGGCAAAACAACAAAATTAACAAAGATCTTTTAGTAAATTCTTATTAGTTTCATTCTACACTTTATTGGAGTATGTATATATGTAAGCATTTCATAATTTAAACCCTACATATATTTTTACCTTTCAGGCTATTTACTTCAAGCTGAGAATAAAATCAAATCATTGTCAGTGTCAATCAGATTGAAAAAGCCTGATCCTGAAATTGAAAGTGTAAAGAATTATGGGAAACAACTAGAAACTAACTTAGGCAATTTTTTATACACTAGGTAAGAATTTATATCTATTCCAGTAAATGTTTATGTACAATGTTCAGTACCAGATATTGAATTGTTTTGTTTTTTTGGGAATTGTAACACAACAAATCTTGTACAAAAGAAGCTCTCTTGAGATTTTCAAAATTTTTACACTTTACAGTTGAAATGTTGACCCTCTTTATAAATTTACAAATAGAGATTTTATGTAACATATATATATTTTAAATAAAACTACGTTGTAATGGTTTTAAGCGCGGTAATTTATTTGTTTTTTATTATTCCGACGTTTCGGCCACTTTTCAGTAGCCGTGATCATGGAAGACAAAGATGCCAAGTGTCAATGAGTATTGTTAAAGTTTTATTTAGCCTACCGCCAACTTGTTATTTTAATTATTTAGTTTTAATTTTGTTTATGGTTAGTATTTACTCTATGAAAGCCTAATTTAATTTACCACCGCTTCACAACAAGTTGTGGGTTGAAGAGAAGAGGTGCAAGAAACTTCAGGAAACATGCCTAGCTCTAATCTTTTATATAACATTAAAATGGGTGTGGGGAAAAATAAAGAGAAATTATCAATCAAGTTGGTTTGTGTTTCTGGTGCACGCAGAAAGAACTCACAGTGTCTTGAGGTCTGGCAGTTGGTTTTTGCTGGGTTTGGGTATTGATTTTATCACCTGTTGATATAAATTAAATATTGCTAAAAGTATATTTATGAATTTCCAAAATGTTTATCTATACCCTGCTTTATGAATATTTCGACTGTACTCTCATAGTTATGTAGAAAGTCAGAAATTTTAAACCAGTCATCCTGATTTATTTGTGCAGGTCGAAAATAATAGAAAAGAATTATGCCCTATGTAAACTACACGCAAATTACGGCAAACTATTCAGTGAATGGAGTGTTATAGAAAAAGACATGGGTGATGGCTTGCAGAAGGCTGGGCATTATTTCGGTAAGTAAACAATGATTCACATTACAAATTACAAGCTTAGTAACTTTTAAACTTGTCTCACTTTTATCTTACATTTTTCTCCATATTATAACTAGTTCAACTGACTGTGGCTCATTCAGACTTTAATTATCGGGGAATTGAATAAAATTAAATAAGTCGTGGTAGCGTAATGGCTAGCGCACGCGTCCCAGGCTCAAAGGGCGCGGGTTCGATCCTGGCTGGAACGCATGCACCACTTAGTCAGTTTTCTGATCTAATGTGCATATTGTCACAAATACCACGTGCTAACAATGGTGAAGGAAAACATCGTGATGCAACTTGCACATCGAGATAACCGATGTGTCAAACCTGCCAAGCCGCCTTAGACAAGCGTGACCGGTATACTGTCCATTCCCCCTATAACGGGAGGCCCGAGCCCAGCAGAGCGGGACATTTATGGGCTGATATTATATTTATTATTATATAAATAAAATTATTCTAACAAACATTTATTTATTTCTCTGATTTGTGGTTGCTCTTTAGATGCTCTAGTACACAAAAACATGCAATTACAATGCAACATTATGTAAAAAATTCAGATCAATTCATACATACATACATAACTTCACGCCAGTTCCCTTGCGGGGTAGGCACGAACAACAGAATGCCATTTAGGCTTATTCTTACACACCTCACTTGCTTCTTTGACATTCATAACTCTTGTCATGCATGCTCGTCTGTTCTTAAGGCTCCTGACATCACCTTCTGCTAGTACACATAGTAGATCAATTCATCATCTACTTTTCTAGTTTTATAAGCAAGAAAACACCGGAGCTGAAGTTTCATATGTATATAAATAATTTCAAGCCCAAATTCAATCATAAATATTCAAAAATATTTGTTTAATTAAGCTTTTCTAGGATTTTAGACTAAAAATATTATAAGCCTTCTTTATCTTTTAACATATGTATGGGGTCATTTAAGAAGGGCATTATAAAATTTCTTTGAGATTGGCAACACGTTGACTGTGTCTCTGATGTTGCAAACATCCATGTTAGTGGTGGTGGTGACCACTTGCAATCAAGAAGTTCCTTTGCCTTGTTACCAAATTTTGACAGTAAAAAGTTTGTTTAATAATGCTTATGTACATACTTGGATGTACAAGTAAGGTAAATATTATGTCATAAAAGCTGATATAAAATTTTAGATTCAATAGCAGAAAGCATAGACTCTGTAGCTGAAGATGAGGAACAGTTGGCTGATCAGCTGAAAGAGTACCTTTTCTATGCCGGCGCCTTACAACAGTTGTGCACTAACCATGAGTCGATGCAGTGGACACTTGAAAATGCCCAAGATACTTTAAACAATAGGTAAGTACCGTAATATGGGGTGAATACACGCAAAATTAAACGTCAATGTTTAACGACGGATTTTTAACTTTTTACTTAATTTATTTTTCTTCAAAAGGATACTTTTATCCCGATAAATCACGTTGATGCGGTGGTGTAGACGAATATAGCCGAAAAGAGGGCGGTCGCGTATTTTGGTACCGTCATGCCATTAGAATATACTATCAAATATGTCGTAATGAGAACGCGAATGAAGTTTCGCCGGTACAAGCCAGTTTTAAACATAGTTCTACATGACTATCTAGATAGTTTCAATTGCTCATGAATTGTATATTCTTAAGTTTTCGTGACTTTTACATATAGTTAAAACTACATATTAACTGTTTTAAGCCTGTCATTTATTTCATTTTTATTTCGACGTTTCTGCAATTTTTAATTAATCGTGAGGTGTTTGTTACAAATATGTCAAGTGCCATATGTCTATGATACTTGACATATTTGTTTTTCGTGATCACGGCTACTGAAAGGTGGTCGAAACAACGAAACAAAAGTTAAGAATCAATCAAATGGCATGCTTAAAACTGTTAAAACGTAGTTTTAATTTACGTTTATTAACTACTAGATGACCCGAAAACTTCGTACCGCCTCAGAATCAATAAATAAAAAACGTTGATTTCTGAACGACGGGACGAACATCAAACATTTGACATTCAAAACCAAAAAAAAACTTCACTTTTAAATTTAATTTGATTTCTGAACGACTTAAATTACGGGACGAACATCAAATGTTTCAATCAAACATCAAAATTTCTATCCGTGCAGGAACGGAGAAAGAATACAATTTCCTGCGGCCGGGCGGCCTGTCGTAAGAGGCGACTTAACAACCCACAGCCAGGTGGTAGGGCATTTGCCCGACTGGATGGCTACCACCCCTGGTCTAAAGTATGTCGCCATAACAACCTTGAGTTGTGTTCCGGCATTAGTGACCAGGTTCCAGTCTCCCTTAAGAGAGCAGCAGCGCATTTGTAACAACTTTGATGTTGCAAATGTCCATAGGCGATGGTTACCACTTTCCATCAAGTAGGCCGTCTGCCTGTCTGCTGATCTCCTGCAATAAAAAAGAAAAAAAAATGTTTGACAGGTAGGAATAGTTTCTAAGGCAAAGCGAAATTGTTGTTTTTACTATATTCCAAGCATTTTTTCATATTTACTCACCTTTTAAACCTTCCCTGGACTTCCACCAATAATTCAAAACCAACATTAGCCAAAGCAGTCCAGCCGCTCTCGGGTTTTAACGAGACTAACAGCAACAAACAGAACAGCATATGATTTATATATATATATATATATATATATATATATATATATATATATATATATATATATAGATTATAAATAATGTTATTACAATTTCAGAATATCTGAGAGAAGTCGCGCTGCCGCTGGAAAGTCGGGGCTGATGTCCCGGATCTTCGGGACAACGGATCCGGATATTGTCCGAGACCAGACCACTAGAGCTTTGGACATCAAGATACAATCGGACAAGGAGGCTATAGATAGGGCCAAGATAGATTTAGAGTATGTATCGTAAAGCTTTCTCTCTTTTCTTCTTGTGAGCAACTTGTCAATCCGTCTTAGACAAGGGTGGCGGGAATAGACAATCCTTTCGCCTAACATAAAAGCTCCCAGCCCAGTATTGGGAAGTTTTTGAAAACACTCAGCTAAGTACTTGATTCAAATATCTGTGGTGTGCAAGAACAATGCGGTTCCTTTATTGACGCAATAAAAAACTTTCAGAGAGTTCACGAAGAAAGCTTTAGCTGAGATAGAATATTTCCAGAAACAGAAGGATAAAGACCTCCACGAATCGCTGGTCGCCTTCATAACTTTACAAGTCAAAGCTGCTAAAAAGGTAAGCTTGTATTTTTCATATGATCCCCATAATTAACATATTAGCTAAACGATTCAATTTTATTTATTGTAACTGTGTTTGTAATGTATAATAAAATATTCCACAGAACCTGCAAGCATGGAAACAAATCAAAGAATGCCTTCAGAATATGCCGTGAGCTTTACAAGTGCGTTGATATTTTATACCAAAACATACTATAGGTAACTAAGGTAAAATACACCGAAAATAGACGTTTCCCCAGATTTGCGAGTAAACAAAATCAAATGTCACCAATATTTTAAATTTAGCGATTGTTATTAATTACGACTGTACATACATACATACATAACTTCACGCCAGTTCCCTTGCGGGGTAGGCACGAACAACAGAGCGCCATTTAGGCTTATTCTTACACACCTCACTTGCTTCTTTGACATTCATAACTCTTGTCATGCACGCTCGTCTGTTCTGATTACGACTGCGATAACTGAATATCCTGGTTGGATGTACAAACTGTGCTAAGTCAGAATGAAATAAAAGAAGAACATTCGAATGTCGACCAACGACAATTTTTGACAAGTAGTTCATTTCGTCTATGAAAATTGTTTTTATCATTTATTGTATATTACACACGAGCATGCAATTCTTTCTAAACAATCAATACCCCAAAACTTAAGTAAAATATCACCATTCAAGTTTCTGATAATAACGCTGCGGCTTATACCGCACCGCGATTAAGCGCGAGCGGTTATAAATGAAAACGCAAAAACGCGTACAAACACGCGGTTGGTATTTTTGCAATTTTTTTTTTTTTCATTACCACAATGGATTTCTGGTGAGCAGCATTGTGTTGTGGCTTTGATGAAAACCGAACGCGGTTTAGGCCGGTACGTGCGCCACCATACTAATATATGAGACAAAAAATCACCCGTTTTCAAAAAGGCTTTCCAAATGTATCAAATTAACGTATTTAAAATCAGCTACTGAAAAAATCGCTAATGCGTGCGCTTGTTGAACAATCGGTAAGATATAGGAAACGGCCTCTAATAGATAATATTGCCACAATCAAAATTAATTCCAAATGTGATTTAGATTAACTACTAAGTAATAAATTCTTTGGCATTGTTTTGTTTTAACCCTTAAAAGGGCCATTATTTTTGCCCGTAATCTGCCAGCTGCCATCAAAATTACCGCACCAAAACCAAGAGAATTATATCGTCTCTTTTACTCTAATACAAATTCTATGTAGTTAGAGGGAGAAAGCATCAGTTCAATGTTCGTTTCAATTATCTGTATTTGGCCACAAATTTGTGGTGCTTCCCAATTAGCCGTGTGTGACAGTTCGGCAACAAATTTGTGGTGGTTCCGTCTTAAAAGGTTAATGGGGAAACGTCGATTACCCGGTGCATTCGCCTTATACTTTTTTAATTATCTGTATAAATTGTATTAGCAGTATAAGATAATAAAGACATGAAATAAGAATATTAGGCATGATAACCGCCCACTAATAAACACAACTCTAAATCTGACCACATGTCATTCTTCGATTTTTGATGTTGTATTATTTCAAAAATATTTTTAGGGCGAATCTGTCAAAAAATAAAAAGACAGTGAAGACTTTAAAATATAGTCAGATTTGGCCAATATTTAGAGTTTACTCGTAATTTCGTGAAGAATAAAACAATGCAATTGTTTCAGATTTTTTTTCTTTTAAACTACAATTAGAGCGATAAAAACAAAATAAAAATTCTAATCGGTCAAGTTGTTTTTGTTAATTAAAGTAATTTAATTTAAGTGTTAATCTGTATATCATGTTTATATTCACCTCTCTTACATTAAGCTGGCTTTCCAGGATGAGTTTTAGCTAAACTATCATTATATGTCAAGCGCTCTCATATTTTCACTTATATTATTTTAATCTTTAACTAGGTAATATATTTGGGACTGTATTTTGTGTTTATATGTGTATTTTCAACCGGCTAAATAGATATCTGTCTGGCTGTATACATTTTTTTTTCTTGTAACCGCCCTTATTCGGTCGCATTCGGCCGCTGTCGCCACGTTACATACTTTCTTTTTAATAACAATGTTTAAAAGCTCGGGAAGTATGGCCCGTGGAGCCGTCTAGTAAGATCCAGAGTTAAGTTTTTTAGTAGGCGATTATCATTCCTACTATTGTTATTCCATCATAATAATGCCCAATGGACGTAAGCAGATGGCATGGTGTTTTATGTAGTGTTTAGCAACTGATTTCGTATCTCATGCAATTTAAATTTAAATAATTTTTAACACAGCGGTTCCAATTTTCATTAAATACGAGTACATAATACTCAGATTACTGTATACGGTATACCATTGTTGGCACCTCATCCAATGATTTGCACCCAATCTATTAATTATTCAAAATGTTTTTTTTTATATCTATAATATTACTATTATCATTGTATGGCTACATATTACGATTTCTTAATATTTTCAAGTCGTGGTAGCGTAATGGCTACCGAACGCGTCCCAAAGTCAAAGGGCACGGGTTCGATGCTGGTCGGAACGCATGCACCACTTAGGCAGTTTTCTGATCTAATGTGCATATTGTTACAATTACCACGTGCTTACAGCGGTGAAGAAGAACATCGGGATGAAACCTGCACATCGAGATAACCGATGTGTCAAGCCTGCCAAGCGGCCTTGGACAAGCGTGGCAGGTATTACTGGCCGTTTCCCTATAGTGGAAGGCCCGAGCCCAACAGTGGGACGTATATGGGCTGTTATTATAATATTTTGAACTATTATAATAATAATAGGGTGTCAATCATTGTACTGGGATGCCAACAATGGTATATAATTTCCCCTGTATAAAATGAGTTTAACTTTTATGCTGCTTCGAAAGACATATCTTTAAAACTCTATTGAATGGAGATAGGATACAAAATACATAATATGTATTTATTTGTTTAAAACATGGACAACAAGAGTCTTATATAAAGATGCGAATATATTTCAACATTTATTGGTATACTTTTTCCAATATTATAATTCAATTTTACAAATTCACAATCAACTATTCATAAATCTAAATATTATACCGTACTGCCTAGTAGCGTACTTTGGGCATAATTCTTAACAAGTGTAATTATTTGATGTAGATTTTGTATATTTATTAAATTTGTGCGAAGTTTTGAACATATTATAATTAATTAAATGTTAGGATAAATTTAATATTATACTCACAAAGATCAGTAATAATTTACAGCATATATATACATATACATACATATCGCGATGGCGCCCGTTTTATTGTTAATCAAATGTCGATTGAAAGATCACATAATTTATTCCCTACAAATATATTTCGGCTCGTAGTGGAAACGCGACTGTCTTCCACCCTTCGAGCCAGGCCTATTTATCAACATATTCGAATCCAAACATTGTAAAGCTATAAAGAACAGCAACCAAAATTCTCTGAATGCGCGGGTTAACGATAGATCGGATTGGTGTTTAATCAATATGGCGGCATTAGAAGAAAATTCCTCAGTATTTTCGTAATCAATTAACAATGCCTCATAAAAAGCGTATTCTAAGAAACACATAATGGGAACTTCGCACATATTACTGTTAAATTATTTGATATTTTAATTATAGGAATTGATATTATTTTTTCCAATATTAAATTTAGCTTATTGCTATTCATAAATTATCCTTATTTAAAGTTTATACATACATTACACGTCCAATTTTTTTAAACAGATTTTTGTCATATTGAGTCTTTATATTTTATTTGGCAAGGATATTTTATTATAACAATTCGAAAAAGAGGACTGCATGCTGATAATTGATTGAATTGATGGTGATTTCTAATTATTCTAACAGATTTGTAATTAAAAAACCGTCCTTTAGGTTATATATTTAATGTCAAGTCAATATGTAACCTGTAAACCTTTAGGCACCATTTACCTAGGTGAGACGCAAAATAGACCTAATACGCGTTTACATTTGATTTTATCTGGAAACTCGATTACGGTATACCTTAATTACAAACCAGCCAAATCCTGCATATTTTCAACTACCCTATTTATGGTAATGCTGAAATAATTGCTTTTAATATTATTTTTATTGAAATAAAACTTTCTGAGGTGACTCCTATAATAAATACATATGGAACTTATATTTTGTAATGTCATTAAAGAAAAGTCATTTTTAAAATAAAAAGTCCATAAGAAAATAAAATTGTACACAAATAATATGTAAATACAAATCAAAAGTAAATTGTAAAGTTGTCGCCAAATCATTCGCTGACGTAATGTCACCAGGCGCTGATTAGTGTTGTAATTTACTCTAGTATTTACCTAACGCTGATATTAGACGAATCAACCAAATTGAAAGGACATAACGATATACACTGAGATTAAATGATTCAAGTTTATGTTTATATAGAGCACTTTGGTTGATTCATCCAAATTAAAAGACGGAAATCAAACGTCTAATACAGGGATTCCCAAACTATTTTGGGAACCCCTAGCGCCTTTTCCAAAATGAACTAATCCCTCAGACCCCCACAGCTAAATTACTTTTAAAATTCTATATGGTTTTTGTTTCGTATTGATACAAAATACTTACCAATGTAAACATTGCGGTAGTGAGTAAACTTGACATCATTTTCTGGTCAAAATTTAACAAAATAAATTGACATAAAATACATGTAACAAATTATGCATTATCTTGAAAGTTTCAAATAAGAACTTGTATTCATTAATAGGGGTCGATTTTTAGACCGTCGAGCCCCAAAATCAGTTTTCGTTTATGTCGACCTCTGGGAAACCGATTTCGACCCTAGGGGGGTCGATATCAGCCACTTTGGGAAGCCGTGGTCTAATATCTGCACAATACACATCACAGGTTTCGAAAAACAATCAATACTTTTGCTTTTAAGGTTATTATATAATTCACAGGTTAGCGGTCGCCTTAAAAATTAATGTGTGTAAAAATACCCACCTTTTCATTCTTTTTAATGTAAGCGTTGTATAGATGTCGCTTTTTCATTAGTTTAATACTCAACTGTGATTAAAAGACCAACTGATTTTAAATGGTTTTTATGTAATATTATATCTTTTATTGTTTTTAGTATTGATGAAACTAAATGAATTAAATATATTTATTTACTGTTACACGTACATTTAATTTTGGTTTTATTTTCATTGGGTTTATATAAATATTTCATCTAAAATTAAATTTTCACGTACAAAGTCGAATAGATTGAGTAAGAACGCAGATCGTACCGAGCAATGTTCAAAAAAAGTCCTGCAGAAAAATTGACAAAACATGTGTATCTCGTTCTTAATAACATTTTAAGGACACAGGATTTAAAAAGTAATATCGATCAGTGTTGTATAAAACTTTCATTCCATTTTAAATAAAAATAAAGAAAACAAAATACCAAGATATTTTTTTATTATTTCATCTCTATCTGTCGTCAGCCAGAAGCTATAATCAGATGTGATCTTTTCGATGGCGTTATAAAATTGGCACATTCTATGTGTCAACTCATATTAGGAAATTAGAGTTGCTAAGCGTGACCCTTTTAGACGGTAGACATATTGTTTTGTGTGTAGCTAATGGGTTTTTATGGCGCTCGAGCCTCTGTTTTTAGGCCGCGACTGACCTTTCCATTTCGTACTTCACCATTGTAAGCATTTCAAGGTAATAGTGTTCTTCTCTGTTCTTTTTGTACCAACAAGATCTTTTAACTTCTGTAAAATGTTTTGTTCTGCTGGCTGTACAAATAATTAAAATATAGGCGAAATTATTGACTAAAGATTTCGCAAATGCGTTTATTCTTCAGTTATGAAGGGTAGATGTAAGGACGGCCATCGTTTATATGTGGGGTCAAACAAATTATTAAGCAGCAAAGACAATCTCCAGTTATAGAACTGGATTATCTTTGCCTATACTAACGACATTCTGGTAGATTTTAAGATTTTTATTTATGCTCACTTAGTTTCTGAATATATAGAATGAGGCGTGCTGTGCTGAAATATTGAATATTTTTAAAGTTATTTAATGGTTGTGAATTTTAATTTATACTTAATTTTTTTTTTCTGTTACAAACGCTTTAAGATTTACCGTCTAATTACAAGTAGCGCTACCAATTGAATGCCTTTTTTATGGTATTTTTTTAATACAGATATCGTCGTTCTTACGTCTATTTTATTCGCTTCGTACCTCTGGACCTAGAGAAGAAGAACTTACTCTACTGAACCTTAATTAAAAAAACACTACAATAAAGATAAAAGGAAACTAATACTTCGTAACAATGATGTTGATAAAGAAATATTCATATATATATTAGAATTTAAATACAAGAAAATCGTAATAATGTATTTAAATTCATTTAGTTGCATTGTATATTTTATGATTTCCATCGAATTATGTTTACGTTAATGTTGATTTATATTAATAATTGTAAAATGTAAAAAATCAGTTATTATGGAATACATTTTGAATTTTATTATTAATACTTTTATTTGACTTCCCCCTTTTAAGATTAAAAAAGTGACTTATGCTAAGTATATGTGTAATTCACACACAGTAAAAGTTCCTTAAAGGCGACAAATTTCCACTGCTTTTATGATTCTTCTAAAAACATCGTGACATCCATCGCCTGACGTTCGCATACATATAGTTGGACTAAGGAAAACTCATTCACAGTTGTCATCGGAAAAATAAACAAAAAAGGTTCTACAATCTGTGACTTGACATTTATGTGGAAAGTGTAATTCAACGTGACTTGAGAGGAAAGGGTCCAAAAACGCTAAATTTAGCGTGACATATTCTATAGAAGGCCTCTTACCATCTTTCATCCTTTTGTTTTTGAGAAAAATATCTATGACTGCCTATATAAGTAGTCAGTCGGACGAATTTCTGTCGATGGATGTTCTGGATGATGTAGATGGAGTTCTGACAGTTCCGTTATGCTGCCGCATCATCTGCGTTTTTTATTCTTTTATTTTTAAAGTGGCTTTGAACCTTTTCGTTTATGTCAGCCTCATCGTACCTTTTCTTAATGTATTATAACTTGCATTAAACTAACACAAAATTTAATGTGTTATTATTTCATCTGCGTTAGTGTTAAAGATTTAGACTATGGCCGGATGCGTCTTATTAATGCTTTAAAAAATAACGCACAACCACATTAGTGTATATACATATGGGGCCGTCCACAAATGACATCACACGAATTTCATGATTTATGGACCCCTCGCGCGTCCTTGTCTCAGCTGATCACATTCGTGAGACTTCTCTCTCCCTAGTGTGACATCACATTATTTGAAATTTTACACCAAGAAATCATTAAATTAAAACAGCAGTTCCGTAATTAGCATAAATATATTAGATTTTGAAATGTGTCGTCACGAAATTTAGGATCCCTCCCACCCCTTGTTACACAATCTCACATTTCGTCGACACCCTCACACACCCTCCTTAACGTGTGACCTAATTCATGAATGAACACTACGTTATATATTATTATATATATCTCTAATAACGCGTTAAATCCATCACCATATCTGCGTGAAATGGTCTATATCTGTAACACTATCATAGATAAAGCCCCACATTTATCGTTAAAGTAGTCTACAATATAAATAATGTATAATGAAAGATACCGTATAGCCCATGAACATTTCTGATTTTGTTATACAACTCTACAAAAGCGAATAAAACACCCTATATCGTCAAAATTAATCGACGTAGGTCAAAAAAATAAAATTCCTTGAGCGATTCTAGGGTTATAAGGGCAAAAACTTGGCAAAAGAAAACGCATGTCTTTCCTAATATTGACCTATGTATAATTTACTTTGAAATATAGTCATATTTTTTTTTCGTCTAACAATGTCTAAACTAAAAACCTACATGTCTTTCTTCTTTTGTAGCGTTTAGGCGGTTTTCCTAATCTATCGTCTAGCTTGTTATATTATCAGGTCCTATCGATAATAGAAATACGGTAAGGAATTCTTATTTGTCCCTGAAATCTGCAGTGAGAAGCCTAATATCAGCAGTGGGCGTTTATAGGCACACATAATAATTGAGTTTGTATAGCAATATATATGGTCGTACCCTACCTACCTATCCGTTTTGATAAGTCTATTTAAAAAAGGACGGTATGGCTGACACATCCATAAAGCGTAATTTGTAGCGTTATTGTTAACTTTCTTACGAAATATATATGTATTAGTTTTAATTAAATAACATACATACATACATAACTTCACGCCAGTTCCCTTGCGGGGTAGGCACGAACAACAGAGCGCCATTTAGGCCCATTCTTACACACCTCACTTGCTTCTTTGACATTCATAACTCTTGTCATGCACGCTCGTCTGTTCTTAAGGCTCCTGACATCACCCTCCGCTAGTACACGATCAATTTGATCATGGAAGGTGTGTCGTGGCCTTCCACGACTTCTGCATCCATCCACTTTTGCATTGTATATCTGTTTAGTCATTCTTTCATCATGCATAATTAAATAAAATTATATTTAATCCCTTTCCCTACTATTTAATAATAACGTTTACGTAATTTCCCCCATATCGACCTATTTGAAATAATCCTACAAACATACCCGTCCGCTATTTTCATTAATGTTAATAAAAAAAAGTAAATAGAATGCTTAAGCAAAAACTAGATTAATAGAGCATAACAACGCTAAATACCTTTTATATAAATATAAAGCATTTATTCTCTGTGACTACACACCTGTGTTAGCGGTCACTTTCATCGTCACGTGCATAATTACTGTTGAAACAGTATCGATTTATCGATTTCATGGATACAAAACATTGGGTTTCCATTATACGGAATTACTATTCTGTATAATGGAAACCAAAACCAAACCTCCGACATTAGTGACCAGGTTCCAGTCTCGCTTAAGAGAGCAGCAGCGCATTTGTAGCCGCTTTCCATCAGGTGGGCCGTCTGCCTGTCTGCTGAACTCCTGCAATAAAAAAAATAAGACTCATCGTTACATTTGAGCTAATTTAAATAATATATTTATTTTGTAACGTATAGCCTGTGTTATTTTAATCTTGTTCTCCAACAACTGTCGGTCCTGCAACAGACGTGACCAGCTACTCACCACCAGTGACTCACTGCTACTTCAGCCTGCCAATTTTGCGAGTGTTGCATCACGTTTCATCCACCAATTTATTGATGTATAATTTAATACAGTTAAAGACTATGATTAATACATGAACGTGATGCTATGTAAATACAGATACATGATATAGCTGTTAGAGCTGCCGATAAGGTTGGATATTCGTCTAAATCATCAAAAATATCCAATCTCATAAACGTGTAACTATAATATTTAATATTGATTAGAACACTGGTGGGCACATAACGTATTATATTATTATAATTAATATACTACTAGAGTACAACAACTTGACGTCTTATTTTGTACTCCCCTCTCGGGCGAGTCATGGGCTCTCGTCAGTGGTGCGTCACCCTATCCAACGGGGTAACGATTATCGACGCACCACACAACTTAAAAATAACCCCCAAAGCGAGCTCTGTCTGTTACCTTAGATCTCTTTCTTACGGATATATTCATTTCTGGTTTTATGCGTAAGAGAAACACCCAAAATAGCTCACTCTATAACTTATTGAGCGTCTTTAAATTTGCATATCAGTCCCACCTTCAGTATCCACATCTCGGCCGTATGTCATGACAGGTAGGACGCATTGCTCGTCCTCGTCGTTTTTATAATGTATAAATTATATTATTGTAGTTTCATTAAAATCGTTCATTAGTTTCTGGGTGAAAGAGTAATAAACTTCCATTCTCGTAAACTTTTTCGTTTATATTTTTTTCTTTCATATCGGAAATATAAAATAATCGGCAAACACGTTCTATATCATCAAGCTGAGCAAGTTATGCTTGTGTTATAGGTAATGTAACAACTCTAGGGCTGATCCCAGATTCCGAGACCATAGTGAATAACAGAAAGTTCGTTTATGAAATTTATCATGCCGGGAATCGAACCAGGAACCTCTGTGTTACAGTGCGCTAGGCTGGCAAAGACAGCCCACTTGACCACAGACTCGACAATATAACAAACAATCTTCATAGAACGCAATAGCATGATGAATACTCGCGTATCAGCTAATGTGATAAGTTCTTAAGTGTTGCTGTTTTATTTGCCAATGTAAAGGTTCGTTTTTATCTCGTTGATAACTCGGTAAATACAATATATAGCTAATAAATTGCCAGACAAACACATATTTTATGTTCCTAAACCAAGCAATTTACGCTTGTTTGATGAGTCATACACAACGAACAAATCTGGGGCCTTACACCCAGATTAGGATAAGGTCTATATAATAGAGAATTCATCTGAGACCAACAGGGCAGCTAGCTTATCCAGTTTTCAAATACTTTACAAGTTTAAACTTATTTAGGTTTCTATTGTATAAATGCGAACAATTTTGAGTTTAAACTCAATTGTTCGCATTTATACAGTAGGTAGTGACCTAAATAAACAAAAGCTCAACTCTTTCTCAAACAATAGCAAAGATTAACAACCTTTAGTTATTGGTAACAAGTTTTAACAGGTTGTAGTAAGTTTAAGCGTTGAGATTTAGAATATCTTTATAGACCCTTATACGATGAAAATATCGGAAATCCTATAAATGAATAAGTATTGATTTTTCAGTAGGTGAGGAATTATTTATAGAAATACTTCCGATCCTTGACATGATTCGCAATTCTGTTATTAGCTGCAGTACACAAAAAAATATGATAATAACATTAGTTAATCAGATAACAGTTTGCCTCAATTACGCGATAAACTTATCGAAAATACAATGAAGACACGTCAGCTCACTATAGATATAAAGAGAAATATCACACAGATAATAAAAAATACTCCAATCCAATCCATCTAATAATATGCGAAAGTCACTTTGATTAGCTGCTTGTTCCTTGTTCACAGCTTGGTAAGTATGTTCTTTCAATGAGGGAAAGAAGACTGAATAATTATCATCTCGTAAAAGGCAAGTTTTAATGGTATACGGGCCCAATACACGAGCGAACAGGAAAGTCTTGTTGTTTATATAAACATCCACAAGCGTGTAATCTTTGTGTTTACACCATTGAAAATTTTTGATGACGCACAGGTGTTTTCGTAGTAGAGAAGAATAAATATCTCAATAAGTGATAATAATTTGACTGTATGTTTGAATATGAATTAAATAGAGTGGGGTCATTTTGACCCTCCAAGCCGCTTAACTTGCCGTCAGGCCATTTCGCTAGTAGCTTGCTGCTAAACCACTAAACTAACTGTAGCCGGCAACGTACGCCCAAGGCATAGCGGAGAGGATTCAACTGGCGCTGATTGTCTGGAATAAAGAAGAGCAATTTGATTTACGAGTTTAGATATTGAATCAATCACAACTCAACTGTTGACGATATATGACTCATGACCCATCAATAAGTTTTATTTGATGCGGTATAGTGTGGTACACCAGTGTATAAGTCAATCACGTGAACGCTATCATATCTTACGGACCGTTAAACGTTGTACCATAAGAATCGAGGAATATTCAGTTTGAATTAAGTATTTAAACAATTATACAACTTTGGTAGTGGCAAAGATCCTTGCTAAATAAAAATATAACGCAAAAATTCAAATCGATAAAATATTCATACTAGCAAATTCGAAACACTTTAACTTAACCTAACCACCTGGTATTTACTGTCAATAGATACAAAACCATTGTATAATTTTGCATCAAGCTATTCCAAATTTGCGTCACATATTTCAGTCCTTCTTATTTCTTATCCAATCCTTGCCGGCGAACTTGCCCATGTCGTCTGTCCACCGGGTTGGAGCACGATCTATACTAATATTTACCGAGACGCGGTTTCACCCCAGATCTCGTTTGCTCCATGAATCTTCAATTATGCGACAGACGGGACAGGTTTACTTCAGCTTCAACTTATTAATTCTGCAATGAACCTAAGACAGTAAAACTTGGAAAATTCTAACGCTCTCAGACTGTCAATCATTGAAGATAATAACAATTTAAGGCAAAGTATACCATTGCTGGTACCCCACCCCACTCAATGATTAGCATCTAGTGAATGATATTGTAATTGTATAACTACAAAAAAAGTTAAGATTTCTTACTGTTTTGAATGAATTACCGGTCGGCCAATCACTGAAAGGGGTACCAACAATGGTATCATTTCCCCTAAAATGTTTTTATCTTCATTGATTAATAGTCTGAAAGCGACAGAATTTCCCCAAGTTTTTCTGTTATACAGGTTCTCTGCAAAATTAGTAAGATGAAGCGCGGAACTAGGCCTGTCACGCTTGTCACATAAATAAAGAGTGATGGAGCAAACGAGTCCTGGAATGGTAACCGCGTCTCGGTAAATGTAGTGTAAAGTACTCTCCAATCCGGTGGACTGACGACATGCGCAAAGTCGCTGGCAGAGATTGAATGAGAAACACGAAGGACTGGAATATAAATACGTAACGTAAAGATCTTCACCAAAGACCTATAGGTACAGCAACTCAACAGTGAGGTTCTATCACAGCCCTTTAAAACCTAAATATAAACATGAAGAACCAGCAAGTAAACGTGGACTACTGGGCCATGCTGCAGAGCATGTTTGTGTACGGTTTGCTGACAGCCTTGGGTTGGTTGATGCTAAGGCTGTTTAACACTGTCTTTATGCTGCCAAGGCGGCTGAGAGCACACCAAGACACTCTTCAAGACACTTTGGAAGAATTAAAGGTACATTTAAGTTTTGTTAGACACCTAATAAGGCACGGACTAATAGAAGTCAATTAAAAGATGTCATTTTGCTGTTTTTAAAAGTAAATTACTTTAAAATAAAAATGCATTACGATATGATAAATATTATTTTTCAACATATAAAATAGAGATTGCGTCCGAAGCGTCCACTTCAAAACCCGAGATTCACATTCCTACTCACAAATCGTAAGTAATTTTACATATATCAGCTGTGCAATTTCAAAATCTAGTCAATGCATCCCTACGATACTCAATTTTAAACTTATTTATAGGATTTATACTATATTTTAACAGTCTTTAAATGTTTTAGCAAGAACATCAACAAATTCCTGGAAAGACCAAAACACACAAATATTTATTAAAAAAAACCATGTTAGTTGCTAGGTTTTGAAGTAGCACAGTCGATATGGTTCGAATAATTATTTTAAACGTTAATTCATTTTCAAACTGTCGCCGCCATTCCATTCAAATCGTCAAGAAGCTAATAGCCGCTCTATGACACTTGTTATCATTCTGAAAATATAGCTAAACACCTAGTGTAGGATGTCATTGACTCTTCTATCATTCGGAAACTAGCCCATTCAAGTGTAAGCAGTAAGATCGTAAATGTTTATTGTGATTGAGTTAAGTAGATACCTTTTAGGTTATAAATAACTTAGGAAGTAAGTACAAAATTTATTGCTTCAAAACAAATCGACTGTAGACTACCTATAGGCGTATATTCTTGGTTTTAAAATTAAATAATACAGATAGGTAACATACCTACATTATTTTTCCCAAACCTCTCCAAATTTTTTTAAAGATATTTAGCTTAGTAGGTTATTTCTTTAATTTAGCTTTTATTTATACACGTCGAGATTAATCGCCCTCTTTTTAGACTACTAGCAATATTTCCACGTCTTTGTGTACATAACTTTGCCTATGTAAGTAATTTTGCATTCTACCGAGTTAAAGTTAAAAACTTAATGTCGTGTTATCTTCAAGACCTAGGTATATTATAAAAAATATTTAAATCTGTTCGTCATCAGCTAATCGCAGTCTACTATTGGCCATAGGCATCCCAAGTCCAAGAGCAGAGAGCCAGGTAGTTAATAGGCAACGACCAGATATTCGATAACAAAATTTAAAGTCTCGAACATC
The DNA here is from genome assembly GCA_019925095.2 of Dendrolimus kikuchii. Lineage (NCBI taxonomy): Eukaryota > Metazoa > Arthropoda > Insecta > Lepidoptera > Lasiocampidae > Dendrolimus > Dendrolimus kikuchii. Next base: position 20,021,610 of record CM034395.1, on the reverse strand, counting down.
GACGCAGTGTTGCCAACTAATCGGTTTTTTATCGGATACATTTTGGAGAGTGTGTATTGGAGCTTTTCAATCTTGTACCACCATCTCCCTTCCATCATCCGACAACCAGACGCACTGACATGCGCCACCGTTATATGGCGGACATACCACCTATACGAACAAAGCGCTTTGAGTCCACCTTCATTATGTGCACCGCAAAGGAGTGGAACTCACTGCTGGAGTCTGTTTTTTTCCGAAACCTACAACCTAAATGTCAAGTCCCGTGTGAATACGTAGCTTCTATCTTAGACCAAATCTCCGTTCAAAATCGAGCGAGATAACGGTCAAACTCGAACCTATATAGTAATTAAAAAAATCTTTGACGGGCTGGCTGCCTATGTAGATGACCCTTCGATCAATAATAGTAACTATTGTTGATCGAAGAGATGACCTCTCAAAAGAGGAACAAACAAACCCACTTTCATATTAATTCTGATATAGTCTATAAAACTAGCACAACAATCATGAATTACTTTTAATTAGGTACTCTAAACATTTACCAATTTCAGCGGCGTTACCCAGATCTGAATTTTACGGAAGAGGATATCAAAGAAGCAGAAAAAGAATTGGAAGAATTAACAACGAACGAAAATCAACTAGACAAATCTCAAACAGAAGGTCCAGAGAAACAAATCGAAAACACTCCAAAGGCTCAAATTGAAGAAAATAAGAAAACCATGTAGTTAGCATAGAAACATAACATAAAATGTGACACTATTTTGTGAAGACAATTATAAAGATTTGTTTGTCATAAATTTCTTTTTATATTATTCTGTCAAACAACGTAATAAATTCTAAGCACGTAATGATTTAGCTAGGCTAGGAGAAAAAAATATGAATATATAATTTATAAACAACAATTACAAATTCTGTATGGGAGCATTGCTAGACGTAGCTTGAATCTTGATCATACTTTGCTGAAGGCTTTTCTTTTTTAAGTAATTCTTTCTGTCCTTTCACATATTTATAAAACTCCTTGCAAGTCATATTGAACTTAACCTGACAATGTAATATCGACTCCACAGTCTCCGGTGACAGGTGATTTCTTTCATCGGTATTTGAATTACGTGATCTCGCGAGAAATCGAGACGTAATAGTGTTATGTCGGGACTTCGGGACAGAGAGCCTAATAACGATGACAGTCCCAATATATCGGGACAAATGGCAACCTTAGTAATGATGAACCATAAGTTCAATTCATACAGTACACGCAAATCTAAATGCGACTAAGAGAAGTTCCCATATGTTTGTGTAGATCCAGTCATGTCGGCCAATCTAATACACCTGCCCGTGTGTAGTGAATAAGAATTGCTATGATGCTGCTGCTTGATCTGGGATAATGTTATACTTATTGACCATTTCACGCAGATGTAGCGATATGTTTAATTCGTTATTTTTGATACGATATTGTTATTAATTGTTAATGACGCTAAATATTGACAGTTAGTAACATATGTATATACACTAATGTAGCTGTTCGTTAATAACGGCGTTGTTTTTAACGCTATAAATGAGACGCATTTGGTCACAGTCAATAACTGTAAAATAATTATCGTAGGTGAAGCCCGAGCATGAGTGTGGATAGCACCTGAACGAGATTTTCCACTGTTCCCTCTAATACATACCACCTCGCGAACCTATAATTGTGTTCTGCGCAGTGACGTGTACTAATTTTACAAACTAATTAATGCTCTTACATTATAATTTCCTAATGAATAGATTGCTGACATGATAATTTCGTTTTATATTCAAATTCAAGGTTGAAATAATTTAATGAATGTTATAATATCAAAATTTAAGTGTACCTAACTTTCTATTCATCCGATGCCTGATTTTAATCGAAGGTTTTATGTAAGTATTTTGTTTGTCAATATCCCTGACAGTTTGTCTTGAATGCACTCAACGGATTTGAATGACTATTTTAGCAATTAAAAAAGCAATTTTATATTAAACTTTCGTGTATTCATTTCGATATCTTTCAGTATTCTGTAGATATATAAAAATCCAGTCTTGCGCGAATATACAAGCACTGTTAATTTTTAGAGAAACAACTTTTAACTATTCAAAGTTAATTAAAATTATGATAGTGTTACAACCTAGATGCCGACAAAAACAAATTGACACCTGCATACCTGTAAAAACACATTTTATTACCTTTCGGCGTTTGGACTTCTTTTGTTTACTTATTTATTGACATGAGATTACTAGTTATTCTAGAGAACAGTCCATTGTTTTATTGTACTCGGTTATGGCCGCTGCGGTCGACTCATTAGCCAGGTGCGTCGGATTTAAAGTACAAACTGATTCTAAGAAATTCAGTTCACGCGGCCGGACGGACATATTGCATCTGTGCAGTATAAAGCAATGGCCCGATGAAGGGACGAGGCAGTCGAGCGATAACCACGAGCGAAGCAAGACGTTTGTACTATAATCGGGAAACTTTTAGTGACGGACTGTGCGCGTTTTATGGAATTCTGCATTACGTTTGGACTTATTGTGTTCGGTTATATTTGTACCTGTGTTATACATGTTTGTATAGTTCTAAAAAATCTATAGTAATTCTAACGGCATTTTAATTCGCGTCCCGCAACTCGTAACAATATTGAACGGTCACAAACATCTCATATTCTGAGTACATTGTAAATAATATACATTATTATCGAGAATCCTGCCACTCATTTTTATTACTTGTATAGGACGTGAACGCGTATAAATAAATAATCGGTTCTATTTTTACGGCACCTTTAAAAAATCAATACTCTTATGCTTTTGTACCTTTACTCGAAATGGACAACAAACACGACATACTTCGGAAAAGATCTGAAATTTCACTTGTGCGCAGGTCAAGGTCACTACTCAAGAATCTTGCCGGGGACTCATACAATAGAACCTCTTTAAGTCGAACCTCGACTAGTCGAAAACCTTCCAAACTTGAAGTCTGAACCCTCTTAAGTAGAAATAATTAGTGAGTCCCTATAAGCAAATTCAGTACGTATTTCCCCTCTATAATTCGAAAATATAAATTGAACCTCTGTATCTCGAACATAGCAATATTTGATATTTACAACTACTATAAATATAATATAAATCTATTATATTCTTTTTATTTTTTTTTATTGGAGGAGATCAGCAGACAGGCAGACGGCCCACTTGATGGAAAGCGGTTACTATCGCCTATGGATATTTGCAACACCAAAGTTGCTACAAATGCGCTGCTGCTCTCTTAAGGGAAACTGGAACCTGGTCACTAATGCCGAAACACAACACTCAAGGTTGTTATGGCGACATACTTTAGACCAGCGGTGGTAGCCATCCAGTCGGGCAAATGCCCTACCACCTGGCTGTGGGTTGTTAAGTCGCCTCTTACGACAGGCCGCCCGGTCGCAGGAAATTGTATTCTTTCTCCGTTCCTGCACGGATAGAAATAAATATAAAATTATAAAATATTATTAATAAGGTCACGTCAAATCAAAGAATATCAAACTGAAACATAAATCTTAACGTCTACAAGTCGAATGTTTACTTACAAAATTCGCATAAGTCGAAATCCAAATTTTTTGGTGTCTTTCTTCAAGTTCGACATCCTCTGTATGTTGAATTTGAAGGAAAACGCCAAAAAAATTTAATGTAGTTATTTTTCTTTTTTCTGATATTTTAATTTTTGATGTATAGTAAAGTGTTATCTATCTAAATATTATAATAAAAGCTCATTAATTTTATACTTCGTTTCGAGAACTCTGTCAAACTTTCTATATTTGGGCATAATACCAATTTATTTATTTATTCCAGCCGTTATTGTGTTCACAGAATATGCCAAAACAAACTAAAATTCATACACTTTATAGAATTTTGAAGCTTACATTAAAAATATCTAAGAAATCGAATATAAAAATGAATCGTAGACATGTATGTGCATAACTTAAGAACGACTTTACCGATTTTGATGATTTTTTTGTATGTGTTTGAGTGGTTTCTGTGACTATTTAGATTCACAGTTGGAACCAGTAGGTGGCGCTGGAATCGGGTCCTAGATTTTTATTTTCTCAGGGCAGGACTACGTCTGCTGGGACATATAGCATGTAATAATTAGGATTCGTGAACAATGTGAGCTTTGAATAAAATTCAAAGTGTTTGCCCTGAGATAATCGCAGACAAACAGACAGACACTGTATAATATACACGAGCCTAAAGGTTTCTTCTCGTTTAAATATCGCAACCCTATATAACGTACCAAAAAAGCTCAAGGTAATTTTAATTTAATCATTCTCCGCTAGATGTCATTGAGACAAGTTTCGCAAAAGCTCGTCCAACCAGCGACCCAGGCGTAGCCCGAGCTTTCACCCCATCTCAAATATTGATCCGATACCCATTCATAACAACTTTATTGTAAATATTAAATAGTAGAGTTAACGCAAGTTATTGTGTAGAAATATTTTAAGATAAATCGACCTCAATGTGTGATAGATACGTGTTATCATTACGAACATGTAAACATGAAATAAAACAAATACTAATCAGTTGATCGCGTGCACTGTAGCGTATATGCCGTATTTGCTCAGTTTCTATATGAAATAATACGCGTGTGTTTTTGTGATGAGTTTCTTTGGATAATCAAATAACAATATGACGAGATCAAGTTACAGGCCGCTAGTTCCACGTTCCTCCATCAACTCTCTTGATAACCGGGAAATCGGGTAAGTTATTTATAAACCTCTATGTTAAATAGGAGACAATGACTTGAATATAAATAGAATTAGCGAACAAAAACTACTGTGCTCTATATACGGATAATTTATATTATGCGCTACTGAGATGTTACTTTGTGTTTATTAAACAAAGGAAATCATAGCAATTAAGAAATGAGTAATTAATTTCGATCTCATATTTACTACTTAATAAACTTAATGAATACTTATGATCATTATCGAGTTAAGCGTTGTCTAATATGTTAATTGTAATTATTTTAATACTAAAAAAGGTATATTTAAAGAAGTAAGAGCGAAATGCGCAATCCGGTGCTAGACAATTTACCGGTTTTACTTTAACATTTTGTAATGTAGAAGTAACTGATTCATTGAGTAATTAATACTTTTGTTATGTTAGATATTTATCTAATGTATAATATCCGATAGAACGATGTTCATAAAAAATACATATACCGTATTCAATAAATTTTATTATTTATTAAAACAAACCGCCATAGCTCGCAAAATTAGCTGTTGCTGATATGCTGAAGAGTACCGTCACCTATTGGTGACTGATGGGCGGTGGAGCAAATGTGTGCTGAAGCGGAGACAGTGTAAACGTAATGACGCACATTGTTTCAGCCTGTAGGATCTGTAACCTGTAACCTTGGCAGTAGCTCCTGGTTGAGGAAAGTAAAGAAATTTTATGTGTTGTTATAATTGTAATCAAAATTTGATTTTGCAAACCTCATTGAGAAACTACATTTGTGTGAACCCCCTAGGAAATTATTACACTACTGAGGCGCAAATTTACCGACCGTAATACGTAATACTCGTACGTTCTATATTAGAGCAGCCAATGAATTTAAAAAGTTAAGTAAGTTGGAAGACAGGCTTAGACCTGTTTACTAATAGTGTAGCATTGTTAAGCGCATAGTTGGTGAAGTTCTATAACCTCGGATTTATCAGTTTAAGTATCTTATATCTTTGTAGACTTCTTTTATTGCTTTTTTGTTAAATTTTCACTTTTTTTTACTATTTTTTAGTGTCATCTGTGGAGGCTTATAAATAGCTTGACCTAGTTTGTTTTCTAGCTTCCCAAATAAAATAAAACAATATTCATAAGAGTAAAGGAGTATTTGAGTCAATGATCTAATCACCATGTTCATTGACCTTTCGAAAAATGAATTTATGGAACTGAATTCCCCTTGCAAAGTTAAATTACGAACCAGTCCGGTAAGTGACCTTTCAGGACACCAACATAAAATCGTTTAAGTTCGCTCCACCAGTGAATTAAAAGTACATTAACTACATAACTTCGATATCCAATCTAAACTCACATTCTCCGTTTGATTTTGATTAACATTCCAACTTTTTTAATTAATTCAGGCACGGAATATTGACACAACTTTTGCCCAAACAGTTTACTAAAGAAATTTAATTCGAACTGTTGTTTTATACCCGATTAATGTTATCATCATTCTGATATATGTATTCTAGGTATTTTTCCGACCAGTTTTTAACAGACTTTTAAAAAAGAAGACATTCGCAATTCGTCGTATTTTAACTCAAGTGGCAGCCAAAAATTGAATAAACTCTCGAAGGTGAGACAGCAATTTACCAGTACAGTTTCTTACTCTTTCACGAAGCACAAGTTCGATCATTCATTAAATTATTGTTTTCATTTTTGGGACAGGCAGACAACGAGCAAACCACTCGGTGACAAAACGCTGCTCAAAGTGATTCACGTATAGACCTAGTACCAATTGGTGATAGACGATGGACGTTTTGCGACCCGTGATTGACGTTTTCTCGTTAACCTCTCGAAGTTTACTGGTAGACAACGTGGCGTTCACCCTTAAATCATATAAACGTCTTTAATATCCTTATGCGCTCACCCGTGAACAGCGGTGTTTGCCGGTTGCCGGGATTGTTTTAATGTATGTATGTTCATTATCATTTTGCAATTGCGACACATGTTGAATGTTAGTACGTACAAATAAAATATATCAAGAATACAAAAAATCTTACTCAAAAACAAAATTAAATTAATTAATTAATTGCAGATAAATAATTATACCATAATTTATAACTTATAATGATATTTTTTTAGACACTGTTTTTTTTTTAAAGTGACTAGATAACTAATGTTAGATTTATATAAGTATTTTTAATAATATGATATTTTTTGTGATGGATTCAGAAAAAAATAATAACTATAGCGGGCACTTGAAATAATAAAGCTTGATTGGTAAACTTGTTTTAATGAATAAACCTACTGAACGAACCCCGAACGCGCGGCGCGCAGGCCGGCGCGTGAGTTCCTACATACATGCGTACGTCACAAGGTTGCAGGATTAACTGAGTAGCTTGGCCGGCGGGCGGGTCGGGCGACCCGAACGCCGCGAGGGTGGAGCGGGGGCCCGCATCGGGGATACGATGTTCCCAACACGTACCCTTCCAGCGCTTTTACATACTTGCCGCGCTATATAACATAATAATAATAATATTAAATGGCCAGGCAACATTATAAACTGTCTGTATTATACGTTCGGAAAGACAAACTGTTGTTCCTACAAAGAAAACACAACAATAAGATAAGAAACAAAACAATAAACATTAGGTGAGATAGCGGTCAAACACGAACATAAACCTCGATAAAAATACAGATTTCCAATTTTATGAAAACCCATTCCACTGTACTACTATAGAACCGTAAACATCGTAGTGGATATTTAACTGAATGTAATGAAACCTGTCACACGAATTTGATAAGCAAAATCTTGAAGTACCTACTCGTTGAAGCTAAGGACAAGAATCTGCGCCGTAACGCCCTTGAGATGACATTATTCGCCGATATCTCAAGTACAGATGATACGTTTTCCAATAAGTCAAGAATTAAGCTTAATGCTCAGTCGAGCTTTGACAATCTTTTTAGATTTAAATAGAGGCTTAGGAATATATTAACATGAAAAGTGACGTAGATAGGGATTTTAATATACAAATAAATTTGATAATTCTACGCATGTGTCCTTAGTTGCGTACGTTTTTTAAGGTTCTTTTACAATTTAAACAAAAACAGCACCTTAATTATTTTTCCAAGGCATTAGTAATCGTAGGACTGCTCGCCAGTATTATTTCCCGTCTCGCTCCCACTTCGGTATTCTATCGTATTTATCTATTTAATATTTATCTTCAATTCTGCCCTTGAGACCTTAAGAGGAGACAGAAGACAGCAACAATGACACATCGCGTACCTAACAATGATTATTCGTATTACAGTTTTATACAACTTTAGTTCCTTTCGTCAATTTTCGTTTGCGCAGAAAAGTGCAGACCGATTTTGGACATGTAAATAATCCATCTTTAATTTTAATCGCAAGCAAAAATGACAGTGTTGCTTGCTCTGCATTCTTAGCTCTGTTCTGCTTAACGATTCATACACTATCCCGCGCTACTAAAATTGGACTTACTTATGCAAAACAGAACCAATCCACAAACATGCCAAAATTGGGTTAGGGAGCAGAAGACTTTCAAAATGCACCTTCTATCGACTCAATAAAAATCATAACGAGAAAATATAATATACAATATTCTAAATGTTTTTTCAAAAATATAGACATTTTTTTGTACGCAAAATTTTAATAAAAACGGCTTTCTCTAAACTGTCAGTATGTGGGTTGGTTCCATTTTGCATAAGTAGGTCCAATTGGTCTTCTGCGCAGGTCCTTCGAGAGGTATTATTAGTTATGTAAAATCGAATAAATACTCTAATGAAATAGATTGATGTCATATATACGAAAGTTCAATTGAATATTGCTCATTCAAGCAATTTACAGATAAAACTCTTAATTGTGTTTACATTTCCTTAGCTGTTATCTGAGTCACTATTATTTCTTGGTAACCATCATAAAATGTAAACAAACAGACAATGAAATAGTAATGTAATGATATTAGGCTACATTGTGGGTTGTATTTTTTATTTATATATTACTAGGACAGAACATCCCAAACTTATTGGCTTAGGAAAACAAGAGATTTTTCTAAATCTTAAAAATCTGAAAATTACTGTAGGAACGACGATAAGGACTTTATTAAGCATTCTCGCAACTTGACTAACTACGTAACTAATGCAATGTCAGGCTTAAAGCCTGAATTATGTTTGCATCAGTTTAGTGGTTAGTTAACTTTCGAAACTGACAAGTTAAGTTCTTGTCATAATTTGGACAGTAATTGTCCTGTCCAATTATAAGTTGTAGATTATGTATTTAACCAAACGAAGACAAGAACTTATCCACAAGTTAATTAACTTAAGTAGTGCATATATAAATCAGGCTTGAGTTATATTAAATTCGTATCCAGTGTGCCACCAAATTCAAACGCAGCTTATCCTGGCAAGACGCCATCTTGTTCATCTCGGCCCGTTAGTTTCATGTTCGCTATCATGCAATGTGGCGAAAAATGGAAAACCCAGTGAACTATATGTGAAATGTATGCTGATATAACACAGTTTTATTTACTTATTTTGTTAGAATGCTCATATTTATGGTAAAATTTGATAAACTTGTTGATATTTGTTTCCTTTATTTATACCTACGCTGAGTAAAACAACTAGTGAAGAAAAATAGGGTAGTTGTTAGTCAAATCACGGTTTCACTTTAGGTTATATATATATATGTGTGTGCGTGCGTGCGTGCGTGCGTGCGTGTGTGTGTGTGTGTGTGTGTGTGTGTGTGTAAACCCCACTTAAAACCGTTACAACGTAGTTTTATTGTAAAGTAAACGAGTCAATTTTAAATCATACTAATTGTCTTTTGTGTTATAAAGTGTCGATTTAACCCTCAAAAGCAAAATGTAACGGCTTCATAGACAACATCGAAAGGTGTCAATTACGTTCAACATGACCTAAATAGTCAGTCCTTAAAGGTTCATAAAATATCAAGACAACCAAATTCTTGTCGCCGTCTTCATCTTTTGATACTTGAGTACTCGTTACGTTAGGTATTGTGCCTAATGACAGTTATTGAGGACGCTATCTGGATCAGGTCAATGACTTCTAACTAGCCACGTTCCTTTTTATTTGATGAAAACAGTCTTGAAAGGGTGGAAAAATTGCTAAATGTAGACTCTAGCTCCCTGTAACAACTTAAGATATATAGAAAGTAATACGTAAACGAGTAATAAATAATAGCTAGAATGTATGCTGGATTACCTATTGTAAACTGTACTTATATAAATACAATGAACTCTTAACCCTTAACCTAAACTTAATATTATAAAATGGAAAGCTTTGTATTTTTGTATGTTTGTAACGAATAAACTCGAAAACTACTAGACTGATTTCAAAAATTCTTTCACCATTTGAATGCTACATTATGCTTGATTAATAAAGGCTATATAAATAATTAGGATGCCTACTAAAACTTCAATAATGTAACCCCTCAATTCTAAACAAAGTACTTGGCGCTTGAATCGGGTTCTACGATTGTGATGAAATTTTATGTGTGTTTGAATGAGTTCGCAGATGAAGCCGCACCATGTCAGATAAGTATTCGAGGAAAGATTTTCAAATTCACTAGCTAATGAAGTGAAAGAGGACAACGAACTGCAAAAGAAATTCGAAGCACCTATGTAAAATACTGGGTGTCAGTCAACGTCCTGTCTTAATTGTATCGATAACACCATATCACGTGCTGAAAGCAAATTAAAATGCCATCATTAAATAAATTTATTCTCGTCCTCGATAAGGAAATATCAAATTAATGCACTGATTGGCTACCGTTTTTTGAAGAGACTATTATATTTTTGATCTATGAGATTAACGAATGATAAATATCATTAAGGCATTAATATCGAATATATTAAAAGTGTTTGGAAATCAGAATTTATTTTTCCTTAATAAAACTACGTTTTAACGGTTTTAAGCGCGGTAATTTTATTTGATTTTGGTTTCTCCGACGTTTCGGCCACTTTTCAGTGGCCGTGATCACGGAAGACAAAGATGTCAAGTGTCAACGAGTATTGTTAAAGTTTTATTTAGCCTACCGCCAACTTATTAATTTTAATTATTTAATTTTTAATTTTATTTATGGTTAAGAATGACTAAACAGATATACAATGCAAAAGTGGATGGATGCAGAAGTCGTGGAAGGCCACGACACACCTTCCATGATCAAATTGATCGTGTACTAGCAGAAGGTGATGTCAGGAGCCTTAAGAACAGACGAGCTTGCATGACAAGAGTTATGAATGTCAAAGAGGCAAGTGAGGTGTGTAAGAATAAGCCTAAATGGCACTCTGTTGTTCGTGCCTACCCCGCAAGGGAACTGGCGTGAAGTTATGTATGTATGTATGTATATTTATGGTTATTATTTAATCTATGGGAGCCTAATCTAATTTACTACCGCTTCGCAACATGTTATGGCTTGAAGAGAAGAAGCGGCGCAAGAAACTCTTCAGCAAACATGCCTAGCTCTAATAATTTTATACAATATTAAAATGGGTGGAAGGAAAAATAAAAGTAATTATCAGTCAAGTTGGTTTGTGTTCCGTTGTACGCAGAAAGAGCTCACAGTGTCTTGAGGTCTGGCAGCTGGTTTTTGCTGGGTTTGGGTCTTAATAGTTTTGATAATTGGATCCCAAACAGGTGGTACTTGCCAACCATCTTCTCTATTGAAATTTGGGTGTTTTTTGATTTCAATAGCCTCACGCATCATTCTAGGTATGAAACGATTCTCTTTCGCGAGGATTTGTGGGTTATCGAATCTGATGTAGTGGTTGGGTTTATCCAGCGTGTGTTCACTGATCGCAGACTTCGTAGACCTTGTGTGTTTCATGTCAGCAATGTGTTCTTTTACTCGTGTTTTTATGCTCCTCTTTGTTTGCCCAATGTATGACAATCCACACTCACAATCAAGCTTGTAAACCCCTGCATCCTGGAGTGGGATATTGCATTTCACAGGTTTCAGAAATTGGGTAATCTTTTTTTGCGGCTTGAAATATGTTTTGATTGAAGCTCGCCTGAGGATGTGACCAATTCTGTCTGTGACCCCCTTGATGTAGGGTAGGGTAGCAGGGCACCGCTCAACTGAAGGTGGTTTGGGGCCTTTGTGACATTGGTGTGGAGTCTTCAGCTGATTGCGTTGTAGAACTCGCTTGACATGCTGAAGCTCTCCAGCTATGTGGTTCTCGTCACAAATTTTCCGTGCTCTCTGAAACAAAGATTTGCCCACGGTAGCTAACTGACTAGGATGGTGGTGAGATTAATATTACCAAATAAAATTACCGCGCTTAAAACCGTTAAAACGTAGTTTTATTATGTATACAAGTCGCGAAAACTTAAGAAAATATTATTTTTCCTTTACAATAGGGGAGCAGACAGTAAAATCAATTGAGGTATTTTTTATCATATTACAAATAATCGCGGACTCATAGATTTTGTACAAGCGTACAAACTTATGACGTAATGACTTTCTACACAGTAGGAAATTTAGATTTATTTAAGGCTCTTGTTGCCGCAAAAGGTCGAAAGTGGGGTGCAATCGAAAACGTAACGTGGGTTTTTCGTAATTTTCCTATAGTTATTTTAAGTTAAGAAAAAAATTCACCAAATCACCTCCAAATTACAGACATGAAACCATTTTTTTTTTTATTGCAGGAGTTCAGCAGACAGGCAGACGGCCCACTTGGTGGAAAGCGGTTACCAACGCCTATGGACATTTGCAACACCAAAGGTGCTACAAATGCGCTGCTGCTCTCTTAAAGGAGACTGGAACCTGGTCATTAATGCCGGAACACAACACAAGGTTGTTATGGCGGCATACTCTAGACCAGGGGTGGTCGCCATCCAGTCGAGCAAATACTCTACCACCTGGCTGTGGGTTGTTTAGTCGCCTCTTACGACAGGCCGCCGGGCCGCAGGAAATTGTATTCTTTCTCCGTTCCTGCACGGATACAAAACTTTACTCCTTCAACTTTTATCAAAACAGGATTTAAAAAAATCTACATCTTTATAAAAAGAGATCAATAATATGCTTTTATTATTATTTAAATACTATTTTATTTTATTCACATTAAAATAATCTGAAAAACGACGGCATCTGTGGAACCCTCGTTATCGTCCGAAAAATCCTCAAGGACGTTGGCGTTACTACAAGCCTTATTTAGTATTCTTTTATATCTAAAGAATGTTAAAGTTTTAAACAATCTTTTACCAACCGTTCATTTGCCTTACTATCAGTTAAAATTTGATATAAGCCCCATACAAATAATATCATATTTCAATTAATGGTAAGGCAAGTGATTGAATAGTTACATATAGGACCCATTACTGTGTTTTCTCATTTATCTCTACTCGTAATATTATAGTTTTTCTAGTATGTCTGAACTACTAAATTAACTACGTCAAATGTAATATCGCTTAGCACCGGGGTTATCAGAATGGTTGATTGACATATTTATTTACGGCATAAGCTTAAGTTTATCAACGCTCTATTTAGATCAATAATATTATTTTTAGTGAGACAAAAGTTGGTAACACCTCTTTCGGTGATATTGTAACTGTTCAAACACATCCCAAACCAAATGAAGATAATTAAATAGTGACATGAAAAGAATGGAAAGTTTGAGAAATGTAACAATAAAGAGCGAGAAAATTCTTCTTCATCACAAATAACAGATTGTATACCTACTACTCTAATTTATCAATCAAAAATTAGTTTAAGACAAGTTATTGTTTTTGTGGTCAAAAAATGTTGGGTTAAGTATAAAATATTGTTTCTGGAATACATGTAAGAATTGGAGCCAAGCTCTAAAATGTGTCTAATATTGATGACAGTCTGGATGTCACGTTGGTTTTTGCGTAATTTATTTAAAAACCCCTTTTTTTATACCCGTTAAACAAAAACTAATAAAATGGAATGTAAGAGTTTCTGGACCTAATGACCCAGGTACTATATTTATATTTCACCAAGACATACTTATTATAGTAGTTGTTCAATCTCATTGATAATTCACCTTTTTACGTTCCATTTAGTTAGTAGTTCGTTAGTAATATTTACATGCAAGTCTTCTTTGTGTGGCTACGCGGGGGCACGCAGTGCCCTTAAAGGAAGTTTGGAAAATATCTAAAAATTGCCATAAAAAATGAAAATAAAACCATTTTGCTCACCTTTACAAAAAAATGGATTTTTAATAGGTCTTTTGTAGTGGAGCTACAAACAAAAAAATATAGACTTACAACTTTCTAGAATTAACGTGCCCCCAAAAAAGTAGTGACAAAAAAAGGCCTGTTTATAAGTATAAATATTATTTTGTTTTAGTTGTTTTGCTTATTCTTGTCAATATATTTCTAATAACATCATTGCAAAGCATTTATTTTTATTAATTTTATATAGTGCAGTCCACACTTACTTATTGAACTATACCATACTGTAATATTAACATTGGTAGGTACTGATCTTTAAAGACGATCAGAATTGAAAACACCAGGACAACATTTTAGCTAATCTCTCAATTTACTTATCTTAGAATTATGGAAAATTTTGCACAAGGTTAAGTTTATTCGCTTTATTTCAAAGAAAACGATGTTTTCTTTGCGTTCATCAAATTTATATCGATCAAGATAAATATTTATCAACCTTTCAGTTTGATATCACACTTATAATAAGAACTTCACTCATGAAATATATCAATTTATAGTATAATCATAACTATAGATCTGTATTAGAATCTACATAGAAAACCCCGGTGACTTAATAATATAAAGCCACCAGGAATAATGTTTCTCACAATTCCCTAATCATTTTGACAGAAGCTGAACTCTTATGAATCGTCAAGTCCGCCCGTCCGTCTCCCTTTGTTTGTCGAGTAATTTTATTCGGAAACTGCTGAGTCTATATAAATATTTTTTCGTCTTAAAGTAGTATAAGAGCATAGTTTATTTTTAAACTGTGTGCACGGAGGTGGTATAAATATAACGAAGAAACAACAGTTCGCCCGATGAGACAGTAGCACAGTACAATAACAAATGTCACATAAAGGTAATTAACAATTAATTAAACTGTATGTTGTTATTATGTATGTGTATATTTTTATATGTGTATATTTGTATATTTTTGACGGCCTCTGTGGTTGAGCGGGCTAAGCCTTTGCCGGCCTACCTCACTACAACGCAGAGGCTCCGGGTTCGATTCCTGGTATAGTAAATTTCGGAAACGTATTTTCTCCGTTATTTATGAAGTGTCTGGGATCGGCCCCAGAGTAGTCCGTTGTATATTACCCATAACACAAACGTAACTTGCTTAATTTGGGGATATACAATATGTGTGTTTGCCTGCCGATTATTATTATTATTATATACTGTATTTATTTATTTATTCATATTTAATTCTTGAATTAGTTTAAGTATTTATGTATCTATTGCACCTTGTTCCTGCACCACCTACATCGCCAGATTGCCTAAGAAAGTCCTTTAATGTAGGTTACCAACCTTTAAAGGGTGCTTTAAGCGATTTTCCTAGAAAATATTGTAAATATAGTTTGTTTATGTATTTGTATATTTTGGTGTGCAATAAAGTGAGTGCGAGAGAGAGAGATAACACTTTATTGCACACCAAAATAGACAATTACAAAAACAGACTATATTTACAATATTTTCTAGGCAATACAATAGGCGGCCTTATCGCTCAAAACGATCTCTTCCAGGCAACCTAAATAAAATAAAAACGAATCAGGCGATATAGTAAAGTGCAGGAAAAAGGCTATAGATACATAAATGCTTAAACTAATTAATAAAGTGTTATCTATCTATATACAAATTTAACAATTACGTTATAAATTAATTTATTATTATAATTTTCATTAATTTTTATAATAATAAATAGTATCGTTTTTTGGATTAAAATATTGCACAGAAAAAAAACAAATATTTACGTGTAACTGGCAGTCTTATCGCCCATAGTGAGTTCTTCAACAACCTTTTATAGCATACTAGCTGTACCTGTAACTTCGTTCCAAAATAAGTTAAAAATGTAAACAATGTGTAAATAAATGATAGCCGCTATGTGCTGATATGTGATATTCTGATATATACATTATACATAATACCTATATTAGCGGTATAGCATGCATCAAATCTATGCAAGAATCCTACAGAATTTAGATCCGATACGAAATTAATTCTGTAGTGCGTGCTTCTATGGAGTTTCACAGGTTACAAATTTTGCGGAGTAAAATGACACTGAAATATTCGTAGTGCGCGCATGGCCTTACTGTAAGTTTTCGTCACTGCGTTCGATACAAATAACCACAATTTTTCTCTTTTACAATACTAATAGCTTTGAAATAATTAATTTGAAGTTTATAAACAAGGATTATAGTACAGATAGATCCTTATAAACAGCGACTGCGTTTTTGTTACACACTGTCGGCCTTACTTATAATAATCTCCTTGAGAAAGGATTAGCCATCTCTTAAATAAGACACTCTTAACCCTTATGCCTAGCAAAACTAAGCCCCTAATCAATGAATATCTTTTTTTCACTTATAAAACTTATTACCTGTTGCTTACCCAAGAGGAGCACAGATAAACGAAATTTGAATGATTAACGTAGGTTGTACCCAAAATATTCGACTAAAGAACGGAAAAGAGCGAAATTGTTGTCAGCACTACGATTTTTGACAGTTATTTATGAGTTACTTTACTACCTCTTATCCTCAAGAGGAGTTTATGGGTAAGATTTTCACTAATCAGTTACTGAGTGTATGCCTAAGAATTCAGCGCAATCAGATATAAAAAGCACTCCAAAGCATTAGCAATTTAAGGGACACGACCTCGCAATCCGATTCTTTGCGAATTTGATTTATATATACGCCGTTACATAAGAACTCAGGTATATATCCCAGGAATCCATTCAACAATTTATTTGCTCAGCTTTGGGTTGATAAGTACCGGATTTTCGGAGGCACTTTGATAAAAGGACGCCGTGGCCCGAGTATCAGGTATACGATATGACCTGGCAACAAGGCTTGTTAATGGAATTATATTATAAATAAATATCATCTTACATAAAAAAGAGTGAATTATATTAAATGTAAACGACGTATTTTTTATTAATGTAATATTTAATAGTTTAATTCCTTATCACGCGGTAATAAAAGTGTTGATTGTAAAACTCTGCAGCCATTTTGACACTTGTTGTATACAAGTGAATTTTTCAAATGGGTATTCAGGGCCAAATCCTAAACTATACGAAATAGCGAAAAACACTCAAAAGAGTCTCCAGGCCGATTTTGACAAAAACTAACACACCTGTATTATTATATCAAATTATACTGTAGCGTGTAAGGATCCATTTCTGTGAAGTAATGTCAAATGGCAAACCAAGGGAAAAAAAACTTTGGAACTGTAAGACAGAAAGTTACAAGAAACTTTTGTACAATAAGGTGAAAAAATTCGAGGTGATACAATTGCAAAATATCTTTTTTAATTTAAATCAGTTAGATTAAAGCATAATTATTTCTTTAATATTTTTTAACTTATTCATTATTTTATACTTATAAGAATCTATTTACAGTGAACAAAATAAAACATTATAAATTTAAATGATCAATATAGGTTTAATCGTTGAGATATAGACGTTTATATGATCTAAGGATTTAATATAAAATAAAATATAATAATTTCGTAAGAAAATTCCAAATAGTAATCCCTAACCGCTGTATTTTGGCAACGTTCCCAAAACGCTGGCCATACTCCACATAAAAAATATTTGCACCGAAAATTGATTGGAACAAAATCCTTTAAGTAGTTTTCTTATTTCTTTACAAACAGTCGTATGCTATCGAGAATTAACCTAGCTTTATCCGTCAAGGTCTTTGATGCCTCACTTCCAACTATTTTAAAGCAGATTCTACTGCAATACCAATAAGTTGCATACGGCTGCTGGCATAACATAAATTATCGAGTGTTTACTAATGCAGAATGTCTCAGTTAGCATATATGCGACAAAGTCATGTATAATTTATAACGATTCCCGTATTACCATTTAAGTGCGAACCAGTTAGCGCTAGGCTGGCTTTGAACCTAGTATGTTTATTTCCGCGGTCATGTTTGTTTTGTTGCAGTTATTTAAAGTTTTATAAAAGTTGAAAAATTATAACTCCCTTAATCGTCTTCTTTACATTTATTGTTTCCCAAATAGTTGCTGGGTTTAAGTAGCGTAAGGTATTAATTTGAAACAATTACTCGCAAGCAAAAACGCATACTGAAGTAACATTAGCAGCACTTAGAAGCGACGGACTTGTAATATTTTTGAAATTTATTTAGCTCTAAAAAATCTATACTCTATAGAACAGATTTTGTTGAAAAAGTTATTGAAATTTGTTCTAAGCTCTACTACCATGACCATATTTGACCATTTCTCATTTCATAATTCGAAACTTTAAAAAAATGATTACAATCTTTACGAGTTGGGGGAGCTTATGCGTCGACATTGTTTTTTTAATCTAACCAAACCTGATGCGTCTATCTACTCTGGAAATAATTTTCCCAAGTATCAGTCACATGTATAGCGGTCAAGTAAAAAGGTTATCTTGTGATTTCACTAAAGCTTTTCACGCAACGTCAGCACGCAGCAAATGTTACAATATGCACATTACGTCAGTAAATTGTATAAATGATACGTCCCTCTGACCAGAATTCTAACTTGCGTCACAATAATACACAAGGATCTACGAACAAATAAAATAGATTTGAAAACTATTTTACAAAATTAATACATGTTATTTTTTATTTATTTATTTTATTTTACAATTTTAGGATGACTATCAGCTATTCACATTATAATAATAACACATTAGTGATAGTTTTAAAGGACTTATCTAAGACAGAACTAAATTATAGACTATATTATTGTATGTTATGTAATTATAAAAATATCAAACTACATAATAAATATAAAAAATTGTTACATAGTTCATATTAACTTAAATATAAATTGGTTTATTTTTAGTATTTAACCGTTTTTTAAGTGAGTTTAGTTACTTCAAAAACGATTTGTAGTTTGTCTAAAGAAGATTGTATAATTTTATGTTTTAATACAATTTTCTAGCAATAAAAAGAAAACGACTTCAAGATGTACTAGATTTTTTCTACAACATCTTGAAGTCGGTGCCAAGTATATAAATCATAAAATGACTATATACATTGTTACAACAATAAAGTATTGAAAAATCTGTTTACAAAACCAAAGTAAAATATTGATTCCAAATATTTGATGACGGGACCGTTCTCAAAATGCAGGTCGCATTGTCACATTGGATAGCACCGGCGATGAGTTGTTCCAGGTACATCATTTTGGCTATGCGAGACCTCTATCAGACACAGACAACGAGTCCCAGGCTCACATGGCTGTAGTACGCATAACAAGGAGATGAATGTCCATTATGCTTCAAACTTAGACAAGAGCAGGAACCAAGCACCCCATAGCATTGAGTTATACGTATTACGTATTAGAGAAGCTAGTCAAACAAAAAGTTTGAACTTCATGAAAGCGAGTATAAGACTCATGTGTTTGCTGCAACGCTAAATGCCGTCTAATAAAACTATTATAGTATAGTTTAAATTCGCCTGAATATGGGCGCAGCAATGAAGCGTCCAGACAAGTTAAAATATATAATATTTAATTAAAATAATTATGATGTTTTATCGAGAACTTTTATTTAAGTTTCTTGAGTGGTTAGAACAGTACCTAGTACACAAAAAGGCATTTTATTTAAATAATTACTTTTCACTTAAACGCCGATGCAGGCTAAGCGAGTTTTTGTCCATGAACCATAAGGCGTGTTCAAATAAGCTAGTTACGGACGCCTTCTGTAGTACGTAGTATTAAATCTCATTGTCCCAAAGCCGCAATTTTCAATCGTCCAACGCTGAACTTTGTTAAACTACTCTTGAAACTATGACGTAACGCGAAGAGTTTTCTCTCGTAACGAATAGTCGAAGTTACGTACAACTTTGTCGAGTATGTGAGGTAATTGAGTTTTAGCAACGCTGAAATTTACAAACTACTTGTTTGAAACGAAGAGAATGTTATATTATTTTAATACTAGCTGTTCACGCCGCATCGTTCGCGGGAAATTAGATTTTATATTCAAATCTTTCGACAAAAATTCACTGTATTGCTTAAGCCGTTTCGAAGCTTATGTGAGACAAACTTTCAGACAGTACTAATGAAAATTCTAAAAACGGTCATTAAAAACTGGAATGTCACAATGACAAATGACACAATTGTCCGTGTCGTGATGAACTTTTTAGCTACGCTCATGTCGCGTACCCACTGTTGGGCAGCGGTAAAATCCCCAATTTTGGCCCTGGTTACGTTTCCTGTGAAATATAATGAAGAATTTAACTGAAAAGTTTATATATTTTTTTGAATGAATGAATGAATGAAAACACTATATTGTTCACCAAAATTTAAAACTAAGTACAGTAAATGTTGAACAAATGGCGACAATTTTTTATTATTAGTATTTTAAAGTGAAATTTCTTTAGAATCGTTGTGATTTGAAACTCAATTAAACGAAAAATCAACACTAAAAAGAGCTAAACACATTTTACAGGACTAAGCCTGCAAGAGAATGAGTTAGAATACATTTTATTACATACATTTTATTTTATTAAATAATTTAAACACTATGTTGTTGGCAATGTTTTGAAGTTTTTCGTTAATACTTCAAATTTCTTTATTTATCTTCTTAGTTTACCTCATTCTACGTAAAAAAGTCTGGCATTCCGGGGTTCATGATTAAGCATCGGTTAAACAACAGTTTGTAATTAATTTTCAAATCACAAACATACACTTTAATTTTATCAGTGTAGATTCTACCTATAATAATAATAAAGAAGCAAAATATAAGTATCTACAGTGAAGTACCTTCAGCGTAAGCTTGGTATACTAAATCTGAAGGAGATTAGAAAGTATTCGTTATACCAAGGAGTTTGTTACAATGAGGTTTGTTTCATAGAGCTTAGTATGATCTAAGATTCATTTTAACAAGGTTAAGGCAAATAGAAAACATTGTAATAATTATTTACCTTACAACACTAAACATCAATTTGACGGCCTCTGTGGGTGAGTGGGCTAAGCCTTTGCCGGCTTACCTCACCTCAATGCAGAGGCTCGGGGTTCGATTTCTGGTAAGTATATTAAATTTCGAAAAAAAAAATTTCCGTTAATTATTATGCTCTGTGTGTCTGGAAGAGACCCCAGAGTAGTCAGTTGTATATTACCCATAACACAAGCGTAACTTGCTTAATTTAAGGGTATATTATATGTTTGGCGATGATTGAAAATTCGCTATAAAGAGTGTATTCTTAATGTAAAAGTATATTTTGTATTAACTCTTACGGCCGCCGGTTCTACGGGATTTCTTAAAAATTTGTTAAATCGATAAAATCGTTATATTGCAGTTCGCTATGAAAAGGTTTCAAGGATACGCTTTTATTTGCGAAACCGTGTATTGCGCAGTCCTCAATTGGTAACTAAAAGCAAAAACAATAATATAATAAAGGGTCGTAAACGTCCCACTAACCTGTTCGATCCTGTCCTCTTTTTAGGGGAGGAACAGATATACCCACCACGGTATAAATGCAGATTGGCGGGTTTCACACATCGGTTATCTCGATGTACAGGTTTCATCACGATCATTTCCTGCATCGTCAAGTTAGATGAGAAAACTGCATAACGCAAGAGCGATAACCAATAAGCTTCCACAGCTAATTATGTCATGAAGCAAGTATGTATATTACTGAAATATAAAAACGATGTTTTGAATACGTAAGTACTGAATAAAGACGCCAAAATATATATAAATCAGCCCAGACATAACATACACAGTACAACTATTGTTCAATTTTTATAACAACCCTAGAAATTGTATTGCCAGATATTAGCACATCATGACGTTTATTCGACCCCTTTTTGTGAAACATTTTAATGATTTAGAGAAGGGGGTTGCCAGAGAGCGAGAGAGAGAGAACGGTGCAGACAATTTTCGCCTGTCGTCTATATAATTGCACGGGGGTTCGAAAACAAAATTTTGTGTCTAGTATCCCATTATCTGTAGTAGAGGGCCACTGTTTACGGGGGGGTATCGGAGGAATCACCTCCACTGTACGAAGTCGTAGGGCCCTGTTTCCCGGGGTTTAGTACCAAATCGGCGCACTGGGATGTCAGAAAAGTTTAACTACGTTATACGTCCCTATTGGAGCATGCACGGGGGGAGACGCGCGGAGGAGGAGTGGCCGCCCCAAGACCACGGGTGGGCCGCAGGCAGCGGCTACCGTGGGATCGCGGAACACTCGCCCGCACGACGTCTAGTGCGACGGACGACCATAAATTGTATATACCATATCATAACTTCGAATACACCAGCATCCATTTAGACATCTATCTTTTCTATACAGTCCACAATAAGTTAACCACCTCATCTGTGTGTCTGCTAGACAGGCATACTCTTCTACAGTGCCTGACATTCTATATATGCTCTCATAGGGACCCAGGTAGGTCTAGTGGGTAGTTTGTTCGGCCTCCTCGTTTAATGGAGGAGATCCCGTTTGCCGTTTGGTGCAATAGTCCCTCACGCACACGAAGCGCGCGGCGCTAGGTGCCACTTTTGGTCTTCTCCTGTATCCAAGACCCGTGTGTGTGTCACAAGAAAAGACAATATTCAGTAACCTACATTCCACATGTATTTACTATAACAAAATAGAATCCTACAACTAGGTTTTGCTCTTTCACAACCGACTTGTTTTGGAAACCAAGACATGTTTAGGTCGCTGAGCTAGTGGAATTATCTGCTTAAGCCGTATTAGGCTGTTCATTTCTATCTTTCAATTTGAATGGATCAACAAAAGTAATCCATATAAACATAAAACTAAATCATTCAATGTCATTAAAGATCGTTATGACCTGTCAGTTCTGTCACTTTCAACCAAATTGATTCAATTTGATTGATCCGTCTAATTTTAGTATTAGTTAATGTCCATTAGGGATACAGAACCAAGGCTTACTTAGCCAAAGCTACGAAGAATACGATAGATAATAGATTGTTTTTCTTGTATAGTAACACTGATCTGGTAAATTACATCATAAACTTTTCTCGGCGTCGGCAATAACAAAAATATATTTATTCGGTTTCCCGCTAACTTCTCCCTCACGAGAAACATAAAATAGTATTTCTCATATTTTTATAAGCTCCCATTTGTTAACCAACGGGGTATAAGAAATACTGATATTTCGCTGTTAGTCGGTTATTCGTAACAATGTATTGACTACAAGAAATTGCAAAAAATATGTCATAGCTTTAAATTCTAAATAATATGAACGATTAAAGTCTATGTAACAAATCGCTGCCAAAGGCGAGCGTGCCCAGGAAGCTGGCTGCATTAACACGCTGCATGGTAATGGTTATAAGGCTGCCTATCCATGCTATAGAAGCTGAGCGAGACTGCGGAGCGGAGAAACAAAGAAATATTAACAAATAGGATTTCATAAAAAATGCGTCAATGGACGCAACAAGACTGCTAATCCTTTTGAGTAATATGTCTCCGTTTCTTCGCTCCACAGCTTCGCTCCGCTGCAATCTCCGTTTCTCCGCTCCGCAATCTCGTTCCGCTTCAACGAACAAGCAGTTCTAGCCGGGCGAAATATTTCTAGATTTCTGATCATGGGTGACATCAAAGGGTTTTTGCAAATTTTATTGAAAAAAATTACTTTGTTTACTCTAAATGCCACAATCAGAAACATGAATTAAAAGCTTAGTACAAAACTTTTCGTTTACTAATTTATTCTTTACTAATTTTGTATAATGATTTTCTGATCCTATCGCCATTATTAACATTGTCACAGA
Organism: Dendrolimus kikuchii; assembly: GCA_019925095.2. Lineage (NCBI taxonomy): Eukaryota > Metazoa > Arthropoda > Insecta > Lepidoptera > Lasiocampidae > Dendrolimus > Dendrolimus kikuchii. The sequence goes on along the minus strand of CM034395.1, from coordinate 19,997,974 downwards.
CTATAGTTTCGTATCCGTTAATTACACATATCATAGCAAAGTACATAATACATTCTGCAAAATCTTATCCAAATATAGACCAAGCGTGTTATCGGAAGACCAAGTAAATAGCACCTAGATAAACGTGTATGTATGAAGAAATTAATTAAAGTAGAAGAAGCGAAAGGTCAGTATCGCCGCAAGCGGGGAACCATCATCTGTAACTACCTCTATGGGAAACGGAAGTGATAATATACCTATAGATATATATAGACCCAGTAGTTATATGTATATTATGTTCATAAACGGACGAAATGATAGACATGACGATTGTTTTCCGCATCTACTAAAATGAATATAGAATCTTAAGAGTGTTGTAAATATAAACAAGTTTACAAAACATAATCTTTCAGTATTTTGTACATAAAAGAGCTCAAACATAAGTCAGAATAGGCCTCAATCTCCGTAGATCTTACAACAACTTGAGAGTGAACTTGTATAAAAGGAACTGGGTTGTGTCAACATACATTTGAAAGCAACTGGGTCGAGTTTCACTCGCTAATGAGGTCTGGAATTGCGCTTTGCCCTACTGACGGAATTTAAATTAAAAGCCTACTTAATTCCTTTACATTTTAGCACTCCTTCCAAAATATGCAAATAATTCTTTAATTCATTAATGTGTTCAAAATTTAAATTTGGTATTTGACACATTCGTATATACAAAAATTTTCTGTTCGTGTGTATGTCACTGAACTCTTAAACACTTCGACCGGTTTTGATGACATTTTTTGTGTGTGTTTGAGTGGGTCCCCGGATGGTTTGGATTCCCAATTGAAATCGGTAGGTGGCGCTGGAATCGGATTCGAGATTTTTATTTTTTCAGAGCAGGTCAACGTTTGCCTAGCCCGCTAGTCTTACAATAAATTATAAGACTAATATAAAACTCTCATCTCTACGAATGGTGGCCCTTAGTTATATAATGATATTTTCACGTAACAGGCATATTAATAAAAAAAATCGAAAAGTTGTAATATACCTATAGCAAGTAATGTAATTCTAACTAATAATTATAAATGCAAATTTCATTGTCGAAATGAAAATCCTTTATCGACGCAATGGAGAAATTTTTACGGTATACAAAGCGTAAAAATTTTAGTCACGTCCCAGTGCGTGGCAGTCCACGAACTATGAAGAGATCCACTGAGATGTCAAACATCATGTTCATCAACATTTGTTTAAGTGGGTCGGTTATCGAAGGTAGAATCAAAAATTGTTTGTGGTCAATGACCTAACCTAAAAATAGAAAGATACGAAGATCACGTTACATACCTTTAGATACATAATACTATGTATGTGAGCCGCTTTTTAAATAGGTACCTGTTCAAGTTTAATCAAAGTATAGATCCTTTAAATCATAAGGTCAAAGACTTCTTAAAACTCTATTCAAGTGTCATTGATCTTACATTTTGCTTTGATATTTTATCCAAAAGATCACTGATCCAGCGCGTTTCTAAACATTCCAAAATTGTTACAAGTTTGTTGCCAAATTTTAACTTGATACACCAAACTAATCAAATTTATATTACATTAAATTATGGGCATCAACTTTTTATAAAGTAAAATAAATAATTTTTGTAAGACTATTTAGATCCTGCTCTTCGAACCTCTCAGTATTAAAAAAGACTAGTTCTCTAAGAGTGTTCTACCTTTGCCCACAAACCCACAGCCACACGAACACACAGTTGGTAGGGCATTTGATAATCTGGATTGCTACCATTCCTGGTCTAAACATTGCCACCATAACAACCTCAAGCTATTTATACGTTTATGGTTCTGGCATTAGTGGCTAAAGTCCAATGCCCCCTTCGAAGACAGCAGCACGTTGTTAGTACTGTTAGTGTTTGCAAATGTCTAAAGGCGACGGCAACTACTTTCCATCAGGTGAGCCGTAATGTATTCAGGCAATAAAAAATGTTTAACGGCACATACCTACTCTAATGAACTATTTACCCAACTTTCTGGATTCTTCCGCAGCACGTGGTGGATCGTGGTGGGAGCGTACTGTATGTTGCGAATAATGTCCGGTTTCCAGCCTCATTGTAGTGTTTCTTATGTACATTTGTCTAAAAACTTTATATCTTTTTGTATTATTTTGGGACCATAAATATTTTCTTACTTTCGAATATTTCTCTGAGCATATCTTAGTATTTGAACATACTAAATGAAAACAAGGCATAGTGGCTTATAATGTGGTTAGAATATAGTTTACTTATCGAAATACATATATGTATAGGTAATAAGAAGGTATGTTTCTTACGGGATACTCGAGTAAATCCAGGGCAAATGGAATGGCCGGCACAACCGATATTAAAGAAGCCAATCTTTTGCTAACATAAATAAACCTACTAGATTATTTATAAGAAAGTCTAACAGTGACAACTATTAAAAATTATATGCACTCATGTCTTACAATAACTTATTTATTAGTACCTAATAGTACTTACTACATAATTATTATCATAGATAACGCTGTGGTGTTATAATGTTCATTATCATATTGTTTCAATGCCTATAGTTCATTAGTGAGCTAATCAACACCAATATAACAAAAACAACATACTGAACTGTTTTTATTGTTATTTATATTTATTAGTATTATCAAAAAGCCAATTAGGAAACGGAATCCTACGCAAGCGGAAAAATAATGAAAAGAACAACTAATGAAATATCCTTTTATCTATAGATAACTTGATATTTCATTAGTCGCAGGCCAATCCTAGTTATAACTAGGATTCGCCCGCGACTTCATCCACGTTGGACGAAATATTATATAATGATATTGTTACGAGTTTGCGGGATTCGAATTAAAATGCCTTTAGAATTACTATAGAGTTTATTAGAACTATACAGACACATCTAACACAGGTACAAATATAACCGAACGCAACAAATCCAAACGTAATACACAAGGTCGTAATTCAATAAAACGCGCAAAGTTCGTCACTATTAGATTCCCGAATGTAAACACGTCACGCCTAGATCGTAGTTGCAGCTCAACTGACCCCCTCTCTCAATCAGGCCATTGTTTTATACTTCACAAATGCAAATGTGCCCACCCGGCAACGTCGACATAATTTCCTAGAATTAGCTTGTACTTATAATCCGCAACACATGGCTAATGATGCTTCTTAGCGGCCGTAAATGAGTATAATAGGACAATAGGCTGTTCATGTTCTCCACAACAACTAGAAACGTATGCCAATAAATAAGTGAACAAAAGAAGACCATCATAAAAGGATTACAATTAGTTCAAATGCCGACAGGTAATAAAATGTGCTTTTACAGATCTGTACGTGGAATTTGTCTTTGTCGGAGCCTAAGTTATAACAAAATTATTATTACTTTTAAAAAGTTTTGTTACTTTAGTCTTCTTATGATTATAACAAAATGAATCAAATCCAATGGATAATGGGACATCGACTATTGTATAAGTAAAAAAGGCTCTACCATACGAAAACTGTTCGGTTGTTTGTATATTGATTAGTTACTTTTCACGACACAAAACGCTTTGTTTAAAATATACATAATAATAAAATTATTAAAAATAAATTGTGTGTGTGTGCAGTTCACACGCAGTAGGAATGAAATAAAGTGTGACAGGGTTGGGAGCGATTCTAAATGTTGCGACATCACATTTCATATATTACATCGTTATAATATATGTAAGCTTTACAACACGAAATCTGAAGTATTACCGAAAAATTTCAAAACATTTCCAACTCTATCTGTATGAGCAGTGTTTAAATGATTAAACATAATATGTATTCTATCTCATTCCCTCGCAGGCTTAGGCCTATAGATTTATGTGTTTATCTCTTTTATGACTGGCTTTTTCGGTTCTTTAAATTTCAAATCACAACGATTCTAAAGAATTTTCACTTCAAAAAAATGTAATCAACAAAACTCAAAACACAATATAAATGTCAGACTTTCGTAATTAAAATCTAATGAAACCATACTCGAAATTGAAAGTGCCGATGTTATATAACTTGGAACTAAGTTAATTAACTTTTTTCACTGGTAACAAGTACGAATGAAAATTTTTGTTACGTATCATTTATATCTCACGTTTGAGTGAAACAAATATTCAATTTTGATACGCAAATATTATTGGACCACGGCAATTAAAACGTTACCACGAGCACTTGTATTGCTACTATAATTAAGAAAATGTATCGAGTTACGTCAACAATTTTAATTAAAAACATTACATAAATCATGAAAGTGTTTAATAAACGAGCTAGTACGAAGTTTTGTCGTTGTAACATAAATTTTATCGCTGATAATAATAAGAAATTGTTATATATTATCGCAATAGCATCCATGTTTGTTGTTGTTGGAATAATATCCCTCCACCTATTAGAAATATACCATCAATTTCATTGCTTAGGATCAAACTTAGTAATTTCTTAATGCTCGTCAAAACGCACAATGCGATCTTAGGCATGACACAAGTGCTATATGACTTTAGATTTTCTCACCATGATGCTGATCCATTCATCCAAGTCTTTCTCCGGTCGTAACGGCCTCCGTTCCACTGGGTCTTGAAGGACAAGGATGAACATGTGCACCTGGGTCTCGCGCGTACCCCTGTGCACGTTATATCCTGCGCATCTGACCGCTTCCGCTGCTAAGACTCATGACTTTAGAAATTTATTTATTTTAATTTGGTTAATTTCTAGATATATATATTATTTGTTTTGTGGTGTGTGTCGCTACAATGATTTTATACATGTGTGTGTTATATAAATTATTGCTTTATTATATTGTCTTTAGTCTGCAATGAATTTACCTTTATCAAACTGCATTATACCGTATATATTGTTGTTGTTATGTGTGTTGTATTGTCTACCGTGACTTCATTTTATGGTCCCAGACGGTAGAACAGCGCTAGTCCTTGTTAGCTAGCATAATGCTGAGACTGGGTCCAATTTAGGACTTCTTTTTTTCTATTGTGTTTTTATTTCTATTTATATTAACTTAGTTTTTGTCCTAAATAAAAAAAAAATCTTTCTTTCTGTTGCTAATTTAGCGACATTCGCTAGGCTCCGTTCCTGCTTATCGGTGCAGGAACGGAGAAAGAATACAATTTCCTGCGGCCTGGCGGCCTGTCGTAAGAGGCGACTAAACAACCCACAGCCAGGTGGTAGGGCATTTGCCCGACTGGATGGCTACCACCCTTGGTCTAGAGCATGCCGCCAGAACAACTGTGAGTTGTGTTCCGGCATTAGTGACCAGGTTCCAGACTGCCTTAAGAGAGCAGCAGCCCATTTGTAGCACCTTTGGTGTTGCAAATGTCCATAGGCGATGGTAACCGCTTTCCATCAAGTGGCCTGTCTGCCTGTATGCTGAATTCCTGCAATAAAAAAAAAAAAAAAGATAAGACGCAGGTATCGCTAGTCTGCTAACATATTATATATTTCTAACTAGCTAGGATTTGATCGCAGATCAGACTAAGAGTTTTCATTAACAACAAGTCCGCGGACTTGTTGAAAGCCTGTGGATATGTATTTGCCTCGATTATCTTGGATTTTGAAGAATAATATACTAAGAGACTTATAATACATACACACAAACAATGACATGTAAGAAAGCGAATGACATGACAGATACAGACAATACAAAAAGGTAAACCTTGCGTAGATAACAAAATGGTGCGCTCTATTCACTATTTATCATTTGTGTTCATCTTATTTTATTTAAAAAAAATAAAGTTTAATCCGCTTGATAGGTTCATTGATCAAGTGACTCTAGTGGTATAAACGTTGACCCGCCTAGTTCACTTGAATCCAGTGATGCCGGCTTCTATTCCCGACGGAGCTTTCACAAACAGATTTTCCGCTATTTACACGTCTGGGATCTTAGTTTAACAAATTAGGGCTATAAATTTTATGGCTTTGTCTCATATTTAAAAAAACGCGTAATAGAGTATTAACTTTCACAATTGAATTCCGGTTGTTGACATTCTTTTTGAAGTAAAACTTCTTTAGTATCGTTGTGATTTGTAACCAATAAAACGAAAAAGCCACACTAAAAAGATAAACACATAGATCTATAGGACTAAGCCTGCAAAAGAATTAGATACGAGTTTTATATTGTGCAGCACAGATTAGAGAGTCAATAAGACCAATGATTAAACATTTGGACCAATTTGGACCGAAACAAAACTGATAATAATATATTTTAGACAAAAACAGTAAAAAAATGAATATGATACTTGAGAAGTTTATTTTGAATTATAATATATTGACGGATGTATGCTAAAGGAATAATATTTTTATTAATAAAAGTTATAGAAGAATCTATATTGTCTGAAGTTTCACTTCTCTTGCGTGTGAACTGCACACACATTTTTTATTGCTGGAGTACAAACAGACAGGCCGACGGCCTACCTGATTGAAAGTAGTTACCGTCGCCAATGGATAATTGCAACGTCAGAGGTGTTACTAATGTGCTGCCAATCTCGTACGAATGTTATGGTTTTAGGATATTTTTAAAGAATTGGCATCTAGTAGAGCTACCGGGCAACGTAGAGTAAAAACGCTGTAATTGTTAATATAATAATCTTCAGTATGTATTCATGCGAGTTGCCTTTTTATTTGCAGCAGTTTTACAATGAGTGCATGTGTGGGAAAGGCTAAAAGCGCATTTGGTTTGTTGCCAACCGGCGCCAGCGACACTGTTTAGTTGCGTGGTTGCGTCAAACCGGACAGCTTTCGATTCCTACTATCAGGGCTGCCGCATTAGCACTTTCTGAGAAAGATTTAGCGCTTTTTAGAACAATCTAACTGTCATTTCTGTTAAACAACTTCTAGTGTTAAATATTGGGCGTTTTTTATGGTGAGCAAACATGTGCTTATTCTACATTAAACGTAAAATTCGCAGAAATAATTTCTTGCACTTATATAAGATTTAATTTAATTCTTGACATTATATAAGATTGTAACTGCAGATGAATAAATGTTTGAAGAATATTTTGTATGACTTGACCGTTTATTTATATATAATATATAGAAATAGCTGCGCCCTGCGGTCTCATCCGCGTGGTAATGGAAAATCGTTATATTTTGTATAATTCACACTATATCTTGATAAATTATAATTTATGTGCTATTCTGATGTGTAAGCTATATTATTGTAAACTTTCATCAAAATCCATTCAGTAGTTTTTGCGTGAAAGAGTAATAAACATACATACATTCAAACGTTTTTACAAACTTTTGCATTTATAATATTAGTAGGATTTGACGTTTTCTGTTAGCACGGTAACACTGCTAAAATCAATGCTGAAAACTTTGGACCCATAATCCCAAACAAAGAAGAAGAAAGTTCACTCTAAAATCTTTTAAAGTTCGTCGCGTAATCTAGCACTTTATTTACTTTGATCGGTTAGAGGAGTCTGACGCTTTCCTACCGTTAATATAGCGCTCAACACTAGTACAAAAGTGACAGCCCTGCATGTTACATTTGTAACAGTATTACAACACGTTATGGGATGTTGTTATAGAAAGAGACCTGAAAACAATAAAATTAGTTGATATTTAATGTTACTGACTAATATTTTTATATGCATATGAATGTTTCACACACAGTTTTAAATATCTCAAAGTCGATATCTCGAGGAATTCTGATTTACCCATACGAATTTCCATCCCCTGCTTCATAAGCGTCTCTATTGTTTCTGAAACAAAAAGTTATCTTTCCCAGAACACTTTATTCCCAAATTTCACGTATAAAGGAAACAAATAAACTTACTCTCGCATTTACGTGTGTAATATGGATATGAGAGATCACTGCCTACCCCTGTAGATATGTGTGTGGATCATCCTAAAGCCAATGTTATTTGAATTTCGTGCGAAGTTATTACGAAAAATCCTTTTTAGGCTTCACTAATTACAAAAATCAATCAGAATAATTCTTTTTTGTTAATTTTGTCGGCAAAAGGGTCAGTGAAGCCCACGTCGAGCTTAGCTCGACAGATTGATGGATTGAGGGTAATTGGTGTGTGATACCTGGAATTTTTATGTACCTATCTGAACTTTTAGATTTTTTAACCTGCTTTGATTTGAACTTGATTTGCATACTTTCTTCTTCTAAGTCGTTCCCTCACTTTTTTTTTATTGCAGGAGTTCAGCAGACAGGCAGACGGCCCACTTGATGGAAAGCGGTTACCATCACCTATGGACATTTGCAACACCAAAGGTGTTACAAACGCGCTGCTGCTCTCTTAGTGGAGACTGGAACCTGGTCACTAATGCCGGAACACAACACAAGGTTGTTATGGCGGCATACTCTAGACCAGAGGTGGTCGCCATCCAGTCGAGCAAATGCCCTACCACCTGGCTGTGGGTTGTTTTGTCGCCTCTTACGACAGGCCGCCCGGCCGCAGGAAATTGTATTCACTGAAATTGTATTCACTGCTGAGCATCGTGACTTTAATGGCAGTGAATAAGTGCTCTCCTCCATCAAGATCGGTTTTGAGCACGGTGGAGGGTCGAAGTTATCGATATATCCAGTTGGTCAGCAACCTGGCCAATCCACCTATTTGGAGATATACCACATGGTCTCTTGACTTCAACTTTCCCCGTGACCACAAGTCTCTCCATGTTATCTGAGTTCTTGCGTGCTATGTGGCCAAAGTACTTCAGTATCTGTTATCGGCGTACTGCTGATAACCATTTGCATACTATTTATTTATCAATGTAACGAAATTTTTTAACCCAGTTTTTAAGGACTTTCAAACCTTTAATTGATTGAAAATTTGCGCAGGTTTAAGAACCTATGCTAATATCATAACATTGTCCTAAAGCCACCAATATCTATAGCCACCATAATCTATAAATAACTTTACTATTGCTATATATGATATAGTTAATAAAAATCGAGTTTCCTAATCGTGGTAGCGTAATGAGTAGCGTACGCGTCCAAAATGCAAAGGGCGCAGGTTCGATCCTGACCAGAACGCATGCACCAATTAGGTAGTTTTCTGACCTAATGTGCATATTGTTACAATTACCACGTACTAACAACGGTGAAGGAAAACATCGTGATGCAATCTGCACATCGAGATAACCGATGTGTCAAAAACCTGCCAAGCCGCCTTGGACAAGTGTAACGGGGGGTATACTATCCATTCCCCAATAATGGGAGGCCCGAGCCCAGCAGTGAGACGTTTATGGTCTGTTATTGTTGTATTGTTGAGTTTCCTAATTACAACACATTTGACACACTTATCACTTTGTTAAGGTGCAGTAGATGTAAACACAACTGATATTAAAGAAATTCTATTTAAAGAATTTTTAGTCTCCTGATTACTGTTACATTTGATATCGCTTTAAGTTTTCGACTTGTTAGGCTGCCTGTCCATTGAAGCGGAGCGAGGCTACAGAGCGGAGAAACGGAGAAATATTAACCAATAGGATTGCATAAAAAATGCTTTAATAGACAGGCAGTCAATCCTATTGGTTAATATTTTTCCGTTTCTCCGCTCCGCATCCTCGCTCCGCGTCAATGGATAGGCAGCCTTATAGGTTAAGACATGTATGGTATGCACATAAGACAGGTATGCTTTAATTGGTACTAGTGGTCACCCGTGTTTGAAATTCGATCATAATAATTAATTTAAATTATAAGTTTGAATATTATTAAGGTTCTGTTGTCAAAGAACTTCTATAATTACAGATTTCGCCAAGGCTACACTGTTAATTTGACTTTAACAATAAACAAAAGAGTATAAATGCGTGTGTATGTCAAATACATGGTAATGTGTGTAATGTTTTTTTTTTTATTGATTTAATGCATTTTTTATGCATAATTTTAAAAAATATTAGCATTCTGCACTCTTTCTCTATATAAACTATAATAGATAGAGATCCCAGTCACCACAGACTTACGTGATTTTAGGAAGAATGAAATTGTTAGGATCGTTAGTTTAATATAAACTTAAAAAGGAATGGATACTTGCTAAGCTGAAAGCGGGGCCGTTTTTCAGGTAGCAGCTATCAAAGGTAGAAAATAACAATGGGAAGATGTTTGGCCCATCAGGTTTCTCTGGCTCATTTGAAAATATTTTAAAATATTATATTTGATAATATATATAAAATTCAGCCTTCCTAAAATGACGTAAGTTTCCACTTATTTTTTTTTAGTGTCTGTCATAACTTACGGCCCCCACATGTGTAAAACACACATGTAAAAACTAGCCCTGCTACTTTGACGTAAGTTACCGTGGTTATTTTCCACCTTTGATACCTGCTACCTGAAAAACGGCCCCGCTTTCAGCTTAGTTAGTATCCATTCCTTTCTAAGTTTATGTTAAACTACCGATCCTGAAAATTTAATCTTTCTTAAAATCACTTAAGTCTGGGGTAACTGGGATCTCAATCTAAAGTGTGTGAAATTTCATAATCCTCCGTCCGTGCAATTTTCGTAAAAAGGGATACAAAGTTTTTCCTGTGTTATTTCTTCACGTATTTAAATATAAGTTTGAACATGTCCTCAAGAGACCACTTGACTCTATTTCTATTCTTGAACTGTTGGATGTCTATAGTGATTGAATCTTGGATGAAACGCTACGATACCTTATTGAAATAATTATTTCAATGATCAAATAACTCATAAACACCTGTAAGATCCCAAGAAATTATTGCAATCTTACAACAAGGAATCTAACAATTCTTTACGAATCATTTACCTATAAGACTATTACGAGACTCTATCTGAGAATGTAAAATACAGATGAACACTTCCAGAAAATTAAAACCAATTTTCCTTCCTTTATAAATCCAGAAATTTAAAACTACGTTGTTTGAATGTTCAAAACATAATTAGAACTAATTCTCGTTATCACCACAGTTTCAACATTTGGCTTCAGACCAAAATCTGTAGAAACACAAAACAGCTCAGAAGGCTTACTTTTACAAAGTAGTGCGAGTTCTAACAAAAAAATACCAGGAGCCTTAAATCAGCGGCTTTTGGAGAATCTTTGAATCATTCGGCGAATATCATGAAAAAAATTAAATTGATATACTAGTAGACGTAGGACATAGCATAAATTTTCGCTCTAATTTTGATACTTGTATCATATTCGTATTGTTTCTTTTATTTTTGTTGTTTTAGTTTTATTTCAAGATCTCTTATCTTCAACTTTTCAGAGTTTATTTCACCTTGAGCCATTGATATATAAAAAACCCATATCAATGCCTTGAGCATAAATATTCATAAAATTATTTTAATTGCTGATTCCTATATCTTTCTATTCATTCAAATGCCTTACCATCGGTTACATTTTAACATAATTTGTTTGGAGCTTACGTCAAATTTTAACCGATAGTGAGGCAAATGAACGCTCCATAAGACATAGAAACCGGCCTTTATCTGACTTATTTCTAAAGTTTGTTTACATAACATGTAGTTGCATAACTATTGTAAACTAAATAATCTGTCCTCCCGCGAAAAAAATAAGTAGACGGACTCCATTTCAGAGTGAAACCGGATAAAGGAAGCCAATTTTGTATCTTACATTTTTTTTGTGTTTGTATGTTTGTTCGGGATTCGCGTAAAAACTACTGGGCCGATTTCGATGTGATTTATATCGATTGATACTAAATTCTCGGACTTAAAATCTGCAGTACTTTATATCCCGATAATCCCACGGGTATTTTCTTGAGAGAGATTTAAAGTGGCCAGGTCGACATATTTTTATTTCCATACAAAATTTTCACCATTCGATAGTCCTTTGTAAAACAATTGTAGTTGTGTATGTCTTTGGTAGCATTACTTATTCCGAGTTTTTCAGAGAGATTCATATATTTACATACTAAAAAATCCATTACCCTGCTGAAAATAAACTTTGGTTTTCTATTTAACAAAATAACTGTAAGCTTTGTTACCTGTCCAACGTGGACAAAGTCGCGGGCCAATGATAGTAAGCTTATAACTTTGTAAACAATAGTAACTCTTCTGTTACTTTTTTGTGGTACATATACTCAAGGAGAACCGATTCCCTACTTACTCACTACGTCACAAATTCGGGAATTTAATGATTTTCTCAGTTAGTCACAACTTTCTGAACAATCCAGTGAGTCAATAGTCACCTTGTTTTAGTTTATATCAGTTATTTCGTGTCATCTTAAAATTATTTTTCATTTTTGTAACGTTGCTAATAAGTTACTAATAACAGACATATCCTTACCACTCATGATTGACCTATTTGTTCAGGTTATAGTTATCTGTATTGTTTAGCGGGAACAAAGAGTGATATGTTTTGCAATTTTTCACCCATTATATCAGAAAAATATCAACAACAGTTGTAGGGTATTAATTAATTTTATTCAAGATTTGTGTGTTTCTACGCAAAATGTGAACTATTCAGTGAAATGTCAATTTTGGGTTACCACAAGAGCTATATTAGGTAAGCGTCACCAGTCAAAAACGTACTATGTTTTATCTCATACCGATAAAATAAAGTGACACGGCAGCATAGACTTAGTTCCTTTGCCTGCTATTAGCTGAACAACCACAACATTATAGTTATCTATCTCAAAACAATAACTACAGGAAGACAGCTCATGACAAATAACATTGCCTACCTTTAAATAACGAATGTAATAACTGTAGGTATACTATACGCATCCCTTTCCAACATGGTTCAGTGCTATAAGTGAAAATAGTTACAAACCTATGTAATTTGTTACTGTTTTCGTACGGTTTCTGTTGCTTAAATAATTGTTCTGATTTATTTATATCTTTAACTACTTCAAAGATCGACGCGTAATGTTTTGACAGGTGGTTTGAAATAACCATTTCGGTTAAGTTTAAAGCACGTAGTTAATCCAACGCTACGCGGAATTTATGCGTTTGTATTTCTAATACATTTTCGTAAAACTTTTCGCTTCATAAGAATCTCATTCAAACATTACGCACATCCGGTACAGTGTGAGATATCGAAGTAGAAATACACTAATATTGTATCTCGAATAGCTGCTTTCAGAGATATTTATCACGCTTTAACTTAGAATCTGTTTGAAGCCGACATAACTTGGCATTGTTTTGATTGTGGTATAACTACGCTCTTATTATTATTTGCATCCAAATTGCTTCCGGTGTTTTACGGTCATCTATAAATAAATAAATACTGACACAACATTGTTCAGTCGTGAAATGAAAATGTTCGTCACCTTAAAATTGACTTTTGCTTGCACGAGTACAAGAAATATTACTGCCAACATAGATGTTACGTTTATGAAATATAGATACGTGAAAAATAGAAATTGCAATGTTGATAATGACAGACGCTGAGATTAACTATAAGAAACAAAGAGGATATAATCACTACGCTTAACATAAATATTAATACCAATAAAAAGGTTTTACGTGTCTAAACAATTTTCTTAGACAAGATAGAAAATCAAACAACTTTGATCTAAGTAATATCAAACATTATTGTCAAATAATTAAACATAATTTTCTGTGGAACACTCATTCTGTGACTTAGTCTGAAAAGGTAACATGTGCTAGTGGAACGTTAAATGGATCAATTTGAAAACTGACGAACATTTTCATACCACGACTTCCATTCGAACCAATGGTCTCAAAATGGGGAATGCTAAAGACCGCGCTAAATGGAGAAGAAAAAGTAGGAAAGTGGAATCTGGGCCTCGGAGCGAACCATCCGATTGCAACCGAGACTTAACACTCAGATGGTGATGATTCCAAAGATATATGAAACACCAAATTCGCAGAAACCAAAGCACTCCTGTAGCTACACGTACCGTTGGCCAACTACATTGTGTGAGCTATTGCTGAGAATTTATAAATATTTCAGTCTGGCCAGCCACATTTGGACTAACAGGCAGAGCAATGATAAAATTTTAGGGGGTTATAGATAGGAAGACCATATATTCCAAAGCCAGCGTTGCCAATAGGATCAAATACAGTGATATCTTTAAAAAAATACTAATGTTTTTTTTGCAATAGAGTTGATTTGATTACAAAAGAGTTCCTGCTTAGCAACATCCGTTCACGTGTATGACTCATTCTAAGTTTTCAACTTAAAATTAATCTATCAAAATAATGATCATTAATCAAGGCGAAAATCCCTTTCAGTTTCAGTTTACAAACAAGGTTAATTTAAAAAGTTATTATACACCAGCTTTAGCTGTTTGATCGCTTTGGTAATTTTTTTAAACCATATTTTAATAACTTTTATATTATTTTTAAATAAAAGATCGTTGAAATGCCTTTCAGGTTTGCATAATAATGGAATATATAGTGAATACAAACTATTGTTTTTATGATATGATTTTGAAACCCTAAAATATTTATTTAAAAATATCTCCTATCTCAGAATTTACTTAGGGCAACTTGTACAACATCTATTTTACGCTCAATCATCATAAATTTTTAAGAGTTTTGAACTTCATACTTCAAAAGTCATAAGAAAAAACAAATTTTTACACCTTACACAGCGCAATATACTGCCACCTATTGACTTAAATTATAGTGTCGTTATGTGTATTGTTATGGTTTTTCTAGGTCTTTCTAACAATTTCCCGGACGGTTATGTACCCTAATTTTCTGCTTTTGCTGCTTATGCTGATGTTTGTTGCTCAGACACGCCAGAACGGCTGAACGGATCTGGATGAATTTTGGCACAGAGATAGATTATAGTCTGGAATAGCACATAGGCTACTGTTTGTCCCGAAAAAAATTACGGTTCCTGTGGGATAACATTAACGCGGACTGAGCCGCGGACAAAAGCTGGTAAAAGTAAGACTATAGGCATTGATCAATAAAAAAACAAAGAGCGCTGAAACAAAGCAAGTTTCGTGGGTGGTGAACCTTAGTGGAACGTGTAAGAATTTAATACTCTCATTTATTACGCAGTCATAAACATTAGAGCTTACTTCCGATAACTACGCCAAAGTGCGTATAACATTTTATGAATGGTTGTTATAAAGATGTATTGCTCTAATTATAGCAAAAACTATTTTGGTCTAAGAATTGCCCGCGTAAATGTTTTCGGGCCCGAGATTAATTTTTCGATGATGCAACATGTTTTTCGATTATCTTAGGTAAGTACCACTTTCTAGCTAGAAGATATAAATCATGTCCAAGAACATAATATCGGCAAGTCATTAATATAATTAGTTTCGTTTCTTAATATTATCGTTGTTGTTATTAGTAATGATAATAACAATAACCCGCAGGGAGGCTTTGTGGCGAAGCTTTAGGTGAGTAGCGACACTTCGGACCAGACTCTGGGGGCCAAGGCAAGGCCCCCCCGCCTTCGTGCTTGCCTTAGCCAGCCGGCATGGAATGGAGATCGCTGGAGCTAAGACTCAAGCTCCAGGGGTGGAAGTGTTAAATGGCCTAACGTCGGAACTACCTTCGGTGAACCTACAGCCCACCTCTCGACACCCCTTAGCCACCCACACCCATGTTGCTCCTGTCTTCTATGGCTTTTTTCGGGGCCCATGAAGGGAGTGGCGAGTCACCGTCTTTCCATGTTCCCCGAACATTGCGACAGGCAGACACCATAGTCCCTATATTCACAGATCCCTAATACCACTAGCAGTTCACCCCAATAGCCCGGTACTTTTTGTTCTCATTTCCCACAATAGTCCTACACTGGCCGGGACTTGTCCTTGGGTGCATTACTATATGGTGTAGACAGGGATAATCGCCGGTCAGTGACACCACATTTACATTAAATTTGTCAAAGGGTCACTACGTGTTGGCCTTCTCATGGCCCCACGCAAGCCTACCAAATGTCCAGGCCATTTTTATGACCCGTGGTCTTCAAAGACATACATTATTAATATATAATTATACTATATACACATAAGTTATATATATACAAGATATAGTAATAAATGGCACTCTGTTGTTCGTGCCTACCCCGCCAGGGAACTGGCGTGAAGTTATGTATGTATGTATGTATATGTATAGTAATAAAATGCAACTATTTAAACATAAAAAACATATAGCTATATAATAGACATCATAGAGTGATGTAACAGCCACGAGGAATCCAAGTTGCTCGGAATCTATTTTTCAATCTTTAAACACACGGAAATCGTGGCCTAATGCTATCTATTTAAAAACTGAAATACATCTCTCTGCTGCGACGGCTAAGTGCATTGAACTCTTTTTTAAAAGTTTGAATAAACCCTTTGGAATATGTGAAAAAATCGTGAAAACTTTGAGAAGTTATCGCATAAATTGGTTCATTATAACATTGTTGGGAAAGTTTCCTTATAAACTTGTAAACCCGAGATTGAGTGAAATATTTTTCAAGTTTAATAATATAATATATTTACTTCAACTTAATGAAGACAAGAAGAAACGTATTATTAAACAATTCTTTTTAGTTCAGGCTTAAAGTATTTGTTAGTTTACTTCTTGCATTAAATTGGAATTTTTAAAATAGGATGATAAAACGTAAGGGTGCCTCACTGCAAGCATTCACCTGTAATGTAATATATGATTCGTTTCGGCTACACCCACTTGCCAGAATTTCATTTACCATAATTTCATCTGCTATACTGGTCAACAGACATAATATTGTTTCTCATAATTTTATATGTCATACTCATTGTTTACTATATTAGTCACGTGCTAGAAACTTTGTTTCCCATAAAGTCAATTTCAATAACATCATTTGTTATCATCATTGTAAGGCGTAATTATCATATGCCATAACATCATTTGCCATCGAAATTGCTTGTAGAAAAAATCGTAAAATCGGTTTAAAATAACGAAGTGCTAGAAAGCCAATCGCTTTTTAGGACAAAGGCGTTAGGTTAATTTTCTACGGAAGCGACTTTTAGTATGGCGTTGAAATATTCTGTTAAATAATATTATTACAATTAATAAAATGGATAACAATACGTATGGCACTCGTGTCATTATGGAATCTAATGTACGGGTAAACAAGAGAATGTAACATAGCTTTTATGGTATACAAACAATTCGGGAAAATGAAATTCGGGCAAGTAAAATTCGGGCATATGAGTATTATTGCTTATATTTTTGGGGCAAACAATAAACAACTGATTCGTTTTTAAGCATTACGTTACAAGCCTCCCTGACTAACGAGCATTCGTCTGTAACGAAACTTTTATGATTCGATTTTGAGCATTTAGTTGATTCCACAATGTCAGACGAAGGGGTCGTCGTGTTACAAGTTGTATCAAAATATCACAGATTGTATCATTACAGGTTGCGCACTGTAATGGTTGGTTCTCCATCTTCACTGATGTAATGCTCAGATTTGTAACGTTACATTATAGAGGAATGCTCGCGATGGGGGAACATATAACAATCTAATTGTTGACAAACTAAAAATGTAATATTTTCTTAAGTTTTCGCGACTTGTATACATAATAAAACTACGTTTTAACGGTTTTAAGCGCGGTAATTTTATTTGATTTTGGTTTTTCCGACGTTTCGGCCACTTTTCAGTGGCCGTGATCACGGAAGACAAAGATGTCAAGTGTCAACGAGTATTGTTGGACGTCGGAAAAACCAAAATCAAATAAAATTACCGCGCTTAAAACCGTTAAAACGTAGTTTTATTAAACTAAAAATGGTTCATAAAAACCAATTCAAGTGTTAATATTTATTTAATTAAATTGGTTTAAATGAAGGTTTTTAGAGACTGAAGTATTTTCAAATTTACCGCGATACCGAACCGCCGAATTGCTTATCTTTTGGAAAAACTGCAACTCGTTCAGCCATATTAAAAATATGGTTAGTTGACACATCTTACAATCAATTTTAAAACAATATAAGTACAGTCAGCGGCTTATAGAAAGAAGCGGCCAAGATGATCAAATACATAAGAACATCGAAAGTGGTCATTAGTATCGGTACAACCATTGTCGTCTAATAGATCGAATCAGTCGTCTTGACCAAATACATCAGTACACCGACAACGCCAAATACATGAGTACATTCAAGTCGTCAGTATTATGTTAACAACCACCTCGCCAAAACAAAGATACACTCTAGAAAAATGAACTCTATTCTAAATGTGATTAGTGTCAAATCGAGATGATTTCATACTAAACCAAAATTGTATTTCGAATTATGTATTTCAAATTGAATTACTTATTGCTAAATTTGCATTGAATGAAAAGCACCTTTCTTTTCTAATCTGAAATTAATGAAATCAATTCTGAAGGCGTTTGAAACTTAAAAAAAACTCCTGATCACAGCAGTGTGATTGACGAAGAGGATGATATGTCCATAATAATATTTATTACGTTTAATCGAGGGTAAATACTGGGATTGGAAGGAAACGCCAGTTTTTTTTTCCAATCAAGTATCATTTATTGACTACTTACAAACAAAGTATTTTTGACTGACCCACCTATGTTTTATTACTAACTCTATGGACACAGAACGATTTTACGTGGATAGATTATAATCTATCGGGAAATAATGCTTTAAATTGTAAGCAGTTTGTTCCGGTTCACAATATTTCAATAGCTCTCGAGATAGATTATAATCTAACGGTCTGTACAATTTAATGATGACATATATACTCTAATGTAGCCAATTATTAACGGCGTTCATTTTAACTTTATAACTAAGACGCATTTGGCCACAGTACCTAACTATAGTATTATTTCAGATAGAACAGAGATATTAGGCGAGCCCAGTTAACTAAAGACATATTATTAACCTACAAATTTTATAAATAGTCTCAAGTTCCTGTTTCTAACCAGATATTTCAGTTCTCTTAATTAAATCAGGTTTTTCATACTTTTGTTTACATTCTTTAATACTTGATGACACTGTTTTTCAGCTTTGAGTTTTCGTTTTTACTAAATACTAACTGTCTTATTCATAGAGATTTAGAGTAAGTTTGAACGCTTCTTTAACCACCATAAAGAAGTGTTCAAACATTCTTCACTATCAAATGTATCATCATCATGAAAACGCGAAGGGAGTTTCGCGGGCAGACGATAGTCTATATTATTATAATATGCTAAATATGTCGTCTCTCTACATTGAAGCCATAAAAAAATACAATTGGAATAGACTATATAAACGATGGAGATACGATGATTTTTTTTAAATTTCTTGTCTGTTAGTCGATTTGTGTTTGTTCGGGATTTACGTAAAAACTACTAGGCCGATTGCGATTAGATTTTCGCTGATCGTGAGCAAATTCTCAGACTTAAATTCTGCGCTACCTTTTATCCCGGAATCGCACGGGAAATTTTCCGAGAACGGTTTAAAGAGGCCAGAATAAAAAAAAGCTTTCTTATTTCAATGCGATGTTTTTACTCATTGATAGCAAATTTTCTGAAATTAAATCTGTGATACTTTTATCCTGGGGATCCCGCGAATTTTCTCAGGAGCTGGTTAAAGTTGTTAGGACGCTTACAAATTTGTTTATTTATTCTTACACGATTTTAAACACGATACATTATTTTTTGAATACAGCAATACTTTGTGTCCTGGGAATCTCACGGAAATTTTTCCGAGGGTGGTTTCTAGTGGTTAGTATGCATATCAATTAGTTGATTTGAATACAACTTATACTAAAACACAATGCACTTTCTTTTTCAAATACTGCGGTACTTTGATGGATATGGACCCGGGTATCCTGCGGGATTTTTTCCGGGAATAGTATAAATTATTTATTTGCATAACAATTAGTTGATTCAGATTCAATTGATACTAAAACGATGGTTTACGTTCTTTTCCGAATGCTTCGTTAGTTTATATTCCGGGAATCCCGCGAAAACTTCCCGGGAGTGGTTTAAAGTCGTTATACTGCATAAAAATTGGCTGATTCCGATACGATTTCACCAGAACGTTAGATTAAGCTTTTTTCAATGACTGGGGTATATTATATATATGTATAGTATGATCTGAGTATAGATCACGAGAATTCATATACGTATTAGATATTAAAACAGTATCCAAGAAACATCAATTATTCATTGCTGATAAAAAAAGTTTTACCTCGAATTCCAAATTTCTTGTGTATTGAAACTCTTTAGTAGATATTTCAACAAACTCACATATACATAGAAAATATACTCACATATACATAGTGTATTATGTCAAATGAAATGTTAAAATTAAATTAATATTCTAAAATAGCTCTGTCTGTACATTGAAGCTATTAAAAAAACCAATTGGGATCAAATTATTTGATTGATGGAAAATTGAAACAATTAATGTTTTTTTTCATAAATATATGTTAATTTAATATTTTCTTAAGTTTTCGCGACTTTTATACATAATAAAACTACGTTTTAACGGTTTTAAGCGCGGTAATTTTATTTGATTTTGGTTTTTCCGACGTTTCGGCCACTTTTCAGTGGCCGTGATCACGGAAGACAAAGATGTCAAGTGTCAACGAGTATTGTTAAAGTTTTATTTAACCTACCGCCAACTTATTAATTTTAATTATTTATTTTTAATTTTGTTTATGGTTATTATTTAATCTATGGGAGCCTAATCTAATTTACTACCGCTTCGCAACATGTTATGGCTTGAAGAGAAGAAGCGGCGCAAGAAACTCTTCAGCAAACATGCCTAGCTCTAATAATTTTATATAATATTAAAATGGGTGGAAGGAAAAATAAAAGTAATTATCAGTCAAGTTGGTTTGTGTTCCGTTGTACGCAGAAAGAGCTCACAGTGTCTTGAGGTCTGGCAGCTGGTTTTTGCTGGGTTTGGGTCTTAATAGTTTTGATAATTGGATCCCAAACAGGTGGTACTTGCCAACCATCTTCTCTATTGAAATTTCAGAATTTTCTTTTCTGGATGTGCTCATCGTAAGGAACCCTGACAATACTCTTGGTCATACGGTGTATAGGAAACCTACCCATACAGATAAATACCTTAATGGTTCGTCTCACCACCATCCTAGTCAGTTAGCTACCGTGGGCAAATCTTTGTTTCAGAGAGCACGGAAAATTTGTGACGAGAACCACATAGCTGGAGAGCTTCAGCATGTCAAGCGAGTTCTACAACGCAATCAGCTGAAGACTCCACACCAACGTCACAAAGGCCCCAAACCACCTTCAGTTGAGCGGTGCCCTGCTACCCTACCCTACATCAAGGGGGTCACAGACAGAATTGGTCACATCCTCAGGCGAGCTTCAATCAAAACATATTTCAAGCCGCAGAAAAAGATTACCCAATTTCTGAGACCTGTGAAATGCAATATCCCACTCCAGGATGCAGGGGTTTACAAGCTTGATTGTGAGTGTGGATTGTCATACATTGGGCAAACAAAGAGGAGCATAAAAACACGAGTAAAAGAACACATTGCTGACATGAAACACACAAGGTCTACGAAGTCTGCGATCAGTGAACACACGCTGGATAAACCCAACCACTACATCAGATTCGATAACCCACAAATCCTCGCGAAAGAGAATCGTTTCATACCTAGAATGATGCGTGAGGCTATTGAAATCAAAAAACACCCAAATTTCAATAGAGAAGATGGTTGGCAAGTACCACCTGTTTGGGATCCAATTATCAAAACTATTAAGACCCAAACCCAGCAAAAACCAGCTGCCAGACCTCAAGACACTGTGAGCTCTTTCTGCGTACAACGGAACACAAACCAACTTGACTGATAATTACTTTTATTTTTCCTTCCACCCATTTTAATATTATATAAAATTATTAGAGCTAGGCATGTTTGCTGAAGAGTTTCTTGCGCCGCTTCTTCTCTTCAAGCCATAACATGTTGCGAAGCGGTAGTAAATTAGATTAGGCTCCCATAGATTAAATAATAACCATAAACAAAATTAAAAATTAAATAATTAAAATTAATAAGTTGGCGGTAGGCTAAATAAAACTTTAACAATACTCGTTGACACTTGACATCTTTGTCTTCCATGATCACGGCCACTGAAAAGTGGCCGAAACGTCGGAAAAACCAAAATCAAATAAAATTACCGCGCTTAAAACCGTTAAAACGTATATTATATATGTTAATTTCTATGAGGTTTTCACTATTATACAGATTTTTTTTACTTAAATGCTGAAAAAGCTAATATTATGGGAATTCTAGTGTAATTTTTCAGGAAACCGGATTCACTTTTTCATATTTTTACTCCTATACTTTAGTAACGGAAAGTTCCAAAATTTTCTTGGGAATAATGCGCCTAGATATAGCATGAAAACTAGTCGTGTTACTCTTATTACAGCATAGTTTAATACTTTATGACATTTTTATACATGACTATATTGGGACTCTTGAGATTTCCCGGGATTTCCTTCCACTTCCAAACCACTAGATCAACTTTGACGTTTTGGCGAGATGGTTGTTAACATAATAATGGTGACTTGACTGTATTCATGTATTTGGCGTTGTCGGTGTACTGATGTATTTGGTCAAGACGGGTGATTCGATCTATTAGACGACAATGGTTGTACCGATACTAATGATTACTTTCGATGTTCTTATCTATTTGATCATCTTGGCTGCTTCTTTCTATAAGACGCTGACTGTACACCTGTGATCAAAAGCCAGTTCGCAATTCGCGGAACGCATCAGCATTGCCATACAGCATGCCAATGCAACCAGCCTTCTGGGCACGCTTCCCTCTATCAACGATTTGTTACATAATTTAGTTATGGAAAACCTACAGCTAAATATAATTTGATTAGATAACTATAATTAACAAAAGAAAGCCAATGACAGGTTTTCACGAATAAGCTATTGGTTAAAAGTAACATGCAGACGTAAAAAAGGCACCGAGATGCTTAGTCACTGTTGAAAAATTTAAGGCTTAGACACCGCTTGGCTCCTGAAATACTGATTGCAAATGGGTCGATGTCATCGTATTTACTTACATTATTTAAATAACTACTTGCTCGTACTAGAAATGAGTTTTGTCTGTAATTAGTCCAACTTAAAAGTACATTTATGGGTTGATTAAATCGTATAGACTATAATGTAGCTTATATTACTTATTTATAATTTAGTACTTTAATTTTATTTTAAGTTTAAGTTAATTTGGTTACTACATTATTATTTGCTATGGGTTAATAATATTATATGTTATTTGAATGCGTAAATGTACCTAATAACGTTTAGAAAAGTCCCGTTTTGTCTAATATATCTGTTATGTTCAATTTGGTTCAAATTTATGAATAGGATAATATTCGGTATACTAAATCTGAGAAAGCAATACCCGAATTATAATGAATTCATGGAATAGACTGAAATATCTTTCCAGTCACGTCTACATCAACCTACGCTGTCGCGAAAAATTTAGTTCAGACTGATTCAAAAGGCTCAAAATAAGTATTTTGATAATAATTTACATACCCCAACCCAACCACGTTAATATTATTATGCATTACTATTTGTTTTCGCTTTCATCGCATTACTAATGCTAATACAACTGTCACATTCCGTATTTATATTATTAGATTCTGTCGAGAAGTTTTTGATGTTTACGAATTTATCTCTAGAACATCTACTAAGTATATTTTATCATAAAGATTATGTTTCATGTATATGATTATTTCGAGATAATATTATCAAAAATCCATTTCAATATCATTAAATGAATGAATTCACAAAATTGAAAAGAATATAATGGGGAAGCGGATTGTCAAATGAAAACGAAATTGAAACTTTTTTTTACAAAAATAATTAAATTAATTAGATTTCTTAATAATATTACATGTCAAATTCCAATTCAAAAGTTTTTATTCAAAATAAATAACACTCTTTGAAGGTCATACGTATAAGTTCAAATTTAACTTTACTTCCTAGTCTATGTACACCGCTCTAAGGAGAAGATGCGACAAGAATTTCCCCAGCAACACGTCTAGCTAAAAATTGATTAACTCAGACATTTTTTTAAATAAATTTTAAATTACTTTTCGAAGAATTAATGGAGTTGTAGCAAACAACTCAGTAAGACAATGACACCCTAAAAGGAAAGAAAAAATATTGTTATAGTTATAATAATGACATGACGTACTAAAATTTTATACTGCAACATATCTCCTTACATGCTTGGCAAGATAGAAAGAAACGTTATAAGAAATATAGTATAAGAGGTTGGAGCGAGCCGCTATGTAAATGAAGTTTTGTCATTTAAGTATTCTTCAATAGCGTAGTATCCCTTTTTTAGGAAGATACTTTTTTATTTGGTTTTAAATTTAGTGAAAGAGAAACCCCCAAAAAAGAAGACAATACTTTTTGCAATCTAAAAGATGGCAATATCAGTCTATTACTATGCCTGGTGTTGAAATTGTAAATATCCTTATATTATAAACAAAGCATTATGTAAGATGAAAGGAATTTTACTTAAACGTTTGCCGCAACAGGCGCGTGGTTGAGCCATCCTGGAACCATTATTTTGATTAGGTACAGCTCGCCGGGAAGGCTCTCACAGAATATCGGCGTGAAAGCTTAGCCTTAAGCTAATCCTGTTTCGTTTCGGAAGTCAGAGTCCCAACGGTCTGCTCTCCCATCCGTATGGGATTATTCCTTTTGCCTTTTTTTTGTATCTTTTGATGACGTAGTCTTTTCTTGCGATACTATCCTCGGGCCTGGGGTTAGGCTTTTTCACCGAGGTGAGATTCATGAACGGCCGTGTGCCAGCCAAGGCCTCTGAACGGAGGATAAGATGCTCGGCCGTCAAACCAACCACTAAACCTAACCTGCGCCCTTAGCTTATACGCTTTTACGGGGCGCCACAGGAACTCGACTAATAGGTACTGCATCTGTGACGTCCCAACGTTTGTCGAGGAACCCAGGGTGTCCTTCCCATTCGCCCTATCCCACAGCTTGTATCCCATCTCCTCTATTCTATTCTAGAAGCTAAGAATGCGTTGGCATCGCCCCTGATGTTACAAATATTTACAGACGACTTTTCATCACATGGGTCGTATATCTGTTTGCCCATTTTAGACAAAAGAACGTCAGGTGAAGTCTTAAAAGTTTATCCATTTCCAACACAACCTTCTCTTAGTAACGTACCACAAATGACACCATGGCGACCGTAACAAGATTGTTTTATTCGTCATTGGATAAACTGAAAACTACCCGCGATTTATATACATGACATACATTACACTCTTCATTAAATTTGTTCAAAATAATGATTTTTATATATAATTTTATATACTTTTGAAACAATATACCTCATTTAATTTTATCTAATAACTGGAAACAAAAAAATTCGTGTAACGAGAATTGTTTTAAATATCATTTCAGAGAAATTTTATCGCTTATTATATATTTTTCAATTTCCTTTTATAATTTCGTTCGAACTTTTCAATTTCGTAGAACTAAAAGTTCAAGTAAATGATTTCAACAGAAAAAATTTCATATACCTTGTTTTTCTTACAAGATATTCTTATGAATAAAATTTTAATTATTTTTTTACTGTAATATGCAATTTTAGATTTGGCTTAAGTTGTCTAAGACATTTAAACACCATGAAATAATGTAATTCATTGCAAAAATCCCGTTTGTAATGTATGAAATATGTACCTAATATATGGGCCTCTACAAAATATTGTTGTGAAAGTACGAAAAAAAGGAAGGTTGGGAGCTGACATACATTTAATTGAGATTTTTTTTCAATATGATCAGCTAGTCAACATTTATAAATGATAATTGTTCTTTATTTTTATCTTTATTTAAGACTAGCTTGCCCATACTCAGTTTACTGGGTGTCAAAAAAAAAATATTAATCACAAATAAGTGTAATACCCTATGTCACTCAAGAATAATGTAGCTTTCTGCTGGTGAAAGAATTTTTAAAGTCGGTCCAATAGTTCAAGAGATCACTT
Organism: Dendrolimus kikuchii; assembly: GCA_019925095.2. NCBI lineage: Eukaryota > Metazoa > Arthropoda > Insecta > Lepidoptera > Lasiocampidae > Dendrolimus > Dendrolimus kikuchii. Next base: position 19,972,129 of record CM034395.1, on the reverse strand, counting down.
CCTACAAACAAACTTACAAATTTTACCTTTTTATAATCTTAGTATACTTGGCGATATATATTCGCTTCATTATCGTCGTCGTCGTGCCCTTCCTTAACTCCGCCGCCTCCTCCTTTAACTTTTAATCAATGAAGTGATGTACATTTTTGGACAAAATCTAACTTCAAAATCGCTTATACGAAAATTAATTACAACATCTAGTCAGTTTTTGAGATACGGAGTGTATTCGATTTAGACTTTTTATCTCTACAGTAGTTCGTTACACACTTGGCCGATTTATTTCAGAAACCAAGTATTAATAAAAGAATATCTGAAATCATTTCGCACCCAGCATATGTCGAAAATCATATTTTCCAAAGATATATCCGGTGACATGTTCGTTAACTCAATCATAACATTTTCACCGCGTGGCGACATTTAGACGCCTCGACCGAATTTCAGTCCCGGAGTGCGATTTCCGTTCATGTCATGAGTCTATAATTAAATGTTTCGTCCTCTTCTACCAGGCATGCGTTTCCTGGCTTTATATTGTTGGTAATGGACTTTCATTTGATGTAATAGAAATATATTTCTTGGTTTAATTTTGATGACACACTGCTCACAGAACACTGCTGAATCTTGGAATCAATTGAAAGGAGAACCAAGAGGTTTATTGAGAGCGATCAGTTTCTCGATATAAAGCTTTAAAGACTAGAATAAACGCCGGATTGCCAGTCGATATCGGTTTTTATAGGGTACATTTCGCAGAGTGCGCAGTCAAAATGTTCACCCTACACTATGTATGATTTTGTCTATAAAACCTGATTTACACACATCAGTTAACTAGTAAGTTTACTTGCGAATAAGTCCTTATTATCGTTTAGACACACACCTACTTGATTGACAAATTATCACTTAAATTTTTAATATTTTTTTTATTGCAGTAGTTCAGCAGACAGGCAGACGGCCCACTTGATGGAAAGCGGTTACCATCGCCTATGGACATTTGCAACACCAAAGGTGCTACAAATGCACTGCTGCTCTCTTAAAGGAGACCGGAACCTGGCCACTAATGCCGGAACACAACTCGGGCAAATACCCTACCACCCGGCAAAAATAATTAAATAATAATAATTGGAAAACTTCTATTCAAACGATGATAAAGAATTGCCAGTTTCGCAAGTTAACTCAAATGTAAATCAAATTTAAAGTAACTTTAATTAGTAGTATAAAATTATATTCTTGAGCAATAAGTTTGGGTCGCAAAGGTACCAATGTGAACCCAAAAACATTCCCTTAGAAGCGTAAACGTTTTATTTTCTTTCTCATCTTTGCTACGTCGTACGTTAATCTCGTAAAGGCAACCGAGACAAAATTAAGTTTGCCCGGATCCGACCCTCATTTACCAAGAAACCGTATGTCCAAGAGTGAAATACCAAGGGATTGAGTGCTGGCAGATACCCTGCGGAAAACATGTTCGCATCTAAATTGTTTATTTTTACGAGGTAAGGTGTTTTTGCCTTTAACTTTAGGTGCGACATGGAAAAGAAATACTAAGAAATCACCTATTAAAAAAAACATAAATCTGAAAATCTCCTCAATCGTGCATGAATAGATGGCGCCACAGGTTAGACTTCTGTGAAATTTTGACATTTTATTATTTAAAATATATCAAATTATTGAAAAAAGGTGAAATCAAGAAAGAAAGAGATTTTTTTTTGAGACAAACTTTATAATATATAATGACATTTTTAGCAAATAGAAAAAGTAATTTCTCAATTCTTATCTGGAAAAACTTATTGATAATCAATGATTGATTTTCTCAAAAATATGTTTTAAATTAATTTAATAATTTAGCTTAATTTTATTTATTTTAACTTATTTATTCTGCATATTGATAAAAAAAAAAACATTAACTCAATATTTTTTTCGAAATAAGAATTGAAAAATTACTTATTCTATTTGCGAAAAATTTAATTCTCAGGACAATTTTAAAATTGTCTTGATAAAATTCTTTTTAATTTTCAACAGATTTGACCCAAAAACTATATCTTAGTGCTTATACACACTACGACTAACTGCAGACTGCGACTAACGGCAGTCCAATCTGCCATCCGGTTGAGTGTAAGTTAGAAAATGGAAAAAGTAACACATTAAAATTTAAAATAAAAAATTTTAATTAGATCCGTCGAGACGTTTCTGAGCTTTTCTAGATAAAATTTGAGCCAAAATTCTAAAGACTATAATTTATGATTAGACGTGGTATAAACATCAGTTTTAACACTTTATATTCTTATCAAATATACAGTTAAACCTAGAATAAGAATAAAAAGCTCCAATAGCTCAAAATCTCAAGCCCGGTGCAATGAAAAAAGAAACCATATGGTAGTCAACAACATCGCCTTTCTGTTTATAGTCTGTGTTAGTGTTTAACACAAACCACGCGCTCAAACGTATGGCTTGCTTGTATTGTCAACACATCACATGTTAACTGTTAACCGATCTGTCTGCAAGTCAAACATTCGTTTATAGCTTGTCAACGTTTACGTATAAAGTACATCACAATTTACGTCTTCAGTCTGATATTGATTTCGTCAATGTGATTCTAGTTGCCTTTGGAAATGGAGTGATTGAAAAAATGAAAACTCTTATGTATCAATCAAAAGGGGTCATATTCCTTAAAGCTTATTGAAACTAAAAAATAAAACAGTAAATGGAGCAACAGATACATATTTGTTTGTTATGTGTAATTTACAAAGGATAACTCTGGAGCCGATTGCAGACACCTAGATCTGGTGAGCCAGATTATCATTATATTATTATATATTATAAATCCTTTTTAGACCACGGGCCATAAAAAATGGCCCGGACTTTTGGAGGGCTTGCGTGGGGCCATGGGAAGGCCAACACGTACAGGCCCTTTCACAAATTTAATGTAAATGTGGCGTGACACTGACCGGCGCTTATCCCTGTCTACGCCATATAGTAATGCACCCAAAGACAAGCCCCGGCCAGTGTAGGACTATTGTGGGAAATAAGGACAAAACGTACCGGGCTATTGTGGTGAACTGCTAATGGTACTAAGGGTCTGGGAATATGGGGACTATGGCGTTTGCCGGTCGCAATGTTCAGGGAACATGGAAAAGTGGGCAGACGGTGACTCGCCACTCCATATATATTATTATTATAGAGCCACTTATTGAGATAAGAGAGTTAGTTTACGAAATATAGCTTGTAGGTAATCAAGCCTAAGACCTCTGTGTTCTAACTAGGCAGACAAGGCCCTAAACGATTAATCCATAGAAGAAGTCATAATAAATTAGTACTGCTACCTACTAATTCACGAAGTTAACGTTTACTACGTCACTCCAGTCAGTCAACTGATACAAGCTCTCTAAACTCCACAATCCTTCGCCATACTTCGCAGGTGGCCAAACCAACATAACCGAGGTGCCTTGCTCTCGCCTCTAATATTGAGTTCCGTTATTTGCTGGTCTGGATGGCTACCACCCCTGGTCTAGAGTATGCTGGCATAACAACCTTGAGTTGTATTCCAGCAGTTTCTAGTCTCCTATATGTCTCCTAGAGAGCGGCAGCACATTGATAGCGCCTTTGGTGTTACCAATGTTTATAAGAGACAGTAACCGCTTTCCACCAGGTAGGCCGTCTGCCTGTCTACTGAACTCATGCAATAAAGAAATATAGTTTATTTCGTTCTAGCGGTTCAGGATTTAGGACAAAAACAATTTATTATACAAAAGAGTATACAGACGAATTGAGAACCTAATAAAACTACGTTTTAACGGTTTTAAGTGCGGTAATTTGTTTGATTTTGGCTACTCCGACGTTTCGGCCACTCTTCAGTGGCCGTGATCACGGAAGACAAAGGTGTCAATTATCAACGAGTTTTGTTAAAGTTTTATTTAGCCTACCGCCAACTTGTTCATTAAACTAAATAATTAAAATACCGCGTAATAAAGTACCGCGCTTAAAACTGTTAAAACGTAGTTTTATTATGTATACAAGTCGCGAAAACTTAGAAAATATTATGAATTGAGAACCTCCTCCATTTTGAAGTCGGTTAAATTAAATGTGAACCTGCTTTAATCTGTATGTACATACGTTTACTACAGCAACGTATGTAAATATCGCTAATGTTTGAAGTTGAACTCCAAATAAACTAATCGTAGTTCAAGAGAAACATTATAACAACAACAATTAAAAGTTTCGCGGAATTTTGCAAATAAATATCCTGAGTTTCACTTGAAAAGAGCTAAGTGGAATTCTTTAGGTGTAGCTGACAGGTTTACCCGTGTAGGATTTAGCTCAAATGACTCTAGCCATAACAATTAAGAAACATTACAATATATAATCCCTATTTAACGATATCCCACCATATTATGTACACTGAAAAATATTTAATACCTCGATTACATAATAGGTAATATGAGTATAGCAGCCACCCCAATTTTTAGATTTTTTGCGGATTCACTACACCATTGTGTAGCTACGTAATATAGTATATACCAAGTTTCATCAATATAGACCCAGTCGTTGTTGAAGAAAAAAGTTATATTACATTTATTGAGTTATATGACACACAAAACAAGAAACAGCTTAAAGTTACATACTTCATATTATGATCTATTATTAGGTCTAAACATGTGAGTACATAATGTACCATACATTGACAAGATATTTAGAGATTAGTACTATTAGGCCTCATTTACGGAGACGCGGGGCGTCGCGCGTCGCGTGTGGCGTGGCGTCTCGCGGCGCGTCGGACGTTTTTATTGTTTACGTAGCGGCGGCGCGTGAAGCGGCACGCGTAAACACAGACTTATAGCAATATACGATGTTGTTTATAGAGACGCGAGGCGGAAAGAGTGGCGGTGCCCGCCGCTGCGCCCGCGTCGTATTCTCAAGCGTGTGGCGAAGCACGCGACAGGCACCGCCACTCTTCCTCCTCCTTACATTAAATAACTCACTTTTTAACATATAATTTTCTTCTAAAGAAAGTCGATCATATCATACTCCATTACGACGGTGACTACGTCTGTGTTGCACGATTACCAAATGAGACTGGCAGAAGGTTCCGCCACAGGCATCGCTTCATCGAGAATCGCCGCTGCGTGCGCCTCCGCGATAAACGCTGCGTGAGACGCAACGATACCAACTGCGGTCTCGGCAGTAAAACACGCTCCATTTCAAGCAAACGCGTGTAAAATCGCTTCTCCGTAAACGCACTCATCCAACGCCCTACATTTGAATTTAGTCTCTGTAAATGAGGCCTTAGTATGACTTAGCTATAATGTTACCTTTATGGTGGTTAGGTAACAAAATTATTATATAATTATGCCAGGGATATTGGTGCAAATAACAGGCCGAATATCACGTTTAAATTTTAAAAAGCAGGAATTAAAACTATATGTAAATGGGACTAATAGGTAAATGGGACAATAAGTGTACGGACGGTCAGATGGGACGATGGACGTACGGACAGACAGACATACATTTTTCGGCCAATTTTCATCCTATTTAGTTAACCCCTAAATTTATATGAAAGTATCTATGATACATAGACGGCCTGACGAACATAACGAGACTTCATAAGAGTTCTACTTTGCCACGACCGCTCCGAAACCCTTAGCGCGCGTGTACACGGTCAGGCGCGGGCGGCGGCGCAGTGCCATCAAGCTCATCAAATCAATTAATCTGATGAAAATCCCAAATCATTATTTAAAACTGTAGATTTTAATAATTACACACTTAAGACTAATGATCGGTGAACGTAAGTGCCAAAACACGTTTACCGAACTTGCAGGTAACTTTCTTTTGTTATCAACTTGACATCCATTTTTTTTTTTGTTCACAGGTAAGTCAGCCAACTTGTCAACTGTCTACATGATTGTAGCAAGTAACATATTAGTACTAGTAGGTTTGTCGCTAACGCATCACGTGCCTCATTCCAATAACGTGGGTTCCACTCCTGACCGGGAAGGATGGAAACACATAAGCAGTTAGTCCTAATATATATGTCGTAACAATTACCACGTGACGTTAAAAGGAAGTTGAAGGAAGACATTGGAGGAAACCTGATAACCTACTTCTGAAACCTGCAAATCAGCGTTAGACAACCGTAGTCGATATACCGTCAGTTTCCCTAAAAATGGGAAAACCCCAGCCCACTAGTGGGATGTATAGAATGTATGATATTTTTAATTACTTTATCGTAATACACTTATGCTGTTATTCCTTAATTCTCGTTAAAGAAAGTGTTATTCATAACCAATTATGAAGAATACTTTTTGTTAAATATTTTTAACGGGCCTATAAAGCTCGTATAGCTATTACGAATAAGAAAGTCAGTTTGTATTACTGTTTAATAACAGAAGCTGCAAATAAAATTGTGTGAGTGTGTAGTTCACACGCAATAGAAGTAAAACAAAATGTGACAAGGGGTGGGAGGGATTCTAGATTTTGTGACGTCACATTTCATATATTATAACGTTATAATATATTTAAGCTTTAAAACACGAAATTTGAAGTATTAACGAAAAACTGTAAAACATTTCCATCTCTATGTGTATGAGTATAGTGTTTAAATTATTAAACATAATATGTATTCCATCTCATTCTCACGTAAGCTTGGTTCTATAGATCTATGTGTTTATCTCTTTTTAGTGTCGCTTTTTCGATTCATCTAGTTTCAAATTACAAATCTAAAGAAGTTTCACTTCAGAAAATCAGTCAAATGCGCATTCAGTTCACGAACATCATTCAGCATCGACGATATTCATCATTTGACTGTAGACCCTTACAAAAGAATTTTATAGGGGTTCCATTTTTGCCATTTAACTGAAAGAGGGAAAAGTTTTAGGAAATGGAATTGAGAAATTCAGTTATTATTCTTACGGCGGAAAGAAAAGTACTAAACATCCCGTAAGAAATGACTAACTTTACCCATTCAACAAGAACAGGACCATTTCTGCTAAATGATCTTGCGTGAAAACTTTCTTATTATAACCTATTGAAAGGAAATTGAATAAAAGGGTTAAAGCCCTTTTCACGATTTCTGAGTAAACTTTGTTTAAAAACCAAGAATCGTTCAATTCAATATCCTTAACATAATTATTTAAGGTTCCTTTCTATCAGTGGTCTAAGGTTTATTTTTAAATTAAAGTTTGTCTATAGTTTCCAAATTAATGTTAGTCTTTTAGAGAAAACTGGTATTTATAAAATAATATAGATAACATCAGCCTATAAGCGTCTCACTACAGGGCTAGGGCCTGTCATTTATAGGGGAACTGACCGTATACACCTCAGGTTTATCTACGGTGGCTTAGTGGGTTTAACAGATCCGTCATCTCGATATGCAGGTTTCATTACGGTGTTTTCTTTCGCCGTCGGCACGTGGTAATTCATTATAATATCCACATTCAGTCAGAAAACTGCCTCAATGGTGCATGCTTTTCGATCAGGATTCGAAACCTTAATGCCTTAACCACTAAGCTACCACGACTATAATTGATGCGTATGAAGCTTGATAATTATATATTACCATTTTAGAACTTTGTTCCTAGGCCTGTCTAAATGTTTGTCTTAAATACTCTCGATAGCATTCATAACGGCTTCACGATATCGTTATACTCGTTGCTGCAATGATTCTATATAATTATGTATGTGTTATTTAAGATGTGGAAAGAATGCATAATGAAAGAATGACTAAACAGATATACAATGCAAAAGTGGATGGATGCAGAAGTCGTGGAAGGCCACGACACACCTTCCATGATCAAATTGATCATGAACTAGCAGAAGGTGATGTCAGGAGCCTTAAGAACAGACGAGCGTGCATGACAAGAGCTATGAATGTCAAAGAAGCAAGTGAGGTGTGTAAAAATAAGCCTGAATAGCGCTCTGTAGTTCGTGCCTACCCCGCAAGGGGACTGGCGTGAAATTATGTATGTATGTATGTATATTATATTGTAACAATATATATTGTTGTTATATGTGTTGTACAGCCCATCGTGACTTCACTTTCTGGCCCCAGGTAGAATCACAACGCTGGTCCTTGTTGGCTAGGATTGTGCTGAGACTGGGTCCAATTTAGGACTTACATAATTTGTTTCTATTGTCTTTCTATTTATTTTATCTTGGTTTTTTCTTTCTAAAATGTTCGTGAATTTCTTCAGACTTCTCGCAGACTTCAGAAGATATGAACATAAAGTCCAAATTCTTTTGTAAAAACTTTGTTGTTGATATGAACTGATTTCTATGAATATCGGTATATGACTTTGGATAAGGAAAATAAATATAATACTTTTTATCCCGGAAAACCGGAGTGTCGCAGTATACGGACCCAAACTTTACGTAAGTAAATAAAGTTGCGTAAAAAAACTATTATTATATACTTGTTGCTAATAGCAAGGCAAAGAGAGAGAACAATCTCACTTTCATATCTATCCGTACAGGAAAGGAGAAAGTATACTAATTACTGAGGCAGGATGGCCTATCGTAAGAGACGTTAAAACAACCTACAGCCAGATGAGTACGGTATTTGCCCATCTGGATGGCTAGTATCCTTGGTCCTAGAATATGCGGCTATAACAACTGAGTTATGTTCTGGCATTACTGACCAGCTTCTAGTCCCCTCTTGAATATCGGTAACCTACGGGTAGCACCTTCGGTGATGCAAAAGTCCATAATCGACAGTCACCACTTTTTATCTAGTCGGCCGTCAACCTATTTGCTGTAGGTATGACATCAATAAAAAAAAGTTATTGTACTTGTTTATTTTTATAAGCCAGGTAGTAGCGTAGATAGAGAACAATCTCACTTATTAAGTACTAATTACTATAAATATATTAGATAGGAAGAGAGATTTTCAACATGCGGCCTATACAGTCAAATCTGCACAAAAGCCCGTATCATTATCAAATCATGGAGGCACTGACCGCATTTCGGCATGTCTTGAGCAGCATCCAACATGATCCAAACGAGGGGAAATGCACCTACTTTCTTTACTGCATCTACTCTTAAAGCTTCCAATTCCGAAAAGTTGTAAGTGTTCAGATGTTTAAGCAGAGTTTAACTTTCACGTGTAAGATATTAGGTTTAGTCTTGATCGCACGGTTTTCATGAGCCATAACAGTGCGCGCGGTCCCGTTTATTTTTCTACATAGGATCGGTTAGTTCTCCGCCAGCATCACCGCGTGTTGGACGCGTCAGTTTAGTGTATTGTTGTGTGAATATTTTGGATTTGTTGGAACATGTGCTGTGCTTAATTATGACCGGTGAAGTTTCCTGCAATAAATGGTATGCGTTCGGAGCATAGCTGATCTGGAGCTATGCACTTTCGTGCACTCTCCCGCTAGAAGAGAACGCCGGCATGAAGGGTCAACCGGTTTGGTGAGACTCTGCGATCCGTTTATTTAGATTATGAATACCATTTCTATTTAACCGGGGAATTATCAAATCCAGATTCACTTACGTTTAGATAATTTAATAAAGAATTATGAAATAAATTGAGGATATAAAGCTTCAAAATTACTTTCAGCGGAAATTAATTTGAACAATATCCGTTCAGTAGTTTTTGAGATATACCTATATAATTTTGGATGAAATGCTTTTTTATGGTTCCGTGGGGTAATAACGAAAACTGCGAACGTTTGTTACCTCTAGGGCATTCTTCATAGTTCGGGTATTGCCGCGCATTTGCCCGAGTTATTTTAAACCCCTTGCAATCATCATTGTTAGTGCTTGTTATTTATTTTTTGTTTCTCTTTTCTGTAAACTGTGTAATTATGAAGTTTTTAAAATATTACAGTGCAGTTTAAACTATTGTTTACAATATGACTATATTATAAAATAAAGAAAACTACAAATAAAACGATATATATACAGATTAAAATCTGTACAATTATTTTCCAACATTATTGTCCGATTAAGTAATAGTGCATGGTACAATCTGCCCTTAGATTCATTTTAGATAATATAAATAAACTTAATAGGTACATAACGATTCGAATCATTATCTTCTTTAGATTCCTTGTCTGCTTGCTGTATTTTCGGGATTCATGTAAAAACTACTGGGCCGATTCCGATGTGGTTTTCGCTGATCAACAGCAAATTTTTAGACTTAAAATCTACGCTACTTTTTATCCTGAGAATTCCGCGGGAATTTTTCTAGGAATGATTTAAAAATGCCGAATTAATTTTTTTTATTCTAAAGTGATTTATCTACTGATCGACAGCAAATTTTATGAACATAACGAAATCATGATGCTTCCGATTTTGAATTGGCTACGGAACCTTTAATTTTTTTCTTTAGCAATGTTTTGCTTAGTATATATTTTATTTTTATCAATTTTCCGGGATATAAAGTGTCCTATGTTCACCTCACGACTCTTAACTAAGTCCAGCAAAGCAGAAGAAATACGCAAACAAACCGACTTTCACATATTCATTATTTAGTATGTAAATATAATATACAAAAACGTGATTATATATGATGAAGACTAAGCATTATATAACGATATCTACTAACTTAACATAATCATGTAAATAATAAAAATATTATCTTAATGATTTAACTACATGTAAATCAATCCTAGACAAAAACTTAATTTTACAAAATTAAATATTAATACAGAACCTATGTAATTAACTGAAATATTTTTTCCTCTATATTTTTATATTAAGGATAATAAAATTAAATTAATAAAATTGACCAAGTGCTTGCAGCTATCGCACAATGATGGGTTCAGTAGAGATGATGAACAATTGTTAACTTTAGGCAAACCGCTATTTAATTTTAAATAAACATTAAATAAAGGTACAATGCCCGGCGACAGTGGTCTGGTGGGGCAGGACGGGCTTTAATATAGGTTATCATTTTTCAAATTTTTTTTACTATTGTATATGTATTTTTAAGTTAGGTTTATTTATAGGATAGTTTAATTTTTAATATTCAAATTCAATTTAAATACAAAATGTCCCTTATCTCATAAAATAATCAATGAATCTTGTTTAAACGAATTTTATTTTAAGGCTTCTGATGCCGCAATAGGATGAAAGTGCAAACAAAACAACTTTTCATTGGTGTTTACTGATAATAATTTACCAAAAAAGAAACATAAATCTTCACGATATGAGACGAAACGTTTTTACGTAATTTTTCAGTAGTTATTTTAAGTTAAAAAAAAACCAAATCACCTCCAAATTATTGACATGAAACCATTTTACTTCTTCAATTCTCATCAAAACAGAATAAAAAATATATCTACAGCTATACATAAAAGAAATAAAAGAATTGGTATTATTAAAAAAAATTAATACTCTACGTTATTTATAATAAAATATTTTTTTTTTCTGAAAAACGAGCGCGTTTATGGAATCCCTGCTATCGCCCAAAGAATCAATACCGAATAATTCTCAACTTTGGCGTTGCTACAACCCTTAAGTTAATTTTATAGAAAAAATTAGAAGGGGTGGGGGCTTAATTTACGATTTTGAAAGTCAATATCTTCCCACTAATAGAATTAGTGGGCAGAATAGAAAAGTATATAATAGAAGAATATACATATATAATATAGAATAGAACCAGACTAACGACACTGTACACCACTCCCATAGTATAGAGAAAAGCTATATTTTCATCAACAGATACTTACCTACATTTATGACGACATCTCTCTTTTCTTTCTCCTTCTCCCACTGATTTGGGGTCGGCACAATTTGTCTCTTTCTTCTATACTCCTCTATTCTGACATACGTCTTCTTTCTCACCACACCTCCTTCACACAATCCACCCATCTCTTGTATGGCTTACCTTTATTTGTACCAGTCAATCTTCTCAACGTGTATGGTGACTAACGGAACGTGAAAAATAATAATGTTAAAAACTAGGAGTCTTGTTATCTAGATGATTTTCATATCACATATGCAAATAGATACTACGGAACTCAAAGCAAAACTTTTGGGTAATGCCACTTGAAACTGGCCTTCTCAAACTTTGTACCCCTTTAGACCATTTGCTGGCATTTATGTTAAGGTTATGGACGAAATTAGACGCTGCGGCGTCACAATATGGAATTTTTAGAAACGCATTAATTTTAAAGAAAACATTCCTTTGATAACTGATATTGTTTACATCATATTAAAGACGATATAGTTGTACTCTGTAGTCGCTTGTATATTTAAAAGAAATGCCAAAAGTTCTTAATGAACGTGCCTTTTTGTATTCCTGAAATAATATTTGCACGTACCACCTTAATCCGAGAGAGGGCTATGATTATGAGAGGACTTAATAACCAAAGAAACTTTTTAAGGCTCAATGTTTGAGTATGTATCCAATGTATGCTTGGAAAGAATAAAAATAAACATATTTTCATTTAAATTCTGTTAAACCGTTTCGGACCCACCCTCCTATTCATGAAGATTGATAGAACGACGGACAAAAATCCTAATAGGAGTGTTCACTTCAATTTTGGCATTTATTTTGAAGAGACAGACAGACAATTCAATATTGTTTATTAATATATAGATAGATTAATGTGTACTTTGTATTATACATCCTCGTAAAAGTAGATAGATAGATAACACTTTATTGCTCACCAAATATACAATTACAAAAATACACAATTACAATATTGTCATGGTAGAAACAATAGGCGGCCTTATCGCTTAAAGCAATCTCTTCCAGGCAACCTAACTTAAGGAAAAGTTTAACCTAATCTGGCGCAGCTGATGCAGATTATTAGGTATAACATAAATAAACATACTTATATTACTTTATAAATTAAATACATACATACTGGTAAACTTATAAACTTAAAATTATACATACACGTACTATCAACAATCGTTTAGTATCATAATATATTATGATGTATTCAATACAATAAATTTAGATACCTAACTTAATATTCCAGACATGATAGCTTAGTATTATTCATCTATCATTACAACTATGGTTACACACGTCAATAGAATATAATGGTACCTATAATAATCGGCTCTCTCATTGATTAGATTGTAAAATTAATTCTACTTTATTATATTGACTTATGAGTCTATTTTAAGACAACAACTTTAACTGCGGAGTGACGCTCGCGGACCGCGTTCGTAATACCGAAGTAAGAAAGAGAGTTGGTCTGAAAGAGACTGTCGGGGTGAAAGTAAGAAAAGGAATGCTCCGGTGGTTAGGGCATGTGGAAAGAATGCATGATGAAAGAATGACTGAACAGATATACAATGCAAAAGTAGATGGATGCAGAAGTCGTGGAAGGCCACGACACACCTTCCATGACCAAATGGATCGTTTACTAGCAGAAGGTGATGTCAGGAGCCTTAAGAACAGACGAGCGTGCATGACAAGAGTTATGAATATCAAAGAAGCAAGTCAGGTGTGTAAGAATAAGCCTAAATGGCGCTCTGTTGTTCGTGCCTACCCCGCAAGGGAACTGGCATGAAGTTATGTATGTATGTATGTACTAACTTTAATATTAATTCTCTCCAACCAGGATTCAAAACCACAACTATGAAAAAACTTCAACTAGATTCTAACCATCCCCACACGTCTTCTCCTCTCGCTTTTTGACGTTTAATTATTCAGAACATACTTCATAAAACATAATTCAAGGATCTCGAAGTTTTCCAGCCTTAGGGCTATACTGGTTACTCAAGTAAATTCCAAGTTTTACAATATAAATGAGATTCATTTCAATTATTTGTTAGATTTTGTACTTAAGTTACATTTTGCGTATTAATTTCACTTCTTATAAAACTTTACCTAGTAAGTAAATAATACTAATTATATATATTAACTCTATTAAAATAATTCTGTGTTTTTTATCCAACTTGTCACAACAACTCCACGGGCCGTATTGATGACAGTGGCGCGATGGCACATAGCTAGCGGGTCGAATGTGGCCCGCGGGTCGTCGTTTAGAGACCTAACCAAATCGATCAAATTAGTAAACATTGAAAATCATATAAAAAGTGGATAAATATAAAAAGAAAAATATAAAAGTTGTTAAAGAAGTATAGCTCATTTGTAACTATCAGATATTAGTTAAGCAAGGGATGAATTATAAGATGTATTGATGAACATATGCCAAATTTTGTCAAAATTAGTACGTCATTTCTCTCGATAAGGGGGGCACTGAAAAGCAGACAGACAGACGGGATTATTTTATTATATTTGCGGACAACATCGCTTGTTTCAGGACCAGTAATTGTCTTTTACTTCAAATAAATAAAGTCTGTTTTCAATTAATATATTTAAACAGTGTATCAGAAAGAAATAAGTGAGTCAATAGATATTAATAAAAAAAAACACAAATAATTGATACTAGCAATATCTAATGCACGAGTTGATACCAAGGCAACATTTTAAAGTACGGGCATTGTTATTCCTTATAGTTTTCCTCCATGATTTACGGTCACTTGGTTCGCTCAAGATTTTGTCTTGGATACAGGCGTTAAAGCCTTATGTAACGGAATGTCCGGTCTTAATCTTCAAGGGAAAGGCAGTTCAAGCACAATTGGCCAGACGTTATTGCGGGCCTATCGCCACAAGCAATCTGTCAGGCACGATTCAAGACCCAACAATCCACATGGTTACAGAACACTCGCAACGTTACGGGCTTGAGTTGGAAAGTATTTTGGTGCTATTTTGCAATAAGAAAAGACTAAAATAGATTCTGTATCAGAATAATGCATGTAAAGGGAAAATAATGAAATATACCACGGTTTCTATCATAACTTTTTGTCGAGCCAAAAAATTTCTGGAAGAAATCGCTAATAGCCCTAAGATCGCATGGGTAACTGTGTCTTTTAACATAAAATAAAGCATATTCAATTATTCAATAATAATAAAGTCATAGGATCTTAGTTGTTATAATACCAGCGTCTCATTTCAATGACCAGAGACCTAGTTTTGACTGTAAACATGCTCCATAAGGCAGCTTTTCTGATCAAATTTGCAAATGTTTATGCTTATCAGTTCTTAACTAATCATGCGATGTAGGCAAATCGCAATATGAGATAGGACTGAAAATCAATATATTGATTTGAAAATGGAATCTTGCATTACTTGCTAAAAATCATGAATCTACTACAGATTCCAAAGCAGGTTCAGGTACTATTAAAGAGGAAGAAGTGGCACAACAAACTGATCAAAGCAATCAGACAGATCAATTTAAATAATTATATGTACTTTAACCAATTTAATACACACATATTACAAAATATTTTTAACATATTAGTACATAGAATAAGAAGTTTTATTAATACTTTCAAAAACTAATTCATTATTACAATTACACCGTCGCGCTTCATTTATTATCCTTAATTGTGAATTATGTCACTTTAATATTCAACGCTAGCACGCTAATTCAACGGGAAACTATATGCTAACTTAATTATAATTTAATTTCAAACAATTTTAAATATCATTCAGTTTTTGTCATTAAATTTATTATTACATAAATCATTTTCATTGAGCCGCAGTTATGATTTTGTATATAACAGTCGTCAACGTATATATATATATATATATATATATGTGTGTGTGTGTGTGTGTGTGTGTGTGTGTGTGTGTGTGTGTGTGTGTGTGTGTGTGTGTGTGTGTGTGTGTGTGTGTGTGTGTGTGTGTGTGTGTGTGTGTGTGTGTGTGTGTGTGTGTGTGTGTGTGTGTGTGTGTGTGTGTGTGTGTGTGTGTGTGTGTGTGTGTGTGTGTGTGTGTGTGTGTGTGTGTGTGTGTGTGTGTGTGTGTGTGTGTGTGTGTGTGTGTGTGTGTGTGTGTGTGTGTGTGTGTGTGTGTGTGTGTGTGTGTGTGTGTGTGTGTGTGTGTGTGTGTGTGTGTGTGTGTGTGTGTGTGTGTGTGTGTGTGTGTGTGTGTGTGTGTGTGTGTGTGTGTGTGTGTGTGTGTGTGTGTGTGTGTGTGTGTGTGTGTGTGTGTGTGTGTGTGTGTGTGTGTGTGTGTGTGTGTGTGTGTGTGTGTGTGTGTGTGTGTGTGTGTGTGTGTGTGTGTGTGTGTGTGTGTGTGTGTGTGTGTGTGTGTGTGTGTGTGTGTGTGTGTGTGTGTGTGTGTGTGTGTGTGTGTGTGTGTGTGTGTGTGTGTGTGTGTGTGTGTGTGTGTGTGTGTGTGTGTGTGTGTGTGTGTGTGTGTGTGTGTGTGTGTGTGTGTGTGTGTGTGTGTGTGTGTGTGTGTGTGTGTGTGTGTGTGTGTGTGTGTGTGTGTGTGTGTGTGTGTGTGTGTGTGTGTGTGTGTGTGTGTGTGTGTGTGTGTGTGTGTGTGTGTGTGTGTGTGTGTGTGTGTGTGTGTGTGTGTGTGTGTGTGTGTGTGTGTGTGTGTGTGTGTGTGTGTGTGTGTGTGTGTGTGTGTGTGTGTGTGTGTGTGTGTGTGTGTGTGTGTGTGTGTGTGTGTGTGTGTGTGTGTGTGTGTGTGTGTGTGTGTGTGTGTGTGTGTGTGTGTGTGTGTGTGTGTGTGTGTGTGTGTGTGTGTGTGTGTGTGTGTGTGTGTGTGTGTGTGTGTGTGTGTGTGTGTGTGTGTGTGTGTGTGTGTGTGTGTGTGTGTGTGTGTGTGTGTGTGTGTGTGTGTGTGTGTGTGTGTGTGTGTGTGTGTGTGTGTGTGTGTGTGTGTGTGTGTGTGTGTGTGTGTGTGTGTGTGTGTGTGTGTGTGTGTGTGTGTGTGTGTGTGTGTGTGTGTGTGTGTGTGTGTGTGTGTGTGTGTGTGTGTGTGTGTGTGTGTGTGTGTGTGTGTGTGTGTGTGTGTGTGTGTGTGTGTGTGTGTGTGTGTGTGTGTGTGTGTGTGTGTGTGTGTGTGTGTGTGTGTGTGTGTGTGTGTGTGTGTGTGTGTGTGTGTGTGTGTGTGTGTGTGTGTGTGTGTGTGTGTGTGTGTGTGTGTGTGTGTGTGTGTGTGTGTGTGTGTGTGTGTGTGTGTGTGTGTGTGTGTGTGTGTGTGTGTGTGTGTGTATATATATATATATTATAATGTTATATATAGAATACATATAGCAGACGCTAAGCTGTTTGACCTTTTTAATTTCGCCACATTAGACTACGCATGATTTTGTATAAAAAAGCATGCAAAGCAGTCGTTTTGGAGAATCACTTAGTAGAATTGACACGTGTCTCGATATGCCGCCGGTAAGTGGAAGAGATAGCATGAAAACACCAATTTATTTTTATACTTGACATGTTCATTGTTCGTAATACGAATCTGCGAAGGTCTGTCGCTTTAAACCCCCTCATCTGCATCTGATCTGGCTAATAGTCCCTACTCTAGTACTCAACCATGTGTTGCTAATTAGGAGCGACTAATAGGTTACTTTAGTTTAAAGCACGATAGCTCAGAATGTAAGACCCTAATTTCTCATTTCAATGATGTAGGTTCAAATTCTAGCCAGGGGTCATGCACCGCTTAGACTGTTTTCTGACCTAATGTTTCATATTAACGGTGAATACATCATGAGTACACGCATCGAGATCATCTATGTGTTTTAACCGCCAATCCACCTTGGGCAAGCGTAGCAATCTGCGCCACTGAAACAGGAGTTCCAAGCCCACCAGTGAGACATTTATAAATTTGTATTTCTATCATATCTAGTGTAGATAATAAGATAATACAAATTTTAGGACCATAAAATATACAACATCGGCGCAAATATGTTATAAAGAACAATTTTAAGTAATGGTAGTAAGAAAAACCCTATTTACAGATCTATGTAGTAAATTGGGTTTTTCTAAAAAAAAACAAAAACAGTGGCTTATCTTATACAAACGAATCTAAACATGATATTAGATAAAAATGTTAATCTTATTTCTTGTCAGCCGTGTTTGTTCTTTTATGAATGAGTTTGTTTTGCATTAACGTCATACAAATATCTGTTTTACTCTCTTGTCAGTGTCAGGATTAAAAATAACATGTGTAAAGATTTGTAAAAGAGGGCATGTTTTCGGACTAAATCTCAGATAACATTTGTGTCTTCATTTTTTAAAGCCCCTTTTCTGGAGCAATAATCATGCGAAAACAGACAAGGACACTTGTAATTATCTACTTGCAAATGCAAAGTATTCAAACGCATAAGGCACCACTCTAGTTCGTTAAAATAAAATATAAATATATATGGTTATACTACCATGCGTTGTGCAGCCCTAAAAAAAATAATAAAATTTAGAACCCAATTGCAGCGCCACCTATCGGGTCCAATTTTAAATCTAAACCATATTAGGACTCAATTAAACAAACAAGAAAAATTTCATCAAATTTGTCTAGGCCAGTCTAGGGGCTTAGGAAGAGTTCAGTGACATACAGACAAACTTTATATACATATAAAGATTGTAATACTAACACTTCACCGATAAAGATTACAGTTATTTCGCTAATATTTAAAATTCAAGGGTATTCCGGTAAGTCAATGGATTTTTTTGCATGAAAAGACATGAATCTCGAAAATTCCCTAAATACCCGGAATAAGTAATGTTACTAAAGGCAGGTATAGTGATGGATTCTCAGAAAAAACCTGGGATTCCCAGGATATAATATACCACAGCATTTTAAAAAGGACGTAAACTATCGTATATACTTTAGATGAAGACCCTAGTACACATTACGTCAGATGTCATCACTAGTTTATAACCATAATAATATTGTATGTAACAAATAATACATATTTATAACTTTAAGACGATTAAATTTAACACATTTTTATCTGCTATAAAAAAATCCGTCGTACATTTTTCTAATTCAACCTAATAATTGAACTTGAAAAAAAAAACTCCTATATAAAACTCTTATTAAAGGATGTTTATGATTCAGTCAATACAGCAATTTTTAATAACACGTGTAACTGAGGGATTATTCTCAAACGTCTTACAACTTTTTTTTTATATTTAAGTACATTTTCCATTGTATGTTCCATTTATTTTTGTGTTATATACACTATATTATTGCAGTTTTATGAAAAGCTTTGTTTTTTCTTTCTTCTATCAAAAATTTCATTGACTCTTTCGAGCTGATCGTTCAAAAATGAACGACGAAAGGGCGTTTAAGGGTTTGAGAGTAATGCGTTACGGAATATTCTCAAACATATTGTTGGAGCTCATTATGCATGCGTTGCTTTACTCGCGTTTTGCATTATTGAAGTTTGTACTCCATGACCTTTGCTTATTCAGCTAATTAAACACAAACAACTGGGTTTCACTTTACAATTTCACTCGCTATTCCACCTCTACAAGCACGTTTATTTGAATACCTAATTTAAATACACCTATGTTATCCATAAATTGTAGATATAAATATGTTAGATTAGAACTTCTCGATTTCAAATGACAGGGTGCTATACTTCAATGTTTGACTTTTGGAGGACAAACGGTTTGCTTATATTTTCTTCACCGTCAGTGTATGAAAATAGTAACACCAGGTCAGATAAATTAACGGTACATGCTTTCCCAGCTACGATTTGAACCCAGATCACTCGAATAAGACGAGGGCGCTTCAGTCGCTAAATTACTATAACTTATAGATTATATTTTTTGTTATTTTGTATAATTTTGATTGGTCTACAACCGGAAATATCTCATGCTGATATTAGACGGATCAAACGTATTGAATCAATTTGAAAGACGCAGAACTGAAAAACCACAATGACATTGTGCTAATACTAGATAAGGATGCGATCTGTAATAAAAAAGGTAGCAAATAAGAAAATAGTAATAAAATATGTTATAACTAGGTAAGGACTAGATAGTTGTAATAGAAATAAGGACTCGATGTAATTAGATTTGAAAATAAAGAAAAGAGAAAATAAAAAGAAAGGACAAAATGAAAAAAGATATAAAAAGGAATAAAGGATATACAAGGCGAATAACCCTGTACGTCCGGTGGAAGGGATTTAAAAAAATATTAGACGAAGCAAATTTAAGTGAGTTCGTTGAAAGACGCAAAACTGAAAATTGAATGAATTTCGTATTTGGATCACTTTGGTTCATTCAACCAAATAAAAAGACAGAAATGAATCGTCTAATATAGGCATAACGTTACTTTCTAAAAAATAATGTCATTTATTGTTATATCAACAATTTCGTGAGCGCCAAACAACAATGGTTGTGAACCGCGTACCGTTTTAATGAGTGCACAAAGAAAGGCTAACACCCTTCCGGGTCTTTGACGAGGGACACCAACTACAGACTAACGTATAATGTCCTAGATATCAAAACTAGAATATTTATCAATACATGACAACACTAGCTAGCTAGGTTCATAAAAGTGCGAAAACAGCATAAATAAATTGGGTAAGTGCTTGGCTGTATACTGACAACGAATGGTTCCATAGAGGTAAAAAAAGTCCACTGTTTTCGTCATTTAGCTAAAGAACCATAAAAAAGCAGATATTTCATTGGAAATATCCCGTATATCAAATTTTGGTTGTCCTAATCAGACCTAATAAACCTAATTCAATGGTTTTATTAGTTTTAAGTTCCGTACTGTATGTAATAAGGACATAAAGAATTCTCGGCATATTATTAAATTACTCAGCGACCCCAAATGATTTTTCATCCGTGCAGGAACGGAGAAAAAATACAATTTCCTGCGGCCGGGCGGCCTGTAGTAAGAGGCGACTTAACAACCCACAGCCTGGTGGTAGGGCATTTGCCCGACTGGATGGCTACCACCCCTGGTCTAAAGTATGTCGCCATAACAACCTTGAGTTGTGTTCCGGCATTAGTGACAAGTTTCCAGTCTCCCTTAAGAGTGCAGCAGCGCATTTGTAGCAACTTTGGTGTTGCAAATGTCCATAGGCGATGGTAACTGCTTTCCATCAATTGGGCCGTCTGCCTGTCTGCTGATCTCCTGCAATAAAAAAAAATAGTTTTAGCCTCCGAAGTGAGAATACATCACTCCATTCTCTCCAGTGCTATTTTCTGTCAATTGCAGGCCTAAAGCGCAGTTCAACTTTCACCACTTCTCTCCAGCAACAGAAGATCAACTAGTCGGTGTCCATTCGTCCGACCCTAATAGGTCGTTTTTCGTCCACGATCGTCCTCTATTCTTTGCAGATGGCCAAGCCAGCGCGAGCGATACCTTGCTCTAGTCTATAATATTCAGCTCACCCACCAGCTCTTCGCATCTCAAAAACTACTCAACGGATATTGTACGAAACACTTTTCTTTAAAGCTATTTTAGAAGCTTTATAATAATTACAATTATGTCATTTCATATTTTCGTTAGTAAATTACATAAAATGCTTAAAAACCAGTGTTAGTAGAAACTATCCTAAAGTTGTGTTACAATTATTGTATTAGCTTTACATTTGCTAGCATCACAATTGAGTGCTGGCACATCGAATCCGTCAGCCAGGACTTTCAGGATGTTGTTAGACCTGGCCGGAGACCAGCTATTTTTCTAGTGTTAGCGTAATAATTGTCTACTTGTGCTTCTGCAAACATACCTGATGCACTGCAGAACCGGAGCAGCTCTATCAATCCTCCCATTCTGAAACCATTGTTATATTAGACCCTAAGGTTATTTGCGGCTCTTAGCGTACTGTTGGTCCATAGACAGCATGTATATTATAAATGTATACCCTCAATATTTTCAGAATATTCCCTTCATAGTTCTAAAGTTATACGAGTATAGAATTTTTACGAAAAACCCTCAAAATAGGAGGTTAAGAATTTTAATAACCCAAAACCATTGGATTGTTTCTCATTGTCTTGCCGTTTCGTAGGGTGAGAGTAAACAGATCGATAGCATAGAGAATGAAGCTCATGCCCAATCCATTGGGCAAATAACTGAATTGTTCACATAAACTATTTATACCGAAAGTCCTTATATGAGCTCTTCGCCAGCAAAGTGGACTCCTTTGTCTATCGGAGACTCGAGCCATGATCAAGGTCTACGGTTTGCATTTTAATGGCTTCATTTTAATACTAATAACAGCCTATTTATGAGTTTTGGGGCGATGACCTTTTTGCAACCGAATATGACATGGCGTGTTATAATTTAACATCCTTTGTCTTCATGGGTGTAAACATCGAGTTTCTCTCCCATGGGAACTCATAAAATACCCACTTTCAAAGCCTTTATTAGTCTCTATGGGAGTGTTCATTTGCGGACCTTTATGTGGTAACTAAAATAAATTATTAATTTATGTATTGCGAACTCGAATTCATTGCATGTTAACAGATGATTAGGTTTCGCAGTAATTTGTAGGGTGATATTGTGTTTTGCAGTATTATTACTAAAAATTGTATAATAATCTTATAAATAAAAATCAATATTTGTATGTTTGTCCTCGATGTGCTCCTAAACCATTGATCAGATTGTGATGAAACTTTGGTAGGGTATACTGAGGACGCCCGCGGGGGTTTCTGGCCCAAAAATCTTTATATATAAAATTCTTCTGTTCGTGGGTATGTCACTGAACTCTTCCTAAACGATTGAACCGATTGT
Organism: Dendrolimus kikuchii; assembly: GCA_019925095.2. NCBI lineage: Eukaryota > Metazoa > Arthropoda > Insecta > Lepidoptera > Lasiocampidae > Dendrolimus > Dendrolimus kikuchii. The sequence continues at coordinate 19,949,685 of CM034395.1, read as the reverse complement.
GATGAAATTTTTGTATGTGTTCAAGTGGATCCCGGGATGGTTTAGATTCACAATCGGACTCAGTAGGTAGCGCCACTGACCTCCTCCTAATCAGTGGGACTGATTGTGATGATTTTTTTGTACGTTCAAGTGGATTAGAGAATGGTTTAGATTAACAATAGATCCCCGTAGGTGGCGGTGCAATTGGGTTCCAGGATTATGACGAAATTTTCAGTGTGTGTTTGAGTGGGTTTCGGGATGGTTTAGATTCACAATTGAACCAGGTAAGTGGCGTTGTAAACGAGTTCCAGGATTTAGGTGAAATTATCTTTGTGTGTGTTTAAGTGGGTCCCGGGATGGTTTAGATTCACGATTAGAGAAGGTAGGTAGCGCCGCTTAACTCCTCCTAAGCGGTGGGACCGATTTTGATGTTTTTTTTGTCTTTAAATAAATTCGAGAATAGTTTAAATTAACAATTGGTACAGATAGATGACGCTGTAATCGTTTTCCAGGATTTAGGTGAAATTATTTTTGTATGTGTGAGTGGGTCTTAGAGTGGTTTAGATTCAAAAAGGGATCTGATGGATAATGAATGATCTTTATGATGATGATGATGATATATAATTTTTTGTATGTGTGTATGTCACTGAACTGCTCCTAAGGAGTTACCCCGTGTTTGATTTAAAAATAAATGTGTGTGTTTGAGTGAGTCTCGGGATGGTTTATATTCACAATTGGACCCTATATATGGCACTGCAATCAGGTTCTAGATTTTATTTTTTAAGAGCAGGACTAACAACATATTATAATGGCCACATATAATCTATATTTTTTACAATTTCACTGCGTAAGCCATTTTGTAGCGCTATACAACTACAATTATTATAAAATTTATCTATGGGCTCAATAGTTTCTGAGTACGAATGAAAAAATATCAGTTTAAACTCAAGACGTTTTTAAATGATTGCCGACGTGGCTAGAATTTAATTACGTTGTTTCTTTATCACTGTGTTTTTGTTGAATGCCACAATACACGTGAAATTTTTAATCTCGCCGGCGTGAATTGCAATTAATGTGAGAAAGTAACAATCGTATTGTAGCCGATAACCGTATTTCCGTCGATTAGCAGGCAATAACTTTAAAATATTTGCTGTATAATGGTTTTCTATAATTTTATCAATGATATGTACCTATATTATGACAAGTCATAATATTCGATTTAGATCGGTGTATCTACCTACCTATGGGAATCAAGACTTCCACAGATACAGGCAGAAACAGAAATTCTCATCCTAGTATGCATCGTTTTTCTTTTTTTCATACGTTTTATATCGAGGGGTCCAAGGTTATTTGTTTTAAGCGACATTTGCGAAATTGTGCCGATAGAGGAGTTTGAAGTTTCAATGACCCACAAAAAGACTTCATTAGTAAACTACATACTATATTTAAAAAAGAAAAAAACTGTAGTTTTTAGTTGGAAACCAGGTTCATTATAATTCCTTAAGTTTGAGACATTAGGATGCAAGAAAATCATTAAGTCAATTCTGTCACAAAATGTCGCTTAAAACAAATAGCCTTTCACCCCTCGATATATTTAATCATTGTTAAGTAATTATTTCAATTATTTTTAGAAGTTATCGCAAATACTACCAAGCAAAAGCAGGACCCATTAACCCAAGTCATAAGGCTAAGGACTCATGCTAAATTATAGGTATTTACACCAAAAAACAGACGATTCCTGTGTCAATCTCATTCCACAAACCATAATAAACTTTTCCACACTAACAAACAATTTTTGCACAATCAAAACCCTACAACTGCCGTGAATTTTCAACCATACTTATATATTTTTTAAATAAAACTGCACATCAAAACTCTTTTATTCAAATTCCCACTAGAAAAAACGAAATGTTAAAAACATTTTTGTTTACTGAAGTAAAATGTATATAAGTAAAAATTTCTTCGAAACAAACAAACATTTAAAAAGACAACTTAACTTACGACCAGAGATAACACAAAAATATTTTCCCCAACGCCACAGATAATAAATGGTAGGTGTCATCTGAAGATAAACTTTGCCCTCTTAAGCTAAATTTGTTTCCTTCATCATTGTTTATCCACAGCGCTTAATCTATCCGCTTTCCAGCAGAAGGCAGCGATATAATCTCGCTACAAATAACCTCAAAAGGGCAAATAAGAAAAAGAAAATCAAAGGTATCATCTAAGTACTTAGTCGGTTTTATCTTAATTCGCAAAGAAAAGCTTTGGTTTATTTTGAAATTGGGCTTTTGTGAAAAGAAGGCATTTAAAAGTATCTTTTCGGAATTTCTTATTATTTTAGGCTGTTAACCCTATGACTTTTAGCGTTTCTTAACTTGTCCGGGCATTAGGATTTACATTTCATTTTAATAATAAAAACAAATTGTTCTTCAAACGCTTTCATGAGTAAAGAGTCTTTTTTCCAATTTATTCTTCTATAATAAGTCCTAGACTTAAAGATGTACAACAACTAACTCTATAACAATTCGGCTAAAATAAAATTATGAAGATGAATGAATGAATGAAAACTCTTTATTGTTCACCATAATCTTAAATCTAGACAATTGATATGGATACATTTGCATTAGAACAATGGGCGGCCTTATCGCTTATAGCGATCTCTTCCAGGCAACCCGGTGTCTAAGGAGATTTTAAACGAAATTTCAATATAAGATTTTTGGTGGTGTATTACAAAAAAATAATTAGATAAGATATAAATAAAGTACTATCTACTCATATATACAGATATACATATATACATACATATATACATACAGATATACATATATAATTAGATATACGATGATATTATAAATATATATACGAACAATAGATACATTCATTTAATGCAACAATTTTTATTTAATAGACCAATAATGGTCAGTGACCATACGTTTAAATGTAGTCATTGATTTAGCTTGTCTGATTGGAAAGGGGAGGGAGTTCCACAGTCGAACAGCCTGTACGGCAAAAGAATTTCCTACGAAGGATGAAGTGTGTGCAGATGTTGTTAAGAAAAGATTTTCATTTGAGCGCAAATTGCAGGAATGGGATTGATAGAGAAAACTAAAAAGTTCCTTTAAATATGGGGGAGAACAGGGATTATAAAGGATATTGTGCAAAAGTGAGAGTAAGTGAACATTCCGGCGAAAGCGAATAGGTAACCATTTAAGCTTATCACGAAATTCGGAGACGTGGTCATATTTACGCAAACCAAATATGAACCGGATACAAACATTTTGAAGGCGTTCTAGCTTATCTAGTTGTTCCTGGGTTATGTCTAGATAGCAGGCTAAGATATTAATTTTGTGATGACTGATATTTCCCAAAGGTTTTGCTCATACTCTATCTACTAATATTATAAAGAGGTAAAGTTTGTGACGTTGTAGGGGGTAATCTCTGGATCTACTAAACCGATTTTAAAAATTATTTTACTGTTAGAAAGGTACGTTAACAGGGAGTGTCATAGGTTATATAACATGACGCTATATACCACGGGAGCGGGACAGCGCGCGGGTGAAACCGCGCCGGGCCGCTAGTACTCTATATTTTTCATAATAAAATCATTAACCAATTTTTATCTGATTTTTGCGGGAATTTGTAGGGCAATATTATATCTGTTGTTCGTGCCTACCCCGCAGGGGAACTGGCGTGAAGCTATGTATGTATGTAATATTTTATCATTTTCCAGAAACCGATAAATTGATTTAAAAGTGAGCAATAGTTTTATAATATTATTCGTTTTACGCAAAATTTGTACGTTTGTTAAGAATTGATACTTTTCGATACTTAGGTATACTTAAAAAGTCTATTACTTCACCAGCCACCACTCAGAGGCTGACAATTTGACTGAAGTCCGGGAAATTGGTACAGGGCCTCCTTTTACCTGGTATATTTACTAGAAAAATGTTTTCCAAACTTGAAAATCCACAATTCTTGTCACTAGCTAAATCTTCAAACCAAAACCGAAGCCATATTTAAAGACAAAGGAATACTCCTTTTTGTGTGTTATTCGACACTCTCGTTTTTTCAAGAAATTGGACTAAGTCGAGACTGAATAGAAGAAGAAATTGAATAGCAATGAAAAGTTTCTTTATGCGTTAAAAATACTACAACCCTAAAGCGGGTGATAGACATGCGTGCAAGTAGGTATGCGTACTGTTATTTTATTGCGAAGCTCGTAAACAGGTAGACGGACCAACTCATAGAAAGTCGTTACCGCCGCTTATAGATATTTGTAACCGCAAGGACGAAGCCTGCGCATTGCCAGCCTTTACGATGTAATAAAGAGGATGGGATAGGGGCATGAAATAAAGGGTCCAGACAGGAAGAATGGAATACAAAGGAAAAGGAATGGGATATGGAATTGGAATAAGGAAAGTGGGATAGAGGGAGGGAGAAATGGGATGGGGGAGGGAGAAATAAAGAAGAAGAAGCCATCGAAACTCTCACTCCATCGCACGAAACACGATGCGAGATCCTTGAGTGAAACTACACAGTTTGTGTACTTGATTTATTCCAACTCTTGATATAGATGGAGCGCCTTATATGCACCGGTGAGCAAGGGCGTATGTTACCTTGATGAGCGACGTCCGTACTGATGGTAAAGCAATCTTAACGCTCGTTCACCTAAAATGCTGAGTCGGCAAAATGTGCGTACTTGCTTCGTATACAAGATCAGGTCAAGGCTAACCGTTTCACGCCGTTAGTTAGTGTGGATATATGGCTGAACTTTATTCTTCACTTCTGAAAGCTCGCATAGTTGACGTCATTGGCGAAATAGATTGTCCAGCCATAAGTCCACGTACTTTCTCGCACTTCTATCGCTCGCTTAAAACAAGCTTGGAACAATAATTTAATACAAGTGACACCGCGAATAAAGTTAAATATAACAATATAAGTATGTAAATGCTAAATGGGCGCAAGCCCCAATTAAAAAGAACATAAAATTTCATTTCTTTTATTTAAAGAGGATTTGTTGACAATAACAGGGAAATCCTGGGAGAACTTTTATATTTTCTCCATAAAAATGAGATCCCCTTGGAAGTTGTACTGAACTTTAATAGAATTTTAATTATCCCGTCTGTAACTTTGTTCTTATGGGGTTTTATAAAAAAAGTACGTAATGTATAATTTATGGGCTTGTTTACCATGGAAGATTTACATCGTGAAGAATACTTTCATACTGTAGGTACTATATAAATATGAAATCAAGTTTGTTGTTTATCGGTATGTAATATTCTTTTTGACGTGAAACTTCTTTAAAATCGTTGTGATTTGAAAATCGATGAAACGAAATAAAAGCGACCCTAAAAGAGATATTTAATCATTTAAACACTATGCTCATAGAGATAGAGTTGGAAATATTTTAAAGTTCATAAATCAAATTGAAACTAGAGCATTTGTTTCATATTTTAGTTATCATAAGTCTCTCGTGTCATTTGTTCAAAGTCTAAACATGGAATTTGAATAATGTGTTATAATATAATTTAAATATATAATATATGAAATTTTATATTTTGCATTAAAATATAAAATAATTTTTGACCTTGGTAAAAATATTATAAAGATAATAAACCTTTGTATTCAACAAAATATGTCTGTTCCTTTCATACTCTTTTATTCTTGCATACGTCCTCTAGGATACCACAAATCTTCCTATACTTTTAAATCCAGCAATTCTGCAGCTTAAAAGTGTTTCGTTTATATATAGTGCCTCAAAATTTACTACCTGTATTCTTCCTCTCAATTTGTCAGTCACAAATGCAACTTTCAAAACAAAATAATATCATAACCATTACACGTCCTAAGTAACCGGTAAGAACCGTTAGACAAATATAATAACTTTCTCTAAATGCTCTAACAGTACCGTATAATAACAATCTATAATATAGACTAGTCGAGTCCCTCTACTTCACATACATCCGTTCGCGGTTCAACGGATCGTCTTTCTTCAATCACCGCTTACCAACCAACATATTGCGAAATTACTTTTTTTATTCTGTTTTTTGGAGTTTTTTATGCACACGGTTCCGTCAACCCCATTGTACCTTTTTTTTTGAGGCAAAGGAAATACCATTCGTACACTACCGGATCCTTTACTGGGATTATACCAAAGCGATGAGAGTTATCCACTGGAGATAGCGCAGATAACTGAGTCGGTTGCCGGCATGTGTGGGGACTCAGCAAGGTACCCCTCTCTATGTGGAAAGGTAACCCATGTGCTAATACCTCACTAAAACCACCTTCCTCCCATGCGCCCCGCGCTTATCGCAAGAGCATGAGACTTAGAACGTAGTTACGCCCACGCTGATCCTGCGCATCAGTGTTTGAGACCCATTTGTACCTTAGTCTAACTTACATAAAGAATATTGTAAAAAAAGGAAAAAATAAGATAGATAAAGGACTCGGATTAAACTACTCAGCAGTCGAGACGTTTCAGAAGTGGGTTTAAACAGAATTGTTTATATAACACCAATATCCATAGGATTTAGACTGAAATCCCTCATCAGTGCCTATTGAAATTGAGTTATTGATGCGTGGAGTCTGTCTGCACCATGATCTTAATGTTAATTCCTGTTGCATATTGAGGTGTGTCGGTTTTGGATTCTCGGTTCCATTTGTCTACTTTTTCCAGTATTATAATCTATACTATCTACATAAATCGCCAGAACAGCTAAACGGATCCGGATGAAATGGCATTAAACCATTGGCATAGAGATAGATTGTAGTCTACAGCACAAAAGTTACTTTTTATCTCAGAAAAATGTACGAGATGGTATAGATTGCGATATAAAATAAAGTAAATCTTCCGAGGGCAAATAGCACCAACATAAAAATTTATTACAATGTAGCCTGTATTAATTAACTCCTGCTCTTTAAACAAGAAGCACGCACTAGAGTTTGATCCGGGGCGCAGCCGCGGGGTAAACTCTTGCGCAAACTAAAAATAATGAAATTCTTCTTCAGCCAATCTCAGTCCACTGCTGGACGTAGGCCTCCCCAAGTACGCGCCACATATCCCGGTCTCCCGTCATCCTCATAAATAATAATGAAATTATCGTTTATAAAATTTATCATACCGAAGATCGGAAATCGTGACCTCGGCGTTCCAGTGAGCCAAGTGGGCAGTCTTAGACCATTCGATCACAAAGACCGTCATTGAATGCTTTTTTCTGATTATAATGCGTTACATCATAAAAGTGAACTGAGCTCACAAATGAGGGACTATAACTTCGCTACAAGTTACAAATATTAAACATAAATAAGGAAAACAAAAGGGACAACGGAAAGAGTTATTTATTGCCAGTACCCAAAATCCTTTGTCCTACCCTTAACATGGGCTCCGATCCAATTTATTTAAATAATACTGCGTATTGCGTGTAAAATAGACATCCAAAAACAAATGCTCTTTAGTAAAAAGTAGTCCTACTTTAGTAATTTATTTTACACATAATATAAAATGTATAAATTAAGATTTAAAAATTGTTACATGTGGAAAAGGTGACCTAACCTCCATATTCTACTTGTATTATTGAAATACTACAAGTCGAAATCTTACTCACGACATGGAAATTCACGTGATACCCTGCTTGTTAGTTTTAGTTAGTAAATTTACATTTATAGAGGGTTCGGAGTTTAATTAACTTATTCTGTGTCTATTTTGTGATACTCTCATACATCTTTCATGTACATGTATATCAATATTAGGTACTTACGTATTAATGCCACCGCAGCAGAAGTTGCGCTGAGCTTGTACTAACATTATTTAATCTGTACGATAAAACGTCACTGTCAATACTGTTTGACAGTAATAACAGGTGACTTATCACCGAGCTCCTCGCCCCCTTCTACGAACCGAACACAGAGACACAAGAAAGGTGTTAGGTTAGGTAGTCTAACCTAACCTATTAGCGTGAGCGTAACGACGTTCTAAGTCTCACGATTTTCCTACCATTACATGAGCGCGAGGCACATGAGAGAAAGGGGGTTTTAGTGGAGTATTAGCCCATGGGTTACCTCATCAGATATGTTGAAGCCTAACAAGCAATCATATATGGTAAAAGAATAATGTCAAATATGTCAAATGTCTTTAATAAGGGTACCTAGCTGAGTTTCCACACAAGTCGGCAATCGACTCTGGTATCTGCGCTATCTTCAGTGGATAACTCTCATTGCTTTAGTCTAATCCCAGGACCCGGTAATGTACGAAATATATTTCCCTCTGCCTCAAAAAAAAAGGTTAGACTTTATACCAAAGCCTTTGCGGTGGTGTTAATACATACCCAATATTATAAAGAGGCAGGATTTGTATTTCTGTATGTTTGTAACGTATTAACTCAAAAACTACGGGGCCAATTTCAAAAATTCTTTCACCATTCTAAAGCTACATTATCCCTGAGTAACATAGGTTATATTTATTACTATAAAAAGGTCAATAGCCCGACTAAAACTTCAATAACGGAACCCAAGGTGTAAAAAAATTAGCCATAAAATGTCACATTCATCGCATGCGCTGCGGAAACTTGATAATAGCACAAAAAATGTTTAAAATAAAAGAATATATCAAAATCTACAAAAAACTTTGCAATATCATATGTCCAACTATTGTAGTCATGTCACTATAACTAATTTTATACATTCTAAAAGTAGATAGAAATGCCGACCAAAATCAGAACATGTTATCCACACCTTTGTATTAATCCTTATTCAAATAAATCATTTTATATTCAAGACTGTTTCAATACCTGTAGATTACTTTTGAATCATTCAAATCGGACATTCCATTCAAAAGATATTACGAATTTAAACGGAGTAAGTGTAGTTGGGCTACTTTTAAAATTAAGGTTCCGCGAAAAATGGTCCACGCGGACGAAGTCGCGAGCACAGCTATTATTTTATATACTTTTATAACATAAACTTATAATGGGTAATAGAATCAAACCATAAACAGGCATACAAATGAACCTCTTAAAACTTTCAAACATTTAAAGCCTCCTCATCAGGAAATGTAAGGGATTAAGGATAGATTAATGTGGTGATAGGGCGAGCTTTGACCATAAAATGCAAAAGGCATATTACGCAAACTGGGACAATGACCTGGGAGCGTGTTACGGACAACGATAAGGGAATAAACTGCGCATTAAGGAAAGCCATCGAATGACATAACACAAGGATCATTGTATCACGTGGTTTCGTTAGGACATGCAAGAAAAAAATACATAATATCTTTATTAGCCTTTTCAGCAAAAACATTCTAGAGGCTAAAACATTATTTAAAAAGAGAATCCTCACGCCAAAATTACTGCTTTGTGTGTAGTGTGTATGTGGCCATATTCATGTACATATATATTAATCTTTGCATGTGCGTGCGTGCTTGCGTAAGTAAGTGCGTGTGTGCGTGCGAAGTGTTACAGATAATTTAAATTCCAAGCGATAATAAAACACGTGTAAAGCATTAATTACCAGTTCGCAACAATACTATTAAATTGAGTTTTTTTTTTAATTATTTTATCTTTATAACATTCCGTTGCACGACACCATAACGTAGCGACCCTTCTTCGAAACTTCTTTCGTGAGACAAAGTTTAAACAGTAAATAATGCTACTTTTTATTATGCTTCTACCTTATAAAGGTTATTGAATTGTGTCATATTAATATCTTCAGTATGTCTATGCCCGAATTTAGTTAGTCAAATCTCTAAAGAAGAGTCATGATTGCAGGCTTTATTATCATTAGCAATTACTTTAATATGTAAGTTTTTATCAATTGTCTTACAATACTAAACAATAGTAGGATGAAAGTGAAATATTTATGATAAAGGAGACAAAAAGCTTGGCATCCTCGAGATTTCGCACAAACGTTAAATTAATTCTGATACCGTTACAATCGAGACAGACGTTACAGACGAGCTTGGGATGCCATTTCGCCAAAACCGGATTTGAATAAATATACACGTGTTCCGAATCCAATAATAGATATATAGTGAAAGTCTTATCTCGTTTTAGTTTTATATATATATTTATATTAAGCCCACCCACCTGCTTTCTGGAAATTTTGTTATCAGACTTTCTTGTACAGATGTTAAAACAAATAATTTAGGTTATCATAATACAGCTGCAATACATACCTAAGTGTAACTGAATTTAAATTGATGGAATGTAATGATAAATATTATAATTAAGCTTTTCTTGCTTCTTTACTCTCATATATCTCTGAGGCCCCTGCGGTTGAGCGGGCTAAGACTGCCGGCCTACCTCACTGCACCGCAGAGGCTCCGGGTTCGATACCTGCTTTGGTAAATTTCGGAAACGAATTTTCTCTGTTATTTACTATGGACTGGGTGTCTGGGATCGGCCCCAGAGTAATGTATTGTATATTACCCATAATACAAGCGTAACTTGCTTTATTTGAGGATATACAATATGTGTGTTTGTCTGCCGATTATTATTATATTCCATATATAGGGTACCGTTGTAAAAAGATATTTGTTATCTCCATTTATCTATCCATCTGTCTAATTACTATATATACAAACACTTAACCTTACTATATATACAAGCACTTTCACATTTAACATCAGTCTTTCATTTTTTTAAATCCACTCAAATAGTTCAATTAATTGCTTATAAAATTTATGATCCTACGTACTATATATACATAGGACAGATACATAGACATAGGCCGATCAAACTTATGTAAGGAAAGGGTAGAAATGGCTCCATTTGAGATATTTAACGATTGATTTTATTTGAACTTTGAACATGTTAAAAGGAGAAAAAATAATCTGAGAATGTTCAATATTGATTGTTGGTGTTGCCAACACGTTTGATAGTAGCAAATCGGCCAAAAACAATTAATTGATTCATTAATAACAAACAATATTTTCGCACTGATTACCTAATTAAGGGCGTATTTTAGTATCAAAGTCCTTGTAACTTAGTGACTAACGTACCCCCCTTTTTTTAACAAGGGTAAATCTGTTTGAGTGCTAGCCACCGCGGGGGAAACGCGGTAGAGAGTGTGGGACTCGCATTTCACCATGTTGGGGTGGCACTAGCACCGCAAGCAAGAAGTGCTATTGCCACGCCGCGGTCAGGAATACCTACTAAAACCCCTCGGTGTTCCATTCTTTCGCCTTATTCAGAACCACGGGTTTATGGCCTCCACAAACCCTGGTCCGCGCGCCGGCCCTATGGCCTTATCTACTGCCGGAAGGAGGCAAACCTCCGACGAGGTCTTACTGGCCAACGTACCCCCGTCTCAACTCAATGATCGATTCGAAACCTAACCGAGAGATATGTAATATTTAGGCAATGCTCTAACTTTAGCCAAGCAGTTTTTATGATTTTTATTACCTGAAATAAACCGCGCCAAACTATGTAATCACTCTAGATCAGCTGCAGTAGGCTACGCAATATTTGATTTTGTATAAAAAAGCGTGTATTACGCAGCCATTTGTTGATAACCAAATACGAACATTAACTTTAGACACTATAGTGTTAAATATAGGTCAATATTGTATACAATGTTTTCGACAAAGAATATGTTCAATAGAATAACCTATTTATTTAGGTCCATACTCCGCTACCGATTTGCCCACGATATTTTTCACCATTGTGATTGTTAATTGGCACTTTCATTGTTACGAACCCATTCTTTGTTGTTAATTTCTCCTTAATAAATGATAATTGACATCATGAGAAACGTTAACAATGAAATTAGTACAGTCGAATGGTCTAATTACACACTTGGGCCTGTGACGTGGGTTGGCCGTTCTGACTCACAATTGATCTGTTAGGTAAAGATCGCGTGTTTACGTATGACTAGGGTTGTAGAATATTTAATAATTTATTTGATGAAACAGATAAATTACTAAATGTTGTAGATATGATGAACCAGGATAAAAAAAGCTTACTTATTTTTAATTCGGCATATAAACACACATTGTACATAGGACGAACACACTGAGGGGGGCAGATACCCAGACCAAATTAAATGACGAAAAGTTCGTTTACGAAATTGGCCATGCCAATAATTTAAGCCGGAGCCTCTACATTCCAGTGAGCTAGGCGGGCAAAAGCTTAGATCGTTCAGCCACAGAAGCCGTCCAATACGTTTGATCATTTTTTATAATATCAATTTTAAAAAGCTTTATTGGATATTTGTTTGTTTTGCGTAACAGCCTTGTAAATAAACCAATTGTCATGAAATGTTCAAATGTAGTTTTGATATTTACATTTATTGTCAACTAGCGGTCTCGGCAGAAGTTATCCTGCCCTGAAAAAATAAAAATCTAGAACCCGATTCCAGCGCCACCTACCGGGTCTATTTATGAATCTAAACCACTCCGGGACCCACTACATAAAATTTCATCAATATTGTAGAAACCAATTCCAACGCCCAGTATTTTGTTTAGTTTGATGGGTACATTATTAAAGTTTTAATAGGGGTCCCCAATTTTTATATAATCTATATTATTCAGGAATAATGTAGCTTTTAAATGGTGAAAGAATTTTTGAAATCGGTTCTTTGAGTTTATTCGTTACAAACATACAAAAATCTAAAAATACAAAACTTTCCTCTTTATAATATTAGCATAAATGTTTATCGATAGATTTTAAATTTACGGGAGTAAAGGTAGGTAAGCGTAAAAGTAAATATGTATATTGTGACTCTTTTTATCTCTAAGAATGGGGTAATTCTCATGTTACTGCTGCTAGTACTACTACTGAAAAGGCGTTATTTTGAGTGCTATAAACACGATGCCATTAACCACAGTCACTGACTATATCATTATTCAAGATACAGCTCCTGTTTCAGGGGATACAATGTTAATAAGAGGGACAACCTGTAGTTTAAAACAAAGTGCTGTCGTTATTGATAAATTCTATGCAATTAGATCTTTTCCATGCAAAGCTTGCCTGGAAGAGATTGCTTTTAGCAATAAGGCCGCCCATTGTACTACTTTTTAGTATTTAAGTTTATTGTGTATTTTTTCTCTGTAATGTTGGTGTACAATAAAGAGTATTGTATTGTAAGTAAAAGAATAATCAATTATATACGTTGTTTTAAAAATTACAATGACTTAATTTTCAAACGCCTAGTAAGATTTGCATATTGATAATGCCTAAACATTTGTAAATTCAACCTTAATGAACGACTGTAATATATATCAAGAATTCGCAGAAAAATCTTGCGGTCAGTCTGCCAACCCTGCGTTCGATCGTATAGACGTGATACAGTTACTTCTATTAGTAGGTGTAAGAAATCGTAATAAACCAAAAGTGCGTTGAAATATACATCAAGATTTGTAGGTCGCGGTTCGTAATCTATTTACATGGTATGAAATATTGAAAGAATACGGTTAGGGTGCGATGTCTTTATTATTTATTGACTTTGATGATGAATTAAAAATATATTTTGTGGTACTGTTTGTTGTTGAAAAATTCTGAGGCTATGAGGGCTAATAGCTACTATTATAACCGTGAACAACTCTCTCTTCAAGTAATCAGAGGGCTAGGTGCCTAGGTACCTCGGACAGCGGATCGATAAGATGATCCAGCGAGGTAACATAGCCAACCTTCTACACACCTTACCCATAGGAGACGGTGACCTAGACTTAGTATATTACTTGTAGCCTTTAGTGATTACAGATAGAATATGATATAAGCAATAGTAATTAATAAGTTTTAATTAAAGACAAATTCTCCGTGCCGGAACAGAGAAAGAATACAATTTCCTGCGGCCGGGCGGCCTGTCGTAAGAGGCGACAGAACAACCTACAGCTAGGTGGTAGGGTATTTGCCCGACTGAATGGCTATCATCCCTGGTCTAAATTATGCCTCCATAACAACCTTGTGTTTTTTTTTTGGCATTAGTGGCTAGGTTCCAGTCTCCCTTTAGAGAGCGGCAGCACATTGGTAGCACCTTTGGTGTTCCAAATGTCTATAGGCGACGGTAACCGCTTTCCATCAGGCTGTCTGCCTATCTGCCGAACTCATGCAATAAAAAAAAACTAAAATTTTAATTTAAAAAGAAATTAGGACGTAATAAACATATAAAACAAAGTATTCATTACTCATTTATATAAATACCACATCATGTTACAGGTATTTTTTGGACAATTACAGAGTCTATGCGGATGAAGTGTAATCTTCTGTGTGCAAAGCTACTACAGAGTGCCGTAGTGAAATACTGAAAAAAATAAACAAATTCAGATGACAGGTGGCGAAAAATTAGCTACCAGTCACAAATATCACTTCACTAACATTTCAACTGTCAAGTGGTTTCTAAAAAAATCAAGGTGGTAACGCTTAAAAATACTATAACAAGATCTATTCAGTACTTAGTTTTTGAGATATGAGGCGATTTTGATTAAATGCGTTATTCTATGGTTCCGTAGGCAAATAACGAAGAGTCGTTTTTATATCTCTACGGAACCCTTCATAGTTTATGGATAGACAGCAGAGGCTTTCCCTGAGCCATTTTGTTATTAAATTTCAACAAAGCCGTTGGTTGGTAATACCTCTCTCTACATAAGCGACGATAACAACTTTCCATGATGTTTTCATATACTCGAACATTAAAAAAATAGTACTATTCGCTTTATGCACGCATTTCAGGTATACGAACCATTCCCTAAAATGGGAAAGCCCACCATTGCGACGTTTATGGGCTGCTATTATATGCCAGAATAACAATCTTCCATTAAAACACAAGACAACACATGCGCACTCTAAACATCTAATTTCATAAGACGCATACAACAAAATTTCTCTTAATTAAAATGAGTTGGAATATATAATGATTACAATTATTGAAGTAACCGGTTATATATGAATAAAATATAATTTTAGAACTGTATGGTCTAACTATTACGCGACTTGGAATTTGTTGTCAAAACATTATTATCGCTTTGCTTTGTTTATTTTTCCAACGATTTTTTTATTTTATTTTTTTTATTGCAGGAGATCAGCAGACAGGCAGACGGCCCACTTGATGGAAATCAGTTAGCATCGCCTATGGACATTTGCAACACCAAAGTTGCTACAAATGCGCTGCTACTCTCTTAAGGGAACTGGAACCTGGTCACTAATGCCGGAACACAACTCAAGGTTGTTATGGCGGCATGCTCTTGACCAGGGGTGGTAGCCATCCAGTCGGGCAAATGCCCTACCACCTGGCTGTGGGTTATTAAGTCGCCTCTTACGACAGGCCGCCCGGCCGCAGGAAATTGTATTCTTTCTCCGTTCCTGCACGGATAAATGGTCATGCGTTTAATTGTTGGTGTACTATTCACTGTCTAGAAAATGAACCATATTTTACGAAATCTATACTAATATTATACTACCTGTACCTGCGACTATGTTCACACAGGATTGATAGTTAGATCTTCTCAACCCTACAAGATATAAAAATAGAATATAACCGAAAATTTTAAAAACCAAAAAAATTAATATCTTAGCATTTTAAAACATTAAGTAAAAAATTATTATGCTAGTTTAGTACAAAAGAAATGTTTAGAGGTCACTTTAAAAAAGTACGTACGTAATTTCACCACAGCATTGTCTAGCGGAATGTAGAATAACCTTCTGCCAAACATTAATCTATACTAATTAAAGAGGTAGAGTTTGTAAGTTTGTGACGTTGTAGGGGGTAATCTCTGGATCTACTAAACCGATTTTAAAAATTCTTTTACTGTTACAAAGCACGTTAACAGGGAGTGTTATAGGCTATATAACATGACGCCGGGAGCGAGACAGAGCGCGGGTGGAACCGCAGCGGAACGCTAGTATACTATATTATAATTATTATACGCCCAATATACAATAGGTTTTGACCAACCAAAGACTGTAATACACCTAAGACAGATGAACGGACCAATTTTCCCAAACTATCTGTATTTTTTTTTCATTTGTTGATGCAAAATATCAATTACACACACACAGCTGGAATATGAGACAATATAATAAAAGACTTTGTTGAAAGCTTTCAAGCATTTCATTATGAAATACACTTGTGTATGAAAAAGTAAATAATTTCATTACACGCACCTGCTCATGTTAGTCAGAATTACAATGTTCCAATTGGTTATAATCAATTAATTGAACATCTGCGCTCGAAACCCGGGTATCCGAGAATCTGATAATCAGGGAACAGTTACTTATTTTTGATTTTATCAGAAGACTGAATAAGAATCGAAAAGACCCATGTTCTGCCCTTTATTTATTTACTCTGGTCTGGGTGTCCGGAATCTGCACAACACAAGAGTTACACATGTATTATATCTTCTGAACCATTTTTCGAAATGGTATACGTACGAAAAACCTGTTTTAATTTTTACAATTTCAAATTTATTGAGCTGTTCTAGTGCCCGCCCTATTCTGGACAAACTTTCAGACAGACAGACAAACACCTTTTACTTTATTGGAACAACAAATCGCTACATTTTTAAAATGTTATACACAAAGTTAAAGTATTACTTAATAACAAGCCACGGGTTAATATAAGTATAAATATATTATTAAAGGGATTTTATGAATATATGTGAAATTAGGTTTTGTATAAATAATACATACATACATACATAACTTCACCCCAGTTCCCTTGCGGGGTAGGCACGAACAACAGAGCGCCATTCAGGCTTATTCATACACACCTCACTTGCTTCTTTGACATTCATAGCTCTTGCCATGCACGCTCGTCTGTTCTTAAGGCTCCTGACATCACCTTCTGCTAGTACACGATCAATTTGATCATGGAAGGTGTGTCGTGGCCTTCCACGACTTCTGCATCCATCCACTTTTGCATTGTATATCTGTTTAGTCATTCTTTCATCGTGCATTCTTTCCACATGCCCGAACCACCAGAGCATTCCTTTCCTTACCTTCACCCCGACACTCTCTTTCAGACCAACTCTCTTTCTTACTTCGGTATTACGAACGCGGTCCGCGCGCGTCACTCCGCAGATTTTGCTCAATGCTCGCATCTCGACCGCGTTTACTCTACTTTCATGCTCTCTCTTCCATACCCAACTCTCGCTTCCATACGTGAGCGTAGGTACCAGCACCGCGTTGTATAAATAATAGTTTAAGTAATTCTGGTATTTATTTTGCCATTACAGAAAACATTTCAATTTCGTTTATTGGTAAAAATATGACTTGGATCGTTTCCTTCAATTATAAATCGAATGGTTAACCAGTCGTGTCATAACGTAATTTATATAGCTTTACTAGGATGTGCTCGCGACCACACTTGACTTGAAATTCCTACGGGATTCCTGGAACACAAAGTACCGTAGCATTTAAAAAAGAATGTAAGCAAGAATGTATGTATTGTTTTAGTGAAAACTGTGTCGGAATAAGCTAATTTTTATACACCAGAAAAATCACAAACCACTCCCAGGAAAATTTCCTTGGGATTCCCGGCATAAAAAGTAGTGCAGATTTTAATTCTAAGAATTCACTGTCGATTAGCAAAAACCGCATCGAAATCAGCCCAATAGTTTTTATATAACTCCCGAACAAACAGGAAAATAGACAAGAAATCTAAAAAAAATTGCATCGTCTTCTTCATCGATTATATAGTGTTTTCCAGGGTTCTTTTAAAACTTTAATGTACAGACACGGCATGTTTATGATATTATAGATAGCAAAATATAACAAAGTTTATATATTTTTTCCAATTTTGCTAATTTACTTTTGAGCTAAATTAGATATTTACTAAAATGCTCGCAAATCTCCTAAAATTTTCAAATTAGTCAACTAAGATCAAAATGTCCTAGTTAAGAATTTCAAGACAGTAGCAATTAGATTACTAGACATGTAGTTTTAATCTAGCCAGTTGTTGAATTGACCACGCTTATTAATTAATTAATTTTTTATTGCATCATTGTTCAGCAGACAGTCAGACGGCCCACCTGATGGAAAGCGGTTACCATCGCCTATGAACTTTTGTAACACCAAAGGTGCTACCAATTTACTGCCGCTCCTAGTTGAAACTCGAAAATTGTTATGGCGACATACTTTAGACCGGCGGTGGTAGCCATCCAGACGGGAATTAAATGCCCTACCACCTGGCTATGGGCTGTTTTGTTGCCTCTTACGACAGGCCGCCCGGCCGGAGGAAATTGTATTCTTTCTCCGTTTCTGCACGGCTAGAATCATAAATATATGATTTTAAATATTTTAAAGCATTAAGAATGAATGTGTGTAAATAATATCTTTCGTATTTCCATAACAGTGCCTCTACAGTTACATTCAATGTTATTTCTGCAAGAACCTTTGTTTGTGACAACAATAGAATGCGGAGAACGCTCTATTTTAGGTGTTTATACCGTTCTGTATGTAATATGACCATTGTTATATATTTGTATACATATTGGGCCAGTTTTAATACATGTGTTTATCAATCCGTAAACGTCTCGCAGCTGAACTCCAGTCTTTAGTTTTAGGGGAACAGACGGTATACCTCTGGTTTTTCATAATTATAATATCGTCGTTGGCAAGATATCTCACGATGTTTAATACATTTAATAACAATATGTAAAATTAGGTCAGGAAAAGTGCCCACGTTGCATAGTATTCAGTCGAGAAATTTTCATATTTTTTAATACAATATAAATGCATAATATTCATAATTGAGTTTGTTTGTTGGTTCTTTCATTACGATTTTAGAAATGAACCATTGCAGTATTTGATGTATATTATGTACATATAGATACACGTACATAACATACAATTACTGCAGGAGGGACTTTTGAGCCAAAGAAATGTAATGAGTTTGAGAGATGGCTTAAAAAAGCTTTATATTTTTTTTCACAAAACATCATCCCTAAATCATATCTGAAAGACGAGCTATCAATTGCATAATCGATTTATGTAAATGAATTTCAACTTATCTTTCTCTCTTTCACTCTTCATCTTTTACAATCTGGGCCCAACATTGTGTGAAAGCGTTTCCGTCTGCTTTCTACAGGATTTAAGGTACAACGTAAACGTGAGCGAAGAAGCATAAATATGCCTTGTAATTTATATATTATGCCTTATAATTAATTAATTATATATAACAGGTAAAACATAATTATACTGTAACTGGGCGCGACACCATTGTTCTATTGTATAATTGTTGACAGTTTTATTTTAGAATTATGAGATAAGAGACATAAGTATTTCACAGAATACCTATGACGATATTTATTTAACACAAGCTTTTGTTTGCGGCTTTGCTCATATTAATGCTATCCCACGGGAACCGTACATTTTTCTGGAATACGAATCCGTAATGTATGATGATGATTTTTCCGTGAGTGAATTTCAACAATGAATAATATGAAAACACTTACACCACACGATTATTTAATTAGAAATAACTAAACCCCCCAACATTTATAAAAATGTCAACTTAATAAAAAGAAATCTTAAAATCATGGGCCCAAGAATGTATGAAAGCGTATCCGTCTCCTTTGAGACCCTTGGACATCAAAGAAGCTTACTATATGTGTAACCGTGTATATACAATATTGGATTATAAGAGGACTATTGCTATACTATCGCAAGATTCCTTACATTCAGGTCGTTGACCTGATTTTTTTGTGGGACGCCGAAATCTTGTTTTTTGCCTTTTTACTGGCGAATACTGGCAACGAGTGTAGTTATATTTATGGTTCCTGTTTAGGAAGGCAAGTCACGATCACGACTCTTGTAAAATACTAGCATTCGCCCGTGACCTCGTCCACGTTGGACGGCACAAACTAATTTATACGTGTCCTAACAACTTGAAACCACTCCCGGGAAACATCCCGCGGGATTCCCGGAATATAAAGTATCACAGATTTTATGACAGATAATTTTCTATCGATCAGTGAAATGGAAACCGAATTTTTTAACCGGGCCACTTTAATCCGCTCCCAAGAAAATTCCTGTAGGAGTCTCAGGACATACAGTACCGCAGATTTTAAGTCCTGGAATTTGCTATCGATCAAGGGAAACCCAATCGAAATCTGTTCAGTAGTTTTTACGTGAATCCTGAACAAACAGACAAACTCAAAAAATCTAAAAAACAAAATACTACATACAGTTTTACAATTTTATAATATTATAGCTGTTATTTCTGGCTGCAACTTACCTAAAAAGTTTAAAAAGGAGTATTTTATAACTTTGTAAGTATTTAATCCAAACCGATTGCATTCGTTGTTAGACACAGATGTCTAATATAGTTGAAAAGAGATGTTGAATTTAAAATGCCTCGATTTTGCCTTTTAGTTATTTATCGTAGCGTCATATTCCAGTTGCGTTTTAAGCTTCTCTTACGGTGACCGTACAAATCTGTGTGATTTTGTGTCTAACAGAACTTCAAGGTTAACATTTTGTTATGTAGTTTATTTTCAAAAAATATGTTGCATTAGTCAAAAGTCTTGTATAATTTTGGGACATTGGTTGTTTTAAATGAAGTTAGTGCTCGCCCAGTATTCGGAATTTCGCCATAATTCATTTAAATTATAATTTTGAACATTATTAAGGTTCTATTGTCAAAGTCTATACTTCTATAATCACAGATTTCGCCAAGTCTATACTGTTACTTGACTTTAACAATAAACAAAAGATTATATATGCGTGTGTATATCAAGTACACGGTAGTGTGTGTAATATTATTTTTTATTCATATTAAAAAAAAATAGCATTCTACCCTCCTTCTCTATATAAACTATAAGTGTGCGGAATTTCATACCCTTCCGTCAGCGCAATTTTCGTAAAAGGGGGTACGAGTTTTTGCTTCACGTATTAATACATATAATGATACTTGTATTTCAATGTGTATGTGTTGAAAAAGTGTGTTTTACAAACTGCCAGAAGAACTCACTCGTTTTGCGCTTGAAAATTATTCAAAAACTTGAATAATAATATTCATGAAGGACACTGGATATTGCTACATACACAAATAATAATAATAACATAACATAAGTCTTTATTTCCTCTTTAAGTATACAGAGAAACTTAAAACTAGTAACAACATTAACTAAGAGGCTGGTGCCTGAATTAGGTTAAGAAGAAACCTGTGGTACAGGTCACCAGGATCAACCCGTTGGCTAATTCGCTAACAAATCGTACAGAACCACATTTAAAAGGAAGAAAAGAAGGCTTTTCTACATTTTTTCCTCCACTTTCCACGAATTTTGGTAACCTCTATAAATTTTGACATTGCATAGTGATTAATAGTCTGCTGCACATTTCTTACAATGTCTTGTCATTTGAATGAACTGCCTGTTTTTGATTAATGAAAACAATACGTGAATATAGCCAGTATTAAGCCATATCAAATGGAGATCCTAATATATGTGTAATATTTTAAATAAATAAAAATAACTATTATTTTATTCTTTACAGGTATGTGACGTGACTATTCCTGAATTATTATCAAAGGTAAAACAAATTAACTTAACAAACATACGTTTCACTATAAAAAAAATATTTCCTTATGAAAATGGGTCTCCCTAATAGCAACACTAAATATCTGCGGAACATGAAATAGATGACCTCATTAAAGGTTTTTATCCATCGTCACAATCGCCTGTAAAATAGCGTTAAAAGGTGATTTTACCTTTTATATACAAAGTTCAATGAACTTTTGAAATGTTAAATACACCTGTTGCTGATTTCATTAAACTGACCAATAGCATACTTCATACAATTTTATAGTATTTAATAAAGAGGACAGGCGGTCAATTGGTTTTTTATTGCAATACAAATTACATTTGGTTGCTATCACGCCTGAAACAATAAATTACGATGCCATTTAAGATAAAGCACGCTTACTTAAAAGATAAATATTTTCACATAGTTTAAATACATTTAAACTATAATCGATAGTTATTACACCTATATATCAAAATATTAAGTCTAGTAATTGAAAGTATTTAGATTAACTTGCCAGAATGTATGTAATTAGAATGCAATACCTACCAGTTTTCATGCAAGTCTTATGTATGATATGGGACAAGCATCAGAAAGATAGTGGTATCATCTACTGTAATGTAAAATCGTTAACAGTTCTGTTCTACGCGACTCATAATTCCCGGTGACTCTATAGTCACTTGGGCTTGTGCTTTTTTCTTCTCATTTCCCACAATAATCGTAGGATTATTGTGGGAAATGAGAACAAAATGTACCGGGCTATTTGAACAGTTAGTGGAACTAGGGATCTGGGCCTATGGGGACTATAGCATCTGCCCGTTGCAATGTTCGGGGAACATGGATAAAATGGGCAAACGGTAACTCGCCACTCCCTGTATGGACCCCAAATATGCAGTACAAATTGGCGAGGGGCAACATAGGTATGAGTAGCTAATAAGGGGTATCGAGAGGTGGGCTGCAGGTTCACCAAAGCTACTTCCAACGTTAGGCGAAGTATCACTTCCACCCCTGGAGCATGAGTCTTAGCTCTAGCGATCTCCACTCCGAGCCGGCTGGCTAAGGCAAGCACGAAGGCGGAGGCCTTGCCTTAGCCCCCCCGGAGTCGGGTATGTCGTGTCGCTACTCACCTAAGGCTTCTCTACAAAACCTCCCTGCGGGTATATATTTATTGTTATTCCATTAAAGGTATTAATAATATCATTCTAAAATCCATTCATCAGATCAAATAAGATAAAGTAGGTCGTTCTGATATTTATCGTCACCCTTCATGATATATTATCTATGCGACTATTTTATCTGTGCCATAACGTAGCCTGCTACAAAATGTTATATAAACTATTTTATACCAAGGGCTTTGTATTGTTTCTTTTTTAAATATTTATATATCAGAGAATTATTTAATGTCCTGATTTACATACGATAATTGTAATATTCAAACAATGTACACAATTATCAATACATTTCCTGGTGACTCAGCATCTAAATCTGCCACGTTTCATCCCGATCCCGATGAAGAACATAAAACGCAGTTAAGACAAATAGATAGAAAACTCTTTATCGTTGACCACATATAAATAAAGTAAATACTTTAGCACCCTTATTGAACCCGTGCGTTGAGGCGACACGGTGAGATAGGTAAATATGGTTCGACTCTGCGGCGCCTCACGAAACGCAGAGAGACTCCATAGCCTGGTTGGTCAATATCTCTCAAATCTTACCGCAGGGAAGGTGTGGGCAGAGCCGGCCCCCAAAGCCCCACATACCCTTGTTGACAACCGCCTCGGTCCGAGAGAATGCGTAAATGCATACCGCCAACGAGATGAAAAGGTTTACTGACAAACCATTTTGGATAAGCGTTTTAGGTATAGAAATAAAACAAGGGGTCTCGAGCCTAATACTGGGATGTATATGGCCTAAGATTACATATATTACAGAATTGACATAGTAATTTTGAGTAGGTACAATCGTTAAAGTTTACCTTGCGGCGGCGTCGGACTAATGGGGGTCGTATATAACTAAATACACGCATCAGAGACACCATTTTTCATGGTTATTGGCAAAACTAACTTCCTTATTATAATTGCTCTGACAGCCCTACCTTCGGTCTTGAGAAACCCAGGAACTGTTTCAAGTCATGCGATTGTCGCCATTTCACCCATAACAAGTTTTTGCTATCAAATTATCTGCACTAATCTTCATGATTAATGTTGTCTCGTGTTTTATAATTACTCAATTACTTCAGCTATTATCAATCACCTTTGGTCACGTTAGAACCAGTGTAGAATATGATACATCTGTTTATATTATAAAATTATTTTTTACTTCTGAAACATTCTAGACCGCTAGATAATAGAACGTTTATCCGATTGTAGGACGCTATACATGCAATTGAGAGATACAAAAGTGTTAAAACTGGTTTTAAATATCATAGTGATCTACTACTACTACTACTGTGCCCGTATCTTACTTTTGAACTGGATGTAGAGGAGTAATATGTAAAAATTTAATTTAAAGCGTTTAAAAAAATACTTTTAAAGATTTTTTTTTATATACAATTTTTAGGGTTCTACAAAAGTTTCTAATACTGGTCACCACTACGGAATCCTTCAAAAAGCATGTCATAACTGTATTTAGCCAATTTTAATTGTGTATTTTAATTTGTTGCTATTGAATATCAGATCACGTGCTGTTTAAAATGTCAACGAACGCGAGACACGCGTTCATTTAAAAGTTATCAAACAAGATTTTAAGTAATCGTATACCTATCAGCTCATAATCCTTTTGAAAAATCTTATCTATACTAATATAATAACGAGGTAAAGTTTGTGAGTTTGTTTGTAGGAAGTAATCTCTTGAACTACCTACTAAATCCATTTTGAAAATTCTTCACCAGTAGAAAGTTTAAATATTCCTGAGTGACATAGGACATATTTGATTGTAATTAATAGTATTTTTAATAAACCCAACGAAGTGGGCACTGGTTACCTACTCAATTGTATAATTAGCATAGAATACACTTTATTGCCCATATCTTAGTGTTTAATTAATACCATTAATTAATATATATTATAATTAATACATACATACATACATACATAACTTCACGCCAGTTCCCTTGCGGGGTAGGCACGAACAATTATAATTAATAACATTATTAATTTATATATATATATCAACCTATTCTAAGGTACCTACTTGAGTCAGTCTACATATTAAGGGTTATCTATAAAATTGTAAAAGTTTATTCTTTGTCTTTTATATTTTGTGTGTTTGTCTGTTTGTTCGGGATTCACGCAAAAACTGTTGTACCGATCTTAAAGCAGTTTTCGTTGATCGACAGAAAATTCCCGGACTTAAAATCTGCTGTACTTTTGATCTCGAGAATCCCGCGGAAAGTTTCTTGGGAGCGGTTTAAAGTGTAAAAAAATCCTATCTGTATATCTTTCTATAATATAAAATTCTAAACATGCTTAGTCTATTAGAAGCTATTAAAAAAACAACTGCAATAGACTACATAAACGATGGAAAACACGATGCATTTTTTTGTCTTGTCTGTTTATCGGTGTCCATCGTTTATATAGTCAATAGTCTATTGGGTTTTTTTTTAATAGCTTTAATGTACAGACACGGTATATTTAGAATTTTATAATATTATAGATATATTGCTTCTTTTGGTGATTATACATTTAATATAACCGTACCCAGTCTCCCCACGCACCTTAAAATTGTAATATCGTTACTCAATATCTAAAATTTCGTATAAAAATATTATACTTGGGTCTTAAACCTATTTAAAACCAATAAACTAACAATTTATTACATACTATGTGAGATACTATTGCAGCCTAATAATTCCACTGGGTTAATATATTCTAAAAAATGTAATAAAATCGTAAAATTTGTTTTAGTGGCACACGTTTCCTGTTTATTTATGTTTCTTTGATGTGAGAGTATTGCCTGCTCACCTTTTTTTAAAGTAAATAAGTTATTACATTACATCCTGACTAAAAATTACTTTTCATTATAGATATCTCTTATCTCTACAGGTAATATAATTAATATTATCGACGAATATTATTATCTTGACGGCCTCTGTGGTTGAGCGGACTACGCCCTTGCCGGCTTACCTCACTGCAACGCAGAGGCTCCGGGTTCGATTCCTGGTATGGTAAATTTCGGAAACGAATTTTCTCCGTTATTTACTATGGTCTGGGTGTCTGGGATCGGCCCCAGAGTAGTCCGTTGTATATTACCCATAACACAAGCGTAATTTGCTTAATTTGGGGATATACAGTGTGTTTGTCTGCCGTTTATAAAAAAATAAAATAAAAAAATATTATCTTTAAAATACGAAATAAATATGGTGGAATACAGACTAGTAGTCGTATTTATTTATATACAACTTTTACAATTTTAATTTTAAACTAGGCTTTAAGTAATTTTAAATAGTATAAGTTAAGCCTTATTTATACTTAGTCTGGCCATAAATACTGTTACAATTAAAAAGAAACAAAATATTACATTTGAATTTAGAATCTGTCATTTTTATATGATTGTTCATTGTGTTTTCTCATTTTGGCGCCAATACATTGTACAAGATTTGCGATATTAAAATGGAGTGGGGCGATAAAGAGAACCGAAATGCTGTGATTGCATTACACAAAGTACGTATGGAGCCAAATGCAATGCACCTATATCGCCTCATTCAAATTTCTTTCTATTCGGTTGCCTGGAAGAGATCGGTTAGAGCGATAAGGTCGCCTATTGTACTGCCTAAAAAATATTTTAAATATGGTTTGGTTTTGTAATTTTACATTTTGGTGTGCAATAAAGTGTTATCTTTCTCTCTCTCTCTCTCTCTCTCTATATATATATATATATATATATATATATCACTAAGTCCAAATAAAACGATATTCCATAAAACTAGAGACTCAAAATAGATTAGATGTCGCTACAAAGAAAATTTACAAATAGACTTAGACCTATGTCATGAAGGAATCTCCCACGTGACAAAAACAATATTAAACATCGAATTCAAATAATATGTAAGTAACATGGACACGCGTAAATAGATCATAAATATATCTGCTTACAATTTCTAAACTTGACCTATTTTCGGCATCAAAATATATTTTGTTCTTTTTATATAGGAGCTATCTCGCTTAAATTGATTGACAAACTCACGAACCTCCGTCTTGTATTTCCAGTTTAAGGCTCATTGTACTTTATTCGATAGAAAACCCCAGTGAAATTAGTTCAGCCGTTTTTTTCATGCCTGAATGCTCACAAAGCCGCGTCTACATTGCATATACATGAGACATCAGGTATCATTCGCTATAACAATACAGATTTAAAAAAAATTAAGTGTCTGTTTGTAATGTCAAAATAGCATACTTGCTAAAAAATAATAAATTGT
This sequence comes from Dendrolimus kikuchii, assembly GCA_019925095.2. Lineage (NCBI taxonomy): Eukaryota > Metazoa > Arthropoda > Insecta > Lepidoptera > Lasiocampidae > Dendrolimus > Dendrolimus kikuchii. The sequence continues at coordinate 19,922,835 of CM034395.1, read as the reverse complement.
TACATATATAAGGATAGGATATTAGATGTAGTCGACCTGCGTTTCGATAAATAAATAATAACTAAATAGATAAAGATACCAATGTAAAAAATCAGATTATTCCAACTTATTATATAGCATCAATAAAAATATTCTAGATCTATAGTTCCCTCTTTCTTAAACCATGAAGTAGGTTAAATTGAAAAAAATAAAATTAAAATAATGTCAATATTAATGTAATGTCAAAATTCCAGCCTTTTACTAAATGCATATGAACGTATACGGCACTTTTATCTAAAAATCAATTTTTAAAATTATTATTTGACTGTTTGGATGTGTCGGCTAATCTCTGAAATAGCTGGACCGATTTTGACGGGACGTTCACTGGCAGATAGCTGATGTTACAAGGAGTAACTTGGGCTACTTTTATTTTTAACACAGCTTAAATTTTTAACACTAACGCAGATGAAGCCCGACCATAAGAGTGAGTAGCTATACCTATATATAAGCTAAATAGATATCTTCGATAGAATAGATATCTTCTAGGTAAGCTTGCTCCATCCTAGACTGCGTCATCACTCAACATCAGGAGTTCAGCAGACAGGCAGACGGCCCACTGGATGTAAAGCGATTACCATCGCCTATGGACATTTGCAACACCAAGAGTGCTACAAATGCGCTGCTGTTCTCTTAACGCAGTCTGGAACCTGGTCACTAACCCGGAACACAACTTAAAGTTGTTATGGCGGCATGCTTTAGACCAGGAGTGGTAGCCATCCAGTCGGGCAAATGCCCTACCACCTGGCTGTGGATTGTTTAGTCGCCTCTTACGACAGGCCGCCCGGCCGCAGGAAATTGTATTCTTTCTCCGTTCCTGCACGGATAAAAACATTAACAGTGTATAAAATAATTGTTATTGAGTATGAGTCTAGGCTACAACGACATATACTATTAAAATCATAGTATTTTCGTGCTGTTCACTGGTTTATAAAGTAAGAAATTTGGCCTAAATCCAAGCTATCAGGATATATTTATGTAACGACCTTTATAGTACCTTCGAAGTTTGACGTTACGAGTACACGCTTGCCCTAAAACCATATAAAATATGACGCGAATTCATGTTTGTGTGGAAATGTTACTACTATAGTACAACTATCGTAAACAAACTCATCTTTGTTGTTGAGAGATTCAGAGTGTTTCTACTTTGGTATGAGTGGTCTGTTTACCATTATAATTCAATTTTAAAATAAATACAATATTCAGACGCTTTTTATCATATACCTATTCTTTTTATGAAATAATCTCTAACACTCAATAAATTTGGGTTATTGCCTCACGTAATGAAATTAGGTATGTTTATTTTAGTGGTAGTTAGCCTTTACTGAGTGTTACCAACTTCATGGTATTCATAAAATTGGTAAACAGTGTCCCATAGCCGTGGGATGTCCTGTAAACAAATAAATAATATACTTTTTATAATACACCGAGATGATAGAAATAAATATCCAATAGTCTTAAATACTATATATAAGGTATGGGCAGTCTGCTGCTTAAAGTTTAAAGGAATCTTTTCCAAACATAAAACATAGTATATACTTATATAGCCATAAAATATATATATGTACTAATACACAACAAAAAATAAACTTATATCTTAGAAAATACAACAAATAAATTAAAATATTAGAATATTTATAATACTTTTCCTCCGGATCCCACATAGGCTTGGGTTATCCTGTAAATAAAAGGCGTCTACCAAAAGATGCGTAGGTACAAGGAATTATTGTAATTCTGCGTTAAGTCTTCCAATTATCTTTAGTTGTTTACAAAGCGAGCTCGAAATTCGCGAAGGGGCGATCACCGCACTGCGCCAGATCACAAGTTTCACTTCACACGACTATTACACGCGATCGGCAACGTTTCCCCTCGCGATTGTTATTAGGTAATCTGATAGATTAATATGAAAAGGATGCTGTAATAGGTTACTTCTCGTGACCTACAAACAGGCGAATCTACAAGGCACCTATTATATTACGTAATTCTATTTATCATTTTGCCGATTATACATCAACTGGTCGACGTCTTATGCACACAAATTGTTTTTTATTGCTAAAACTACTAATTCCTGCGGTTGGACCGTCTGTAAAAGGCGGCAAAACAAACCCCTTTTGCACGTCTGGATGGCTACCACTTCTAGTCTAAAGTATGCCACCATAACAACCTTGTCATCCGGCATTACTGGCCAGGTTCCAATACACTCTTCGAAGCGGGCAGCGTGTAGATAATACGTTTGAAGCAAATGTCCATAGGCGTCGGTCATCACTTTTCATCATGTGGGCCCCCTATATGCTGCGCTTCAACAATAAAAAGAAATAAGATTCTCCTTTTAAGGATCACGACACATTAAAATCAAGTTTCATGGTGATGTAATTTCTTTATACAGTACCTATGTAACAGTCGCGAATAGCAACGACAATATTAGAATCAATATATTTTTTCAATCCTAAAAGAAATAAAAGAACGGGTTATATTATTTACTTTGGTCCACTCGTCAAAACTGGTGTCTCTACCTTATAATGTTTGTAATTTATTTTAACTAATACTATTTCAACATTATAAGGACACTCTTATCTACTACCTACTACACATAATTAGAAAATCGTTACAGCCTGGGATCACATATAAGGTAGTGTCATCAAAAAGAAATGGTGGGATAAATTATTTATCCTTAAGGCAAAAGTAGGAACAAATAGTATACCGTATGAACTAGTCATAAATGTGCAAACTTCACGATATTGGATAGGAATTATTTACGTGAAATTAGCTCACTATAAACGTTGAAGTTGAACATAATATACTTACTGTTTATAATATTATTCATATATAAATGAAAATACTTAGAAAACCAAAGTAAACACTATTTGAGAAAGCGACTAATTTACAAGTAGTTTAAATACCGGTGATCATTGCTATTCAAATTGGCTTTATGCCTGGAAATGTTATAAACGATATTTACAATTACCATTTTCCTTCATTCAATCTCTCAGGAGACGAACTCTATTAAAGTTACAATTAATTGAATGGAGGGTCCAATTAAGATACTTTGGCACGCTTTTATCTTTGTCAAGGCGGATTATAGCGTTAAAGAGAATTTCTGATAGAATATGACAATTAAAGTTTAATAACCTGACTACGAAATATATTCCTGGTTTAAGATCTTTGTGGTGATTTTCACATTTTATTATCTACACTTTTAGAACTTGGATCATTTAAAATTCATATTTGGTTGTTTCTACTGTATATAGGCCTAAACATTTATTGGCTGTCTATTTTAAGATAACACTTTTAATTATTTAATAATTACCGTTAAAATTGTTTCATGTAATTATATTTTGTGATGTTCTTTTTATAACGCACCTTAGAGGTTTTTTTTGAGCATACTCTGATACGCCTTTTATTAGCTATTCATTTTTCTGGAAGATTCGATGAAGACGAACGACCAAAGACGTTCGAGAGTAAGCCCTCTGGTTACTAAATTTATCGACCTATGCCTAAAGAGCTTGCTACTAACTCTTCTTCTGTACCCTCAATTTGCTAGATACCATGATTCACTTTAGTTTTATCCGAGTCGAAATTGTTGCTTTGCTCGAATTTATAATCGATCTTGTGCAACAACAACAACATAAAGTTACCGCCAAGTTCGTCCATAAATAATTATCTTCAGCCCCTCTAGACAAGTGAATCATCACTAAACGAATAGAATAGAAAATGTAAGCGAATAACATAATACGAAACGATATTATTATGTCATTCCCATACATTTTCTATTCTTTTCGTTTAGCGCTAACGGTACTTGTCTACGGATGCTAAATAGAGATCGAAACAATCTTACCATGAAATACAATGACAACTGAATCGACAAAAACATAAAGATATGCACCAAGCTCTATTAATCGTATTCATTTGTAAGGTTAGATTTATCAGACTCAACTATTATATGATAAACATTAAACGCTTTTTCCTTGAGCAATGCTGTGAAACTAGCACCAAAATAATTTCATTACGCTCACCAATGGTAATTAATATCCCTGGTATTTTATAAGACTTGGATAGTAATAAGATCTAATCACGGCAGTTCTGGCCCTGAAAGTAGTTGTCGAATGCGTAGTTTTACGGCTGGCTTTCTTTTATTAATCATTTGCCGAAGATTCGTGTTTGGGTGATGTAATACAACCTTGGTTGTTGACGCGAAAAGACAAATGGTACGCCCCTGAATAGAGTGTGATCGATAAGCTAATTTTTAAGGGTTGATTAATGGTTTAGACTTCAGTCTAGATCATGCAGATTTGTATAACAAACGTAAGTAATCTGTACTAATACTAAAAAAACTTGAATGTAATTCTGTTCGGATATTTTGGAAATTCATTCTCGTAAAATGAATTAGAGTCGTGGTAGCGTAATGGCTAGTGCAAGCGTCCCAAACTCGGAGGGCGCGGGTTCGATCCTGGCCGGAACGCATGCACCACTTAGTCAGTTTTCTGATCTAATGTGCATATTATTACAATTATCACGTGCTAATAAGGGTGAAGGAAAACATCGTGATGCAACCTGCACATCGAGATAACCGATGTGTCAAACCTGCCAAGCCGCCTTGGACAAGCGTGGCGGGTATACGTCCGTTCCCCCTATAATGGGAGGCCCGAGCCCAGCAGTGGGACATTTATGGGCTGATATTATTATTTATTATTATTAAAATGAATTAATATAGTACATAATAATGTTCTGAAAAGATTGCATTGTATTTCTATATTGTAAGTAAGAATAAAGAATGTACTATGTATAGCGTCGTATTTTTTAAGTCAATAAATCTTTTTCTTTCTTTCTTTCTTTCTTACTTACATATAACATTCAAAAGATACCGCCGGTACATAGCGGATTGTTTTGTCTGGTGTCTGAGTATCTTTCGAGGCTTTTAGTTTGTAAGTGCTTATCAAACAGTTTAGGATCGTTTCAATAGAATGACTATTACCCACCCACTACTGAAACTTCTAATCTTGACTGAACTGTATTACGTTCTTGATAAAATAATGTAGTAAATGCTTATTGAATTTCTTGTATACATAAGTAGATGAAAAATCTTTGTATTTACCTTTTTTAAGCGTATTGAGCGAACAGAAGAGTTATTTGGCATAGTAAAATCTATATAGAGCAAAAGTAAAGTAAGATAACTTTTTAAGTAATATTTGTTTACATTAATATTAAAATTAATTATTTCGATATTGGCAATGTAAAAGAGAAAGAGCATATACAACGCAAATGTTAGAGAGAGATAGATAGGTGTGACAATTCACGTAGGTTATGATCACCTATATGGTATCGGCCTGGCGTCAATCGTAAACGAAACAAATCCCGCTAATCTTTACATTATCTCAGCTTTTATAGTGTAAATTCGTGTCTAGTTAGTTATTGCTAACATAAATAAACGTAACATAATTATTATGTGTAGCCATATTCAGTCTTCTAAAAAGCTCAAGATATTTGGCATAAATCTATACTAATATTATAAAGCTCAAGAGTTTGTTTGTTTAAACGCGCTAATCTCAGGAACCGCGGGTCAGATTTGAAAAATTCTTTCAGTGTTGAATAGTACAGTTATCGAGAAAGGCTATAGGCTAAATTATATTTACAAAAAAATTAGGGATCCTTACTAAAAGTCCAATAATGTAACCCAAGGTGTAAAAAAATGACCCGAAAAATCCTTACGCGGCGTGCGCTGCGAAAACTATTGATTATAGAACAAAATAATGTACTACCACTTTGCAGAACATACAATTGTGTACAAAAAATATCACGTAACCATGTGTCTAACTATAGTAGTTATCTCACAATAAGTGTTCTCTTTATTTTAAATATTTTTTTAAATAATTAAAATGCCGTCGCTTCAAAAACTCTTTATTTTGTACCTTGGTATTAATCCTTATCAAAATAAATTACTCCATATTCAAGACGAATTCAATACCTTTCTAGAACTTTTTGAATTATTCAATTCGGACGTTTCATTCAAAAGATATCGCTATGTTTAAAATGTAAGTATTAGTGTTGTAGCCAAATATACTAATATTGTTTGATTGAACGCGCTAATCTCAGGAACGACTGGTCTGATTTTAAAAGTACTTTCAGTGTTAGATAGCCCATTTATCGAGGAAGGCTATAGGCTATATATCATCACGCTAAGACCAATAGGAGCGGAGCACTAATGAAGAATGTTTCAAAATCGGGGATTTTGAAAACAAATTCCACGCGGACGACGTCGCGGGCACAGCTAGTGAAATATAATCCCCATGAAACCGCGATATTAAATAAACAAATATCTTAGTATGCAAAGGGGTTTATTACACTGCGATTTTTTTCTTACATATAGCAGCAATAAACATTACCGCTACATAGACGAAAGAAGATGTTATATGCATGCAATAATATTTCACCCAGAACTGCGTCTATTATATCCAGGTTAGCAGGTTTCACAAATCAACTTTCTCACAATATCACAAATATCCATATAGACGGTTGCAAAATAACTTATAACATTTTAATGCTCTGCATAAAAATTATGGGTTGATAACAGCCGAGGCACCGTTAAAATTTCACTTATGCAGAAGCTCACGAGTATTTTAATTTTATATGACTTTAAGTTTAAAACCTGTGGAGTTTATACATATTTTTTTGTGTAAGTTTTTTCTGGTTGTTAGAATTACGACGTGTTGACGCTAAAAGAAAATATCTTATGCAATTTATATAATAATAATTGAAATTCCCGCGGGATTCCTGGGACACTAAGTAGCGCGGCATTTAAAAAGAATGTCCGCTATCGTTTTAGTGAAAATTGTGTCGGAATAAGCTGATTTTTATACACCCGACCCAGTACAAACTGCTCCCGGGATAAGTCCCGTGGGATTCCCAAGATAAAAAATATCACATACAAATCTGACCATTTTAAATCATTCTTAGAAAAACTCCCCCGAGATTCCCGGGATATAAGTAGCGCAGATTTTAAGTCTAAAAATTTGCTGTCGATCAGCGAAAACATGAACAGAATTTTATAATATTATAAAATTCTAAATATGCTGTGTCTGAAGCTATTAAAAAAAACTGGAATACACAATGTAAACGATGCAGAACATGATCCATTTTTTTTTTTAGAATTCATGTCTGTTTGTTCGGGATTCACATAAAAAATACCGGGCCAATTTCGATGCGGTTTTCGCTGATCGACAGCAAATTTTATGTAATAAAATGTGTGATATTTTTATCCCGGGAATCCTACGGGAATTGTCTCGGGATCGGTTTGAATTTGTTCGGGTGCATAAAAATTAACTTATTCCGACACAGGTTTCACAAAACGATTGTAGCTGTTATTCATTATATTACTTCAAATCAGGTTGGCTTCGATTCACCTCTGTTTTGTCGAGCAGTTATCTAGATTATATGGACTTAGTTTCTTTGTTATTTATTATTATATGTAAAAAACGGAATTAAGTTTTTATGTAAGTAAAATAAAGCTATTGCCTAGAGATTGACACGCGACGTAACCGCGGGGCAAACTCTAGTAGATTTTTATATATTGTGGATCCACTAAGCTACCATAACTATCAATTTATGGTGTGAGTTTATATAACAATACTAACAATTTCAATGGAATAAACTCGTTAGAAGCATTGCAAAATTTCATATTTCGTGTCATTTCTTTTATTTAAAAATTATTTAATACTCATATTGTTCTCAATATGAAATATGTATGTTTCTTATGCCCCTGCTCCACCTGCGTTAGTGTTAATGACTGTGATCAAATGCGACTTATTTAGCTTTAAAAAATAACGCCGTTATTTATTATCTACATTAGTGTATTTATACATAAGTTATGTGTATAGATAACTACATGTACATATGTTCGATATCATTAACATTGTTACTTCTCAAATAACACATTAAATACGTTCAGTAACACTAGCGTTATCCCAGGTGTAGCAAGGGCATTACTAAAACATTACAATACGAAAGAATTGTTCAGTAAACGAGTGAATTGTTCTTTCATGCTTATAATTTTAGCCCCGTCAATAACTCAATGAAAGCTTTTCGAATTGAAAGGTTAGACAAGAAAAAATAAACGAACATTGAATCGGTGCAACTCCTGAAATAAATCACATTTTAATTAAGACATCCAAAATATTTCAGTTATTGTGTAGGTTATGTTATTGTTAATCACTTTTTTTTTTTTTTTTTTTTTTTTTTTTTTTTTTTTCCATCTTTTGTTCGTTCAGAAATTTAATCCAATTTGTAGTGCCGCGTTCCAATACCTTCTATGTTGTTATTTTACCCGTAACTTGTAATTATTTTCATTGTGTTGTATATAAATTAAGTTAAATTAATTTCTTTATTATGTAATTGGCAGGTGCATTATTAAGACTTATTTTATTCATAATTATATATTTTTGTATAATATTTGTTTATTTATATATTTCTTGTAAGTAAAGCATATTTATTTGTATATTTATATAATAGAATGGCTGGTTTTTCAAGTGATAGTGATGTTGAGTCTGAGTATTTATCTTGTTCCTCTGATAGTAGTTACAACGACAATAACCCATCGTTACAGGAATTTCTTAAGGCGCGTTTTTCAAATGCTTCCCTGAATTTCAATGCTGTTCACATAAATGCGCAGAGTATTCCGGCTCATTTCACAGATATGTTGGCGTCGTTTAATCAATGTAATATCCATGCTATATTAGTATCTGAGTCGTGGTTAAAACCATGTCTCCCTTCAACACTCTATAACTTACCTGGATACCACCTTATCAGAAATGATCGTACAGGTTGTGGCGGTGGGGGAGTTGCTATTTATCTCCGGACACATCTTCCTTATTCAATTGTAAGCATGTCACCGCAACCCCCTTCTTCTGACATTGGTGAGCACTTATTTATTGAGGTGGAGCTTTATTCTGTAAAGGTCTTGGTAGGTGTGTTTTATAGCCCTTCTCTTAAAGTTAATTATTTCACGTCCTTCGAAAAACTTTTAGAAGACTTAATCCCAAATTATAATCATTCCATTATTATGGGTGACTTTAACACCTGTCTTCTAAAACAGGATCATCGTAGTATGTCCCTCGAATCTTTAGTTACGGCTTCTGGCCTGACCATACTTCCACTGAAAGCAACACATTATTTCCCCAATTCTACACCGTCTCTCTTAGACTTGATAATTGTTTCTTCACCCTCTTATGTTATTTCTCATGGTCAGTGCTCGGCGGACGCTTTTTCTTATCACGACTTGATTTTTCTTTCTTATAACATTCGTCCACCAAAAGCCAAAACTAAAGTTATCCTGCAGCGTAATTTTGGTGGTATAAACTTGGCCGCCCTAGTCAAGGACGCCCAAGAATCGGATTGGTCTGGGGTCTTCAAGGCAGCTACTGTAGATGAAAAGGTGTATGTATTTAATACAGCCTTATTGAGGTTGTATGATTTGCATGCACCTATGCGACGTGTTAGAATAAAGCATCTTCCTGCACCGTGGCTTACAGACGATATCAAGAAGCTCATACATAAGAAATCTATGGCCAAAACCAAATACAAGCTCAAACCCAGTGATGAAAACAAACAAGCTTTCATAAGAGCTCGTAATCGCTGCAATAGAGTGTGTAGGGATGCACAGCGCCGGTATATTCATGAATCAGTTGAGAAAGATAACCCATCAAAAGTATGGAAATTTTTGAAATCACTTGGAGTTGGAAAGTCAGTGCAAAATCCTGTTCCAAATAACTTCGACATTGATAGTCTTAATCAACACTTCACATCTACAAAGTATTTTGACAAAATTACTAAGTCAAACACATTGAAAGATCTTTCTTCTATTCCAACTCCTTTACATCCAAATTTTATTCTTAGTCCTTTATCTGAATGTGATGTTAAGATTGCTATTAAATCTATATCTTCAAATGCAGTCGGCAGTGATGGTATTAGTCGCGGCATGATCGTGCCCATTCTTGATGTCATAAACCCTATTATAACCCACATCCTTAATTCGTCCATTGCTTCTTGTATCTTTCCACCTTCGTTAGTGTTAATGACTGCGACCAAATGCGACTTATTCAGCTTTAAAAAAAAACGCCGTTATTTATTAACTACATTAGTGTATTTATACATAAGTTATGTGTGTAGATAACTACATGTACATATGTTTGATATCATTAACATTGTTACTTCTCATATAACACATTAAATACGTTCAGTAACACTAGCGTTATCCCAGGTGTAGCAAGGGCATTACTAAAACATTACAATACGAAAGAATTGTTCAGTAAACGAGTGAATTGTTCTTTCATGCTTATAATTTTAGCCCCGTCAATAACTCAATGAAAGCTTTTCGAATTGAAAGGTTAGACAAGAAAAAATAAACGAACATTGAATCGGTGCAACTCCTGAAATAAATCACATTTTAATTAAGACATCCATTTCAGTACTTGAACAAATCTGTATATAGACCAACCAAAATAGACCAATTTGTTATCGTAACCCAATTTTTCGTATTTGTTCGACCTTCATTGATACATAAACATTTATGAATCAAATATCTCGAAGACAGACCTTAGTATAACTAATCGATCGTAAAACGCACTCGTAGTAGCGTCCTTAACACGTTTACTGGGAAACAGGGTCTAAGCCTCTAAGTACGTGTCTCGCTTGCTGTGCGGAAAAAAAAATATATACTTCTCTGTAGTGCGATGAGTGTAACTTCAACTTGGTTCAATGCAGAAAATAAATGAATATATATCTAAGATGGGAGTTCTATTGACGTAGTGCCGCACAAGACAAAACAAAAATTCATAAACTATTTTATATATAAGCCAAAAATGGATTTTAATTTTTTAAATGTTACAGGGCTCAATAGGCCTCGTCTCGTTACAATGGTAATTGTATTACAAGGTCTAAATCGCCCCGTACCGCAGGAATGAAAAGTACAGATAAATAATAACCGCTGTGAACGTGTTAGGATGTATTCGTGTTTGAGAGACATAATGCGGCCTATTTGTAATGTCTTATCACGCTAAAGGAAAAGTGCTAAATTTCGTTCCATCTGAAATTAGTCACTGCGTAAAAGCCGTGACCTTGGGGTAGCGAAGGTCGCAGCCGTGATAGTACGCGACGTTGCCATTACCAAGGACTATACTTACAGATGTTTTGAATAATTAAAGCAATGAAATAAATATGTTTTAGTTACAAAAGTTAGCGTGCTATGATAATACGACTTTAAGTTGCCGGTTTTATATCTTACTGCTTATTTATGACTGAAGTGAAGCTTTTGCCTTTTAAATAACTAGAACTTCAAACACGACTAAGCTCCTATAAAGTTTGGATACTATACTGTTTTGTTTTCCCGAATAAAAAAATATTCTTGCTCAGTCCTTAATGTTACCTATTCTAGATTACACCGATGTATGTTTTCTGGAAGCTTCTGAAGGACTTCTAAACAAACTCGAACGTCTTCAGAATGTGTGTATTCAATTAATTTTTGATCTGCGAAAGTTTGATCAAGTTTCTGCATTTAGATCGCAACTAAGTGGCTAACAATTCGCTGTCGACGCGACCTTCATGTAGTTACATGTTTGTTTACAATCTTACATATCTTACACATCTTTCTCCTTCCTATTTTCATGAACATTTTGAATTTCTTGTTCCTTCAGACAAACATTGTAGAACTTCGAAATATCTTCTTCTCAAAGCACCGTCATATTCATCGGCATGCTATATATAGTCAATTAGGCTATGGAACGCCGTGCCACATACGATCCGAGATAATTCATTGGAGAGAAGCTTAAAAAAAACTCGAAGAGCATTCACTATCTGTTTTCAATTATCCTTATAAGTTTATATTTTACATTTTATATGTATATGTATCTTATGTGTATGTATCTTATATTTATATGTCTTTTCTACAGCATATTTGTTTTTTTTATTGCAGGAGTACAGCAGACAGGCAGACGGTCCACTTTATAGAAAGCTGTTACCATCGCCTATAGACATATACAACACCAAAGGTGGTACAAATGCGCTGCTGCTCTCTTAAGGGTCACTGGAACCTTGTCACTAATGCCGGAACACAACTCAAGGTTGCTATGGCGACATGGTTTAAACCAGGGGTGGTAGCCATCCAGTCGGGCAAATGCCCTACCACCTGGCTGTGGGTTGTTAAGTCGCCTCTTACGACAGGCCGCCCGGCCGCAGGAAATTGTGTTCTTTCTCCATTCCTGCACGGATAAAAATATATATATTCTAATTCTGTAATTAGATTTTTTATACGTTTATATTATATATTACATAATCATGAAACATTTTTGTGTAGACAAACCTACCTTATTGTTTCTCCCCTTCTCGTTAGACTCATAATAAGGTTTGCTGGCAGAAAACTCTTTTAGTGTTAAACTCGCCTTTGTACATCACCACCATTCTATAATTTTGTATGTAACTTTATATGTACAATAAATAATTAAGAAAGAATATCCTATGTTTACCTCCGTAATTGACTTTACGTATACTTGCCAAATGTTATCAACATTGATTCAGATATTTTTCTGTAAGAGTACAAGATAGACCAAAACTTTCGCATTTATGATCAAATCAAATCAAAATCATTTATTGAATAAAACATAATTCACAATTTTTGAAACTCATTGGTCCCCAAACTAGGTCGACCTGTATCTTGGAAACCTTCCTAATTTGTACAATTCTGATTATGAAATTATTAATTAGAGTTACATATTGATATAGATTTAATATGATTTTGTCAAATAGAGTTTATACAAGTATGTTAGTTTCCATTTCTTTTTCATTCCTCAATTACACGTATGGCCATACATTAATTTTGTTTTTTCCAGGATTTTTCTGTGGCGGCACATATAATAAAAAAACACACATTTGTGCCAAACTTCTTCTATAATATTAGCCCATAAGTTACACTGACACGCTCTTAATAGATAACGAATTTTCCGTTATTTACTATGGTCTGGGTGTCTGGGACCGAGCCCAGTTGGTCCGTCATAACACAAGCGTAACTTACTATATTTCGGAATATATGTGTTTGTCCGACGATTATTATTATAAATAATAATATTAGTGAGCATGCAAACCACGTTAGAAAATTGCAAAACATGTTGTCTCCATTATCCGTTGCGAAAGTTTCGACGAAATGTAGTAATAAAGTGTTTAATTAAAGTGTATACATAATTGCTGTTAAAGGTTATGATTATTTTAATACAAGTTCAATGCCTCAGTTACATTGTTTTCACATGTATGTATGTAATGTCTTTTTCTCGCTGTTCAGAAATATTTTTGCTACTCTATTAATATTATACAACAAACAGCTGTTATAGAACTATTATTATTATTATACCAATTTAAAACCAATGTAGTAATAATATAGTAGTCTCACAAATCCGGCACTTCAGGAGTCCGGTACGTCCAATAATCTCCCTTGCCACTCCCTACGCTCGTTCAGCGCTTGGCGCACCGAGATCAGTATAACCTCAAAAATTATTACAATAGCACGTACATATTTACCTATGGTTCTCAAGTTGAAAATAATGTGCTAAAATGTCAAGTAAACGGCAACATACTTTATTTTATTTACATATTATTCATTTTTCTATACAATTCAATAATCCAAACTTTCCAATAATCCAGCACGCCCTAGTTTTTAATACTTTCGGATTAGTGAGACTGTACTCGGTATTCTATTTTGTAATTTATTTTTAGTTATTTACTAGCTGTCCTGGCAGACGTTCTCCTGCCCTGAAAAAATAAAAATCTAGGCCCCGATTCTAGTGCCACCTACCGGTTACAATCCTGAATCTAAACCATCCGGAGACCCACTTAAACACACAAAAACAAAATCATCAAAATTGGCTCAGGAGATTAGGAGGATCCTAAAACCCGATCTCAGCACCACCTACCGATTCCAGTTGTAAATCTAAACCATCTGAGGACCCACCCTAACACACACAAAAAGTTAAATCAAAATCGATAAAGTCGTTCTCAAGTTATGTGCGTACATACATTTCTACGGTTCATTTTTATATATAAGAGAAGATTCAATTAGAATTTACCAAACGGCTTCGTATCAGTAAAATAGGGCTTTTGGACACCAGACAAAAAGCCGACCCAATTATAGCCCAAGTACATAGCTTTTCTTTTGGGTTTTTTCTAATTTTAATCATAATTAAATGGATTATGAATTTTAGTTGCTAACTAAAATTCATAAAATAGAAATTTTGTTGAACAAACCGGTTCCGAACGATTTTTGCCCGACCGGCTTTTGATTTATTGATAATATTATACTGTATGTAAAATTTTAAAATAATGTATTGTACATGTTGTTCCTTTGGACGTAAGTAGTTATCAATTTTCATGCGGTTACATGTCAAGACGACCGTCATAGTGTTTTGGTAGTATAATTTCTATATTTTCGAGCGCGTAATGCTCGCCAAGGAGGAGGCGGCGCTAGAGCGTGACGTACGTTTCTCCGCTCCTACCAAAGGAGGACGATCCGGTGCCGGAGGGCGGATTTCGACCTTCGGCCGCCACGAGCGGGCGGTGCTGATGAGTCCCTAGGGAAAGGTTCCCACCCGCCAATAATATCATCAAGAGGTCGCTGGATAGAGAGTGACAACGCCGGGGGTCATGTATCCCCCCCGGCAGTAGATGATAAAGTCATAAACACATTCGTAACTATTACACGTCAGGGTTATGTATTTATTATTACGAAATTTTCAGTTATTAAGATTTACATTATTATCATCAATCTTTATAGTCCATGAACTCCCCAACGCGTTTCCCCCGCGGTAGATAGTCTTCATACGGATTTCTCCTCGTAAACAAAGAAAAGTATAACTTCTATATAGGTATTTTGGAGGCTTTATCAAGACGGTATATGACGTAATATCGAGTGGCTTATGACGACAATGCTGTTAGCATACATGCTTGAAATGCATCTGAATAAATTATGGGTGGACAATTTTAAGCCGGCCCACTGACTGACCCACATTAAGACGAAAATAGATTTGAATGCCCTACATCTTAAAACTGAAGCAAAGGTCAGTGAATCTGAAGTTATGGTTGCCAAAAGTATACCATGATTAAAAACTTAATATGAATTAATTTTTTAACTATTAGGAAACAATAGATTAGAAATCAATATGTATAGTTAAAGAATATTACGCCTTCTACTGGTAGGCTTTGATTTACCCATTTTATGAGCACAAACGGTAATATATGTATGTACATTCACACAGAAGTCATTGGAATGACCTTAACTACCACAAGTAACAATTTTGTAAGCCAATGTGCAGCGAAAATTATAGCATCTCGAAAAGAAACTATTCACTAAAGATCAGTGGCGCATGGTGGAAATTCGGCCAGGGTAAGGCGGTTGAAAAAACATATCATATGATGCAAGAGCCGACTACACCGCTGTAGAAAAAACGTCTAACTCACACTCACAAATCTCTTATTAAAATTTCTATTTTTAATTTTTCTATCTTAGCGTATATTTTGAAACATAAGCCTGTGCCCGATCGGTTTATGAGTCGCTATTTAATCCAAAACCTGTGGAAAGCCACCGAGCGTAAGAGATAGTAATAAGGAGTAAAAAATCTAAGCACCAGTAAATTTATGGCGTTTTCGACCATTTGATCACTAGTTAATTTATAGAGGCACTAGTAATAATGTATTTGAACAGAACGTGTAAACGCCAATGAATGCATGGCGCTTTCGATCTTTTTGTCGCTAGTCGCTACTTTCTTAAAGGCAGGATACGGGGAATCGAGTTGTATGAAGTCCACGTCCTTGTTAAACATTGACATGAGGTTTCAACACAATTATTGCTTAGTTAGCAGCAACATATATGTTTTTCATTTTTTGAAAATAAAACAACAAAAACGTCACCCTTCTGTTTCCGTCAAAAACTCATATTTCTTTATAACTGATACTCATCTCAAGATTCGCCTTTTTTATTCCTAGAGTACCGGCAACTTAGCTGACAGCCCGCCTGATGGAAAGTAGTAACCTTCGCCCATACTATTTGTTTAGAATACACGCCTTATTCTACTCTGTCACCAATATAACACCTGAAATGTTAAAAGTACTTAAAATGATTACAAAAAATAAAATCGGTCATTCCGAAAACTCACTCTTGCTGGATAAATGTGATTGGAGTACGTTCTAGCAACATTTTAATCTCCACAATGCACTCACGTGAAAGCACTACCATTTCTCAAATCGCGTAACCTATTTTCCACAATGACGCAACGAGAACAAAAAGGGTACGTCACTAAAGTAAAATAGTAAGCAGTAAAAGCTTTTGTTAGAAAGGTCTCGAAAAATCCAAAGTTTGTAGACAAGGCCTTAGCCCGCGAGGTCGTACAAGGCCTAGCAGGTGTAGGGCTTCAGTAATCCTTGTAATGAACTGCCATAATACATTTAACGAGCTAAAGAGGTATTTGTATTGACGTTTTATCAGTGAACTTGGTTGCGTATTAAGTCGGCTCGAAAAGTCGCAACGTAATGTGAAACCTTTAAGCCCGTAAACATTAAAATACCATATTTAGGCTTATTAAGATATACGAATACTATAATAAAATGTTCACATATATCTTTATCTAAAAATCGTTTACATTTTTCATGAAGTTTAATAACGTTATTGTAATTAATTTATAAGCTCGTCAGGGCCGTATAAGCTCAGGAAGGATTTATTCAATAGAATTCATGATGGCATGGTATGAATATGCAGATATATTTATGAAATTAATATCTTTTATGATTTTCAACAACTTTACTTGTCTAATCCAACAAGATAATGTTTCTATTGCGTAAATAACAATTATCACTCTTGAAATTAATACAAATTATGTTATAATTCACTTTGATTAAGGCAGTGTATTGCGATTCGTCGAAAACTTGATGCATCGGCGACCATTCCCAAGAAGAGGTGATTTCTCCTCTCTTCATATACGCCTCGCCTCTATAGACACGACGCTGCGCTAGAGTGATAATAACATTTCAATTAACGTCTTACAAATTTTAACAATAATGCCAGCAAAACTTCTTAGGCGTTGCCTTGACGACGTGTTTGTTAGTAATTTGTAGCAGCAGCGGCGCCAAAAACTCGCTACCGCAGTGGCTTTTTTTTAGTTATATATGTCTATCCCACAGAAATGACCTTCATTTAAATCCGTTCAGTTGTGTATACCTGATGCTCGACCAGACAGCAAAAATTCTGAAACTTCCATTTTCGGAATCTGATACTTTGAATTAGCCCCTTGAGCTTTTCTTTTTTTAAATTCATTGTTGAAACTCGACATTTCGACATGTCACATTCGTAATACGAATTTGCGAAAGCGGCGGCTATACACTTTCTGCTTTAATCTTCTATATGTAACACGGAGGTTTTTTCATCAACGCCAACCTCTACCAATGTTTACGATTTTTTTTTTTATTGGACTTGACTTTATGTTGTTGGTCCGAAGACCTTACAACTTTACCGGGGTTTTTGGGGCGAGTGCCTTCGCGAAGCGAAGGCGCTCGAGCCCGGGGGGGCAACTTGCTCGAGGGAGCTCCCTAAGGAGTTTGACCTCGGCTGAACTGTTGCCATGAGAGGGGGATGAATTTAATGATGGCCACCATAGGGCGACACAAAGCACTAATTGAGAACGGGCGACGGGTAATATAAAGCCCGAGGGGAAGGATTCCGGCGGGCCGGGATCGGTGGTTTGCGGCGGCCTACGCTATCTTACTGCCGTTTCGCAACGTGTTATGGCTGGGAGAGAAGAAACGGCGAAAGAAACTTCCCAGCAACACGCCTAGTCTATCCTGTGGGGGGGCTATGTCTCCTAGCGTCCCTCGCAGGGACGTGGAGAGATCTTGATTGGCGGCGCCTGAGACGCCGCCGTCTGTGTCTGTCTGTCCGTGCCTGCCAGCCTGCCGTCCTAACCGCGGGCGGGCTGATCCGGGCCAGCCGTTTTGTGATAACGTCGACCCTGTCCGTGAGGACGTTACGCGGTCGTCGCACGAGAGCCTTTCGCCGAGGCTTATAATCGGACGCGGACACGACGAGTGGATTTCGATGGTGCGGCGCGAGATCGAAATACTTACGCGAGAGCGACGTAATGTAGTTTTTGATGGAGGGAAGCTCCAGATCGCGGTGGAGGTCGACGTTACGCATATAGAGGGGAGCACCGACGGCTCTGCGCATGAATTTGTTTTGCACGATTTGCAATTTATCTAAAAGGGCAGGCTTGGCATGGCCGAATACCACACTCGCGTATGTCATGATCGGGCGGATGCATGTTTTATACAAAGTAAGCTTGTGTCTGAGGGACATTTTGCTTCGTTTGTCTATCATGGGTGCTAAACGACCCATCACAAATCGCGCTCTATTTCGGATTATAGTGATATGCTCGTTGAAGCGCAAGTTCCGATCTAGGGTGACACCCAGGTATTTGGTGTACTTTTCCCAGGGAATTTGTTGTTCGTAGAGCGAAATGGTTTTTAGGCGAAGGCAAGCGCGTTTGGGGGAGCGAAGCGTGCCCGGGGAAAAGAACATTGCTGCGCTTTTCTCCGGGTTTACCTCTATCCTCCATTTGCGAAACCATTCGCCTAGCTCTGTGACAGCTGCCTGCAGCCGGACGCAAGCCATTTGTCGGTTGCGATCTGATGTATAGAGTGCGGTGTCATCCGCGAAGAGGGCTAACTCCACATCTGGAGTTTTTGGGATGTCGCTGGTGTACAGCGTGAAAAGTAGTGGGGACAGGGCCGAGCCCTGTGGTACACCGGCTGTGAGTGGGTGAGGGGACGAGCGCGTTCCCTCCACTCGAAAACGGAAGCTTCGGCCTAAGAGGAAGTCTCGCAAGATGAGCACGAGTCTGTCTGGCACATCGAACTGGTACAACTTGTAAATCAAGCCGTTGTGCCAGACCTTGTCGAAGGCTTTTGCTACGTCTAGGAACAGTGCGGCTGTTCCTATAGGGCGGGGGCGATGGGCAAAGTGAGATAGTATGTGCTCCGTGATGCGGTGCACCTGTTGCACACATGAGTGTCTAGCACGGAAGCCAAATTGCTCATCAGGTAATAGATGTTTGCTGAAGGCAAAATCTCTAAGTCGTGAGAGGATGACTCTCTCGTAAAGCTTGCTGAGTGCGCTTAGTAGGAATATATAATGTTCACGTCAAGAAAGACAGACTTCGCTTACGTCTGCGATATTATAAGACGTTTTCTGAAATCTAAGTAAATCCAAATTTATCTCTAACGTCAATTACAATCTTATGGTAGCTTAAAATATTTCAACTACTATATAAGTATACATAAATGAAAATGAATTGTAGAAATGTATGAACGCGAATAACTCAAAAACTACTTTACTGATTTTGATGATTTTTTTTCTGTGTTTGCGTGGGTCCCCGGATTATTTTGATTCACAATTGCAACCGGTAGCTGTCGCCGGGGCCTCGTATTTTTATAAAAAATGATCTCTGTTCAATTCAAGCAGTAGATATGCCACAAAAATAACCATATACTTCGTCTATCATACAAAGACTATTATTACATGAATAACAAATATGGAATCTCTCCAAGTCAAAGTTAGACAAAAAAAGACATCTGGAATTAGCGCTGCGTCTGACACACCTTAATTGGCGAAAACATCTGTTAATATCATGACCAATATTATTACTCAGACGCACGGAGACACAAAGAAAATTAATAGCAGACATAATAATTATATCATGATGTCACAGTACCTAGTCAGAGAAAAATGCACCACTCATCCAATGCACGAATCATTACGGACAACTTCCTGAGGGGTGTATATGATGCTTCTACAATTATTTACAGTGCCGTTATCTAGTAGTTACGTTTATCCTTTATAGAGTTCCAATTTTACCTCTTCAGATCGGAACTCCAAGTTTATTGGTTGGTCTGCATTTTTTGTATACAATTTATTTTTCTGGAAACCTATAATTAAAGTGGAAGTAAACATAGTTTTTAAGTTAAATTTTATGTATAGAAATAAGGATTAAAATAAACTAATAAAACTACGTTTTAACGGTTTTAAGCGCGGTAATTTTATTTGATTTTGGTTTTTCCGACGTTTCGGCCACTTTTCAGTGGCCGTGATCACGGAAGACAAAGATGTCAAGTGTCAACGAGTATTGTTAAAGTTTTATTTAGCCTACCGCCAACTTATTAATTTTAATTATTTAATTTTTTTTTTATTTAATTTTGTTTATGGTTATTATTTAATCTATGGGAGCCTAATCTAATTTACTACCGCTTCGCAACATGTTATGGCTTGAAGAGAAGAAGCGGCGCAAGAAACTCTTCAGCAAACATGCCTAGCTCTAATAATTTTATATAATATTAAAATGGGTGGAAGGAAAAATAAAAGTAATTATCAGTCAAGTTGGTTTGTGTTCCGTTGTACGCAGAAAGAGCTCACAGTGTCTTGAGGTCTGGCAGCTGGTTTTTGCTGGGTTTGGGTCTTAATAGTTTTGATAATTGGATCCCAAACAGGTGGTACTTGCCAACCATCTTCTCTATTGAAATTTGGGTGTTTTTTGATTTCAATAGCCTCACGCATCATTCTAGGTATGAAACGATTCTCTTTCGCGAGGATTTGTGGGTTATCGAATCTGATGTAGTGGTTGGGTTTATCCAGCGTGTGTTCACTGATCGCAGACTTCGTAGACCTTGTGTGTTTCATGTCAGCAATGTGTTCTTTTACTCGTGTTTTTATGCTCCTCTTTGTTTGCCCAATGTATGACAATCCACACTCACAATCAAGCTTGTAAACCCCTGCATTCTGGAGTGGGATATTGCATTTCACAGGTCTCAGAAATTGGGTAATCTTTTTCTGCGGCTTGAAATATGTTTTGATTGAAGCTCGCCTGAGGATGTGACCAATTCTGTCTGTGACCCCCTTGATGTAGGGTAGGGTAGCAGGGCACCGCTCAACTGAAGGTGGTTTGGGGCCTTTGTGACGTTGGTGTGGAGTCTTCAGCTGATTGCGTTGTAGAACTCGCTTGACATGCTGAAGCTCTCCAGCTATGTGGTTCTCGTCACAAATTTTCCGTGCTCTCTGAAACAAAGATTTGCCCACGGTAGCTAACTGACTAGGATGGTGGTGAGACGAACCATTAAGGTATTTATCTGTATGGGTAGGTTTCCTATACACCGTATGACCAAGAGTATTGTCAGGGTTCCTTAGGATGAGCACATCCAGAAAAGCTAATTTATTATTTGCCTCTAGTTCCATAGTAAATTTAATATTACTGCTAATGGAATTGAGATGATCTAGAAATGCAGAGACTTTATCGTTTGGGAGGACGGCAAAAGTATCGTCTACGTACCTTTTATACATCTTCGGCTTAGCCGGAGCGGTATCCAGTGCCTTCTGCTCGAAGTCTTCCATAAAAATGTCAGCTACGACAGGAGACACCGGTGAGCCCATGGCTACACCGTTGATTTGGTCGTAGAAGCCGTAGTCCCACACGAAATAGCCAGATGTGAGGCAATGTTTTAGTAGATCTGCATATTCCTCAGGCATGTTATTATCTATTAGCTTCCTTTTGACAATCTCAATGCAGTCTTCCACTGGTAAACTGGTAAATAAGGACTGGACATCAAAACTGACTAGTACTTCATCCTCAGCCAATGTCAAATTTTCAATTGCGCTGATGAAGTCGAAGGAATCCTTGACATGGTAGGGTGTGTTGCCGCGGAGGTTGTTGAGTGTCTTCGCGAGATGTTGTGCCAGTCTGTATGTTGGTGAGTCAAGCTGGCTAACTATAGGGCGCAAGGGGATGTTGTTTTTGTGAATTTTAGGTAACCCATACAGTTTAGGCGCTTTGGCGCAAGATGGTGTGAGTGCGGATACGTCTAAGCTTAATTTTTCGGAGTGTTTTTTCATAACCGCGATTGTTTGTTTGTAACCTTTGTAACCAAACAAACAATCGCGGTTATGAAAAAACACTCCGAAAAATTAAGCTTAGACGTATCCGCACTCACACCATCTTGCGCCAAAGCGCCTAAACTGTATGGGTTACCTAAAATTCACAAAAACAACATCCCCTTGCGCCCTATAGTTAGCCAGCTTGACTCACCAACATACAGACTGGCACAACATCTCGCGAAGACACTCAACAACCTCCGCGGCAACACACCCTACCATGTCAAGGATTCCTTCGACTTCATCAGCGCAATTGAAAATTTGACATTGGCTGAGGATGAAGTACTAGTCAGTTTTGATGTCCAGTCCTTATTTACCAGTTTACCAGTGGAAGACTGCATTGAGATTGTCAAAAGGAAGCTAATAGATAATAACATGCCTGAGGAATATGCAGATCTACTAAAACATTGCCTCACATCTGGCTATTTCGTGTGGGACTACGGCTTCTACGACCAAATCAACGGTGTAGCCATGGGCTCACCGGTGTCTCCTGTCGTAGCTGACATTTTTATGGAAGACTTCGAGCAGAAGGCACTGGATACCGCTCCGGCTAAGCCGAAGATGTATAAAAGGTACGTAGACGATACTTTTGCCGTCCTCCCAAACGATAAAGTCTCTGCATTTCTAGATCATCTCAATTCCATTAGCAGTAATATTAAATTTACTATGGAACTAGAGGCAAATAATAAATTAGCTTTTCTGGATGTGCTCATCCTAAGGAACCCTGACAATACTCTTGGTCATACGGTGTATAGGAAACCTACCCATACAGATAAATACCTTAATGGTTCGTCTCACCACCATCCTAGTCAGTTAGCTACCGTGGGCAAATCTTTGTTTCAGAGAGCACGGAAAATTTGTGACGAGAACCACATAGCTGGAGAGCTTCAGCATGTCAAGCGAGTTCTACAACGCAATCAGCTGAAGACTCCACACCAACGTCACAAAGGCCCCAAACCACCTTCAGTTGAGCGGTGCCCTGCTACCCTACCCTACATCAAGGGGGTCACAGACAGAATTGGTCACATCCTCAGGCGAGCTTCAATCAAAACATATTTCAAGCCGCAGAAAAAGATTACCCAATTTCTGAGACCTGTGAAATGCAATATCCCACTCCAGAATGCAGGGGTTTACAAGCTTGATTGTGAGTGTGGATTGTCATACATTGGGCAAACAAAGAGGAGCATAAAAACACGAGTAAAAGAACACATTGCTGACATGAAACACACAAGGTCTACGAAGTCTGCGATCAGTGAACACACGCTGGATAAACCCAACCACTACATCAGATTCGATAACCCACAAATCCTCGCGAAAGAGAATCGTTTCATACCTAGAATGATGCGTGAGGCTATTGAAATCAAAAAACACCCAAATTTCAATAGAGAAGATGGTTGGCAAGTACCACCTGTTTGGGATCCAATTATCAAAACTATTAAGACCCAAACCCAGCAAAAACCAGCTGCCAGACCTCAAGACACTGTGAGCTCTTTCTGCGTACA
Organism: Dendrolimus kikuchii; assembly: GCA_019925095.2. Lineage (NCBI taxonomy): Eukaryota > Metazoa > Arthropoda > Insecta > Lepidoptera > Lasiocampidae > Dendrolimus > Dendrolimus kikuchii. The sequence continues at coordinate 19,899,306 of CM034395.1, read as the reverse complement.
ACGGAACACAAACCAACTTGACTGATAATTACTTTTATTTTTCCTTCCACCCATTTTAATATTATATAAAATTATTAGAGCTAGGCATGTTTGCTGAAGAGTTTCTTGCGCCGCTTCTTCTCTTCAAGCCATAACATGTTGCGAAGCGGTAGTAAATTAGATTAGGCTCCCATAGATTAAATAATAACCATAAACAAAATTAAATAAAAAAAAAATTAAATAATTAAAATTAATAAGTTGGCGGTAGGCTAAATAAAACTTTAACAATACTCGTTGACACTTGACATCTTTGTCTTCCGTGATCACGGCCACTGAAAAGTGGCCGAAACGTCGGAAAAACCAAAATCAAATAAAATTACCGCGCTTAAAACCGTTAAAACGTAGTTTTATTATGTATACAAGTCGCGAAAACTTAAGAAAATATTATGTAAAATAAACTATCTTAAAACTTACACTACAATATAAAAAAAACTTAAAAATTAAATACTATTATAGACATACTTACAAGTAAAAAATTAATTATAAACCTATTATATTGTTACGAGTCGCGAGACTCGAACTAAAATGCCGTTGGAATTATTATAGAGTTTATTAGAACTATACAAACACGTATAACACAGGTACAAATGTAACTGAACACAACCAGTCCAAACGTAATGCACAATTCAATAATACGCGCAAAGTCCGTCACCAAATAGATTACCGAATGTACACACGTCTTGCTTCGCTTGTGACTATCGCTCGACTGCCTCGTCCATCAATCGAAGCATTGCTTTATACTGCACGGATGAATTTCCTAGAATCACACCTGGCTAATGACTGCTATAAAAGTTTACAATACACAATAGGCTGTTATTCTAATCACAAATTTTAAACACAAAGTAAACAAAAGAAGTCCAAATAGTTTTAGTCATTAGAATTACGCAACTAATCTACAAACATTACACGTAATGATTTCTCCGAAAAGAAAACATTGACTTTCTTATCTAGATTAAACATAATACAGATTTAAATCTAGTAATATCTATTATGTACGCAGTAGCTCATACGGTAAATTTTTAAATTGACCATATTATTCGCGTAGTATGACAATCATCTGGGTACGTCCATTTAGATCAACCGGAAGCTGTCATTAACGGGATGAGCAGCAAGTTTTAAATTAGCATGGCACGTGTATTGACTGAACGTGTATTTTTCCACGGAAATACACATCAAGTATGATAAAGAGACAATAGAGTGCTTGACAGTATAGTCAACTAAGATACTTTATTATCATATAAAAGTCACAACCCCTGATTTTGTGTGTACTAATTTGTGACGTCATAATTCTAACAAGCAAAATTACTTGTTAATCATTGTTAAAACTAATTAAAATTATGTAAAATAATAATCGGCAGAGTACCACACATAATGTGTTATGATTTAATTCCATATTAAGAAAGTGATGCTTGAGTTACGGGTAATATAATATATATATAATTTTATCCGTGCAGGAACGGAGAAAGAATACAATTTCCTGCGGCCTGGCGGCCTGTCGTAAGAGGCGACAAAACAACCCACAGCCAGGTGGTAGGGCATTTGCCCGACTGGATGGCTACCACCCCTGGTTTAAAGTATGCCGCCATAACAACCTTGTGTTGTGTTCCGGCATTAGTGACCAGGTTCCAGTCTCCCTTAAGAGAGCAGCAGCGCATTTGTAGCACCTTTGGTGTTACAAATGTCCATAGGCGATGGTAACCGCTTTCCATCAAGTGGGCCGTCTGCGTGTCTGCTGAACTTCTGCAATAAAAAAAAATAAAAAAAATATACAACGGACTACTCTGAAGCCGATTCCAGACACCCAAATTATAGTAAATAACAGCAAAAATTCGTTTCCGAAATTTCCCATACCAGGAATCGAATCCACAGCTTTTGCGTCAGTAAGATACCGCTCAACCGACAACAGAGGCCGACAAAATTGTTTCTATCATGAAATTTTTAAGATAATTCACGGTTACTCAAAAATTCACGCTCTTTTTATGTCAATACGTTATTTTAGATATTTTTTTTGTAAATAATTTCAAATAGCCCATTAAATAAAATCATTTTTTTCTGCGGGATCTATTCTTTGCTTGTTTAGTAAGGAAAAATTATTTAATAACGAAAATTCTCAAAAAAATAAAATAATCATTGGAACTTACACTGAGTTATTTAATATTGTAGATGCTTACTGCAACAGTTGTTACAATCAATCAAACTAACATTTCCTCGAAATTTTTAATATTTCCAATATCAGGTTGACACTAAAGAAGAAATGGCGTCGATTATTGAATTCTTAACATATTTTCGAAACTGAACACTACATTACATGCGAGTCTTTTACATGTGTGCCAAAAATCCTATATTTATTCGAGTTTTAACTGTAGTTTCACATAATTGGGTGTAACACACAGACAAATCTAAAGTCTTATTTAGATTTTCTGTGCGTTAACACACTTCTTTATTATCGGCAAAATAAAAAGATGACGTTTTAAACCCCTTCCACACGATACAATTTAATTGACAATCAGATTTGCCAACTGCATTGCCTGCAATCTGATTTTCCGTCCACACGTACAAAAGATGATCACCAATTTTCATTTTATTTTGTTGCCTCTGCTAACGGACTTGTATCAACCACGATGCCTCTTAACAAGAAGCAAAAATATGGGTTGATTTCGCCTACTACTATACTACAAATATATAATATATACTACAAATGTAGATGAAAAAATTCAAGACTATGAGCAAAACAATGGTTGTTCAAGGTTTAAAATCTCCTCCATTATTTGCCATTCGGTACGAATGGATACATTATTGTTGCCGTTCTCCACGTCGTCTATCTTAAAAAAACACTTATAACACAACAAAATACACTACAACACATCGCATACACCAAAAACATTGGCTAACTAGCGTCCACACCACCTGATTTGGTTGAACACAATCGAATCGAGCGGTCCCGACCACCCAATGACCTTGGATTTCATATTTCCATCCACACTACACGATTCGATTTTCAATCTAATTAAAGTTTGTATCGTGTGTAAGCCACTTTGTAACTTCTCCTGTCAATGCAGAATAAAAATAATGAAAGAAATAAAAAAAATTGAAAGAAGCATCTACATTTTGATGTCTACAGAAAATATAAAAAAAATATTTTGCTTGGTCTTTAACTTTGAATAGATTTGAAATTTAACAGTGAGTGGCACGAAAAAGCCTTTTATGTAACATAATCGAATATCAAATGACTTATGATAAGACATAAAACATTTAATAACGAGCATAACATTTGATATCTCTTTTTAAATTTATATTATAGTCCACAAACAATATTACCACAAGTAAGTATATTAAACAATTAATACATTACGTATTATACAAGTAAATACGTAGTGGCTTCTTTAAATTAATAAGCACTTTCTGTGTTTGTTTCGCGTCTTTAAGATATCATTTACAATTTTTATGACTAAGATTTACCGCTGGTATTCATTCGCATAAACTTCGTATCTGTAAACAATGACTATCATCTGATTTTACGGCAGGAAATATCATTACTATGCTTGTTATTGAAATTAATTACCAAATATGATGACAGTCTGTTTATTCCCAATGTCATTCCAGAGAAACATCCAATCCAAGCCTTCATTAGTTGTGTATATTAATTTTTACTTGTAAATATTATATAGTTGGTCTAATTTACTTTTTAAGCATACTTTACACATCATTGAAGGGTGAAAATTTCAGTATACTAGGTTTTAAGAGGTACGGTCAGACAAATCAATGTTCCAAAATCTAAAATGACCTTCCAATCCTCTCTAACTGCAACCATGGCTTAGAAGTTGAATATAGCGTGTGGTTTGTACTTTAAAGTTTTTGAACATACTATGTATATATAATATTATAAAATTCTAAGCATGCCATATATGTACATTAAAGGTATTTAAATAAAAACAACTGAAATAGATTATATAAATGATGGAGACCATGATACATTTTTTTTTATTTCTTGTCTATTTATCTGTTTGTTCGAGATTTACGTATAAACTACTGGGCCGATACCGATGCGGTTTTGGCTGATCGACAGCTAATTCTTAGACTTAAACTCTGCGCTACTTTTTATCCTGGGAATTATTTAAAATGGCTATATTATAAATATAATCGAATTCCATTCATGTGATTTTTTTACTGATCGATAGAAAATTTAATGTAATAAAATGTGTGATATATTTTATCCCGAGAATCCCGCGGGAATTTTCCCGGTAGCGGTTTGTAGTTGTTTTCATTAAAACGATAGCTTACATTCCTTTTCAAATGCTGCGGTATTTTGTCCTGGGCAACCCGCGAGAACTTCAAGTCAAGCGTAGATGAAGTCGCGGGCAATCCCAGACTTAAATACAATCTCCTTTCCACCTTCCACCTTCTCCCAATCATTTATGCTTAGTAGAATATAATCCTATCTTTACTCCTCTATTCTTGTTACCTTTGTCACGCCATAAATCAATCATCTGTCGCATGTCCATACATCTCTTTTTTGTCTATCTTATTTTTTTTTATTGCATGAGTTCAGCAGACAGGCAGACGGCCCACTTGATGGAAAGCGGTTACCATCGCCTATGGACATTTACAACACCAAAGGTGCTACGAATGCGCTGCTGCTCTCTTAAAGAAGACTGGAACCTGGTCACTAATGCCGGAACACAACTCAAGGTTGTTGTGACGACATACTCTAGACCAGGGGTGGTAGCCATCCAGTCGGGCAAACACCCTACCACCTGGCTGTGGGTTGTTTTGTCGCCTCTTACGACAGCCCGCCCGGCCGCAGGAAATTGTATTCTTTCTCCGTTCCTGCACGGATAGATTTTATATCCATCACTCGGAAGAAACTTACTGGAAAGAAACTACATAGTATTACATATATAAATATTAGATAGGTATCTATAGCAGTTTTCATTCTTGTGATATAACTTTTAATTCTTTAGGCAACAATAGAAAGGGGATGTATGTCACCTGACACACATTTATGTCAAGTACACCACTGGCTTGGTTCCATAAATAGCCCGTTCGTGGCATTGTAACAGCCCTTGTCAACGCATTTAGATGACACACTGAACTACGTAAGCTCATAACGTATACACGGTTACATATACTAATTAACTAAATAACGATATGTTGGAACACGTGTGAATTAGTTTATATAATCAGCAAAGTCGTTTTAATTAAATTTATTTCAATATCGCTATGTAGAAGCCGTACTGATAATTTAATTGAGTCGCACAGTGGAAGAGTACGCTAATCCATAAATTTACAATAACGAAACAGATGTTATTTTATTTATAGATTTATTAAAAAACAGCGGCCTAAATTTGTGTTACTGTTTTGTGGATTAAGCCACTATTCAGCTGAGCGACTCAATTCCGGTACAGATAAAAATTATTCATGTACCAACTCGACCTATACAATCCCATCAAGCTAGTAAGTGACAGTTCACGCATAATAAAATATTCTGTAAAGGTGACAAATGTCCATTGTTTTCATTATTTGGGTAAGGAACAATCAAAAATGTAATTAATCGTCAATATCCTATATCTCGAATCTTGACCGAAAAACAAGTACCTGCCACGTGGCAGTTTTCTAACCTAATGTGCATATTGTTACAATTGCCACATATGGACGGTGAAAGTAATCATCGTGATGAAATCTGCACATCGAGATAACAAGCGTGTCAAACCGCCAAACCGCTTTGGACAAACGTGGCGAATTCCACTAAACATTTGGAAGCTTGGACCCAGCAGTGGAACGTTCATGGGCTCTTATTATTATTCTATATCTCAAAAGCCACTCAACAATTATTGTCCGAATTAAAGAAAATATTAATAAAGCATTACAACTGCCTTTATTTCTGATTTTTACATTACATAGTTCAAAAGCTAGGGATACAATATTTACGCCTTTGGAAGCTAATATCTTTCCACCTATTTATTAGCTTCAATAAAAAGTCATAGGGAACATCACTCTGATTTTTCGAAAAGGAACATTGCAATAAGAACGACAGTGTACACTGAATAAAAAATTCAACCCTCAGCTATATTTAAATTCTAAGGGTTACAAATTGGCTACAGAACCCTAAAATACACAAAAATTTTGTCATGTATAAATTCAGAAACATTCTGTAACTCACGTAGGTTTATTTGCTTTGCTAAAATGAATGGAACCATTCTCACGTTTTTCCAAGTTTATTCCTTAAATTAACACTACACGTAATAAAAATGTGATAGCGATCTATGACAAAATTTACGTATGTATGTTTACGTATAAATATAGTTCTAAAATAAAATAGCGGTGCCCTGTAGTTTTACCCGAGTTTTACGATTCGCGTCATGCAGCTATTTCTCCAAGACACCGTACTACCCCTGTACATAAAGATATAAACAGGTATATGGTCTGTATAATTATGGCACAATTACTGACTCTGTGGTATAATAATAGAGATCAGTGGTATGGAAGAAGAGTATGTACACAAGGAAACTTTTCCAAAATTTAATTATTAGAACTGCATTACCTATCATTATAACATTATTTATTAACTGCACCACCGTCAGTATAAAAAATCTATCAATCCCTGCCAAGGGTTGCCTGGAAGAGATCGCTTATCTATCTATCTACTGCATAATATTATATTAAAAATAAAGGCATAATATTATCATATGATCAACCAAGATTTTTTTTATTTTTTTTATTGCGAGAGTTCAGCAGACAGGCAGAAGGCCCACTTGATGGAAAGCGGTTACCATCGCCTATGGCCATTTGCAACACCAAAAGTGCTACAAATGCGCTGCTGCTCTCTTAAGGGAGACTAAACTGGTCACTAATGCCGGAACACAACTCAAGGTTGTTATGGCGACATACTTTAGACCAGGGGTGGTAGCCATCCAGTCGGGCAAATGTCCTACCACCTGGCTGCGGGTTGTTTTGTCGAAATTTTATTCTTTCACCGTTCCTGCACGGTTACAACTATTAGACGGTTCGTGTCTATCTATCAATTTGGACGTACCAACCAAAATGAACTATATAAACATAAAATTGAGCCATTCAGTTCTGTGCCTTTTAAAAAATTGATTCAATTTGATTGATACATCTGTTATCAGCATTCCATTAAAATTGAAAGCTGTAATCTGCAAACAGACTTTACAAACCTTAAAATATACTTGACCTTGGTTTTTCAAATAGCAAATTGGTTTATATATTGAAAACAACAACAATATGATAGTAAAACAAAAGTTTATTACCCATTTTCATAAGGTTTATCAATTGCATCATGTCAACTTCATCCACTCATGTCTTCAATTATCACTTACCAAATAACGTGACCGGTGGTCAATCGATCAAAGTGCTAAACAGCCGGTCACCCAGCTGATACGAGTGACGTGTGTGTGCACGAGTTTGCTAAACCGATTACCGATGCTAATCGTATCGATAAAATAATTAGATTCGGTGTACTGCCGTGAACTTGGATTTGCGTCAATGTTACGTGAAAATCTAATTATGAATCTAATTGTTGTTGTATAACTAGTTAACGATTATTATAGTTACATTTCTTTTTAGTGTAGTTAAGGAAGTAGAGTCGCTACGGGGAATCATTTACAGCAATATAATATAAAAATTGAAAAAGTGCTATAAACATATTTATAGATAAAAGAAAACCTGTGTCAGCTCCGACAGACGACTGGAGTTTACTCGTTGAACATTAAAAAATCTATTATTGTAGATTTTATTTCATTGCATTAAAGTTCGAAATTATATAATAAAAAAATGTAACGCTTTTGAGTTAATGCATTAATTTCACTCCTCGAAAATCTATTCTTAAGGAGTAAGCTCCCAAAAATATAATCCAGATCGCTGATGGTAGGAAGCGTTTCCATATTGCTGTATTTACACGTTGTATGCCAATGCTGATGCATTGGGGAAGTATATTTTCAATGACGTTTTATAAGCATATAAAAAACGTGAAAAAATGACGTTTCTACATTCAATTATCTGTTACAGTACGTGAGAAACTGAGTATTTTGATGCTACCAATAAAGAATTTTAAACTTTGACATACACGCTAAACAAGTAACATCAATTTTCTACCAATGGTAGGTAACAAAATTTTAGTAAAATATAGTGACTTCACTTGCCGTCATTTATCACTGGTTAACCGATGACTCTTTTGGAACCCTCTTAGCTTTTTAATACGTAACAGAAATACTGTCCATTCTAAGGAACTCCAGTACTGGTGTGTTAATGAGGCGAAATTATTTTTTTAGTAGTCTTAAATAGCGCGGAATGCAGTTCGTTTATTTATTTACATTTAAATATATATACGTAAGAATTATTACTACTATAAATCTTGTTTACTGTACAATTGCAATTTGTTCCAGAAGTTACAACGCAATTAGATTTAATATTCATTACAAATTTTCTACTTCAGTGATCGCGTAAATATTAACAAGAACAACAGTTTTTCTTCATTATCGTTGAAAATAAGGAAAATGAAAATTCACTTTTCATTAATATTCAACGACGGAACTTTCGTGACTTAAGGTTTAATATTAGTAAAGATTTTATTACAGCGGTTATATACTTACCAAAAAGTGTCTTCCTAGTTTATATTACATTTTTTTGAAGAGATAAATACCCTGCGTCTGAGATTTGACTCCATCTGATCTTAGAATGCGACCGAATCGAAAACCGAAGGAAAGAAAGACATTACTTGTTTTTGTAATAACGAATGTTTTGAATAACTTATCTATAGACATACACAGGTCATTAAAAACATTCATTATTACAATTTTACATGAGAAATCATCATATATTTTATTTATAAACGCAAATGCTATTCTATAAGCTGATTTCATCTACGTTAGAGAATTTAATATCGCTTACATCGACATGAATAATTCAATGCACAAAGCTCGGCATGGTGCAGACTGGTGCACTGTTTCGGCTCGTCGGGATGGAACGGGACATGGCGGGACGTTGAACCCAGTCTGGTTTCCGCACCGTTGCTTCCTACTAACACCAACACTATTGAATGCTGATGGTTCATTCACACCTGCTAAACCTATCGGATTGTAAATAATGCTGACGATAAAAGCTAATACACAATGGAAATAAAACTACATATTTTTAGCTTTACTTAAGAATTAAATTGGAAGATCAAACTAAATAATGATTTGATAATAAGTTCTTCATTGTACTTCCTTTCTTAATATCAGCATTAATGTATGAATTATTATGTGAGATAATAAAATTTACCCCATTGCAGAAACAGATAGAAAAACGTTTGTAATGATTTCTTAATTTGGGATGGTAGTATATAAAAGCTGGCTTACGACGAAACTTTAGACTCGGCGGACAAAAGTACTCGGTATACCACTCGTAATTCATTTTATCCTCGTTACGGTGTCGCAGATAAAACTGATTTTTATTTAAATTTAATATTCTAAAGACATGAAGAACCGTCTTAATATTTCTACTTAAAAATTAAATTGGACGATCCGTGGATATAATATAAAGAGTAAAGGGAGGCCAACAAGAGATGTGTTGTGTGAAGGATGATATGGTAGAAGATGTATGCCAGATTAGGGTAAGCGTCCACGTGCCCGCATCGTAAGCTTTGGACGAGCTTACCTTTAGAGCAGAATGGAAGGAAAAAACTGTACCAACCTAAATTGACCGAGACAAGGTGTATGTAATTGGATAGTAATATTATAAATAGTAATAGTAATATTTAAAAAATTTAGTCTTGTTTGACTTTTTGTTCGGGATTCGCGTAAAAAATACTAGGCCGATTTGGATACGGTTTTCACTGATCGATAGCAAATTCTCGGACTTAAAATCTGCAGTACTTTATATCCCGGGAATCTTACGGGAAATTTCTTGGAAGCCGTTTAAAATGGCCCCATTGAAAAAAATGAAATATTTTCACCGATCAATAGCAAATTCTCTCATAAAATCTATGATACTTTATATGCTGATAAATTTGCAGGACTTTTCCGGGAGTGGTTTCAAGAAAAAAATAATACAAATTAGCTTATTTCGTCCAACGTGGACGAAGTCGCGACCGACTCCTAATATAACAATAAATAAATGAAAATTGAATTTCTTGATACTTGAAATAATAGGGGGAAGAGTTTTTACGTAATTGATCATGTTCGTTGGTAGGTATTTTTACTATTTTCACCGTACCTTTGTTCCTCTTTGTTCAGGTGCACATGACAGAACATTGAACCCTGATTTCCACACCGTCATTTCCCGAACCTCGTGCGACATTGATTTTAATATACCTATAAATTACTGATGTTTTATTCACACGTGTGTGTAATCAAGTTCATGGAATATGGTCATATTATTGTATCTATTTGACTTTTTAGGCACACTCCACTACATAGGGACACATATCGAGGTGGAATAAAAATCCTGGCAACTGCTGAGTAAGAGTAACCCTAAAATACATCACTATACCTCCATATATACGATCTGGGATGACTCTGAAAATTATATAGAGCTTATATTAGTATTCATTGATTGTTAATTTTCTTGGTAAACAGCATTGATTACGCAATCAGAAACTTATAGCTGCTTACTTAATAACTACGTAGACTTATGCAAATAGCTTTTAAAGACTTGAAGTAGGGACTTTCCGTAGTACAAAATTTACTCTTCTTTGTGTTAATATTAGACAATAGTAAATTTAAATTCATATTATAGTAAAACAGTATTACGTCTTTTTATGACCAGTAAATACAAAAGGTGTGAACTTTTAACAGTTTGTTTGTTTTATAACCGGCCAAGAGAGTATAATTAAAATAGTAAAGCATTTCGTAATAATAATAATAAACTTCCACTGTTTTTATTGATTCGCGACGGGATCCTGAAAGGATCATTTAATCGCAAATACCATTTCATAGACTTCATCTCATAAACTACTCCAGTGTTATTCAAGTCAATTTCCTTATGAAGTATTTAGTTACTCTATTTTTTATTGTTACAATTACCACGTGCTAACAACGGTGAAGGAAAACATCGCGATGCAACCTGCATATCGAGATAACCGATGTGTCAAACCTACCAAGCCGGCTTAGACAAGCGTGGCGGGTATACTGTCCGTTCCCCTGTAACGGGAGGTCCGAGACCAGTAGTAGGACATTTATGGACTGTTATTATATATCTCTAATATATAAAATTCTCGTGTCACAGTTTTCGTTGCCATACTCCTCCGAAACGGCTTGACCGATTTTGATGAAATTTTTTGTGCTTATCCGGTATGTATGAGAATCGGCCAACATCTATTTTTCATCCCCCTAAATGTTAGGGGTAGTCCACCCCTAAATTTTTTTATTTATTTTTTAGACAAAATTTTTAATTTCTATTTTTTTATGATACAACATACAAAAATACATACAACCCTAAATTTGCACCCCTCTACGATCAACCCCTATTTTTCATTTGTTAATTATAAACTTTAATTTTTTGGCAAGATTTTTAATCTTATTTTGTTATGACTTAGAATTAAGAATAAGCCTAAATGGCACTCTGTTATTCGTGCCTACCCCGCAAGGGAACTGGCGTGAAGTTATGTATGTATGTATGTATGTACTTAGAATTAAAAAAAATATATTACTCTTTTAGATTCACAATTAGAACCGGTAGGTGGCGCGTTTTTGTGTGTTTGAGTGGGTACCGGGATGGTTGAGATTCGCAATTAGAACCGGTACGTGGCGCTGGGATCGGGTTCTACAATTTTATTTTTTAAAGGCAGGACAACGTCTGCCGGGGCCGCTAGTTATTTTTTTATAATTACTGCCCATGAGTTGCCCAAAATTTTGAAGGGGACTCCATAATTTCTGAAATGAATAATACGCCACCTACTCGCTTAAATTAAAAAAGTCTCGAAGAGACAGCTATAGTTTTTTCATAAGTATCTAATGAGTCTCTACAAAACATTGAAAAAAAGTATTTCATAGTATGGTGGCCATCCCTAATTTTTACCTTTTCGGAATTTTACTACCTGACTTCCTAACAACATAAATAAAAGACATCTTCCATCCCTTTCATTTATTCACTCTTTCGAAAAATATGATATTTTTTTAACAACATACTCGTAATTGTTTTAATAAACTGAGAGTTACACTAAAATAATGAATCATTACGCCTAACTTTCCAACTGCAATTATCCATTAGCAAACCTATTTGGGAGAAATAAAACTCATCTTACATAATGTTGTATAACTATATTATGGTTATAATATGCTTTCCAGAACAGTACAAACAGTAGGTATTGCTACTTAGAAAAACACAAAGTTCAATTTCAAAGCCGATCCACGTAACAGCGTTTTTACTTTTATATATTCGTCGGCAACGTGCCAAGCAAATGATATCTTATTGATAGTCAGAGCGGATAACGTTGAGTTCCGCTCAGAAAGGAAATCTGTGTTCGTTTGAGTATCACTTGTGTGAAATCTTGGTATAGTTTATTTAAGTGCTTTATATACCAGACTCAATAACGTAGAAGTTTGATGCTCAAAACCATAAACTTTTTCACAATAATACCAATAAACGATATAAAACCATAATAAATATCAAAATACATTTTATATAAATATATACGAGTATAACTAGTAAATGTAATCGGGTTGGTATTTCAGAGTCAAGTCAAAAGATACAATTTTTATTATTTTAAAAACGTCTATGCCTCTATACAAGCGAAGTACGTAATTACTTCATAACTTCAACGAGTCAAATAGTGCATTATAATAATAGTAGATTAAACAGATTTTTTAAAGAAACTTACAACAGATATATTTAAAATTGTTTTAATAAATACGACGCTATACAATGGTGCATATAGTAAAATTGCGAAGATTTTTTATGTAAGTAATTTATGTTGAGGTGTTCCAATTTTTTGAAGGACCCTGTTTATTTTCGTCAGAAGTCAAATGCATTACGTTCAAATGATCCCTCTGAGAGATTAAACGTCGGTCGTAATTCTATTTGATTTCCAAGTGCCTGAATTGTAATCAGGAAACGCCCCGTACAAACATCAACTGCAATCAGCCTCTCCAACTAGGGTTGCCAAATCATTGTATGAATAATAAAATATTTTAAAATCCTACAATAATACAAACAGTATTATTATTTAGTGTTTTCTTAAGATTTTTGTGGCTATTAAGCTGATGTTATACGGTTCATTTTGTCTTTCAATTTGATTGAATCAACCAAAGTGATCCGTATAAAAATAAACTTCAATCATTCAATGTCATTGAATACCGGGTCCTTTCAGTTCTGTGTCTTTCAACCAATTGGTTAAATTTGGTTGATCCGTCTAATATCATCATTAGATACAAATTATATTGACGCTTGATATCTGAATTTATCTGCGATCAACGATACTACAATAGCAACAATGTCAGATATATTTAATGATAGAAATATTAATAAGTGACGATAACCAGTTTCCATCAAGTGGGCCGTAAATTTGTCCGTTGTACTCCAGCGTTAGAAAAACATAATGAAAACTCAAATAAAAATCATGCATGAAAATAGTTAAAACGGAGTATTTGAAACCTATATTGTGGACTGTATTTTTGATTTAATATTTCATTCAAATTTTTACACATAGGTATTGTAAGCGTCTGTATATTCAAAATTAAAATAAATTAAGTCCAATGAAACACCATAAAATTTTAGTTCATTTATGGCTCTTAATACATTTATACGAATGTCGCGTGTGAATATTTAACATTTCATATAATAGAAAACTGTGACATGATTGGAAATATTTAAACCAAAAATGATTGGGAGAGTGGGTGAAAGAAAGCAGAGTTAACAGTATTTTTGTTTGACAACCCTATCTCTACGCTAAGGCTATATTTACACAACCGGAACAAAACTCCGTTTCAAATTAAAGGTTTTGTGTAGGTTTTTAAACGATCTACAAGGTTGCTTTTTTTTCAAATAAGGGCGTTACTTGTATGTAGAGAGTATCTGTTTATACCTATATAATGAGAAACATTCCTGATAACATTTATGTGAATCTTTTTATAAGCCGTGATTAAAAATTTCCAATACATAATCACTTTTGCATTTACACAGTAAAGACGCTAATAGAAGCTATGCAACCACTGACAAAATATTAGTTTATAAACACTGTTTCAAAAACAAAAAAGTGTTTCTGAAACATTTAAAAGTATTATGGTAACCACTAAAGTCTAGATAGATAGATAATACTTTACTGCTCACCAAATATACAGTTTCAAAAATACACATTTACAATATTGTCATGGTAGAAACAATAGGCGGCTTTATCGGTTAAAGCAATCTCTTCCAGGCAACCTAACTTAAGGAACAGTTTAACCTAATCTGGTGATGTAGGTGGTGCAGATTACTAGGTATATGATTCATAAATAAAAAGTCTATGTGATGTTTCAGGAATTGTTTCTTAGTGAATATAGAGTTCACTATTTTTAAAAATGTGGTAAGAACCTTTAGGGATTGGAGAACACCAAAACTTATCAGCAATCTGCCCATGACGGATACTGAAGTACTTTAAGTTTAGCCACAAAGTCCGCAAAAACCCAGACAATGTACAGAGACTTGTGGTCACTGGGCAAGAGATCTCATGACTATAGATCTCCCAATAGGTGGATTGACTAAGTTGCTAACCAGCTGGACATTTCGATAAATTTGGCCCACGATCGTGCTCAAAACCGATCTCGATGCGGAGATCATTTATTCACTGTCATCGAAGTCACGATCCTCAGCAGTGAGGGAACGTCTTAGAAGAGAAGAAGGTTTAAGCTTATTACTATGAGTCCATAAATACGGAGTGAAATTCATGGCAAACTTTTTTTAAATATAGACGTTCCGTTAAATTGACAATCACGCACGAGTTGTCGACTTGTGTACGACATTCGAGCCAAAATTAAATGCGTCACTCCACGGAATCTTAACATTTTTGCCAAACAGTATTGTGCTAGCTATGTATTTATTTACCAATGTTTTAATTTGCGCAATCTATCCGTTTAGTCAGTCCGTATTACAATCAGTTTTTAATATGGTGTCCAAAGTAATAATTTAGTTCAATTATTTTAATATTATAAATTACAATTGTATTGTTGCCCATTGTTCTAATTTAAATGTGTTTGTAATAAATATCTAGGTTTAAGTTATGGTGAACAATAAAGAGTTTTCATTCATTCATTCATTCATTCATTACAAATAAGTATAATCAATCTTATTACGATTTATTATTTTGTTATTATTATATTGTATGTCCTTATACACCACGGGCCATAAAAATGGGTAGGCCAACACGTAGAGGCCCCTTGACAAATTTTATGTAAATGTGGTGTGACGCTGACCGGAGGTTATCCCTGTCTACACCATATAGAAATGCACTCAAGAACAAACCCCTGTCAGTGTAAGACTATTATAGGAAATGAGAACAAAAGTTTTCGGGCTATTGAGATGAACTGTTAATGGAACTAGGGCCTATGGGGACTATGGCGTCTGCCCGTCACAATGTTGGGAGAACACGGAAAAAATGAGCAGACAGTGACTCGTCACTGCACTTTTTGTTATTATTATTTATATTTATAATTAAACTTAAATGCGATTGTTAAACCTGAATATATGTGATATCTATAATAAAAACACTATTTTATTCTACATTTGTATAAATAAAGTATTTTAAACAGAAAATATCTGGAAAATACAACACATAAGCGTTGCCATTCATAGAGGGAATGCGGCCAGTCTTTTGGGAACGTTCTCACCTGATAGCGGCCTGACACTGGATTTTCTATATTAATTTTAATTTGTATACGCAGTTTATTTCTAGTATTTATTTTAAGAAAATGTATATCTCAAATTAAGTCTGTCGTAAAAATCTGGATTTTGCTAAATCTTCTGGGGATCCATAACCATTTTGAATTCCAGAACTGTTGACGTTCAAAACAGCCTTTACATCGTATCATAGTTTGCATAAAAAACGAATTGGAAAAGAAACTATTTATTCCCAATTTTTTTTTATTGCAGGACTTCAGCAGACCTCCAGACGGCCCACTTGATGGAAAGCGGTTACCATCGCCTATGGACATTTACAACACCAAAGGTGCTACAAATACGCTGCTGCTCTCTTAAGGTAGACTGGAACCTGGTCACTAATCTCGGAACACAACTCAAAGTTGTTATGGCGACATACTTAAGGCCAGGGGTGGTAGCCATCTAGTCGGGTGAATACCCTACCACCTGGGGAACCTGGTCACTAATGCCGGAAATGTGACACACTTGAAACAAAATATAAATAGGCATCTACTTATGTACAAATAATTTTTGGAAACAATTTTTTATCTGTATATTTTTATTTTTCCTCCATATTTATACATAGATTTACTGTTAGCATAGTTTTTATTACATATTTTCATCGATCACTAGTTAATTAGTGATCGATGCATATTTTAGTTAATAATTTAATTTTAATTGGTTACTAGTGAAAGCTGCTACTTATAAACGTCTAATGATATATTGGTACATAATAAAGACACGGACAAACGTTACAATAAATTCTCATAAGTTTTACATATAAAAAACATGCGTTGAAATAACATATTATCATATAACTTTTAGAATATCACTGTTGAAATAACTTTTTCAATAAATAAATTTTTCAAACAATAACCAACGCGCTATTTGATTCATTTTTAACCGACTTTAAAAAAGGAGGTGTTCTTAATTCATCGTGTATATTAGTTTTCTTTCTTTTACTTGTATTTACTTATGACGTCACAAGTAGGTAGGCTCGTACTAAATCTATGCGGTTATGACCTACTGTAGGTTTATAAAAAGTATGTATGTCAGTTAATTTGACCACCCGCTCCCGTATTATACAAAAGTTGTTTGTTGCGATTAAAATACAGGTTGACATTTAGTAGGGGTTTTAATTTCTTTCATTTTATTTAGAATCTGAACACGTTATGGCCAAAATATACACACGGTTTCATACATATTATAGATACAGGATACACTCGTCGGGGTCGTCCTCGTCACTCAATTGTGTGGGAGAACGGATGACTATTTTCGACCAGACTCCCGTCCGGCTAATGACAGCAATTGCCCCCTGCCTGCGGCTACCCACAATATTACAACGAAAATAGACTTCACTGAGGTGTTATGTGCTTTAGAAACACCACACATTTTTAAGTATTACCATGGCAGATCTTTTTCCATGGTACCTATTACTAACTTTGACAGATTTAAATGTTAGTATTTGACACCTTCATACTGCAGCCCTTCGCTAGGTACTGCTATGACATCAGCTCGGAGCACGAGTTGACCGGGATGAGGGATCTTGCAGTTGAAAATAATAAACTAGTTCCGATAATATTTTCTTAAGTTTCCGCCACTAGTATACATAATAAAATTACGTTTTAACGGCTTTAAGCGCGTTAATTTATTTGATTTTTATTATTTCGACGTTTCGGCCATTTTTCAGTTGCCGTGATCACGGAAGACAAAGATGTCAAGTGTCAATGAGTATTTTTAAAGTTTTATCTAGCCTACCTAGCCTACTTGTTCATTTTAATTATTTAGTTTTAATTTTGTTTATGGTTATTATTTACTCTATGGGAGTCAAATCTAATTTACCACCGCTTCGCAACACGTTGTGCCTTGAAGAGGAAAAGCGGCGCAAGAAACTCTTCAGCAAATATGCCTAGCTCTAATAATTTTATATAATATTAACAATTAAACAAACGTATTGATCAAAAGCACTTCCAAGGAGGTTCAATTATTCAGCTTATTTATTCCAGTAATGTCAAATTCCTTGGTGGAATTCTTATATATTTTTTCACCACACGCTCCGTTGTATGGCGCGTAATTTTTTAACTCGAACAATGTATACAGGCTTTGTAAATCCGTTTGAGCAAATGTGTTGAAAAGATTTTTATTATATAGATACCTCTGCTTGACGTAATGGATTTTTTCCTTCCATTATGCTTCTCGAATCAAACTACAATACAATTATGTTAAAATATTTAGTAGGTATCCGGTCAACTGCATCAGTCTCAACAAAATATACCTAATGAAGAAAAAAATATCACAATGTATAACACTGACCATAGACCTTACGTTTTACTGTTTGCTAAAATCAATAAAGGTGTTTTACGAGCATCGTCAATAAAATGTTGAACAGACTTTCCCGCAAAAATTGCCTTAATTTGCATATTATAGCGAAACTTGGGAAAACTTGCAAACCAACCTTTCATTTTTATAGCTAGTCGTATCGTAAATTTCTTTTAAATTATTTAAGACATTTTTATCATGTTCTATTAAGCCATCCGCTTTTATAAAAGTGTTTTAATTATTTGTTTTGTTAATCATTAATTTTATGAGCATAAATAACATCATCAACTACCGCCTAACTTTAATATATCAGCCAGACAAACTGCACTAATTTAGAATCCTATCAAACAAAACATATAAATTTCAAAATAATTTATTTGTATTGCTTACGAACTTTGCTATTTACAATAATTTACATTTACGAGTATCGACGTTATAAATTTACCATACATACATATTATATTCTAAATCCGTGGGTTTGCAAGTAACTGCAGCATATTACTTGCTTTAATTTTGATTTAGTCTACATAACTCTTCTTTGACAAACAATTATTAATTGATTGATGATATATACATACATAACTTCACGTCAGTTCCCTTGCGGGGTAGGCACGAACAACAGAGCGCCATTTAGGCTTATTTTTACACAGCTCACTTGCTTCTTTCACATTCATAACTCTTGTCATGCACGCTCGTCTGTTCTTAAGGCTCCTGACATCACCTTCTGCTAGTACACGATCGATTTGATCATGGAAGGTGTGTCGTGGCCTTCCACGACTTCTGCATCCATCCACTTTTGCATTGCATATCTGTTTAGTCATTCTTTCATCATGCCTTCTTTCCACATTGATGATATATACTAGTAAAAAATAAATAGGTTTAACTCCATACTACCATAATGCGAAAGTGTCTTCGTTTGAACGTTTATTTTGTTCCTTTTTCACGATCTTAAGATGACAAATTGTGAAATTAAAAGACAATAAAAATTCTTTAAAATAATGTGCCTAGCGGCATAGTGAAGCTGAAAATGACAAACCAATCCATAAACATTCCACTATACGATTCGGCCATCCACATTGTTTTTTTTTTTATTGGACTTGACTTTATGTTGTTGGTCCGAAGACCTTACAACTTTACCGGGGTCTTTGGGGCGAGTGCCTTCGCGAAGCGAAGGCGCTCGAGCCCGGGGGGGCAACTTGCTCGAGGGAGCTCCCTAAGGAGTTTTACCTCGGCTGGACTGTTGCCATGAATGGGGAATGAATTTAATGATGCCCACCATAGGGCGACACAAAATACTAATTGAGAACGGGCGACGGGTAATATAAAGCCCGAAGGGAAGGATCACGGCGGGCCGGGATCGGTGGTTTGCGGTGGCCTACGCTATCTTACTGCCGTTTCGCAACGTGTTATGGCTGGGAGAGAAGAAACGGCGAAAGAAACTTCCCAGCAACACGCCTAGTCTATCCTGTGGGGTGAGCTATGTCTCCTAGCGTCCCTCGCGGGGACGTGGAGAGATCTTGATTGGCGGCGTCTGAGACGCCGCCGTCTGTGTCTGTCTGTCGGTGCCTGCCAGCCTACTGTTCTAACCGTGGGCGGACTGATCCGGGCCAGTCGTTTCGTAATAACGTCGACTCTGTCCGTCAGGACGTTACGCGGTCGTCGCACAAGAGCCTTTCGACGAGGCTTATAATCGGACGCGGACACGACGAGCGGATTTCGATGGTGCGGCGCGAGATCGAAATACTTACGCGAGAGCGACGTAATGTAGTTTTTGATGGAGGGAAGCTCCAGATCGCGGTGGAGGTCGACGTTACGCATATAGAGGGGAGCACCGACGGCTCTGCGCATGAATTTATTCTGCACGATTTGCAGTTTATCTAAAAGGGCAGGCTTGACATGGCCGAATACCACACTCGCGTATGTCATGATCGGGACCATCCACATTGTAGGGACCGATATGGATGTATGTATACTATGCTCAAAACTTTTTTAAATGTTTGTCTGTAGGCAAACTGGCAAACGGTCCGCTTGATGGGAAGTGGCTGCCGTTGCCCATGGACATTTGCAACACTAAAGGAGCCGATGCGTTGCCTACCTCTTTGAGACTTTAAACATCTGTTTACGCCCTTTTTGGAGAGCCCCATATTGTAACGCTCTGGGAAAACCGCGGGAGCTCATTCCGTAGCTTGCTCACGAATGGCATAAAGGAGCGAGCGCCACGTACAATTAATAACTTCCAGGTGTCAAGGAAGTGTGGATGAACTCGTACTCCTCGGCGAGCAGTGCGCTGGGGAAATGGCGACGTAGGCTCCAAATCAAATAGTTCCTCAGAACACTCCCCATTATACAAACGGTAGAATACGCTAAATGACAGTTTTGACTAAATATGGCACTGACCTTGTTAAATAGTACACAAATTTTCTTACAGTTTCTTACAAAAAGCTGCCAAGCTGGAACTTCCACTACCTCATTGTCAAATAGAATATTTTCTAGATGTCGTTGTGGTAAGATACCACCATAATGCATCTACAGCTCATTGCTCGTTTTGCTCATACATCCTATTATATTATATCTACTATTTGCTTTATCATTTTCACACAGGTCAATTCACAAATAGCTGTATACAATGTACAAGTATATTGATTGTATAGGTCGGAATGGCTCAGAGATTTGTCCACGGTCAGTGGATCGGAAACTACAGTTAATTGTCCCCGCCGATCCGGAACCACCGTTACGTTCCCGCCTATTCTTCTATCTAACACTAATATGGTTATCGATTCTTTTTTTATCAATTGACCAGAGGTTAAAAAAATTGAGTTGCGTACAACTATTATCTACAAAGAAAATAATGTTTATTTAGAGTTATTTAAAATGGAAATTATACATAAGCAGTTTAACAAAAGCCAAAGGTTGACTAACTTTAAACAGGCCCTAACTCAGCAAATGCTAGTTGATAACAACCAACGCTGGTCTTCTGTTAGTGCCAGGCAGTAACGTCACCTTCACAGAAGAAAAGTAAGCAATGAACATTTAATATTTAATATTATTTATAATTAGAACAACATCAAACAAAGAATAGACAAAAGACATATATTATGAACAATTTAATATAAGTACATAGTATGTTATGAAACGATTAATCTGATCTAATTATATAATAAGCATGAAAATTACAGTTTGTTACTTAGAGTATTACATATTTCTGAAATTGATGTTATCTGATCTTGTCTGGCAAGCTTAAACTTCATAAAGCTTGTGTACTCTCAAAAATTTATAAAAAAACGGTCAAATACGTGTCTTTATATTCACAGTGATTGGTTTTGTAGAAGCAACCGATGTTACTTACCATTTCCTATGGCACCCTATACAGAATCTAATCAATATTACCATATCTCAAAACCATGGGGTTTTTCGGTTTGTAATAATCTGACTTGTAAGTCTTTTTTATCTGCTTCTAGCAGGTGATTTTCGTAATTTAACGTGTGGTGGACCTTTTTTACGTGCAAGGGTGGAAGAGTAGCTATTCTAACCAGCCCAGCTCCTCTAAAAAGTTTCCCAGTTGCTTGACGTTTCTAAAAACCTCCCCCAGGTTATTTAGTACCAAACCCTCTGCAGTCCAGCAAGGGATGGGCGCCTGATTCTTTTTCCTTCAGGGAAGCTCTATATTTGTAGCTATCCAAGGATTGTTCTGCTAAAAAAATGCGTGTTAGAATTGGCATTACAGTGATTATAACAATCATTAATCTCAGACGCACTTGACTAAACTGTTGAGTTGCCTTGGAGAAACGCAACTAGTCCGAAGTGGTAGCAATTTCGCTTGCCTGCATTCTCCAGGTTATCCCAGTACTGTTTATGGAGTTCGTACATCGTTTGTTTTGTTTTCTATACCAACTAAAACCGATTATTTAAAAAATCATATAGGAAAAGTTAAGACATTGGAATTAAACAGTGTAACGTTTATTCGAAGTTATAATTGAAAGCGTTTATTTAGTAACGATTATCAAAAATGACTTTCGTCGTTATTAAGATCCTTGATATGATAAAAGCCTTTGTTAGTTGTTATCTATACCTAATGATACCGTATAACAATTATTCATCAATTTTGTCAAGTTTATTTCAACACCACCGCATTCATACTTGTTAAAGAGTATAGTTTTCTCTGGAACTTGAAAATGTACATTAATATTTTGCTTTCCAATATTATTTTATTCTCAAAAAACTATTATCATTTTTTTTTAAATAGATCAATAGTGTATTCTTTTCCTTTATTTTTTATGGGATTAATAAGTCCCACCGGTATAATGAAATATCATGGAAGAAAAAATATTTAACTTTTAGAGTTACCACGAGAACTCCGTTGGTTGGCATCAATCGAAGACCTATGTTTTGCGATTGGAATATTGCTGACGTGAAGAGCTATAAGGCTGGGCTTTTGCCTAGGACCTACCCAGTATTATTATGTATTTACTAAAAGATATAAAAATTTAGGAATACTTTACACTGACTGAATACACAATCCGTGTAATTTTATAATTAAAGAAAAGGAAGTAACAAAATAAACTAACAGGAACTTATTGAAATAGATTTCGGATAGCGTACCCCTATTATAAGAATAACAAAGAACCTACACTTACAAGCTAAACCATCTTAACAATGTGCTTAGTCTGGCCATAAATACTGTTACAATTAAAAATAAACAAAATATTACATTTGAATTTGGAATCTGTCATTTTTATATATGTGTTCATTGTGTTTTCTCATTTTGGCGCCAATACATTGTACAACATTTTGCGATATTAAAATGGAGTGGGGCGATAAAGAGAACCAAATCGCTGTGATTGCATTACACAAAGTAAGTATGGATCCAAATGCAATTTTTAAAATTCTCCATACGCTTGGTATTAGTCTTCCTCCTCCTCTGTTTGTGACAGAAAAAGATCTGGCTGTCCACGTAGTGTTCACAAGAAAAAGGTGGTCAAAGCAGTAAGGGAAATAATTCCAAAAAAATACTGTCTGAAAGCAAAATATTTTATCTCGGGAGATGAAGATATCACCTAGAACCATGTCGCGTATTTTAAAAGATGACTTAGGACTTGCAGCCTATAAGAGACGCAATGATCATTTCTTAACTCATAATTTAAAAAAGAATAGGGTGGTAAAATCGAAACAATTACTGAAGCAGTACGCAAAGAGAGGTCACAGAAAAATTTTGTTTACGGATGAGAAAATGTTTACAATTGATCAACATTTTAACAAACAAAATGACCGTATTTATACTCAAAGCTTTAAGGAAGCTTCTCAATTAGTCGACAGAGTGCAACGTGGGCATTATCCGTCTTCAGTGATGGTTTGGTGGAGTGTTAGCTATGAAGGAGTGACTGAACCATATTTTTGTAAAAAAGGTATCAAAACATCGGCACAAGTGTATCAAAATACCACTCTTGAGAAGGTAGTAAAGCCCCTTAACAACACCATGTTCAATAACCAAGAATGGTCCTTCCAACAAGACTCGGCGCCGGGTCATAAAGCTCGGTCCACGCAGTTTTGGTTGGAAACCAACATTTCGGACTTCATCAGAGCTGAAGATTGACCGTCGTCTATTCCCGATCTTAATCCACTGGATTATGATTTATGGTCAGTTTTAGAGAGCAAGGCTTGCTCTAAACGCCATGACAAGTTGGAGTCCCTAAAACAATCCATACAATTGGCAGTGAAGAATTTTCCCATAGAAAGAGTGCGTGCTTCTATTGATAACTGGCCTCAACGTTTAAAGGACTGTATTGCAGCCAATGGAGACCACTTCGAATAAGCTTTTATATTTTAAATTGTTTTATATTTATGTATTAAACTAACACACTGTAAAAATTATAACTGTTATTTGCAATAGAAAAAAAATATTTGTTACAATATTTATGGCAAGACTAAGTATAATACTACAAAAAATTCAAAGACACAGAAAGAGAAAAAATGTTGTCAAAAATTAGTCGGCATTGAGATAGTTCCCAAGGGTTTGATGACTGTGATGTTCAGTGACATCTCAATATATTTTCAGAGCGTTTGGGCCCCAAAGATCCAGGGTTTCGACTCTAAAAGTCGACCATTTAGCATAAATGTTAGTTTAAATGTTTTATGAATAAAACATTGTAGGAATATTACAAACTCGACATTGAAAAAACACAGATTCTCTACTAAGCCGGACTTTATGTCATTGTGTGGGCAGAAGTATGTGCCATGAGACTACTCAACGCAGAGAACTAACTTCAAACGGAAATGACTCACTGGATTGGTATCATAATTGAAAGGAATCGTCGTTAAGAGTGAAGACAGCGTGGAATAGATTGATGGATTGCGTTTTGTAGTATGGCATGTTTGCCCCCTTTTCTAAATTACTGTAAATCAATAACTGTAATAAACATGTCTCTCGTAAAAATTACGTTTTTAAAATTCCCTTTCTTTTTCTTATTCTGTAGTTGTTATTCCAGCGACTACGCTCACGTGGATTTTATTTTCTCTAAACCGTACAAATTTTGTTTTAAAAAAACACTAAATGAATTATCTTAAGCAAGGAAAAAAGTTTATTTGAAGAAATAGCTACGTGGTTACATGTCATTTAAAAAATATTGCATATTTTGAGAATTTGTATACCACAAGTTCAACAAACAAGATTTGCTCGAATTATATCCGACACAACGCTATCTAGTTCCTTTTATATATTTATATAAAAATTATAAAACTACACGTATATTAATTTGGTGGCACGATATTTTCTTTTAAACCCTGCTATTCACTTCCAAACGCAGCCTTTTGGAATGCATTGTTCCTAATACACAATATAAACAGGCATACACAAACAATACAGTACGGTAATGAATGAAAAAAGGAAGCATCGTATTCTTCTAAAGTTTAATTCATATGCAGGATCAACCTTGCTATTGTTTTCCTTATTAGTACCTAAGAGCACAAACCTTTTACAACCGCCCGACTCAAACCTATAACAATAAATAAATTTGACAGGCCTGTGATTTCAATTTAATGAAAACTGTTAGTTATGGCTACGTTCCAGAAGGGACTCACAAAGACCACGCTCACGACCGCGATTTTTTCGTTCCACTTGATTGCGGACCTTACAATCATAAACTCTAGTGGAACGAATTATGGGGCGCTGATGTCATAAACGACGAAATACACAAATGTCATTGGTCGATTTGAAAATCGCACTTTTTTCAATGTCAAGAGATAGAGAGAATGAATGCTCTGTGGTCAACGCCCACTTCAATCCACCTAAGAGTTTTTGACGGGAACTTATAGGGGGCGTTGTGCTGTGCAGTTTTATTTTCTAAAAATGTGTAAAATCACTCTAAAATGAACAATAGTTGTGGGATATTGTCAGTTTTTGAGTAGTAATTATGTGTTTTTGTGAG
This sequence comes from Dendrolimus kikuchii, assembly GCA_019925095.2. NCBI lineage: Eukaryota > Metazoa > Arthropoda > Insecta > Lepidoptera > Lasiocampidae > Dendrolimus > Dendrolimus kikuchii. Next base: position 19,873,699 of record CM034395.1, on the reverse strand, counting down.
AAATGTGAACTGTATAGTCAACTGTGGTCTTTCGAGTTTTCACAAGAACTCAATTATACGACGTCGATTGTAGCCTACAATACAATTGCGCCTGGCTTAAAGGCCTAGTTGCCAAGCCATAAATATTTTAAAAAAATCGATCCACCTTTTGACATGGGTCGTTGTGATCGCTGTGTAATCGAGAATTATGGCGTGGTTCGTGACGTTTTCGCCATAACGACCGCGGTTACCTTGTGGAACGGTAGACGGAGCATTTTGGGCGTTGTGAGATACTAAAGAAACGCGTCCTATGCGATACGTAATTATAAGTGGAAGTTGTTTTTTAGAATTTTTGTCTGCCAGTTTGAGTTTGCTCATCTAAAAGTTTGTCTCAAATAGGCTCTGAAACAAGAGTTTAAAGGGTTTCAGTGCAAATTAAAATGATAAAAAGAAATTTATTTTAAAATTTACTCATACCTATTGCAAGGTTCAGAAAATATTAACAAACGCTGGGAGAAGACATGACAATCCTTTGCCCCTAGCACTAGCTTGAAGAAGGTAAAAAGACGACTACAATAAGTATGGGGAATTGAAATTTAATTTAGATATATAAAAATTAGACTTTTAATAAGAAAGAAAAGCACATGTAAAAGTTTTTTGACGTTTTAAAATAAACTATTAAATCCCGTAAACAGCTGAATCACGTCGTAATATATGTATAACGATTCAGTAACTTTATTTCCATGAACTGTTTTTCTTTCGTGATGAATGCGAACACATTAAAATAATGTGTATGGAAATATATCAGTTAATTAATCAATGTTTTAACTACTCTATTCTGGAAACGAAAGCGGATTTTAAATTCAAAATATCTAGCAGTTGCCATTTAGCATTGAGATATATGTCATCAACGGTTATTGTTTATTATCAAGGCGACATAACCAATTTATGACTAAACCCGTAAATAAATAATACATAAAATGTTAGTATCAAACTCATTCAGTAGATTTTTTCTTTATTCTTTACAGATTCTACTTCTAAACTTGTTTCTATCACAAAAGCTAATATTGCCACCTTTAGATAAGCGACATTTACGTACCTATAACACGCTCGTTGAACATGCCGCAACATTTTAGGATTCGCTGTACATTGGCAAAGGCGGAAGCTTTGTAATGGACTTCTATGTATGTCGCCGCCCTATCCGTGCAGGAACGGAGAAAGAATACAATTTCCTGCGGCCCGGCAGCCTGTCGTAAGAGGCGACTAAACAACCCACAGCCAGGTGGTAGAGTATTTGCTCGACTGGATGGCGACCACCCCTGATCTAGAGTATGCCGCCATAACAATCCTGTGTTGTGTTCCGGCATTAGTGACCAGGTTCCAATCTCCTTTAAGAGAGCAGCAGCGCATTTGTAGCACCTTTGGTGTTGCAAATCTCTATAGGCGAAGGTAACCGCTTTCCATCAAGTGGGCCGTCTGCCTGTCTGCTGAACTCCTGCAATAAAATAAAAAAAAGCCACTCGAAAAAGAGTCAAAAAGAGAGCATTAAAAAAAACTACGTAAAATTCTACAATGTAATCTATGTTTGCTACAATTCTTCTTATTATAAATGCGGAAGAATATAAAAACCATTGAGTTACATTGCATTTATGACTCTTTAAAACTTTAAATTATTGAATTAATCGTGTTTTGGAACACAAAACCGTTGCCAAGTATACGTCACGTAACGTGTGCGACATCACGTGTCAAAGCATGTGCTGTTTAAAAGTACAGTATCTATTATAAAGTCCATAGTCTATAACTAATGAAAACATTGCTCTCCTTAATACTAAACATAAATAAACCAATAACTCATGCTAATAGTGACTAAAATCTGATTTTTTTAACAGATGTACAAAAGAAGAAGCTATAATTATTTCAATTTTAGATTTAATCTTTAATTTTGAAATTGACAGTAATATTTCAAACCCTAATATACATATATTGTATACTCGTACGTATCCACCTATCAACTTTATCACTGATCCCTGCAATCAGTAGGTAAGTTCCAAATAACGCTAACGTTTTGATTATGAAAGGCAAGCATTTTATATAGAACTAAGATATGCCTGCCACTTCGTCCACGCTTGACTTAAAAGTCCCGCGGGATTCCCAGGACACAAAGCACCGCAATATTTAAAAAAGAATATAAGCTATCGTTTTAGTGAAAACTGTGTCAGAAGAAGCAAATTTTATGCACCCGAATAACTACAAACCGCCCCCGGGAAAATTATCGCGGAATTACCGAGATAAAAAATATCACATATTTCATTACATAAAATTTCCTGTCCATGATTGAAAAAATCATATTGCAATTCTATTGTTTTTTCATCTGCTCAATTTATGTCATTCCCAAAAAATTTCCGTGGGATTCCCAGGTTAAAAAGTAGCGCAGATTTTGAGTCTCAGAATTTACTGTCGATCTGCGAAAACCGCATCGAAATCGGCCAAGTAGTTTTTACGTGAATCCCGAACAAAAGCCGACATACAGAGTAGAAATCTAAAAAAATTGCATCGTATTCTCCGTCATTTGTATAGTCTATTCCAATTGTTTTTTTTTTTATTGCTTCAATGTACAGACACGGCATGCATAGAATTTTATAATATTATAGAAAAGTACTCGTTATGTTCAAAGTTTAAACAGTTAATTGAAAATAATTCTAGAAACGAATCTAAGAATTTACTCTGCATTAAAAAAAAGCTTTTTTAAAAAGGTTTTTAAATACAAGCTTTTGAGATCCTGGATATCATGTAGCCACAGAGTGCTAGCCAAGACAAGTAAAACGAGGCCAAACACGACTGGTCTATCTTGTTTAGTACAGGAGTTCCTATGGCCACCGACTCCATCATCAGATCAGCTCCATGGTACCATATTATTGCATTGTCACGCGATATACATATGTGTCCAAAATTTCAGCTCGATCGGAAACCGAGAAGTTGGTCAAATTTAACTTGCAAGATTCCACCCGAACTTACATACATACATAGTTACATCCATTGCAAGTTAAATAAAAAAGCTTGTAATAAAAATGTAGGAATTTTAAATATTAAATTCAGTCGGGTTATAATCTATTCAATGGATAACTTTTATCCTTAGATCATATAAATATTATATCTCAATGCTTTTATCTGATTGAAAAATCGGCCCTAACTGTAAAAATAACTCGAATACTTTTAGATAAATTACGAACAAACAGAAATTAAAATAAAATATTTCCTATAGGTCTAAACATGAGTGAATTAATCTATATTCTATCTGGTACATTAATAATGGCATGTGATATGTGATGTTGACAGACGCCCTCTACTTGTGCTAAAATAATATCGAAATGATATGCTTGTTTAATTAATATTAATTAAGAAACAAAATTAATATATATTCAGTTTATTTAAACCCAATAACTGTTTAGTCTACATACAGAAACGTTTAAGATTAAATTTAGTGCGCAGCGTTATTATTACAACATAATTAATTGCATGACACACTGTAGACGAACTGTCATTTGAGCAATTATATAAATTTTGTTTATGGTTTTCTGCGACACGAATGAATTGTTACTTTTATTTTGAAAACAGAATGATTTTTCTTTATTTTTTTTACCGCCTTTCGTTTTACCAAGTAACTCTTGTCTTGTTGTGCATTTTTTGTAATTTTTGTTTTGTGAACAGTAAAGTGTTGTCTATGTCTATGTCAATGTCTATGAATTATTCTATTTTCAAAATTAAAAAACTAACAAACTTAATTTTTTATATGTAATGTATACAACCTAGGTATATACGTTTTTTTTATGGCTTGGTTTCTATCTAGACCTTCAAGCCAAGTTTGTTTTGGAGTATATAGGTATGGTTATTATTTATTTAGATGGCTTGGCAGCTAGGCTTTTATACCAGATCTTAGTTTACAATATAGTTTCTTCATTTTCTTAAGCCTATGTGTAGCATAGCTGAACTGTAGGTAATCAGCTAGTGCCATTCATCGGAGTTCTTGTGACAAGTCAAAAGGCCACATTTGACTAAACAGTTCACATTTCTCATACAACACATAATTACTATTTAAAAACTATAAATATCCTACAACTATTGTTCATTTTAGATTGATTTTACACAGTTTTAGAAAATAAAACTGCACAGCACAACATCTCCTTTCAGTTCCCGCCAAAAACTCTTATATATGGTTATAAAAATAAGTTTCACAGATACTTGAAGTTTAATCAGTTTTAGCTTGTCATTTGCTTTTAAAGATTATTTCACAACTTGATTCATAATAATTGATATTGGCATGATACACAAACTGTGCGATCCTATCAGCCAGCTGTTTTAAATATTTGTTTCTATTCTTTCACAGATCTAATGATCGAAATTTGTTTGGCTTCTCTATGACCTTACATGCTATTTGAACGATGAATTTATCATTAAAAATATATTTTTTTATTTTTTATTATACATATATATATATGTGTGTGTATATAAAAGTAACAGTATGAAAATATACCTTTATTATATAAGTTTAAAAGTAAATAAATATAATAATATAGTGAATTAGTAAGTTGTGGATAATTTTATCTTCACAAAAATTTTAGACTTGTTAAAATTATTGGATCTTCATTAGGAACCAGATATTTTCTGTAATTTAATTATAAGATACATTCGGATGCATAGGAGTTTACATTTTATTGTACACTAGCTGTGTACAATAAAATGTAAACCCTCCGATTTTGAAACATTCTTCATTGGTGCTCCGCTCCTATTGGTCTTAGCGTGATGATATATAGCCTTCTCCGATAAATGGGCTATCCAACACTGAAAGAATTTTTCAAATCGGACCAGCGGTTCCTGAGATTAGCGCGTTTAAACAAACAAATAAACAAACTCTTCAGCTTTATAATATTAGTATAGATAAATGTAACAAACCAGCTCATATTATGTTCTGAATGCCAATGCTCTGAATATCTATATGTAATTAATAAAAATAGTCTAACAAGTACAGTCCGCGCCACGGAAAATAAAGGAACTAAAAGTGACATCTCCGCTATTTGATAGAATTCAGTTCGTTAAGTAGCCAGGAAATAAATTTACAACTTTAATTATGGATTATTTTATGTTTATTATTCAGTAACTGCCTACATCGACTTACGGCATACAATTTCTCTCGGCGATTGCACCGACGCGTCTGCGGGACTACTTTCATGGCTCGGTCTCTACCTTATCTACCTATATTCTTGCAAACCTTTTTTAAACACTAACTCGTGTAGTATTTTAAAAATTGAAAGTTTTTAATTTCTTATTCCCATAACCTAATTTTCTTAAACAATCTTTAATTTAGTCTTCATTCTAATTTCGAATTTAATAGATTTAAAACATAAACATTGGTATCGCTTCGCAATAACTTTACTTTTAGATCATGAAAAGTAAATAAGCAATCAATACTCTACAGACATTATACGATGTGTGATTGACCGCAGCTATTGGCCTCCTTACCGAAAGACATATCGAACACCTCAAATAGATACCTACAAACATTTACAGTATTAAAAATAGGTCAAAGTAAATGAACTTGTAAGTAGTTACAGATTTACAATCCGTACTATAAAATGAGAATGTGCGCATAACCTTCAGTCTTACTCACATGACATGGGTATCCTAGCAATAAACATTACAGTTTTCTGTCCCAATAAGCATATTACAATGACCATGAGCTGACGCTGAAGATTCGCATGTTGATTTTTTTTTATGTTTAAGGCTTGGCAACTAGACCTTTAAGCCAGGCGCCGTTGTATTGTAGGCTACAATCGACACCATTCAACGGAGTCCTTGTGAAAACTCAAAAGGCCACATTTGGCTATATAGTTCACATTTCTCGCAAAAACACATAATTACTACTCAAAAACTATCAATATCCTACAACTATTGTTAATTTTAGAGTAATTTTACACATTTTTAGAAAATAAAACTCCACAGCAGAACGTCCCCTTTCAGTTCCCTCCAAAAACTCCATTCGCATGTTGAAGAAATTTGAACGAACAGATTGTCAAACAGTTAAACGCTCTAAGCGCTAGTTCACTTTGGACGAAATAAGAAAGCTATGATTTTTTTTTTAATATACAAAAATATTCTCTAACAATGTTAATACAATTTGACATTTATGACAGACATTAACATAATATTTTTATTACATTATTATATAAATAAATTAAACTATGAATTATTTACTTAAATCAAAATACACACCGAACTGAAATAAAAGTTCCCCAAGCTTTTTATTCTTAAAAATAGGTATATAGACAATTATTCATATAAACGGCATAAATGCGGCTAAACTATGAATTATTTACTTAAATCAAAATACACACCGAACTGAAATAAAAGTTCCCCAAGCTTTTTATTCTTAAAAATAGGTATATAGACAATAAAAAGTAGTCGAACACCACGATTATATTAGGTCTGCATTAGTTAAGTAGTTGCTACCTTGCAAAATTGGCGAGTTAAGTTCTTATCATCGTTTGTTTTTATACAGGGGAAATCCGTTTGAGGACCGTAGGCCACGCGAGGGGGAAAGGTCGCGGCCCGTGAGTGGGATTCGCCAGGTCGGGGTGGCACTAGCACCCCACGTTGAGATGTGAGATGCTATTGCCACGCCGCGGTTAGGGATACCCACTAAAACCCCTGTCCGATCCCAAGCGTCCTTTGTCCGGGCTGTGGGCTCGCTCGCGCATTCACCACCAGCCCGGACGGACGGCGGCCGGCCCCTTTGCGGGCTGGCCTCACCATTTGGTAGCCGGAGATCTGGGTCTCTCCGGCTCCTCTACCTCACCGCGAGGTGAGAGGGGGCGCGCGGATCGGCGCGCGTTCCTCCTCTCCGGCCTTTATGTGCGGGCGGGTCCGGTTTCCCCGCCGGTCGCCCGCACGGCCGTAGCCTACGGCGGCTGGAGGTCGTCATGGACGACCCTCCGACGCCGCCGCCGGCTCTGGCGGGAGGGGAGCGTAGCGGATTGCTCCCTCTCCCGCTCCGCCGCCTCCTTTGCGGACATGACGGTTTCGCAGAAGGAGGCGGCTGCGTCCCACGCGTCGGCGCTCCCGACCATGGCCTTTACTACGGCCGGGAGGGACAAATCCGCCCCGACGACCGCGACGAGATCACGACGCTGCTCGTCCCATGCTGGACACACCTGGAGGGTGTGCAGCGCCGTGTCTTCGTCGCCGCCGACGCAGTGGTGGCACCCTGACGTCTGTTCACGTCTTATTCGACACAGGTACCTCCCGAAGCATCCGTGCCCCGAGAGGACCTGCGTCAGGCGGAACGTCAGGGTGCCGTAACGTCTTTGCAGCCATTCTGGCATGATCGGCCTCACCGCTTGGATGGTGGCGAGGCCGGCGCTGGGGTTAAGTAGGCGGTCCGCCCACTCTGCCACCTGGACCTGGCGCAACTCGTCTCTGCGCCCCTCGGTCTCACGGGGCGCAGGTCGGCCAACACTGGCCTCCTTCTCCTTACGCCACGCGTACAGGGAGGCCAGTGTCCTGGCCTCCAGGTCCCACGGCAGAGCGCCGGCTAGTAAGGAGGCCGCTTCGAAGGATATCGTGCGATACCCTCGGACGGCCCTGACGGCCAGCATACGCTGTGTCTGTCGCAGTGTTGCGACGTTGCGAGCCGCCAGGGCGCCCGCCCACACCGGGGCCCCGTAAAGGGCCATAGAACGCACGACTCCCTCGAAGAGTTTTCGGCACGCCACATTTGGCCCCCCGACGTTGGGCAGCAAGCGCGAGAGTGCGCCCGCCGCCCTCTTGAGTCTGGGGGCCATCTGCTGGAAGTGTGCCGAAAAGTCCCATCGGCTGTCCAGAACCAAACCCAGGTACTTCATGGTTGGCTGGACGCCGATGCGGACGCCTCCCACTGTGATGCCGGATCCCGCAGGTGGCTTTCTCCGAGGCCCGTGAAACACCACGGCCTCGGATTTGTGCAGGGCCACCTCGAGACCCAGCCGTCGGATTCGGTGAACCACCTGTGCAACCCCAGCTGTCGCCAGAATGGCTGCCTCAGGGTAGGTCCTCCCCCGCGCGACGACCAACGTGTCGTCAGCGTAGCATGTGATGTTTACGCCGCGGAGGAGGACGCCCCGCAACGCCCAGTCGTAGCCGACGTTCCACAGGGTCGGCCCCAGTACCGATCCCTGTGGAACACCGCACGACATCTCCTGGCGTCCCCAGCCGTTTTGACCCCGGAAGATGACGGCCCGGTCACAGAGATACGCCCCGACTATGCGGCGGAGGTAGGTCGGCACCCCGTGATATCGGAGTGCCTCCCTGATGCAGCTCCAGGGCATACTATTAAACGCGTTGGCGATGTCCAAGGACACCGCCATCAGCACTTCGCCGCTGGAGACTGCTTCCTCCGCCTGGCTCTTCTCCCGCATTAGCGTCTATCGTGGAGCGCCCCTTACGGAAACCGAATTGGACATCGGCCACGTCCGGCCCCTCACTTGACAGGTGCTGGACGAGGCGGTTCGCAATAACTCTCTCGAAGAGCTTGCCCACCTCGTCCAGCAGCACAATGGGCCGGTACGCGGACGGTGATTCCGCGGGACGCCCCTCCTTTTTGAGCAGGACCAGTTTCCCGGTCTTCCACTGCCGGGGGAACCGGCCCTGCTCTAGGCACGCGGTGAAGAGCCCTAGTAGTCGGGGCTCCAGGGCGTCGCGGGACAGAACCCACGCACGCCCTGGGAGGCCGTCTGGGCCAGGGGCGGTGTTTTTGGCTCGCAGCCTGAGAACCGCCGCCCCCAGCTCTTCCCGGGTCACGCCAGGCACGTCGCTGCAGCTGTCGTCCGCGCTGGGCTCCCAGTTGGGCGGAACCATAGCGGGCGGCTTGTGCTCGTCTCTCGAGGGGAACAGGACGCGGATCGGGGGGAGACTCTCGGTGAGCGGGGGGGCCCACGGGCGGAGTTTTTTCCGCACCATCCTGTAGGGCCGCCCCCACGGATCTTGGTCCAGACTCGCCAAGAGCTCCCCCCACGCTGCAGACTTGGCGGTTTTTATCGCCGTCTGCAGCGTCTTTTTCGCTGTGCGATATTCCTCGTAGAGACATGTCAAACTTTAACCAATAGAAAGGCAATTTAACGGTTGGCAACATATAATAACGAGCCATAAGCAGATCCAAACGATGATAAGGACTTATTCGCAAGTTATCTATTTACTTAAATAACGCATATATAATTCAGGCTTTAGTGCAATTTGGCAAGTACAGTTTGATGGTAAACTGAATCACCTTGACGTAGTTATTGCAACGCGAACGAAGTTTATGTGGCAATGCTAGTTTTTAATAAGTTTTTTTTCGAGCTGAAAAACAATTTTTAAAGATTTGTGCAAATGTTTCTTAGAACCAGTTATACGAAGTGTAATATAATCATATGAGATACAAGGCTCATCAAATAAGAGGCACGACATGACATTCATATCTGTATATACTAATTTATATTTCAATATAATAAAAACAGCCCATAAATGTCCCACTGTTGGCCTCGGGCCTTCCTTTCCGACAGATGTTTGTAACTCAAGCACGCCAGACGACTGAACGGAACTGGATGAAATTTGGCACAGCGATAGATTATAATCTGGAATGAGACGAAGGCACTTTTTATCCCATCCCGGAGATATGTAGGGTTTTCATGCAATAACATTAATGCTGGTGATGTCGCGCGCAATGGCTAGTTCTTATATATGTCTTGCGTGTTACGTATCTATATGTGTAATTATTAATAAACAAAAAGCAATATACACTTTACGTTGTACAACCAAAATAGGAAAAGAAAGTTAACATTCAAAGAAAGAATCTTTACATGGGTAGGCGCAGTTGCGTGAGATTATACCTATATATCATCACTAATATATACATATGTAGTTATATAGACATACATGTGTACATAGCTATTAATCTTTATCAAACACGCACAATAATTAGGCAAACAGTAGCTTATTTCTGGAAATTTAATTATATATAACACATACCTACTTATTATCGGTATAATATATAAGTTTTCATGGAAGTTTGTGTGTTCACTTTTCATGGCCTTGTACGAGTACATGAAGTAAATTGTATTATATTTTTTATTATTTGTACAAGTATGTTGCCTACTTTTTATAACAGAGTTGAATATATGAATACTTGATGCGTTAAATCTATGAGAATATATCCGTAATTTTTATTAGAAACATAAATAGCAATATCTTATATAGTTTAAAACAGTTGTCGCCATGTACTGATAGTCAAACATATTTTTTTTCGCGCAATCGAATTCTGACTTTACACTAACTAACATGTAGGTATCCTCTGCACGGCTTTTAATATAAACCGATCGTAATTATATTTCGATATTGTATCCTTCGACACTTCAGCTGCAGTTAAAATTTACTCTAAAAATTACCACCACCCCGAGTACTTTAGGATATGCAGTTAAAGCTGCTGAAACGTCTCAGTGTGCCCACGCTGTAAACCGCTTTACGCTACTACATTATTTTGAGGTGCAGCAAGATATTTTAATTTCAATCAGCTTACCAAAAACAGGCTCAAAAAAACAAAAATGCTTTGGTAGATCCTGAGTCGATCATTGTCAAACATACACAGACATAACTTTCAGCTTAAGATAGATCTCCAAAAAATGTTTAGGTACTTAAAATAATGAAACTATAGCATTACACGTTATTAATACAGAATTAGTTTTTCGTATATTATTGAAGGCGAAAGTGCCAAAGCGCATATCCAATGAGAATACCGCCGGGCCTGGACTACGTTGAACTCACCAAGGCTGCCAAGATTAGGTACGCTTGCCACTTCACAGCCAATTGTTTGCTTTCGTAAATAATTAAAACGTCGTAGCAAAACATTCGCATAATCTAGTCTAGTGCCATCTGCCTACAAAGAAAGACATTGAAAGTTTAATTTAAAAAAGTAAAAATGTAACGAATTCGTTTCAAATTTCATTATTTGCGTAATCTTCATAGTGTTTGTATAATCTTCATTCATAAAGCGAATGGACAGGTAATCAAACTGTTATTCTAAATTTAAATACAATAAGCTTTATAACTAATTATATTCTAAAAGTGAAATTATGTTAATTTATTTCGTCTTTAATTTAATTAAATACCTAGAGATATTTTTTGTTATAAAACGGGTGCTAGACCTGTGAGTAAGCTCGAGTATTTATAACTCGAAGAGATTTTTGAAAGTTCACGTACGGTGACAAATGGGAGTAAAAGATCGCCGAGCCGTAAATACGCGTAGTTTCACGCAAGTCTACCGCTACCATTAGGTATTTGATGCTTATGTAGTAATACTTTTCAGAACCGTTCAGTACTAACAAAATATTTTTGCAAATTTAACAGGAACAAAATAGACATGCGTAGCTTTTCACAGGTAGTGTAGTTCTATAGCTAATCAACTATGGTAATACATAAACAAACAGAAGGAAAAGATCATGAGGTTTTCTTTTTACCTAAGTAAACAATTTTACCGCTCTCTATTGCATCGATGAGATATTCAATCTCCTTTGCTTAAATTGATCAAACACGCAACTGTTTTTTGTAACGTTCATTACGCATAAAATATCGTTCCATTGAGAACTTCGGCACCTCTGCGCTATGACATGGGGTTCTTTAAAAAAATCATAAAACTTTTTTAAAAACGGCAAAGCGTTAGCTAAGCTCCTAATATTGCAAATAACTCATCGTCGTCTTTGACCATTTTCCATTAGATAGACCGTCTGTATATTTACCTGGTGCAGGCAATAAACAAGATATTTTTGTATTGAATGAGTTCAGCAGACATTCAAACGGATGGAAAGTGATTACTATCGCCTATGGATATTTTCAACACCAAAGGCGTTACAGATACGCTGCTGCTCTCCTAAGAGTGACTGGAACCTGACCACTAATGCCGGGACACAACTCAAGGTTATTATGGCGGTATATTCTATAGCGGGAGTGGTAACCATCCAGACGGACAAATACCCTACCACCTGGCTGTGGCTATTTTTGTCGTCTCTTACGACAGGCCGCCCTGTAGCAGGAAATTGTATTTTTTCTCTGTTCCTCCACGGATAGATATCGAAACCAAATATGAAATATATGAATATAACTATCAAATAATTAAAGTATTGTATTCAAAATATAAAGAAAATAATTTTATTTGTTAACAGGACGACGTCGCCGCCCGGCGAGCCGTTGGTGCGTGCTCCAGTGGGCAAGCCAAGATGTCCTCCAGCTATATCGCGTCTTCGTGTAGAAAAAGTAGAAGGAGGTTTGGCAGTCGCCGGTGTGGTTGTAGCTGCTAACTGTCAAATCGTTCTGCCGATATTTGGATTCCTCTTCATGCTTGTAGGATGCGTGCTTACAGGTAATTAAAAATATCTAGTATACCTAAGACTAGCCTTACACCACCAAGTTTCGCTCGCTTAAGCCTCTAAACTCTAAAGCATAACGTGTTGCTTACGTGCGTGCTTTTACAGCCGAGTCCCGTATTGACCAATCATAATGTGCACTTAACTTAAGAACTTACGCCAGCAAAAATTACCATTGAGTTACATACATACATAACTTTACGCCAGTTCCCTTGCGGGGTAGGCACGAACAACAGAGCGCCATTCAGGCTCATTCTTAGACACCTCACTTGCTTCTTTGACATTCATAACTCTTGTCATGCACGCTACCGTTGAGTTGTCGGCCTTAAATACGTAATTTCTGATTCATTTACTTATTATTAAAAAAGTATCCAACAGTATATCCGTAAATTTAAGGCCTAAGAATACATAACAATAAATCTAAACTAAAACTGAATACACACTACACTAAAATTAATTATTCAATCATCTAATATTGTGAAACTTCTGATGGGAAAACTAAACACAACTAAATGATTAAGTTTAAATACAAACATTACATTCCTTTTGAATCTTATTAATAAGTTTACTAACTACTGATGAATTAAATGTTTGTTTCGAAGAATTAAAAATTATTTCAAGAGCTTTTGTCGAGGATTTTAAGAATATTATCCTGCTAAGCAGTTTTATTTTCAAAAATGTTTAATATGATACAGGTGAACAATAGATATAGGATACCGCGTTTTCCCCCCGCGGTGGGTAGTCCTCAAACGGTTTTCTCTCTTTAAAAATAGGGGGTTACATGGATTTAAATTTCACCTTTGCTTGAAGATAGTTCTAAAACTTTAATATTTAGGAATACTTAACACGGCTAGATATACAGACCATGCAAAACTATAACAATAAACAAACTAACGATTGTTCTTAGAAGTAAAAGGTAACGTAATACATTTCAGTGGCATCATATCGCGGTTGCGGCGAGAATGAGGAACCAGATCATTATGCGGCTCGGATCGCGTTTACTGGAAACTCAAGAGTGCTCGGCCCGGTCTGCATCGTCGCCGGAGCCCTTATGACAATTGCTGGTAAGTAAAAGACACTCTTCATATCGCCCTTTATCGGTTCATTTATTTGTATACCAATTTCATTTACTTATTAATCTAGATTAGTCCTAGTTAGATTATTTTCCTATCATATTCAGAACCGTTATTAAAAGTACATAATTTTTTAAAACAATACTTATGAGTAGGTACTTTATATTACATTGAAATAATAATTATTATAAAAGTTTGTTATAAATATTATTAAACTTGTGTTTACGATTCCAGGTATCGTATTATGCATACTGATGCGAGCTGCTCAACGTAGGCAACGCAGACTGGCGTTCCACTGTCCCATACATGGTGACTTCTATCCATTAAGTCCGCAGAATAGTAGAAAATATTCACGTGAGTTATCATATTAAACTGATACGTTAAGCAGATGTAACTAGTATATACATAAATATATAATATCATAATAGAATGGAAGAAATATGCTTCTTTTATGATTATTTAAAGAAATTTAAATAGAAAGAAATAACCTTTTAAGACGGTACACTATTATACATATCTTATTGAAATGAAACTTCTTTTTCCGCCTATTGGAGAAATTTAGTACGGTATTTAGAAAAGCCACGTTTTCTTGTAACATTTTATCGTCACGACTCCATGAGTATTACCAAAATTGGTATATACACAGTTTAATAATCCTTAGATATAGGAAGGTGGGCTGAAATAGTATTTGAGTATTTAAGAAAATCGGCATGTGCTTGACAGATTACAAACTATGAAGGGTCCATGAAAGATGACAAATATCCATAATTTTCGTAATTTGGCTTTTAAACCTCATTTCCGCTACTGTCGGTTAAAATTTGACTCAAGCTCCATATAAGTAATGTCAAAATTCAACCGGTGGTAAGGCAAGGGGATGAATATTAACTGTATTAATATATGAACTGGCCGCTAACCTACTTACATATATTATTTTGAAAAAAAAATATAAATGATATGCATGTCGTAAAGCTTCACTTCAGACGTGTAAACAAAAAATACACGCATACTAATTTTCTTTTGACGACCTCTATGGTAAAGCAAGCAGATGGACCACAGAGGCTCCGGGTTCGATTCCTGACATGGTAAATTTTGGAAACAAACTTTCTTTTATTTATTATGGTCTGGGTGTCTCTGATCCGTTGTATATTACCCATAACACAAGCGTAACTTTCTTAGCTTGGGAACAAGGAATGTGTGTGTTTGTCTGCCGATTTACTAAAAATCATCATCTTTTTGATGTCTCAGGTAGCCCCAGAGGCGTGTGGCGCTGGGTGCGCGGGTGGCTAGGCCTGTGCGAGGAGAACGAGGCTCCTCGCTGCCCCCGCTCCAACGAGCCCGCGTCGCCCGCGAGGGCGGAGGCGCCATGCCCTCCACCCTTACCTTTCCTCGTGCCATCTGATTCTGTAGTGTTAGTATACACATTGTATTTTCCTTGTGCGAATTACGTCTAGATAACAATCTAAAGCAATGTAACATGTCTGAATATTTGCTCTCAAAATAAACTAGTAAATTGTCTATTACAGAGGTATGGCGTCAGTACTAGGAGCACCACTTAGCCCTGAACAAACGTTCGGATCCATCAAATCCCTCGCAATATCGAGGGAAGTAGCCAGTTTTCCACTGTCACGCTCGCCCACGCCACCACCTTTGAGGTAAATAATTCATATTCGTCTAATATTACTGCCTTAGATTATCTTCAAGTCAATCATCAATATCATTTCAAGAGATAAATTTGATGTCTCGTGTTCCTCTATCCTATATTTGTTAGAAAATATTTAAAATGCCTGTATCTTTAAATAACTTTTGCTGCGAACTACCTGCGTACAATAAGAAACTTCATGTACATCACTCCATATAAACCATGAAGAAAGACCAATAAATTATATAATGCTAAATCATCCTATTTTTTTAGGATTACTTCTGATGATCTTTCAAATATTAGATGGTTTATTTCTGTTTTCAATTTGGATGAAACAAGCAGTGATTCGTGTTAACACAAACCTAAATCATTCAATGTCATTGAATACCATCAGGTCAATTCCGTGCCTTGCCATCAAATTGATTCAATTTAATTAATCGTTCTAATATCATAGCATTAACTGACTCTCTGTAAGACTCTAAAGTTAAGCGTTAATAAATAATGTGACAAATATTTATATTCCAGTTGTCCTCCATTCAAAGAAGATTCGAAGTGCATGGAAGATAACATCCCGAATGCAGTATTAATGCGTCCCGACTTCGATTGCGGATCCCCAACGTGCAACTACCGCACTGTCGAATGCAAGCTCACAACCACGGACGAAGTGAATCGTATCAAAGCGATCAATGCTAATATAAACAAAATCAGTGAAAACACGCAGACTCAACCTACATCCGTTGCTATAGCAATACCTGATGAAGGCAAAGGTTAAGAACTGTAAATTATAAGTGAGATAGATAAATTTTATTTGTACCGTTGTTTGAAATGGGACGCGATGGAATATGTTAAGTTGTATGACGTTATGACTCATGTAAATAAACGATTCGCAATAGTTTAAATGCTTGAATTTTATATTCTGCTCAAATGGAACACTTTCGTCTTCCACCAGCACCTCATCTTTTGGAAAAACCCTTTCGAAATTTTGAAGTTCCCTATATTTGAAAAGGCCTACTTCTTTGTTAGCTACATTGATTCACAAAAGTACTTCTAAAATGCGTTTAGGTCATTCATTATCACAGATACGCTAAACTTTAATAAGACCGATTTTATATTACATTGATACACAAAAGTAACGATATGCAAAATAATAAGTTATTGCAAACAACTAAGAAACAGGCCTTTGTCAAACATTAGAACAGTAATATTATTAACAAGTCTAATAGGATTGGATACAAGTCTAATCAGAGACATAAAATCTATTATCGCTTTTATTCGTAAGCGTGTAATAATACGATATTTCGAATTCTTACATAAGCATTTTTTTATGTTTTTTTTTACGATAAGACATCAGCGACACGCCTAACAGTTCTAAGTGCAAAGAAATGCATTTCAAATAAATCTAAATAACATTTTACAAATGTACCAATAAGAACAGTGCGGTAAACTTGCACAATACAATTTCCACATTACGTGTCTGATGAGAATGACAGAGACGTGTCTCAAAATTCGTAGTGACAGTTGCTTTCGTGAAATTACTAAAATTCGTAAACATTTAGCAATAGCATTAGTAGTAAATCTTTGGGGGGCATTGAGAATTTATTAAGTGACGATAGATGTGACTCTGTCTTTTAAAGTTTTATGTAATATTGTTTTCTTCCATGCCTATTAATAGGCCAAACGAGCATTTTAGTTGCTATTACGAGTTACAAGTAACTTACTAACTAATGCTTTATCCAAGATATTCTGGATAAATACACTTTTATCTGTGGTATCTATCCCGATCCCGAGGTCCGGTTCATACAAATAGGTGTTATCGATTGTTGAAAAGAAAATAGATACGAGGCATTTGTTGTTTGTCTATAGTTCTGGTCTTTACAATTGATTGAACTGTATAAAACAATTGTAATCCTATTCAATAATTTAAACGCCCGGATTTAGAGGAGGGCGACTAGAAGTACTTGTCCCCCTTATAACCATTCCCTCCCACGAAATATACAACCAAAATTACAATTTGAAAATAATGACATGTGCCTATATATGAAGGCATACTGTGTTTTATTTTACCATATTTAACGAAAATTTTACTTCTAAATTGTTGTCTATTTCTGTTTAAAATACGGCTAGTTGATACTATGCAACCTTTCCTCCTCCTCTAAAATGTACAGTACGTGAAATACTTAAATACGTAGGTTCATTCAAGTATTAATGTTTATTACACCTGACAGTCTGTACACTCTCTCTTCGCAGCTCTTATGACAGTACGAACTTAAGAATGCATTTAAGCTTTACTCGTACTATATATCCGGCGATGATTCTAAATCGATAACTCAAATATTAGAAAATATAACTTTCTTTAAGTCGGGATGACACTTTTACACATAACCTAATCCTGATAATGTCGGCAATCTAGTCGTAACAAGTTTTTTTTATGTTATAACAATAATAACAGTATCTCATATACGTGGTAGAATAAAATGTAATAATTTTGGCTCATTAGAATAATTACATTTTCATAATTAATATTATATTAATCTTAATCTAGGAATTTGTCCATTGTATTCGTTTGTATGAGTTTATTTACAAAGATTGCAGACAACGGACGTAGCATGATGCCCATTGCAGATATTATTATGAAATATAAGACATTTAAAAAAATCAAGCAATGTCGTACCAGTTACATCACATCAACGTAACAAAACGGATCATCGTGCCGTCACCACTTGGTCCTTCAAGCCGGATCTTGATCGACTATCTTGGCAAGTTATTGTAAATGAGCTCTTACAATTACCTTAATGTAATTAATTAATTATTAAGAGTACATAAACCCGTATCCTAGCTATAGTTCCGAATTGTGATATTTTTGTTTATTTTATCATATTTTTCCATAATGTTCTGTAATCAATGTCCTATGTTAATTTACATGCTGTTTTACCGACGCATTTGTGCACCTGAGTATAATGTCGTCACGTTCGCGTTCTCTCTTCCTCACTGACAACACAATATGAGTGAAGAGTAGCGTGTAGAGTGGGTTACAGTCCACGCGGGTGAGACAGCTACGTCGTTTAAATAGTGATTATTCGCGGTCTTAAGTAATAAAATAACGCCCACGTTAAAATACACGGAATTCATAGTTTTGAAACCCATGTTCTTGTTTGAAATTAA
The DNA here is from genome assembly GCA_019925095.2 of Dendrolimus kikuchii. NCBI lineage: Eukaryota > Metazoa > Arthropoda > Insecta > Lepidoptera > Lasiocampidae > Dendrolimus > Dendrolimus kikuchii. The sequence goes on along the minus strand of CM034395.1, from coordinate 19,855,424 downwards.
CTGTATAAATAGTGATCCCATACAGTGGTAAGAACAGTTCTGAATTACTACAATTACTCATTTCATAACTTTAGACTCCACTTGGCTTCGCAGCCGAGGTTTTCCTATAGTATTAAAACATTTCTCAATAACAAAAATTGTGTGTGTGTGCAATTCACACGCAGTAGAAGTCAAACTTCAGAGAATATAGTCACAGTTAATTCTTCTCTATTTTTTTTATTAATACATACATACATAACTTCACGCCAGTTCCCTTGCGGGGTAGGCACGAACAACAGAGCGCCATTCAGGCTTATTCTTACACACCTCATTTGCTTCTTTGACACTTTTTTTATTAATATAAATATAAAATTCCTTTAGCCTACAATTCATCATCTATTCATTATATTATATTCATATTACAATTCACCACTACATTCGTCAACATATTATAATTTAAAATAAATTTCTTTAGTATCACTTTCAGATTTTCAGTTTTAGTTTAAAAAATATTATCAGTTTTATTTCACTCCAAATTAGTCCAAACCTATGTTACAAATAGAGCTAAAATTCATTTGAAATTTTATTTAAAATGAAAATTAATACCTACTAACCGATAAAGAAATGTTTTATTTCGAATTAAATAAGGTTGAATTTTATTTATTTTCATAAATAGAATGTAGATGATTACTACATTTTATTCGTTGGACCGGCAACCTGCCTGCTATATCTATAAAAATTGATGTTGCCTCACGCATAAATAAGATGCGAAATATTAAATCTTGGTCGACACTTTACCATATAAATAGTAAGAATCATATTATTATCATTGCATACATACTTTGTACGACTGACATAATATTTAATGTATAATAAGGCTTTTTAAATGTGTAGTTTACTTCAATGACTTTATAAGCTAATACAATAAAAGAAAACTGAAGTTAGATATATTGTTAGTCTACCCATAGTTCCTCAAATCTGTAAGTAGAATACTGAGCCTAGGTCGCAGTCTTCTATGAGTAAGGTGCCCAGAAGGCTAGAGCTACGTTTCCTCGCTGGATTGCCATACTGGTCCGTTGTCCGAGGTAGGCCCCAGCCCTCTGATCATCTAACGAGTCAATGAATCGTTTGGATAAATTTTTAAGGTTTCACGTATGAAATACATTTTAACGTGGTTACTATTTTCTTTGGATCGCGAATTATTTGCAATAAATAAGTTTTCATGTCATTATTTTTGGTGGTGCAGCCAAAAGAGATGCCAAAAAACATAATTCATCACGTCCATGAGTATAATTATACACTATTGTTTCATAATAAACAATCCCAATAAAATGTGCTCAGAAAAGACAATTTTGATGGTATCGAGAATGTAGGGAAGTTTGTAGTACACGTGTATTTTAGAGAATATGAATTCGTAAGTAGGTCGTACATTATCAGTAAGTTTTGTGATGACGGCATTTATTGGCCAATTTAATCGAAATTATGAGGAGTGTAATTTTTTATAATCCGTAGTTAAGTGCCACGCCTAATTATACTATTATATTGTATACATAAAGTAAGCATATTTAATATTGTTATGATAAAAATAAATTTAAGAATAAAATGAAAATACAATTTGAGTTTAAATTGATTTTTTTCATTTATTGAACCTAACACTTGATATCTATGCTGAACTTCGTAGATGCTCATAATATAATTGATGGGTTTTTGAATTATGATCCAGAACTTTATTAGAAATATTTAAACTTGCAGCTTTTTATCAAATACAAAAGTAATTATATACTCCATGATGCGATACTTCCTCATGACTTACTTAACGCTTGGATTTATTTTATTGCTAAGCTGGCATAGAGGCAGACGGCCCAGTTCATGGAAAGTGGTTACCGTTGCCTATAAACATTTGCTGATTTGCAACACTAAGCGTATAGCCTGAGTGCCCGCTCTATTCAAGCGTGCAGCGTTCGTGTCAAACACATGGAAACGCTAGCAGGTGTCCCCTAGTGGCGGCCGGCTGGCGCGGCGGTCTCAGCGGGCATGTTTGCGTCGAAAGACGCGTTGTGTATAAGAACGCTGCCCGCCCCGCTCCGCTACAAGCTCGGTTCGGGCATGCACTGAGACCGTAGTCAAACTAATTTAAATGTATATAAACGTTAACGAATGTCCCTAGTAAACGATGAACGCCGAGCGTGCATTCAGGCCACTCGTTGGACGATCTATTGCCCGCTACCCGCCCCGCCGGACACTTTGCCACTCAGGCCGTACACTGCCTTTAGAAAGGGAATGAAGGAATGAATAAAAACTCTTTATTGTTCACCATAACTTAAAAGACAATTTGTGACCAAATATGGATAGGGGGAAGAGTGCATCACATGAAATATTCTGAGAGAGCGTGGTATCACACCAATCGATCCAGCCCTAAGAGCTATAATCGAGATATTGATTCAATCTGGACTCCACCACGTACATATTGAAACGCGATTATGATTCCAATCTTACGAGTAACTACCCGTTTTTGTTTTATAAAATAATTTGTTTAAACAGTTAACAAAAGAGCAGAAGACAAGAGCAAGGTAAAACTAGAGGTAAGTAGTAATTAAACAAGAGCAAAGATGGACTTGTTACGTACATAAAACCACTAAAAGTATGAAATAAACTTTGGAAATCTCCAAAATTAGAAACTCTAAACCCAAAAGAAAATATGGTCACTTATTATTACTTCAAGAAATTTATTTTCTTATTACTACGACTGTAATTAATTGTTATCCTTTTATGGCCGGTTCCCATATCTTATTGAGCATTCATTTGCCTTACTATCGGTTAAAATTTGACATAAGATCCATACAAGTAATGGTAAAATTCAACCGATAGTAGGGCAATTGCATGAATAGTAAAATTTAGAAACTGGCCATTGTTCTACATTTTCAATATATAAAAGTGTTCTATGATTCTGCTCCAGTAGACTAAACCATTTAATCTGTCCCCTCGCGGTGGACAGTCCATAAATAAGATTGCACCTCAAAAAATATTTATCATATCTATAAAATATCACTAATAGAATTATATTATTTGAATAAAAAAATATTTCGCAAATTTTAGCATTGAAATTATGTCCAGTATGGTAATCTAATGAACTTCATCTAATGCGACGTAGAAACAGTGCTAACGGAGGCCAAGGAAGTTGGTCTTTATTTACTATGTACGTGGCCAAGTCCATCTTCTATTCGTTAGGGCCTGGTTACATTAGTAATGCGAAGCGATAGCGATAACACGTAGCGAACGGTGCTGTGTCGCTCGCGGATAAATATCGCTTTCTATATTAGATTAGATTGTATATACATTATAGCAATAATCATGCGCTTTAGAGTGCCGCGCTGGCTGTTTATTTTAAAGTTACCATTACAATAATTTTTTTGCATTTACATTTCATATTCATTGGGATGACATGTATAAATTTATTATATTCCTATTTATTGTAAATCTATTTTTTAATTTCGAATTAACCCTCTTTTATATAAAACATTTCCTTGCTGTCTATTTTCAGAATGCACAGATCAACACGACGTCAAACAATTTTTTTATACTGGCACGTCCGTTTCCTATAATTGAGCAAGGGAAGGAAACGCAATTTGCAGTCGCCATCTTGAAGAAAAATTCGTGATGGCAAATTGTGTATTTCCAAATAAAAAGTGAATGCTATAAAAGTGGACAAATTGCTATTCAAAAGCTGTAATAAAACCCCCGTATATTTTTAAATTATTTGTGGGTTGTTTTTAAATCATTTAAAGATATATCGGAAATTAAAAAGATCACCAATAAAACAAATCAGCTGTTATCCGTCAATTGTCAACAAAATTACATAATTTTGTTTAGAAAAACAGTGCAGCCACCGTTTTTGAGTGTCATTTTGAAATAAGTAAACATGACCATTAAATTAAATACTTTGTCGTATAAATTAATTAAGTAGATGTGTACACAGGGGCTCTCAAAGTTGACAACTTTGTGGTTTTTTGTATAATGTAGTTCAATAGAACAATTTTAGTTATGGATCAAAACAATATAATAGAGTGTGGTGGATTTTATTTTATACACAGTTTTGACTCAGGAAATCTCGGACATGTAGAGCGGGTGCCTACGGAACTTATAGGTGAGCATTTAGTGGCAATATTCAGTCAAAAAATCAAAGTCCAAAGGCTTACAACATGTACTGTCAGTGCCAATGACGCCCTTCTCATGATCTTGCTATTATTGGAATCGGTAAATAGCAAACACTATACAATAAAATATTCCGAGAATTGCTAAAATTTTTATTGGTTTGGCGCATGACATTAACTTTTTATCTAATATCCAAATATTTGTTCTACTTGGCGCTGTAATGTCTACATCCCTAAAAATATGAAACTATTATTATAAATAAAACAATTAAATAAATGCTAGTGAGACAACACAACAAAACCACTAGCATATATACATCATAATAGTAAAGCTATGTTGCTGGGGAGTTTGTTGCGCCACTTCTCCTTTAACAGTAACTATAATTGCTTTGAAAGTGGTGGTCGACTCAAAGCTTTCAAGAAGAAAAAAATAGAATATACTTTATTGTACAAAAATGCTACATAAAATGAACAACATTAATATATAAGTACAATCAGTGGTCTTCTCGCCTATGGCAACTTCTTCCAGACAACCTTTGCTTGGAATATAAGAAGAACAACAAAAGTTGGTTAATAAATAGTAATTAAATAAGATAATTTAATTGTAACAAGTAATTTGTAAAAATCTATTTTGAAATAAATAAATTCATAATATTTTCTTAAGTTTTCGCGACTTGTATACATAATAAAACTACGTTTTAACGGTTTTAAGCGCGGTAATTTTATTTGATTTTGGTTTTTCCGATGTTTCGGCCACTTTTCAGTGGCCGTGATCACGGAAGACAAAGATGTCAAGTGTCAACGAGTATTGTTAAAGTTTTATTTAGCCTACCGCCAACTTATTAATTTTAATTATTTAATTTTTAATTTTGTTTATGGTTATTATTTAATCTATGGGAGCCTAATCTAATTTACTACCGCTTCGCAACATGTTATGGCTTGAAGAGAAGAAGCGGCGCAAGAAGCTCTTCAGCAAACATGCCTAGCTCTAATAATTTTATATAATATTAAAATGGGTGGAAGGAAAAATAAAAGTAATTATCAGTCAAGTTGGTTTGTGTTCCGTTGTACGCAGAAAGAGCTCACAGTGTCTTGAGGTCTGGCAGCTGGTTTTTGCTGGGTTTGGGTCTTAATAGTTTTGATAATTGGATCCCAAACAGGTGGTACTTGCCAACCATCTTCTCTATTGAAATTTGGGTGTTTTTTGATTTCAATAGCCTCACGCATCATTCTAGGTATGAAACGATTCTCTTTCGCGAGGATTTGTGGGTTATCGAATCTGATGTAGTGGTTGGGTTTATCCAGCGTGTGTTCACTGATCGCAGACTTCGTAGACCTTGTGTGTTTCATGTCAGCAATGTGTTCTTTTACTCGTGTTTTTATGCTCCTCTTTGTTTGCCCAATGTATGACAATCCACACTCACAATCAAGCTTGTAAACCCCTGCATCCTGGAGTGGGATATTGCATTTCACAGGTCTCAGAAATTGGGTAATCTTTTTCTGCGGCTTGAAATACCGCTCAACTGAAGGTGGCTTGGGGCCTTTGTGACGTTGGTGTGGAGTCTTCAGCTGATTGCGTTGTAGAACTCGCTTGACATGCTGAAGCTCTCCAGCTATGTGGTTCTCATCACAAATTTTCCGTGCATGTTGCGAAGCGGTAGTAAATTAGATTAGGCTCCCATAGATTAAATAATAACCATAAACAAAATTAAAAATTAAATAATTAAAATTAATAAGTTGGCGGTAGGCTAAATAAAACTTTAACAATACTCGTTGACACTTGACATCTTTGTCTTCCGTGATCACGGCCACTGAAAAGTGGCCGAAACGTCGGAAAAACCAAAATCAAATAAAATTACCGCGCTTAAAACCGTTAAAACGTAGTTTTATTATAAATAAATTCATTTTCACAAATTCACCTCTGCTGTTTACATGGCATATTCTCCACAAGAACTGAATATATATGATTAAAAGTGACATAAAGTTTAAGGCATACTACAAGATAATACAATATTGTGATGCAGCAGGCCACTCTGACTAACAAGTACCAGAGCAAACATTTAGAAGGGCTTTTTCAAAAGTTACCTATTATGAATGATAAAACTAATTTATCCACTGAACCAAGTCACCAATGTTTAGATGATGAAGGTGCTCATAGAATGTAATGTCATTTTTGTTGGTACTTTGCCTTGTTATGAATGCTATTAAGCATATTTGTGGATAATATAGTAAATTAAAATATTTTCATTTCTCAATTAGGTCAAATCAAGAACTTTGAAATTTTGCCAAACACAATAAGTGAGTTTATTTACATTTTAACAAGAAATATCATACTACATTTATATGTAATCCAAAGGAAACTTTAAATAATTATCTACTTACTAAATAAGTAGTTAATGTCTAAGAAATTGCTTTGTTTTTTTTTAATGTTAGAGTAAGCAAAGGACTTCAAAGCAATCTAGCCTGTGTAGAGTGAAATTAATCAGTGATGTAATTATACAATGGTTTTTTTTAGGAATGTGTCCTTACTTATTGCTAGCATGCAAAGACCACAACTCTTGTGATCCTTTGAAACATAATAAATAATATAAAAATAATACAATTAAAAATAAACACATGATGTATTGGGCATTTTTAAAAGATATTATTGTTTTATGTAATATAAAAAAAAATTATACTCTAAAAATTACACTTCCAGCTCCAAGTGTGAACCCAAAGACAAATGTGACGGAAACCCCAGACTATGAGTTTAACCTATGGACTAGACCTGACTGCGCTGGCACAGAGTTTGAAAATGGAAACCGTACATGGTTTTATTTCGGAGTGCAGGCTAATGAGCCTGGTGTTTTGGTAAGTAATAGATAAATATATGTATATTCCCAAGCTAAGCAAGTTAATTTACTCTTCTAGGAATCAGACCCAGAGCTTCTAAACTACAATAAATCAAGTAGTTTAAAAGTGTAATAAACCTGACAATGTATGGTAGACATTGGTCGAGTTGTAAAAAATCCATACTACTTTTATACTTATAGGCAATTTAAGTATTTTAAAATAACTGAACTGTCTAAAACCGTTAGTAAAATTGTTAGCATGATGTAGAAGAGATGGATGACTGTTTAAAAAGAACATAGATAGTGTGTGCATCCTTGAATTCTGCCTATCTATTCCCGGTTTGCAGCTCACACTTTTAGAGGTCTGAGTCTTGTTTGTGACTTCTTTTTGAAGCAAAAATAATTGTAGTAAATTGATACATTAACTAAAAAATCCCGAAATTATGATGCTGCCGGCGCCAACTGAAAACCTCTAATGCAGCGCACGTTTCTAGTGTAAGGTCTGATACACATTATGGAATGAAATGTCGCTTAGACACAGAAAGTGGTGTTAAGCTTAATGTAAAAATATAAACTTTTCTTTTAGTCTACTATTATTTCAAATGTGGGATATATTTTTATGTCATAGGTACGGCTGAATTTAATAAACCTTAACAAACAAGGCAAGATGTATAACCAGGGTATGGCGCCGGTGACGCGTACATTGCCCGGAAAACCACAGTGGGAGAGGATACGCGATCGTCCTGTCCATTCTGTAAGTATATCGTTATTATACCTATCAATTATTCAGGAAGAAAACTTGTGATTACCTATGTGTAATTTGTAAGTTTTATTATTTTTTCAAATGGAAAGTTAACAATTTGGCGCCCAACTTGTACTCATTTTAATACCTATGTTGTATCATGAAAAAGTTATAGAAATTACCATTGCACATGAAAAAGGATAACTCTACTTTTTAGTGTGTGTGTATATATATTGTTTGCGTGCGTGCACGCGCGCGTGTGTGTGTGTGTGTGGGATTGTGTATGTGTGTGGGTGTGTAACCCTATATAGAGTAGTATATACAGTTGCGCTTTTTTGCAGTCTACTTGTCTTATTTATAACTAGAGTTTTCCCCCGCAGCTGCGCCGCGTAAATAACCCTAGTTAGCAGCACTATGTTACTCACATAAAACTTAATGGATTGTTTCGTATATTCTACACAACTGCCAAGCAAAACATAGAGTCAAAGCCAACCTCATGTGAAGTAATATACTGAATGGCATCTTGTTATGACGACGTAGATATAAAAAGCAATTGCAGCACCGTCTATTTTGCTAATCCGTTTATTTTAAGCAAACAACGTCCTTTATTGGAATAAAATGTATCCTAAGTATTAACTCGTGTTCTATGTTAGCACTATATCGAGTTTTGTTCATATACATTCAGTAATTTGCAAAAAAGGATGCGATCACAGCCCCATCTTTTTGCTATTTTCGTCTATCCCACGGTAAATACGTCATTTATTGGGAGAAAAGTATGTTACGTCCCGGGATATAAGCTAGCACTGTGTCGAATTACATTTCAATCCGTTCAGTAGTTGTCACGTGATGCTCTAAAAGACACACAGGACAGACAAAAATTCTAAAAATTGTATTTTCGGAATCCGCTGGTCCTAATTAACCCCTCTGATTTTTTTTACATTTTCAAACGCTTTGTACAACCTCGAACGACTTATAGATTCATTAAAGTGTAGATTATTATTATATACTAGCTGTCCCGGCAGACGTTGTTCTGCCCTGAACTAATAAAATTTAGAACCCGATTCCAGCGCCACCTACCGGGTCCAAATGTTAGCTATCCTATCTTTCAAGTCGGATCAAACTGCACACGGTGTGCAAATTTGATTAAAATCGGTCAAGTAGTTTAGGAGTCCATTGAGGACAAACATTGTGACACGAGATTTATATATATTAAGATTTACATGACGAACTTTTTAATACTCTAGAGATTATATTTTATGGATATGTAATTTAGGATATGGGTAGGGGTGTCAATAGTATTAAAGTATATCAAATGATTTCGGATTATTCAATCATTTCAGTTATGGTTACGGATATGAAATTATGTAGATTATCCGAGAGTTTCAGTCACGGATATTAGATGTTTTTAGAAATTGTGAAATAGAAAGATGTACAAGGTAACGATTTAACTAATATTGGTTTGATCCGCGAAAAACTGTTACAACGTATCACATGGACTAAATGTCGCAAAATTTTAGAATCCAACTTATCCGAAAATATTCGAAATTTTTAAATCGGATTCGGTTACGGCTTAGCATAAATTTTATTTCGGATATCCCACAGTTTGAGCTCAATAACACCCTAATATTACACCAGTACAGAAACTCAAGCTATACTATAGCTATTCGAATTATTGATTACTATGGCTATGTTCCTCTTACAACTCACAAATACCACGCTCACGACCGCGGTTTCTCCCGTTCCACTTGCTTGCGGGCGTTACAATCGTTAACACAAGTGGAACGGATTATTTACCCGCTTCTTGACATAGGTCGTTGTAAGCGCTACGAGAGCACGAGACAGGGAGAGAAGTCCTGCAGCGCGTGCCAATGCGTCTTCTCGAGGTCGCCGGCCTTCAGCTGGCACCCGGAGAGGCAGGTACGCGCATTACTTCCCTCCCTGAGTTAGGTTCCGTTTACCGCGGGGGGCCTTTAGCTTGCTAGGAAGAGCAAAGGACCTTCTACCCCCGCACAACGAAGTGGGGTGTGTTCTCCCAGGGCACACTCCAGGCACTTTATTGCGCTGGATCGACTGGGCGTAACTATGTTCTAAATCTCAGCCTTTCCAACACATTCAAAGCGCAGGGTCGTCAGGGAGGAGGGGGTTTTTAGTGGGTATTGGGGTTGCTCGCTCGTGTAGCAGCGTTCGGAGTCTTCCACACTATTCTGTGACGTCGATCGCAGACGGAGCACTGCCAAGAGCATACTATTGCTGCAGTGTTATCGCCCCCGACCGACGCGTGTCGTTCCCCTAGCAACGACCCAGTTTGTGCGTAAATCGGTTAAGCATTTTCCCTCGCCTCAAAATAAAAAAAAAAGCGCTACGAGAGCGAAAATCATCACGTCATTAGTGACGTTTTGCGGCGACCGTTATCGCTATGTGGCACGGATGTAGAAGCATTTTGAACATTATGAGCGACAATGTAATATTTATAGAAATCCTATATTTGTACGTCTTTTCAGACCGACGACAACGCTTTCACACTGAGTTTCAAATACAGAACTTCGGATAACTTAAAAGCAACAACGTTTTTTGCGTTCACATACCCATTCTCGTTTGCTGAGCTTCAAATCGCACTTAACTCGATAGACCTGAAAATGTTACCTCTGCCCACGCCGCAGTCGCCCGATGACATTTACTATTGCAGGGAATGCTTGATCTATTCACTCGAAGGTACATTGCTTTGAAAAAAAAGAATTATAATAATTATAAAAAAGGATTTGTATGTTTTGTCGAAAGATTTTTTTGTAAACAGGCAGGCGAGTAGATCTGCTCACAATATCGTCCCATCATGGCATATCTACTGAAAGGGAAGAGCGACTCAAGAATTTGTTCCCAGATAATCAAGAAAGGCCATTCAAGTTTCCTAATAAGAAGGTAACGTGCAGAGAATGTGTACTAAAAATAAGAATACAGGTCGCACGAAGTTTACATTAAGTAGGAAAGTGAACCTCGGACTCCAAAGCAGATACTCCGAACGCAACCAAACTTATTGCTAGGATAATTATGACAATGAACCAAAATTTCAAAACCATATGCTACATAACCAATCCAATTTTAGGATATATGATAACCAAAAACAAAATAATTTTAAACCAAAACCAATTTTTATATCATACGAGTAGGGTTGCCAACTACTTTTGAGAAAAATATCGTATTACATTTTTTAAGTAGGGAAAGAATAGCATTTGGAAGAAAAAAGTATTGTTCAAAATTTTATTTATTTCTACTCTTGGAGATACTATTTTTGTGTGCTTCCAGCACACACTAACAACTTTTCGTTGTCCTTAAGCTTTTGGAAGTTATCTTTACATTCCCAATTTCAATTTAAATAAACAAACAATTCATTTTTTATTAATTTGGATCACATTCTAAGATGGAGCAAAAAGTTTGGTCTTGCCGTAAACCCTCAGAAAACTCAATTGATAATCGTCGATAGCCCTAGGATGAATGCTAAAGTCAACTGGTCCTCCTTATCACAGGTTATTTTTGACGGGATACATATTCCTCTTAGCGATACTGTCAAAAATCTCGGCATAATCATCGATCGGGAGCTGTCTTGGCGGCCTCACATCACCAATTTAAATCGCAGAGTCTTCTTATCTTTATGGATCCCTCAGAAGATTAAGAAACTTTTTGCCCACTGCTACCAAGATTACGCTTGCTGAGTCTCTCTTGCTACCCATACTTGATTACGCTGACGCCTGCTATCTAGATTTACCCGTAGAACAGCTGAACAAGCTTGAGCGGCTTCAGAATTTTTGTATCAGGTTCATATTTGGATTGCGAAAATATGACCATGTTTCCGAAAATCGTAAAAGACTCAAGTGGCTTCCTATTCATTTTCGCCGGAATACTCACATTCTCACTCTCCTTTATAACATATTATTTACTCCTAATAGTTCCCAGTACCTTAAGGAACGTTTTAAATTCCTTCGCCTAGCCACTGCCCACAATTTGCGCCATGATACGTACCGAAAAATTATGACGCCTGCACACACTTCATCCTATTATGATAATTCTTTTACGGTGCAGGCTGTCAAACTGGAATATGCTGCCTCTTATTTTCAGAGAGGCCAAATCCTTACCAACATTTAGAAATTTGCTCAGAAAACACTATTTGTCCACAAATAGCTATGTCTGATTAACAGAATATAATCATGCTAATACATTTATTATAATAACTTATGTATTATTGTATATATATGACTATGTATATATGTATGTATTTGTATATTTATTTCTAAAATTAGGTTGAGTATTTATTTATCTATTGCCTTTTTCCTGCACCACCTATATCGCCTGATTCAAATTTCTTTCGTTTAGGTTGCCTGGAAGAGATCGCTTTGAGCGATAAGGCTGCCTATTGTATTGCCTAGAAAATATTGTAAATAGGGTCGGTTTTTGTAATTGTATATTTTGGTGTGCAATAAAGTGTTATCTCTCTCTCTCCCTCCTCTCTCTCTCTCCCTCCTCTCTCTCTCTCCCTCCTCTCTCTCCCCCCCCCTCTCTCTCTCTCGATTCATTACTGAATAAACTCTTTCAGTGAAAGCTGGATCGATAATAGCTCAGTAATTATCTATATAAGTATTTCATTTTACGCATCAAGAGTAAATATTGCAAATAGAATATTTTCACATACTTTATTTTTTATGCAAAAGTATTAAGTATATTTACCAAAAATAAAGTAGCATACTTTATTATAAAATATGGATGGTTGGCAACCCTACATACGAGTATAAATGAACACGAGAAATAAACTGATATTTAGGGGTTTTTTTCATGAATACAGCATAAAAGCAGACGGCTCACCTGATGGAAAGCGGTTACCATCGCTTATTGATACGCAAGATGCTATCAATGTGCTGTCATGCTGGATCACAACTCCCAAGATTGTTATAGCAACATACTTTAGACCAGGAGTGGTAGCTATCCAGACGGACTAATACCCTACCACCTAGCTGTGGGTAATTTTGTCGCCTCTTACGACAAGCCGGCCGCAGGAAATTTTATTCTTTCTCCTTTCCTGAACGGATAAAAGCCTTTTTAATAGTCAACGAAATTAACGCCTATCAATACTTCCTTAGCTCTACAGTGGTATAAGTATTCAATAGCATAGGTCATTTTGTTTGCAGATTATATTTATATCAGCTAGAGTTCACCCAGGCGAAACTCCATCCAGCTTCGTATTCAATGGATTTTTAAACCTTCTTCTAACGAGACACGATCCGATCGCAATACAACTGCGCAAGCACTACGTGTTTAAAATGATACCATTTTTGAATCCTGACGGTGTTGCCAGGGGTCATTATAGAACGGACACCAGAGGAGTAAACTTAAACAGGGTTTATTTAAACCCCTCATTGACTTATCACCCCACAGTTTATGCTTCGAGAGCGTTAATTAGGTAAGCTCGCCTTTTTTTTAACATAGAAGTTATATACATCGTCAGATTTTTTTAAATATTCTTTAAATTAGGTTGCCTGGAAGAGATTGCTTTGAGCGATAAAGCCACCTATTGTAGTATTCACCATGACAATATTGTAATTATACAATTTTTGTAATTGTTTATTTGGTGAGCAATAAAGTGTTATATATCTATGATTTCTTACATAACTTATATTTTTATATGTGTACACGCATATAATTATATATTTCTTAGTATAGACTGCACCATTTGTTATTGTAAAGCTACTTAGTAACTAACAGACAGACTGACTGACTAAACACTTAACTATACTTTAAAATCGCTATACGCGTTTTAATGAGGCCGTTGCCCTAATAAACAACTTGCATTGCTCCGACTTTTGTATCCAGACTGCACTCACATATTATAAATAATAAACTAAATTCATTCGAAAACAAAACATTAATTAAATATTACAAAAATAAATGGACAGATGCGCTAATAGGGGTAATTGTAAATTAAATGTAACTAGTTATTTCTTTGTAAGTGAATTGTAAATTATTTTGAGAAATAAATGTCCTAAACCTAAAGATAGATATACTTATGTCCAAATAACCTACAAGTACATATGTCATTTCTTAGACACTTAATCGCCTCATCTCTTTAGGATTGTCTACAGGCATTATGCAACTATTCAAAAGTAGATATATTGTCTGTAATATCACTTGACGCCTCAATTGTACGTTTCATAATTTTCACATATATTCTGCTCCCATAAAAAAATCGAACCGTATCACATTGGTATAGTTGTGTGGTAAAAATGCTTATTAATAAGAGGATTATTTTATACTAACTAAGAAGTATCGTTTATTTTTTCGAAAAGTTTTGTCGGTAAAACAGTTCACACCTATTTATGAAGGCCCCGATATATTTCGAACTTCGTGGTGTTTTATTATATTATTGCACATGAATTATACCTTAATTTATATGAATCGCACATTGGAAAAAGAAGAATTTCTAATGCCTTCTGTCTATTACAGGTATTACCACTTCGGCTGCGAGAAAGAGGATATCTTTGATGACAGTAAAAGTTTTACTTCGCGGAGTATTCAGAATATAAGCGAGAGCGCGGAGGTAATTAATCATTTCGTCAATTCGTCATGAATTCATCACCACTCATACTATAGAGTATTAAGAGCTTCATCTACGTCAACTTTTGTGCCAATGCCACGCAATCTCTTGAATTTTATTTATATAACATAGGGATTTTCACGCGGCTTCTTTCTCTCGTCAATTTCGAATTTGTAACCCACAAAAGCGGTTAATGGTTTTCTTCAGTAACAAATCCGATTGAACTTCGTTAAGATTCTTGAAAACAGTTACTTTCACATTTTATTTTGGACTTAGCTCACTGTATTTCTGTCGTCATATCTGACGGATTCGTGTATTTTTCTGTATAAATTACCCTGATTTATTAAATAGCCGTGATTATACTAATGTTTTAAATGAGTAATCAACTCATAAACAAACTATTTGTATAGTACGAAACTAAGAGTAAGCGTCCATAACAACCTTGACTTGTGTTCCGCCATTAGTGGCCAGGTTCTTCCTTAAGAGAACAGTAGCGCATTTGTAACGCCTTTGGTGTTGTAAATGTCCATAGGGGATGGTAACCGCTTTCCATCAAGTGGGCCGTTTGCCTGTCTGCTGCACTCATGCAATAAAAAGATGTCTATCACGTTTGAAAAAAATTAACTCGAGTAAATAGCAAAACACACATACAATTCCGTTCGTGTAGAAAGTAAGGACGCCTAACCCACTTCTGCAGATATTAGACGTGAAAAAAAAGAAAGCCTCCAACACGCCATCTTACTTCAAACGTGAGAAGAGCGCGAAATCGGTAACAGGCAACAAGTCGTCGACGACTATCAAGCAACCGTCGTCTACGACTGACAACTCCAAATCGTCCAGAGACAATAGAGCTCTAAGCGGCGAAGCGGCTCATTTGGCCGAACAGGTAATATACACACAATGCCTCGTTATTTATTCTGATTTATGGCCACCTACCTTCATTAACCATTTGACAGGCTTTGTGCCTATACTGTTACCAAGCGTTTGTTTTACTTTTGATGATTGCACGTCTATCAAGTTACATATTTCTTGACAGTAAAGCCGTGGGTGACGTAATAGTGATGTTCTGTGAGTTATACAACGCACAGACTATTAAACCATCAACACTATACGTAAATTAATCCAAAGTAATCGATTTGAAAATAAAACATATTTTACTTTATTACATTTCTTTTACTTTATTACAGAAATAGCTTATTTAATGTATGTAAAAAATGTTAATTGGAATGGTATATTTATTATTATAGTATTTTTAGCAAAATATATAAATAAGTTTTATAAATTAAGTTGATTTTTATGACAAATCGAGTCGGTAACGCATTAAGACATTACTAATTGATCTGTCATCGAGCTGTCAAAAGTAAAATAAATGTTTGGAAAGGGTATATAAGTGCAAAAATACAAGTCAACTAAAAATTCGCTTTTTAGTTCTTAGTTTTTAAGTCAATTGTGTCATGATATTTTACTCGTAACATGTAACATAATTAACAGTACACACATTATACTTTTGTTTACCAAGTATGTAACTATTTTTTTGTTGTGCATTTTTGCAATTTTTATTTTGGTGAACAATAGAGTGCTATCTATTATCTCAATAGTGAGTCACCACTTAATTCAATCGATAACTAAAAGTAAATTGAATAAAAATGTCACGAACCCCTTTAAAAGATTAGTTTATTTTGGCAGCCATTTACAATATTAGTTTCAGATACGGATGCAAGTGGTGTTTCAAATTGACTGAGAAATATGCTTTACATAAAATCCGAATGTATATTTCCATTGGGTGAGAATGCAGTTTACCTACGAAACTGGAGAATTAAGCTTTTATCATCTTTTAAACAGAAATTAGCCAGTTAAGTAACAAGTTTTAGTTTTAAGTAGATGGTTGAGGAAACGATGATAAGGGCTTAACTCGCCAGTGTTGCAAGTTAACTGACCTCTTAACTAATGCAAATGTAAATCAGGCTTTATATGCAAAAGCAACAAACTAGCTGTAGCCCACATTGATACAAGCCAGATTATAAAACGGCTGAAACGATACGATATTTGCAAGCTCCAGGGTCGAACTTAGCAAATTAATTTCTTAAATAGGAGGTTCTTTTAATGTAAATACCAATCTCTATAGTCAAATCATCGCGTCTGCTTAACGTGTTACCACTGATCGCTGGAGGTAAGAGAAATAATAAAAAAACAATTTGCAGGAGTAAGACCAGTGGGGTACTAGAAGGGGCCAGTGTTTGATATACATGGTTTTTGGCGCTCTTGTGATTTTTTTGTGTTGATATTAGCAATTGTGTTTCAAATTTGATACAGTTTGTAAAATTATAATTATATGTTTTTGGCAGATTCAGAAACCTTAATTTTCAAGGCGTAATGCATGACGATATTACCGAATTAATTTTGTGCTATCAGTGATTTTTTTCAAATACATCTTATCGTACCACCGTCAGGGGTAAAACGAATCGTTGATGCATCACTAATTAGAGTTTATCTTTATTCATATTACTATACTAGTAGTGTGCCATGAGTACCATGACGTGTTTGGTAATAAATTACAACAGCACCAAATAAACTGCAGCGCTATCTATTTTGCTATACGTCTATTGCAAGAAAACAATGGCATATATCGGGATAATAATATCCTTAGAGTTGACCTAGAATCATAATAAGTTAGCTGTATTGTGTAGTTGTGTCGCATTTCATGCGTTTAGTGGTTTCCATAGACGCTCTAACAAGTAAACAGACAAATATTCTGAAAAGTACATTACATCTGCTAGTCCGAATAAGCCATCAAACCCAAACTATTTTCTCTTTTTTAAATTCATTATACCAACTTGATCAGTTTGGATTTATCTTTGTATATGATTTTTCTTTACATGTTTATGTCATTGAACTCTTCTTCCTAAACCACTGGACCGATTATGATGAAATTTTTTGTGTGTGTTTGAGTAGGTCCGTGGATGGTTTAAACTCAGAATTAGACCTGCTAAGAGACGCTACAATCGGGTTATAGAATGTTATTGTTTAACTACAAAAACCCCAAATAAAAAATAATTAACCAAATAATTAAATTTTTTTACTCAAATCACATAATCGATTGTAGGTGTATGATATGAATCTTCATGAGCGACCATCACAAACGAGCGATACATCATCAAAAGCGTCCAACACAAACCTAGAAGAAACCCCATCTCTTTTAAA
Source organism: Dendrolimus kikuchii (assembly GCA_019925095.2). Lineage (NCBI taxonomy): Eukaryota > Metazoa > Arthropoda > Insecta > Lepidoptera > Lasiocampidae > Dendrolimus > Dendrolimus kikuchii. Next base: position 19,837,943 of record CM034395.1, on the reverse strand, counting down.
CGATAATACGTTGAGATCTTGCCTCGGCTCCAATGTACATCTTAGTACCAGCGAGGAGCTGAACATCCAGGGCAACAACCCCCTCAGGCCTCTACGAGATACGTTAAAGAATAGCATCAGTCTCTTGATGGAATCTACATCTTCTGTTGCTGGGTAAGAACAGGTTCCTTTTTTTGTTTCTTCTAAGAAAACTGCTCTAGCCGAGTTTATTATGACTAAAAAAACCAAGTCAGGGTTCCAAGGAAACAGCATAAGATTCTTCGAATTTATTGGTGTTGTAGGTTAAGGCTAAGTACATATTGTGAAACTTCAACTGCCTTACAGTTGAGACTTCCTTCAAGACCGTCGGATGTGTCTTTGGTTCCCGAAGTCCTGCCTTACGATGATGAGATGGAACACAAGGGTGCTTTAGTTGGTAGGTCCGAGCATGCCGTAGGGTGTCCAACATTACGCTATTGCCATCTCCCCAAACGGTGGGGTGAAACACAACAACACATAGAAAAAAAGGGTAGATGACAATCAAACAAATAAGATACTTTTTATCCCCCTACAAAACAAGAAAAGCGTCTGGTTTATAGCCACTGCATATTCGCAGGTTATGAAGTCATACTTCAATGCGTTGAACTAATAGTGTATTGATTACACTAGCTCACAAAAAAAGTGGTCTGGTTTTATCACCAGGAGCTCAATTCTGCTATTCCAATATCTTGTCGTTGCGAAAATATTCAAAGAACGATTCCATTGCGATAGTGTACAAAATTCGTATTGTACTAAATCCTCAATATCTTCTCGATATCGTCGCGGCAGAATAATAGTATGGCGTTGGCGAAATGAATATTGAAAAACTAACATTTATAAACATTTCTTTCGCGAGTTTTCGCTTATAAATATTTACAGTGTCTTGCCACAGGCACACCATTGATATGAACAGAATACAGAAATCGGACAAATATATAATCGAGATGATTGTGTCCGACGATTTTGACGTGATAGTGATAACGGAATTGGCCCCCAGACCCATCTATTCTTATCTATATTGATGCGCTGAATCCGAATCTCGGCAATCTGAGAGTACAGACCAATTTTTTGTGGGTCGGTGTTACTTTTTAACAATAATTTAATTAATTAAATTGAGACTGGAAGCGGCCCTGTTCTTCGTTTCGTGTGTCCGAAACTACTCTTTAATTCTTACATATTACCATCACAAGAGTCCGCGTTGCTATGCGCGTGGGTATTCTCCTACAATATGAATTTTACTGTCATGATTATTGTAACGTTACGGAATTTCTCACACCCTGTTGTATTTTGATTTAATAGATGATATTGTGTTCTCGTTTTTATTCTACAAGCTATTGTCACGAAAGTAGATTTTAATATGTATTGCAGTCTTTTTTCTTTTACGTATTAATAGCCATAGTTTTTCTATACTACAGCGAATCAATGGATGGAACTGATTCCCGTTTGTCGAACGTAAAAATGGGATGGTGTCGCGAGTGTCGGCAAGCAGTCGCCAAATTGGAAGACACCATGCCCGGCATCACCGGAATGGTTCCTGGATACAGCGCTTCTGTGGTGAGACATTTAATACTATTTTGTTTATTCCTGGAATGCAGCACCCAGGCCGATGGCCCGCCCACCTCATGGAAAACGGTTACCATCGCCTATAGACATTTGTCACACCGAAGGTGCTACCAAAGTCCTGCCGCTATCTAAAGGGAGACGAGCCTGGCCACTAATGCCGGAACATAACTCAAGGTTGAGAGCAGGGGTGGTAGCCATCCAAACGTGCAAAATATACCCTACCACTTAGAACATATATACTGCTGGCCTCGTAAGAGGGACTGGAATCTGACCACCAACATAACTTAAGGTCATTACAACGACTAATTTATCTCCTTTTCTTGAGTAATGCTTACATTGTGAACCATAAAAAATTTCATTAAAAAAATAATATGGAAATTAATATCGTAACTGAGAATATTGTAAGCAATGTTTATGACTTATTTTTTATCTTTTCATTTACTAAACCAATCATATTTATATATTTCGACGGCTGCATGCAATAAAGCCACAGTCACTATGCTTCAATATGGCGGGTGCAGTATAGTTTTATTACATGCAGCCATTTTATATATATATATATAGTTTATTTAAATGTTGGTTTATTCCTTCAAGGCGTTGAGACTAAACTGAGTTTTATCTTTGATGTAAATATATGTCCTTCTTTTAACGAAGATAAACATAGGATATTTCCGGTGCTGGTTTGAAGAGTTTTCGAACTACATGAAGTTGCAAATCCAAGTAGAGGGAAATTTTCCAATATCTATTTAAATGTCTATTAGAAGACTATCAATTATCCTTATCCATTAAGTTATCTATCCAAAATAATTTTCTTTATCCTTATTCCCTTTTTACCACTTAATATAGATCCGTCCTGAGACCTATCACACCATAGACGAGTACAGAGACTACCAAAGACAACAATTGGACAAAGAAGAAAGGAAGGTCCGTTCATATATAATATGCATTTAAAAAACTATCACAAGTATTATCCATTTTTCTAGGATCCACTTCCATAACCATATTTCTAATCTGCCAAGTGTCAAAGTGACACAGAACTCTTTGGACTCGTTCTGTTAGTAGCTCACAACGCCTAAAATACTGCCATCAACCGTTCCACATGGCAACCATGGACGTTATGGTCGTGGCGAAAACGTCAATAATTACGTCATCATTTTCGATCACACAACGACCCACGTCAAGAGGTGGATCGAAGTGGGCGTTGACCACAGAGCATTAAATCTTTCTATCTCTTGACATTGATAAAGACGCGATTTTCAAGTGTATTTCTTCGTTTACGACAGAAACGCACCATAATCCGTTCCACTAGAGTTTATGATAGTAACATCCGCAAGTAAGTGGAACGGGAAAAAACGGGGTCGTTGTGAGTCTCTTCTGGAACGTAGCCTTTGCAATATTTTACGCGTAATAATCTACATTCATGTCAATTTCACAACACGATTATCCAAGTGACAGTTTAAAGTCATAGAAATGCCAATCTGCTGTTGTCTATATTGTTTGATTCATAGCATGATAGTTGTACAGTACGCGCAAAATTTAAATGCGCTTCGAGTGAAGTTAATGCCGTGAATTTGCGCGAGTTCAATCAATATTAACGTTTATTACACCTTACAGTGTATTGTGTGAGAGAGATTGCATGCGAGTCAGGATAGCGGTCGAGCGACGTGTACGTACTTTAAAAACGTATTTTAGTTTCGTTCGTACTGTACGTAACTAAATTGCGAGGAAATGCAGTATTGTTCATTGGTGTTCTGTAAAACACAAATAATTATTGTAAAAATTATATTTAAATATTTACAGCTACATGACATGGAGAACCCCGAGGAAGGCGAAACAGTGTACTTTTGCACGAATTGCTTCAAGAGATACGTTTTGTCGGAATATAATGAGGAGATTGTAAGTGTATCCATGTATTTAGATTATTATTTATTTTTTAATTATTATAGAAATTTACATTCAGATGGAATGAGTGGTTTTAAACTTCTATTCTATTAAAGTAATAAATAAGAAAGCTTGTGGAGATGAATGTTTGTTACTCTTTCACACAAAATTACTTACTGAACAGATTTTGATGAAACTACAGTAATACACTAACATAGGAGGGTGGGACGCAGAGAGAGGCTGATAACACACGTCATAGCAGTGTACACGAACCGCGAGTGCAGATGTCGTTGAGGGTCAATATTGTGCATTTACAGGACAAACACACACGAAGTCACGAGCAGCGTCAAATCCCTAAAATAAATTGTTTTACGAAACTATTTTTTTATTATATTTCCAGAAGGTAGTGGATGCGCCATCAACGGCTAGTGTGGCCGTGTCAGCGGGTGACAGCAGTGATGTCCGAGCGGAACCGGAAGTCAACGAGCGTGTCGCGGGCAGTACGGGCGACTCTGTTATGGTAAGATTTTCATACTGACATATTATTTGAACACTTCTCATCAAAAACTTGTAACATTACTGTAAATACTATTCAAGCAGCACTTAAAGAAAAAATAGGATTGATAACATTAAAAAAAAATACGCCAAAAAATAGCTGGCAGTTTAGTCTACACATTGGGCGCGTTCCTCTAGTAGATCACAGCGCTCAAAATTTTCCGTCAGCCGTTCCACATGATGACCACGGTCGTTATGGTCGTGGCGAAAACGTAACTAATGACGTCATTATTTTATTAAAGAGTCAGTTGAGATGGCGATTCATAGACGGATTAGAGAGGCATAAGCGCCGATGGACAAACTGAACTTCCTTTTGTATCTGGACCTCGCATACCGTCATTAAGTGGGTCATTATCGTCACGTTACATCGAAGAGTGTTTTACTGGCCAAAAGTTCATTTTTACACAGGACAATACCACGGCTCATCCCGCATGCGCTTTAAATTAATACCTGAGCGAAGTCATATTATGGGCTGGCCAACAAGAAGCCGGAGATAACGTCCCATAACACAAGACTCTCATCTGACTCTCATCCGTTCCATGACGAACCGTATGAAAGCAGACCCTAGAGCTCGGGGAGGAAATACGAGATACTGAATAAACTTTTCTAAATATTTTTTTTGTTTTACGTCTTTATTTCTAACATTTTACAAATTCTTCTTAAAGGGCAAAAACATACCTGTTGAACAAAACACGATAGCTAAAGAAATTTAAATTTAATTTGAAACATTATTATTCGTTAAAACCTTATACCTAATATCCGCAATTAACTGGTATTATTTATTATTTTTGTTTTATCTAAAAAAATACATAAAACTCATTCAAAACCAAACTTCTGAGATGTTTCGATATTTTTGATAATACACTTCTCATCCAAAAATCAAATTTACTCGGAAGAGAGATATTGTGCTGTGCATTTTTAACTTAGCCAATAATAAAAGAAAAAAAAGAAAAGATAAAAAAAATATTGCAATAAATATGCAGTCGGAGTTTTTGACAAAAAAAAACCTCTTAAAATGCTTTAATTAACTTTATCACGTGCACAAATCGCATTATAAATAAAAACAATATATATTTATCTGTCATTTAAAAGTAAATACCGAAATTCATTAATAAATAAATAAATTTCGGTACAAAATTTTCGGGTTTCTTGAAAGCAATATCCATTATTAACAAAAGTTTGGGTGTTACTGGAATTTGTGCCACCGTTGTCTGTTACTAATAGCAAGCGAAATTTTTCTAGGCTTGGAAATATAGAAGCTCGTGTGGCTGCAGAATGTATTGTTGTTTATATATTTTTGTCTTAATAGCAACCTAAAACTACGAAGGAAGATAAACCTAAAGCGCATCTAGGCAAACAGTTAAAGAAAAAGCCAGTGGTGCCATCTACCACGAACACGAACCGGCCTCCGATGAAGGAGCCTGAATCAGGACTATATTTGTACATAGACTTACATGGACATGCTTCTAAGAAAGGTATATAGTTTTCTTTTATTATTCCTTAGATTGACGACGAAATAAGACTACCACCTTCTATAGACACTTTAATTTGTGGTAACTTATTAATTTCTGAGTATAATCATGTAATACAACTAGTTTTTTTTATCTTACTACATTAATAGTGTATTTTATATATTATAGTTTATTTATTTTAGGTATATGTATTGTGCAATATATATATATATATATCCTATTTACATATGTATGTATTTAATATACACACCACCGTCATACACTTGTGATTCCGTGTATAAAATCCATAGCCCGGGTTGTCTGGAAGAGATCGCTCTAAAGCGTTAAGACCGCCCATTGTTTCTGCCTTTACTATTTAATGTGACTACTGTAAATTGTTGATTTTTTATATTTTTTATTGCAGGAGTTCAGCAGACAGGCAGACAGCCCACTTGATGGAAAGCGGTTACCATCGCCTATGGACATTTGCAATACCAAAGGTGCTACAAATGCGCTACTGCTCTGTTAAGGGAGCCGGAACACAACTCAAGGTTGTTATGGCGACATACTTTAGACCAGGGGTGGTAGCCATCCAATCGGGCAAATGCCCTATCACCTGGCTGTGGGTTGTTTTGTCGCCTCTTACGACAGGCCGCCCGGCCGCAGGAAATTGTATTCTTTCTCTGTTCCTGCACGGATAGTATGTATGTAGATTTAATGTTTATGTGGTGAACAATAAAGCATTTTCTATTATATTTATGTGGTAGTCGTGGTAGCTTAGTGGCTAAGGGATTGCCTTAGTGTTTCAGTCCAGTTATTTGGGTTTGAATCGTGGCCAAAGAGCATGCCTTTAAATTTGTACCGAAATTTTAGAAAAAAGTTACTTTTCTCTTAGTTTACCACTGTATGTTCCTTCTCAAAAATTGACCCCTACAAGCAACACATTGAATTGATGTAATAATACAGTTGTTACTTTTTTCAAAATCAACCGATTTGCTTCCTAACTTGAGTAAATAATTTTTCAAAAATCTAATGATACCGCTTTTTATTTAATCAAAATCTGCTCCGTGACTCCTTCGGTTATTATTCGCTATATATTATAGTTTCGGATTAAGCCATAGTAAAATATAGTAGAGTTAACTTGAGACTTCGCTCGGATGACGTAAGCGCTAGGTACTGACGCGTCGATGGCGAGAGCGGTAAGAAGGCGGGGATCGGGATGTGCGCTCCCACATTCCGCTCAGGTCTCAAGTTAACTCTTGCGGATAATAGTATAGTTATATGTTTATTATTAAAACGTACTTAGTGTACAATATACATAATCACATAGGTATATATTATTATGTATATTGTATTGTACATCATCGTTCCTTTAAATCTGATTTATTCCTGTCACTGATCGTCTGGAAGAGGCCTTTGCATAATTAAGCTAGTACTAGTTTGTAAGTGTTTCTGTAATGGTGTCCAATAAAACTATTTTAATTCCCTTTTCCAGGTATATTTATGTATGGCAACCACTTTGACGACTTGGAAAGTTGCGTCGAGTGTATGCTCTTACCCAGGATCATGTCACTCAACAACCTGCATTTTCATTTTGCGTCTTGCAATTTCACAGAAAGGAACATGTACCTCAAGTGAGTACCAATATTCATGTAAAATGTTAGTAAAGTTCATTATTAGGTTTAAGATTTTTATTGCATGAGTTCAGCAGACGGGTGGGCCTTCTCCACCTGATGGAAAGTGGCTCTCATCGCTTATGGACATTTGTAACACCAAAAGTACTACCAAAGTGCTGCCGCTGTCTAAAAGGGGGCTGGAATGTGGCAACTAATGCCGGAACACAAATCAAGGTAGTTATGGCGGCACACGCTAGACCGGGGGTGGTAGCTATCCAGATGGGAAAATACCTTACCATCTGACTGTGGGTTGTTTTGACGGCTCTTTTTTTTTTTTTGAGGCGAGGGAAAATGCTTGACCGATTTACGCACAAACGGCCGTTGCTAGGGGAACGACACGCGTCGGTCGGGGGCGATAACACTGCAGCAATAGTATGCTCTTGGCAGTGCTCCGTCCGCGATCGACGTCACAGAATAGTGTGGAAGACTCTTGAGTGTTGCTACACGAGCGAGCAACCCCAATACACACTAAAAAACCCCTCCTCCCTGTCGACCCTGCGCTTTTGTTTGTGTTGGAAAGGCTGAGATTTAGAACATAATTACGCCCAGTCGATCCAGCGCAATAAAGTGCCTGGAGTGTGTCCTGGGAGAACACACCCCACTTCGTTGTGCGGGGGTAGAAGGTCCTTTGCTCTCCTAGCAAGCTAAAGGTCCCCCGCGGTTGTTTTGACGGCTCTTACGACAGGTCTCCCCAACGTAGGAAATTTTATTCTTTCTCTGTTCCTGCACGGATAGATTATTATTCAATACCCACAAAATAAATTATTAGAGATGTGCCAACTAGTCTGTAAAGCCGACTATCCGGCCACTATCGTAATCGGCGAGTATTCGGCAAAGAGCGCCGAATATCCGACTTCTTACTTTGTCGTTTGTATGTTTTCTCAATAAAATGTATGTAGGGGAAATTACATTAAATAAAAAAGTTAAAACTTTGACTGTTTATTAATATTTTAATTTTATAATCAGTTTTATACTTTTTGAAATGTATAGCAAAGCAACATTTACTTTGGTAATGAGTTACTAAAATTACTTGCTTGTAAAGAATCCATACACGAGACTTTCTTTTTGACATTATTAAATCTTAATTGAGCTCTTTGACTTTAATGAACAATAAATAACAGTATTTATTATCTTTAAACAAAATTGTTTTTTTTTCCACAATAACACCGTTCGGATTCGGATAAAAGCAAAAATCAAAAAACAATGCGAAGTAAACAAAACAGGTTCAAACATGCATGCGGCGATTGCGACTTCACGCGAATCAGCTATAAACGAAGCGTCACGGAAATGCCCGAAACCGTGGTCGGTCTCTTTACAACTGATTAATCGGTTAGTCGGCTAGTCGGCCAAAGTCATAATCGGCACATCTCTATACATTATCTTGTTGTAGGGATCGCCGTGACGGTATGTCTCGCGAGGGCTCGGGCCGCGTCGCCGTGCTCAAGGCCACGGGCCTCGTCCGCTCCTATACGCTGGAGTGCAACTACAACACCGGGCGACTGGTGAACGTGCTGCCCCCCACGGTGCGCGATGGGCCCGCCTCGGGGGCGCCTCTCAGCGCCCCCATGCCCCCCAAGTACACGCCGCACATATTCGAAGAGGTAAACCCCTTCCAGGTTTGTGTTTGCGAGGTCGATCGTACGAGTACTACGAGTGTAGACGTAGGTAGATGTTCATGTAGGTATGATGTAGTACTTCCATAATTAAGATAACAATTCATGTTTTAAATGTAGTGTCGTATATTCTGTGGTGAGTTTATGGCCTCTGAATTAGCTGCAGACTACTGTGCTGTAATTAGTTTTGTACAAAAAGTCGTCTATTACGTGGATATGTATTGCGCTCACTTAGAGCGATCAAGTTCGGCTTGAACTGTGTACCTATGTATTATACGTAAATTTATAGCAATATTATAGTAGCGACATAATTATAAAAAGTCGCTAGACTTCCTGCGACATTTGAGTCAAATAAGATGGCTTTAAAATCAATAAAACATTAACTTTTTTCCGCTCATCATCGTTTGAGCATTGTTTTGTTAACCTAAATTTGAAACTACAATCAATATACAGTTATAACAAGGCAAAACGCAATATTTGAAACAGGAAAGAATGAAAATTGTTTTATTTAGAAAATATTAAAATATGACTAATTCAATACTAGAACTATATTCCGAAACCATTTGAAACTTTTCTTTATTTACAGAAGAACAATTTATGTCCATCTTTGGCCTTATAAATTGTCAATATCAAATTTCATGAAAATCAGTTGCCTATTCCAAGCAGTTAAAATGGAACACACAAACTCACTTGCACATTTTAATACGGATCTAAAAAATGACCGAAACATAACCCGTTGCAGATAAAACACTGCCGCGCTAAGAATCTGGAGGCTTTCGAAGATATAGACCCTATGAAGGTTGGTCAAAAGATCTATCGAAAATATTAAAATATCAGTGTCACACGTTTGTCTTGATTTAAGCCCTGTTTATTCTGTGACCAAAACCTGAAAACAAAATTCAAACTCTTAAATTAGTTATAATGTTGTTTTACCTATATTACACCATAATACTTGTAGCAGAAGTAGATACAGATGTAGTTGCTTTTATTAAAGTTAATGCTTTTTATTTGAAGCTTAGAATTGATAATGTATCTTCAAAAGTCTCCAGTTTTATACCAAATTCACCGCTGCTTTATATAGCACTTATAAGTCGGCCATCTTGTTATTATGAATGAATGTAGCTATGCCCAATAACACCGAAAGAGTGCGTCTAGTGGTTTTTACAAAGAACAAGAATAAGAATCTGAACGGGGAAATCTTAAGAAGTAATTAATTCTTAGACGTGTCAAACGAATTGTGCTTGCACTTGGCTATATTGCGACTGTACGTGCAAAATTTAAATGCGCTTTAAGTGAAATTGGTTCCGTAGTTTGAATAGGTCCAGTCAAATGTTACCGTTTACTATAGCTTACGGTGTGTTGTGCGAAAAAGATGGCATGCGAGTCCGCTATACTGTCACTTTCAACTCTGTCTGTGAACCTTAAAACTGTATTGCGTACTGACGCGTACAAACTTCCACAGACGCATTTAAGTTTTGTTCGTACTATACAGATAGGAAGGTAAAGATCCTTCAATTTTGGGCATCCTCATGGCGGAACCTTTTTTATTTCTTTCAGGTAAAAAGATATACTTATAATAACTTTCAAATTATTACACTTTTCGAATGTCAAAACTCATTTTTACCCTCCATTTTAGTATGAAATATATCACCTTATAGAACATGGTTTTTCAAGATATTGTATCCTGATTGAAGCGTGACGTTTATAGGTGGGTCGATCTTTGGGTGCTTCTATCCTCGACTTAACCGGGCAGCACCCAAACTCGCGCATCCCATGCTCCGAACACCGCAACCTCTCTGCAGTTAGGGAGTGGCTCAGAGCTCACACCAGGACCATGAGGCCGCAGGTAACCATCATCAGCGTACCTTTCAATCTCAATTTCAACCTGTTGTCCTTCTGCGATGCTCAATGCGCACTTTCTTTTTATCCTCACACTGTAATTTGCACCGTTATTATGCTTGATCAGAATTTATTGTAATATTAGTATATTCCTCATAAAATGTCTGTACGAGATCTCTTCTAAAAGATAGATTTTTCTAATTGTAACTTCACTGTTCTAATATCTGGTCATTTGGGTGGTGAATAATAAAGTTTTAGTTTAAGATAGGTTATCTGTCTTTTCAAAATCTTTCTTGAGGTATTTAGTACAAAATTTATTAAGATACAGTAAACTATGGATCTGTTACCCAATTTAAAGGTAAACTTTGTGCAAATATTCTTTCGATGGACTTCCTTATGTATTGGTGTAGTTGTAACTGAAATTATTATTTTTAAAAAGCGTATTATATAATAATAACGTGGTTCTGTCTTAAGAAAGTTAAAATATAGGTAAATTAGCTTCGAGAAGTTTTTGCGTTTTAGTACTTGTATATTTACATGAATTCTAACTCTTGAAATATAAAATTCCTTGTACAATTAGCAAAAGGAGGTTCGTTACATTTTGAAGAAGAAAATATATTTACAACCAAAAGTCAAATAAATCATAATTATTTACATTGCTAATTCTTGTGAGGTCTGACTATTTGACTCTAGTTTGATAATTAATTAATTGATTTTATTTGTGCTTAATTCTTGATATTTATGGTTAAGTGTTATTATTTGTTGTTATTTAATATTAAATTTGTTAATTAGAAATGATTCCGATGTTGCAATGTGGGCGAGGTAAGCTTTTGACTTCCCAAACTAAAGAAGTTTTGTATAATTGTATAAATATTTCGAAAATTTGTGCAATAGCAATCCAAGCAGTATTATGACTCCCACGCAATTAGTTGCTAAATCAACCGGAATATCATTGACTTCCATCGGAAAGGTGCTATCAGAAAGCAAATGTCATTCTTCAGAACATGGACCAAGAATTTAGTATTAAAAACTGTTTAATATTAATATTTATTATTTTAATATCGTTTAATATTATTAATTTCATATTAAGTACCTGTCTCACATATTTTCTCTAGTTTCTGTGACTAGTATACATAATGAATCTAGATTCTAACAGTTTTAAGCGCGGTAATTTATTTGATTTTTATTATTCTGACGTTTCGACCACTTTTCAGTAGCCGTGATTACGGAAGACAAAAATTTCAACTCTCAATGAGTATTGTTAAAGTTTTATTTAGCCTACCGCCAATTTGTTCATTTTAATTTTTTAGTTTTAATTTTTGTTTATGGTTACTCTATTGGAGCCTAATTTAATTTACCACCGCTTCGCAACATGTTGTGACTTTAAGAGAAGAAGCGGCGCAAGAAACTTCAGCAAACATGCCTAACTCTAATAATTTTATATAATATTAAAATGCGTGAGAGGAAAAATAAAAAGAAATTATCAGTCAAGTTGGTTTGTGTTCCGGGCACGCAGAAAGAGCTCACAGTGTTTTGAGGTCTGCGTCAGATTAGGCTCCGATAGAGTAAATAATAACCATAAACAAAAATTTAAACTAAATAAATAAAATGAACAAGTTGGCGGTAGGCTAAATAAAGTATTAACAATACTCCTTGTCACTTAACATCTTTGTTTTCCGTCATCACGACTCTGAAAAGTGGCCGAAACGTCGGAATAATAAAAATCAAATAAATTACCACGCTTAAAACCGTTAAAACTTAGTTTTATTATAAGTGCCTGTCTATAAAAATATATAAGAAGTATTAGTTTATATATTTATGTGCTGACCGTACACTACTACAAACGCAAAAACGTCTCGAAGCTAATTTACTTACCTGTACGTACGTCTCCAAACAATCTTTAAAATAAGAGTATGTTCTCAGCATTAAATATGTGTTGAATAACTTACAGTACCTAACACTCATTTTCCGACTTCTGTAAACTTTCTATCTTGTCTGACAATAACCTCTTTAATTTTCAGTGTTAAACTTCTAAAATCTAACCAAACAACCAACAATTAACTTTTTTTCGGGGTAAGATAATTATTGTCAGAGTGAGTTATTGTTGTCTACATGCAATAAAATAACACCATTATTTAGTTTACTAATGGGTATGAGGGTAGTTCTAGAATATTCATTGGACAAACTTATTTCCATAACGAGGATGATTATGCTTAAATTGTTCTACATTTTAGCTTCCAATACAACTACATTTACATTTATATTTACCTCCAAAGGTTTATTTTTTGTTCTTTTTTCCAATTTTCACTCATTTTTGTCCACTTCTGCATTTCTTTCTCCAATCTACTCACGTGTATCATGTTCTCAATTTTTAATTTCAGCTGACAATGTCCCGTTTACGCCCTAAGACTACTTCCCCCACGCGAGTACCACTTTACGCTCGATCTAAAGGCAAAGTTACGGACGAACGTAAAGAGAACACTTACGTCGGTGCCAAAACCGACACTGAAAGGAAGCGGAGCCCACCCGTATTGGCCCAGAGATCAGGCCACGACATAATAAACATGAATTTGAAGTTTGTCAAAAAAAACGAACCCGTCAAAACGACCTCTCGAACGCGTTATCTTGCCGAAACCGAGCCTAAACCCAAATCACTGTCGAGTAAACGGAGGAACATTCTCGCGATACGCAAACCGAACTCGAGCAAGACTCAAGTCGGTGGCGTTGTTAAGGCGAAGCTGAGTAGACGTTCAGCGGACGACGCCGAAACTCCTCGAGCGTCTTTAGTATCGGCGAAGTTGAGCAAACGAAGCTTCTCCAGATCGATGCGTAATACGACCAGGTCTAGTAACCGTTGTCGGGCGATGGCATCTTCGTCGTCTGAGGATATGAGTGGGAACTGGGAAGATGTAGCCGGTGGGACTGTCTTAGGGTCTTCAAGTGGGATGTCCCACCAGGAGTCCCTCACGTTGGCAGGAAAACGCAGGCCATTCCCAAACCCGTCGCCGTCGCATCTGAAGAAGATCCGCTTAAAGACAGGCTTGTAGCGCAAGCCGCGCGCCCGGCCCGCGCCCGATCTAAACGTCTCGGTAAAAACTAAAAACAACCCCTAATATATGCACGTCGGATTCTTTTGCTTTTAGTACATTTAGAGCGATTCGTCTTCCTATGTTGACTACTCGAAAATAAAAGTTTATGCGGGCCAAGTAGTCCAATTTTTTTTGGGAAAACATCAAAAATTTTAGGTGTAAATCGTCGGTCGTCGTTGTTGTTTCTATACAATGTTTGTTATTTTTTAATAAATTGTATGTAACTAAAGTTATATGCATGTCCTATGGACAAAGTTTTAAATTGCACTATCTAATTTAAATTTTGGAAAATAAAAATGCTATATTATATAGGTTCCCAAATTTGTTAAACCATCACTATGTCAGAGAGATATTGAGACCAATTGACACTTGTTAATTAACATTTGCATTTAACCTGATTTTTAATGCAAAAAGAGCATTATTTTAATTATTTTGTTAAAAAGTCGACAGAAATATTATCTCCTTTAACATGATTTGACTGTCATTACAGCCATTTTGGGAACCTATGACAGTGTATCATGATGTTTTAAATCTTTGTGGACAGTTATTTAAGGACGTGTGCAACGTTCATATTATAAGGCCTAGTAAAACAGGAGGAATAAAAATGTTGATGTGTTATAAATACTAACCAGGGTTAAATTTGGTAACAAGATTGTGTTCATTATGGCAGAATAACCTTGTTTTTATAGCTGTTATAATAATGCTCGGGCTCCATCTGGGATAATATTAAATGTAGTTATTAGTTGTGACCAAATGAGTCTTGTTTATAGCGTTAAAAATCACGCCGTTAATGAATAGCTACATTAGTATTAGTTAGTAGTAGTAGTTACTGTCGATATTTAACGTCAATAACAATTAATAACAAAATCACATCACAAATAGCGCATTATACCCATCGTTACGTCTGCGTGAAATGATCATTAACTGTAACATTATCCCAGATGGAGCAGTAACATAAGAAATACAAATGAACTATCATTAAAATAGATTTTGTAGTGTTTCGAAGGCAGGTTATTTGAAATTTACGGTATTATTGTGGGCTTTCGTCTAACAGCGTGACTTGAAGGTTGTTTCACAACTATTAATAATTCTTTGTTTGTTTAGATAGCTAATGGCAAGAACACATTTAATGTTTTTTGTGTTATTTAAATTTTGTATTAACGATTTTTACTGATTTTTACTGTTGGTTGTCGACTGAATTTATCGAAATTTTGTGGTTTTTTTATTTGTAAAATATTGTCGCTTAGTCTTCTTTATACTTTTGTGTTCGAATTGATTGCAGATTATACAAAATTACAAATAGTTATTGTCAATGAGAAATGTATTGCAATTTGTAGTTAATTGAAGGGATAATATCTGGGTTCCAGTTGGTATATCTGTAAACTGTATTTCATTGTTAACTAAAATACATTGTAATTAATATTCATCATTACATAACGAGAAACTGCCAAAACGCTTACAGAAACTTATTTCCTTTTTTCGTGTATTTTTCTGACCGTAACTCCAAATACCTAGTCATGCCACCGTCCTGCATTTTTAACTGCCTTTAAAAAAGGAGCTTCTCAAGTCAATCAAATCACGCAGTTATAAAGCGCAGTCTCCCTTTCACGTGTAATTTGTATGCTGCATTCTACATCCCAATCCCTAGACACTTTCTCACTTTGTCCATCATTCATATCCCGCAAATTTCCATATTATGCAAAGTCCGTTGTGCTAACGTTATGTTTAAACCATATAAACTTCTATCGTTTATGAAACCTGACAGTTTACATAGAACCAAATGGATCCCAGATTAAAATGAAGCTTATGTTAAGCTCATGGAGCTGCTTCATAATGTGTGCTAATAAGTAAATAATGATCTCATATATCTAGCACAGAGTTGATTCAAGGCAAAGCTCGTATTTTCTATCACAAATTATTCATTTGTAAAATTCTTAGCTAATATTTAAAAGTTATAAATATAAAAAGCGGAAACGGAGATATAGATAATGGAAGTGTTTGTGTGATGTGACCACCATTTAATGTAAGGTTCTATTTTGTTTGTTTCTCTAGTACTTGACCATATTTTTCTGTAACAAGCTTTGTAAACAGTCTGTGTAGAATATCCAAATTTAATGCTATAGGTACAGGCTTTTGATCAATTGTCAATTGCAAACCAAGAACCAACTGATGTGAAATAACACAATTTAAAGAATCCATTGACAATTGAGTCATTGCTTAGTTATTTACTGTTTTATTTCAAATATTTACTTACAGCTGGGATATTTGAAACGTTTGCGTACTTAAGTGTATAAAGGTACTCCGTATTAATTGCAAATCAATTATTTATGTGACTGAATTAAAAAGACTTCATAGGTTTCCTATTTGGCAGTAAGTTTAAACTCGTAATTAACAACGTTCTATAACACCAACACCGAAGCAATAGTCAGTTTTAAGGGATTATCACAACAATATGTATAACGTCAGATGGTCAATATTGAGTGTAGAACTACCCTCCGATATATTCGATTTTTAACGTATTTTTTGAAATTGATAACGCGGTTTTCACAAAATATGAGTTGGAAACGATTCCGAATACATCATTATAGTGCAATAATATTATATAGCGATTTATTAGAACGCGGATTTTATAAAAAAAAAAAGTACTACAATTTAGACTATCAAAAACGTATTTCGAAATTACGTGTAAAATAAGTGTTTACGGTAGAAACTTATGTATATTTTTAAATAGTAACTATTTATTTATAACTGAAATATTAATATATAATTAAACAAGCATAAAACGTTCTCCCAACAAAGGTTTTATTTCAATTCCTTTTGCCATTTTAAAATTCTTTAGGCCTGATGTCCACTATGCCGAATTGATAGTTTTGTTATGCAACTAAACTGTCAGGCGTTAGTGGCTGAACAATTTATGCCGGATCCTGGAAAAAATCCAGAGCTTGGCGTGACCGGATGTTTTATCACCTCAAACCCCACATATAAACAATAAAGAAATCATTGTAGAAAAGCCATCTAGTTGATCTAGTTTTTCCTGTGGGTGGCTAGAGAATGACAGTCTAAAACTTGTGACGAAGATGAACATCTTGGCTTACAACTACCAATCCCACATTCCTGCACATGGATAAAGAGACGGAAGAGACTTCTCGAACTACAAAATTGCACTTCACGTACTTTTAAAGCAACATCAAGGAGCTGTATCATCATCACACTTTATACTTTCTTAGAGTTAAAACTTTTGTTCTCCACTTAGTTCATTTTCGCCATACGTTATTAAGGTCTTTGACATATATCAACGATGAGGGTTGCCTCACACCACCCTGTGAGTATTCTTGAGCCTACGCACTTTACTGGAACTTTATCAAATATATGACAGATATTTGAAACATCTGAAGAATATTTATTGTCGGCTTTTTAAAGTATCAGTCCATTTTCAGGCAATAATCACGTTTCTCTTGAGAATGTGGTACGCCTATTATGCTCTAGATATTCGTGGTAGGTTATATGTGTGCCAATGATCTTATAATGGATGATAACATGCTATAAAGTAAATGCTTCATATGCGACACAGATTTCACACCAGGGCAGGACAACTTATAAGGACTTGAATAATTAAAACAAAGTAATACCGTACACTTCTTTATTTAAAGTCTACAGTAAGCTTAACCTAAAATTTAGAGCCTGCGTCCTCGTCTACCACCCTTCCTACGCGTAGAGTCAGATGGCACAGGGGTAACATCCTCAATGCGGCCAATCTTCATACTGGAACGAGCAAGGGCACGGAGGGCTGACTGCGCACCAGGACCAGGGGTCTTGGTCTTATTACCACCAGTTGCACGAAGCTTAATATGTAGGGCTGTGATACCAAGGGTTTTGCATTTTTCAGCTACATCCTGAAATAAAAATTATATTATATAGCTAAACACTTTCAATATGATTTTTATGTATATGTTGAGTAGTGAAAAGAATGAGTATTGCATTTATTTTCATAAGTCTAATAGTCTGGATGGATATACTTTGTACTCAAGTAGTTATTTTAAATTATGGTATGTATGTAAATCCTTCGAAATCCAGATTGATAAGTTAATAGTACATTATGGTACTAGTGTGTAACATTGGTGATTACCACCGAGGCGCCATTGAGACTCGAGCCGTAGGCGAGGGTCTTAAGAGAGCCGAGGACGGTAATCATCAATACACACGTGTATCATACGACGTTTTTCAACACACTTGTGAATATAATAACAACAAAAACTCATTTTATTTAGTAGATAAAAAAAGTTATATATGAGTGAAAGTTTTATTTATTAAACACGTACGAGTTAAAATTATCTATTTAAATAAGAAGTTGCATGAAATGAGCAAGCAATAGGAACATTAATTTATTTGTTCTATAGAACACGATCTTTTTTTTTTTAATAAAAACTTTTTTAAGAACAAAGCAACTCAACCAATAAAATTAAAAAAAAAATATTATAACTCACTAGTGAGTTATAATGTTTTTTACTCACAGTTTGATAATGGGTGTCATTCTGTGCCTAATTGCGGTGACCATAGAGCCACTTTATGAGCAAGTGTGTTGAAAAATACTATTTATTATAGAACTGCTTATAAGAAATGTGTTCCCTAACAGGGTATGGAACAAAACTGGTTTTAATGGATATTTGGGGACCCCATTTTGTAAAAAGAATTTTTTTGTTCAATATCAAAGTTTGTAATTATTTCAGTAACCATAATTATATTTAGTATGAATAATGTAGACATTTTTGTTCACTTATTAGGTTTTTGTTCTCAAATTCTTATATGTGATATTTCTTTATAAACATTAAGACTTTTCTAAAACTGGCTACACACACATTACCTACTAGATTATTGAACAGTAACAAGCTCATTTCCTGAAAAAAAAGTATAAAATATTCATTCTTTTATTGAACCTAGATTAGAGTTTACCTAGTGCAAGCCTCTTGTTTGAAGAGCAAGCATTAATACATGTTACATTGTATTAAATTTTTATGGATAAAAAGTATCCAATGGTCTTCCTCAGCATTGAAAATATATACTGAGTTTCAGCCAAATCGGTTGAGTAGTTTTTTCGTGGAAGTATAACAAACAGACACAAGTTACTTTTGCATTTATAATATTAGTATGGATATACCAAACTTCATTATTGTTGGCTCAGCTCCATTCATATAATATTTGAAATTACAAATTGCTGCCTTCTTCAGCTAATATAATATAACATATGGATATCATTTCTTCTTCTAGTTGTATAGTTCTCAGTAATTTTGTAAGAAGCCAGAATAAAAAGTTTCACATATATCTATTTCAAGTTTTACAATCCATAATTAGGAAAAGTGTGCTAGTAAGACACCATCTAGCCCAATGGACTGACAACTTACAAAAGGATACCAATAAGAGCTAGATATGTAGTGCAAACTCAGGGAATCCTACATCCAACAGTGGAAAATGGTTGGCTGGAAAGAGGCTTTGAAGTGTTAACGCAAATCAAAAGCTTTGTATATTTCTGAAAGAATAGAGGATAGTAACTACAAGACTGCATGTTAGTCAAAAATATTACATGTATTTACGAAACTTTGACAGAATGATTAGTTACAAAACATAAGGGCATGCATTTAGAATTAAAACAATGTGAATATATTACTTGAAACCAAATTAAATTTTAGAATGGTTATTTTTATTATTTTATGGATTATTTTTTACAAGTCAAATATTAATTTTCACAACAGATTAATAAAAATGTATGCAAACTGAGTTACAATTTGGTTTATCAAATTCAAAAGGACCATGCACTGAAAAAATAAATTTATGGACAGATTCAGATTTTAAATCGAGTTACCTTTTCAGTTCAAGACTCAGTAAATTACATAATATAATTATTTGTGTATTTTAAATTAGAAGATAGTTTTTGGCCTACAATTAATTAACGGGCACAAAGTATTACCAGCAAAAGACAACAAATGATTTGGCTGCTACTCAGATATTCAATACACAAATTCTTAGTAGTGGTTTGGGCAGAAAGGTGTGGGTTGGGGGGAAGGTATACTTACCCTTTATGGAACCCCTATGGTCCGGAGTTCTTGAAATATTAATTTTTGGTAATTGTATCCACACCTATTTTTTTTTAACTAATATTATTGCGATGGGTGGTGAAAGGTCGCAACCAGTGACGAAAGTAGTGATTTCAGTTAAGTTAGGTTATCTTCAGACCAAAGTACATGAGATGAGAGAGTGAAGCAAGCTTGCCGCAGCAGTGGCTGGCGAATACCAGAATCAAATGATAACCATTTACCATGCTTTTTATATTTTATAATTTTGTCTTTATTGGCTGCCATTTTGAATATTTTCATAGTTATTCTTCTAGTGTATGTGAATGTGCTTTATTATTATTATTTTTTTTTATTGCAAGAGTTCAGCAGACAAGCAGATGGCCCACTTTATGGAAAGCGGTTACCATGGCCTATGGACATTTGCTACACCAAATGTGCTACAAATGCGCTGCTGCTCTGTTAAGGGAGACCGGAACCTGGTCACCAATGCCAGAACACAACAGAAGGTTGTTATGGCGGCATACTCTAGACCAGGGGTGGTCGCCATCCAGTCAGGAAAATACCCTACCACCTGGCTATGGGTCGTTTTGTCGCCTCTTACAACAGGCCGCCCGGCCACAGGAAATTGTATTCTTTCTCCGTTCCTGCACAGATGTATTGTTTTTTCTTCATTTTTCGACAACTTATGCTGGTTTTTGATTCGTTTTCTGTTAATTATTGGATTTCTTTTAGACTTTGAAAGGACTGTTCAATTTTGGACCATACAAGTGCAATATTTGTAAAAAAAAAGTGATGTTATGTTTATTAAAAAAATAATATTGCAACATCTCCTGCCCCCAATCCCCATCCCACCACCAAGCCACTACTTAAAATTTGTTTATCAAATATCTATAGATTTACCAATGATTTAGTAGTTTAAAACCTTTTCAAGAAATAATATAAACATTTCTAAATGTGAGAGCTATTCAAAATTATTTTTGTGTAGAACTACAAAACCTGTCATAGCACAGAGAAAGACTCGCGGAAAAGTTCCCTTCAGATCATTGTAGAACGCGAAATAAACGTTATAAGGAGAAATTAACTATAAGACAAACTTTTTAATTTAGAACAGTATACACATAACCTCAAACATTTTGTTAAAGGGACATTATTAGTAATATGTTTATTGTAAACAAACCTGTGCGGCCAACATAGCGGCGTAGGGAGATGCCTCATCACGATCAGCCTTCACTTTCATGCCGCCAGTAACACGGGCAATGGTTTCACGACCAGATAAATCGGTAACGTGTACGAATGTATCATTGAATGAGGCGAATATGTGAGCCACACCAAACACTGTTTCACCCACCAAATGCTGGGGGCCAAGAGTCACCTGAACTTCTTCTTTTGCTACTTTGTTTTTCCTCGGTGCCATGGCTCAGCCTGAAAATAACAACACTGCTCAAACACTTTTGTAACCTATAAAAATCTGAAAGATCCGCACAATTCCTAACTTGACAGTAATAGCATTCCTTAAATATGAGAATCTTAATTTATAGATTAGTTTATTTTATGTATTTCACAAGTTTTTAACATAATTTTCATAAAAATTTCAATTGTACCTTTAGCTATATCAGCTGTCAAAACTAGAAAGACTAGTGATGTGACATGTATTTTGTATATTCGCAATATAATTATGAATTAAGTTCTTTAATCCGACTAACTGTCACAGTAGTTTATATAAAATATTTAGATTATATCTATATGTAATATAAAAGATTGACTGGAGAACTTTTTTGCATTAATTGAGATTATTATGGAGAACTTCTAAAAGGTACTGTTTCTGGAAAATATAGCAGAATGTATTTATTTGAATTGTTCTCTCATCGGATTTCTCGCTAGCTACATTAAATTAAAAGGCCAGGAAGTCGTGAAGGATGATAGCTATATGTGTGTTAGTTATAACACGTTAAAAGGTGCCGACCAACGGGAAAGTAGATAAGCAAACCCTGAGCTCCAAACGCTACCGGGATTTAATCTTAGAAAACAACATTAACTTAATTAGAATTACTCGATTTTTTGTTTAGAAGATTATTTGATTAAGATTTGATTGATATTTAAGATTTATTGTACTATATTATGACATCACTACTCTACACAAAATTCAGGACCACAGATCAAAATCTAATTAAAGCTTAGTGCACACTTTCGGTTTCTTTGTACTTTTAACGTAATAGGTATTCGCTTAATTATATTAATCCACGACTTTCACGGCCAGTTCCTAGATTATACTATGCATTCAGTTACGTTACTATCGGTTAAATATTGATAAAAAAGGAATGGAGCTTATTCTATTCTATTATATGTGCAATTTTAACCGATAGTAAATCAAATGCAAGGTGGTTAAGATACAGGAACTGAGCATAGGACACAATACCAACCAAAATACTTTTGAGAAATCGTTTTATTCTATTATAAAATTTCAAGATACAAAAACATCATATTATGAGTGCAGTCATTCTAAATCAATTCTAAATTCATTCGTTTATTTCGATCGCGTCTATAAAAATAGACAGTGAATGTGACAACTTCCGGAAATAGATACGTCATTGTTGCCAACAGATTCACATTCCCGTCGCGTTTTCATTGCTGAAATAAATTGTCTTTTTAAGCGACGTAACATACAAAAATTAGCTGTAAAATATTTTGATAAACTTCCCCTAGCATTAATTAATCTAGTTCAATTCAAATAAGTGAGTATATAGTTCTCGTATTGGTGCAGTTAGTGTTTAAAGTTTAGGCCACAAAATGACGTTCTGTCATTCATGTTACTCAACTCGATATCGTATTCTTACTACTATTTAGCAGACTGGATGAATTTGATAACATGTGTGCTGTTGTCTGCCTTAGCAAAGTGCGGTCTTTGTTAATGATGCTGCGTAATTGATAACAATAGGATTTGCAAGTCATTACTCATTCCATACGCTCTTTGTGATTAAGGTGAAGATGTGTTAAACTTAAAATCATTAATTTCATACATTGCAGATTCAAAATGTTTATCTTGGATTGGTTTACTGGCGTCCTCGGATTCCTCGGTGAGTAAAAGAATTACTGGATAGTTTTTTACCAATTCTTATCAGGTTTCAACTCGATCACTACAAAAAAGTTCATTGCCAATCATGTTTAAGGTCAAAGTAAACTTCCTTGTATCCTTGGCAAAATTAAGGAAACAAGTACCAATAAATATTTAATAATATTACCTTAATTTCAGTAAGAAATTTCATTTGAATATACATGACATTTTTATAAATAATTCAATATAGCTCAGAAAGTTGATGTTTTGTAAAGCCATAATATCTATTCTGTATAAACAAAAACTTATTAGAAATGTGTAGTTGTATAAAACCTGGTGTTATTATTTATATAATATATCAAATTGGAAAACTGAAGCCCAATTAACAGTCTGTTATGAAGCTTTATTGCTTAGACATTATAGTATAATGTATAATCAATAGCAGTAAACATACTTACAAGATTTTTGTTAATCCAACTTTGTAAGTTTTCATGTGTTAAACTAGACTTATATGAATATTGTTATTACCATTATTGATACCCCTTTAATATAAATACATTATTTCTCAGCTGAAGCTATGCTAATTACACCTTAAACTGTACCTGAAACAATATATTATTTATGTATTCAAAGTAACTGGTTTAATTACTTAATATTTTGTCATTTTAAGTTATTATAACATTTGAAATGTTTTTTGTTTTCAAATTTGAATCAGAATGAGAACATTAATTGATATAAAATAATTTTGCTGCTTAACTTACATTTTTAAATGTTCATTATTAAATAATAAATATAAAGTTCAAAAAAAAATTTTTTAGACAACTCATTGCATGATACTTATAATGTGACCTTTTATTATTGTATAGAAATAGTCCTAATAATAATTTCTTTTAACTAAAAACCTAAAATAAATACTATATAAATACTTTATTTCTTTGACAGGATTGTGGAAGAAATCAGGCAAACTCCTTTTTCTAGGACTAGATAATGCTGGCAAAACCACACTCTTGCATATGCTGAAAGATGACAGATTGGCCCAGCATGTACCCACACTTCATCCCAGTAAGATTTGAGATATTAGATATTATACTAACATGGTTACAGTAACTAACATATATATTAACATGGTTTGTACAATAACTTTAAGCTGTGACTTTTTCATTTATTTTAGCATCAGTCAGTCATACATTATATAAATATTAAATTATGAATCATATTATGTTTTTTAGACTTTAATATTAATTATTCAGTATTCTTGTCGGTTTGATTAATATGATAAATTAAAAAAAAGAAGATTGGACTTCTTAAAAGATGAACGGGAAAAGATTTTTGCATTCTCTGACTCTTAGTACTCCAAAAACAGTTGGTCGAATAGAGATTTTTGATCAGTATTAAAAACAGGATTGATTAACACTAACATTTTTTATGTATTGTCTATTTTCTTATTATTTCTTTATTTTCTCTATGACAGTTCTAATTTGATAGTTGTAGTGTTGTGACCAAATAAGTAATGATATTGATCGCATATATTTATTATGTTTTGAACAAAGACAAATACAACAAAAACATTCAAATATATTTTTTCAAGCTAGGAACACTCAATGGCCCACCGCCATTTTGTGTTTGTTTTAATCTGTCACTCGCAACAAGACAATTGTGCTATATAGTCACTACATTTCTGTTTGCTGAGTTTTTCACATTATCCATATGTTACGTTGTGTATTTTATGTTCCTCCGTGTTGATTGCTGCCCAGCTGTCAAATATCAGAATGCCTAAAGGATCTGTTCTGAAAAGGCAGGTGAGAGAACTGGTGATCAAGGTTTGTAATTACTTTGAAGCAGATTATCAAAATGGTGGCCCGCCATTACCACTGTCGCCAGTTCGAGAGCATGATGCAGCCGCATTAGGAATTAGTGGACCTACTGTTTCAAAAATTACTACTGAAGCTTAGGGTACAAGCGGCATGCAGGAAAATAAGCTTTGTACGCCAAAGAAAAAACACCAACCAGTCGTGTGACATTGGTTGACAACTTCGATGCTGATGCTATTCACTGTCATATATATGACTATTACTTGCACAAAGAAATTCCAACACTTAAAAAACTTGTTGTTTCTTTACGTGAATGTGGTTTGTTCCATGTCCAAAAATCGTCATTAAGCTTGGTTTTGAAAGAAATTGGATTTTCTTATAAAAAATCGGACAAACGTAAAATATTGATGGAGCGTCACGACGTTGCTATGGCTCGCTGCGAATTTTTGATCGAAGCCAAAAGATATCAGATTGGTCTAATGTTATTTTCACTGACGAGACTTGGCTAATTGCACACCACACAGTATCTGAGAACTGGACGGACGACACCGCCGCTTCCACTAGTTTAGTGCCAATGGGAAAAGGTGAACACCTTATCATATGCCGTGCAGGGTCTACAAAAGGATTTGTGTCAGATGCTTTTCTGGCCTTTAAATCCAAGAAAACAGTGGACTACCACGACGAAATGAATGCGGAGATTTACGAAGGATGGCTTAAAGAAATGGTGCAATCTCTGGAAGAACCGTCGATAATTATTATGGACAAAGCTACATATCACTCCAGACAAATTGATAAAGACGCAGGCCAATAAAAAACAAGAGATAAATGACTGGCTCCAACGTCATGGCGAAAATGTGGATAATACTTTATTAGAAGTACAATTAGTGAATATTTTAAAATCGAAAAAAGCCTCCCTAGAAGATATATTACTGACGAAATAGCTGCCGAATGAGGTCATTGCGTTCTTCGACTTCCGCCGTATCATTGCCAGTACAATGCTATAGAACTAATATGGGCACAAATCAAAGGACACGCCGCTCGAAGCAATACCCATCCCCCTTTTATAGCAAACAAGATGTTAGATTTATAAAAAAATGTTTTTAGATGTAGATGAATAAAAATTGTGTACTATGTTTTTATTAGAATAATTAAATTTAAAAAATATAAATTACAAAGTACTGTAGTTGAAACCAATTTTATTGCCAGTTGGCCTGATTATGCATTTATTGACTTGATAAAACAAAAGCGTCACAGATATTTGCACTATATATTTGTTTAATTTTATTTTTAAACTATTCATTAAGGCTTAAAGCATAATTTAAATTAATTTTACTGTTCTAAAGAACAGTTTGTTTTTCTAAGTACAAACGAATTATGTGCTTTGGCCATCATTTTCTTATCTTCTATTGCTCTTATCTATTAAGTACACTGAAAGGCAAAAATATTTATACAGAATAAAATCTCATTCATTCATCACATTTATGCTCATATGAAGCTGATTTTAAGGATTTAATTTCTTATGATTTTTAGACATTATTTCATATGAATTAAATATTTTATCTTTATCAACTAGGCAATCCTAGTATTGTTTTAAACATATATTTTAGTATGTCAAAAAGCGGGTAGTTAGTAAAAAACAATAAAAGGATCTCTTATGTGAATATCTAGACTTTTATTAAACATAATAGTGGCGACGAGTGTTAAAAATGGAAACTAGCGGCGAAATAAGGGCAGCTAGAGCTGTTACATTTCAAGAATTTAATCAACAAACCGGAAACTGGGACAATTACATTGAACGCCTAAATTATTGTTTTGAGGCAAACGGCATAAGGGAGGACAGTGCAAAACGTGCAAATTTCTTTACCGTGTGTGGAGTGCAGGTTTACGAGACATTATTAGCGTTAATAACGCCGCGCAAATCGTATGAAGTGACTTTTTTAGAAATAGTTACGTGTTTAACAAAACATTATAGCCCTAAACGTAATGAAATTTCAACCTCATATAAATTTTACAAACGCGATCAAAAACCGGGTGAAAGTGCATCTGAATACATCGCGCAATTACGGAAATTAAGCACATCGTGTAACTTTAAGGACTTGGAACGTATGTTACGGGACAGGCTTGTGTGTGGTATGTTAGATCAGAAACTTCAATATGAACTTTTAAAAAAGGACAATTTGCAGTATTATGAAGTGGTTGACGCAATGTTATCCGCGGAAAGTGCGGGGAGGGATATGCGTATGATGCAGGGAACTTGCGCTGCGCAGCCAACATCATTCACATCAGTTGTACCTGCGTTTTACGACAGTTCTTTGTCAGCAGTGTCGGTGCCAGAACCAATGGACATCAATGCAGTACAAACAAGGACGAACACTCGTTTTTGTTATCGCTGTGGAGGGCACCACAGTGGGGAGTGCCGGTTTATCAATGCGATATGTCGATTTTGCAAAAAGAAGGGACATATAGAAAAAATTTGCATGGTTAAGAAGAAGTCTGTGAAAACAACACAAAACGTCAACTATACTGAACACGGCGAGCGTTTGAATGGAATTTACAACGTCAGTAGCAGCAGCCGCGTGCAACCCTACGAAGTGGCAATTCTTCTTGAGGGGATACCAGTGGTGATGCAAGTAGACACGGGTGCCAGTTTTTCACTTGTTAATGAAAGTACATGGCAAAAACTGCGACGGCATCAACCACGTCTCATACTGCATACCGCACCATACACACTACGCACGTGGACGGACGCGCCAGTTAAGCTGCTGGGTAGGATTACGCTTCAGGTTATTTACAAAGGCTTGCAGCGTGATCTAACAGCAATAGTAGCCAAAGGAAACGGTCCCAATTTATTAGGGCGTGACTGGCTGAAGCCACTTGAAATTACACTGAATATTCATTTTGTGTCTGAAATAGATTTACATGATATAAACAAACTGATAGACAAATATAGTGATGTATTTCAGGAGGGCCTGGGTACATACCGTGGACATCCTGTTACTATTCACTTAAAACCGGAGGTAACACCTAAGTTTTTGAAGGCACGACCAGTTCCTTATGCTATAAAGGACAGAGTGGAAAAAGAAATAGATCGCCTAGTGTCAGAAGGAGTACTTAAATCTACAGCATTCTCAGAATGGGCTACACCAGTGGTACCAATTGTGAAAAGGAATGGTGATATAAGATTATGTGGTGATTATCGCAGTACTGTTAACCAGTCTACAGAATCTGATACATATCCGATGCCAACAGCTAACGAAGTATTTGCAAATATAGCGGGTGGTAAATTCTTTTCAACATTAGACTTAGAACGCGCGTACACACAGGTCACTGTGGATAACAACACTGCCAAACTTTTAACGTTAAATACTTGCAAGGGCTTGTATACGGTGCACAGGCTCGCCTTTGGAGTTAAAGCATGCCCAGGTATTTTCCAGCGGTTGATGACAGCACTGCTGGCTGGCATTCCTGGGGTAGCAGTTCTAATAGATGACATTATAGTATGTGGCCGCACTATGTGGGAGATGCATCAGCGTTTGGATATGGTACTACATAGAATCTCTAGATCGGGACTGCGCCTTAACAAAGCGAAATGTAAATTTGCTAAGGATAAAGTAGAATTCTTAGGATTTATTATAGATGCTGAAGGTATTCATCCCGCTCCTAGCAAGGTTGAATCTATAATGAAGACACCAGAACCTAAAAACATTGCAGAATTACAAGCATTTTTAGGTTTATATAACTTTTATGAACGTTTCATACCACACAAGGCTACATTATTAGAGCCACTACATCGGTTATTGGATCGATCACAAAAATGGCGTTGGACAGATTTAGAACAGCGAACATTTGACACCGCTAAACGTTTACTGTCATGTGACTTAACACTAATTCACTATGATTTGGAAAAACAATTGGTACTGACCTGTGATAGTTCAGACTACGGAGTCGGAGCTGTAATTGCTCATGTAATGGAGGACGGGCAAGAGCGCCCAATTGCAATGGGATCTCGTACCTTGCATACTCATGAAAGACGATATTCACAACTAGACAAGGAAGCAGCAGCTATTATGTTTGGCCTACAAAAATTTCATAATTACTTAATGGGCAGACATTTTGTTATCATAACAGATCACAAACCATTACTAGGTATATTTGATCCTAAAAAGCAGATACCTACAATGTTGTCACCCCGCTTGACTCGTATAGCTATAGCATTAACTTCCTATAGTTATGATATAATATATAGACCAGGTTCTCAGATTGGCAACGCCGATGGTTTGAGCCGTTGGCCACAGCCAGTTCCAGAGGAACCTGAGCCTCAGCTGTATGATGTTCTTCTAATGGCAGAAAGGCCAGATGACTTTCCAGTGGAAGCAGAACAAATTGCACGAGAGTCAAAAAAAGACAGAATACTGTCACAAGTTATTCATCACATGAAATGTGGCTGGCCTGCCAAAGTAAATGATGGTGAACTTCGTGCTTACTGGTTACACAGAAATGATTTATCATTAATGGAAGACTGCATATTACACAGTTGTCGGGTTGTGGTTCCAGCACAATTGCGAACCCAAATACTACAGTTTTTACATAATACTCACAATGGAATAGTAAAGACTAAAGCACTAGCTAGAAGTTATGTTTGGTGGCCACACCTAAATGAAGATATAGAAGAGTTAGTCAGAGATTGCCAACGATGCGCAGAAAATCAACACATGCCACCAAAAACTAGCCATGAATGGATAACTCCAACAAAACCTTGGTCTCGAATACATGTGGATTTCGCAGGGCCATTCCAAAATAAACTGTTTTTTATTGTGGTGGATGCTTATTCAAGATGGCCTGAAGTAATTGTAATCAACAACATGACTTCAAATACTGTGATTAAACACCTTAGAAACTTATTTGCAACTCATGGCATATGTGAAACTTTAGTGTCAGACAATGGTACCCCATTTATATCAAGGGAGATGGAAGATTTTCTGGAGGCGAATAAGATCAAACATGTGACTACAGCCCCTTATCATCCTGCTACAAATGGGCTGGCCGAGAGGATGGTACAAACCGTCAAGGATAAATTACGCAAGATGGACAATATGAACTGGGACGTAAAGATTCCAAACATGCTATTGAGTTTAAGAACAACTCCATGTGTTACAACACAAAAGAGCCCAGCCGAACTATTAATGAATCGACGCTTAAGAACATTGCTAGATAGTTTACATCCAGATAATATACAAACTAAAAAGATGAACCAACAGATAGAAAGAAATGCACAGAAGAAGCATAGAGAAACACAAGTAGGACAAAAAGTAATGTACAGAAACTATGGAAATGGGCCAAAATGGATGCCAGGTACAGTGGTAGACAAAGGAGGGCCATCCAGTTACAGAATTAAAATGAAGAATAATAGTGAGGTGGTAAACAGACACATCGATCAACTAGTGCGTTTCGACCCACAGACAACTAATACACCAGACGAAGAGTTGGCAACAGAAGTGCAGGAGGATACTAATCAAGATAAAGGAACTGACACACAAATGGAAGACACAAATAATGAGAATGAGCAAGTAAAACAGTCTTGCCCGGAAGAAGTTATTGAGATTCCGAGCACTGAGAAGTGGGAAGAAATGTTAGGAATCCCTAGCACTTCTGAAATATCCTATGGGGGAAGGAAGTTTAAACAAAAACGGAATATGTATGCTAAATCTCCATATGCTAGGAATAATTATGTAGAATAATTGTGCAGTTACGGTTAATTGTATTTAATCTTAGCTTTAATGTTTTTTTTTTTTGTATTGCATAGTGATGTCATAGTATTAAATGGTTTAAAGTACTAACTTGGGGGAAAGGTATGTCATGTATTCATTCATATATTTTAGTATGTCAAAAAGCGGGTAGTTAGTAAAAAAGAATAAAAGGATCTCTTATGTGAATATCTAGACTTTGTGCGACCGCCCTCGCCTGCCCGAGTCCAAGACCGAGCTGGACTCTCTGCTCACAGACGAGACTTTGAGCAACTGCCCCGTACTCATACTCGGGAACAAAATCGACAAACCCGGTGCGGCAAGTGAAGATGAGCTGCGTCAATTCTTCAACCTGTACCAACAGACTACTGGAAAGGTAACTATTAATATTGATATATAATATTACTCTTTTCCTTGAATAGCATCATAAATTGCTGGTGAAATCATAACTTTCAATACCTTTATTCAGAATTATGATTGTGATGTAGTAGTAGTAAGTAGTAACAGCACAGAATCGTCCCATTGTTGGGCTCGGGCTTCCCAATTTCTTAGTAGAACAGGTAGTATAGGTTGTGTAGTAAATAAAAAATAAAATAATGTTATAATAAAATAATTTTTAAACTCGCCAATCTGATTCAGTTTATTTTAGCGTTTATCTAATCTATTTATTAGAAATTACTAAGACCTCAATTTGGTTCAACTAAATTTGGTTCAATCTGGTTGATCCGTCTAATATCAACATTATATAATAAAAATGTTATGACATCATTTAAGCAAATGGAGTTTTGTTCCACTGACCTCTTTAGATATATGCAAACTGAATTCGTTATTAATTATGTAAATCAATTTTGTATGTGTAGTTACTTTGTATTACAATCTTTATTATAATTTTGGTGTGCTATTGTACAAAATAATAGAGTTAATTATGAATCTTTGTCATGCAAATAGCAGTGTAGAACTTTGGGTTTTTTATTATTAGAGATAATAAGCTATATTTCTTATCTCTAATTAGGTTTCTTGATACATAGGTAAGATGGATTCTGCTTTCACAAATCTTATGGAATTTTAGTAAATTTTGCATGGTTTCCATCATAAACTTCTATTTTTCTGACCTCCAAATAATATATAATATACCATATATCAATCATAGTACAAATGGTCTCACAATAATAAATATTAAAGATCACAAAAAGTAGGAAAGCAGATCCCAGGATCCAAAGCGGCAATTTGGAACATAGGATTGGGATTTAACAATTATGATGTCAATTATACAACTGTGAATTTATTATCGCAAATTGTTACTTACGAATCTAGTGCTAATAGATGAGGTAGTACATATTTCTTCTTCAAATTATAAAATGTTTGATTATTAACTATTTAATATCTATTTAATATGCAAAACCACTAAGAATATATTGTATGTATGTATTTCCAGGGTAAAGTGTCCCGGTCAGAATTGCCCGGCAGACCCCTGGAGCTCTTCATGTGTTCCGTGCTGAAGCGCCAGGGGTACGGGGAGGGCTTCCGCTGGCTGGCGCAGTACATCGACTGAAGCACGCGCCACTAAACAACACAGCCACTGCCGCGCTTATACTCGTCTGCTTTCATATTACGCCTTGTACACACATAGCCGACGTGGGGGACAGAAATCTAAGGCCAGGTAATCACTGGCGAGGTGTTCAAATCGTGTTATTGTATTGTTACTATTACAGATGTGGCCAAATGTAATGATTGTCTGATATGATTAACTTGAGTTTCGAAGGAAATCAGTGCTTTGCAGTAGTGGTAATTAATTCTGGCCATGATAAAAATTATGTCGCTATACAGGTAATAACAGCTCATGAATTTCCCGCTGCTGGTTTCGGGACCTCCCAATTTATAAGAGAACGCACGACATACTTGCCACGCTTGTCGAAAGCAAGTTAGCTGATTTCACACGTCGATTATATCAATGTGTAGGTTTCATCACAATTTTTTTTTGTTCACTGTGTTGGTAATTTTAACAATAAAATTACATGAGATATGCATGTTTGCCCGACCAGAATTCGAACCCATGTCATTAGAATAGAATTGCAGGTATGTTAACCACTTAGATACAACAGCAGGATACTGAAAATGTAGATATATCCTTAGAAATCACCCCAGTATGAACTAAGTGAAATTGATCGTGGTGGCAATGATATTCACAAGAGGTATCCAAATGCTCACTTTGTCTTCATGATATTATGGTTAACCGTTTTATGAACATTTTAACTAATGCTGGGAAGTTCGAAAAAAATAATTCAACTATTAGACGCACAAGTCACTAAAGACTGTCAGTAGAGCTTCAGCACACCACAATGTTTACATATGTATGTACCAAATTAGATTTCACTTCTCCTCGTTCTCTCCGTGTGTACAAGGCGTAAATCTTAGCTGCCTATAGCTATACTATAATTTCGTTATAACGTACCGCGAGCGAAAAAATATGGTGGATGAACTTTAAATAGCTCAATTTTCCGTTTTCCAATATTATCCAGTTGGACTGCGGTTTTGTGGCGCTTCTGTGTAACAACTCGAGGTCTAGTGCTATCCCGTCTTGTATTGAATAAAATCTATGCAATTTAAATTAAATATAATTAAGTTTTGTGTCAGTCATTTTCCATGATTCATAGTGTATGTTGTACAGTGAATGACAAAATATGTTAGATCATAAAGTATATGTATCTCTGTGGATATTTCCTTTTGGTTAAATATTTTTGTCGCACACTGTACATTTGTTCATGCGGCAACCATCTTGAATCTACTTTTAAGGTGATTTTTTTTGTATGGGAACTTGAAAGGCCAATCGATTTACCACAAGAATTACGTTATTTGTTAAAGTCAAAAACCTTCAATTTAGTTGACCAGTGAGCCTAATGGTAATATTATATGGGTGAATCAATTTGGTTAATAGAGATGGTAAAGCAATTGAAAGGCGATTCAATTTGGCACACAATTTTTACACACACAAGATAAATTTATAACAGAGAAGGTGTGTGTGTGTGTATATATATATATATATATATATATATATATATATATATATATATATATATATATATATATATATATATATATATATATATATATATATGTATATATATATATATATATATATATATAACCAACACAGCAAATAATACCTCCTTTACCAACACTAATAAATACGTCGAATACTCCCGATGACACAAGTTTTATTTTCAACATACATGAACTTCACCCGGGAACACTCACACATTAAAAATAAATTTATTATTAATGAAAAATAAAGCACCTACAATGGTATTAGATGAGAATGAATGATTCAAGTTTATGATTATATGAATCACTTCGGTTAAGTAACCCACTAAATAACAACTTACAAAACTTGTTTTATTGGATTGTTTGTAATTAATTAGTGAACGCGGTCGATTGTTCAATAGTTAGATAATAGTAAGTTCAAGATGCTTGCCACGTTACATTTTACATCTGAATAGAAATATATTTTACAAATGAAATTTAAATACGTCTTTACAACTTAATTCTCGCTTACTAGTAATAAATTATTTAGATAAGTTCTGTTCGTAACTTATAAACTTATTTGCTTGTCTGTAATACAACTAATTTGCAAGCGTTTTTAAGAATATATGTTACAAACATTATCTTAGCGTCCTTTTTATACACCAAAGTCTACTAATTTGAATGCTATATCTAGTGACAAATAATTTAGATGATTGTAATTAATAAAGATTCATTTTTTGCTATTATTATATATTAATAAAAAAAACATTGTTAGATGGATATACGTTATATAAAATTTACGGTCATTATTATAAAAACAGTCATATCACTTATAACGCTGTGAGACACATACTCATTTATTAGATAATTTTTGTAGTTTTTGCATGTACCTACAAGTTTAGTGAATAGTACAAAATCTTACAAATAAAATAACTGATTTCTTGCATATATTAAACATGCCTTTGGTTTGTCTCCGAAATATTTAAATTGTATTATATTTTACAATGTCTATATAAAATTCTTATTAATCCGGCTCTAAGGACCATTTTGTAGAGGGGTCGTAGTAGACTAGTAGTGTAAGATATGACATGGAATAAAAGTATGTCTTCCTTGTAATATTATATTACATAATATAAGCTTCACGATTAAATGATTAAACAAGAGAAAAGTAACGAAGCATGTAACTTCATGAAAATTAGATAGAACAACTATCGATTTGTTTCTAACAAATTGAAATATTTTTGATTGATTTGCATATACCGAGTCTTATATTTATCATAATTTATAATTCAAACGGAAGATGTAACAATATTTTCATCTCCGTTGCCATGTTATGTGTGAATAAAAAATCAGTAAAGTAATTTGTTATGTATGACTCGATTAAAATGATATCGGGCTCGGCGCCGTTTTCGGTTATCATCCAAAGCTCGTTATTCACAAGATGTAGCGTGCACAGCTTCATAGAAAATATCCGTGATATCCGTGCTTGGAATTGCGTAGATATAGTAGAAGCAAAACTTATATACGTCCTTGAAGTTCGATCGTATCATCGCGGGTCACAGACAGCTGAGAGAAGAGTGTTGCGCTCTCACTCGGCCGCTATCCCGACTCGCATGCCATCTCTTTCGCGTAACACACCGTAAGGTATACCTACAGTTTTACACAACTAATGAATTATTCCTCCCGATGTACCTGCGCAGGAGAACAATTTTAGTAGCGCGGAAAACGTCTGAAAGTGTATACGAATTATGTGAGCTTAACAGAGTTAAATGAGTAATTAGATGAGTGGCGCAGTCTTGGGGAGGCCTACGTCCAGCATTCCAGCAGCGTTAAAAATGCATAGCAAGCAACACTGCCATTTCCGCTTGTGAATAAACCGGTCGCACTTTACACAGCGCAAACGAAAATTGCCGATCGAAATTATAAGTTGTGTAAAACTAATAAATGTTAACATTTGACTGAGCTTTAAATTCACGGTATTACGAGGGTGACACTGAAAGTTCTTAGAAAATCAAAAACTGAGCAAACTAGCAATTTATTATTTTTATTATATCTTTCCAAAGTAGTTTCCATTCACATCAATACATCGCTGCATTCGATAGAACCACCGAGAAAAGCACTTTGCCCACTCGTCCTTAGGGGTCTCTTCGATGGCCTTCTGGAACGCAACCACTGCTTCCTTGGCGTCAATAAAATGTTTTCCTCGCATTTTCGGGAAGCAGGTTATATGGCGGGTGACCCAGCAATTCCATGTCTGACGACGCCAAATAGTCGATCGTTCAAGGCGTTGTCGTGGTGAAGGAGGATCCTACTGCGAGGTCGTTTCTCTCGAACTTTTTCCAAGACAAGTGGCAATTTGTTAACCACCTGCAGTAACTGACTTTTGATCGCATAATTCCTTCCGACCACCATATTTTTTCCTACACTTCGACCTCTCTTCAATTTAGTTGGCAACTCCTCGGAAGGAAACAGCGCTTTTGGTTTCCGGATTATAGCAATAAATCCAGCTTTCGTCACCCGTAAGTATGTCGAACACAGCTTTTGAGTCACCTCCGTTAAATCTTTGTATCATTTCACGGCACCAATCAACACGACGGAGTTTTTGGGCCTCAGTCAAATAATGAGGTATCCACCTGGCACAAAGCTTCCTAACGGCTAAATGTTTGTAGAGGATTTTGTGCACTTGAGTCATACTGATGCCTGAACTTGTCCGAATCTGCTGATAGGTTACTCTTGGATCAGTCTCTATCATACACCGCACAACACTGATGTTATCTTCAGTCGTCGCCGTAAAAGGCCGTCCCTCACGCAGAGCATCATTGAGATTGGTGCGACCACGTTTGAACTCATTAAACCAGTTATAAACAGTGGCCCGAGAAGGGGCTTCATCGTGAAAGGCCAATCGAAGTCTGTCATGACATTCTTGTTGACTTAAAAGACATCGAAAGTCATAAAAAATCATAGTACGAAAATTTTCTCGCGTTAAATTCATACTGGCGTGACACAGACAAATTTCAATTTGCCGCCAAATCGTAAAACAAATGACAAATGAATGAAATTAGTACTCAATAATATTAGCAAAGAGTTCTATTTTCAAAATTTAAACTTATTTTTTTATTACATTCTTTAAAAGTGGCCCGTTCTAAAAACTATCAGTGTCGCCCTCGTATGTTCACTAGAAGCGCATTAAGAGGTTATATAGACCTGATTCAAATCGCTGTTTTATATAATTAACCCCTCGCGACGCATATTTACTTCGATGGGACAGCGCCTAATAAAACTTGCGATCGTGGCGGAATATTGCAACAGAATAAGATATCAACGCGCACCGCTTTCATATATACCAACTCGATTCAATTTATTTCATTCGGAGGCTCAGGGCACGAGAGCGAGACAAAATATTCTAAAGTGAGATAGATTGTTTATATGCTTAATGGGTACTGAAATTTTGACATTTAAGCGAATTTAGCCCAATGGTTTACCAAGCGCAATTGTAATGATCAGGTACAGGGTTCGAATCCTAAGGCTGTACGTTCATTTTTATTTTTCCAACAATTTTTTAGACAGGTAAACTTTATTAAAATGATGTTATTATATTATGGAACAACAATGAATTCATATATATATTAATATAAATGCGAAAGTAACTCTGTTTGTCTGTCTGTTCATGGAAAAACTACTGGACCGATTTGGCTGAAAGTCAGTTTATATATATTTTCGATGCCGAGAATGAACATAGGATGCTTTTTATCCGAAAAATGGGATAGTTTCTGGGATAAAAATATATTTGGCTCTCTGTTTGTTATGCTTTTACGGAAAAACTATTACACCGATTTGGCTGAAATTCGGTATATATGTAATTTTAATAATGAGGGTGGACAAGGAATACTTTTCATCCCTATCATAACATATCCCTAATGGGATAGTATTATGTAAAGGTTGTCTCAGAAAGTAGAACAGATTTTTTTATGATTTACCATTTCGGTCATTTCAGCCATTTTTAACAACCGAAACTACTAAAACTATCACACCTATCCTAGTTTCCGGGACAACCTTTACATAAATCTATCTCAAAATTTATCCCATTATCCGGGATGAAAAGTATCCCTTGACCACCCTCTGTATTAAAATTACATATGTACCCAGTTTGAGCCAAATAGGTTGATAAAAGGATAATAAACAGAAAGACAAATATACTTTTGTATTTTTTTTTTTGGCGGAACCCTAATTTTAAAGTAGTCTGCTACTCCACATAAACATCAGCTATCTGCCAGTAAAAGTCCCGTCAAAATCTGTTCAGCTGTTTCAGAGATTAGCCGGAACATCCAAGCAGACATGACTGAAATAGCAAATCACAAAAAAATACCTAGGAATTTAGTGTCGCTTTTTCAGACAGACAAACATTCTAAAAATTTCATTTTCTGAATCCTGACCCGATTTTTTAGTTTTTAT
The DNA here is from genome assembly GCA_019925095.2 of Dendrolimus kikuchii. NCBI lineage: Eukaryota > Metazoa > Arthropoda > Insecta > Lepidoptera > Lasiocampidae > Dendrolimus > Dendrolimus kikuchii. The sequence goes on along the minus strand of CM034395.1, from coordinate 19,800,110 downwards.
TTTGACGTAACAAACAGACACTTCACTTTTATTTATCTGTATAGATAAGAACTATAAAATAAATAATAAAAGGGCTAAATAAAAAAATAGTTAAGAAAAATGGATCGAGCACTCTAACTTGAACTATGAACTCTGATCTTCCCTGTACTAGTGACAACCCACTCCGCCACTATACAATTTGCCAAATTAATGATTTTTTGTATTCTTCATAATTCCAATTATTCACGTGTCAACATAATTTATATTGAGAAACATAGATGGCGCTATCGAATTTTAATGTTACCGGTAAGATTGATCTAAATACATTTTATTGTCAATAGTATAAAAGTCCAGATGAAATGAAATATAGAAATAATGAAATTTTTATTTCATTTTATAAAATTATTTAAGAAGAGAAAAATACCATTTTATTAACTTTGATATACAAATGAAAAAAATCTACTAGATCAAGTGAAGCTAGTTGGGTTCGAATCCACACAGCTTGTGATTTAGACCAGTCCTCTACCGTATATGCCCAATAAGTATAGCGCGATCGGCTCGAAATTTTCATTATTATTGCTCCTTCATTTATTTTCAATGGCGGAGCTCTCTAGCAAAGCGGCGCATCCATTCAGCACGAAGCCCTGGGGTGTATTGATAAATTCCATACATTAGGACCGGCAAGCGTGATTTTTGAAGTCATTTATAATAAAATAATTAATTACTTCCAAATTCGCTAAGTAACCGAATAAAAGAACTATAATGATTATATTTCTTATAATATGATATGATTGTTATTTATTTTAGCGATGTACGATTAACAGTAATAACAATATACAAGATTGAAGAACACGTTTAGAGGTTACTTTGCAATTATTTTCTATCGAGAAAATTTATCGAAAATGCGTTTTGAATACAGGGGTTACCTCAGAAATTAGGGATGGGCCGAAATTCGTTTCACATTCGGTTTGGCCAAATTTTGGCAGCTTGAGCCGAACTTCGGCATTCTGCCGTAATTCGGTTTGAATACCCAACATTCGGTGCAAGAAAAAAGTAAAATATCTACTTAAACTATTTTGACTGAATTTAATATAAATCATATCTATCATAACCGTAAGATAAAATTAGGCCTTTATATACTTATGGTCATTTATTTTAGTTAGGAACATGTAAACCTTAACTTGCAATGTGATAAATATTAAATAAAATTAGGTTTTAATTGAGGCTTCCTAATTAAATAGACATCAAATTAAAACAAAAATGAAATAAAGTTATTATTCCTTTAACAAACATCAATAAGTAGTGTAACTGCTTAATTCTAATGAGTATGTTGAATTTAAAAACAGCACTTATAAGGGACATCAGCAATTGTAACTTTAATTTAGTTTGAAATCATTTTTTTTTACGAATTAAACATTAAGAATTTAGAATTATGAAATGGTGTTTTTTTTTCAATCAAAGGTATAAATCTATTCTTTTATCCACCTACTCGTACTTAAAATTTATTAGAGGCAGGTGTAAAAACGCCAACGATTAGGCGTTATCAAGTCATGACGTGTCGCTTTCGAGAAAGAGTGGCGAAATCACACCGAAGTTCGGCCGAATTTTTTGTTTTAACCGAATGTTCGGCCGAAGTTCGTATTCGGTTCAAACCACATTCGGCCCATCCCTATCAGAAATATGATCAAGATTCAATCTTAGATTGACATATATTTTTTTCACCGCAATAAAGTGTGTATATTACTGTAACAATGGCTGAGAAATCTTGGATGTTGTCTCGCTGTTAAATCTTGCGCGTACTGTATACGAACGATAGGTACCTGCTCAGGTTGATATTTCAAACAGGAGTTATTGGCGTGCGATTGCTACGCAAGTATTACTAGTAAGCGAGCTGTAAAATAATAATATGATAATAATTCTATTTACGTATTCTGAATTTTGTCAATCACATAAATCATCCATTTCTTTGGGTTTTGGAAACCGGTAATTATGTCTATAATTATTAATGTAATGGTGCGAAGCGTGGTGTCATTTTCATATTGTATTATAATCATTCTTAATATTATATATTGTATTTAATTTCTGTTGAAAATTTGCATTACTCTTCAACTTTTTGTCTACTAATTACATTAATATTTATTCTGTGTTAATTTCTATTAAATTCATTCGATTATAATGTTCATAAAAGCATGCTCCCACTACGTTCTGTGTTGCGTTTTACAAGAAGGTCTTTTAACGAAGTATAAGTGTGACGTGTCGTGGACGCAAAATATGGGTGAATCCCTAAATGTGATTGAAATTGAACTTTATGGTCTGGCAGATTTAAGCTAAATCTTGTCAAATCTTAAAGAATATTCTATTATGCTTGGGCTTCACCTGGGATAATGTTACATTTATTGACTGTAGCCGAATGAGTGTTATTTAGAGAGTTAAAAATATCGCCGTTAACGGATAGCCACATTAGTGTCTATATGTTACCTGTCAATATTTAATTAAAGTCATTAACAATAACAAAATAGCATCACAAATAACGCATTAAACCTATCGCGTTTTAATTGCCGTGAAATGGCTTATAACCATTACATTATGCCAGGTAAAGCCCTGCCTTTTGGAACAACGTCACTAGATCACATCGTGTAAACACAATATAGTGCACTAAATAATTACTACTTATATATATAAAAAATAACATTTATACATGGTATAACAGTTAATGGAATCATGTATTAAAGTAGCCCATTTTAAAATAATGTATAAAATATGTTATTAAAGACAGTTGCGATTTTAAAAACAAATGTAAACTTAGATTTAAATTCAGAACATAGTGTGACCATGGTATGCGAAATGATATATGTAATATTGATATTTATTATATTCTATATCTCATTCCAGCATTAAGTGATAGTAATAAATTGAGTATGTAGTTTAACATATAGCGCTCATGTTCTAATGACATATTATGTTATATTTTTGTAAATTATTTCAATCATTTCTTTTTCGCGGATTGTTTTAAAATAGGATTGTTCGAACCGGCTAGTCTACAATGTAGGATAGTCTCGATTTTAGCGATAGTTCAGCAAATTAATTTGTCGATTGGACTACTGTTGAACTAGATGCACATTTTTCATTAATGGATTTAAAATGTCTCCACATGTATCAGGTCAAATATACAATGCATTAAAATAAACAGTTGTAAACTCGGACGAACAAAATTGGTAGTAGAGAAAGCCCCCAGCTCTCGGAGTGAAGCCAGATAAAGGGAAGTCAATCGCGCTGCAGTGTGTTAAGTATATGGACTTGATCTTAAATAATTGCATTAATACGTATAAGGGTGGAATAGTTTCCAAATACTATTAACCACACAGACTCAATCCACGTATATAATACAAAAATTAAAAAAAAATCTCCATTTCAGCGTTTTATGTTTATACTTTTATTTGTTCGTCTGAGGTTGTGAATAATTAATTTGTTGTTAATGAGAAGGGATCTTTGTTTCTTCAAGCCTGCTGAACTAATTGTGATTTCTGTCAGCACCAAAACGTGTTATTATATGTATAATAGAAAAAGTTTACCTAATGTCCTATAAGAATGTGCGTTTCATCTATTTATCTATCAGTCTCGTAACCAGTTACTGTTTATTGTTTTGACCTTCGTGGACTTTTTTGGAAAACTGTTATAGGCCTTAAGTTCATTATTAGATTTGCTCAGACAGAAACAAAGTTGACTCGTGCCCATCACAATGTAAGATGTTATATACGGTTTGTGTTACTCAGGATGTTTTAGAATAAGCCGTGTGCAGCGGCTGGTCGCCTCAATACGAGTAGACGAGCCGTTTTCGCCGAATGCTGCAACTCTGGATTGCCAGCTTTACTTAGACAATGTTCTTTGGTATATCATTTGCAGTTTAAGTCCAAAAAACAAAGTTTGTAATAAAATTTATATGAAATATTTTTGTGTTTTATTTCTAGTACATCCTCACTAATAGGTCGAACAAAATTAAAACCCAATTTATATCCACACTAGTTTACCCCACGGTTGCCGCGCGGGTCCACCTCTGGTGCTTGCCTCTTGTTTAAAGAGGTTACAACACAGGTTACATGTATTAAATTTTTATATTAATGCTATTTGCCCCGAAAAATTCATTTTATATCACAAACTATCCTATCTCCACGATGAAAAGTAACTATGCCCATTTTCTATCTATTAAAACTATACATCAAAATGACTAAATCGAAATCGAGCAATTCGACCAGTTCAACGAAATCGACCAAAAAACCAATCCTACTTTCTGGGATAACGTTTATCTATCCCAAAAACCAGACGTTACTTTCAAATTTATAATATTAATAAGGATTAGTTAAGTCCTTATCATCATGTGGGCAATAAGTTTTCAATTAAGTAGATGTAGTCCAGACAATAATAAAGTTAGGTTAACTACTTAGTATTAAGGATTACTTAACTCTGCTGTTCCACAAGTGCTTAACCATAGATAATACACTGCTTTGACTACATAGCTCTTAAAGTTAATGTAAATCGGGCTTTGATCTCGTATAGTCGAATGGACAGCCATCCACATAATCGACAATTATTATTTTATTTGAAAATAGAAAGATGTCTACTGCGGGTGAACCTGCAAAAGCACAAAAAATAAATTTTACAGAACTCCATTAAAAATATGTTGTGTTATTTAATTTTCACAACAATTGGTTCTGTTAAGTGATTCTTACTACTAGGATTCATTATAAAATACGATAGATACTGATTTCTCTGATCATATCTGCACTGCATTTTTGATAAACTCGAAGTTTTGAAAATAAATAAGAAATAATTTTAAAATGTCCCAAAGAGCTTTTTCTTGCGCGATATTTTGATACTGCAACTTCGTAAGAGACAGGCGTGGTAAGTATATCGTACACCTAAAATGAGCCCAGCAGACTTTAAGGGCTGATAAAAATTATTTGTTAAAATTTTTAATTTATTCTATTAATTTCCTTCTTTAAACTTGTATTTTGATTAGCACGCTGTATTCTTAGCCCTGCAAACAAAATAGTAATAGCGTCACCTGCACGAACTACGTTAATGAAGTTCTACATTTAACGATTCTTAAATAAAACACGTTTAATAAATACTAACTAAATTTTAATGATAGGAAAATAATTCATTAAAAGATACTAATATAAAATGTCTAAAATTATAATTTTACAAACAACTTTTTAAAATTATTCTGATCAAAATATTTTAAACGATTCTGTGAATACATGTGGGGAATGCTTTTCAATAAATAAATCCATGGAAACAGCAATGTGAATACAATTATCACTCCACGATTATTCTAGAACATGTCGAGATATTATTTACATTGTGTATTAACAATATGATAATATATTGCATATGATTAAAACAGCCTTTTAATGGATAAGTTGTTATATGTTTATAAAACATGGAACAAAAGTTTGTAGTTTTACGATCATAATATTCATATCGAGTTGAGGAAGTTTGTAGGCTTCTTTAAGAACCTTAAAGAAACTGCTACAAAACTTACTCAAACTCAATATGAATAAGACCATTAGTTTAGAACAGGGTTTCTCAAAGTGGATACGCATACCCCTTGGGGTACACAAAATGTACGTAATAACGGCTGATCAACTGACTTGTAAGTGCAATACGCATAATCATTGCAACAATTGGTTCTGAATAATTCATTCAATTTGCGACAAAAAACGAGCTCAATCATCATATTAATTTAGAACACATCTGTTTTCTCTTTGCGACTGTATTTTTTATTAAAATACATTACTTCTTTAGCCAATTATTTAATTTGCAATTACTTTAAAAATCTAATAGGATACGTAGAGTTATAAGTTTAAGAAACCCCGGTTTAAAATACCATATTGATTATATTAATTTTTTCTTAGTTTTGAATCTATTATTCATTACATCATCCTAATATAGGGTATTTCAATCACGTGCTAAAACAACCTAAGAAAATACTTGATATTGCACATTTATCACTTAAAATTAGATTGCGTGAATTCATAACATCGGTAGATGGCAACTAGCGTTGAAAATCGATTTTTTTAAACCATGTATTAATACTTTAACTAAAAATTCTTTTTAAACCAGATCTGCATGGTCACATTTTTTTTAATTACACACGCGGAGCCTATACAATTCTATAGAGTAATGACAAGCCCACTGAGGCAACTACATTAAAATTTCACTTATATTCAATGTGTAGTATTATCACATATATTATCTTATATTTGATATTATAACTATTCTTTGTCGTTAAACTTTTTTATATGTATTTGAAAATTACCGAAATGCACCAATTTGAATGGCGCACATTTCGGTTTATTTTAATTTAATATAACAAACCTAGCCTGTTTATTTCAGTTACCTAATCCTTTTATTCATCATCACCACGTCAAATCCCCGTGGCGTTCAAGGCCCGGGGTCCACTTTCCTACATTTTCTTCTCACTTCTCATAATCTCCGACGTTCCTTATTGTTAGCCCGTTCGCAGGCACAATAATAATATGTTATATAATGTTTTTAAAGGAGCTATAAATGGTGAAAGTTTCAAGTGGACCTTGAGGGCGAAATCCTACAATAGTTTAGGATTTAGCCCTAAAGGCAAAATTGAAAAATATACCTGTATAGCAAACATGAAAATTAGTTTAAAATAAAGACAGAAAACAGTTATAGTAAATAATACATTTTGAAGTCCTTCTTGTTGAAGCTTGAGTTGTTATTGTTTAGTTTGGACTTTTAGAAGAAGAATCAGTTGTTCGCCAAAAAATATCAGTCCGCTGACATTTTAAGCATTATACAAACTGCTAATATGGGGCTCTCGTAACTTAACTTTTACAACACGGGTGAGGCACATATTGGCAGCCTTTTACTATAAAACAATATTCGAGAACCTACAAAGTATAAAAAATTCAGAGATTATAATATTATACTAATTGGGAAAGTGAAAATTTATGTTCAATGACAAAATTTTTGATTAGTTTAATAAATTCGCGAAAAAAAAGATATTTCTATGGATTTCTGTAGATATTTATAAACAGATGCAAATAATTAAGATAATATTAGTTGGCTTTACAGAAAGTAAGTAAAACTATAAATAACGCGTGAGCTTGTGAATTAAGGGAGAGTAGAAAAAAAATGTATAGGAACAAATAAATTTATGATGATACACCCAAAGTAGTATTATTTATCAAATTACAAAGGTCAACTTAAACATGTAAAGGGGCCGTGCTAGATTCGATGAATTTGCAAGAATTCAAAATTAAAAGCTACCTAAAATGGAAAAATACAGCAAGTGGTCTACGGGGTAAAAAAGTTTGGGGATCTCTGATTTATAGTAAAAGGCAAAAGGTATGAATGCTAATTATCACATGTGCTACGTGTACTAAATGCAGACTCATCTATATGATAACTTAACCTAACACATTAACTGCCACACTCCGAGTTGGATAACAGTCCATTATTTTAATAGCTGCGATTAGACTTTACTTTTTATTTAAAGTTATATTTCGTGTTTTTTAATAGCAAAGTAAACAATAGAGTTGTAAACATTAGGAACACTTGGCACTCAATATGGCACGTCGGAATAAAGAGTATGGCTAAATTCGGTACTCTTTATCCCAAGGTATTACATCAAGTTCCAAGTATTGTTATTAAATTATGAAAATGTCAATTTTTCTTGTACATGTTTAATAATAATATTTAACTGATTTTTAAAAATTAATCAGCCTTTAAGATCTATGAGTGCGGCAGTTAACGATTGGTGAGATTTTCGTGGTAAACATCAAATTAAGGCTAATATCGATTGCTAAGAGAAGTTATAATTGTTAAAATATTTCTATTAAAAACTGCGACACGGAACAGTGATAGAACACGTAAAAAATAATAAATTACTAACTACTCAAAATGCGATGATAAATTTTTCTGTTAATCGAATTCACGTTGCTATCTCTCTCGCACACTAACGACGCATTTAAGTGCGAGTGAGACAGCCACACCGAGGTTCAATTACACAAGCTCATCAACGCAGTACATAGCTAACAACTACATCATAAAACGTTCACATCTAAAAACATTTAAATTCAATAACAACGGTGTATCTTATAATCTATCTATTATTTACAAAATAATTATTTCCTTATAATACGATCGCCAAAATACACGCGATTTTACAATTAAAAAAAATGTCGCGATAAAAACTCTGTGTCGATATTGTCCTAACGATAAATATTAATCACACGTCAGCTTATAAAATCAATTACATACCGATCTTATATTCGATCCACTTATAAAATAAGCAGTACATCACTTTGGTACATAAAACTAGGTTTCTCATAGCCTTTACTAAGCTAAAATGTTCATGTAGATCTTATTACATTTTTACGACGATAGAAAACTATACTATGGTATCGAAATCATGTTAGATTTATATCAAAATACTTAAAACAAAACCATTGAAGAAAAATGTCTTTGTTTATCTGTGAAGTTTTGTCATAGACAAGAATAAAATATCTCGAAATAATCATAGAGAAATATTTCATCTAAGCTCACAACAACAAATGCTTTAAAAACCGTATTAAAATACTTAAAAAAATATATCGGAACTATTTTCACTTATGGCGTTAATATTATGTTGGAAAGGGATGTGTATACGATCGTACATTCTTTATTTACATTTATTAAAAACTAATGACTATTATTAAATTGATCTTACTTTACACACAAAAATTATGGATACTAAATATTTTCAATTTCGCAGCATTATTAGAACAAAGTTTGTATGATTTAGAAAACGTCAATTTACACTTGGTGATTTGTCTAAATTAACAATAGAAACCCAAAACTTTTTTATTTCACTCACACTTGCTATGTATTATGCACTGTATTACTCATCACAAGAATAAAATAGTTCTCGCTCAGCTTTTATTTTAATACGGTTTTATAGCTTTAATTAAATTATTGTTCTAAATTATATAGAAGTTTTGTTAATAGTTATATATCATCAGTCAATTATATTTGACTTCGATAGTAGAAAAATATGGGGAGATCCTTGACAACTATTTATTTATCTATCTCGTATCTTGTATATTTTTTCTGTAAAAATTATTGGTTTTATATTTATTTAGTTCATCCACTTTTTGCAATTGGGAGCACCACACATGCACATTATCTTGTGTGCATCGTCTTCTATATCAAATTTGTAGTCGTATGCCAACTGGAAGATAAAAAACAAAATTACGTTTGTCTATGCAGTATATATATAATAACATGGAAGATTGTTAGGAATGAAAATTCTAGCACTTGAATGCGTGTTCCCTGACAGTATGTGAATGTATATTGTTTTGTTTTTAATTGCAGAAACTTGTCACTCAGCTGGGATAAGGGTTCCCAATTTCTTATGTCCCTGCTACACCTAGCATAGTCTTACTATGCTATGTCGCGTAGATGCAGCCAAGGGTTAAGTGCAGTATTTGTTATGTGATATTATTAATGACGTTAAACATTGACAGACAAACATGTATATACACCAATGTAGGGTAATCGTTAACCTGCTTTAAGTGTCAAATTTTTTTTTCACAAACTGCCAGCTCCCATCCAAATTGTCGCGCCAAAACCAAGAGAATTATATAGTCTCTTTTATTCTAATACAAATTCTATGTAGTTAGAGGGAGAAAGAATCATTTTCAACATTCATTTCAATTATCTGTATTTGACCACAAATTTGTAGGACTTCTCAATGAGCCGTGTGTGACAGCAGTTTGGCGACAAATTTGTGGTGGTTTTGTCTTACAGGTTAACGCGCTATTTTTAAAGCTATAAGTAAGTCGCATTGGTCACAGTCACTAACACTAATACAGGTGGAGCAGCGGCATTAGGGAAACGGACAGTATATCCGTCACGCTTGGCAAAGTGCCTTGACGGGTTTGTCACATCGGTTATCTTGATGTGCAGGTTTGATCACGGCGTATTCCTTTACCTAATAAATTTTTACTTCTTATGTATAATAGTTATTATAGGTTTATATGCTTTCTATATGTATGTTATCGCATTCTAAATGTTTTTTATTGCACGAGTTTAGCAGACAGGCAGACGGTCCACCTAATGGAAAGCGGTTACCGTCGCCTATAAACACTTGTAACACCAAAGGTGCTACCAATGTGCTGCCGCTCTCTAATGGGGGACTGGCACTTGGCCACTAATGGCGGAACACAACTCACGGTTGTTATGGCGACATACTCTAGACCAGGGTGGTAGCCATCCAGATGGGCATATACCCTACCACCTGGTAGATATGACTATCTATAGATTTTTTAAATTTTATTAATGTCCACGTTGTTCTTCCTTGTTTTATTTCATTTAATTTTAATTTAATTATACCTAGCCATAAGTTGTTAAAAGTATCCTCTAAGTCAGGTGCCTGCAAGAGATCGCTTTAAGCGATAAGGCCGCCTTTTGTTTTGCCGTAATATTATCTTGTTATAGTTGTGAGTTACCTCCTCGCCCCTCGCGATGCGCCGCTTGGCGAATATGATGATGCGCAGGTTGCGGTCCACCTCGACGGCCTCGGCCACGCAGTTGGGCTGGCACGAGTGGTTGATGTAGCGCGCCAGCCCGCCGCTCAGCGTCGCGTCCACCACGCGCCGCTCGTCCAGCCGGAACATGTACACGCCGCGATTCTAACCACAGTCATCGCAACCCGTCTTACAATCAACCACAACTCTCCTTGGCACCCAGACAATGAGAAATATTTACATAACACGTACAGGGAACATAATTATATATTATATAGTTTTATAGGAAAACTAACTGACTCGTGCCCACTTCGCTGGGCCTCATTAAATAAATTATAAAATATTATAAATCACAATCAAATATAGCCTATGTCACTCAGGAATAATGTAACTTTATACGGGTGAAAGAATTTTCAAAACCAGTTGGAAAGATTACTTCCTACAAACAAACTTTACCTCTTTATAATATTAGTATAAATATATTTTTCAACACACTTGCTCATAAAGTGGCTCTATGGTCACCGCTATTAGGCACAGAATGACACCCATTATCAAACTGTGAGTAAAAAACATTATAACTCACTAGTGAGTTATAGATTTTTTTTTAAATTTTTATTGGTCGAGTTGCTTTGTTCTTAAAAAAGTTTTTATTCAAAAAAAAGATCGTGTTCTATAGAACAAATAAATTAATGTTCCTATTGCTTGCTCATTTCATCCAACTTCTTATTTAAATAGATAATTTTAACTCGTACGTGTTTAATAAATAAAACTTTCACTCATATATAACTTTTTTTTATCTACTAAATAAAATGAGTTTTTGTTGTTATTTTATTCACAAGTGTGTTGAAAAACGTCGTATGATACACGTGTGTATTGATGATTACCGTCCTCGGCTCTCTTAAGACCCTCGCCTACGGCTCGAGTCTCAATGGCGCCTCGGCGGTAATCACCAATGTTACACACTAGTACCATAATGTACTATTAATTTTATTAATCTATTCATGATATTAAAACATCTTAATATTTTTTTATTTTATACCCATACAAGAACATTATTATCATTGCGTGACTACAAAATAATGTTTTTAAAGATTTATTTAATGTTTTGAATAAATAATAGAGGTCCAATCATTGTAAACAATAGTATAGTTTTCCTTACTTTTAAAAATATTATCTACATAACAAAATAATAAAAAAATAACCTAAACCAATCCTAAATATTTCTAACAAGTCCATTTTGAAACATTATTTGTACAAAGCAATTTTCTTGTTAAAATACTTGAGCCAGTTGATCAAGATCGCGAAATTTTTCTAGTTTTATTAAAAGTATTTTTATCTGTTTTAAAAGGCACGAAAAGAAGTTAATCATGGCCACCAAATGCGCGGAAAGATAAATTATGTTTTTAAACAACGGGGTTATTTATCGAAACAGGTGTCTTTAGTCTTGCCAACTTTTTTGAAGAAAATTTAGCGGATATACAAACAGACACAGAAAGCGACTTTCTTTTGTACTACGTAAAGATTATGCCGCGTTACAATCTTACTGTCGGTTCTTTGACCTTACTGTTGGTAGAATAGTGATATAATTTGTAAGGAGTTTCTGTAACATTTTAACAAGTATTAAGGCAAATGAATATATAATAAGGCATAGAAACCCAGCCTTAGAGATTTAATTACCTTTGCTTCATATTTCTTTTCACGCACTTCTGACAGTTCTGAACGTATTATTTCTCCAATGTATTCAATGACCATGGTGTGTTTCTCGAGATCTCTCGCTGCATACAAGCCCAGACCCTGAATTTTGGACCTAAAGCGAAAAATAGTACTATAGAGGGAAATTTACTAATTGTTTTTTAAAGAAATTCAATAGCTATTTGAAGGCCTATGACGGGTTATAATTGTGAGGTTTTTCATTATCTGGTTACATGTCTGTACATCTATAAAGATTCATATTATTGACTGTGTTTAATATATCAGTCAATAATTGTAATTGTTATATTACTCTATTATAATAGTTATTAAATAATAAAAAAATTGATTTCAATTAATTTTTCCATTTGCTTTAGTTTATTTTCCGAATAGTATATATATGAACATAAATATGTTAAACATCGAGTTAGTAGTTCATTCGTCTTTGATTTATTTTTCTTTCGCCACATTTGTCACTGTCAATATGTGACTATGATCGACCCTGTACCGGCGATCGCCACTTTTCCGGGTTCTCTCGCCGGGTCTTCACATTTAAAGCATTAGCGTGTGAGGAAGTACGCGCACTTACGCCTCGACGTCTTTTACCGTCAGTTTGTTTAGTATTATTTAGTACTATAAGCCCGCGAGCAGGTGAGACGGTCGCTACGTCACACCCAGCTGATTAACCGTTACCGATGTAATGCTGAAAGGAGAAGATCAAGATTGACATGTAGATCGATCGCAGTTTGTCTGGTGTGAGTTGTGACTTCCTATCCTGTAAGTTTTAACCTTTGCCCGTAGTACGGAAACGCGGTATTGAATAATTCACCTGGCCAAGTATACGTTGTTCCGCCACTCGGACTTCATCTTCTTGTACTGGCTGCTCTTGGTGTGCACGAACTGCTTGGTGTAGGGGCAGGCGGCGTGGTCGGTGGGCGCGGGCGGCGGCGGCGCGGCGCCGGCCAGCGAGCGCGGCGCCCGCCGCCAGAGCGCGCGCCCGCGGGCCTCGCAGCGCGCGCATCCCGACGGGTTCACCGCCAGCCCGCCCTCCAGGAGCGCGGAGCGCCCGAACTTGAACCGGTAGTCCGAGAGGGTCTCGATGCCTGACAGAACAATAGACAACGGTTCCTATATCTTCCCGACCGGTCATTTGCGTTACTATCGGTTGAAATTTGAAATTAGCTCCATACAAGTCATGTCAAAATTCAACCGATGGTAAGGCAAGGTGTATGAATAATAAGATACCTATCTAAAAATATAAAAATCGATAGGATTCTAAGAATCTTAACAATGAGATATTACAAATATTTCACAAAAAAAATTGTCTAAGAATAGATAAATAAAATCCCTAATATTTATATAGTGATTAACGCATACGCATCCCAAGCTCCAAGACAAAAAAACGCACCATTTAAGCAGTTTTCTGATCTATGTTGATACAATTACCACGTGCTGACGGTGAAAGAAATCATCGTAATGAAACCGGCACGTTGAGTTAACCGATGTGTCAAACACTACCACACTGTTTTGCTATTGAGTTTTATTTGTCAACTCACTTATTCATTAAATACAAATATTGTTTCTAAGCAATAATTTCGTTAAGTTGTATATCTTATTTGATGAAATTTGACTTGTTAAACTACAAGAGTCACAAGAGATACATTAGTTGCAGTTGATAAAAAAAAACTGGCAGCAGTTCAATTGTAGCAAATGAAGTGACAATTGAATCAAATAAAATTTAAACTTCTTTATTACTAGCCAATACTAACCAACTTAGCTCAACATTAATAAATAGAAAGAATTTCAAACAAATCTATAAAAATAACTTGTACTGAAAGCACTATCTATCTATAATTCACTTCGTGAGCTGTGCTCTTGTCAGTCGAGCCTCCTCCAACCTTTTCTACTATGGGCTAGGTGTTTTACTTCTTTGTACGACACGACACCCAATTCTTCCCTTCATTTGATCCATGAGCGCTCTCCTTGACCTTCCCTTCCCTCTCCTTACTTCTATTATGCCTTCGATTAACGTGCATAAGAAAGTGCCGTGTCGTAGCAAATGGCCAAACATTCCCCTTCTTTAATCCCGAGATTTTAAAATTATGCGCCTCTCCCCTTTGCCATAATCAATACTTTTAAAATAAACACTATGAGGAATATATTGAGATGACGAATAATGCAAACCAAAAAATAATAATTGTAGTGTTGTAATATAATAAAAACTTTTTAATATTTTTAATAATTTTACTCACTACAATTTTAGATTTTTGTTACCTGGTAAGCTCTCCAAAACTCTGACAACAGCTGGTTCCGTGAGGCCAAACAGGTCTTCCCCGGTCACATAGTTGGGCCACAGTTTGAGCACTCCCTCTTCGCCGCGACTTTCTCGCAACGACGCAACTGCGTCTAAAACCTAAAGCAAGCAAATTGTAATTGTTGCAATATACTTACACAATGGCTTCACCTAAATTTAACCCTTTAGCTCACTATTAGCACATATGTGTCCGCGGTGAGATCGCGTTTGTGCACTTGATCTTTAATTGTGTTGTTGTCTCACTCTGTTTATATAGGAGTTGTATGAAATGGGTATATTTTCTTGGTATATTACGAGATAGTGATAGTGTTAGTCTTGCAGCTTTTTGGTATATCGATAAATATATCGATAATTGTCTTAAGGGTTAATCCTCTATCTCACAAACATACTGACCAATACAAAAATGCTGAATAACAGGACAAAATTGTTGACTACAAGGATTAAATAAAGATATAGGGTAGTTTTGTTCTTGGGTTCTTTGAGTTTCTATATTTTATTATATATATATTTAAGCACAAAACAGATTAAAATCATTAAAAATAAACAATAACAATGCTATGTATACGCAGAGCTAGATTATAATCCAAACTATGTGCTAATTTATTAGAAAAATGAAAAAATGGATATTATAAAGAAAGTTATTCCTAGTTCTATTTACAAATACAAATATCAAAAGTGAGTGAATAATCGAAAATAGATATTATTAACGATTACTTGAGTGAATGAAATAAGCTTTTTGGTTTTACTGATAAACATAAATTGACAATTAAAAATATCGATGTCCGCGTTTAATTTGGCGAGTTTATTATAAAGGCGGTACATTCGAACCAATGGATTGAAATAAGAATGATCATTATTACGACACACTTGAAGGGAAAAGGTGGTTGGTTTTCTACATCCCTATTAATATTATAAATGCGAAAGTAACTATCTGTTACACTTTCACGGAAATATTACTGAACCGATTTGGCTGGAAGCCAGTATATATATTTTTTCGTTGCCGAGGATAAACATAGGATACTTTCCATTTCAGATAATGGGATAAATTATGTTAAAGTTATCCCAGAAAGTAGGAAAGGTTTTGGTCTTTTGCGTTTTGTCATTTTGGTCGTTTTGGACATTTTGGTAATTTTTGCCATTTATGTAGTTTACTATCTAAATAGGTTATATCTATCTATCTAGATAGACGGGAATAGATAAATAAAATTAGAACTGGTTGAAATAGGGGATGAAAGCTTGTATGGGAAGACCAATTATTTCTCAAGTTTATAGATATAAAAAAGCATCTATAAAAAAATATGATAGTAACTCAATCTGTTTGTATGAGCTTTCACAGAAAAAGTGCTAGGAGTACTGGATCGGTGTTGCTGCAATTTTGTTCAAATGTAGGTTTAATACCGAAAATGGATGTAAATACTTTTCATCCGGGAGATGAGATAGTTTGTGATATAAAATGAAGTGAATGTTCTGGGGGCAAATAGCAATCACATTGTGTTTGTATATTCGTTCGGGATTCACGTCAAAAATAATGGGCCAATTTCGATGCGGTTTTCGTTAATCGATAGTAAATTCACGAACGTAAAATCTGCGGTACTTTATATACCGGATATCCCCCGGGAATTGTCTTGGGAGCGGTTTAAAGTGACCCGGTTGAAAAATTTCGGATTCCGATGTAATATTTTCACTAATCCATAGGTAAAATCCTCTGTCATAAAATCTGTGATACTTTATACCCCTGAAAACTCGCGGGATTTATCCCGGGAGTGGTTTCAAGTTATGAGGAGACGGATAAATTACCTTATTCCATCAAACATGGACGACGTCGCGGGCGAAACCTAGTTATTTATATAGGTTATATGGAGTTTATGTAAAATTTTAACTAGTAGCAAAGGCAACAACCGCATGAATAGTAAAACCGATATTGGACGGGTTATTTATGTCTTTCAATTTAGATGGATCACCAGTGATCCACATAAAGAGACCGTCGTGTACTCTCAGTTCTGTGCCTCTCAATGAAATTGTAATCAGCGTAAGAGATATAGTGGTCGCGCTCACATTGGCCCAGGCGGCGCGCGGCGTGGGCGCGCTCGCCTCGTGGCTCTCGTCCTGCGCGCGCACGTGGAAGCGCGGCCGCCCCTCCTCCTCCGAGATCCAGCACAGGTAGCGGCAGCGGCTGTGCGCGCGCACCATCGACCAGTAGAAGCGGACCTGCGCACAACCCCACACATAACAATGCCTCATCCAAAACACACATTGCACTGATCACCGGTTAAATTAAACACTGATCTTATACTAATATATAAAGCTGAAGAGTTTGTTTGTTTGCTTGAACGCGCTAATCTCAGGAACTGCTCTGATTTGAAAAATTCTTGCAGTGTTTGATAGCCCATTTATCGAGGAAGGCTATAGGCTATATATCATCACGCTGAGACCAATAGGAGCGGAGCACTAATAAAGAATGTTTAAAAATCGGGGGGGTTTTTATTAACTTACTTTCTTTAACTACTTCACGCGAAGTCGCGGTCAGAAGCTAGTATCCAATAAATCACTTTACAATTGACGGAAAAGTGGAGCAGCATACAGACGAATTGAGAAACTCCTCCTTTTGGAGGTCAGTTAAAAATAAATAGTAAGATATAAGAACCGGCTAACAATCGACCCGACAATTTTTTTTAATTTGAAGATATAGACTAAACAGAAATATATTGCACTGAATTATTAATACAACATTTAATTATAACAGTTACAATTAGAGTTTGGATAACGAAAGTATAACCATTTATGCACAAACTTTTTACATGGCAATACAATACAAATATCAATGTCATTTTACCAAAACATTGTTACTGTAATATTTGTATTTTTGTTGTAATTGTATTTTAACATTTACGAGTTTAAAATTGAAGCGCGGAAGTTATTGTTTTTCATGATTTCCAAATTGGAGAAAAAGCAACTGAAAAAAGGAACCGAATTCAAAGAAAAACAACACTATGTATTAAATACTCTATGCTAATTTGTAGTTGCTATACCGATATTTTTCAACTTGACGCGCTTTTTCAGTCTCTACTTTCAATAGCCAGACTATAATTATAATAGAGATTTGCAATTATAATATTTTTTATTTTATTTTTATTTTATTTTATTTGGGGGGCTAACAGCTATCATTATTAATAACTAAAAATAAAATAAATATGTAATTGCAACACAACGATGGTAGGACAGACCAAGTATTATGATCTGGACACAGGGTAATTCCATAATATAACACTCCTCGCTTGGCCAAACCGATTCCATTTGATAATATTACTTATTGATATCAAAATATAACTATGTGCTCACAATTTTGTAGCCTATTGGATAAATGTAGTTGGGCGTGTGGAATGCGGCCAACTGGTGCGGCAGCAGATGTCCGGGGCTCAGGAAGATCAATCCGCCGACCCGGATCAGGTGGTTAGTGTCCGAATGCAACATCACCGACGCCACTTGCCGTTGTTCGTCACGGGACACGTAAACGCGACGTTGCACACTCAGCGTGGTCAGCTCGTTGTCCTTCTCATTCTGTTGTAAAAGTGAAAATCGGAGGAAAAAGATACCAAAGGAATATCGTATTCGTAAATAAATGTATGTTTTAACATATTTGAAACATCAAATATGACATTAGCCCTTAAAGGTCCCAGTGCTGAGACCCAGCTTCGACATTTTTAAGGTAATGGACAGTATACTAGTCACGCTTGTCTAAGGCGGGTTGACGGGTTCCACACATCAGTTACTCTGATGTACATGTTTGCTACCAACACTTGGTAATTGTAACAACAAGCACAAAAGTGAGATAATTAGTATATGATATATTTGCCAGCAAGGATTCAAATTCATTCCATCATTTGAAACGTGAGCATGTCTCTAAAGAACCAGTATGCTACCACAGGTTATAATGATGATTCTTGTTAGTAAAATCAAGTGTAGAAATGTACTTACCTTTGGTGCATGTGAGGCGCAGAAGGCGGTTTTGTTCTTATAAAACACACAGTTCTCTTTCACCGCGCATCCGAGATGGTAGACACTGCCGCAGCGGACTTTGAAGCATCTCACAGTCGCCCCCAATCTTCGGCAGACGGCGCACGTCGCGTTCGAACCTGCCGCCAGCGCAGTCTCCACATTCATCAAGGCACCACTAACGGTTTCGTAAACACCTTCAGACCACAGCGCACAGTTAAGGTGCACCCATCGATCGACATCGCAATTCAATAACCTCGAGACACCATCCGCTACTCCATCCCCTTGTATACCGCATAACTCACACCGTCTCGAATCCTCGTTCGTCACCGGCATAATTGCCACTCCGGTTCTGAACACTAGTTCAGTAAGCTCCCTATCTGTAGGACGCTTGTATTTCACTGGGGGTCCAATACAACCTGGTGACCAGGCTTTGTACCTAATCCCACGGAACTTTTCTCTTTCAGTGCTCTGATTGCTCTTGTCGTCTTGTTCGACACTCTTTAGGTCTTCGTCGAGTGCACTGACGTCATCACCAACTTCCTTCATTAATTCATCGTTATCTAAAGAGTCCATAAATGATAAATCCATTTTTTCATCTTTGATATCTGGCTTCATATCTAAATCATCTGTTTCCATACTTTCTGTTGATGCAGTATCAAAATCATCTCGATCTTTAGATAAATTCGCTTCAATGTCAGACTTACTATCTTCCTTCAATGTAGTTTTTGATTTGCCATCTAAGATAATATTCGTCGGACGCCAAGCGAACCTCTCATAGCATTGAGTACTGCAAAAATAAAGCTCAGAGTCACTGTCGCACAAAATTTCTTCTGCATTTCCTTTATTTGCTGACAAAAGGGGAAATTCCGACGCTTTTGCTCTGACAACAGAATCTAATATGACAACATCACAATGTCGACAGAATTTTGCCGCTCCATTTAAGATACTCTGAATATCAATAGGTGTTCCTTCTTTGCCATCTTTACCTTTAGATCTGTAAAGGCCAAGTTTATGTGACGGCGGCGTAGCGGTTCTTTCAACAATTTGGTAAGATGTCGGAGGAGGGATGTGTAGAATACCAGCTAGTTCTTTAAGCACCCCAAGAATATCCTCAGCAGCACCAGAAGTCAAAGTAAGTGTTACTGTTACATTTTCATTACTTTCAGAACCATCAGGTGAATCGCCCATTTTAGGTTTGTCAGGTGAGTTGGCATCAAGACACTTCAATGCCTTGGAGTTGTCTTCTTCTTCCTTCACTTGATAAAGCGACACTGGTTTCACTCTAATTGGGACTGGGGCAATGATTGGAATGACGGGGGATACTCGACCAGATGCAGAGTCACTATCTTCATCTTCCTCCTCATCATCAATCAACTTAAGTCCAGGGAAACGGTTTGGCGGTTCTATTTCAAGGCATTCAGGACTAGAGCAGCTAACTATGCTATCAGGCGTATCTGTATCCCTTTCTTTACAAATGAAATCGAACTTTTTATCTTCCGGGTCGTCGTCAAACATGATCGGTTGGAATTCTTGGTCGTAAAAGCCCCTTTGCGTTGATGCAGGCGGTTTTTCTGACAAGGGCTCTTCGTCTCCAAAAGGTTTGGTATTGTAATAATCTGCAACATTTGGAATCTTAGCGTTGCCGAACTCGCCTACTAAATCACCTTTTAGTATCTCATAATCTTTATTTTTTAGTTTCGTAAGATCACCGGAACCAAACAGAGGACAAACCGCAAAATTTGTTGTTAAAGCTGGTTCTTGAATTTGCATTGGTGGTAATAGCCTTAACTGACCCATAAGATTATCGATAAAAGTGTCATAATCTTCTTCATATCTCGAACCTTTTCGTGGCCGTGATTTAGCTTTTGCAGAATTTAAATTACTTTCGGCAGCAGCTTTCATATTCATTTGTAGTTGTTTCCTTTTTTTCTGCTGATACTCTCTGCGTTTACGTTTTTTAGCTTCTGACGGAGTTTCCGCTGGATTAGCTTCAGAAGATGTGTCCATAACTACGCTTTCAGGAAACTCTTCTTTCATTGGTTGATCTAGTTTCCCTTGATCTGAAGCTGTAGAAACTCCTGATGTTGCAGATTGTTGAGAACTCTCATCGAGAAGTTCTTTTTTAACATCCATAGGCGTAAAAGGCCGATGAATTGGACTCTGCTGAGGTGGAGCAATCTCTTTCTTTATTGTCTGTTGTATTTGCTGATTTTCCACACTTATGGGATACATTTGCATAGTTTTCATAGTTGGTGAAGTTTCTGGAAGTGGAATAGTTTCTTCTTTATTTAAAGATTTCATTGTTGGTTTCCGAACGTCCATTAAAGACTGGGTCGGTGTCAATGGTGATATAGAAGAAGTAGGAATTATTGTTTGCATAGGTCTAGACGTAAATGGAGAACTCACTGTTGCCATATGGCGAGGCGAGTTTTTTGGTAATTCAACTTCTTGAGTTAACGCTAAAGTGGGTGGCGGTATAGACGGCCGAGCTAATTGAGCTTCTAAAGATGGTATTGTCCCCAAAGCTGGAGCAGTCCTTTGAATGGTCATGGTTCTTTGTGGAACCACTGTAGCAGCTGTAGTCGTTGTCTGTAACAGCTGCTTCAGCAATACATTCTGTGACTCATCATTTCTTTGATTGGCAGTACTCTGTTGCATTTGTTTATTGGGTGTATCATTGTTCGCTATAGATGTATTTGGTGGGTCATCTGTTTCCATTGGCTCTGATTTAACCACTACTGCTTCTACACTGTGTCTTTTAGTAGGCTGAATATGACCTACAATTATTTCGCTTTTAGGTTCATCTGTAGATTTTGACCTTTTCAAAGGCGATGTCAGTTGTGTATGCAATAATTTTGACGATGTTATGAAGTTTATTGGGCCAGAAGGAGGCTTTGTTTGCATTTGATTCATACTTGGGTTAACTATACTGTGAGTTCTAACAGTAACATTAGGTGCCGGTTCTTTATTGCAAATCATCGGTCTAGATGTCATAACTAAAGCCGGGGGCTGACTAGAACTTATGCTTTGTTGATTAAATGATATGTTACTTGTATTTATTTGTCTCGTCGGTTGAAGTAATGTATGTCCAAGAATACTGGTCGGTAATACCTGACTTTTATTTGAATATGCACCCAAGCTTGTCGTGACAGTATTTGAATGAATGAGAGTTGAACTTGTAGAAGAGTTGCTATGTATTTTAGACAGAGCCGGCATTTGTATTATTTGAGATGCAACAGAAGTCTGTAAATCATCCACTGATGTGAAAGGTGGTTGATTATTTATTAAAGGTGACTGTGCTGGTGATTTTAATAAAGTATTCTGTCCAACTGGAGAATTTATAGGCGAAACTGTGGGTGATTTTCTCATTTGACCTATTGAAGACAATGTGTTCACTCGAGAACCTACAACTTGAGCTGCATTCATTGGAAGACTTTCAGAATTTGGCAATGATGTTGTAGCTTTTTCTATCCTTTGAATTGGAGATGGGCGGGATGTTGATACTTCTACTTTAGAAGACGGTAACAGATTCTCAAAGTTTACTTGTGTTGGTGTAGTCACATCATTATTTTTCCTTAGCATATTTTGATTGTCACCTTTGGCCGCATTAGTGCTAAGCGAAGACATTATTGTCCGAAGCTGCTGTGAAACGTTGGCCATATTTGATGTCAGTTCTGCCGGTTGTGATAATGGCGACAACTGAGGGACAGTTGCTGACTGTAATGCCAACCTTTCTGATTCTCGTTTTGGGAAAAGTGACTGATCTTGAGATTCCTTCTGTTCTGGTTTAGTAGGTAAGTTGGGATTAGGATTTTGAATATTGCCTAATGGTGGTTTTAGATTCGGCTGCTTCATGTACATGGCAGCCTTAGCCTCATCAGTTATATTCTCAAGCATGCAAAGCATGTCTTCAAAAGATTCAACTTGTTTTTGACCTTCTACAGTCTCAGAATGTTCTTGCATCGTCATATCATTTAAATATCTCTCTTGTGATGGTGTTGGCGATGGTATTGATATTTGAACAGATTCCTGTGCCATGTCTGAATTTATTTGCATGTTAGAACCTATTACCATATCTTTTGTTTGATTAGCAATTGCCTTTATACTTTTCACAACACTTTCATCGGTTTTCGTTTCAAGTGATGGAGGATTTTGTATTGGTGATTCTGAAATTTGCTTATTATAAGCAAGTAAGAGATTACTTTCCATATTATCTTCTGGCTTATCTTCGTCATCACCTTCCATTATATTATCGGGAATCTTTTCTGGAATTGGATCTGGACTTTTTATATCAGCCTTTCCCAAAAGAAGAGGAGTACGGTCAGGTATACAAAGTGTATGAGGCAATTCAGTTTGTTGGCTGATCTCAGTTTCTATATCAATGTCTCTGCTGGAATCTTTAAAAATTGGCGGTGGTCTATGGTTCATATGACTAGCAGATGCTAATTGAGAACTCATACTCGTTAAATGCGATAACGACGATTGATTTTGAATTTGTTCTTTCTCAATGTGCCCTTCAGGCATGACTGTGCTATCTGGCGAAGCAGCGTCATCTTGAAATATCTTTGCAGGCAATGTGACGTCATGGGACACCGATAAACTAGATAACTTTGAATTTGACAAAGATAAAGCCATAGGTTTTTCAATGGTCTTCACAATTTTCTGTTTAACCTGATGTGTGAATATAGAATCTGGAACCCGGGATATACCTTGTCCAGTATTTGAGGTGGCGAGCGTAATTACGGGATTAACATTAGCTACTTTTGGCACATTTGAAATTACACTTATAACAGAACTTATCGGTTTGGAAAGTGATGATGTTGACATATTTATTGTCAGTGGAGGGTTAATATTCAATGGTACTTTCTTTATTTGAGGCTTGGACCCTCCAGGATGGCCAGTAACACCTGCTAAAGGTACTGAAAGACTTTTTAAAACTGGCACAGAAATAGTTTGATTAGCTATCGATACAGATGCTACTGTCGCTTGAGAAACTTCGTTAAACATTTTCGTATTCGAATGTGGCGACGATAGCATTGCTATCCGTGATAGTGCCGCACTCTGATTAGGATTTACTATTTTGTATTGTTGCACATTTGATGATTGTTTTCCAGTAGAGAGACTTATTACTGCCACAGTTTTTGTAGTTGTTTCTGTACGTGTTGTTTGTCTCACTGGCGGAGTGGTTTCATCCTCCATTTCATCCTCAGGTTTTTCACTGTCAATCAGTTCTTCAAAATCTTCCTCAGTAGCTATTCGTTCCTCTTGTGATAAATCATCTGGTTCGACTAAAACAATATCGTCATCATCTAAATGTTCTACGAGTTCCTCTACATCGTCATCATCATCATCGCGGTCTTGGGATGTCGAATAGTCTAAGCCTTCGGATGCGTAAAGAACGTATTTACGTGCATCGGGTGAGCTTTCGCCGATATCTTCGCTCCTCTCATCGGGGGGAATCGGTGCTGGGGTCTTTCCAGAAAAACGTGGCCGCGGTGGTGTTCTTCGTTTTAGTATGGATACTTTGTTGATATGGGCGCGGCGTCTTGATTCCTCCTTTGGCGGCCAGCCTGGTGCGCCACCGAACAGCCCGGGTTTGAAATATCTATAGCCAGGTGGAATTGGTGCAGTGTGGTGGTGGATACCACCGCCATGATCCAAGGACGGTGCAGGCGACGCGGCCGGCGACGCCGATGGGGTCGGCGTTCTTGGCACGTGTGGGGACCTCGACACAGATGGCGAAGAAGGAGCGCCACCCATCGGGCTAAACTGTTGGCGTTGAACCATTTGTTGCCGCTATAAAGAAGGACAAAGACAAAAAATATGTAGAATATTAGATAATGTTGATTGAATTTACAGGTTGTAAACACCTCTATAAACAATAGTCTTTACTAATTATCAAACAAATGACAGAGTTATTAAATTATATATGTGTTGATAAATGTTTAATACTTACTACCATTTCATTGCCAGGGTTTCCTGGAGAAGGGAGTGGTTGAGGACTGCCCAATGGCGAAGTTTGCTGGCGATTGCCAAAAGGTACTCCAACTCTCATACCTAAAAAAAATGTAATTTAATATTAATCAAAGAAGACATCATTCACTTTCTTTTGTTAAGTATAGTTATCTAATCAAATTTTATTTAGCTATAGGTTTTCCATAATTAAATAAATTAATAAAATACTGTTCTAGTTTTTAGTTACCAGAGTTTTACAAAATTATCTACCTTTTTTCTGACAAATGCAAGTCAATACAAGTATTGGATAGCAACAGTAAATACCTTGCTGATGATGTGGAGGTCTCGCGAATCGGGTTGGCAATGGGGAACAGCCGGGAGCCGGCCTTGGGAATCTTCCCGCGCCATAATCAGCCTGCAATCAATAATAATTAATCACTCCATATATTTGAAATATATCTGCAAATAAAAACAGTAAAACAAAACTTTGGTTTCAATTTACTGTATTTTAATTATATTGTGGAGACATTGCAACAAGAGCTAAGCTCTTAAATATGATGATGATGATGATGATTAATATTGTATGTACGTGTATTACTTATATTTATGTGCCAATAAATTTAATTTCAATGAAAGCTCAATGTTTTGAACTGGTGTTAAACTTCTTTATTCCGTGCAAAAGAAAGAATACAATTTCCAGCGGCCGGGCGGCCTGACGTAAGAGACGACAAAACAACTCACAGCCAGGTGGTAGGGCATTTGCCCGACTGGATAGCTACCACCCCTGGTCTAGTGTGTCGCCATAACAACTTTGAGATGTGTTCCGGCATCAGTGGCCAGGTTCCAGTTTCTCCTTCGAGGCCGGCAGCATATTGGCAACACCTCTGGTATTGCTAATGTCCATAGGCGAAGGTAACCACGTTCCATCACAGTTGGGCCGTCAGCCTGTCTGCTGTGCTTCAGCAATACAAAAAATACTAAATCCAATACTAGATTATTAATTTCAATGATTTTATTATATTAACTTACATTTTGCAACTGTGGTGAATGTGATGCAACTGGACTTTGTATTTGAGATTGTTGATAAATCTGCAAAGATTGAATTGTATTCAATAAAAGTGAAAAAAAACAAGAGCAATGTTAGTTCTAACGATTTAAAATTAAACAAGTGTTAAGAATTAATCACACAAACACACATAGATATACACCTATTAACAATACTGTCTAAGTAGAGCATGGTGTCCGGGCAGGATTCGAATCCGCATCATTTGAGACGCGAGTGCATTAATCATTGAGTTTCAACTTCTTTTTAAATTCTCCACTATTACTCACAAATTATCACAAAAACTGCACATTATGGAAGCACTATAGCTTTACACGCGTCTTCGCTCATGTAAACTTTGGATTTGAATCACGCGGAAACTATGTAATTTTCCGAAATAAAAATATCCTATGTTTATTTCCGTTATCGAAACTACATAATATACTCTATATAAAATAGCTGATCAAACTGGTTCAATGGATCCGATGTGATTAGAACTTTGGATTATGCTACCACAAATTCCAATAAGTAAATATTAAATTTCATTTTACTCGCCAACAATGGCGAATCAGACTCGTTATATAAACTCACCTGAGGACTACGACTAGGAGTCGGCAATTGGGGACTCGTCCTCTGTGCTTGTAGTTGCTGCAAGAAGTGCTGTGGAGACATTGAAGACTGCATTGGCGACTGTTGCGTATGCATTGGACTCTGTTGCAAATGCATCGGCGATTGCTGAGAATGCATCGGACTTTGATGCATGGGCGAATGCTGGGACGACATCTGGTTCTGTTGCATATGCATCGGCGATTGTTGCGTATGCATTGGAGATTGTTGGGGATGTAACGGAGACTGATGGGAATGCATCGGTGACTGCTGCGGATGCATCGGCGATTGCTGTGGATGCATCGGTGACTGCTGAGAAAGATTCGTCTGTTGCACGTGCATCGGCGACTGTTGCGAGTGTAACGGCGACTGTTGAGTGTGTAGTGGAGACTGCGTACTCTGATGCAAAGGAGACTGTGATGTGTGATGTAAAGGTGACTGCTGCGAATGCAAGGGCGACTGCATTGGCGAAGTTAAATGATGAAGCGGTGACTGCGGCGCTAAAGGATGCAAGGGTGACTGCGAATGCGGGCTCTGCACGTGTAACGGCGACATCGCTGGCCTGGCTCCCGCTGCTCTCGCTTGCCCACTCGTAGGCATACCACTCCTTACGCTAGCCATCTGTTGCTGTCCAAATTGTACCATACCGCCGACGGGTGGGCCTCTCTCTTGCACTCCAGATAACTGTCTTACTAATTGCTGCTGTTGCGGTCCGGTTTGCTCTATAACCAAAGTGCGGCCGCCTTGCAAAATCCGCCCTTGGTTTAATGGTGACGTCACTAGCCCTATCCTCTGCTGAGGCAGCTGTTGCCCATCTGCGCCTATCACGGTCTGCTGAGTGCGAATCAAGGTTTGTTGTTGTTGAATGCTGGAGGCGCCTTGAAGACCTAGTTGAATGGGTCGATTGATAGTCGTCTGCTGTTGTAATTGTTGTGTCTGTGTGACACTTTGGCTTTGACCGAATACAGTTTGATTTGTTTGAATTTGTTGTTGATTAATAGTTGTTTGCTGAGCCAATTGCGGGTTCTGTTGTCGGTGCTTGGTTTCGTATTCCTAAGGAAAATATAATATAAATTAACAATAATTTACTGGTAAGTTGTAGAATAATACTTGTAAAATAAACATACCTGTATAAGCATGCTATGTTGCCGAGCTTGCTTCCGAGCGGCTTCTAGATGCTTCTGTAGAGCCTGTTGTTCCGTAGATACACGTTGAAGTTCCGCAGCATCATTAGGTAAAAGTTCATTACCCGACTTGCGCAACTGCCGCTGTTTGCTATTCAGCGACTGAAATATTAACAGCCAGATAGAGAGAAAATCGCAAAAAATACGTTAATTTGGGACGGGACAGCCCGGGTTAGTCACTCGCTCCGCCTCTCCCGAGGCGGGCGTCACCTCATTTACGCTACCGGGGTGGGGGCGCTACGACTACAAGCTCACGAACACGAAAGCGCACTGTACTACTGGACTCACCTTGCGGATCTTGCGCAGCTTCTGCACCTCGTCCTGGTAGTAGCGTTGTTGTTCGGCGGCGAACGCGGCGTACTGCTTCAGCCACTGCTCGTAGAGGAGGCGCGCGTGGTGGTCGGCCTCGGTGACTGGCCGGTCGGGCGGCGCGGGCGGCTGGGGCGGCGGCGCACCCGCGAACAGCGCCACGGCGGGCGGGGCGGGCGGCGGCGGTGCCCCTCCCGCTGGCCCCGCCGCGCCCCCCACTCCCACACCCACGCCCACCCCCACGCCTCCGCCCACCTCGCCCCACTCGCCACCTTCCCTCTCCTGCTCACGTTTCTCCTGCTCGAGGAGCTCCGCGAGAAGCAACGGTTGCTCCTGGTTTACGTTCTGACGGTTAAATGGCTGTTTTTGACGTCGCTCGCACAGAGACGACGCCCGTCCATCACCGCCTTTGACTTTAGTCTCTGGCCGGTGTTCGGACGTTGTTATTTTTTTATATGTTGACAAGGAAGGTATCTAGTTTATTAACGCGAAATTTATTTTGGTCCATATTCCGTTTACCGGTCTCATCTGTTGAACAAGCCGCATCAATTACAATGATTCCATGAGAAAGACTGAAGAATCTAAAAATATTTAAAGATATAATTGAAGATAAAGTATGTAATTTATTTTTATAAATTTTGTTTTTAAGTCTCTTCTGGCATTGGCAAAATTTAACTACATAAATAATAAAATATAACAAGACAGACTACTAAACAATACTTTTAACGAATATGAACATCTACTGCGTAAGAAATCTAATTGTGCAAAGATTTAGCATTTCAGGAACAGAAAGTGATATTACAAAAAGTGTTCCATAACTCCAGTACTGCATATACAGCAAATAAAATAAAATTAAGTAACTGTGTTAAGTTTTGTATCTAGAAGTCTAAACACTGCGTTGCATACTATATTGTTGAAAATTAACATACCATAAACATTTCGTGACAATTGTTTTCTGGCGTGATCTAAATATTATATTGAATAGCCCTCAACCATAATTGAGTCATGATTACCCCGCCACCGTGACGAACCATGATAGAAGATGAGACAGGTAACCGGGGACCAAGACTCATACGAGTTTCTCTACGTATCGGGACTAATTTATTTCAATCGTGCTACTTTTATGTTACGTTAGTGTTGTGTTAGGAAAGATGCTGAAAAGGTACAAAGGTTAGTAAGTACGCATGCGTGCGGCGAACAAGCAAAGTAATAAGCGTAAAGACGCGTGAAAGGTGGTTAGCGGTGACAAGGCCCTCTAAACTTATCGATGTTTCGTGGGGTACCTTCTCTAAAGACTAAGGGAAAGGGATTTTCAAATAGAATTTAGGAATAAAAGTAAGTTAAAAACACAAGTAAAACTAATAGACTCATACTTAAGATAGCATGAGGAAAAATAAAAAACATTTCTGTATAATTTTTTAATAAGTATTTCATATTTTTCAAATTTGCACAAAAAGGACTGAAATTGTTCCCGGAATTTGAAAACAGAATTTTCTATATAACAAAAAATAAAGGAGTATTTTAGGATAAAAAAGAATTTCCAAATAAGTGAACACAAAAGAAGGGTGACGAAAAGTGCCGCCAGGTGCCAATCTGCGAGTGACATTTCAATTTTCAAACACATTTTCACGCATCCCGCTTACGTCTTGACCGCAAGTTGATATTATAATTTAATCGATTTAACTAAAAAAAATCTTATGTTTGTTACGTTTGCTACACTTAGCTTTCTATTTTTGATCGTAGCGTAGAAATGAAGACCTTTTCCGCTATTTGACATTGGCGGCACTGGTCGAAAATCTTAAGGTAGGAGGAGAGTGCGACAGGGTAAAGTGTCGATAGGTAGGGTGTGGTGGATAGTGGTCGGGTTGGCCTCAATTCTGACCTGCAGCAGTAGCGGGCGGCGATGCAGCCACTCGGCCCACTCGTCCGCCTCATAGGGCGCCTGCCCGCGCCAACAACCATCAATCACCAACATGCAAACAACACGCCTGTACTCAGCCGTCTCACCACGGACACATTCAAGGCCTACGCCTACGCGTACTCTTTATGATCTCGCCTTAGGCACATACGACTCAACAACAACTTCGCGACAATTTAATAACCCAAATACAGTAGAAACTTCAACAAATATCATTCAAGATTTTTTTGTATTTACAATAAAAAATTAATTATTTGAATTTCATTTCAGAAGAACATCTGCACATAGAAAACAAATTCGAATTAATAAAATTCATTATTGAACTTATTTTCAAATTCGTGAATTTAAATAAAATATGTAATGTGTGTTGTAAATATTTTCTCAGAAATATTTATATTGCCTTATTATAGTAACGCTTTTTTCAAATTAAAACGTCGTATGAATCAAAGGCTAGGAGAAAAAATACCCATGCAATATTAGTCCTCTAAGCTCTTCATGTGTGAAGCGAAATTTTGATTGATATTGATATTTATATACATCTGAAACAATCCGCCACCAATAATGCGTAGACAAATTAATATTGCTTTGGATATGATAACGCATTTCAACTTTCACATCATCAGCAATGCTATTGAAAATTTAAAGCGATATTCCATGTGGGCTCACATTTAATAACCATGAAAACTGTCTTCACAAACATATCAACAGAGTCAAGTAATAAAATGGGTAAATCTAGTAAACTTATTTAGATGACAACTTTTGAGTGTGTCTGTAGATTATTTATTTATTTTGACCGCATATAGTATAGTATCAAGGGATTTTGTGTCATCTTTAAATAAACCCATATCATATCGCTCTGGGAAAACCTCGATTAGGAACTGTTTCAAAATTCTTAGTGTGCATTAGAGAAGCACAACAGTGTATTTAAATGCTGAAAGTCACCCATAAAAACTGTCAATGAATAATAATTGCAATACCGTGTCATAAGATTGAAATTAGTTTTCCAATGTTTAATTCTAATGCATAAAATAGATATGATTTTGAATCAATCTAAATAACATCTAAATCCGATATTAGAATGTTCATTATTGTCTTTCAATTTGCATGATCAATGAAAGTGCCCGATAGAAACATAATCTGAGATCATTTAATATAATTGAATACCGTCGTGTTCTTACAGTTCTCTGCCTTTCAACCAAATTGATTCAAGTTATTGCTGATTCAATAACATAAAATACGTTTGTAGTAGTTTTATAACAGAATATATTAGTTCCTTTTAACATTAGAATCCAACTCACCACCATTACTTGATATGAATGTAATGACAAGTAAGACATATAATCTGAACATTGACCAAAAATGTGAACCGAAGCTTACGCAATACGCATACATTAAAAGCTATTTGAATTCATTTTGACATTTTTTCGCAATATGTCATAATGAATTCACATTCAAAACATGGAGATCCAAAATATTACTGCATGCACGATATTAATGTATTTAAAAATATTTCAACATAGTATTATTAGTATTTATTTCATTTTAACCATCTATCGCATTACTTTTTAGTTAGTTGACTTTTTTAGAAAGATTCAATTACTGCAAAATTAAGGTTAATTAGATTTATTTATTATGAATAAACACTTGAGTATCCGTACAGAGTGATTTTTAACTTCAGTTTATTACTTGGTTAATTTATTTTTAAACTTTTCTTTGCAGATATTTAATTTGTTAAAAATAAGTAATTTCAATTTTAATCATGAATAAGTTGCGTGGTTTTGTTATGGTAAATAACAAAGAATTTATCGAAAATGTTTATATAACAAAATAGACTAGTGATTCTCTTACTTAAACGTTAAAAAAAATGATTATTTTAAGTAACAAGTTGTCATTTTTGGCTAAATGGTAAATTTTAACATTTAGCCAAAAAATTACAACTGCAATTATTACATTCGTCTTCCATTTAAAAACTGATACTATCAAACGAAATTAGCGGGCAGTTTTTTCGACAATGATTCAAAGTACACTGAAGTTAATAAATCACCCTTATCTAATATGACTTGTCAAGGTCCCTGGGTGTGTATAAACAGAAGACATGTAACCAACTACAATCGAAGAAGTCGAATAATAATTAAACATCGGCTTGTTGATTAATTCTAGCTAACTGCCAACATTTGATGTTGTTTGTTCACAACTAGGCATAATCTAAAAATCGGTATATTTATGTAATATAAACAACAAAACACCAAGGAACCTTTATACCCTATTTAAATGGAATTTTCTTAAAACTTAAACAATCTTTACTTGTCTTTTTATTCTAATGTTACGTGTAAAAGGTTAGAATCAAAATAAACTATTTCACTTTTAAAATAAATGCCACAGTGTTTATTGAAAGATACATAAACATTAAAAAAATAAACTTCGAGTGCAAAGAAATTTTAATTTTTAGTAGTAATATTATATTTAATTACTGTGACAGACAACCAACAGTACCATTAGGTTCAAAATGCTACCCAGTAAAGCTTCTATTTCATTTATTTTAATTGAGCAAAATCATCAAAATTAAAACAATCTATCGAGGGCTGCAACACCATTCCATTCAGTTGCCAGGTACTACTAAATGTGGACTTAAAAGTTGTTGTTGATCATTGTGTTATGAATAGGGATGCGGACACATATTGCAATAAATACTAATATTTTTATGAATAAGAGAATATTTGTTAAATTAACATCTTATCGTCTTACTTTTACAATAATATCTATACAATTCTAAAAATGCCATGTCTATACATTGAAGCTATTAAAAAAAAACAACTGGAATAGATTATATAAAAGACGGAAACACGATGCGATTTTTTTAGATTTCTTGTCTGTTCGTCTGTTTGTCAGTTTGGCTGTTTGTTCGTGATGAACGTAAAAACTACTCGGCCGATTTTGATGCAGCTTTCTCTAATCGACAGCATAATCTTAGACATAAAACTTACGCCAGTTTTTATCCAGGAAATCCCGCGGAAATTTCCCGGGAGCGGTTTGTAGTGGTTCGAATGCATAAATATTAGTTTATTCCGATACAGTTTTCATTAAAACGATAGCTTTTTTCTTTTTAGATGCTGCGATACTTTGGTTCCGGAAAGTCACGGATATATCCTAGCTATAGATATAACTTTAATGAATTTTCAAACAATTATTCATGCACTGTTTGAATCTTTTTGCTTGTGTTTACTTATGACGTCATAAGTAGATACGCTCGTACAAAATCTATAAGGCTACGATGTTCTGTAAGTCTTTAAAAAGTATCTCAGGTGATTTGACTGCCTACTCCACTATTACCTTGTCTGCTTAGTTGTTGCACTTTTATTTAATAAGAATTTTCACATCTTCGCATGAGATTTAAAGTAGTTTTTAAGTTTAACACCGACTCTACAAAGACATTTCAAAATTGTTTCTGTTTTAGGCAAATTCCATTGAAATAATGTACATTTGCATGTGAGAATGGTTGTCGTGTTATATACATACCTGAGGGTACGGTGGCGGCGGCGGTTGGGGCTGGTGATGGCTGAGCGGCGCGTGGTGGGGATTGGACTGGTGGAGGGGGGCGCGCAGCGTGCCCGGGTACGGCGGGGGAGGGGGCGCGCGCGTCCCACCGCCCACGCCCACCGTGGCTGCGTCAAATGAGACAGACAACTCTATTATATACCATATCGAAGAACAAAAAAACATTTGTAATCAGTATTTTAGAACCGATACAGTACCTAAGTTTTTCAAAGTCTAGTGTCTCGTTATACTGTTTATGTTTGCATGTTATTTAAACAAGTTTTCTTACCTAAAAAGTTCTTAAGTTTCTAATCAATATCAATGCTTTTTTTTACTTTCAACTTCAATCAGCTGTCACATAATAAACGATATCTGAATACTAAACATTGTTTAACCAAAATTCCAGTTTACGTTATCAACATACTATTCGCTAAAACTCGTTATTGGCCGTCTGATAATAATCATAAATATTTATTAGCTGTAAGTTTTCTATTATTAAATAACAAAAAAGCGAAACATTTTTGAATCTGTATCTTAAGATTGTGACAGATAACATACACTTTCATTTTTTATTATTCTATACCTTTCTAGGTGGTGGGTTTTTATTTTATTTTATGTGAACAAGATAATTAAAAAAAAAAAAAAAAAAAAAAATCAATGTAAACTGCCTTTTCCACACTTGACATTGGCAGTAATGGTCGTTGGCTAAACAAACGAACCTCTTGCCAAAAAACGAAAGAAAGAAAGAACATACACTTCTCAGCTGCTTCAAAATAAAAGCCACCATCTTGCTCCTTATCCAGCGCCTAAACTAGTTTCAGTTTCTCGGCGTTGTTTAATTTGTGACAGGTATTTAGGCATTACTTATCCAACTCATCCTTAAGAGATTGTAAGTAAGATTTTTACTAATCACTTCTTAAGCAAATGCTAAAAATTTAAGATAATTTTATAAGTAAAACCATACGGTGACACGACTTAAGCGTGCAAAAATGGGAAAAGAAACAAATACAATTTCCTGCGACCGAGCCGCCTTTCGTAGGTCGCGGCCAAATAACTCACAGCCAGATTGTGGGTATTGGCCTGTCGGGCTGGCTATCATCCCCGATCAAGAGTTTGCCGCCATAACAACCTTGAGCACCTATGGTGTTACAAACGTTCATAGGCGATAGTAACCGCGCCTGTCTGACGCACAGCGAGTATAAGCCCCTCACCGGAGTAGGGCAGGTGGGAGAGCGCGACGGTCCTGTCCTCGCGGACGACGCCGACGGCGCCGTCGGGGCCCACGTAGCGCGTGCCGGGCACCACGCACTTGCCGGCCGCGATCGCCGCGTTCATCTGCGCGGTCATCGCGTTCACTATGCTCTGCGCGCTCACGCTGCTCACCGCGCTCACGCCTTGGCTGCTGCCCTGCTCACAACATGCAATAAGGTACTTATCAACACAATGTGTAATAACTTTATATTTTTTAAAATTTAATATTTTTTGTCCATTGCATATTTACAAGGGACAGTAATCGTCAAAATTAATTCCTGCATAACATCATACTATAGCAAATTTAACAATCTGCAGTTGTTATAGATCTCGAATTATTTATTGTTTTATAAAATATATTTCATAAACAGTTATTAAGGCCCTTATATTGTAACAACATAACATTACATAAGATAACACTTTATTGCTCACCAAATATACAATTACAATATTGTTATGGTAAAAACAATAGGCGACCTTATCGCTTAAAGCAATCTCTTCCAGGCAACCTAACTTAAGGAATAATTTAACCTAATCTGACGATGTAGGGGTGTGCAGTTTATTAGGTAAAACTTAAACAGATACTTAAACTAACTTAAAATATTTATAAATTAGGTGTTTTTGACTGTAGCTTTAGGTGTTAATATTGTTGATTGTTGGTAACTATGCACGTCAAATTATCGTACAGAGTATAGTAACGATTATGGTACTATTCATCGATGTCAATTTTATGTCAATTTAGAGAAATGGAATTCAACATAGATGAAGGCGACATTTTAAAAGGATTAGGTAAAAAAAAAGATCATAAGTGGCTTTGTTCTGATTATTGTATGTTTTATTTATTTCTTCTGCACGACCTTCGGAATGGACTAATAAACAAAGAAATCCATTGTGATTTTTTTTGTATAGAATTATAGTTTATTCGTTTATTCGAACATAAGAATAAGATACGGATCCAGAAATTACGCAGACGGAGCCCTTTGCTGAGTGCTATGCTTTTACCTGTTGGAAGTGCATATGCTGGGCGGAGGCGAATTGCACCTGCGGCCGCTGCACCACCTGCTGGCCCATTACTTGGCTCTGCCCAAACTGGCTCGGACGTTGAATTAGACCTTGTTGCTGCAAATACATAATATATACAATTATCTCTTTTTAAAATAAGAAATCCCCTCGTGCAGCTTACACAGATATAGGGAGATCTACATAAATAGAACCCTACCCCTTAGGGAAGTGTGTCAATACAATTCAAGAAAAGTTAAAGACTTCTTGAAGAATTGCGGACACATGTTATGATTAATTTTAATATTTTTACATATAAAAGAGCAGATGTTAAAATAACAACATACTTTTGAAATATTACGATACGATATGATACCCTCTAAAATCTATGAGGCTGTGACGTTTATAAAAAGTTACTTAGTTGAGTTGAAAGTCCACTGCCCTATTCCAATGTCTTGTTAAAAATTTTAAAAACATATAAAAATACTTTTCACGCCAGTGGTAGTAGAGACGATGACCCAATCTATAATAATATCTACTTAATAAATTTTTCTTGCTCTAAAAATCTGTAATCGTCAAATAAAATTCACACCTGATGATGAATTTGCAGACGCTGTTGGGTGTTGGCAAATGTTGGCGCGAACACTGGCCGCTGTGGCTTATCCTCGCCTTCTAATTTCACTTCAGATTTGATTACTTGCATCGCGTTCTGTGTATAAAGACATATCATATTGGGAATATTTTGTTAATTTGAAGTTTTGATTAACTATGTTATCAATCTGACAGCTCTGATACTCCTCTTAAAATCAGATTTTATATTAAAATTCCATGACGGAGTGATTAAAAGCTTATAAAATTATGAATAATAAAATTTAAAAATATAATTATGTGAGATTGATTTATTGTATTAAATAAAAAAATAAAAATACTCAAAGAATTATTTACATTTTCACTTAAAATGTATATTCATTACATAAAATTTTCAATGAGTAAATTCGAAGATAATATTAATTTTTGATACATATTTAATTATAATTAAAAAATAAATATATTGTTAAAGTATTTATAAATTTTCCCTAATTTGCTTTTCATTTGATATCACACTTGGTCTGATTTTGCTCAACTGCTTTTTTCATTTCATCCTTTTTCATCAAGCTATTTTCAGGGATAATTTATGTTGCCAGATTTGAACCCACACATTTACACTGATATCTGCATATCATGATTCCCAATGTGTTATCGTGTTATCATGCGTCGAACCCGCATCGACCTTGGACAAGCATGACCGGTGTTCTGTCCGTTCCCTTATCAATCCCACTGCTGGGCTCGGGCCTACAGAGTCCAACAGTGGTACGTTTATGGGCGGTTATTATTTTTTATTATTTACAGTACACAAGTGATTTTTATAAGCGCGATAAATTGCATCCAAATGAAAAATAAAAAAATTACTTGTAAAGACATTTGTTGGTTTGTCGTGATGCCCCTCTGTACGCTGTCGCCATACATCTGGCCGACTCCAGGAGTGGACGGGGGTTCCACTTTCACCTCCTGAATCTCGGTCTTAATCTCCTGCACTTCGCATTTGACCTCCGTTTTCGTCGTTTCGATATTTTTCACAGATTTCTGAAGGTCACGATACATTTTGTTGTCTTGGTTGTGTTCTGTTTCATCCCTGTTAAAGAATACATTTAAAAATTGTATCTATGATGACTAGTGAGGAATTTTGTATATCCATTCATACTTATAAATTAATACAGAACCCTAAAAAGTAAACAACCTGGAGGATTGCAGGTAATGCCCCGAGCAAACCGGATTTTTTAAGGAGAATCCTGGGGCTCAGTTGATGCTGGCTGAGACTAGTTATTAGTGCAGCCACCGGACATGGCTTAACAGACATCTTTTCAATATAGGTGTCACCGACAGCCCCCTGTGCAGGGCACGCCTGGAGGCAGAAGAAACAGCCGCCCATGTCCTGCTCGAATGTGGCGAGGTGGCCTAATACAGAGCGAAATATCTGGTGGCCCCAGGTAGCCTCCGAGGAGTCTTCAGTGACGTCAAGAAACTGGTGGACTTCCTGGAGGAGCTGGGTGGGATGGAGTAACCCCTAATCCACCCTCGCACGCAAAATAGGCGCTACTATGTCTCATCGAGTTGCGGTAACCGCCCGCTCGCAAAAGAAGATGAAAAGAACCCTAAAAAGTAGGTTTGTTTCGATTTTAATTTTTACGCACCCGAACAACTACAAACCGCCCCTATGGGAATTCGCGGGATAAAAAGTAACGCAGATTTCAAGACTAATTTGCTGTCAATCAATAAAAGCCGCATCGAAATCGGTTTAGTAGTTTTTCATGAATTATGAAGAAACCGACAAGAAATCGAAAAAAAATTGCATCGCGTTCTCCATGTGTTTATATAGTGTATTCCAGTTGTATTTTTTTTTAATAGCTTCAATGTACAGACACGACATGTTTAAAATTTTATGATATCATAGAAGATTACAGTGTATATATAATACTGACTGGGGCTCCCTCTTGGCGTGCCTCTCGGGCACGTCGTCGGCCAGCTCGAGTCCGTCGAGTATGTGCTCGTTGTCGTTGAGCGCCGCCAGCTCGGGGTCCGCGTACTCCAGGATGTTGAACTGCTCCCCGATCTCCGCAGTCAGCGACTCCAGCAGCTCCTCGTCGTCCTCGCCGCCGAGGCCGGTCAGTATGTCACCCACCTGCCCAAACGACATGCATTGTTCTACATCCGCCTCTGAACTAGAATGACTATGTGTACCAATGATCTCAAAACGGGGTATACTGAAGACCGCGTGAAGTGGAGTAGAAAAATAAGAAAATGAACCCTGGGCGTCGGAGTGAAGGCTCCGAATGCAACCGGCATTTAACACTCAGGTAATGATGATAATGAATGAATGAATGAATGAATATGCTTTATTGTGTTTTAAAGATACAGTTAACAGAAATAAAATTTTACAATACAATAGGCGGTCTTATCGCTATTAGCGATTTCTTCCAGACAACCTTTGGATGGACAAAAAATTTGATAAGAACAGAGGTATGTTGCATTATTCTCACTAGCGAATCAGTATCTTATAAATATATACATACATTATATAATATAAATACATTATGATGAGATGAATGATGAGACAAAAAACTAAGACGATCCGAATTACAGCGGTCAATAAAAAATGGTCTGTATTTACGACCAGACCCATTTAATCTTATGTATTTTGATACACTGAATCCGAATATGGGGTCAGTTTGATCCATACACCCTCAAAATTTTGAGGGTTTATGGACCAGACTGATCTCAGATTCGGGTTCAACACAACAAAATACATAAAATTAGATCGGACTGGTCAAAAGTACATACCTCTCTTTATTTTTTGTGAGCCATTCTTATTAAAAACAGTTTTCACTTTCTTATTTTATTGTAAAAGTTTATATTTTAAACATAAATGTACCCCTAAAATAGTCTATAATCTAAGAAACACAATGAAATAACAAATATGCAGATAAGTGATATCTTTTTTTTACAATTAAGTTGGTTTACGCCTCATTTCTATCAAAACTGAAAGACAGGAATGAATCGTCGATTATGGCGTTAGTATATTATTGCTCCCAAATAAGGACATTAAAGGACAAGTGGCAGGCATAGCACAAAAAGACCGACCTCTCCAATATTGCTGTTGTCCTGTTCCAGCTTGTCCATATCCCCCATGTCCATTTCATCCGTGCCATGCTCCTGATTAGGTTCTTGCTTTGTTTCGCCACCACCTTTAAACATACAAAATAAATTCTTACATAAGTGTACTCACATATATGCTTTTATATTTTGGATTTTAAAAACAACCTGTGATTTGAGCAGAACAGAACTTATTAAACATATAAACGTAATCTTACTGTATTCAATTAATGATAAATAATGTTTGAAAATAAACAAACAGTATAATATTTACGTTTGTAGTAGTATTTGTATATTTACACTACTAAACTTAACATTTTAAATTCCTTGTACAATCAGCTAAAAGAGGTTCTATATGTTTAGAAATAAAAATATATTTTCAATCAAAAGTCAATTATGAAAGTCAAATAAATAATGATTATTTACATTGCTAATTGTTGTGAGGTCTGACTATTTAGTTTTAGTTTTATAATTAATGAATTAATTGATTTTATTTATGGTTCATTCCTGTTATTTACTGTTCAGTGTTATTATTCTTTGCTAATAGTTGTTATTTAATATTAAAGCTGTTAATTAAAAAGGATTCTGATGTTGCAATGTGGTCGAAATAAGCTTTTGACTTCCCAAACTAAAGAAGTTTTGTATAATTTATACAAATATTTCGAAAATTAGTGCAATAGCATAGTTTCAAATTAAGTAACTGCCAATAAAAACATATAAAAGTATTAGTTTATTTATTTATGTGCTGACTGTACTATAAACGCAAAAAAATCTCGAAGCAATATGAAAATGGCGCGCATTTGCAAAGGCATAACTCGCGCGCGGTGAAAATCGAAACTAAATCTTTCATCTCATTTTCTTTATAGTACTAAAGTGAGACAAATTAGTATTGATCAAAAACACTTCCAAAGAGGTTCGTTCAGTTATTCAACTCATTTCGTATTGTGAAACTCCTTGGTGGAATTCTTAATTTTTTTTCACCTTAGTAACTTTCGAACAACGTATACAAGCTTCGTAAATGCATTTTTTGAGTAATGTGTTGAAAAAGCATATTTGGGGCAAATAGCCGATCGGCGACCGGTTGGCTGTACAAGTATCGCTGGAAAGATAGAGTAGCAGCTGACCTGAGCTTCGAACCTACAATTGACATGTCACTGTGTAGGAAAGAAGGCGTCTACCTCGCGTTTTGGAGGCCAAGACTCACGGTGGGCCGCTGAGCCACAGGAGTTAGTCAATTTAGTTTTAATTATTTTCCATAATCATCTAATAGTACTTTTTTTAAGTTAGCATCAAATTACTGCAGATTTAATAAACTCTGATTGCACTGCTTAAACCCATACTTATGCGGCAGTTAAATAACATTAAAACTGTAGGTAACTTTTACTCAAATATGTAGTACGAAAACAAAAATCAATTTGTTGCTTACATATTTACAAAACTGAAATTTACCATTTACTTATATACTCCACCCTAAAAACGAGTTGACGATGTCTCAAATCAACCCGTAGAACGATTGTGGAGATGTTCTTGAAATAACTTGAATTATCAACTTATCCATACCGTTTGGTGCATTGCTCATATTCTGTTTCTGCTCCATGGTCTGCTGGGCAGCGGGATTTGACTGACTTTGTTGTTGCATTTGATTGTTATCGTTTGTCACAACGCGTTGTTGCATTATCACTGTAACCAATCATTTGGTTAATGCGAAACAACAACAGTGTACGAGATATAGTTATCACTTTTAAATTATTTAACAAAATCTATCTATATAAAAATCAATTGCTGTTTGATAGTCTTGCTAGGATTAAAAAATGGCTAGACTTTTTTTGTGTGTATGTATAAGTGGGTCCCGGGATGGTTTAGATTCACAATCGAATCCGGTAGGTGGCGCTGAAATCGGTTTTCAGATTTTTATTTTTCATGGCAATACAATGACTTCCGGACCCACTAGTAATGCAAAAAAATGATTTACAATTGAATTGATGTATACATATAATGAAAAATCTCAGCGACTTATATTACGGATGTCTGCATTTGTAGCATTTAGTAATTTTAGTATTACACTAAATGTAAAAAGTACAATTATATTTTTAATAGCAAATTTGAGATAAGCCATGAAACTTGATCAGATACTAGCAGTAATAACAAAATTTTGATTACATTTTGTAA
The DNA here is from genome assembly GCA_019925095.2 of Dendrolimus kikuchii. Taxonomy (NCBI): domain Eukaryota; kingdom Metazoa; phylum Arthropoda; class Insecta; order Lepidoptera; family Lasiocampidae; genus Dendrolimus; species Dendrolimus kikuchii. Next base: position 19,758,931 of record CM034395.1, on the reverse strand, counting down.
GAGGAGCAGGTAGACTACTTTGTAAATACTAGATCTAGATACAAGTTTCAACAACAAGATTTAAGACTAATGCAGAAAAAATAAATATAAAAACCGGGTGAGGGCAAAATATATGAGTCTCTGTCGAGTCACCTTTGCCTCCTTAACTTACTCGAATGTAAAGGTTTGATTCCCGGTAAAGTAAAATTCAAAAATGTTCTGTTATTTACGTGTATATAATCGTACCCAGAGTGATCTGTTGTATAATACTTATAGCTCAAGTTTAACTTGCTTAAGCTTGACAATTTATGTAAATGCAACGTTATGCCAAAATTTCAAGGCTCTTCATCCAACCACTTTCCTAGTTTTGCAGACACAGAAACGAGCCGATGGATTTGAAGCTCACTCACATTGTTGTTCGGGCCTCTGCGGCGCCAAAAGGGGTCCACGAGGTCGCATCGCCACGGGCAACGGATGCCGGAAAGGCTGGCCGTCAATTCCTGAAACGTTCGGAGAGCCGCTTTCATCGTTGTTGTTTTCTAAAAGATAGGGATTAAGGAATAATTATAATAACTAAGAAGAAAATAGATTCACGTATTGCGAATGTGACCAAATTCTTAAACTTGAAATCTGCACTACTTTTTATCCCGGGAATTCCACGGGAATTTTTCTGGAAATGATTTAAAATTAAAAAAGAATCGCGGGATTTCAAGTCATGCGTGGATGAAGTCGTGGGGATGTCTTAGTAATATTATAAAATCTAAGAATGCCGTGTCAGTACATTGAAGTTATTTAAAAAAGCAACTGGAATAGACTATATAAACCATGGAGAACTATATAAACGATGGATGGAGATTCAAAGGTATAAATGTCTATCGCATTATTTGAGCAAATAGGTTTTAAAGAAGACTAAGCTTGAACTTACGTGGCGGCCACATCTTCTCAGGATGCCGTTGCAATAGGTCCCTGAGCTGCCTGTTAATGTCTTCATTGTTTCCATAGTGTAAGGGAAATCTTTGAGCCGGGAAAGCGCTCCTCGGCGCTTCTGCCGAAGGTATAGGCGTTGTGGGCGTGGTGGGAGCCGACGAGGGAGTCGCCGATCCCGGCACTGAACCTGGGTTGGGACTGGACCCGTCCGGTGGCCTCAACCTCTGCATAGCTGCTAGCGGACGACAGTAGCCTTGGTTAGAACTTGTCTCTTTGTAATCTGTTACTATATTTGAGACAAATAAAATTGGTCTTTATTGCTTACGTAGATGGTCTGGAATCCTATGACTGAGTGTGCCAATAAATAATGTTAGAAGTACTACGATTCTTCTATTATTTCTGCATTTACACAGTACGAAGATGTTTGTATCTGAGTTTGGTACATATCCAAGCAAGTAGAGTAAAATTTTCATATAGACCTTTCCCAAAATTCTAAGATATGCTATGAAACCATCCTTATTCAATTACAATCAATCTTAAAACATATCTTTACTTTCATTTGATAATCATGAATTTATTCGAGAATACATGTTCTCTTCTTTCTGTCTTCTTTATATTTACAAAATCATGCCATACATAATCGAAATGAGCAAAGTGGTAATTGTTTTAATTCCAGTCTCCACTCCCAAAGAATCCAGATTGTTAGGTATATTTCTTATTTTTTTTCCTGCGTTTTTTGGGATAAGACGATAGTTTAAGGCGGTTAATTTACGTATGCAGAAATAAATAGGGTGGACCTAGACTGGTTGATTACAATATAAAAAATTAAAAACAATTTAAATTAATAATCAATTTGGATTTATGTTATATTCTACACCACCTAGATAATTAGATTAACTAAGAAAATATTTTATGTTACATTGCCGGGAACAAATGTCTTTAAGGCTATTGTTTTACCAAGAAAGTGTACAAATACATATTTATAAGTGTTTATTTTTGTGAGCAATATTATCTATCTATCTATGTAGTTATACCTATTATTGACATACTGATTTGGAGGCAACAGTTACCTTGTATCCTCTGATCGTGTATGATCTGTTGTTGTTGCTGCGTCTGTTGCTGACGCTGTTGTTGCAGATGTTTCCATTGGCGTTCCTGTTCCGCCTCGCGGGCGCTCCTCTGTTGTCCGCAGGCCCTCTCTTGTTCCTATACAGCGATAAATATATGAGCACAGAACCGCGGTGTGGCTTTAAAAATCTTTAGTCGCAACATTTGTAATTTATAAGTAATTTGTAAATTTTACTACGTTTTAATCTTGAATTATTTATTAATAAAAATAATAATTTTAGTTTTTAACTATGATCATTGTGATATTGATATTGCTACGAATCGTGTATTATGAAAAATGTTATCCATAACCATAATATTTTATCTGTAATTCTTTTAATAATTGCCTTAATTGTTCACTGTCACTTGTTTGTGCTAACTAAGTATTGAAATGTAACCATCTATAATCGCTAACCGTTTGTGTTTAGTGCCGACCTTTGAGAAAGACATTCTAAACCGTTTTTACTATTCAAATTTCGCTGCAAGTCTCCGAACCAATGTTGTTTTAGATTAATCTTACTACAAGTTTGAGAATTCCAATGAATAGTCTGTGCATATTTATTGAGGGGTCCATGTCTATTTTGCGAATATAAACGGTCGGCCGATTGAGACAGAATTAGCAGAGTTTCAACTGCGATCGAGGCGTTATAAAATGTATGTATGTATGTTGGAACTTGGACGTTGCGACTTTCGTGTTATTACGATATCCGGCCTTACAAGTAATATTTGATGATTCCTATTGAAATTATAGTTTCTCAAATTCGATATACTACGATACTTTGCAAGATATCACATATCAAGTTTCTTTGGAATAATTCAACTAGTAATCACGACATGCTTCAACTACGCAAGCAATTTTGTTCAAAACTATTCAAATAAGTAACTTTGTAGATTTTATCAAAAATGACGAAAAACACTATATATTTGCTAATTTTTTTTTATATATATAAAATGACAATAGCTTTTAATAATTGCCTCAATCTATGTAATTACATTTATTATTTAAAATATTAATACTATTTTATGCAACCAAAAATAATAATTTAGAAAAATGTGTTACAATATACATAATTAATTTTTTAGATAATTTCATGCTGAGTTATAATATAATGTTTAAATTAATCATCAAGAACATTAAGTTTACATTAAGTTTCATGACTTTATAGGCATTACATACTTAAAAATAACAAGTACGATATTAAAAAAGAAAATATAAACTTAATGAACATTAAATGAAACTTCAGAAAGTTACAAAATGTTAATTGTAATTAATTGTTTACTGAATGTTACAAGAATTCAGTTGTTAAGTGCCTACCATATCCATTAAAATTGTAGTGCATAAGGTCCTTAATAAAGTAGTATAAGTAAACAAACAATGTAACATTTATTGTATACCTGTAAACTTATATACTACCGATAAAAGCACTGTACACAAGAGCGCAATAACGCAAATAAACCGTGAACAACATAAGAGACTATGTTAGAACTGTTAGCACACCACAACCAGCCACCAACAGCGTCCATGTTAAAGCCAACACTACCAAGGCAAAGCGAAATAATAATTCAAAAACAACATTACGGAAACAGAGGACAACGAGTCCAGGAGGCGTTTCGGGACACGCATTAGGAGGACGGGTGTCGTCGATATCGTTTCGAAATAAATAAGCTAAAAGAAAATTGTAAACAAAATAATCACACAGCTTTACAACGCCATTGAACAGCCAAAAGTGTTTGTTGGGTGATGACAAAATTTGGATACTAGTTTTGAATTTAGAGGACGTGCTGAGGACCGCGAGGTGCGAGGTCGCGCGATCACCCAACAATATTCGAATCGTAGCTCGCATACGCACTCCGCCCTGGTGTTTTTGTTTTTTGTAGTGTTGTTATTACAGTGTTGTTTTTTGGGTTATACAAGTTCAGATTAAAATAAGGCAGATATTTTACGTTTTTATTTAAATTTCATCAAACTGACATACTTAGTCTATTTAGTGGAACATAATTATGAAATGAAAAGAAATATTCGAAAGTTTATTTATTTTATTACATATCCAATAGCTCAACCATATTACAATTTGAACAATAAACTCTTTTTTTATTGCGAATCTGACAAACAGGCAGACGGCCCAGATAATGTAGTGGTTAGCAGCCATTTGCAACACCAGCGGAGAAACCAACGCGTTGCCAGCCTTATGATGGGATAGGGTATGAGATAGAGAGATCAAACAGGAGAAATAGGATAGGAAGGACGCAATATGGGATACGGGCAGGAGAAAGTGGGCCATTCCAACTTTCGCTCATATCACGAAACACGATTAGTGCAAGGCTAATCGTTTCACGCAGATATTTTGCAAGAGCGTGATATCACACAGATCGAACTGGCTATAAGAGCTTTTTATCACGATTATGATTCCAGGAGGGCTCATTTACCATACGCCGATTATTGGATGCTTTACGATATTCCTGTATAGAAACTATTATTTTTATTTAAACGACCATTATGTTGTTTGATTACGTGTAAATTGGCGTGCGTGTGACAGGGTGTATGTCGCGGCGTGTGCGTATGCGAGTGCATGGTGGCGCGCGTCCGCGTGTCGCGCACGTGTGGGGGTACCGTGTGTGCGGGTGTGTGGTGCGGTGGCGCGTTGTGCGCGAGCCGCGGCAGCGTGCGCATGATCTCGGAGGGTGTGAGCACGCGGATGTGCGCGTCCGCCTCCAGGAGCCCGCCCGCCGTCACCGTCACGTTGGGCGCGCGCACCCCGCCCACGCCCGTCACGCCGCCCGCGACGCTCGTGCTCGCGACCATGGCCACGCTCGTGCTAGCGCTCGCGCTCGCGCTCGTCGCGCCGCTCGCCACGCTCGTCGTAATCGCGGGACCGCTCGCCGCGCTCGCAGCGCTGCTCGACACGCCATCCGCCTCTGCTGCCGTACCGCTGGAGCTCTGTGGCGCCCGAACCACTTCTTAGTGCCACACACAATGGGCCCACAACAGAAACCCACCCGAGCCTAATCTTAGCCTCACTAAGCGTCCACTGCAGACATTTTGTAGGCTCCAAGAAACCTTGTCGAGTGTAATTTTATAACATAGGAGTAGGAGTATTAGAAAATAAATTGACTTGCAGGAAAGACCATGAGTTTTGAAAAATCTATTTGAATCTATAATAAGGTTTCAATCTTTTTCAACACCTAATTTTTACATAACAATTGCAAGTAATATATAAACCCACAAGTCCTGAAAAAGGCTTCTAAATATTCTATCACTCCATTTAAAAATTAAACTTTTTACAAAAAACTAACACATGATACAGAATAAATAAAACATCGCAGTGTTGCTATGCGTATGAACCTATTTATAACACAAGTGCTGAAATTGAAACAAGCCATAGAATCTACAGCACTCAAATACGATCGTTACTTTTAAAACGATCTAACATACATCCTAGTTTTCAAAATAATTCCAATCTATATGATACAATAAAAGGATATTATGTTTAATTATAGCCAGAAGTTGTATAACTTTAGCACAAACTAAGTTTACTAAGATCGAGAGATACTCTTGGACTTTGTCTTTGGAATGACTTTTAAACTTAACACAACAATATACCAAGATAAACATCCCTATTCCTCAGGGTTACAATTTCCGAGGTATTTTGATAAACCATACTAATAAACTTATATTTTGTCAAATTTCGAAATTGTTTTGAAAATATTTTTTTGGGTTTCTGTACATCTAAATAAAATAAAAAATAGTTCTAAACAAAAAGTACATATCTCAACACCTCGGAAATGGACTCATGTTTAGTAATCACGCGGAAATAGGAATGTTTATCTCGAATATTATAAATACGTATGAACTATGAATCAACTGCTCTTTGTTCTAGCTAATTTCTATTACATTCTATTCTGACATTGCTTAATTACGCCTTATCGATCAATTGACTGTTGCAAATTCATGAATGAAGCGGGGCCCCTTCTTACAAAAGTAGCCCAGCTTCCGCTCATTTTACGCGGTCTTACAGGCACAACCATGCCTTGAGAAAAAAAAATGCTTGAAATAGCGTGAATAAATAAACATGTAGTGAACACTATCGATCTTAATAAAATAGGTGCTCGCATCCCTAAATGTGAAATGCACACATTTGTAAAACACAGTGGGTGAGTGAGTTGGGTTAGCACACGACACATCTATTGCAAACTGCACACACAACTGACCTGTTGGGCCTTCTTCATTCGGATGGCGCTGCGGTTGTCGCGAGCGCGTTGCAAATACGGCGCCTTCTGTTCCGAAGGCAACGCCCGCCACCTCTTCAAGATTTGCTTGCAACGGTCAACCCAGTTCGGGAATTCCGTCTTCCATTCTGGGTGATTCGTGTTTGCGTATAGGACTGCCGATATCGTGGCCGCTGAACCTAGGCCTGGATTATGTGTACTTATTAAAGTACAGATCGTGTGTGTAAAGTATAGATGTATTCATGTCCCGATGGAGGATTATCCCTTAAGACAATTATCGATATACCAAAAAGCCGCAAGACTTACACTATCACTATCTCGTAATATACCAAGAAAATATACCCATTTCATACAAATCATACAACTCCTATACAAACAGAGCGAGACAATAACACAATTAACGATCACGTGCACAAACGCGATCTGCACTCTCATCGCGGACACATATGTGCTAATAGTGAGCTAAAGGCATCAACACCTCATTCCAGTTACGTGGTTTTGAATCATGGAAGAGACCCGCTCAACCAGTGGTTTAGTAGTTTATCGGACTAAAAATACATTATTAAATTATTATGACATGAAGGGTCACGGAACGAAATTGTTCGTCACCTTAAAGCCAACTTTTGCTTGCACGAGTACAAGAAACGCTATCGCCAACATTTCAATGAATGTTACGTTTATAAAATATAGAAACATGAAAAATAAAATTGCAATGTTGACAATAACAGTCGCCGAGATTAACAATAAAAAACAAAGAGGATATCATCACTACACTATACATAAGCATTAAAACCAATAAAAAGGTTTTTTATATGTCTAAACAATCTTCTTAGACAAGATATAAAATCAAACAACTTTGAACTAAGTAATTTTAAACTTTATTGTTAAATAGTTAAAGATAATTTTCTGTGGAACAATCTTATCGGTAACTTAGTTTGAAAAGGTAACATGTGCTTGTGGAACGTTAAATGAATCAATTTGAAAACTGGTAAACATTTTCCTACCACCAGTGTACATTTACAATGTCCTAATAGTAACATAAATAAATGCAGTGGTGATACCTCTATGTAACCCAACTAGTACCCAACCCCTATAAAATTAAAGAAAACATTGAGACGAAACCTGCACATCACTGTGTGAAACTTGTTAATTTTGAAATGAGGAAGTCCAATTGCAACAGTAGGACATTCACACAGATTAGATACAGTTGTAATTTGATTTAAAAAAATACTCTTGGCATGACAAATACTTAAACGCATATTTTTACTAAATGTTTTATTTTTAAAAAAATTAACAAAAACGACACCGACTTCACTCTAAAAACCAAGAAATAAATATTCAACCAACTTCTTTCTACAACATCTAAACATCCAAGTAAAACATAAAAGAACAACAAAAAATTGACAAAATATAGTAATTTTTATGTTTTACTTAACACTTACTTCAAGATGTAGTAGAAACAAGTTAATTAAATATTTATTTTTAGCTTTTTAGTGTGAAGTCGGACTTGTTTTTGTTAAAAAAAAATCTCATTTAGTTGCGCAAATACTTCAACAATTTTAGAAATAGTATATTAAGCGCTTGTAGAAATTGCACTCTTCGGTGCATACATTCTTCAATAAGGGTTACTCTCGATTTCCCTGGGACCCACTCATCAGATTCTGACTTGGTGACGATGGAACCGATTCGGGAGTATACACATACGAATCAAGAAAAAAAAAAAGAAAATCGGTTCACAATTGACAGAGAAATTGAATTACTAACATATAAAAAAAAACATACAGATATTGCAATTATTGGTATCGGTTTTCTTTTGATATCAGATATCGGATTTGAATATAGGACACTTATAGTTAAAGAAATTATTTTTCCAGCAGGAAATTGTACATAAAAATAAAGTATTAGGAACAGAACTCACTCTCGTCTGCGCGCATCTTGTCAGCGCTACGCTGGTTATATGAGGGTGGCGGGGCAGTCGACGTCTGTTCCGGCCACGCACTGGTGCTACTGCCGCCTGCACCCTGGTTCGTATTACCGCAATCCGAGAACAGTGGGCTTAACGCACTGTTACTGCTGTAATGGAAATTGTATGGCTTATCACTTAGGTCCAGGAGAAAAAAAATTAACTCTATAATTTGTTTTAGACTCAAGCCTGATTAATTTCAAGCCCTTATCTAAATGAATAGCTATTTGCAAAAAAATCTGATATTATGTTCAATGTCAATACACTTTTCTCTTCACTATTACTAGATTTTTATATTTTATATTTTCCTTTCTACTGGTTAAAAACCATAAACTCCATAAAAGTAATTTGAATTATCTGCCAGTAGTTAAGACAATTGAATGGTTAGTAAGATTGTATCCATGCAGGAATGGATAAAGAATACAGTTTCCTACGACCGGGCGGCCCGTCGTAAGAGGCGACAAAGAACCCACAGCCAGGTGGTAGGGTATTTGCCCGTCTGGACGGCTACCACCCCTGGTCTAGAGTATGCCGCCATAACAACCCTGAGTTGTGTTCCGACATTAGTGGCCAGGATCCAGTCTCCCTTAAGAGTGTAGCAACACATTTGTAAGTCCATTGGTGTTGCAAATGTCTACAGGCGATGGTAATCGCTTTCCATCAGGTAGGCCGTGTGCCTGTCTGCTGAACTCATGCAATAAAAAATGAATTATAGTTATCAGGCGTAAATGTATTTACTGGGGAATAATAAAAATAGAAAAATGCTTCTCTAGTTCTGAAAGGGTAATAATTTGTTTGAACTAAATTAAAAATAAGCATTTGACGCTGACACTATGTCAGTGGCAAATACTTTCTAGATAGGTGTTTTCGCACAACTGGTGTACATATGTATGAATGAGTGAGTGTCAATTATGTAGTGATAGGTTGTTGTACTATATTTTAGCATAGCAACAAGACTTACCTGCTTCCAAACTCTGTATGATAAGGTGATTGAAATTCCATGGGACTTTGTAACTGTTGTCTTTGTTGCGAATATGGAGTACTAGCCATCGAGTTCACATATGATACGGACGACTCTTGCGATTCCTGGTAATAATAGTTAGTAATTAAATTAAAGCCACTAGGGCCTCAATTACAAAGGTATAAAATAGTAAAACAATTTATTTTTCTTTCTAAAACACAATATTAATTCGGTATGTAGTCAGTTTATTTTTTTACATTCAGTGGTTTGAAGACTAAAAATCGTATTGTAATTTGACGTGTATCTACATACTGGACACATAAAATATTGCATAAGATGCGAGTATTTTTACAGCAGACAGGCAGACCGTCCACCTGATGGAAAGCGGTTACCGTCGCCTATAGACGTTTGCAACACCAGAGGTGTCACTAACGCGCTGCCAGCCTCGAAGAAATTTTATGACACCCTTTTTAAAAAACCCCATATTGTAGCGCTGTGGGAAAACCTCGGCTGGGAGCCCTAATCCCCAAGGTACGCATGAGAAACGTTCTAGAGAAGCGTTGCGTACAAGAGCGAAGCGACTCAAGGAAGCGGGGATGAACGCCCAGCCGATGGCGTGTGGTGCGGTGGTAAAAAGAAGACGTAGGCACCATTCTGAACAGTTCCTAGGAACACTCTCCGTGGTATAGTCGGTAGAATACGCAGAGAGACGCGAAGTCTCTTCCAAGGCCAAGCGTATCTAAACCGTCTGTGAGTATGGAATCGTCGACAACGCGAACGGCTCGACGTTGAATACTGTCCAGGGGATTTAGCTGGTAGGCAGATGCCCTTGCCCACAAGTATGAGCAGTACTCCATATGCGGCCTCACCTGGGCTTTGTAACGCACAAGGCGTTGCCGCGGAGCGAATTACTGAACTGTACATCGTTTGCAATGTCGACACCAAGGATCCCAATTCTCTTAGAGGTGATAAGGGGGTTTTCCTTGGAACTGAAGCGTGTGTAGGAATGGGGTTTTCTTGGCAGAGAATATGCAGACCTTTGTCTTTGTGGGATTGAATTGGACAAGGTAAAATGGCAGATTTATGATATGATTCCATTAATGTGGCCATATAACCCCTAATGGCCAGTTCCTATATCTTACCGAATGTTCATTTGCCTTACTATCGGTTATTTCATATAAGATCCATAAAACTAACGTCAAAATTCATCAGCTGGCAGAGCAAGTGAATGAATAGTAAGATATAGGACCGACCACAAGTGCCATTGGAGTGCAGAGATGCGATGTAACCTATACTCCTATTATAAAATATGTAGCTAAATTTTTGAGCAAATGGTTTACCTGGGAATCGTCAGTTAGCACTCCCTTGAATATTTCGTCCACATCATTGCTGTCCATATCGGGTAAAGTGTCCCGCACCATCGCGTCCAAGTTAACACCGAGCAACGACAGATCGTGTTTGGGCGATATTGTGGACCCTTGTGACGATCCCCTTGCTTTCAATTAATAATATTCCATTAATCATTTCAAAACAAGGCACTTCAAAAGGCGTAAACAGATATTTAAAGTCTTAATGAGGTATGAGATTCTCATGAGATTTGAGGCATCACATCAAATGTCATGGTGTTCTACATGTCCATGGGTGTAGATGGTAACCATTGGCTGTCAAGTGGACCCGTTTGCCAGTTTGCCTACAAGCAAACATAAAAAAACTCAGTGTTACATCTGGTACAGCTGTAAGTTTACAATTAGTAGATAAAATACTTGCATCCCAGTCACATTTCAAATGACGCGAGCTTTAATCCTAGCTGGAAAGCATGCAATAGTTAGCGGTTTTCTAACCTAATGTGCATGTAAATCTGGCAACTATTTTTATTTTTATTTGATAATTAAAATCGCCTTTTCGGATTTTATTTTGCTACAAAACTTACTATTGGTATTGATTAAAAGTAAAAAATTATCTTGTAAAATTTCAATTTACAAGGTAACACGTTATTGAAGCAAAGAGACAATGTATTTTGCTACTATTGTGAAATCACTCATGGAGCAATTAAAAGTATCAATTTCTTGATACATAATATTATGGTTCAGTGTGTGGAAGAACTGTTTTGCTGTGAAGGGACATTTCAAAGCAAGCACATCCTGCTATTTGATACCACGAGCATCAATGACAACTTAATCTCCGCCAGTACACCTGGATTAAATTTTGTAAAATAATGTACCTCTTAGTCATTTAAATATATGATACCAATGCAACCTAAAAGATCATTATATTAATCTAACTGCAGCAGAAAGTCAATTAGATAACTTACCAGAGCTGACTGTTTCAGTTTTGGTACCATGTACTGTAGGAATACTTTCAGTGGCAACTGTTGGTGTTTCTGGTTCAGCTGGTTGTGGCCCTAAAATAGCGTTTTTCAATGCAGTAGAATCTTCTGTATGTTTTAATTGGCCATCTTCTGTTTCTGTCTTGATTTTTATGCCATCATCACCATCACTTGGGCTAGAGTTACCATCTTTTTCTTCCTTCGGTTTTAATGATTGTAAGATCTCAAGTTCCTCCTGTTTGTAAAAAATGTTCAGTGTTTTTAGAATAAATACTAAATCTTTTAATGTGTACGAAACCTAACCAAATTGGCATCTTTATAATCACCTGCAATCTAAAATAACTATGATTCCTCAACCCTAGATACGTTGCTAATATAGCTACTGTTACTTTGAAATTATGAAATGACATAAAGACAAAAAATGCTAATTTGATAACAATATTTTCATTTTTGTTTTGATATTCTCAATGTTATTTATAATTCTTTTATGACAAATAACTATATTAAAGTCGGATCAAAGGAGTCCTAGAATGTAATCATTGGGTCAAAATAGTTTGACGGGATGTTGATGCAATTAAATAACCCGATCATTCATAATAATTATATGTAATTTTGTATGGAGTATTTATATAACGAAAATAATGGATAATAAATACACAGGAAGATTATTACGAATTTAAATTCTATGTGATATTTTTCATGACGATTGTCCGTACGACTGTTGTCAATTTATATTCTTATAAAAGTTCATTTCAAAGTCTGTTCATTTCAAAGGTGAAATTTGCTATTTAATCGATATCTAATTTTAAATTATCATTACTAGAATTTTTGTCCTTAAAAGACTCCGAAACAGCTCAACAGAATTCAATAAAAAATTTAGAACCAAAACAGCAATTGTTATAAACCATACTTACAGAGTTCAAGGAAATTATAACAGTAACATCACTATCATTGAAAGAAGTCATTGCTGCCAAGATATCCTCTCCGTCACTGTCTGAGTTGTCAAAGTCCAGTTTAAAATCACGCAACTCGCGGTAACCTTCAGGTGTCGGAGGTCTCAATGTTCCACCTGGACTTTCGGCTGGGTTACCTTAGAAAACACATTATTTATGCAAACACACACATTGTATATTCAGGAGCTAAGTCAACTATGCTTTTTTTATAGGTATTAAATATACTCTATACTCAGAAACCCAGATCACAATAATTTAAAGTGCTAGTACAACTTGTAATTTTTTGCTACAATTCTTTTTCTGTATGTGTAAAAAATATGGTGTCTCTTTATTGTAATAAAAAAAAAATAGAATAAAATATATGTTGTACGTAATATTAAAGTGCACACTGCTAATAAAAAACAATACTTGTGATTGTAATGCCAAACATTAAAATACGAGATTTCTTTGGCACATACAGCAGAAGTTAATTATCGAAAACTGATTTTTCAAAAGACAACAAATTGAACAAATGTTCCAACTAATATAAAAACTTACCAGTGGAGCTCACAGCTGGCTTGGTTGGCTCTAGCAACTCTTTTCCAAAAAAAGCTTCTTGCATATATGAGGGAAATTGTTCCATAAGTTTCGAACGGGGTTTACGACGTGGCTTGCGTTTATTGCTCGGCGATTCTAAAATTGAAAAACAACAATCCTTATGATACCTCACATAACCATGTATATTTAAACAGAAACCCCTTTACTGGTGACAGAGAAATTCTTTGAATATATTCTTTTTTATGATGTGAATTGTGACATTGTCTGTGGTAAAATTGCAAACTATTAATATACATTGCTATCGAAAACTGTTCCCAATTATTTCGTATCGCCTCGTCCGCTATACCCTTTATGTTTGGCGCCAAACACATTTTTTTTGTCGTGATTTCACTTTACTATTTTATAGCAGTATATAAAATGCACTTTTCTGCTAAGTTTTATACATAAACCTGAGAAATTTGATTATAACAAACAGACCGCCGACAAACATTATGATTTGTATAAGTTCCAATTTTGTCTAAATGATTATGAAACCCTAAAAATGTTGATATAAGAAATTGTATTGAATATATTCATTTACATTAATATATTAGTGTTGATTGGTGGATTAGGGTTATAGAAATTCAGATTGATTTTATATGAAAGTTCTCAGAAGTATCTTAATTGTTGTTCTTACTATAAGACTTTAGTTCTCGGAAAGAGGCATTAGCTCTAAGTAAGTAGAATAGAAAATGTATAGGAAAGACATAATACTTAGCATACCAATAAGTCATTGCTGTACATTTTCTATTCTATTAGTTTAGCTGAAATCTGAAATAAAGTTATTATTATACATGTTTGTCTCTGCAGACCACGAACCATAAAAATGACCCAGACTTTATGAGGGCTTGCGTGGGACCATGGGAAGGCCAACAAGTCTCTACTTGGGCCTCTGCCCCTTGACAAATTTAATGTAAATGTGGCGTGACACTGACCGGCGATTATCCCTGTCTACACCACATAATAATGCATCCAAAGGCAAGTCCTGGTTAGTGGAGAACTATTGTAGGGCATAAGAACAAAAAGTACCAGGCTATTTGCGATGGAGTGTTAGTGGAATTACCGATCTACTGACTGTAATTCCACTATCTGGTGACTATAAGGACTATGGCATTTGCCCGTCGCAATGTTTAAGGAACATGGAAAAAATGGGCAAAAAAAACTTATTATTATTAGCACTAATGCCACTTGTCTACAGGGTCAGGTTAGGTATATCCAACTAATAAATATATCTTACCTCCAGATGCCTGGCTCCCTTCGCCCTCCTTTTCATCCTCAGCCTGCGCCCTTAAAGTGGTCTGTCTCTGTCTCACAATAAACCCACCGATGCCCAACTTGTTCAGATTTCTTTGTCTTTTTCTTCGTAGCACAGTAAGGCCTGATTCCGTGGTGTAAACGGTAAAGCCTTCCGGTGGCGGTCCGTCATTCAGAACATTCCATAGGATGCCCTCTTTGAAACCCATGTTCGGGGGCACACCTGTGTGGTGTATAATTGGTTATGATCTATAGGTAGTTAATTATTATCGTGTCATGTTTGTAATTTTATATGTGTCTAAAATTAGCCCGCAACGTCATCCACACTTGACAGGTAACATAGATTACAGTTATTTTGCCAGAATTGAAATTCAAAGGGTATTCTCATAATATTTATCCGTGCAGGAACGGAGAAAGAATACAATTTCCTGCGGCCGGGCGGCCTGTCGTAAGAGGCGACTTAACAACCCACAGCCAGGTGGTAGGGCATTTGCCCGACTGGATGGCTACCACCCCTGGTCTAGAGCATGCCGCCATAACAACTTTGAGTTGTGTTCCGGCATTAGTGACTAGGTTCCAGACTCACTTAAGAGAGCAGCAGCGCATTTGTAGCACCTTTGGTGTTGCAAATGTGCATAGGCGATGGTAACCGCTTTCCATCCAGTGGGCCGTCTGCCTGTCTGCTGAACTCCTGCAATAAAAAATAAAAAAAATATACACGAATTTCGAATTCCTGTAAAAATATGGGATATGGATATGGGATATGTTATTAAAGGCATACATATCTACACCTGTTTCTAATAAATATAGAAACTGTTATATCAAGCAAATCCTAATGTCACGTGGTGTCGGAGTTAGGAAATCCCGGGAAATATAAAAGTCTGTCTTAGTATCAATTTAATCTGAACCAGCAAATTTTTATATAATATAATACCCACTTTAAAACACTCCTGGGAACATTCCCGCAGGTTTCCCGGAATATAAAGTACCGCAAAATTTGAAAAAGGACTTAACTATCGTTGTAGTGAAATCGTATCGCCATTAGCGAATGTTTATGCAATGTAAGTAATTTGTACCAATTGCACCATATCTGGGAAAATTTCCGCGGGTTTCCCAGGACTCAAAATACTGCAACATTTAAAAAAATGTAGGCTACCTATCGTTTTAGTGAAAACTGTGTCGGAATAACCTAATTTTTATGCACCCGAAAAACTACAAACATTTTTTACGTGAACCCTGAACAAACAGACAAGAAATCTACAAAAAGGCACTGTATTCTCCATCGTTTATGTAGTGTATTGCAGTTGTCTTTTTTAATTACCTTCAATGTACAGACAATGTTTAGAATGTTATAATATTATAGATAGATTAGTATGTGCCAGCAAAAATTCGCGTCGCCATGACTACTACGTATTTATTATGGCCGATTCCTATATCTTACTATTAATTCATCGTTCACTTGCCTTATCATCGGTTAACTTTTGACATAACTTGTGTGGACCTTATGTTAAATTTTAACCGATAGTAAGGCTTGATAGTAATGATTGATCGGTAAGATATAGGAACCAGCCATTAATGAAATACAATCAAATCACTTATTGCAATAAAAAGTATTCTGTGTTGACCCAGGATATAAGTTACTTCTATGTCGAGATTCTTTTTATATTTAAATCCGTTCAGTAGTTTTCACGTGATGCTTTGACAGAGAGCCAGACAAAAATTATAAGTTATATTTTTGGAATCTGCTGGTTTGAGTTAACCCTCGTGTTTTTCCGCTTTTTTAAGCTTAAGTGCCCTACAGATTTTTTTTTATCATATATTTACTTAAGATAACGTGACTATTGTTTCAACAAGAAATACACAATACCCTGGTATTGATAATAAATGAACTGTATTTTCATAAGTGTATGGACTTACCAGGCTCCTCCTTGACTTCGGCGGTGCTGTCTGGTTTTGGGTCGTCGCCCATCTCGACGTCCGCATTCTGAACCACTGTTTCAATAGATGCCATTATTTCTATTTCCACAGTGCCAGCGTTCAACACACAAAAACCGATCAAATTAGATACTGGTTATAGAATTTCTCCACTGGGACCATACATATAGGACACCAGGAATGACAATCCCCCATTAAAAATACCTAATGTATTACAGCAAACATCTTAATATTTATTAGCCTATTAACACTGGATAAATCCTTGTGAATCCAACATTCTATGTTTGGAAGACAAATAAAATAGTTCTATGTATTTTACTGTGCATATTCCACACTAACAATAGCAAAAGAAATGAATTGACACTTGTGACATTTAGGAAACATGGAACTATTCATCAGTGATTTATTAAAGTACTGGGTTTGTCATTCCTAGTATACTTCTTCCATTCTGGAACACGGTCACATAGTTAAATTAGCTGTGCAATTTCAGAACTTATTTTAAGCAAGTGGTATCCAAGAAACTTTGTAACAGCAAAGAAATACTTCAAGAACTAGAGTTGCAATTTGAGACTATTTATTTAGCTTATTGGGAGTGATTGCAAATTTAGATAATCAAATGCACAAAAATTAATTTTAAAAATTTCAGTGGCTTTCTGTTGAAATTGCACAACTGAAACAATTCAGTACAAAAATGTACTTATATGAGACTTCTCACGTGGGAAAATTTACCAAAGACCTTTGCTATTTAGCCTTTGCATCACCTTTGTATTCTGGTAAGGCACAAAAAGTAATGGTAACTTAGCTAACTGACATATGTAACATTTCAATGACGTGGGATTGTATCCTGGACAAACAAAATCAATCACTAAGACAATTTCTCTGACCTAATGTGCATATTGTTAGAATAAACTGTACACATTTTTGAAATTGGATGTGTTTTGCTAAATCATTACATTTTGCATATAAAAAGTATTCTATATTCATCATCATTGAATGCGCATTTTTACCTAACTTAGTATTAATATACAATATTGGTCAAATATTACTTGTTTGACACTACCGAGAGGCACAATTTATACAGAGCCATATTTAAAAATCGTTTGATTGCTTGGCAGTCTGTGGAGGACTAAGACTGGTATGCATAGAAATTTAACCGCTATGGCTAAATAGTAATTATTTTATTTTAACTGTCTGTTAAATGTCTATACACATATGCCTTAGGCTACGTTCAGATGACAAGCGCTCAACGAGCGTTGAACGCGTGTTAAATTTTTGTATAGTGTTCACATGGTGGGCGCTTGTCAGGCGTTAAACGCGCGTTGTCGCGGCCGCCCTGTTTCAATTTGAGTTCAACATTTGTCGAAGATGGACGTAGAAACAGTTTTAACGGTGATTTTATACCGACGGCAAAAACGACGCGACAGAAGACGGAGATATTGGGTTCACCCAATTTTGTCACACAGGCTGACTGAAAGTCAATACATTATTTTGTATCCTAAGTTAAGGCAATTTGCGCCCAAATTCTTTAACTACTTCAGAATGTCCATCAAGTTATTTGATGACTTACTGACACTCATAAACGATGAACTCATAGCAGATAAAAACGCTGTGCGATATAGCATTTCACCAGAAGAAAATCTCATAATTACATTGCAGTAAGTTATTTAATTATCAACATAATCTATAAATCAAGTAAATCAAATAAACTTGTTTAGGAATAATATTTTTAAAGAAAAAATAACACATTGTTACTCGCAGAATTATTCTAACTCCCAATTCATGGCTGACATTAGTTGGTGCTGGCGATGGAGTGTGTGTTACTGGCGATAGAGACCCCATTGCTGTAGTATAACCATAATGTGCTAAATTATTTGGCACACTAGATTGCTGTGATCTATAATCAAGATATTGATGAAAGCTTTCAACAGAAGCTTGATTATGCTGCTCTTGTGACAAATAATTTCTTCGCTGTGGTACCGGGTAACGATAATTTTGATTTTCAAATGTCTGATGTTGTTGTCCTTGAAAGTCATTTTGGCTTTGCAAGATTAAATTATAAATGGCAATTTTAGTCTGAAGTCGTCTACATTCCAGGATTTTTTTAATCTCTTTAACGAGTGACAAACAAAGCATCTTGTCTTCATCATTTTCTTTTGGGTGTGAAACATTTTTCTGTGCTAAACTCTGCTCTAATATTTTTGCAAATCTTTCGTCAGCAGAACTTATTTCTACTTCAGCAACTTCTGACGAAGCTGATACATTATCTGCATCGATACTACTGTCTGTATCTTTGTTGGCTATTGATGCCTGTAGGAATCATAGTCTATTATAATGAATTATATGTCGAAGTTTTGGAAGCTCCTGATCCAAATTTGACAGTCTTCATTTTCTTCACCTCTCTCATATAATTATCCTGTAAACTCTTCCATTTCTCTTGCAGGGATGACGCTGAAAAAAACAGTATTTAGTAATAGTTTGTTTTTTTTTCAGATATTTGGCCATAGGATGTTCACTTGGGACATTAAGCTACGATTATAGAATTGGCAAATCTACTGTGGCTACTATAATACCACATGTATGTGAAACTATTTGGAAAAAATTGAAGCCCCTTGTTATGAGTGAACCAACGAAAGAAAAATGGTTTGAAATATCCACAATATTTGAAAAGAACTCAAAGTTTCCCAATTGTTTGGGAGCCTTGGACGGGAAACATATATGGTTAAACCGGCCTGAACACACGGGTTCTATGTATTATAACTACAAAAAATATTTTTCGCTAGTTTTATTGGCGCTAGCGGATGCAAACTTTTGTTATGTGTGGGTTGACATAGGTGCCTACGGTAAAAACAGTGACTCGGGTATATTCAAGAATTTTTCATTGTACAAAAAGCTGACAGAAAGGTCATTAGATCTACCTGAGTCAAAGGCATTATTAATATAAAATAAACCGACAGTGTTGCCATATGTGATAGTGGCTGATGAAGCTTTTGGCCTGACGGAGAATTTAATGCGTCCATACGGGGGAAGGTCACTAACTTATGCTAAAAAAATATGTAATTACCGTTTGACATTAGCACGCGGGTATGTTGAATGTACTTTTGGCATGATGTGCAATAAATGGCGCATTTTACACAGGCCGTTAAATGTTAACATCGGTTTTGCAGAAAAGATCGTAAAAGCGATATGTACACTGCATTATTATGTCAGAATGAGGGATGGCTACAATTTTGAAGATACACTTTATATTGCACCACTGGAAAATCTAGATAGATAGATAACACTTTATTGTACACCATTACAGAAAAACTTACGAACTAGTATTAGTCTAGTTGGGTACAAAGGGCGGTCTTATCGCTAAAAAGCGATCTCTTCCAGACAACCCGTTCCAAAAGTCTAGCCTCATATTGTACCGGGCGTTCTGTGCGACAGGCGGAAATTGTTCCAGTAGATTTAACAAATTATTTCATCAATGAAGGGAAAGTTGATTGGCAGGATCATAATATTTAACTTGTAACACAAACTGGTTGTAAATGTAAATAATTATATATGTACTCACATAACAATTTCTTCTGTTCTTCATTGTCATGTCCTTCACAGAATATAAGGACGAGTTCTTCCCAAGCCCGTCTTCTTAAATTCTTATCTGAATAATCGCTAATTGTCATGTCCCATATCGCAGGGCGTTTCTATATTTCGTCAATTAATAATTCCGTATTAAAAGCTTCAGTTTTCATTTCGAACGAATTCCGTACGAACTTGATGAACCCTAAAATAAGTCTATCCGCGTCGAAAGCGCACGCTCAACTGAACGGAAACATAGAAAACCAATTATCTCAAATCGCGCGTTGGCGCGCGCTGACAACAGTCGAGCGCTAGTGCAGCGTTCAACGCGCGCATTATTAAAACGCGCGTAAGCATATGTACGGTTTGAATAAAATGTATGTAGTTGTAAACGCGCGTTGTCAAAACGCGCGTTGAGCGCTTGTCATCTGAACGTAGCCTTTCGAGTTCTATAGGGATGACAAACACCCCACATTTCCTTTAAAAACCTAACCTAACCATAAAAAAGCATTTTATCGAAAATACTCTATATCTCGAAAACTACTCAACACACATTGTTTCAACCAATTTTTATTAACTAAAAATAATAAGAGCCCTTACCGGCGTCCTTCTCGGCGTTCTCATTCTTGAACCTCCTCTTCCGTCTCGTGTGCGTGATCCCCATCTCCGCTTCGAGCTGCTTCATGTGATGCGCGCCCCTTTGCGACAGGCACACGTCGTCTACGTAGTACTCGCCGGCGAGGCCCAGCGACTGCGGCGTGGGGCGGGGCGGGGGCCGCGGGGCGGGAAGCGCCAGGGACGCGGCGGGGGCGGGCGGGGGGCGGTGGATGTGCGGAGGAGGCACGTCGCGGCCGCGGCACAGTACGCACTTGTATCTGGTGAGGGAACCAATATGAAAACAATTGTATGTGTGTTGTTCTATTCGGATCGCAATTATTTACATACATTTTTTTATTGCCTAATAAACACAAGTAGGTGGACGGGCTACCTGATGGAAAGTGACTACCAGGGTCTCTGGATTGGGGATTTTTCGCGAAAAAATTGGGGTATTTGTCTCCATAATATCAAAATTCGGGCCCAGCACTAAGATATATGTAATAAGGACGACGGTTTGGAGGCCATATTACTTCTGGAATAATAATTTCATCAAATTGGAAAAAAATCCAAAACTCATTCTGAAGACCCTGGTAATTACCATCGCTATAAGTGTTTGCATCAAGAAGGATGTTGCCAACACATTGGCGGCCACTAGGTTATTTTATACACCCTTCTGATGGGTGTAAACAACGGCATTTAGTAGCGCTATTGAAAAACGTCGGCGGAAAGTTCCTTTCAAATTATATTAATAATAATTCGGTGTATTACTAGTTGCAATGATGAATTAAAATAGTAAAATAATTATTAGATATCCCTTCTTAAATAGATCCATCTAGTGGCGAGTTTTAGTACTAGTTGTCGGTTTCATAGTTATTGAACGCTTCCATACGTGTACAGAAACTCAATAACAGTTAACCTAACTTTATCTATTAGATAACTTTATGGAATCAATTGTTATTGAACTCATAACTGATAACCTCTGAAACCGGGCATAAATACTTTTGCCAGTACACTTTAGATCCATATCCCGCAGAAAATAAACAAATTTTGGGGATAGGTAAATCTCTCTGCTTAATATCAAACTTCAATTCATAACCTACTATTGTTCAAACAAAGAAACAGTGGTATTTCGGTAGAAAAATTCACGATAAATTAATTGGGATGTATCAAAAATAATGATAATACATTTTTCTTAAACGAAATTAACACATTGTCAACTAAAAGGGCAAACTCAATTAGACAGGTGTAAGGTTATTGACATATGTCACAAATGTCTATTGGCGGTGGTACTAACTTATCATTTTCCTATAAGCAACCATAAAAAAATATATCCAACCCTATAAATTCTAAAAAGTTACTTTTCGAGTTGCAAAAGTACACTGTTTAATGGCATCAGTCAGCCTTGCTAAATGACTAAGACTAGGTTCTAAAACACAAAACAAATATAAATAAATGAATAAAACATTATTTCAAATAATGTCTTACCCGGCCCTGCAGCAGACCTCAGCGTCGTTTTCACTCCGAATAGAGTCGCAAGACGCGTGCAACCAACGGCGACACGTTTCGCATTGGATTATCAATTCACCATCTGAGTATGGCTCTGAACATACACAGCACATCACTAGTGACGCACAAGGGGCACATTCTGAAAACAAATATACGAATAATGAATATAGAAATTCAAAAATCAAATAAAATACCGCGCTTAAAACCGTTAAAACATAACGAACGATGTGTTAAATTAAAGGCATAATCAAACCTAATTCAAAAATTATCAATGTGTTCCCCAAAACCATACGAACCAGAGATCTTATCCTCACTAACTAACTAACACTACCTCTATTTGTGCAGGAACGGAGAAAGAATGAAATATCCTGCGCCCGGGCGACCTGTCGTAAGGGATGACAAAAATACCTCACAGACAGGTGGCAGGGTAATTGCTCGATTGGATGGCTATCACCCCTGGTCTAGAATATGCCCCCATAACAACCTTGAGTTGTGATCTGGCATTAGTGGCCAGTTTCCAATCTCCATTTAGAGAGTGGCTACACATTGGTGCTTACTAATGTCCATAGGCGATGGTTACCGCTTTCCATCAGGTGGGCTGTCTGCTTGTCTGCTGAACTCACACAGTAAATAAATAGTAAACAAATATCTACTATGTAAATGTAACAAAGTCCATTTCAAATAGGGACGGTATAGCTGCCACATCCATAAAATGTAACTTGTATTGTTATTATAAAGATTTCTAGGAAATAAATATTAATTTTAAGTATACAAAAATATACATATTTAATCCTGTTACTATTTAATAATAATGTTATACTTAAAATTATGATGTTTATTTCTGTATTTATGTAATTTCCCCCATACTGTCCTATTTGAAATAGACTGTAGGTAGCTCGTAAATACATGTTAACTAATGATCTATCCATCACATCATCACTTAATATCCTACGACATAGCATTCAAAACCCTAAATCAACTTTTTTTGTTAATTCATAAATTAAAACATTTCTGTGTCCGAATACAAGAGAACGTTAAAACTAAAAAATATTTATCTGACGAATCTCCTTTGCCTTTGAAGTCAGTTAAAACTACTCACCGGTATAGTTATCACACCAAGCCAGGGTGTCCCTGGTGCCACAGACGAGGCACCTCCTACACCTCTCGCAGCGCCACGGGCCTCGAGGCACCTCGCTGAGCTGCGGCCGCGCACAGTACGTGTGCCACGTCGTATCGCAATCGTCGCACAGCAGGAGCAACATATCGTCGCCTCTGTTTCCGCAACCTTCGCACACTGTACAGTCCAGGCAACGCCAGCCGAGCGTCACTATTACCTGGGACACCTGCGTTGTAAAATATTTTTAAAAAATATCCACTTTTGCAGATCCTGCATTACATATATGACAAGCGGTAAATGGTGGTTGTATATGTGGTAGAGCCATGTTGGAATCATAATCTTGATTACAGCTGTGTGTGATACATCGCTCTCACAGAATATAGGCGTGAAACGGTTATCCTTGAGCTAATCGTGTTTTGTGAGATGAGTGAGGTTCCGATGGGCCAATTCCCGTCCCTCTATCACATTTTCGCTATCTGATATCACTATTTCAATCCTATATGCTATCCCCTCCATACTACTCCTCCTGCCTGAACCCTATATCTCATTACCCTCCTATCCCATTCTTATTACCCCATCGTAAAGGCTAGCCTGGTATTGGAAATGTCTGAAGTGACAGTAAACAATTTCCTTTATATGAGAACATGTGTTAAGGCCAACCGGTTTCATCAGGAAGAGAGTGGACATACATTAAACACTATGTACCATCTTCAAATAAAGCTAATTCAAATGCATTATAACAGTCCACTGGTCAGTCAAGAACCTTACCATCATCAAGAAAGGGAATGTACAGCCAGTGTGGCAACAAAAAGCAATTAGTACAAACCTTAATATTGACGCAGTATGGATGGTAGGTTTGACCACATTGTGCACACGCAATAAGACATCCCTCAGAATCCGTACCAACAGCTCCACACATTACACACAGATCTTGTGTTAGAACAAATTTGTCTTTACTCGAACATAACACCAGTTTGTTTTCCACTCCTGAATATATATAAAAAAAAAACAGTTAAAGACAGCTATCAATATGTTATTACAATTTACTTTTTTAAATTTATGGGCTACATATGTTAACGTAATGACAGGTCTCAACTATAGATGGCTTAATTCACGTTTATTCATAGAAAATTAAGTATTGTGTAGTGTTCTGTAACTAAGCTTTATGGCCTCTAATTCCCATGACTATCATGTATAAGTCTGTTTCAACATTATGCATGACCAACACAACTTTTTTTTACTGCTGATGATTTAAAATCATATTATAATGAAGGTCAAGTTTACTAGTAAAGAAATAAAAAAAGATTTAGAGGAACAGTGAGTATTGAAGAGGTGAAGCAATGCAAAGAGAATTTATAGAAAGTGTGATGTTCAGAGGAGGTATATTAAATAGTAAAAATAATGTCATCTTTCCTGTTGCTGCAGTTTTCTTTTTTATTGGATGATGAAAATAATAGCATAAAAAACAAATTTGAAAATCGGCCCACAATTGACGCAGAAATCACGTAACATACATACAAACAAAATAAACGCCTGTAGAAAGTGTATACTGGCATGCATATACAAGCTTTTTTGGAAAAATGTATTCTCTCTCAGCGTTCAGTTATAAGTAATGGTTACTCTCGATTTCTCTGGAATCCACTCACCAGGTCCTAATTTCGTGACCATGGCACCCCTTCGGGAGTGTAGACTTACGAGTGAAGAGAAAAAATTTGAATATTGGTTTAGAATTGATGGAGATATGGTGTTACGAATAAGTCTGTTATCAATTTTCGTGAGTTTCTCTAATTCCTTGGAATCCACTAATCACATCCTGACAAGTTGACAATGGGATCAATTATAGGAAGTATATATAACCTTTCGAATAAAAGAAAATTTTTTAAATTCGGTTCGTAATTGACGGAGAAATGGACTAACGAAAATCCAAAAAAAAAAAAGTTAACAAACAGATGACAAGCTTTGCTACTTCATCTCCTTAATTTTTATCATACACTAGCTGTGCCCGCGACGTCGTCCCTGTGGAATTTGCTTTCAAAACCCTCCGATTTTAAAACATTCTTCATTGGTGCTCCGCTCCTATTATATGAAAGAATTTTTCAAATCAGACCAGTTCCTGAGATTAGCGCGTTCAATCAAACAATATATTAGTATATTTAGCTACAACACTAATACTTGCATTTTAAATATCGCGATATCTTTTGAATGAAATGTCCGAATTGAATAATTCGGAATAATTAATAATTCCGAATTGAAAAAGTTCTAGAAAGGTATTGAATTCGTCTTGAATATGGAGTAGTTTATTTTGATAAGGATTAATACCAAGGTACAAAATAAAGAGTTTTTGAATCGACGGCATTTTAATTATTTAAAAAAATAAAAGAAAACACTTATTGTGAGATAACTACAATAGTTAGACATATGGTTACACGATATTTTTTGTAGACAATTATATGTTCTGCAAAGTGGTAGTACATTGTTTTGTTCTATAATCAATAGTTTTCGCAGAGCACGCCGTGTTAGGATTTTTTTGGGTCATTTTTTTACACCTTGGGTTACATTATTGGACTTTTAGTAAGGATCCCTAATTTTTTTCAAAATATAATATAACCTATATAGTCTTCCTCGATAAATGTACTATTCAACACTGAAAGAATTTTTCAAATCGGACCAGAGGTTCCTGAGATTAGCGCGTTTAAACAAACAAAGTCTTCAGCTTTATAATATTAGTATCGATAATGTGTCTCATAAAATATAAAAATTACAATCTAAGTTTTTCGTTAATAGATCAAATTTCGTTATTAAAGCTTAAATATATTACATTTTGAAATGTGACTTCACGAAATTTAGAACCCAGCCCACCCCTTGTCACACTTCGTCGACCCCCTTAACTTGTCACGTAATTTATGGATGGCGTCTATCTACTTCAGTAAGACCTAATAACTAAATATGAATATTCATATTAGAAATGTTTCCATTAATATGCTTCTTATTGTATTTAATAACAAGGCCTTTCGTTCATGTTTTTATTGCTATGCCTTCTAAATGACACAAAACTATTAAAAGACTTAAACATAGATAAAAAAGACACATAATCACCATAAATCTAACAAATTAATTTACCTGGATCATCCTCAGGCGTCTTATTATCGGGAGCTTGGGGCCTTTGCAGCCCCAATCCAGGCACCCCAAACACTCCCCTCATTTTCGGCTTGGAACTTCTTTTCCTACCAAATTCCAATGCTGATCTCTGCCGTTTTTGGAAGCCCAATTTACCAGCTGGTGGAAAACCACCCTTGAGTTTATACCCTCCTATCTTTTTCTTTGCCACTTTCGATGACACCGTGAATGGCTTCCCTTTGCCTAAGCCTACATCTGGCTGCGAAAAGTAACTTTAGTTTTACATATAGAAATGTATACTGATGACTCCTGTGGTATACTGCCATGCTTAAAAACCTTAAGAAAAAAAACTTAAGACTGGTTAAAACTCAAAGATTCAGAGTTAATTTTTAACACAAACGGACTGAATGCAAACATCAACTTGGTCATAACAATCATTCTAGAATAGAATCTGAATGGAAGCCACTTGGTTCAATTAAACAAAGCTTATGGTATTAAGTCCCCATATGGTAAATTTCAGCAAGAATTTTCTATTAGCATTACTAGGACTGGTCTACTGTCACATATCCCACAGTTTTTTGTTCTACATATTTGATATAATAATCTCTCTATTTATTTACTATCAAATAAATATGAACAAATTAGTTTTATGAACTTTAAATGATAGTAGAAGATATATCGCGAGAATTGAAATCGAAATATACTTATGGCCTGAGAAAGCCCTGGGGCAATAGCGATAATAATTGCAATAATGTCTATAGAAACTAACTTACCTTTGCTTCCATAGCAAGTGGATCTTGCTCCTGTTGAGAAATTTCGTCACCAAAAGACGAGTCTTGAGATGTTGAAGCCATAGTGTCGTCTTCAAATGCTAATGAAAAATGAAAGCAAAAGTAAATAATACAAAAAACAAAAAATAGTTTACACGTATTACACCTATAAATTATTACACATATTAAAAATTACAAAGCTATATAAAAAATACAAGTGTCTAGGCATCAATGACTGCAATTTACAAATACATAAACAATTCAATATAATTATTTGAACGTGTTATTGCTATCGGTTAACAGTTCAGTCAAATATAATCAATTTTATCTTTATTATCTTTGTTAATAAAAAAAAAGGTAAATGAGGCCAACATTAACATTTCTTTGTTAAACTATGTTGATGCTATGACACATTAAACGAGGACTATATTTACCAAAATATTTAGACAAACTTATTACAATTGTTTGATATAATTGGCTAGATGACAGGTTATAATAAATTCTTAACATTATATACACATAAAAGAATGAAAATGAATGCATTCATTCCAAAATGGAATCTTACAGATTACTTATTGAAAGTCGTTTTCCAATAGATAATTATTTGATTAATATACTTACAACCAGGCTTGGATCCCATCAAGGGCAATTGTGTCTTGCATATGGGACAGTTGTATTCATAGGATGGGTTCTGCTCCTTTTTCTGTCTATATTGTTGGGGATCCGCATCTGGGTCGCACATACCGTGTACATACCTGAGATGAAAATGATTTTTTTATTATTTGAATTTGGCTGACGAAAGTAGCCACTCGAATTATTCACAAACTTTTTACATGGAAATGCTAACACAAATGTCAATGTCATTGTACCAGAATATTGTCGTTATTATTGTCATTACATGTATGTCTCTGCAGACCACGGGCCATAAATATCGCCAGGACTTTTGGAGGGCTTGCGTGGGGTGCCATGGGAAGGCCAACACATTGAGGCCCCTTGACAAATTTAATCTAAATGTGGCGTGACACTGACCGGTGATTGTCCCTGTCTACACTACATAAAAATGCACCCAAGGACAAGCTCCGGTAAGTGTAATTGTCATTATTATTTCGGTGTAATTGTCTTTTAGAATTTACCAGTTTAAAACACGAATAAAATCATTAAAGTGAAGTGCAAAAGTTTTTTTTTATTGCAGGAGTTCAGAAGACAGGCAGACGGCCCTTTTTTTTTTTATAGTTGGAGTACAGCAAACAGGCTGACGGCCCACCTGGTGGAAAGCGGTTACCGTCGCCTATGAACACTTGCAACATCAAAGGTGCTACAAGTGCGCTGCAGCTCTCTTAAGGGAGACTGGAACCTGGTCACTAATGCCGGAACAAAACTCAAGGTTGTTATGGCGACATACTTTAGACCAGGGGTGGTAGCAATCCAGTCGGGCAAATGCCCTACCACTTGGCTGTGGGTTGTTTTGTCGTCTCTTACGACAGGCCGCCCGGCCGCAGGAAATTGTATTCTTTCTCCGTTTCTGCATGGATAAAAATAGTATTCTTCTTCCATGAAAAGTGGAGGTAAGAAGGAGAACAATCATATAAGATCATACAAGTAGTTTTCACGTGATGCTCTAGACAGACAGACAAAAATTTTAAAAACTGCATCTTCAATATCTCCTGGTCCGAAATATCCAAAATAGTTATTGTATTGCATGCAAAAGCAACAAGCAAAAGACACTGAATTCAAAGAAAAACTAAAGTTTATGTATTGTATAGATACTCTATTACACGCACACTTCAAAAACAAATCAAGGACACACAAAGAGCCTAAAAATTAATAACCCAGGCACAGAAAAGAAAAAACCAACATACATGGCACTAGATAGGACTATATGCACATGCACTTCCTCACAACACCAGCATGTAACAGATACACTCTACATAAGTTTAGTATTAAAAATAGGATAAATTAATATAATAATAAAATAAGTTAATCTTAAGGTACACCATAACATATAAATCACTAAATTAATGTCACACACTAACAAAAATAAACAATAAGCGTGTATGGACTCTAAAATCTTTCATAGAAATTAAGTAGCAAAATAAGGTACGGAACTCGAGTCCGTAGAGATGTTAAGAAAAAGAAAAAAATACTCTATTATAATTTAGATATTTAGAGTGAAAAGTATATTGAAAATTATAGTTATACATGCCCTGTATGACCTGAAAAATGTTCTTCAGTGGAACTGAATAAAAAGTTTTGAATTTGAAATGAGCTCACCTCTTGCAGGCGGTGCACCGTATCATGTCGCGGTAGGCGGCCGCGCGGTACGCCCGCCTGCAGAGCGGGCAGCAGCTGCCCTTGTTGCGCTGCTGGTAGCACGAGTCGCAGACGGTGTAGTGCGCGTGCCAGCGCGACGACGGGCCCGCGCCCGGCGAGCGCGCGCCGCAGTCCGAGCACACGCGGCAGCACTGCCACATACCACATTCATATTAACACGTTTATCATTAGGGGCCATCCACACATTACGTCACACGAATTTCATGATTTTTGCCTGAACACGTTTGTGAGACTCCTCCTTCCATCCCTAGTGTGACATTACATACTATTGCAATTTTACATCAAGAAATTATGAAACTAAAATAGCAGTTCCATAATTACTTTTATTGAAATTATGTTTTAATAATTCAAACACTATATGCTCATACAGATAGAGTTGGAAATATTTTGAAGTTTTTCGTAAATAGTTCAAGTTCAGTGTTTTAAAAGATTAAAAATATTAAATTTTGGTATCTGACATCAGGTTTAAGACTTCTCCCACCTTTTGTCACACAATGTCACAATTTGTCAATGGATAGATGGATGGACTTGGTATAAATTATAAGCATTCTGCAACCAATTAGTGAATAACAATGATACCAACCTTACACTTCCAACCGTACTTGGGCACCGTGGCCATTATGGGCCTGAGGCAGGCGGCGTGGTACAGCTTGTCGCAGTGTTCGCACGCGATGGCGCGCGGCTCGCCGCCGAACCCAGCGCCGCCCTCGCTGCGGCATACCTGGCACACGCGGCACGTGCGGCAACACCAACCGGCACGGACGCCTAACATACATTTTATTATTATTATTATAGTATAGGTTCGCGATTGACCACAATCTCGCTTGATACTAGGCCACAGTACCACAGCACACGTGTGCAGTTAAGAATGCATATCAAGCAAAACTTTGCCTTTTGCCCTTGCGAATAAAGCTCAATATAGATTATTTACATGTCGGAAATCGAGCTGCCTAATATCTGCGCCAAAATTAGAATAAATTAATATAATAAGTTATTCTTAAGGTACACCAAAACAGAAAAATTACTACATATAATGTCACATACACTAACAAAAATAAACAATAAGCGTATATGGAGTCTCAAATATTTCATAGAAATTAAGTATTAAAAAAGGGTACGGAACTCGAGTCCGTAGAGATATATATAATAATAATAATAAAAAAATTTAAAAAAAATATCTGCGCCAACGAACACTACCGATCGGAATTATGTGTGAATACTATACCTCGAAGGTTTAGGTTTAGGTTAGGTACCTATTCATATGAGACTTGAAGATACCCAGGTTGTAGGTATCGGGAAAAATAAGACTCCGGCAATGAGTTCCACTCTTTTGCGGCGCGCATAATAACAATTATTAACAGCATGGGAACGAAAAAAATCCACAGATGAAGTAAGATGTGTAGAATGTGCCAGTTTATATTACTACTACTACTAGTGCGTACCTCTTGTTTAAACAGCAGGCTTTAATACAGGTTACATTGTATTAAATTTTTATGTAAGTGCTATTCGCCCCCGGAATATTCACTTCATTTTATATCGCAACTGTCCCTTCTCCCGGACTGAAAAGTATTCATGTCCATTTTCGGTATTAAAACTACATTTAAACAAAATTTCAGCAAAACCGATTCAGTACTCCTAGTAGTTTTTTCGTGAAAGCTTAACAGACAGACAGATCAAGTTACTATCACGTTTTTTATACATGATAAATTTTTACATCTATAAATTTGAGAAAGGTCTCCCGTACAAACTTTCATCCTCTATTTCGACCCGTTCCAGTTCTATTTATCTATCTGTAAAGTATATAAATGACAAATATGACCAGAATGACCCAAAATGACAAATCACAAAAAACCTATCCTATCCTTTCTGGGATAACCTTTACATAAATCTATCCTATTACCTGAGATAAAAACTATCTCTCGTCCACCCTCGGCATTGAAAATATACATTATATATATACTATATATACACTGAGTTTCATCCAAATCGGTTCTGTAGTTTTTCCATGAAAGAGCAACAGACAGACAGACAGACAGACAGGCGGACGGACAGATGGATGGACAGACAGACAGAGGTACTTTCGCATTTATAATATTATGGGGATTTACCTGCCAGATCAGCGAGTAAAAGGCACAAATATACATTGTACATCCAGGTTACAGATATCAAGAACAAGATAGTCAGGCGGAGCTTTCTTCATTTTTATTTATTTCTTATTAAATTACCCAATAAATTAATTTTAAATTACGAAATAAAGCAAAACATTTGTACAATATTGATAAGTTTATTGCTAGTCTCATCGGGCATCGATTTTTGATTCTGTAGCACAGCCTCTACTTATGGCCTTTATTGTTAAAAAGCATATAACTACATAGCTTAATTTTAAAATTACACCCTAAATATGTTTTGTGGCATTCCTAGCGATACAATTTACTCACCAGGCATCTGAGCCAATCCAACGCAGGTTCCGTGATAATGCCCACCACATGTCGTGCAAGTCATTAAATTCGCAATATCACCAATAGTTCTACAAGTTCTGCACTCGATCTCGGAAGAACCTAAGAAATAATACAAAGGTGCTAATTGCGGAAACAAGCTCCAAATGTCTCGGAAATATACTGTGCTGATTTTCAAACACTGAAGCAGTTATTTCTTTTAATAACTTTTGTACCAAGCACCCGTTATTTCACTAGATTTTTTTGTTAATTATGTGGAAAAGGGATGCAGAATATGACTTCTGATCTGCTCAGATGTTAATCTACATAAATATATGTTAAAATATTTTTTATTAATTTAATGACTGTCGGAATATTTTTTAATAATACATAGTGACAAATTTTGGTAGGTACTGAATAAATGATTAAATTTTTATTTTATCCCTATGTTGGAGCCACTTATTTCCCAATTACCAATTGTGTGTTGGGTTTATAGCGTCTTGCAACCCCCGTATGTTGCTGCCGCTCGCTCGGCGCGTGAGTTCAGTACGTTGCCAAACGCCACGCTACCGCGACGCACGTGGACTAGTATCGCACCAGCCGTTACAAATACCATATTAGCTATCGAAGATTTCCGCGTCCAGTGGTTAATTACTAGGACATTCGCCTCAACCATAAATAAACTTAAGTGATCAGTGTATCTGCGTCCCTTGCGCCTCGGGGCTCGTGTAGAAGGACTTTGCCACCTTTATCGCCACGTGAGAAAGCAACGGCAGAACCCTGAACCAGCGCTGTTGTGGGCTGATGGTTGACTGCGAGGTAAGTGCAAGGTTCTATATTCTCCGGGCACCAGTTCTTAATTGGGGAATAAGGGATGGCCATACATTGAACACATAAACCCCCCCCACTCGCGGAAATTGTCTGATTGCGTCTCCACCCTACTTAAAACAAATTTTAAAATGTAGTTAAGTTTCTACTTAAAAATAAGGAAGTGTTTGATAGTTATACTCACAAACAAGTGGAACTTGATATAAATGGTCCTTGCAAAATGGAGATCTACTTGGAAAGTCGAAGAACCCTCCGGATGCAAGTACACATGGAAAATGGAAGTACTTTGTGCAACTCATCTGCAAACAAACATGATATCTACAATATTATAAAATTCTAAACATGCCGTGTCTGTACATTACAGCTCTTTAAAAACTGACAACTAGAATAGACAATATAAACGACGGAGAACATGATGCAATTTTTTTTTTGTTTCTTGTCTGTTTGTTCGGGATTCATGTAAAAACTACTGGGCCGATTTCGATGCGGTTTTCACTGATCGGCAGCAAATTCTTAAGAGTTAAAATCTGCTCTCTCTACTTTTATCCCAGAAAACCCGCGAGAATTTTTCTAGGAATCATTTAAAATTACTAGATTGAAAAAAAAAGGAATCCGAATGCGATTTTTTCACTGATTGGTAGTAAATTTTATGTTAAAATGTGTGAAACTTTTTATCTCGGGAATTTTCCCGGAAGTGGTTTGAAGCTGTTCGGTTACATGAAAATTAGCCTATTCCGACACAGTTACCACTAAAACGATAGCTTAAATTGTTTTTCAAATGCTATGGTATTACATATCCAGGAAATCCCGCGGAGATTTCAATTCAAACACAGACAAAGTCGCGGGCATATCCTAGTTTATAATATATTTGAATTTGAGAGAGCTTGGTTGCTAATTGGTCAAGTCTAAATGAGCTATTTCAGAGAAGTCTTATGCATCCAGTTTTTAAATTTTATGATAATGGCTCTGACCTTCGCCTGCTGCTATCGCTGTGGCCCTGGCGCCAGACATAAATTATACGCGTGTGTGCCAATGGGCTACGTCTATAATTTTATTCTATAAATTCAATTGTATCAAGAATTTCTTAAGAGTATGTTACAGACTTATCGCGATCCATTAACAAAAATAGCGAAGTTTATGCTATATACACGGATTTTCGTAAAACATTCGAACTTATTAATCACTGCTTATACGTAAATTAGACATCATGGGGATCCACGGGTCTTTAGTGAGATGGTGCAAATCCTACTTAAAAAATTCAAGCCAACTGGTTATGGTTTGCGGTTATATATCTATAAATCTTTTAAGTTTGAACTACCTACAGGAGTCCCTCAAGGATCTCATCTAAGACCACTCTTCTTTCTTGTCTTTATCAACGATCTTTGTGTGTAAAGTAAATAACAACTTTAAAATGTATGTGGATGATATAAAGATGTACCAAATCATTTTAGGTCCTCATGATGTTGATTGTTTACAAGGCGATATCAATAGTGTTGATAATTGGCTCAACAATAATATGATGGCACCAAATCTTTCCAAATGTTTTTGTATTAAGTTCACTGGAAAGAAAAATCTCATAGTGCCGAATATGTAATCGCCAATGACGCAATAAAGGAAACATCCATTATCTGGGACCTTGCGATTACCCCTGATAGTCATAAAAGTTTCAGGTTTCACGTAGACAACATAATAGAAAAATCATCCAAATTATTGTATTATGAAAATGTTCAAAGAGCCCAAATTAACCATTACCATACATACAAACAGCTTGGTAAGTAGTATATTGGAATATTGTAGTGTGGAATCCATAATATCAAGTACATTCTAATTATATTGAAAGGGCACAAAGAAGATTTTTGTATCATTTATTCAGACAAAAAGAGCCTTTCTTTACAATTCTATGATTGCCGTCTGCACTATAATCTTACCCCATTATATAATCAAAGGAAAATATCAGTCATTAGAATAACTTTCAATATTTTAAATGGAATAGTACATTCTAGTATTGCACTTCATAATTTAATTATTTGTGTCCTCCTGGAAAGGAAGTTGCTTAATTAATTGCCAAACATTTAATTTACTACAAGAACTAATACAGGTCAACATGATTCCCTGTACAGAATGATGATCTATAGTAATTTCGTACGAACAAAGTTCGACATATTTACCAACTCTGCTCCGTCTATTAAGAATTGACACAAGACTTTAAATCCTCTTTAGCACACCTACTTATATTTTGTTATTATTGCTCTAAGACCAAACATACATAAGTTGAAGACAATCAATTATATTATGCATGCTGTGTTTGCATAAACAGAATATAGCTTTAAGCTATAAAACTTTAGTCAATGTAAAAAAACTATGTTTAATAATCTATATTCAACTTTGAAGACCAAAAAAGTTTATAATTATTTATAAATGACTACATTCAAAAGCTTTAGCTTACCTTACAAGGTATACTGGCTCCATGTCTGGAGCAAAAGGCACATTTTCTCGACAAGGCTACAGTTATAATACCCCTAATTCTTGCCTCCTCAAGATGATCTTTATCCTCATCACAATTTGACGGTGTTGAAGGTTCTTGATAAGGTGGACTAAAATCTAGGCAACTTCGGTGCACATAAACAGCTCCTGACGACACTACACTAGGTAACTCCAAAGCTTCCAGGTGGCCTATTATTGATAATTCATCAGTGTGTTCCATGTTGTATAATGGTGTTCTAAAAGAAATGACAAGATTGATTACTTCTATACTCATAGTCCTAATATAATATTAATGAACTCATCATAGTAGTACTCATTATCCAAATCAACAACCCTTTTTACAAATGGATATCATTGGATTCCCATAAATATAGTTTGTAGATTATTTCTTTTTCTGTAGTAGACTGTAGTATTTTCTATAAGTTTTCCTAAATAGTATACATAATTAAATATATGTTTTAACGGTGTTAACTGCAATATTTTGTTTGACTTTTATTTCTATGTCTCAACCAATTTTCAGTAGCGTGTTCACTGCTACTGAAAAGTGATGAAACAGAAATAAATTGCAGAGCTTAAAACCATTAAAATACAATTTTAATTACATTTTCATGTATCAAAATAATGCTCCTCAAGATAAACCATGTGGTACTCACCTGCACTTATTAAAAGCTTTCTGACGCCTACTCAGTGGCATTGCCAATGGATGTTGACTTGGATCCATCAACTCTGGAGGTGGTGAAACCAGACCGGGGGTCACTGGGGTGGTTGGGGTGCTGGTGGGTGTAGTGATACTAGTAGGTGTTGCGCCACCAGAATTGGTTATTATTGGCGTAGTACATCCATCTCCTTCTAAAACACTACACGGGATTTGCCGCATCTCCCCTTGACCAAGCTGGCTCTTTTCACTTAGATTGCATAGGGCACAAAGCTTTCCTGGCCTGTAATATTTTTGATATTTTATATCATGCACTAGATGAGAATATAACTCACACTTAAAAGAGAATTGCAACATATAAGGTTATTTTTATTTATTAATATGGAAATAAGACCTTGAATGTGTAAATATATTTCATTCTAGGCATCATTAAAAAAATATATAAATTATTTAACAGATTTAAAATTGCCATAAAAAATACGTAATACACTTATTAGTACAATAATTATTATTAATGCTGTAACAATTTGTAATTGTTTGTACTTTTTAACCTAGAAAATGGGATAAATCTCATTGAAAGTGGATCCTATTAATAAAAGAGAATATCTAATGTTTATAATAATTTTAATTAAAAGTCGCTTTTCTATATAATTACCATTTCTCTGGTGTATATGGTGGTTCTTCAGGTGCAGGAGGCATTGTAAAATCGTCTTCATCCACCATATCTTCTAGTGAGTCATCGCGACTGCCGCGATGCCTTTTGGCACCCCTCAGAGAACCAGGATTACCTCTGTACCTATTCAAGCATTTACCACATTTATTTTTGGTAGGCTAAAGGGCACGCATGACACAACTATTGAATACAAGGAAGTAGCAGAAAATTAAATAACATTTTAGAATGTGTCAAGATATGTTTGGACAGCAGTTTCAATATTTTAGTTTCTGTTGTAGTTATTTATGAAAGATTTTATACCTCTAATCTTGAAAATCAATAATAAAATTTGCAGGAGTAAATTTTTGTTCTAGTTTATCATGTCTCATGGCCCATGTGCCAGAACGCAACTATATTATTTGAATAAGTTTTTTATTTATATCAGATTAATAAGATGTGGGGGGTCAGTAATAAAAGCAACATCATATTTAAATATAAAATCAATACCTAGCAAAAAGCATTCTTACTGATGTTGAGTTGCAAAATGTTGTCAGGAAACCTGTACAAATTGCCATAGGCAGTGGACATGCCTTGCATTCTCCTGAAATATTTAAGTTTGTATCCAGGAATGTGGGATGTTGATGGAATGCTATATTATTAATATTATAATTAGTTCAAAGGTTGATTAAAGTTAGTATTGAGATTTGACATTATGCTAAACATCAGGATATTTAGAACATAAAACTCTCCAAATTTGTGCCATTCTAATTGCCCATTGAGGTCCTCATCCAGTCTCTGCTGCAATCTGGTACAGGTTCTCAATGTGCTCAGCTGGAGGGAATTTTTTGTACCAAGAAACTATCTCCACTTCAAAACTCTTGTTTACTGTTGGCCATAATTATTGAAACAAAGCAAAATTAGTATGTCACTTCATTATACTAATTTTGCTAGCTATGTTGGGTTACCTAGGTTATTTTACAGTTATTCTCATTTCTGATTCCATCATATTGAGATACATGATACACATATAACTCACACCATAATCCACAGAATAACATTTGTAGACCATCAACATTTATATTTAAAATTAAATATTGCCAACTGATTGTACTCTTTTTGGAAAATTATTTCCTATAAAAATATCCTACCTCCTTACAATCTTCCCCTCTCTAGTCAACTTGGGACCTTCCTTTCGGGGTCTACCAGGACCCCGTCTACCAGCAGTGAAGAATGGCCTGGTGTAGGCTTGATGGTGAAAAAAACTAGGTTGGGAACCAAAAGCACTGTATGGTGAGGCGGGTTCCTCTCCACGAGGAGATGATGCGCATGATGTTGGAGTTGATCCAGGGCCAATGTAGAAGTCTATAGAAAGAAATTGTGTATTAGCAGAAAGGATGTTGTATCTAAAGTTTGTGATGTTTTTGGGGAATCCATTTAAGCCATTACCAGTTTTATGGGTAACTTAATTTCAACTCAACACCTACTGTGTCTCAAGACAGAGTTGAATAAAATGAACAAATGAAAGGCAGACGAACATTCTCCGTTGCTTACCAATTCAACCTCCTTACTAATTTTTCAATCTCAATCTTCAATTAATATAATAACTGTCATAAAGTTATGGGAAATCCTTGTTAAAATTAGGAAGACCATATTTTGTGTAGACATAATCTATTAGTACAAAATGCATATCACTTACAGAGGTACATCCTGTGAATTTTAAGCTAGATAGGTAATCAAGGTTTACCTTTGATAGGAATAAGCATACAGAGTGTTAAAATACATAGGATGGACTTAATCTTAAAGGAAACAAATAAACTTTCTCACCTTAATTAAGGAGTAAACTGTGTAAAAATGTGTTCTGTTTTATGTAATAGCATAATCATGAAACACGCAGTTGTGATATAAAAACATACAAATTTTCCAAGATATTATGAGTTTCCATTACTACAATGACAACTACGAGGATTAGCATAAATCCAATGGTGTTAGAAGAGGCTTAAGGGATCAATAACATTATAAAAGACCAAATTAAAATAAGAAATATGTATTTAGGGGCAATATATGTTTTAATCTGTAGGTATGTTTGATATGCATAAGGACAAATGTTAGCTTTACAGAGACTACATTTATTAATATTCTTTACAAACATAGTTGTTATTATTCAGCCAAAAACATTAAGTATTGTTCATATCAGAACCGCAAATGGGTCACTAATAACTTTGTAACACTACACAGGGTATCGGTCGCAAAGATATATAATATGTTTCTAAATAAACAAATAAGCTGAATTTTATGCTAATACATTCTCAACAAACTGTAAGTTCGTGATGAGCAGTACACATGTGAGTCAGTACATTTATCTCATACAAAATACATTAATACTAATACAGATCATAACTTGAAAATGTAAGAAATCAAAACTTATGTTGCGCTACTACTCACTCCTAAAACATAAGAGGAAGGATGGAACAAGGCTTATGCTACAACAGCACAATAACACCTCTATGGATATCCACATGACAAAGAGGGACAACATGAGATGTCATAGTACAACTGATAGTAAAATGAGGTGAACATGGCCAATCGCATCAGATTCTTAACTAACATTTCCGAACTAGAAGTTTGGACATTTTGAAAGGGACAAATGAGGGAATGACGCTGACAGCTTCACCGGCCTCATCGCTTCAAATTTACTGCCGCGGTAAAAACCGTTCGTGTCCTCGACTCATTTGTAGTGGCACATTGTACTGGTTCAGTATAAAATGTCATGTCACTCTTACAAACTCATTTTATAATCATGTCCTACCCAATACTACTGTAAGCTTACCAGACGACGGCGGGGCTTCGCCTTCGTCCTCAGATCCATCATCAGGTAACAAATCCACATCCAAAACACTATCGTCCGGTACGTCCATCTAAAACAGCCAGTTTGGTATAAAGCAATAAAAAACTAGGAACTATAACGCACTTTTGTGGTTATGACGAAATTATTTACAAGTACAACTACAGCTTTACAGTAATATGACCGCCATAATGAACAAGTGGAGGAACTTCTACGGAATAAATCCAAACTTACCGCAAATGTTTGCGATGGACTTTTTATGATTTAAAATCTACAATGAAAATCTTAACATCATAAACAAAATCATTTTTTAATTACATTGAAAACTAAAAACACAAAAAAATTATACGTATCGCTGAAACGCGAACGAAACCTATGTGATCTGTGAACGAAACGAAGCGCAAAATAGTGATGTCTGTGCTAAAACATTATAAGTTGATAACCATTAATTCGTTCAATTGAACGAAATGTATTATTTGACCAAAAATGACAGTAAAAAGAATAGTAGAAATGTGTCTACGCGCATAATTTGAGAACGACTACGCCGATTTTAATGAATTTGTTATGTGTGATTGAGTTGATTCTCAGATTATTTAGATTTACAATTGGAGCCGGTAAGTGGCGCTAAGATCGGATTCTAAGAACCTCCCAACCTAAAACATTAGTAAATATTTTAGGTAGGTTATATCTATAACTAATTTTCTATGTAAATTATTGCTATAAAACTTATAAAATTGTCAACATGGTTACTTCTAAATTATACAGAACAAGAATTAAAGTTCTGCGAGTGAGAAACGGCAGTTAACTTTTATACATAATATAGCATATACATATATTTTTATCCGCGCAGGAACGGAGAAAGAATACAATTTCCTGCGGCCTGGCGGCCTGTCATAAGAGGCGACTAACCAGCCCACAGCCAGGTGGTAGGGTATTTGCTCGACTGGATGGCGATCACCCCTGGTCTAGAGTACGCCGCCATAACAACCTTGTGTTGTGTTCCGGCATTAGTGACCAGGTTCCAGTCTCCTTTAAGAGAGCAGCAGCGCATTTGTAGCACCTTTGGTATTGCAAATGTCTATAGGCGATAGTAACCGCTTTCTATCAAGTGGGCCGTCTGCCTGTCTGCTGAACTCCTGCAATAAAAAAAATCCACTATAATGAAGGGTCGATAAGATCGGGCCATACTGTACAGCTCTTAGTACCAAATCTAGCACTTTTTCTCTGCTAGACAAATATGAAGTACTCAATTTTTATGTTTAAATTAATTGTAAATGGCCCAATAGACGTCTGTCAAGTCACAGCTATTAATTATATTCGTATTGTGGCAAGACTCTAGTATAAATTAGTTTCTGAGGATTTTCCATGTATATTTTTTTTAGTCTTGATAGTCTATCGAAATCTAGTGATTTCTTTGGCGCATCTAGTACTCACGCCCACGGCTCAACGCTCGTACACAGGTGGCAACCCCGGTTACTATATCATGCTAAATCTTTTCCTTTGCCTTACAATTCTGATACTAAGTTGAAAGTTAAAACTTGACATATATCAAATTACCTGGTATTTCTAATAATGTATACATAAAATAAAATTGTAGAGGTCGTATTTCTATACAACAAAAAAAATGCTAAAAACCGAGTCAGGGGGATATAAGAAGTGAAATAGAACTAATTTAGATTTATTTCAAATTTTTTGTTTCTCTGTTTGTACCGGCTAATCTCCGAAACGACTGGACCAATTTAGATGATTTTTTTATGGTGGTAGCTTATATCTCTGGTCAACATATGGGATACTTTTGATCCCGAAAAATTAAAGAGTTCCCGTGGGATAGTTAAAAAACCGCACCACGCGGACGAAGTCGCGGGCATCAGCTAGTCACAAAATAAGAAGCCCGATTTGATACTTAAGAAATTCAATAGAACGTAACTACATGAAATAAATAAAATTGAAAGCCAATAAAAAATAATTTATTTATATATATAGTTGATGATAATATAGATAATTTTTTACATGTGCGTTATATATTGTTATAAATATATTTCAATTATTAGAGTTAACCCTGCGGCCGCGCCACGGGTCAAACTTTGGTGCGTACCTCTTGTTTAAAGTGCAAGCGTTAATACAGATTATATTTTATTAAATTTTTATGTTAGTGTTATTTGCCCCCGGAAGATTTATTATTCATTTAATGTCGCAAACCATCCCATTTCCTGAGATGAAGTCTATGTCCATTTTCGATATTAAAACTACATTAAACAAAATTACAGCAATATCGATCCTAATACTCCTATTCATTTTTCGTAAAAG
This sequence comes from Dendrolimus kikuchii, assembly GCA_019925095.2. NCBI lineage: Eukaryota > Metazoa > Arthropoda > Insecta > Lepidoptera > Lasiocampidae > Dendrolimus > Dendrolimus kikuchii. The sequence goes on along the minus strand of CM034395.1, from coordinate 19,717,521 downwards.
CTTAACAGACAGACAGATAAAGATGATATTTTTTTATATTTCTGTCAAATTCTGTAATGTCGTACTAATTTATACCGAAATCCCAAAAACAGTTATACTCGACCAAAATGTCCAGAAAATGAATTATTATTTTTGCCTTTTGGCAATATTCTATTTCATCTGTAACCAACGTCAGTGAATTATAAGCAAAGCGAATATATCCATGTTATTTTAACGTTGACCCGAATTTAAAATTTGTTAAAAATAACTATACACACGTAACAATACCAAGTTTCACATGATCACTGGTTTTTAAAGTTTACCATGGGTTTATAGTGGAATTTGAAGAAAAAATATTTTCTTTATAAATCGATGATATTTATCAAAGAACAGTCGAAATGATAGGTTGGTAATGGTAAGTTTAGCCTTTTTTAATCAAATAATTATCTGATAATTATCAAAAGGTGTTAAAGCTCTTGCTAACAAAATTATAGTCAATATAATTAAAGTGAACATCATCGGCTATGTTGACAAAATGCGTACGTCGTAATTAAAGCCACTTGATACTTACACGATGTTTGATGTCGTACTAAAAACTAATAGTAAGTATCGAAATTGCTCTTGACCTAATAATGGAGTTGCTAGAGTTTAGAAAAAATTGCGAAAATGGCGCCCCTATTATAAACTACTTTATTTTGCCAACCTGTACATTCTATGGCGTCTTATTTTTAATTTCAGTGTTGCTAGAAAAGGGTTGTTGCCTTGTTGCATTTCATTATCATACGTAGTATCCATAGTAGTTTGTGTCATTAACTCAATTCGATTCAGGAAAAGCTATATATAATAATTCCAAAACCTTAGATTATTTATGTATTTATTCTAAAACCATACTAATTCATTGTACATATATGTATTGAAAATAAAAACGATTCAATAGCCATATATTACACGGGTAAAATAAAATAAAATTATTAGATTATGAAAAATTAGATGTAATTGTGTTGCATGATAAATGCATGTGGTACGCAAGACCCGAGTGAGACAATACTTTTGCGCTCAAATCGATTTTGAGAGATATTTGTGTGACACAAAAAGTACTTAACTTAATAAAATAAATCAATTGATCACAAAGTCGTATAATATTTTTAATTAATTTCTTGTGATAATGATATGATGATGAATGATAATAGATAACATGGTTAAAAATTTGGAGGTTTTAATCCCTAAATATCATGGACCTCTATAATAGGTTTCCTACTTCAGTGCTAAATATGTTCTAATACGTAGTATCCATAGTAGTTTGTGATGTTCTAATGAGAACTGTCAAACCGGGCTTTTATTTTGTTTTTTTTATTTAAGTTTATGGCTTGGCAGCTAGGCCTTAAAGCTAGACCTTAGTTTACAATATAGTTTCTTCATTTTCTTAAGCCTATGTGTAGCACAGCCGAACTGTAAGTAATCAGCTAGTGCCATTAAGACGTCGTTCCTATATCTTACTATTCATTCACTTGCCCTACCATCGGTTGAATTTTGACATTAGATGTATGGAGCTTATGTCAAATTTTAACCGATAGTAAGGCAAATGAACGGTCGGTAAGATATAGGAACCCGCCATCAACGGAGTTCTTGTGACAACTCAAAAAGCCACATTTGACTATACAGTTCATATTTCTCACAAAACACATAAGTACTACTCAAAAACTATCAATATCCTACAACTACTGTTCATTTTAGAGTAATTTTACACATTTTTAGAAAATAAAACTGCACAGTACAAAATCTGCTTTCAGTTCCCGCCAAAAATTCCACAACAACCCTTCGATTAATACGACAACAGATTAATAAAAAAAAGTCATATTAGTTCGCGTTTGAAGGGAAATAATAATTGAAATATGTTGTTTAATCAAAGTTATAATTAAAAATTAATTTCTAATCACCCTACACCTGTCATTTTTACATAGTCACTCCAACATTGGCAAAATTAATCCACATTAAAGCGTTGCAGATATTGCCGAATAAATAGAATAGAATAGAATGTTTTATAACATTACATAATGCACCAATAAACAATATTATCAATTACATACATACATACATAACTTCACGCCAGTTCCCTTGCGGGGTAGGCACGAACAACAGAGCGCCATTTAGGCTTATTCTTACACACCTCACTTGCTTCTTTCACATTCATAACTCTTGTCATGCACGCTCGTCTGTTCTTAAGGCTCCTGACATCACCTTCTGCTAGTACAAGATCAATTTGATCATGGAAGGTGTGTCGTGGCCTTCCACGACTTCTGCATCCATCCACTTTTGCATTGTATATCTGTTTAGTCATTCTTTCATCATGCATTCTTTCCACATGCCCGAACCACCGGAGCATTCCTTTCCTTACCTTCACCCCGACACTCTCTTTCAGACCAACTCTCTTTCTTACTTCGGTATTACGAACGCGGTCCGCGAGCGTCACTCCGCAGATTTTGCGCAGTGCTCACATCTCGACCGCGTTTACTCTACTTTCATGCTCTCTCTTCCATACCCAACTCTCGCTTCCATTAAATAGATGATTTGTTATTGGCTTTCAGTTCTGTTGATTTTATTCAAAGTACGTTTTATAGACAGTCATAAGTGGCAAAATGGGTTTTTTATTTTGTGATTATTATAAATTCTGTGCCCTGTGGCAGTCTGTGCAATTTTATCTTGATATTTGTAGAAACTTAGAAATATATTTGTATAATCTATGCTCTGTCATTATAGATGTGGAACTTTTGGCTTAAAGGTCTAGTAACCAACCAGGCCATAGAATCCAACAAAAAAAAAGATGTGGAACTTTTATTTTGATGCGCAGGGGGAATACATTGTGTATCAAGCGAGTCCCTCTCGGCTGTGATGGTTGGACCGTACCGCGGCGACAAGCGCCGCGCAGCGTGTGCGAAGACTGGACGAAACCAACTACTCCGCTAAACGTAAACCTGCGTCCCATACCCGGCGGTTGTATGGAAGAACATGAGCTGACGAACGAAGCTACTTCCTTTGTTCAACCGCGCAACAAGCTTAGGTTACCCCGGGATGGAGTGACCCACTTCACCAACAGAGGTTGGATCCGTCGCATCATCTTTCAGTTCCCGCCAAAAATTCAACTCCCTGTAGAAAGTAATTTTGAATTAAAACATGAAACACTATATATAAAATAAGCGAGCCTCACCAGCATCAAATATCCAAAACATCTACAACCTCATCCCATAGATGGTACCTCAATCGGTATTATATTCCTATAAATATCCTTACATAGCGTTTCAATCGATAATTCTATAAATTCCACTACATGGTACTTTGACTTATTCTAATTTGGAATAGAAACAATAAAATTATAGTTTAAAAAATTTAAATAAAACACTTGGGTTATTTAAACTAAAAGTAACAAAATGCTTCACAAATTAATTTTAATTCAAAAATGTGGGAATGATTAGTCTAATTTGACAATTACTTGTGGTTTACTTTTTGCTTTTAAAATGTCGTCAGCACGTTTTCATTATTCGACGATATTGTACAGCGCCATATAAAGTGCAATGAATGTAAACTATTTATAACTAGCGGCCCCGGCAGACGTTGTCCTGCTCTGAAAAAATAAAAATCTAGGACCCGATCCTAGCGCCACCTACCGGTTCCAATTGTGGATTTAAACCATCAGGGGACCCACTCAAACACACAAAAACAAAATCACCGAAATTGCTCCAAGTGATTAGGAAGATTCTAGAACCCGATTTCAGCGCCACCTACCGGTTACAACGGGATAACAAGTATCTTATGTCCATCTCCTGGTTCTAAGCTACCTCCCCACCAATTTTCAGCCAAATCGATACAGCCGTTCTTGAGTTATAAATAGTTTAACTAACACGACTTTCTTTTGTATATATAGATTGATAACCCGCCTGTCTCCCTGGATGGCGCTAGTTACCATACATTTTTATTTTTCACTTAAGCAATAGAGAGCCGGGCCGAACCAGTGTAGTGTGTGTATCATCTATGGCTAGGTTAGGTGTTTGTAAGACGTGTCGCTAAAGTCATTGACTTGCTATAATAATAAACTTTTAAACACCTTGCACTTTAAAACTTAATTACCATGAAGTACAATTTGATTTCTGTTGTTTTATTAATTAGTTTAAGTAGTTATTGCACATCAACTTTATTTGATAGCGACTCTTGTTATTCTTTCGGTAGTGGCAATGTATTTCCAGGCGGTGCTAGAAAAATAGATCACAAATTGCAATTCACAAAAGCTATGAGTAAGTGTGTAAATAAGGTGTAATAATTCGAAACATATTTAATAATTGAATAGTGAAGTATTATTTTCTGACCAGTTTCGAAACCGGCTCCTGAGTGGGAGGCTACAGCCGTAATAAATGGAGAATTCACTCAACTGTCGTTGTCAAGCTTCAAAGGAAAATACTTGGTTTTCTTCTTTTATCCATTAGATTTGTAAGTAATACTTCAATGAATAAACTAAAATTAATATTTGTAATATTTCATCATATTGAGGCCAAAAATATATAGTAATATGTATTTACAGCTTCACTAAAGGTATGATTCATTTGAAATTTTCAAAATAATTGCAATAATTGTTGTAGTGAAATATTTAATACGAGATTTTCCCTCTGTGCTATGAAATGGGGTCATTTAAGAAGGGTGTTATAAAATTTCTTAAAGGCCGGCAACGCTCCTGGCGTTGCAAACGTCCATAGTCAATGGTAACCACCTTCCATAATGTGGGCCGTCCATGTTTCAGGCAATAAAAAAAATGTATATGATCTTATTCATTCTAGAGAGTAGAAGTAAGTTTGAACACTTCAATATGGTTCTTAAAGAAGGGTTCAAACTTACTATAACTCTCTATGAATAAGACCAATAATATGCAGGCTTTTGCTTTGAAAGCCTTTGTTTGTGAATGTGAAAAATAGTTTGAAAGCTTTTATTTTGTAGATCCGGATATGAAATAATTTTTCATGTTCTATTTCAGCACATTTGTCTGTCCTACAGAAATTTTAGCATTCTCAGAAAGGATAGAAGAATTTAAAAAGGTAAACACTGAAGTTGTGGCTTGTTCTGTGGACTCACATTTTACACATTTGGCTTGGATAAATACTCCAAGACGTGAAGGAGGTCTTGGAAAGATCAAAATTCCTTTACTTAGTGATTTAACTCATTCAATTGCCAAAGATTATGGTGTGTACTTAGAAGATGTGGGCCATACCCTAAGAGGCCTGTTTATCATTGATGATAAAGGAGTTTTAAGGCAAATTACTATGAATGATCTTCCTGTAGGACGCTCAGTTGATGAAACCTTAAGATTGGTTCAGGCTTTCCAGTACACAGACCAGCACGGTGAAGTATGCCCAGCTGGTTGGAAACCAGGTCAAGACACTGTAAGTTTATTATATTGTATTAGCTATCATGTAATAACTGATAACACAGATAACATTTGTGCCATATTTAATTATACCTAAACCTAATTTTATCTTTTCAGATAATACCAAATCCCAATGAAAAAAAGAAGTATTTTGAAAAAGTGTCAAATTCTGAACTTTAGTTAATTCAGATTAAAGTTAAAATAAATACTGTTGAAATTAAAAAAATTCTTAGAACAGAAAGTATCTTGTTAACAACAGTTTGCAGGGAATTAAATATTTTACCACATTGTCTGTTTGATAGAAAACTAATAGAAATAGTTTAAAAAATTGAGTTTTTTCACTATTTAAAATAATAATCATCAATTTATATTGTAAAAGTTAAATTTAAGTAGTACTTAGTCATAATTTTTACATTCCCTAAACTTAATTCTTAATATTAATTAATTCTGATAATTTACTCTTGCATCTTAGACATACAAATAATATAACTAAGTGGTCTCTCTAAGAAAATACATTTTCCTATAAACTCTAAAATGTGTGTGATAATATTGCGATACCTTTTAATACTCGTGGTATACTCATAAAGAGCTAAAATTAATGAATGTCAGAATAGTTTATAAACTCGTAACATCACTAATCAATTAAGACTGATAAAGCTATCTTGTTTATTATAACAAAATTTATGATGTGTTTTTTAATACTATAATATTATATATTTGATAGTGGAATAACAAAATATTTTTTACTGGTTGCTCCTGAAAAATGTTTTAAAACTAGTAAATAGAATTTGTATGCAAAATATGTATGTATAATAATTGTATGGATATACAAAATTAATAAATTAAATGAATTTTGTAACAAATAATGTAGTTTTATTGTCATTAATGTTTAAAGTAATGTTACTATTTTTTGGCAAAATTTTGCAGTAGCTATAATCATACTTTTTATCTTTATCAAGCAAAGGTCTCAGCCAAAATTATAAATCATTGATTAATGCTAATCCAGGGAATTTGTGTTGGAACTAAAAAGACTTGTTTCACTAAACGGTTGAAATTACTTAAATTACCCATAGAGGTAATCTGTGTAGATATTTGTATATTTCATTGAACTATGGGTACTTGGATATATAAATGTAGAAAGGAGTCTTTGGCGGGAACTGAAAGGAGATTTTGTGCTGTGCAGTTTTATTTTCCAAAAATTTGTAAAATTACTCTAAAATGAACAATAGTTGTAGGATATTGATAGTTTTTGAGTAGTAATTATGCGTTTTGTGAAAAATGTGAACTGTATAGTCCAATGTGGCCTTTTGAGTTGTCACAAGAACTCCCGTTGAATGGCACCAGCTGATGACCTACAGTTCAGCTGTGTTACACATAGGCTTAAGAAAATGAAGAAACTATACATATTGTAAACTAAGATCTGGCTTAAAGGCCTAGCAGTCAAGCCATAAACCTAAATAAATAATAATAAATGTAGATATATCACTTTTTGTTGCGGATTTATTACATACTAGTTGACGCGTGCCGACTTCGCTGGGCGTCATTAAAAATTACACATGCACATACGCATGCATATTAAGGTTTAATCATAAAATTACTTTGTGGGTTTAATTAAAGTTTGTAACCTATTCGTAAATGCAGATGGTACTCCCAATGCCTCGTATAATTATACGAGGATGTGTGTAATATTGCGTGGTACGCGAACGGTTTTTGCCGTAACATAGTTCCCGTGTCCACTACGCTGTGCTTAAAACATTTCTACTTTTTGATCTATTAATCACAATCAAATATAGCCTATGTCACTCGGGAATACCGTAGCTTTCTACTCATGAAACAATTTTTAAATTCAGATCAGTGGTACCGGAGATAACCCCGAACTAACAATCTCAATAGAATATATATATTGTACAAAAATACTGCATAAAATCTTTACTTCTTTATATTGTTTTTCTATTCAGACATATTTTCTAAAAATGGGTGCCTAATTAGAGTTTGTTATGTATGAATAAATAAAATTCTTTTGGTGCCACGAGAACTCAGTTTGAACAAGGCTGTATAACTATAAGTTGCTTGCCTGCTATTAAAGCAAATAAAACTGCAACACAATTATGATTTCCGACCAGTTTATTATGGGCGTGTTCCTCTTGTAGCTTATAACTATGGAGGGTAGAGGTAAGGAGAACCGTCCTATATGAGGAAGTGTCCATCAAAATGCATTAAGTTAGGGTGGCATCATATTAGCATCAGAGTAAATGTAAAAAAGCGCCAAAAGTTATTAGAGGTGTAGTATAGAGTATTTTAGATTTATAAAATTATATATTAAAAAATCACTAAGCATATTATTTAAGTGTCAATTCAAGTCAAGTACATAGTTGACGTTTTTAATAGTGTACTGTCACCAACTACTCTGGTCGCCAAAGATATTAAATTTTCTAACTCGGTATACTTCAATTCGTCTACAACAGCTACATTCATACCATACCCTTTGTCTACACCAGACCCATTCTGGACGGATTTTGATCTGTTATTTACAGCTTACAATTGGACACCTTTTTTCTTCGATTATTCTCTTGTATAAGGTGGTTCTCCTGACTTCTACGTTCCATACTCACAACGTTTAAAATCCTTCAGCCGTCCACATAGCGATCGCGGACGTGATGGTCGCCGCGAAAATGTCACTATAAGACGTTATAATTTTCACTCACACAGCGCTCATATCGGCTACGTTTCATTAGAGACACAACGACCACGTTCATGACCGCGATTTTACCCGTTCCACTTGTCGGCGTTACAATCGTAAACCCAAGTGGAACAGTTATTCGACACACCTCTTGACATGGGTCGTTGTGTGATGTGTGTGAAAATGATGACGTTATTGGTGACATTTTCACCACGACCGCAACGACCGCGGTCGACTTGAGGAATAGCGAATACGGTATTTTACTACGTCTTAGAATAAATCTATGAATGCATAAAATACATAGTTATCTCCGTATGAAATCGAAATATGCCAATTAGAATTCATAAAAATGAGTAGTTATATTTATTAAATTTCGTTTTAAAGTTTCAATATTTTTTATCTTTTCCACAAGCACGCGAAACGGTGGCAGCTAATACCACCATAGTGTGATGTCACTGTCTTATAAATAACAAATTACTACTAGAATTATTCTCAGAGAATACTATGTACATAATATCTAAATAATCAGTAACAACATTATACGTCTCTTGATTTTCTGACTTCGATTCTGTTATTCGGTTTCTCCAACATATATTTATATTTTAAAGTATATAATTTAACACGGTTTTATTTATGCTGATAGTATGAATTTGTCAAGAATAAGTTCCGACTTCTGTTCTGCCGAACTAAGAAGTTTTCAAACTGCGATGTAAGTATTTCTAGTGGCCTAATTCCCTTTACAAGTTTAACAAACACGGATCTGTAAATGTTTACAAACTAAATATACTGATTGTTATTATGTGTTTTTGCGACAAATATGAACTATATAGCCAATAGTGGCCTTTCGAGTTTTCACAAGAACTCCGTTGAATGATGTCGATTGTAGCCTACAATACAACGGCGCCTGGCTCAAAGGCCTATTTGCCAAGCCTTAAACATAAAAAAAGTTCTATAGTGTATGTGTGAGATGAGATTTAAACATTGTATACGTAGGGATGCAACACCGCTAATAAGAAACATCGATGTTAGGATATCGATGTTTTCAAAATTAAAATATCGATGTTAAAAATATCGACTTTATGAACGATATATCGGTGTTTTTTATCACCATTTACAAAAGCTTTTTAACGCTTGTTCCTATGATGCAAATAAAACATTGTTTTTTTTAATATCGATGTATCGCCCAAACCACCTTAGCACACCTTTCTTAATTCTTGCTTTCACTAACATCATCCTTTTATGGCGCTGTTACTCCATTTTTGCAATCTTTGCATCTCAATGCTCTCATCCTACTAAATACTATGTTTATACTATTTATATGTCTTTTCTCTTACCCATATTCACTACCGTACTTACTGTACCATAGAACAGCGTGAGCACACACTAACATCTCCCTATCACCATTGAAAATAAATGTACATCTAAAAAAAATGGTTATTTTTAATAGAAATGAAAAAAATAGATATAATAATAAACTTTCATATTATAAATTATTACTGGCAATAAGAAAAACTATTAAAAATAGAGCGCAAGATGGCACGTTACGTCTATGTACGATAAAACATCGTTCTTGAACAACGATGTATCGTCGATGTTTTGGTTCCAAAATCGATTTTTATGAACGATACATCGATGTTTTGTTTGCATCCCTATGTATACGTAGTATCCATAGTAGTTTGTGAACATTGTTGTATTGTTGTTGAATATTAATTACAAAACATTATTTTTTTAGTGTAGTTTTATCATTCTTTTGATTAGGTAACTGTGAATTAGATCAAATAGAGATTGCGTAAATTCCACTGGTTGTGGTATAATTTGTATGTGCTATGCTTATAATACGTACAGCGTTTTATCGGTATCGATTTTCCACGTCTATAAGAAAATTTTTGCATAATTCTACACATTCAGATTCTTTTAGAAGTATTTATTGTTTTTATTTTTTGTAATTATTATTATAATATACAATCGGTAGACAAACACATATTCTATGTCCCTAAATTAACATGTAAGACATGCTCTTGTATGCGGCCTTCTTCAATCTTCTCCATTACAGGGCAATTATTTTACTTCTTTATACAACACAACATCCACTTTTTCCTTAAATTAATCCATGTATGTTCCGTCTTGGCCTTCCTTTCCCTGTGCTTGCTTTAAATTTTGCCTTCAATTCTTTAATGTGCATGAGTTTAAGTGTGGGATTTGTGTATCACACAGGGTTGTAGTTTGGAAAACTACTAATTTAGAAGAGAAAATAATAGATTAGGCTGAGCCAGATGCAGTTCTGTATTCACCATCACAATGACAGAAGGAATAAAAAAATATCTATAGAAGAGTCAACAGAATATTTAAATACTTTTCTAAAAATCGGCAGTGCTCTGATAATGTGAAAATGCAGGTTTTAACAATAAGAAAGTGTGGTGTTTGTAGCAAATGGCCAAACAGTTTTCCCCTTCTTTCCTCCAATTTTTAAAATTGTGAGCTTCTCCTTTACCATATCCAGTACTTCTTCACTATGTACATTTACATAATATTAATGTAATTAAAGAATAATTATGTGAAAATAAAACTATATTAATATTAAGCACATGCACAAACCAATTTCTTACAGGGTTTAATAATAATTCTCAAATTCTTTTAACAAGAGAATTTTCATCTGACACAAAACATAGTAGTCACCAACCTAGGGCAATGGTGGATCCCAAAAGAGTTGTCAGCTATGAAGATGTGTTGAAAATCATCCACCAGCCTGAAAAGATCATAATTGATGTGCGAAACCCTGATGAAGTGAATACAACGGGGAAGATACCATCAAGTATTAATATACCATGTAATTACACTTTTATACTAGACTGGATATGCTCAGAACCTCATTTGAATTTGTGCAGGATTTTGACTTTTTAATCATATCTTCTAAACTTTGCAACATATTAAAATTGAACATTTAAGTTATACTTTCTATTTTAATATTTCAAATTTTCATTAAACTCTGTTAAGCTGTTTCAGTGTTTATTTGAGACAAACAAAGAAAACTCTAGAAAACAGTATTTATCATTATGTCTTACATAAATATTCCTTTTATTCATACTATAAATATTCTTATTACTCATACTATAAATATTCCTTTTATTCATACTATAAATATTCTTATTACTCATACTATAAATATTCCTTTTATTCATACTAGATGGGAGCGTGCCCAGAAGGCTGGCTGCATTGCCGCGCTGTATGGCGATGCTTATTTGTTGGGCGAAATATGAGCCAGCCTTCTGATCACGGGTGGCATCAAAGAGTTTCTTGCAAATCTCTTTGAAGAAACTCTTTGCCGACGGACCCCACGGACCTAGCAGCAATTTGTTACACAGTCTCTAATCACTTGTACTGTATATTAAATAACAATAATCCCTATTAATATTATAAAAATACATACATATATACATAGTCATATATAAATGTTAACTATTATTATTATTTGATCAATAACATGTATAAGATGCCATAAGTTTATGTGTTGGTACAAAATCTAAGAGCCTACGATGACATATTTTTGACTGTTATCTAACCTATTGCTCTATATACACTTCATACTATAAATATTCTTATTACTCATACTATAAATATTCCTTTTATTCATACTATAAATATTCCTTTTACTGTTGCTGCTTTATAGTATGAATTACTATAAAGCAGCAACAGTAGTATTTCATGTTCAAGCAACTGCAACTTCAGAAATCTTTATTACCATTCATATTTTTTTAGTTGAATCAGGTGAATGATGAGTGAACACAGGAAGGAAGACACATTACTTTATAAATTATAACATGAAATATACTTTAGAAATCTGCTGAGATTAAATGAATTTGGAATCTGAATTTAAATAAGATTTCATCATAAACCTATTTTAGGGTCAGGAGATTAATAAATGTAAGAATGTAACAGTTTATATTTGAAATAAAGAAACAATTTTTTTCTAGTACCCCAAGTGCAACATGTGTTGATGTCAATGTCTGAGGAAGAGTTCAAAAAAAATTATCAAAGGAGGAAGCCAGATTCCTCTGATGAGCTTATATTTTATTGCCAATCTGGCAGACGATCATCTGAAGCACTTAATAAAGCTCTGGAGATTGGATATACAAAGTGAGAATAATTGTGGCCTTCTACATTAGTCTAAGTCAAATGGTGCTCTACATATTATTCTTAGACTAGTGGTCTCAGCAGACTTTGTCCTGCCCTGAAAAAATAGAAATCTATGACATGATTCCAGCGCCACCTACCGGTTCCAATTGTGATTCTAAACCAACATACATATTGTTACCATTATTACATGCTAATGGGGAAGGGAAACATCATATGACACCTACACCTTGAAACAACCGATGTGTCAAACGTGCCGATCCACCTTGCACGAGTGTGGCCGTCTGTTCCCCTATAAATGGAAGACCTGAGCCCACCACTGGTACATAATTATGTTTACAGGCTTTTATAATTCACATGTAAGGAGTCAAGATAGGCGGCTTTTCTTCCTTGGATTTTCTGATCATCCCATCCTTCCAGCACCTTGACTTGAATAAAGTTTCTGATAATCAATAATAAAACCGTTAAAACATAGTTTTATTATGTATACAAGTCGCGAAAACTTAAAAAAATATCATACAATTTCGTTAAAATTCCTGTTTTTTTTTCTTTGCAGTTCCAAAACGTATTTGGGAAGCTGGAATGATTGGTCAAACAGGTTTAAATGAAGTATGATGGTCTCGATGACTGATTTTAAATTGTTATGTATCAAAATTATTATTTTTTCGATTTTTAAATGAAGTTAAATATAAATAAATTATGTTCCTGATTTTATTTTTAAGTTACATTTACCCTTTTTGAAACCAGCATTGTCAACATTTACATTAGGGTTCCATAGTTATTTCGGCAAATATGGAACCCTTATATGATCATTATATGTCTATTTATGTTACTAAAGTTGCAGGTCCTGGTAGAAACGTATATTCTAATGGCCGGTTCCTATATCTTACTATTCAATCACTTGCCTCACCTAGTTGAATTTCACATTACTTGTATGGAGCTTATGTCAAATTTTAATCAATAGTAAGTCAAATGAATGGTCGTTAAGATTTAAAAACTGGTCATAAATGAACAATGGTGTAGTGAAATCATAAGAAAATTAAAAATAAGGGGTGCCTATCAAACTTGTAAACGAGGTAAAAGGGATTATAGAAAGATTTTAGTTTATCAAGTGTTTAGGGTATTACATATTATGATTTTTGTAATTGGACAAGTCTTAATCATAATACGGTTTTTTATTTAAGTTAATAATACGCCCGGGAGATAATTTAGTTTCAAAATGGTGAGTGCAGGGGACACCGCTTAATCTGACCTTTGGAGTAAGAAATTTAAGATGGAATCAAAATACGTTTAACGAAATTCAGTTTAAAGTAGGATAGCATTTTATGTCACGAAAAACAACGTAGATACAGCAATTATGCTAAGACACCTTAAAACAATGTTGTCGTCGTATAGACCCTGTGAGTTCCCACTCGTACTATAATATAATAGTATCGTACTACATTTTAACCAATTGTAATATATATTATTAATTTATTTTTAAGGATCACCAACAGTTTTTCACATTTGATCTAACTAATTTAGGTGAACACAGCTTGCAATTTAATTTCTTCACTATTATTGAATTAAAGTCTAATAATAAAGATAACAAAAAGTGTAAGATATTGAAATTAGTTTGTCCGTCTGTCTGTCTAATTAATGTATTTTTGGGCTAAACGAATCACTGCTGCTATTGAGAATTTTACACATTCTAGAGATAGGGGAGTTAGCACCTAGTATACTGTTATTCTGAATGGGGGAAAAAGGGGGGTTATAGGTTGTCGCGGAGGTTTCGAAGGGACTCTTCGGAATTGGCTTAACAATTGAGGGGAATATATATTACTAGCTGACCCGTGCCCACTTCGCTGGGCATCAGAAAAATGATTAAAAAATACTTATTATTATTCACAATGAAATATACCACCCTATGTCACTCAGAAATAATGTAGTTTTCCACTGGTGAATGAATTTTCAAAATCGGTTTAGTAGATCCGGAGATTACCCTCTACAACGTCACAAACGCACAAAGTCACAAACTTTACCTTTTTATTTTTTGTTGAGTTTAAATACCATACCTAACTCTGTAATCCCAATCGGTGGCTCAAACAAACCATGGTTCGATAAGCTGTGCGCTGAAGCTGTAAGCTAAAAGCAGGCAGCTTATCGGATATAGAAGGCAGCTAGACAATGTCAGGATCCGCAAAGTTCCGATCTAATAAAGACATACAATGCCGTCACCTGGTCCCTCAAAAAGCGGCTCGCGAGAGTAAAGTTTGAACACATCGGCAGAATAGGAGAACGGCTTGCTCGCTTTCCTTCTGCAACGCGAGCATTTTGGTCGCTCGCCATCAAATCTGTCGAGGGTAATTTCTGTCGGCCGTCCATTTCATTGTTGCACACAGCAGACAACCAACTGGCTCACACCGCAAAAGATAAAGCCGAACTCCTGGGCGATATCTTTGTGGCCAATTTGACTCTTGACAACGGAGGAGCAACCCCGCCTACTATTCCGCGGTGTGAGAGCTGTATGAAAGAAGTTCGCTTTACACAGAAAGCGGTTCGTAGAGTTCTTAGCTCCCTCGACGTCAAGAAGTCGTCTGGGCCGGTCGGTATACTTGCTGTCGTTCTCAGGACTTGTGCTCCAGAGCTATCTCCAGTACTTGCCCGTCTCTTCACACTCTCTTATACTACCAGCCTGTCCCGTCTTCGTGGAAAGTTGCCTTAGTTCATCCTGTCCCTAAAAAAGGTGATAGGACCGACCCGTCCGACTACTGGCCTATAGCGATAACTTCCTCGCTCTCAAAGGATGGAGCGAGTCATCAACGTGCAGCTTTTGGGTTACCTGAAGATTCTCAGCTACTCAACGATCAGCAATATGGCTTCCGCCATAGTCGTTCTGCTGAGGATCTCTTCGTATACCTAACACCGTTGGGCAGAAGCCATTGAGGGCAAAGGAGAAGCCTTGGCAGTTAGTCTTGTTATCGCTAAGGCCTTTGATCGGGTCTGGCATTTGGCACTTCTCAAGAAGCTGCCATCATACGGGATGTCCGAGGGGCTTTGCAAGTGGCTATCCAGCTTTCTCAGTGGTCGCAGCATCAAAGTCGCTGTCGACGGCTGCTGCTCATCAAGCCTATCAATGCTGGTGTGCCACAAGGCGGCGTGTTGTCACCGACACTGTTCATCCTGCATATCACTGACTTTTTGTGTAGAGAAAATTCATTGCTATACGGATGACAGTACCGGTGACGCCAGATACACCAGTCGCGCTAATGCTCCTCGATCGGTAGTAGAAGAGAAGGGTTAGACTTGTGTCTGAAGTAGAGAACTCCCTGGAGCGAGTTTAGAATGGGGACGACACCATCTTTTTGTGAGACGGTAATGTCTCTCAAAGAGGCCGCCGAACGAGATAGGGAGGGGAGTATTATTGTGCGTGCTAATGCGACTCCACGCGGACGCCGGCGGTTGGCTGGCATCCGGAGACGCAGGTATGCGCATGACTTCCCACCCTGAATAATACCGCTTCGGGGGGCCTTTATCTATCAAGGGAGCAAAGGATTCATCACCCCGTGTACGAAGTGGATGTGTTCTGATTCCCGGGGCACATTCAGGCACTTTGCGCTGGATCGGACTGGCCGTAACTACGTTCTAAGTCTCAGCCTTTCCTACAAAAAGCGCGGGGCACATGGGAGGAGGGTGGTTTTTGTGGGTATTGGTTGTTGCCCGCGCAACTTCTCGGAGTCTCCACACAAGCCGGTTGATTACTGTTTGGATTGCCCCTTCTGGGAAGGCCTCCATGATCAACTATGGTCTAATCCGTTGCAAAGGACCCGGTATTGTGCGTAAACGGCATTTCCCCCGCCTTAAAAAAAAAGAAAGCTTGCGAACAGTGAACCCCCAGGGGGTGCCGCCCTGGACTCGTCTCCGTCCAGGAAGCGGTACAAGGGGATGCATCCCTGGGGCCCTTAGCAGCCACTGTCACATTCCCCCTTCACTCCGTGACAGTGGTGTCCCACCTATCCACTCCAAATCCTTCTATTCCTTCCCCTTCCTCCCAAACCTCCTCCCCAAACACCCTTCCCTTTCGACGACGACCGCCAGCGTCGAGCTCTGCTCCGCCCAGCGCGGTTCTGCTAATCTTGGTCGGTAGAGTTGGAAAAGCACATAAATGTCCCACTGCTGGGCTCGGGCCTCCTCTTATAGAGGGGAACGTATAGTACACCCGCCCCGCTTGTCCAAGGCGGTTTGGCCGGTTTGACACATCGGTTATCTCGATGTGCAGGTTGCATCACGATGTTTTCCTTCACCGTTGTTAGCACGTGGTAATTGTAACGATATGCACATTAGATAAAAAAACTAACTAAGTGGTGCACGTGTTTCGGCCAGGGTCGAATGCGCGCCATTTGAGTTTTTGACGCGTGCGTTAGCCATTACGCTACCACGACTTTACAATAATAGAAATTATGAACTTTATTAGTATAATTATAGAAAATTCATGGCTAAAATAAATGTCGCGCTTTTTGTTCAGATTCTTGTGACTATTCTAAAATAATAGATTATTGCTGGCCAAAAATTCAATAATTAATTAAATAAAATAAACAATGAAAAATTAATATGTACTATTTTACCCCAAAATTTTCCAAAGTATTATATTTCCTACAAAAAAAAGGTAGTAACTGTACTAATACTTCATAATGGTAACCACATTTTGATAACAAACTCTTATCAGTTCAAGTACCTACTTCATAAGGTCATTGAATTGTTTGATAGTGGTTTACCAATGAGGTTGATATAATTGCCTGAGAATGAGAAAACAAAAAAACCTTTTTATTTGATTTTTTTATTTTTTATTGTATGAGTTTAGCAGACGGCCCACTTGATGGAAAGTTGTTAGCATCGCCTATGGACATTTGCAATACCAAAGGCGTTACAAATGCGCTGCTGCTCTTTTAAGGGAGACTGGAATCTGGCCACTAATGCCGGAACAGAACTCAAGGTTGTTACGGCGGCATATTCTAGGTCAGGGATGGTAGTCATCCAGACGGGCAAATACCCTACCACCTGGTGGATTCTTTTGTCGCCTTTTACGACAGGCCCCCCAGCCGCAGGAAATTGTATTCTTTGGCCGTTCCTGGATAAATTGATAACATTACTTTTTAACATATATTGTGATAGATAATTTGAAATTTGTTAATAACATTAGCCCATATACATACATCTCAGTGCTGGGCTCCGCCTCCCCTCGATGTGCAAGTTTCATCACAATGTCTTTGTTATGTATGAATTATAATAATGTAACGAATCTAATAAAATTAGATTATTTCGCTTTTAAGTCCTTTAACACACTACTCAGATACGATATTTTATCTGCGTATAAAATCTTAATTATCTGAAATTACCATACGCCAAGCAGATACGATAATATACGAAATAATACATTCCCTCGAAATTCTTCAAACTAGACGCGTTTGTTTGTGCGGATTGTTTATACAGGTGTTACAATGAGTTGGCGTATATTGCTGTTGGATCGGAAAGCCCTCATGATCAACTATGGTCTAATCCCTTGGAAAGGACCCAGTATTGTGCGTAAATAGCATTTTCCCCGCCTTAAAAAAAAAAATATTGCTGTTGGATTTTGCGGACGACACCCTACTCACGGCACGCGCTGCGTCATTCGCGGAATCCGTGGACCTCGCCAACGACAGGTTGGCGATCGTGGTCCAAAGAATAGCTAGGCTGGGCTTGAGGGTCTCCCCCGCGAAGACGGAGGCCCTCATATTCCATAGGCGTTTTCGTAATCCCCCCGCGGACTTGACCGTTACAGTTCGAGAGGTGGACATCAGAGTAGGTCCCCAGATGAAATATCTGGGGTTAATTCTCGACGGGAAATGGCTGGTTAAGGCGCACTTTGAACAGTTAGTTCGCAGGCGCCCTCTCTCGGCTGCTTCCCAACGTAGGGGGGGGGGGGGGCGACTAGGAAACTACTCAGGCATCCTTAGGAGCATGGCCCTGTACGGTGCACCCGTTTGTTCCGCTGCACTACACCGCCACAATAGCACTTTGTTGTGCCGCGCACAACGGGTCCTGGCGGTGAGGACTATTCGTGGATACCGTACAGCGTCGTGGACGGCGTCGACACTCTTGGCGGGCGATCTGCCCTGGCGTCTCCAGGCGGACGTTCTTGCCAAAGTTCGGCGCTCCCGACAGGATGCCCTCGCCCGTGGCCTGGTCTACTGCCAGGCCGAAATCGAGGCGATCAGGAAGCGGGAAACCGCCTCCATGATCGACTCTTGGTCGGTAGAGTTGGAAAACCCTGCAGCCGGAATTCTCACGGTGGAGGCGATTCGACCGCAGCTGTTGGAATGGATCTCGCTGAAACGCGGGACCCTGATCTTCAGATGACCCAGATACTTATCGGGCACGGTTGCTTCAGTAAGTATCTGCATCAGATTGCGGGCTGTCTGCCTTCACCTGAGTGCCACGAACGCGCTAGTCGAGTGCGCAGCATGGGCGCCGCAGAGAGAGATTCGCTCCACAGCTTGGTGAAGCCATGCTGCACAGCGACGATTGGTGGGGGGGGGGTCCGATTTTTGCGAGACTGTAATATCTCAAAAGGAAGCCGCAGATCGAGAAAGGGAGAGAAGGGTAAGTGCGAGTATTGACGCGCCTCCACATGGGCGCCGGCGACAGCCGGGAGCTCCCTAGGATAATACCGCTTCAGGGGCCCTCATGCATCAAGGGAGCAGAGGAGTCTTCACCCCTGTCGTCGAAGTGAGTTAGCTCTTCCAGGGGCTTTTTCAGGCACTTATTGCGCGGATCGGCGTGGGCGTAACTACGTCCTAAGTCTCATGCCTTTCCTGCCATAAGCGCGGGGCATCGGAGGAGGGTGGTTTTAGTGGGTATTAGCCATTTGGGCTCGAGTCTCCACACAAGCCGGTTGATTATTGTTTGGATTGCCCCTTCTGGGAATGCCTCCATGATCGACTATGGTCTAATCCCTTGCAAAGGAACCCGGTATTATGCGTATATAGCATTGCCCACCGCTTAAAAAAAAATTGTTGTTGGATTTAATGGACAATTCGTCAGAAGAGGATTCTGATGCGCGTGTTGCATTAGCATCGGCTAAAAGGCGACGAATTGGAGAGAGCGGCATACGAGGCTTAAAAAGGACCGAGTGAATTATTCAAATTCAAGTTTTTATTCAAAATAAGTTCCACTGGAGAACACTTTGAAGGTCATAGATATAAATCATATAAGTTAAAATTTAAATTTACCTGTTCTATGTACACCGCTTCGCAACGTGTTATTGTTGTTAAGAAAAAGAAGCAGCAAAAAAACTCCACAGCAATACATCTAGCTAAAAATTGTTTTTCTTACAAGTATTTGCCTAGCAAGTTCTTTTTTTTTTTAAATTTTATACAGCAGTATGTTACACAATTATTTTCCAAGAATTAATGAAATTGTCGCAAACAGTGCATACTCAGTAAGACAAAGACCTAATAAAAGGGAAGAGAAATATTATTATCATTATAATAACGATAAGACTTATTAAAAATGTATACTGCAACATATCTCTATAAATGGCAAGACAAAAACGGTATACAGAAGATATTATAAGAGGCTGCAGCAAGCTGCTATTTAAATGATGTATTGTCATTTAAATATTCTTCTTCAAGGGATGGATGGATTGCGTGAAGGTTGATATGATGATTTGTGGTGTGACAAGATTTATGTTAGAGTAGAGCATTGTGGAGGGAAAAGACATATTTTGCCGACACCAAGGTGAAAGAAAAGATAGAGAGTGTAATATCCCTTTTTAAGCAAGATACTTTTTTGTTTTTAAATTTAATGAAAAGCCGATCTAACATTTTTTTCGGAATTTTATTGAAGAATAAGAAAAACCAGTATTTACAAGGATAACAAATTTACAATGTGTTTTCGAAAACTAAGGGCAATATATTGTATGGCGATTCGTGATTTCATAAAAAAAAATCCCCCCTCCTTTCCCACCGTCTCACCGCAAATGCGCAAACTGGGCCGGCACACAGCCACCTGTATTTATCTGCAGTTAAAATTCTATGCTATATTTATATCTGCAAATATATTTGTATAAGCAGATAATATCATCACCATCTTACGATATTTGTCAGTGCCTACAGATACTTTATACGATAAAATAAAATATTAGCTGCGTTGTGTGTGCTAGTTCATTGAATTACATAGAGAGAAATATTGAAAGATATATGGTCAGATACAGTTATCTCACCGTGTCTACATATTGTGCTAGATGCTAAAATCCATATTTAGTTGAATTGTTCTCATAATTATAGTTTTTTTTACAAGTGATATTAATGACAAGGGTTATAAAAGTTACAATGGTATGAATAATAGCCTATTCACTTCACACATCTATAGACAGTTACAAACACATTATTGAGACATAGTGTGTATGATTCTGCAAGTATGTAATTAACGTAACAAGTTATTGAAATAAAAAGCACTTACATATTTTACAGTAACAAATATTAAACATATAAATATTAAAATATCTCTTCATTATGAATAAAATAATATTCACTTAAACCGCTTGCATCTTTGGTCAAATTTACTTTTGCTTACTGGCCCAGTCATTCCAGCTCCCAACATAGTTCTTCGCACTGAAAATAAAATTTCACATTATTATTTAAGATCTATTTATAAAGTATGTTGATACATAGAGGACTTTGTGTAACGGGGAGGGGGAGGGGGGGGGGGGGGTTTGTCTAAGGAAATGTTTGAGGAGGAATGGCTCCAAAATGGCAACATTTACTGTGACATACTTACTTATACATGGGATAAAATTTAAGATAATCAGTGCAAGACATGCATTCAAATGGATTAAATCCAACTGTGAGGTGTTTATGGATAAGAAATACTAGTCGTGCATGACAAGAGTTATGAATGTCAAAGAAGCAAGTGAGGTATGTAAGAATAAGCCTAAATGGCGCTCTGTTGTTCGTGCCTACCCCGCAAGGGAACTGGCGTGAAGTTATGTATGTATGTATGTATGTAAATACTAGTCGCAATATTTTTAGACAAAACAATAGATGACCTTATCTCTTAAAGTTATTTTGTTTTAGTTTGTCTAACTTTTACTTACTTCTTGTATCCCAATTCAGTGGCATTCTGTTGTGCTTTACCAGATCTTTTTCCAATCATGCAGTAGAATATAATTTCAGAGTTTGGTGTTGGCTTTGCTCTGTTGTAAGTATTTTGAAATTCATTCTCAGACATACTTAGTACTGGTGTGATATTTCCCACTGAAATTGTATAAAATATTTTTGAGGCTTGATAGATAAAAAACTATTCTTAAGCACATATACATAAATAAGTTACAGCTAGTGGCAAGAGCAATAGGCAGTCTCACTTCTGAGTGATCTCTTTCAGACAATACAAAAATATATATAATAAAACAAAATGTATGTTCATATGAGTGAAATTAATTATACATCGAATTAAGTACAGTCATTTGTGTTTTGTGTTGATCATTAGGCACGATATTCAATATCTGACAATATTAATATAAATAAAAATCGTTGTAATTTGGCAATATTGACACAAGGACCCGATTCATTTCCCAGGGTAGGTAGGTCCCTAAATTATCAAAGAAACAACCTTCACATGGGTATTTTTGAAGGTTTTGTGATAAAACAAACTATATTCCTTTCCAGCCTCTTTTATACTCGTAATACAACTATATTGAACATGAAAATCACATGATCGCTAGATTATGCGATTGAATATATATTTGTGGATTAGGTTGTCCTGCAAAATTGTCTACACGGATGCCACTTACATATTGGTATTATGCCATCACACCTTGTTGTAGACAGTAACCAAAACTGTGGATAGGCAACAAACTCATATTAAATTAGATGAGAAAATGTACTTTATGTAATGTACTTTTTTAGAGATAAGAAATCCTTATCATACATGCCAAAATTGTACTTGGAAATATCTGATAATGATGCTCTAGAAATGATTATTGCAACTCACATGGTATATTAACACTATTAGGAATCTTTCCATGTTCCTTCACTTCATCAGGCTCCCTCACATCAACAATTAGCACATTATTATTTCCTGTTGCTTGTTGTACATAATCATAATCCACATTCATAACTGGTTGTGCCGTTTCTTGTGTATACATTCTCTTTGTTGTATGCACATTTATAAAACATTGTGATATATCTGTAATATGTGTGTGTTAATTTATGTTGCAAAACAATATATATTTGATAAAGGTTGATGATTTGCTTCAAAACTGTGATGAATAATGTGTGCTTTTGCTAGTGGCCCGTCAGCAAAATATTGTGTATATTGTGACTTAAGAACTGTCACTAGACAGAGAAGAGTTATCATGAAAATATATTTAATACTTTAATAATCCCATTATATATTAAATGTTAATTCTTTTGTCCATATAAATAATATAAATGATCTGGTAATTTCATTCCATCAATAACCTGAAATGTTTATGCTGACTGTGACAAATCAATAACTAATGAAGTTTATTATTTATTGGTCTACCTATTAGAACAAATATATTTTATTAATTTTGTGATTAATAAAATATTAATAATTTTATAGAGTTAAATTTAGCAAAACTTGAACTTGTATTTCAATAAACCATATATTACTGAGATACAATACTAATTGCAATAATTTACCTTTAAAATAAGTAGAAAAATTCTAAAAAGTGGTAGAACATAACACACTTGGAATAATTGTTTATTTTTGGCTCTTTGCAATATCATGGGCTTTGACGAAACAAAAGTGAAGATGAAACAAATACTTCGTTTTTTGTCTATATCTGGTTAAAATACAGGCAACATTTTAATTTTTTTGTTTTAGCATGCATAATATAATACTAGGGCTGCTGTTCAGCTATCCGGTGCACAAATTTTAAGTAGTGGGTGGGCATAGTGGGTAGGGGGAAGGTATACTTAACCTTTCTGCAACTCTTAGGGTTTCGAGTTCTCGAAATATTTATTTTTGGTAAACATAACCTCACCTATTTTTTCACTAATATTATTGTGATGGGTGGTAAAAGGTCACGACCAGTGACTAGAACAGTGATTTAGGTTAAGTTAGCTTCAGAGCAAAGTGTATGAGCTGAGCAAGCGAAGTGAGCTTACCGTGGCAGCAGCCGGCAAGTGCCAGAACGGACTGGTAACCATTTACTATTTATTTTATACACACAAACAGTAGGTGAGGTTAGGTTATCTTTAGACCAAAGTGCACACGCCGAGTAAGTAAAGCAAGCATGCCTCGGTAGTGGCCAGCTAGTGCCAGAACCGACCATAACCATTTACTATTTGTTTTATACACACAATTTATAATTTAATCTTTATTGGACGCCATTTTGAATATTTTCATGGTTGCTCTTTTAGTGTATGTGAATGTGCTCTGTTGTGGTTTTTCTTAATTTTTTGACAATATATGCTGTTTTTTAGTTCTTTTCCTGTTGATTACTGGCTTTCTTTTTGACTTTAAAAGTTCAAGTTCAACTTTATAAGTGCAATATTAGTGAAAAAATAAATGAGGTTGTGTTTATTAAAAAAACTGAAGATCTCCAGACCATAGGGGTTGTAGTATGTGTAAAATGCTACTTAATATTCATGCATCAAACATTTATAGATTTACTAATAATAGAATATAAAAAATGAGAAAAGTACTTATATTATAAAAAAATATTACCTATTTATGGTCTAATCACTTTTTTTTCATTATATACATACAGCAGACAGGTAATGGCTCACCTCATTCAAAGTAGTTATGATCACCTGTGGACATTTGTAACTCCAAAGGTACTACCAATGTGCTGCCAGTCTCTAGAGAGAGACTGGTACATGGCCACTAATGCCGGAATACAATTCAAGGCCGTTATGGCAATATACCCTAGATCAGGGGTGGTAGCCATCCAGACAGACATATACCCTACCACCTGGCTGTGGGTTGTTGTGTCGCCTCTTACGACAGGCTGCCCGGTCGCAGGATATCGTATTCGTTACCCGTTAAAATCGAATTATGGAGTTCAAAGTGTAAACAATTAATATAGGTAGTGAATAATATTTGGGTAAGCATAGTATACTAGAATAAATAATAGAATAACAATGATAAATAGAAACTTACACGGTGATAAAGATTTCTTCGTAGAAATAGAACTTTGCGCCGTCGTTAATTTTAATATGTGAAATGAAGAAGGAACAATACGACGAACTAAAGCACGCAAATACATTTTTGATATATAAATGATACCTTATTTACTTATAATTTAAACAAGTTGTTGGCTTGTTTTAATACAAATAAGAACGGAAGAAGCACATTCAAATCTGTGTATTTATAATAATGTCTTCTCTACTGTTATGACTTTTATAACTATATGTGGTGTTTTATCTATGGTTATGACACACTGACACTAACAGCTACTTCACTTCACTTTTTAATTAAAATGTGACTCCAACGCACTTGACATTGATTTTGCCAATATCAGAGTAAAAGATACTGACAGTCAAAACAGAAAAATTCCGGTCATTGCCTCTAACGCCCAGGTTTTGCAAGGCTTTATAGAACTAAACACCCAAAGTCCTTAAAAAAGGTTTAAATGGCTAAGACCTAAGACTTTGAACTTTAAAAATTGTACCTTTCCGTAATCTCAAAAGTTTTTTTTTCTTGTATCAGGTGAACGAGGAGAAGGAAAAAGGACAAAAATATATTACGTTTTGGTAGGCCTTTGGGTTTAAAGCACTAGACTTAAAACAAAAACTTTTACAACATCAATTTTATTCAACTACCTTTAAAAAATTCAAAAATTAAACACCAACTTAATAGGGGTTATTAAGTTATAAATAAACAATAATATCCTTTAAAATTACTATATTTCAATATTGTTTATTTAAAACATTCGAAAGAATCATGATAGTCCTTATTAACCCAAAGGTCTAATAAAAGATCTTAAATTTTGAATTAATCCCCTAGCGCCCACGGTCCTTAAAAAAGTACTTTAATGAAATAGGGAGTAAAGCCCAGCACCAAATCTAATTTCATGAAATAAACACCCTGGGTACTATTTTAAATACCCCAACTTTAAGCACTGCTGCTAGTTTTCATTTATTGCCTGTCTATAAGTAGTGTATCCAAACACATGTTCAAGGTTTTTGTTTGTGTGTGACACTTGACACAAAGTGTGTGTCAAGAAAAACAAAAGAAATGAATCTTTCTTGACTTTGCATCATACACATTATTAGAAAATAAAACTGCACAGAACAACGTCCCCTTTCAGTTCCCGCCAAAAACTCCTTGATCTGGGATATAGTGAAAATTATCATAGAATAATAATGTAGTCAAGAAGCTTACACACAATGGAGATTGCAATGCTAACATTTTTTTGAAGACCGAAAATATGAACTCCATTGACCTTTGTTATGTCTTCCATCTCACTCGCTCTATCGTTCGGGCTACCAAGACATACAGTAAATTTCACCCAAATAATACTTTTTTCGTTTATCTTGTTATATATTAATAACGAAAAATTAGCAAAATATAATATTAATATCGAATAAATTAGCATAATATAGAAGCCGTAGGTTTACTTTTCTGCAAGAAAATTAGATGTCATAATAGAAAGGGCGGTACTGGGGGTTTTTTTTAAATAAGGAACGTCGGCTTTATATAAAAGTAAAAAAAATCGTCAATTTCCATCAGTTGTAAGAAATTATTATAAAATTTGAAAAGTTTTTATTTTATTTGAAAACAATAGACAGAGATTAATTCTATGTAATGGAATCTTTTGTAAAATAAAAAGGAAATTTCCTTTGATGCAAAATAGTATAACAATATCATTTCACAAAGTGGTCCCCAGCATTCGTCAAAAATTAAAAATCTACTTTGGCAACACTGAAACTAGATATGGCTTCCTGTCAAAAAGTTAGTTTATGAGTTTCGTCTAATTCGATCGTATAACTGAGATTTTATATGATAAATGGTGTGTTTAAGTGATATTCTAGAATGGGTTGTGTAGTTCGTGGTTGCAAAAGTGTTTGGCATCCAACATCAGGCGTGAAATTCCACAAGTAAGTTGAATTAAATTCTTATTGAGTTAGATTAATATTTTAAGGAAATTAACACTAAAAGTCTTGCTATTTTATAATAACACATACAGAAATTAACGATATTTTCTTTGCATCAAATCCCACAGCGAATTATTGTACTAATATGCAGTTAAATACGATTTATTGTATTGTAAACTATACATAAACAAGAGGAGTAGGGTGACAAGCTTCTTATTCTTAAAAATTGGTCTAATGATAAAACCTTCCTGTTTAAAGTATTAACTGATATGTAGTGCTTGTAGTCTTGGCGTACCTTTTAATCTACATAATGAAGATCCAAGATTTTAAAACATTGTAAATTAAATGAGCAAAATGATTTATTAAAAACAGTTTATAGCCTAATTTTGGACATTTATACTATTTTTCTTTCTATTTCTATTTACAGTTTCCCTGAAGATCCAAACAAGAGGAATGCTTGGATATCTGTAGTACCATTAAAGGGAAAATTTTATGAATCTGCGAAGATTTGTAGTCTTCATTTTAAGAATGCAGACTATAACTAGCACGCCAGGTTGTCTGCTAAAAGATGCTGTACCATTCTACTCATATCAATTGTGTAAATGTTGCAATGTGGTGGTAAGTGTTGGATAAGAACATTTGTGATCTTTATAGTATATATTATTATGTTCTTATGAAAAATGTATACCTCTATAAATCATTTTTAATTTCAGGATTGTGTTAATGTCCCATCAACTTCATGGACTCAATCACATACAGCTGTCAATGATAATGTTCCCCTAATGCTATTTCCAAAACAAGATATTATAAGTGAACAAACTTTTATATTAGCAAATTATCTTATTAGATAGATAGTATTCTGTGAATTACATTTTTATAAGTTTCCACTCATGAAAATAAAAACAATGAAAGTGAAATATCCATTGGACATTTTTGACTCTAAATTAATTTTCGACAGGATATTGAAAATTAACCACCATACAAACGGCGTGCTTTGAAAGATTTTAATGTTCAAGTAAACTTCAAGACATCACGTGAACAATCTTTAGAGAAGAGTAGAAAAATATTGGAGCAAAAGGTGAAGAGACAAGAGCGAAAAATTAGTGATATGATATCGCTCATAAATGTGGTCCGGGATTATACATCACAGTCTGAAATTGAAAATTTTGCGAGGTAACTTTGCTAATATTTGTGAAAAATTTTAGAAAGTTAGTACAGTAAACAAGAAAAGAAAAATTACATATAGTGATGACATCAACGCTTTTGCATTGACTTTGCACTTTTATTCGCCAAAAGCATACAACTTTTTAAGAAAAATAAGTCTACCTGTTTCTTGATCAGCACCTCTATATAACCTACCTTGTGAACATAGGGTTAACGGTTGTGCAGCGAAGGGTTCCTACCACTAGATGATTACGATTTATGGCCAATGTTATATGTTTTATTCATTTAATAAATTTTATTAATTTTCACTATATAAATTCTTTTATTCCATATCCCGCTCAATGCTTCGGTATGTCATTCCTAGACCTTTGGATCAGGGGGTGAGCGTCACATATTCTATCAATTAAATCTAGAAATATCAAAAACTAATTCTAGTTTTATTTACCGAAAATCTCTATTGTTGATTATTATAAATAATTAGAAGTTTTAAAAATTATAAAGTAATAAATAAATAAGTAATCCTAAAGTTTCGACAATCATGTTTGGTATAACATTTGGGTAGATATTTTCTAAAGAATATCTATCAGACAGTATGACGAGGTACTGAACAATGTATTCCGTATCCTCGTATAAAAAGTATAGAGGGATGACATGTTTGTTACAAAATTAAATAAAAAAAACCCAACAAAAAAGAAAAGTAAACATTTAAAAAGTCGAAAATAATACCTATCGTTGAGCCATCAAATTCGATTGAGTAACACCTATATATGCTTTAATTGATGGATGGCACGAGAAGGTTTGCTCGTTGAAATGGCGCTATAATGTCAAGGCGGGATACAGAAATTGTATCCGAATTGGTTGACTCGTTCAAGAGATACGGTGCCACAGACGGACAGTGGTCAAACTTATAATTTCTCTTTTTTCGTCGGGGGTTAAAAAATGGCAGCTATCAGGTTTGTGTTAATTGGTAAGCGAAATCAGTCATGGCAAACGTGATACAAAAACGAAAAGTAATTTATTATCCATATTTTTAAAAGAAAGTATTGTCACCCTAAAGAAAGAGACAAAAGACATAAGTGACGTCATTCAAGGACAAATTATTGGTCTTCAGTATTCGGAAAGAAATCTCCATTGTGTATAAGCTTCTTGAATGTAGTAGTAGTTGTATTCGCCACAAAGGCAGGCAAAGGAATCTTTAGTCCATACAGCCAATTCTGACGTTTAAGTCTTCGTATAATAGTCGCGCAGTTGTATTGTAGGCTACAACTAACGCCATTCAACGGAGTTCTTGTGAAAACTCAAAAGGCCACATTTGACTATACAGTTCACATTTCTCACAAAACACATGATTACTACTCAAAAACTATCAATATCCTACAACTATTGTTCATTTTAGAGTAATTTTACACATTTTTAGAAAATAAAACTGCACAGCACAATGTCTCCTTTCAGTTCCCGCCAAAAACTCCATAATAATGTAGGCAGTGACAGCTGAAATTTAATTACAGAGGGTACGTTCTTCCTGTAGCTTACAACGCCCAAAATGCTTCGTCAGCCGTTCCATATAGCGACTACAGTCGTTGTCGTCGCGGCGAAAACGTCACTAATGACGTCATTATTTTCAAACAGTTCTCACAACGACCAATGTCAAAAGGTGGTCGAAGTGGGCGTTGACCACAGAGCATTAATTCTTTCTGTCGATTGAAATTGAAAAAGGCGCATTTCAAATCAATCAATAATATTTGTGAATGTTGTCAACACTCTATAATCCGAGTTTATGATTGTAACGCCCACAAGTACAATAAGTGGAACGGGAAAAATCCCGGTCGTAAACATGATCGTTGTGAGTCTTACGTGGAATGTAACCAGAGTACATTAGAGTTTATTAAATTCGGTAGGTAATAGCTTTTATCCGGGGCTTCGTTCGTATTAATGTAGATTTTTGTTATGGAAGATAGTATTCTTTTTCCATGATTTTTATCAATGACTGGAGGTTGTCTATCGAAACAGGAAGCACTGATTATAACAAAGGTTACAGAAATAAAGCATTTGCTAAGAATGCGATAACATGAAAGGATTATACAAATTCATTTGCTCGTTAATTTAACGAAATATACACATTGAGCCAACGTAGTCTATCGAACCCCTTTTGTTGGCTCAATGTGTACTCGTTATCAGCAAAGTGATATAGGTATTCGTTTTGACAGATTCCATCGAGAGTGTTTAGCGGGAACTGAAAGGGGACCTTGTGCTGTGTAGTTTTATTTTATTATGTATTGATAGTTTTTGAGTAGTAATCATGCGTTTTCGTGAGAAATGTGAACTGTATAGTCAAATGTGGCTTTTCAAGTTTACTCAAGAACTCCGTTGGCTAGCGTCAGTTGTAGCCTACAATTTTATATATACAGTATTTATCTATGGCCTACAATACAACTGCGCTATTACACGAAGTCGTAACATCAGAATAGACTAAGATTCCTTTGCCTGCCTTTGTGGCGAATTCTTTTTAATCATCCATCAAAATCTTCATTCTTCACTCATTAAACATTTTCACTTTTTCGACTTATTCATACCATACGGTGTTGTAAGTTCTTTTTTAGTGTTTTGCAAAAGGCCAGAAAAAAAAACGAAGCGAATGTTCTGTTTTGTTTAATATGAACCGTGTGCCGTACGTATACGATAAACGATTAGTCTTGTGATTTTTATTGTGATCTATTTCTACGCCCGAGCATTTCAGTATTAAATATGAGGATCTAAATTTGCTTCCAGATGTTTGGATGCTTAATGTATAGGAGAACGGAGTGCAATATAAGCGCGTTGTGAAATGATTTCGTGTGTGAAATCGATCAGATAACATTGCTACTAATATGGGGTCCATGCGGCCGACTGGACGGTTCCTATCATTCACAAATAATATCCAGAGAACACAGAAACAAACTGGTAAGTTTGTACACATTGGAAATGCATTTTAATTTATATTGTTAAGAAAAACTTAAAGTCTGATTTTGTTCATTAGAATTAAATTTTTAGATTGTTTAACAACAATAAGGCAATAATGAAACAGCTTATCAGGTATAATATATCTCTATAAACAAATAGTACAAGATTCCACAGTGATGAGTCACACTTTGTATTGATAGTATAAATGTCCTTGTTCACCAGCTTGATGTGTTTCACTGAATTGAATTATATTTAAAGGATTGCATAGTGAAACTATTTTTAGGGCTCCAAGTCATGTTTCACTTGAATAAGAATTTAAATTTAGTTTTCAGTGTACATGTTGTTTATCTCTTGACATCATTCATCAGTTGTGGATTTGCTTGATATACAGATATACTCTGCATCTGTGTAGTATGTATTTAATATATTAATCAATATTAAATATTTAGAACTAATCTTACATCTGATAATAAAACAGAATACAACTTGTACCTCAACTTTGAAAGAAATATACAAAATTAGGTTATTGAGCTGTATGAGTTGAACTATATCATAAAATTATTTACCTGTTGACCACTAAATAGATTTTTGAACATATATTAAAAAGTAACTGTAATTATGATTCTGTTAATGAGATTGGTTCATTATTGTGATTTAGTGCCAATTATAAATAGGGGCCATACATTAATTATTATTATGTAACAGTCCTGAGGAGGGGGGGGAGGGTTAAAAAAAATCTACACATGCCCTTATCTGGCGGAGAAGGGGGGTAAACCCATCCTTAAATATATTTTATAAATTGAAATTTAATATTATATAAATATAATCTATATCTGATAGCAATGAAGGAGTATATTAGCCTAAATTCTTTGCTAAAGAATAAAAAACTGATTTATGTTAGACTGTGCGTTTTAGTGACCTGATCCTTTTCTAACAACATTTATTATTCGGAAAAATGAGATTGTATCTTACGTAAGACTAGGTAGGGGGTGTTCAAGAAGTGTTATGTATCCTCACATAGGAGGTAGAGGGGGTCAAAATCATCCTTATGTAACTAATAAATGACCCCTTATGTTCTATGATAACTGTGTTAACAGTGTTGTATTGAGGGAGTCTTGAACTTAAGCTAGCATATTTTTCCTGACTGATAATGATATTTACTTTTAATTCAGTGCAAACCGGTTTCCCCCAAAGCCTATCCGGTAGTGAGACGGATGTTTCAACTTCAAATGAGAACTTATCTCGTGAGGAACGTTATGTGGTCCGTCACACCGCCAGAGTGGAGCCACAAGGACAAGAGAACCAGAGCCAGAATAACAATAATAGCAATAACCGCAATTCATTAAAGGTAAGAACCTTGTTCCTTTTATTTATTTATGCAGTAAAACTTCATAGGCTATACTGTTTCCAAGCACTTCTTTTACTTTTGATGTTTGCACATCTATCAATTTACATATTACTTGACAGTAAAGCCCACATAAAACAACAATGACATGTTCTTTGAGTCATGACATGACTCAAAGAACATGTCATTTGTTTCATGTAATGAGGAGTCTATTAAACCTGTCACACTGTACATAAATAAATTAAAAGTAATTTATTTGACAATAAGCAATGTTATTATTTAAAGAGAAATAATACCACAATTATTATATGTGCTATTTTATTTGCTTATTTAATATATGTAAAATATATTCATTGAAATGTGGGTATATTTATGATGTGATATAGTATTTTTAGCAAAAATATATAGGTAAGTTTAATTGAATAAAACATATTTATAAATGAAATCTGAAATGATTTTTGTAACAAATCTAGTAGGTAATGTTATAATGTTATAATATAATATTACTAATTGATCTGTTATCTGTCAAAAGTAAAATAAATGCTTGGTAAGACTTCAAAGTAGTAAGATAAAATCTAATAGAATTTAAAAATACTTCTATTTCTAATAATTTATTTCTATATTTCTATTTCAAAAACTCAAAGGCCTTCTAGATTTTGTATGAGTATAGCAAGTTATGATATCACTTAAATTAGTCAAATAGCATTGTTTATTAAATTAAAGAAAGCAAATCATTGGATGTTTCCTTCTTACACATCATCAAAATAACCAAACCAGCTGTTTATGGAACAATTTCCGATCACAGATAAAAGGACTAAAAAAAATAGTGTTGTTGTTAAAATGGATATTAATATTATTTGTATTATGCTGGATAAAGTGTAAAATATATACTTAACCTGTTCTTACTTATAACTGGTTCCTATATCACACTAACCATTTGTTTGCCTTTTTATTGGTTAAAATTAGACATAACTTTCATATAAGTAATATCCAATTTCTACCAATGGTAAGGCATGTGAGTAAGTGATCATGAAAGTAAGATATAGGAACCAGCCATAAATCTTGAGTTGGTTATGCATATTTCCCAGACAGGATTAAAAAGCCTCTTCTAAAGTATGAGAAATATGTGTGTTAATTACTAAACTATTTTGACATTTCTATTAAATTTATATGTAACTATAAATTAGATAACAATATTATCATAATTTTCTTTGATCTCAGGAGAGTGTAACAGGCAGTAATCGTAATTCTCTAAAGGATTCAGTAGGTGGGAACAGTAATCGAAGTTCTCTGGATGTCTCATCATCATCTTACAACACTCTTATCATACACAATCAGGATGATTCTTGGCCACCGCGACCAACACCGATTCGGTAAGTTTCAAAGTTTTCATGGTGGAAGGAGCTGTCATTTAATTAATGCATTTTAATTGACCATTAATTACAAATTTCTATTTTAATTAAATTGAAATCGAATTTTTATTTCAGCAAAACACAATTCATAAAACAAAACCATTTGTTAATATTTAAAACTATGTTTTTTGTTTTTGGATATGACTAATAAAAATAATTAGAATGAGTCATGAAAACTTAAGAATGTACCATGTTAATATGTATTCACATTTGCATGAACATATCACATTAAATAACATCCAATATAATATTATTTAAATATCATCCAGTATAATATTATGTGTGAGGTATTTGTACTGTTAAATAAAATGTTTTGTAACTTCTTTGTCAATGTTTTAAAACTGTATTTAATAAAAATTCACAGGTTTTGTGCTCTTATATTTTGCTAATATTATACAGAGAACACGAAAGAACGAGCAGTGAAGTGAAACATCCAGCAAGTCAGTCGTCACCATATCACACTTTGAAAAAGACTGAGATGGGAAAGAAACCGAGTGGTATACCATTGCCCAAGGTCCACAAGGAACAACCAGTTACAGCTACTGCAAACTACATTGATATTGGTGGGCAGAGGATTTATACAAGTCCTCCTGATCATGGTGTTCATGTGAGTCATCTATAGTACTTATAAGGAACAAAATACTAAAGAATTTACTTTAAATAATGAAGAAACTTGCATTACCAAAGTGTGAGAGTAATCTAAACACAAAAAAAAACTTAATCCTATGTTATTTTTTCTCCAAGTTTCCTAATCATATGTACACTATTGTAATTTCAATGTTTATGTGTAAAACCCTTCAATTATGGGCTTATTATCCTAAAGGTGAAAGAATAATTATAGTATTGATGAATGTCACACTAGTTATTATTAGCTGAATAAATAAAACATTAATTTGTGACTGTAATAGAAGTTATATTACGTAATTATATGAATTTTCTTTTCTAAGAATTAACTCTAAAATTAAAAACAAAACTTTACTTATAAACAGGAAATAACAGAGATCCCGGATGACTTTTTGAACCAGTCCTCAGTGTTGAAGCATTTGGCTAAAGAGGTGGCGCAGTCGCCCACCCCTTTGGGCCCCACCCCTCCCGCCTCGCCCCGCGCTCCCCCTGCTGAAGCCAGAAAACCAAAGGGCAAAGCTGCGAAGGCGAAACTCAGCAAGGAGAAGCTGAATCTTTCCAGATCACAGCCTGATCTTACCAGGTAAATATTATTTAGTAATTGGTGAGTTGAAAACAGATTATGCACACTAATTTCATGTTTGTAAATGCATCATGCCCTATTGAGTACCTATACATAATATCTATATAATGTATAATATCTATATAATATAATATATAATGTTACCCTACCCCGCAAGGGAACTGGCGTGAAGTTATGTATGTATGTATGTATAATGTTATCATTATAGTTAGATATAGTTTTTTTGTCTGCTTTCTAAGATTATTCTATATTCATATTTTTTATATTTCCTCCATCATCTGTGGAAACTTATCAATAGCCCTTTTTTACTTATCCTTGTAACTTAGTTTGTCAGAATACAGCTGTAGCCCCCCAAGTAAAATAAAATAATAAAATTTGGGCTAATTTGTTTCAAATGTATATTTTTGAGTTGTTCTGCCATCACGGTAGAAGCACTAAAAGTCAGTGTTGTGTCAGCTAAAATTCCAGCATCGCAACAAGCTGAGTTCCGACCTCCTTTGCCGAAGAAGTGGCATACATATTCTTAAAGTTTTTCCCCTATAATTTGTAATAAGCGTAAGTACATCTCAATTTCTTCAAATAAAATGTATTTGTTAATATTTGGTAGATATGTTTGATGCACGTTTCTGTATTTTGTCGTTGTAGTGTGGGCGTCCGAGCGGTGCCTGGCGGTTCCGAGTCGAGCGGCTGGTGCAGCGGCGGCGAGGGCTCGCTCGAGGAGCCCGACGACGCCTTCGCGGCGGTGCTCGACGCGCTCGCCGCGGAGAACCACCAGCTCAAGAGGCAACTGGCCGACGCGTGCGAGAGAGTCGCTAAAACAACCAAGGTTCAACATTTCCGCCAAATCTCATATTTTACTATCGCATAATTATTACTTTGAAAAGAAATTAAAACTCCATAAATGAAATATTTATCCCCATTACAAATTAGTTTTTCAACATCTTTATTTATAAAATGCAATATTCGATTTTAAAGATTCAATGTTTTTTGTCTGTTCTACAATGAGCACTTTGCTTGTCATAATTGATTAAAAATGAATTTGTTGATATCAAAGCCTATCATCACACCAATGTTTTAATAGAATTCTTTTCTATACTCTGATTTTTAATTACCTGGACTAAAATGACGGCTGTGATTGACTTTTTGGATTTATAAGTCAGTTGTTTTTGTTGAATTAACAACTCACCATTGTGAGTTGAATCCAACAGAATTTCTATAGCAATTTTATAGGATTCCACTCACTGTGGTGAGTTACTCCAAGTTTGCAACATAAAAAAAGTTAGATTTAAGGCCTGACTTGAAATAAGTGTAAATATGTAAATAAGAAATAAATATGTGATTTAGATAAAAAACTTAGCTCTAAAACAGCTGCTCGCTAATGTCCCCGACCATATTAGGGGTGGCGCCTGGCCTTAGATTAAATTAAAAGAAATAAACAAAAAAAAGTTCATTGCAATAGCCATTTTGTTCAGGTAAGTAAAAAACAGAATATAGCTTCCTTTTTTACAATGATGAGGGTTAATCATGTGCTCCTTTTGTTGTAGTTGGAGGAAGAAGTAGAGAAAGTACGAACGGCTCACGAAGAACTGGTTGGTTCATGTGAACGACGAGAGAGGTTGGAACGAGCTGCCAGAGTAAGGCTGCAGGCAGACTGCCGAAGACTTCAGGAATTGAACCGAGCACTTAAACAACAGGTGAAATGTTTGTTTTTAAATTAATCAGTTTTTTTATAAAACAAATCATAAAATATGTTTCAATTCCATACCTATTGATTAATATTAATGTGGATATTTCAGGTGGAACTATTGTCCCAGGGTGTACGTACAGATAATGACAGCAATTCAGAAGCATTGAGGAAGGAGTTGCAGAACAGAGAGATGCTCATCGCTCAACTCATAACTCAGAGTAAGATTATTTCTTATCTAATTTTTGTTAAATAATCCAATTTTGAAAAGAAAAAGATGTGTAAATTGCCAAATTGTTTACATTGATTTTTTTTCCAATAGAATTTCTTTAGCCTTATTCTATTCTCTACAATTGGGTAGGTCACACATTTTACAGTAAATTCTTAAACAATGTTTACATATTATACATATATAGTTTTAATGCCTGCTCTATAGCATGTGTTAAAGTATCTCTCTGTTTTTATTTGCAAAATATCGTATTAAAAATAATTTTGTTTACTGTTTAAATAATAATAAATTCACTTTTTGACTTGTTAAAGATATAACGCCATAACTTGTTTGCTACTCGTACAAAACCAAGGAGGTTACAGCGTTATGTAAGATGATGAAAAGTGCCTCAGATATTTTGACCTTACCTATTTTGCTGTGATTAGATATTAACAAATGGAATGGTGAATATCAAATAGAAAATAGCTTTACGAATTCTGAGTTTAATTGTTGTCTGTAGCATGTAGCTAGAAACCAAACCCGGCATATGTAAGTTAACTGTCCATTATTTACTGTGATGTAGGATCGGCTCCAGAATTCTTTATTGTATATCATCCATAGGATGAGTTGTTTCAGCTGAGAATGTTTCTTTGCTGATTTTATTTAAACAGTTATAATATTATAAAAGTCTCATTAGGCTACTGAGCGAAGGGCCAGATCCAAAGACAGCAATCTTGGATGTGTCATGAATCTCTGGAGGCCTAACTTCCAGTAGCTCGGGCCCCAGGGCACGATGCTGTTGAATATTAAGATTTTATATTTTCTTTAACAAATGTTTTCATATTTTTTTAATGAAAACATGATAGTTTTATTTGTATTATTAAAAAATAAATGCTATTCTGCATTAGGCGATATTATTATTGTCGTTATATTCATAGACAAGGAGTTGGCATGCGCCAAGGAGCGTCAGGAGATCGAGATGACGGCGCAGCGAGCCACCTTGCAAGAGCAGAGGACGCACATCGACATCCTCGACACGGCGCTCACCAACGCGCAGGCCAACGTCGTCAGGCTGGAGGAGGAGGTGCGTTGTGTGCTTATTACCTTGTTCTGGGGGCCTAATGCGGCATATGAACACATATGAAGTTCTAGACATGTGTCAATTACAAAAGCGGCCGCTTTAGGACCTCTGATTAGGTAGGTGACGCATTTATTACAATCAATTCTAAAACAGTATTAATATAAAAGAGTGGGTGTAGATATATCTTGTTATTATCATACTTTTACACATTAGCAATAGTTTTTACAACTATAAATAGGTTGTTTATCTCGTGAAAAGTATAACGTCATAACTTGCTATGCTCCTACAAAATCTAGGAGACTGGAGATAATGTTTGCTGAGTGAATTTTTAAATATGGCAAAGGATTTAGCATTTCTGATGTCTGGGCAAAGAGTTCCAAAGGAAGACAGCCTGCGTGGCGAAGGAGTTGGAATAGAATGTTGAAAAGTGTGTAGGTGCCAAGTATTTTAACTGTTGGAATATACATCTTCTATGGTATTATATTTATAGGTATGTTGTTCAAATTCAAAAGTTTTTATTCAAAATAAGTTCTACTGGAGATCACTTTTTGAAAACCATACATATAAGTTAAAATTTAAATTTACTTCATATTCTATGTATGCTGCTTCACAATATGTTATTGCTGTTAAGGCGAAGAAGCAGCAAGGAACTCCCCAGCAACACGTCTAGCTATTTTTATTTCTTTATGTATTTTATTCTATTTATATCTCAAGCTCTTTTTTTTTTATAAGTTTTATGCAGAAAGTATGTTACAGAATTACTTTACGAAGAATTAATGGAGTTGTAGCAAACTGCATACCCCGGCTACATTCCACAAGAGACTCACAATGAGCACGTTCACGACGAATAATAACATCATTAGTGATTTTTGCCCCGACCATAACAACCGTGGTGGCCATGTGGAACCACAGACGGAGCATTTTGGGCGTTGTGAGATACTAAAGGAACGCGCTCCCTGTAAGACAAAAGTTAGTATGAATACTGATTGCTTAATTGGATTTGTTGTAGTGTCGGCATGCAAGCGGGTATGTGGAAAGAGTGATGGGCCTGCAACGCGCGTTAGCGTCCTTGCAACAGGCCTCGGACAGGAGGGAGCACACCGAGAGGAAGTTACGGGCGCAGCTCGAAAAAGAGTTGCAAACATTGCGGTGAGTGTTTAAATTTCACTTTACATCTACCTCTTTTATTAATGTAACTCATTTTCAAATTAATTCAAGTTTTAACTGACTTTAATAAAAAAAATATGTTGATGAAAAATTTTGATGTGTTTTTAGGGCACAAAGGTGTTATGAAATAATTTTGTTATGTAAGAAGCACAGTTATGTTTATGATGGTTGCCAATATGGGGTTTGGGATTTGTTTGCCTCTGACTACAATTGTACTTAAAGAAATAAATGTTTTCATAGAATAACTAATTTATAATTCCACAATACGACATTGACTCCAGGAGTGGATAGGAGACGTCTGTCGTCAGTGCCATGCATATTTACAAATTACATTTTTTGCTGAATTGCAACTGTCGCATTGTCATAAAATTTTGACAAATATTGATTTTAAAAGAAAGTTCATGGAATACTTTTTGAAAATGTGAGGTATTTTCGATTAAACGCTTTTCGTTACTTTATAGACATCACAATCAATGAAGTTTGTCACCTGTATGGAAGCTTTCATTGTGCATGAAATGACTCTCTCTTGATGGATTTTTTGATTAAATAATCGCATCATTTTGTTATTATTTATGCAATTTTGTTATTATTTGTGCAATTTTGTTATTATTTGTGCAATTTTATTATTATTTGTGCAATCTTGTTATTATTTGTGATTCGTGCGTTAAGTGAGAGTTCCAAAGGCCCATCTTTTCTTCTTCTGTCTCATCTCCATATTCCATCCTAAAGGCTGGCATCGGTATCGCTTCTGGTGTTGCAAACATTTAGGCGACGGTAACACTTTCCATGAGTTTAGCCGTCTGCTAGTTTCCCAGTTTTACGTTAAATAAATTGTCGATTTTGCTGTTAAGCTGCATACTATACTATATTACTATCTTGTCAATATCATAGGCTTGTCTGATTTTGGTAGTCTGTTAATTGTCGCAACCCACTCTTATCTTTATAAGTATTTATATGCGAAAACTCACGAAACAAACGTTGACAGCTAACACCATGTCTGCTAATGGTAATATAATTTTTTTTCAACTATCACTCCACCGCTACGAGAACAGAATAGCAGAGTAGACTGTTGTTGTGCACAGTAAACGCGAGTGCGCGTGCGGCGTGGGCGGCGGCGGCGGCGGGG
Organism: Dendrolimus kikuchii; assembly: GCA_019925095.2. Taxonomy (NCBI): domain Eukaryota; kingdom Metazoa; phylum Arthropoda; class Insecta; order Lepidoptera; family Lasiocampidae; genus Dendrolimus; species Dendrolimus kikuchii. The sequence goes on along the minus strand of CM034395.1, from coordinate 19,677,903 downwards.
GCGGCGGCGGCGGCGTGGGCGGCGGCGGCGGGGGCGAGGCGGAGCTGCGGCGGCAGGTGCGCGAGCGCGACGAGCGGCTGCTGGCGCTGGAGGGCGAGTGCGCCAAGTGGGAGCAGCGCTACCTCGAGGAGGCCGCGCTCAGGCAGGCCGCCGTCTCGGCCGCGTCCATACCCAAGTGAGCGATTCTCGTATTGTCGCTTTCGATAGCCACCTTGGCTTGTCTGTAGTTTAAACAAAGAAAGGAAAACTTTATTTGAAGAAATTGCGACGTAATTACATTTATTATACACAGAGCATATTTTGAAACTTTGTAGGCTGCATTTTGCAACAAACAAGGTTTGCATTCAGCATATTGCTGTGCCACAATTATATACGACACAACGCTGATTTATCAGTGCAAACCTTCCTTTTGGCGTAAAACCAATACGACCAAATTTTGTTAAATAATAATAATAATTAATAAAAGTAATCTTATTTATGTAATATTTAATTAGTAAATCAAGTAAATAAATTTTAATACAACCAACAATAAAACACGTTCTTCAAAATTTAAATAAAATACTCGTGTAACAACTTGTATTGAATCATCTATTTGAATACAATTCATTACGGTGATTGCCGAGTATTGTCACATTCTGTGTTCCACGTCACTGACGTGAGCCAACAATTGACATTTTACTTCATAACCAACAAATATTTAATGTTTTATTTTACTGTAAAATTTCTTTGTATACAATATAGGTATAAGAACTTTTTGGTTTTGTTATAACTTTAATCTCAATCAAACGGTTTGTGCCGCACATTTTAAAGATGCGGTCATGTTGGGGGTTACAGCAAACTTTTAGTTGCACACAAACACATATTGAGAATCATAGAATGAGAAAATAATTCTTGCGGAATAAACCGCTATATTCAGGTTTATATAACACTCTTGTTAAGCTTTACACTCCGAACGAAATAGTTGACTAAAACTGGTTATAATTTATTAAAGCCACTTCCAAGCCTTGCATATACCCTGTGTACACATCCGTGCAGGAATAGAGTAAGAGGCGAAGAAGCAGCGCACAGCTAAGTGGTAGGTTGTTTCACCTTCTGGATGGCTACCACCCCTTGTCTAGCAGACTCGAGTTGTGTTCCAGCATTAGTGGCCAGATTCCAGTCTCCCTTTACAGAGAGGCAGCACATTGTTAGCACCAAAACCATAGGCGGTGGTAACCACTTTTCATCAGGTAGACTGTCTGTCTGTCTGCTGAACTCCTGCAATCAGTAAATAAATAAAAACATAGATATTTGAACAAATTATTTAAAAAAAAAAGCGGTTATCCCACTATAACGAAGACTTAACGGTAATAACTTAGATGATTAAATGTATATATAACTACATCATTAAATCAATAAATAACTTAAAGATTTTTGTTTTGTTTTGCCGTAGTAGAGTAAAAATATAACCTATGCCACCTAGACGACACTAATGAATCGAGAGACACCACCGCAATGGACAAAAAATGAGAAAGAATCCAAGATTCGCCAAGAAACACTTTGGCGAAAACAAAACCCATACATTTTCATCATATTCGTCCCTCTGTCTGTCTTTATATGTCACACTTATTTTTCTCAACAAGTATTATGTATATTTAGATTTACTTACACACACTGGGTTTAAAAATTACTAGTATCTGCTGTGCTGGACCTTCAGCTAATAAAATCCAAAATCTAGGGCCGGTTACTGATTTGCCACTCTCGCGTACGGAGCTAACTTGGGAACTCTCATAGAAATTAATATAGGCGCTTGGTAAGTTTTTGGTTAAACATATATCGAGTATACAGATTCAGTATTGCTGCTGCACCCATTATTTTCTTTTTTTATTTATTGCATGGGTTTAGCAGGCAGGCACACGGCTTACCTTATGGTAAGCGGTTACCATCGCCTATGGGCATTTGTAACACCAAAGGTGCTACCCGATATGCTGCCGCTCTCTAAAGGGCGACTGGAACTTGGCCGCTAATGGCGGAACACCACTCAAGGTTGTTATGGTGGTATACTTTAGACTAGGGGTGGTAGCCATCTAGTCGGGCAAAAACCCTACCACCTGGTTGTGGGTTCTTTTGTCGCCTCTTACAATAAGCCGCCAGGCCGTATGAATTCTATTCTTCCTCCGTTTCTGCACGGAAAGATTAGAAAGTGGCCCTAGCATTCCGCCAAATTTGGTTGCACTGGCATGATCATTATGACTAAATCGCCGCGTACCGAGTCAAATTCAAATTCAAAAGCTTTTATTCGAAATAATTTCCACTGGAAAACACTTTTTGAATATCATACATGTAAGTCAAAATTTAAAACTAGGTACTTCCTATTTTATGTACACCGCTTTGCAACGGGTTATCACTGTTTAAAGGAGATGAAGCAGCAAGAGACTCCTCAGTAACATGTCTAGCTAAAAAATATCATCATAATTATTTATATATCTCAAGCTCTTATTTTTCAAAATATATTATACATCTGCAATAGGGATGCAAAAATCGCGGCTCTGGAGAAAACATCGGCCGAATCCGAACGACTCATGGCGGAAGCGCGCAACGAGAAAATTCGACACATGGACGAACTTCACTCGGCACAAAAGAAAGTCGCTGACTTGGAGGGCAGGTGAGACTACACTTGATTAACATACATACTGTCTATACCCCGTTTACGATTCACGTACGAAACTTGAAGCTCACGGTTACCAAATACTAAAAATTAATATCATGCTATTGTTACAAGTTGCGAGACTGGAATTAAAATGCCGTTGGAATTATTATAGAGTTTATTAGAACTATACAAATAGGTATAACACAGATACAAATATAACCGAACACAACAAATCCAAACGTAATGCAGAAGGTCGTAATTCAATAAAACGCGCAAAGTCCGTCACTATTAGATTCCCGATTGTAGTACACACAAAAAGCCCGTATCGTAGTTGTCGCTGAACTGCCTTACTCTCTCCATCAGGCCGTCCTTTTATGCTCCACAAATGCAAATGTATGTTCGGCCGGCAACGTCGCAACAGTTTCCTAGAATTTTCTTGTAACACCTGGCTAATGATGCTAATGAGCGAGTACAATAGGACAATGGTCCGTATGCCAAATAAATAAGTAAACAAAAGAAGACGATCATAAAAGTATTACAATTAGTTCAAATGCCCACAGGTAAGAATTTGTGCTTCGTGGGATTCTTCTTTGTCGAGGGGCTAAGTTGTAACACTATAAATTAGATTATAAATAGACATTATTCCAAAATGTAAATTATATTTAATTTTTGTTGTAATTATCGCGATTTTAGGCATTTTTGACTCTAGCTTTAGGTGTTAATATTTTTGATTGTTGGTAACCCTGCGCGTTAAGCTATCGTGAACGGAGAATACCTCAAATACGACGGCGTGGCTGAAACATCCCATAGAACGTAACTTGTAGCAATATTTTATACTTAGATACTAATTATATAGAAATAAATTAATACTTCTTACTGTTTAAAATGACATTATAAATAAATTCACGATGTTTCTGTCTTTATTTCTTCAATTTACATGTCATTTTATTACTAGAATAGACGAGTGTGCATGACAAGAGTTATGAATGTGAAAGAAGCAAGTGAGGTGTGTAAGAATAAGCCTAAATGGCACTCTGTTGTTCGTGCCTACCCCGCAAGGGAACTTGCGTGAAGTTATGTATGTATGTATTTTATTACTTACCTGATGTTTTAAAGTTATATACTAAGGACATACTGCTCACTATTCTTAATTGAGATAGACAGTAGTGGTAATTAGGGCTTTATAACCAAATTATACCAATCCTTTACAATTTTGTCGTAAATGTTCTTTTGTATGTCGTTTGTTATCTGTATGTTTAAGTTATTTTACAGAAAAATTATATCCTACGAAAATGAACTATTCTACTAAATATTAAAAGATAAGTTATTGAATATAAACTGATCAGAATGTTCTACTAAGAAAAATAGCCCAAGACCATTTCTTATTTTCAATCATTACAAAATCTAAAATATTAAGGAGCACATAAGTCGTGGAAGGCCACGACACACCTTCCATGATCAAATTGATTGTGTACTAGCAGAAGGTGATGTCAGGAGCCTTAAGAACAGACGAGTTTGCATGACAAGAGTTATGAATGTCAAAGAGGCAAGTGAGGTGTGTAAGAATAAGCCTAAATGGCACTGTTGTTCGTGCCTACCCCGCAAGGGAACTGGCGTGAAGTTATGTATGTATGTATGTATGTATGTACATAATTCCCAAAATGTTAATTATCATATTTGCACTTACGAAATCACATTAATGCTAATGACATTCGATACATTTTTCTAATAAGTAAGTCGGTCCAATTGTGGGCAAGGAAAGACAGACCCACTAAAAATAATTTCTAATTAAAATTAAATAAAACTGCAATTGATTGTTGAAAAACAATGACAATGTCAAGGCCTATTTTTTATTAATATTTCAAGAATATTGGCTGAGGCCATCGCCACACAATTAATTGGAATAATATTAAACTTCTTGCGAATTAAAATATGTATTAGTTGTGAACAAAATAAATATTTCCTTTGAAAAATAGGGTGAAAGAACTAGAATCGAAGGTGGCAGAGCGGGACGCAATGATCAAGGTGCTGCAGAAGCACACGAGCGCGGCGTACGACAGCGGCGCCTCCCTCAGGAACAACTCCAGTCGCGAAGAGCTCGGTAAGTTACAATAGTAGAATGGTCTAGAAACAAATGTAGGCTTCTTCTTCAAAACTCGACGTCTTTTGCGTGCGAGGGTGTGGATGAGGGATTACTACATTTTAGCAGGACATGGGCGGCTGTTCTTCCACCAAACACTACTCGGGAGATCATCGGTGACAACTATATTGAACAGAAGTCGGTTAAAGTTACTATGCCCAGTGGCTGATATAGTTTTGTACCTTATTAACATTTCGTAAGAATAGATTTTTATACTTGCCATGCTTCCAAATCGCAGAGATTCATACATTGATAAAATCTCGTTTGCTTTTTAACAATATCTATCTTCACTTAACTTAAAAAAGAACTAAGAGATGTAAGGCTTCTGTAGTATTAAAAGATGAGTAGAATGTGTGTGTACACACATACATGTACATGACCAGGTTCCAGTCTCCCTTAGTAGAGCAGCAGCGCATTTGTAGCAACTTTGGTGTTGCAAATGTCCATAGGCGATGGTAACCGCTTTCCATCAGGTGGGCCGTCTGCCTGTCTGCTGATCTCCTGCAATAAAAAAATAAAAAAAAAATAAAAACATAAACTGCTATTGCATCTATGCATATATAATCACTTGACCTTACTGACTGATTGACTGACACATCAATCCACAGCCCAAACTACTGGGGTTAGGATCATGAAAATTTTCATGCCGGTTTCCGTTTCATCTATACTTTGGGTGAGTTTAGTAGCTTTATAAAATATATAATTGGTAGGTGTACAATAGTTTATCTTATTGGTAATAGCGACTTCTACCAGATACCGTATGGTGTAAAGTGTCTTATTTTTATAAATAAAATAAAAATAGCGTTTATTACTGAAAAAAAAACAAATAAGAAAACCTAATCCGCTAATTGGTATTGTGTTTTGCCTCCTTCTCAGCTTGTCCTTCGACAAAGGCCTCCTTCAAGCTGTTTGCTGCCCATTTTATTTTGTCTTTGCAGGTTCTAGACCACAGTGTTCCTGCTGTTTGTTTAAAATCGTCCTCCCACCTCTTGTATTGTCTTCCTCTTCTCCTTTTACCGTCTCTGGGGTACCACTCAGTTATTTTTCGTGTCCATTTATTTTTATTGTCTCTCATTTTTATATGTAATGTCAAATATTTATAAACATTCAAGCAGATCCAGGCAAAAACCAAACTTATGTAAGAGGAAGAAGGCTCAGTCAAATTGTTGTTCTTTGGCCGAGACCAAATGAAGGGAGTTCTTGTGGCAGTTCACGAAACAGTTGAATTCATCCAGTAACATGATGCTATACTAGTTCCCACTAAACACCAGCTTGGGGTGATTTCCCTCAATTTCCAGTGGGCTTGTCGAGCGGGGCGTCGTTCTCCAGCGCAGAGGGCGTCGGCGTCGGCGTGAGCACGGGCAGCGTCTCCGGCCGCTACAGGCACCTCGCCAGGAGGAACTACTCGCCCCACAACGACAACTCCAGCGGTATGCGTCATTTTATATTATTACTAGTTACCTAGGCAACGTTGAATTTGTGACAACTTATTTTTTGCATTTATTGTTGGATGCTACACACATGATTAAATAATTATAATTATCATCAGCCTTTGTAGCTCAGTTATTAACGCATTCGCCAACAAATATCAAATGACGCGGCTTGATTTCTGGCCGGAAAACATGCACCATTTAGGCTGGGCGCATACGGGCCATCAACCACAGGCGTCGGTAGCCAGCAACATTCACCGACAAACAGTTCACATGCTGTTTTATATATTTTGTAGGGAGTCGCCGCACACGTGAGGCCGCCGCCGTGGCTGTGGTCGGTGATTCGTTTGACCGCAGTCTTAGTCAGTTTTCTGTCCTAATGTGTATATTGTTAAGCCACTTACTAACCATGAAGATAAAACTTCGTAATGACACCTCAAGATGACAGATATGTCAAACCTGCCAAAGCACCTTGAACAAATGTGGAAGAGTATACTGTCCCTTTCCCTAAAAGAATTGTGAGGTCCGAGCCCAGCAGTCGGACGTTACTATTACTATTCTAAGGCTCCAGTAGACTCCAAGGTAGAAAAGGCTTTAGAAATACACGTTGACCTTATTGTATGCCAGGTTGCGGCTTCGACAGTACCTCCCTCCGGCTGGAGGAGCAGCTGGCGGCCCTCGAGTCCCGATTAGAGCGGCCCCCGGTCCCCAGCGTGAGTTACCGCGCGTCGCCCGACTCGCATGCGAACTATTACTGACCCCAATTCCAACATAACCTATATATGTCATCTAGTGTGTCCTACCGCTTGTTCAAAATTGTTTTTTTGTTAATTGCCAGTGTGAATATAGCCCTATAACGCTAAGTATCAAGCCCAGTTGAAAACGGATATGAGAGATATAAAGTTTTATACAACACTGACTTCTGTAAACATCGTTTTGCTTTCTCTTACCCAGGTTCACACCTCTAAGTTTTGCGCGTACAAGGCATGTGTATTAATTACTTGAACTAAAATGACAGCTACGATCGACCAAAGCGTCAATCACACCTGTCGTTTTAGTCCACGTACTCATACTTGAAAATCGGAGTATAAAGCTAGGCGTGTACTACAGGGCTCATCCTTTCACGGTTGAGTCTGGTATTGATAAACCGTAGTCCGTGCTTAGCCTTAGAGTGTTACGTGCACCATTACGCCAGCAAAACTCACAAGTGTATGTTGTTGTTAAAGGTTGTGCGTTTCAATTCGAAAGGTCGATTTGTGTGACTATATAGTGCATAATATGTAATGGCAACGGTAAAAATCAATACAAATAAAACTAAATTAAGATTTTTCAAATTTTGTGTATATTGGTTTGATGTAAAATAAAAGAGTTTCCTTTCGTAAGACTCTTTCCTATTAGTTTCCGTTCTCAACTGGGCGTTAACAGTGTTTAGCTTAACACGAATTAACGTGTGTTTTGTATTAATTGTAAACTTTATTTATTTTTGTAATAACTTATCGTATTAATTGAGATTTCGGTTTAAAGATGTATTAAAATTTAATTGGCAGCTTAAGTATAGTTGCTGTAATTTGACTTTAAACAAATAATGTTTGACATTGGTCATATTGTTTATGACTCGTATTCTATAGGAATACTTATGCTAATGACGCTGGAGATGCTAATCCGACATGGGCGACATATATTTTTTTCCAAAAGTACATCTTTTTTTGTACTTTACATTTTTTGTTATTCACTGCAATGAAGTTTGTTATTTAATGAATTCATAATATTGTAATTTATTTTTCACATATAAGTAATATAACACAAAACTATTGACAATTTCTATAAATTATTTAAAATAATTATTGTATAAAAAAGTGCTAATATTCCTTTTATATAAATTTCATTTAAATAAGTCTCGCAGCAGTTGAGCTTAGAGCACACGCTACCTTTAATTAAGGCTGCAGACACTTATATCTTATCACAGTCACTAATTTTACGGATTAACATCTAAGAGTCTATTTTTGCACGAGTATTCATAAATACTTGTAACAAGCTGGATTATAGATAAAATGTTGACAATATTAGAAAAAAATGACATTATTTAAAATCTACAATTTTCCACTGAAACAGAGATGGAGCCAATCAAAACATTATCAAAATAAATTTTGCCGTTTAAATTTTTGTGAATAAACAATTACTTTGTTACAAATCCTATACAAATGTTTCCTAACAAGCTATTTCTATAACATTCCAAGCGATTAATATCGATTCCGTTCTTTTCTTTACATTCCTTCAATTTAAATGTACAAAATATAAAAAGATCCTCGAACATAAATGACATTTTAAAGAGTTTGATAACATAATAACAAGTATTATATAGATATTTGAAACACCGAAATGTTCAATGTTTAAAACTATCCAACCGATTTCTAACTCATAGCTTACTTGTATCCAGTATATACCGATGCAATGCATACTTGCCTTATAAACTACTGTCAATTAATCGGTGCCAATAAATAGTAAATTAGAAATATGAATCTCCATTTATATTAAAATTTTACACTCCACTAGTACTCTCCTAGTCATAAGAATAGTTAGTAAAATAAACGCTTGTTCAGATAATTTTAGGATGCGAAGGCATCTTCTGCGCGATATAAAACATAGTCTATGATTTTTTTCTTTTGTTATTAGGCATTGGTCACAAAAGTATGCCAAAGTTAGAACTAAAAATTATTTTCGGTCCACAATTTTACGAATGTTTATTACCTGATGTAGTTTAAGGAATTCATGTACGTATTATTTATTTATTTTATAATTTGGCAAATATTTTTTGTTACTGTCATACACTTATGAAGAGATTGATCTTTCTGCAGCTAATTTAGGACGAATCAAACGAAATACTGTGAGATTTTTAAGTTTTATTATTTTATTTTAATGGAAGAAAAACCTTTTACTTTCTCACATGTTTTTACCTGGGAGTGACTTCGCAAGTATATATTTATTACTCTGTTAGATCAAATACGGTATTGTCAGTAAAAAAATGTATAAAATGTAAATAGATCAAAAATTTTGACAACCGAACATGTATTAATTTCGGATTATTCGACGCAATTGCACCTAGTTTGCCTTTATTTCATTAAAGCCAAAAATACGGTGTAACAAAATGCAGTCAATTGTACATTTTGCGCGAGTTTATAAGTATTGAACACATTGTGGTTTATGAGTGGTTTGAGACATATTAACATTTCGCTTCTTAAAAGACAAGCTAGGTACTAGAAGATTTTTTTCTCGCATTGCGTTATTAATGCAATGATCACTAAAGTATGTAAGCTATTCCCCTGCTAGCTATTCACGATAATTTGACGCGCAGGGTTACCAAATTCTAAAAATTAACATATCACAATATCGTGTTATAAATAAAGATTATTACAAAACGTAAATTATTCTTATTTTATGTAGGATTTTTCTTGTAATTATCGCGAGTTTAGGTGTTTTTGACTGTAGATTAAGGTGTTAATATTTTTGATTGTTGGTAACCCTGCACGTCAAGTTATCGTGAACGGGGTATACACGATAAATTCGATACTTGAATTTCCCTATAAAAAGATATAGGGCTTAAAAGAATATAAACATTGCTTACTAAACCCAATGTGCCCGTGCCAGGTGAAACCTGTGTAGTATGGTCATGATTAATGATGAAAGTCAGTTTAAAAGAATAGTACGAATGTTAGGATAAATACGGCAACACAAGAAAGTATTGAGAAAAAAAATCTCTGTATTGGTTTGTCTTTAGAGGAATGATTTATGTGGCTGCCAAGATTAAAAGAAAAATTATAATTATTATTTAAAAAGTCCTCGGTATATGAATATTATTCGTATTTTTTACGGGGGCTTTTATAGTTAAGTATTGTTAAGAAAAATGTAAACATATTTTTTAAAGAGTGTATTCAATGTAATTTTATTTTCGGAGGAAAGCATGTTTTAGAATAAAAATCATGTTTTGTTCGTCGTGGTTTTAATGGCTGACCCTAACATTTGAAAGCTTTTTAGCTTGACCTGTGTTGTTTTTGAATAACCAATGTTTTTTAGTCCTAGAGCTTTTCATATGACTTCACTTTTGAAAACTTCGGTTTTATTCCGCGGGAACTCGTTTTTACCAGAATAAAAAACAATATACATATCATATTTATCAAGTATCTATTATATCAAATTTAATGAAAATCCGTTTTGTATATATATACACATACATACATACATACATATCTATATATATATATATATATATATATATATATATATATATATATATATATATATATATATATATATATATATATATATATATATATATATATATATATACATACACATATATATACACACACACACACACACACACACACATATATATACATATATATATATTATATCCATGGTCGTGAAGAAGGACGTACTAACCACAAATAGTATCTTAATCTTAAATCAAAATTAATTTAGTTTGCTATTTATATATTAGCATAGAAAAATAATTTATAAAAATGAAAACTGCTAAATACAAACTTGATTCTGAAGTTCCAGTGACTCGATTGTGCTACAATTCCGTTTATTGGTTGATACACATTTTTTGGAGCAAAACAGTCAAAAATCAAAGAAACTATTTATAATTACCAAATCTTGGGGTTATGATGATTCAGTCGCAAACCGAAAGCCAAAAATATTTTTTTAATAATAAAATAAAAAGGAATTAATTACCCTTGATGTCAGTTAGATATAGCGTTTAGCATTTATCAGTTATGTTTTTGTGGGGCGATTACCATTATTAAGAATTCTTCCATTTGATGCAGGCATACTAAGTCTATTTCAAATAGGACGGTATAGCCGATACATCCATAAATTGTAACTTGTAGCGTTATCGTAAACTTTTCTACTAAATAAATATTAATTTTAATTATATAATAAAATATTTAATCTTCTTACTATTTAATAATAATCTTATACTTAGAATAATGTTTATTTCTCTATTTACGTGATTTCTCCAATACGGTCTTATTTGAAATAGACTGTAAGGGAGCCTACACAACAGTGGTGAACATAATAACTTCATCTTTATAACGGCACAAAACCGAGAGGATCATACACATTGGCAAAGTGAAAATACGTCAAAAATGTAGTACTGGAAATACCTGACACAGACATGGAATATAGGTTGCTTGAGTTTTACTGAAAGTATTGTTTAGGAATATGCCATTATAATCTTACATAACAGGTAAGTAATTTTATAATTCAAATACTCCGATTCTCGTAATGGTGATAATTTTATAGGTATATCTGTTTTTAGTAAAAAAAACCGTGTTACGTTTATAAATTTAAATTAGAGGTCTTTGAATCAACACGACGACCTCGATTTTTTTTGAATAATTAATAAGGTCGTTGAATAATTTTGTATTTATTTAATTCTATTCGTGTTGCCATATGCTTCAAGAGAAATTAGTTTCAATCAATTGAATAGTTTGGTTCAGCCACATCAGCCATTACTATGGTAGAAGTGTTCATAGGGGCCCGATTCTGATATTACTATTTCATCAAAACCGCCGAACAATATATACAATACACAATGTCTCAGTCGTAGATTTTGTTAATTACAGTTTTTTTTTCTATTATTATTCCGCCGCAACGATGTCGAAAGGTTATTGCGGTTTTAATAGAACACGAATTTTTGGAATTATGGCAATAGTACGATTCCATTTGAATATCTTAGCAACGACAAGTCACTTGAAATAGCAGAATTGGGGCTCAGGTACGTTTACTTATGGTTTGACTATCTTCGCTTCTGAAAGTTCGAATATTGCAGGCCAAGTAACACACGGGCAAACAAGGTATCCGAGCCATAAGCTTGCGTACTTGCTCGCACATCTATCACCGGTTTTAGATGCAAGATAGAGTTATTCATGTGATATTCCAGGACCAAATTTCGGTTCATCTATCAGAATGAAGAAGTTACAAGAACAGTCTAGTATTCTATATTAATATATAAATGTATTTGGATGTTTGTATTATTTGTTAATACCAAGCCTCCTAATACTTTATTACTTGCAATTCCTCTTTTTACTAATACTTTTGTGTGGTTAAAAGAATATTGTTACGAGTTGCAGGACTTGCATTAAAATGCCGTTAGAATTACTATAGAACTTATTAGAACTATACAAACACGTATAGCACAGATACAAATATAACTGAACACAACCAGTGCAAACGTAATGCACGATTCAATAACACGCGCAAAGTTTGTCACTAAATAGATTACCGATGTACACAACTCTTGCCTAGCGGCTGGTTATCGCTCGACTGCCGATCTCTCCATTGGGGCATTGCTTTATACTGTACAAATACAATAGGTCTCTCGCCCGCGTAGACTGAATTTCTTAGAACCACACCTGGCTAATGACTACCATAAAAGATTACAATACACAATGGGCTGTTTTTCTAATTACAAATTTTAAACACAAAGTAAACAAAAGATGTCCAAATGCGGAAAGGTATTAAAGTGTGTTTTTATGGTATGCAGGTGTGAATCCACTTTTGTCGGCACCTCGGTCGTAACACTATAATAGCAGAATATAATAAAAGTTTATTTAGGTATTTACTTAGTAGTGATTAGAAAGCTACGATAACGTCTATGTTTTTACGTCAGAGAGTAGAACATACATTTAAATATACGGTATAGTTCTAAAGCAGCCAGGTAGTTCAATTGTATTAGCATGTAGGTCGATCAAATAGTTTATTATTAAAAAGGGCAGTTGCGAGCGAGAAATACCTAGAGATTGGAATACTAGTGTAAAAATTATGGAGCAGTATTAATAGCAACCGACTTGTTTTCTTCATAATTTTGTAAGGCTTGGAAACTTGGGACTATTAAGGCAGTAGATAGAAATAATTATAATTAAGACTTGAAATGTGATATTAGCGTCGAATGCTCATAATTACGTGGAGAGCTTGTTGGCAAGCTTTTGCATTCTAGAAGAGCTCGAGATTAAAGATTGTATGGTATGGTGACAGGCAATACTACGGTTTTTTGTCTCGTAACAAACCAAAGAGACTTGAGGCACGGTTGAACAATCTACTTGAGGATTGGCAAAAAGTTGAACGCAAGAGACCTAGAGATAGACTGTTTGGTACTCTTGGTTAGGGCAAATAAGATTCTCTTTCCATTTGAGTCATGGGCATACATTTGGAGACCACATACACAAGTGGAGAAGAAATGTGAGAATAACTATTTGTTATTACGACGGATTCTTCCGTCCTTTACTAGTGAAAATATATAAATTACGATTTAAAGTTAAATAATTTTTTAAAATTTATTTTTCGTAATATTTTTTATAGACACTTCGAAAGTTCGTGAAATTATACATATTAATCGATTTTAGCTTTTTGAGTGTTTATCTATAGTTTATAAAATATTGATTGTACCCCGACTGTTAACTGACGCGTTATACATTGGTAATAAGGTAAGAATACAGTTAAATTCTTTTATTGTTCTACTGTGCTAGTTAATTAAACTGTAACGAATTGCCTAAACCTTGTTCAATGAATATAATTACAAAAAATATGTCACGTGCCAATTGAAAACATCGGGGAGGAACATGTACATCGAGGTTACTTATGTCTGGGATTTATCAAACCATCACCAATAAATGACTGCACAATTTCATACATATTTCGCAACTCTTTGCATGTATATATCTAAATGTATATACTTTGGCGGAGTTATAAAGATTTTGTGCTGAGTAAATATACCACCTACGTATTAAGTCTTTGTTTTGTTCGACAAAATTACAAAATTTTAATAAGAGTTCTTAATAAAGTCCCCGTAAGTCGACATTGAAACGGCATTTAATGGTTTGCAATAGTTTCGTATTATTAACTTGTAGCGTTGCCTTACAACTTAATAATGCAATAAGCCTTTATGCACGTGATCTCATTAACAGGTCACACGCGAGCTTTCTGGAGCACATAACTTTGTTTTGAATTTCATTGACAGTAGTACTACAATGAATATTCGATAATCGGCTTGTTTCGTATTCATTCGATATTTTTTTATTTACTGCTGCATTACAGTGGACAGACTGACGGCCCAACTGTGATGGAAAGCGGTTACCGTTGTCTATGGACATTTGCAACACTAAAGTTGCTACTAATGTGCTGCCCGACTCGAAGAAGAGACTGGAGAACCTGGCCACTGATGCCGGAACACAACTCAAGGTTGTTCTGGTGCCATACTCTAGAACACCACTGATGCCAATAAAACGCGTACCGCAATTCACCAACAAATACATTGTCATGGCAACGAAGATGACAGCGACAATTTCAATGTGTTGCTATCATGGTTAGTTCCACCTTCGCTAGATTCCGTTACGCCTAATCGTCATTAGATAGTTTGAATTAAAAATTAAGTTCGATATTTTTAAGAATTATAACATGCCCACGTTTAGATCATATAGATGTATTATGAATAATTGACCCTTATTAAATTGAAAATCACTATTGGATGTAAGTACGTAAAATTATGAACGACACGTAGATAGTAAAATGTAAAAATTATAAAGACTAATTAGTTAAGATTAGTTTTAGAACGTCAAAACAGCTGTTTTAATTCCGCCTATTTTGCAGCGTGGTCTTTGCTGCTTCCCCGGCTTGGGTACAGTAGGAGCACGTGGAGCGAGTGGACGCGGAGAAGAAGCATTACTTCTCGAGCGCCAAGGTCGGGCGTCGCAGCAGACGAGGTCGTCGAGCCTCCCACCTCCACCCTCGGCATTGCCACGTCCTCCAAGGAAACCTTCCGCGAGAAATACAAGATACGACCGGTTGGAGCATAGGGATGCCCGCAAGGTATGGTTGTTAAGTTGTAATACAATATACCACTAAAAATCATGACCAGAAAACTATTGTCATTTTATTGTTTAAGTAATGGAACTATGTATTTTGACGAATTTTACTTCGTTCTGCTTTTGAATACGTGTTGTCATTGGTGTAATTCTTTCTACTTAATCTACTACTGCTACACTTAGAACGAAACCCGAGTACCTATGTCTTATTTCATCATAGGCAACCATCACGTTTTTGTGTACCCGAAGATCTCACTTTAGGAGCAGCAAGACAACATAAACACATTCTTTTTATAATCACATGGCATCAAAGCTCTAGTCTTTTTTAACTGTGCGAACTTCACCAATTTAAATATGTAATTGAAGTATATTTTATTTATGGAGGTATCGGTTCGCATTTGGCCATAATCTTGCCTGATATTAGACGAAGATATTGTCTAAGATGGAGCATGCTTACTTAGAAGGTACCTATTCACGCGGAACTTGAAGATACACAGCTTGTAGGCATAGGGAATAACAGACTCCGGCAGTTGGTTCCAACTCTTTTGCGGTGCACGTGCAGATAATAAAGGTGGGCACGAAGCGGTTCGTTTGTATAAGTGGTATGCTTGCCAATATCATTGCTTTGAATGTAATATATATATATATATATATATATATATATATATATATATATATATATATATATATATATATATGTTATAATTATGCGAGATTGAAAATTTTATACAAAGAATTAAGCCAGTTTTGTGTAAAAAAAAATATTATTGACTCATTGGAAGATCAGAGGGCTGGTTCCTACCTCGGAAAACGGATCAGTATGGCGATCCAGCGAGGTAACGTAGCCAGCCTTCTAGGAACCTTACCCATTGACTTCGATGTCCTAGGCTCAGTATTCTATTTATAGTCTTAAGGGATTATTAGTAGAACACAATATAAATTAAGTTTTCTTAACTGTAATAGTTTATAGTTAGATTATGTATTATAAAATAGATAGAACACGAAATGGTCAAAATGTTAACAATAATAGGCACCAAACAATTTCGTATCATCAAGTTTTAAAATAGCTCGGATAAGATAATAATTTATTAAATCCACAATCCACGTGGCGTTTTGTTTAAATAACCTCCAAATTAGAATAGTACTATTACTCATATTCTGAGTGTAATCTCTTTGGCCTTGATATACACTATTGTATATATTACGTACTTTATATACTAGGTACTTTAATATAATGTCCTCATATTATTATTTAATTAATTAAAATCAGCAATATATTATATATAATTATATCTAAAATTTATATTGTTACAACTCGGGTCCAGACAAACACAAAATCCACCTGCATATCCGAAACAAAGCACATTTATTACCCGTCGGCATTTGAACTAATAACATTGAAATTCTTTTATGGTTGTCTTCATTGTTAACTTATTGGCATACGGCCTACTGTTGTATTATAATCATTAGCCAAGTGTTACGGATTTAAAGTACAAGTTGATTCTAGGAAATTCGGTTCACGCTGCCGGGCGGACATATTGCATTTCTGCAGTATAAAGCAATGGCCCGACTGAGGGAGGGGAAAGTCGAGCGCGAACCACCAGCGAAGAGCGACGTGTGTACTACAATCGGGAATGTAATAAGTGACGGACTTTGCGCGTTTTATTGTATTACGACCTTCTGCATTACGTTTGGACTTGTTGTGTTCAGTTATATTTGTGTGTGTTATATATGTTTGTATAGTTCTAATAAATTCTATAGAATTCTAAAGCATTTTAATTCGAGTCTTCCGACTCGTAACAATATTAACTTATATGTATCTCTTATTTCAGAAACATTACTATTCTACATCTATTATACACGCTAACTCAGACAGCTACATTATAATACACTCAATACACAATATCTATCACAAGTTATTTACCTTGTTTTTCCGGGGAGAAAGAGACTGATGAACAGTCACACAGGATTTTATCTTTTACTGACCACAGGGTCTCACCATTTCTGTTTATACAAAGTAATTAGTTAAAAAAATCATATTATATACTACATTATTTTTATTTAAGGACTCTGATGGTTCCGGATCAATAGCATCGACGGCATCTAGAAGTTCACCATTACCATATGACACTGTAAGAAAATTACCATCGGTACCAACATCGGCTTCCTTACCAGCTGCTGAATCTAGGGAATCCTTAGTAAGGCCAAGGGACTCGAGTCTACCGTCGCCATCGAAGCTGGCCGTTTACGCAGCAGCCAGGCGCAGGTCAGCCGAGTCTGCTAAGGATAACAACAAGAGACCACATCACTATCGTATACAATTTTAAAGATACATTGTTATGTCCATCTTGTTTAGTGTTTTTTTACGATAAAAAAACTTTGTCCTTGACGAACATAATTTTCGATGCAAATAGAGACGCTTTGCAACCAGAATTTCAGCTTCTAAAATAAGTCCTTAGCCTGCAGGGTTGATTATTGTCAAGTTTTCAATAAATTCGTAATTATAGTTTTGTCAAATAAAAATAACAAAAGTAACCATGACAAAATAAGACGGAAAGTTACTTTATCTTTGTCATTCAACACAAAAACAAATAAAATAATCTGTCCGAACATTCGAAAATACGAAACTAATTAATCGATACAAATATACGAATCTAACAAAGCTCGGGAAAAATGATATTTTATGGTTTTAACATTTAATAGTATTTTTTTTATGTTAGTTTAACTACAATATACAATACTATATACACCTTTACTATATATATATATATATATATATATATATATATATATATATATATATATATATATATATACCTAGTCTTGCCATAAATATTGTAACAAAGATTTTTTTTCTATTGCAAATAACATTTATAAGTTTTACAGTTTGTTAGTTTCATACATAAATATAAAACAATTTAAAATATATAAAGCTTATTCGAAGTGGTCTCCATTGGCCGCAATACAGTCCTTTAAACGTTGAGGCCAGTTATCAATAGAAGCACGCACTCTTACCATGGGAAAATTCTTCACTGCCAATCGTATGGATTGTTTTAGGGACTCCAAATTATCATGGCGTCTAGAGCAAGCCGTACTCTCTAAAACTGACCATAAATCATAATCCAGCGGATTAAGATCGGGACTAGACGATTGCCAGTCTTCAGCTCTGATGAAATCCGAAACGTTCGTTTCCAACCAAGACTGCGTGGACCGAGCTTTATAACCCGGCGTCGAGTCTTGCGGGAAGGACCATTCTTGGTTATTGAACATGGTGTTGTTAAGGGGCTTAACTACCTTCTCAAGAATGGTATTTTGATACACTTGTGCCGATGTTTTGATACCTTTTTTTACCAAAATATGGCTGAGTCACTCCTTCATAGCTAACACCCCACTAAACCATCACTGAAGAGTGATAGAAGATAATGCCCACGTTGCACTCTGTCGACTAATTGCGAAGATTCCTTAGAGCTTTGAGCATAAATATTGTCATTTCGTTTGTTAAAACGTTGCTCAATTGTAAAAAAATTCTCATCCGTAAACAAAATTTTTCAGTGACCTCCCTTTGCGTATCGCTTCAGTAATTGTTTCGATTTTACCACCCTATTCTTTTTTAAATTATGAGTTAAGAAATGACCAGTGCGTCTCTTATAGGCTGCAAGTCCTAAGTCATCTTTTAAAATACGCGACATGGTTCTAGGTGATATCTTCATCTCCCGAGATAAAATCTTTTGCTTTCGGACAGGATTTCTTCGAATTCTTTCCCACGCTGCTTTGACCATCTTTTTCGTACGAATACTACGTGGACGGCCAGATCTTTTTCTGTCACAAACAGAGGAGGTTTCATTGTACCTATTAATAGCCCGGTACACAAACATTTGATTAATACCAAGCGTGTGGAGTTTTAAAAATTGCATATGGCTCTCTACCTACTTTGTGTAATGCAATCACAGCGATTCGGTTCTTTTTATCGCCCCCCTCCATTTTAATATCGCAAAATGTTGTACAATGTATTGGCGCCAATTTGAGAAAACACAATGAACAATCATATAAAAATGACAGATTCCAAATTCAAATGTAATATTTTGTTTCTTTTTAATTGTAACAGTATTTATGACCAGACTAAGTATATGTATATATATATACACTATAAAATAAAACAAAAAACTTAAATAATAAAAAGTATAAACATATTTACTGATAAAAAATGTAGTCTAGATCGCTGCCGGTGGGGAGCGTCCCCAAAATGCTGGCCGTATTTCCCCGTTGTATTGCAATTGCAATACTGATCCGTTGCCCTAAGTATAGGCCAGCTCTTTGGTCACGCGAGACTTCTTTCTTTCCCCTTGAAAGGTCTTGATAAAGTTGATAAGCTTCAGGTCCCCATGGCTCCAAAGCCTCAACCCCGAAAGTCGCAAATATGTATCCATCATGGATGCAGAATTGCGGCGTTTCATGGCCTTTTGATGTGTGGCAGCTCCTCCGGCAGTGACGGCTGTGTTTAGATGATTGGAAACCGATAACGTATCAACACACGGCGCGTCCCATACTAAGGGGCGTCATTTTAACATGGAAGAAGAATCTGAAATGGCAGAATAACATAAGTCTGGGAAAATACGTTTTTAAATAAACGTAACTCTGAAAAAAAGTAACTTTGAAAAAACGTAACTATCGCCACAAGCCATTAGTCTCTCGCTTTTTGACGGCTTATTATGTAGAATATTTTGAGGCTCATTATATACAAGTTACTAACTAGGACAGTATTCTTCTTTCATGATTTTAATAAGAAAATAAATTTGATTTTATGTAATTTTTGTAAATAAAAGAATGTGTACGAACATTACAGAGCTAACCGTGTGTGTTTGTGTATTTTGGTGAGAATTTTATTTAAGTGTGAGTTTATTTTAATATTGTAAAGATACTCTATAAATTTCTTTTAATAATTTGACATCGCCATCGTCAATTAAGATTAAACTATGACATTGACATCGTTATGCAAAGAGTTGCATAATACATGGCTGTCGAAGTCACAATGGAAAATAGAAAGGAATGCAAAAACGTCGGAGTGCTTATATATAGGTTTGGCAGAACTATAGCCGGGAGACATTAAGAGCCCTATATCTGATTTAAAAAACTGTAAGAAATTCAATGTAATTACAGGTACGAGTGATTATGGTCTGAGGAGAGCAGTTGTTCCTTTGGCTTACTCCTAGGGAACATTGAAAATTTCACTCATAAGTTGTAAGAACGTGCAGTTATTGATCCACACTGACCCCAGGCTAAAATGCGTTAGATTGGAAACTGATTACAGCATTAACTTCAGGGCACATATGACATTTTTGAGAAACTCCATTTTTGTGGAAGCATTTGATAGGCAATGATAGGCAAAAATAAAAGATGACTTTTAATGTCTACTCTCCATAGACGCCTCCTAACCATTTAAAGAAGTCAGTAGTTTAGCATTAGATACTCGGAAGTACTTCCCTCTATATACTCCTGACAGAGACTGCCATGCAAAAAGGTCTTGATACTGTTAATGTGGGAGTCTAATAATAAAATTTGTAACTTAGTATCGATGATTATACCATGTTTTATGATTTATTATAACCACCAAAATATTTATTATACAATGCCAAAGACTAGTTATAGTATGACCATAAAGACTGTGTTTATACAACATATTTAGAGATTTAAATGTAAAATACACGATTTTTATAAAGTACCGTAAATAAGGTGTGTTATCCTCGTTTGACTGATGTTTTTTAGTTTTAATTGAATTTTTGGTTTTCATTTGAAATTAAAATTAGCTCTTGTTGTAACTAAGGAATTAATTTGCGTTACATAAATTATATAAGTCAGAGCAATAATAAGAGAGAAAACCGCAATTAATTTTTATATTGTTCTTTTTAATGATAGCGGAAACGTTCAAGTTTGTTCATAACCGTATTTTAAAATTATTTTGTTATATTATAAAGGCAATAAGTAAATAGTCTCATTTTGTTGATCAAAATTGGTAACGTTCATGATTTTTAATATATCATCAGCTTCGTAGTTAGAGATCTGCCGTAATGGATAACAAAAATAAGAAAAACGAACTGAAGAGCCTAACTAATATATTGTGTTTGAAAAAATATTTGAAAACAATTACATACATATAATACATAACTTCACGCCAGTTCCCTTGCGGGGTAGGCACAAACAACAGAGCGCCATTTAGGCTTACCTCACAATTACTTAGTATTAAATTAATATTGACGTGTTTCCTTACAGCTAAGTACTATATGATATGTGTATGCAGCCATATGGCTATTTGAACCAGTCATACATAATATGTATGCAAACCGAAGAAAACTCCTTCGTGAACCCCCATCGCCAAAACTACATATTGTTTCTCTTTTAGCAAAATGTGTCAGGAATGGAAGCAAAATCTTGCCCTTGACATTTCAGAACCTTAACTACGACGCTGATCATCAAAGTTCTTTTCTCAATTTGCCCAAAAATCCGGGTATTTGGAACTAATTATTAGCAGTTAGTTTTCTTTATTACCCAAAAAATTATACTGGGCAATATACGTATAAATATAATATTAATGATGATGGAGAAGTACACAAACTGTAGCTGTATTCACGAGGAAAAAGATATTTTGTACCCATTAACGAAAATAATACAGCATAATTTTTTATCGAATTCAATGGATTAAACTATTTTTTTTAATTAATAATCTCCAACTTAATTTGTTATTTCTATTGCTGCCAAAGTATTGTTTTAAATCATTTTCAATCTCGGTTAAAGGGCTATTATATCAGGACTAAATATACAATAAGAAATAATAACTACAATATCACGATTGAATTCGCAGCGTCCGTTCAGGAGGCTGAATACCGCTGTGTTGCTTTTTCTCCTTTACTTTACATTGAAAGTGCTTTCGACATGGAACCTGGCAGAGGCGGCAGGGCTAAACGGCCATAACTGGTACAACATAACAATTTAAAAAATCTCAAGAAAACTACGGCTGTTGGGATATAGAATTTCCGGACATGGCACTTCTGCGTGACTCCAGTTATCCATCGCAATATATTCATATCCCTAATATGTATCGTTCTTTTAATGAATTTAATTATTTAACCTTGTCCTTTCAGTGTAGTTAATAAAATAAATCATAATCAAACTTCGATTTAACGGGTTTAAGCGCGGTATTTTATTTGATTTTAATTTTAAAAGTGACCACAACGTTAAATTCAAAATCAAATAAAATACCGCGCTTAAAACTGTTAAAATGTAGTTTTAATAGGTGTACTAGTCGCGAAAACTCAAGAAAATGAAAAGTTAAGGTACAAGATATTCTGTTCTTTAAAATCTGTCTAAAGTCCTGTTACCCAAGCCAAATAGGGTTGTTATACTGCAAATGTCAAGACAGTTACATCTGTTAAACTTCTCCATCATCAACTGAACGCATTTAAAGTCTGAAGAATATAATTGTAGCTCAAATAGGTGTTATATTAACCCCAATCACCCCGTCGTCAATTTTTATTTGGACTCGATGAATGTTGCATCTATTTCTTAGTGAAATTGTGTGTATTACGATGGTATCGAGTTGGATTCAGGTTTTGTGACTACTTCATATGAGCAGAATACCTATTACGCAAACGAGTGTAAGAATATTATTAACAACAAAAACATCGGTATAGTGACAGTTTGACTTCTATTCTATTTTAAACCTGTTAGCCATTTTAGCTATTAATTAAGCTGATACTAAACGGTTCATTTCTGTCTTTCGATTTGATGAAGCAACCGAAGTGGTCAATGTAAACATATACTTGAATCATTCAATGACATCAAGCACCGGCGCGACGTGTTTTTCAGTTTGTGTCATTCAACTAAATAGATTAAAATTAAGTTTTGCATAAAACATGTTTCAAAAGATGTTACATCAGTTATAATTGTAGTACACATGTTTCTGCCAGAGCGGCGTGTAAATTCAATTTGGTTATTTCATCTAATTTTAGCATTTTATCAAATTTTTCTTTGAATAGTTAGAAGTTTCATAAAGTTTTTCTAATAAAAATGTTTTACATAAATTATTTTAGATAATTTGATTTTAATAAGTGTAATAAGTAGGATGTAAAGTGATAAATAATACGATAATATTCTTTTACTTGGATTATGCACATATGAAGTAGATGGCTATAGAAAGCAGGTTTTCAGAGTGAATCAAAATTTGCGATCGTCAATTTTGTTTATAAATAATCATTTGTGCTTTATCAATTTGTTTTTTTTATTTATTTGCATTTAAATTGGTTCTTAGTCCATTTTCATCACTAACAACAATAAAGATTTTTTTTATTATTCATATTTTTTATTTCTTCGAATGTAGCCACCACAATACTATACTCCGTTCCAAATGCAGAGCGAAAAATGGATCTATTATGTTAACATTGAAAACAAACGATAGTATTAGTAACGATTGATGTCCAACCATTTCATTTTCGTTTCCTCGTTGTTAACGCGTCGATCATGTTTCTTGGTAATAGTAGAGGAGGCCAAGCGGGGATTTTGGGATTTACTCGAGCGTAACAGAATATTATAAGGAGAGAAACCTTGCACCCTATTATGCACCCCCATCATATATGAACCGTTCATATAGGATCTGCGTTTAGGGCAACCGATCAGAATAGTAAAAAAATCACAAAATCGCAGTTTACCAAGCGGTACCAACTTGAAAGAAAATAATTAAGTAGGCTGATCCAGTTGAAATCCATGTATTTGCTAACACAATGACAAGAGGAATAAGGAAAAAACAATAGGTATAAAAGGTCAAAAGAATATTTAAAAATACTTTTCTAAAACACATGCCAGTGCTTTGATGATCTAAAAACAGTTTTTAACAAGGTCAACTCTAAAAGATAATGATATTAAATTTTCTTTATGGTCAACCGATATTGGATTTCGGTCTTTCAGATTGAATAAATCAACCGAAGTAATTAAATCTTAGTCTGGCCATAAATACTGTTACAATTAAAAAGAAACAAAATATTACATTTAAATTTGGAATCTGTCATTTTTATATGATTGTTCATTGTGTTTTCTCATTTTGGCGCCAATACATTGTGCAACATTTTGCGATATTAAAATGGAGTGGGGCGATAAAGAGAACCGAATTGCTGTGATTGCATTACACAAAGTAGGTATGGAGCCAAATGCAATTTTAAAACTCCATACGCTTGGTATTAGTCAAATATTTGTGTACCGGGCTATTAATAGGTATATGGGAGTATTACACAACACACACATATACACACACTTTCATACACAAACTCACCCATATATCACATATATATTATTATATTTATTATACATTATTCATATATATAATTACAATTATATAGTGTATGTCAGTTCATCAATATTAAATATAAGTATATATCGACACGACCCAACCTTTTGATGAAATATCGTTGGTCGTAAGGCATCATCGGTCGTGTCGTATAAAGGGGGCAACAACCTCTGCTAGCGCATGCGCAGATCAACTGCGCAGGCGCACTAGCGCCGTGAGTGGATCACCCGTAAAACTTAATACTACTCTCCATAGACGCCTCCTAACCATTTAAAGAAGTCAGTAGTTTAGCATTAGATACTCGGAAGTACTTCCCTCTATATACTCCTGACAGAGACTGCCATGCAAAAAGGTCTTGATACTGTTAATGTGGGAGTCTAATAATAAAATTTGTAACTTAGTATCGATGATTATACCATGTTTTATGATTTATTATAACCACCAAAATATTTATTATACAATGCCAAAGACTAGTTATAGTATGACCATAAAGACTGTGTTTATACAACATATTTAGAGATTTAAATGTAAAATACACGATTTTTATAAAGTACCGTAAATAAGGTGTGTTATCCTCGTTTGACTGATGTTTTTTAGTTTTAATTGAATTTTTGGTTTTCATTTGAAATTAAAATTAGCTCTTGTTGTAACTAAGGAATTAATTTGCGTTACATAAATTATATAAGTCAGAGCAATAATAAGAGAGAAAACCGCAATTAATTTTTATATTGTTCTTTTTAATGATAGCGGAAACGTTCAAGTTTGTTCATAACCGTATTTTAAAATTATTTTGTTATATTATAAAGGCAATAAGTAAATAGTCTCATTTTGTTGATCAAAATTGGTAACGTTCATGATTTTTAATATATCATCAGCTTCGTAGTTAGAGATCTGCCGTAATGGATAACAAAAATAAGAAAAACGAACTGAAGAGCCTAACTAATATATTGTGTTTGAAAAAATATTTGAAAACAATTACATACATATAATACATAACTTCACGCCAGTTCCCTTGCGGGGTAGGCACAAACAACAGAGCGCCATTTAGGCTTACCTCACAATTACTTAGTATTAAATTAATATTGACGTGTTTCCTTACAGCTAAGTACTATATGATATGTGTATGCAGCCATATGGCTATTTGAACCAGTCATACATAATATGTATGCAAACCGAAGAAAACTCCTTCGTGAACCCCCATCGCCAAAACTACATATTGTTTCTCTTTTAGCAAAATGTGTCAGGAATGGAAGCAAAATCTTGCCCTTGACATTTCAGAACCTTAACTACGACGCTGATCATCAAAGTTCTTTTCTCAATTTGCCCAAAAATCCGGGTATTTGGAACTAATTATTAGCAGTTAGTTTTCTTTATTACCCAAAAAATTATACTGGGCAATATACGTATAAATATAATATTAATGATGATGGAGAAGTACACAAACTGTAGCTGTATTCACGAGGAAAAAGATATTTTGTACCCATTAACGAAAATAATACAGCATAATTTTTTATCGAATTCAATGGATTAAACTATTTTTTTTAATTAATAATCTCCAACTTAATTTGTTATTTCTATTGCTGCCAAAGTATTGTTTTAAATCATTTTCAATCTCGGTTAAAGGGCTATTATATCAGGACTAAATATACAATAAGAAATAATAACTACAATATCACGATTGAATTCGCAGCGTCCGTTCAGGAGGCTGAATACCGCTGTGTTGCTTTTTCTCCTTTACTTTACATTGAAAGTGCTTTCGACATGGAACCTGGCAGAGGCGGCAGGGCTAAACGGCCATAACTGGTACAACATAACAATTTAAAAAATCTCAAGAAAACTACGGCTGTTGGGATATAGAATTTCCGGACATGGCACTTCTGCGTGACTCCAGTTATCCATCGCAATATATTCATATCCCTAATATGTATCGTTCTTTTAATGAATTTAATTATTTAACCTTGTCCTTTCAGTGTAGTTAATAAAATAAATCATAATCAAACTTCGATTTAACGGGTTTAAGCGCGGTATTTTATTTGATTTTAATTTTAAAAGTGACCACAACGTTAAATTCAAAATCAAATAAAATACCGCGCTTAAAACTGTTAAAATGTAGTTTTAATAGGTGTACTAGTCGCGAAAACTCAAGAAAATGAAAAGTTAAGGTACAAGATATTCTGTTCTTTAAAATCTGTCTAAAGTCCTGTTACCCAAGCCAAATAGGGTTGTTATACTGCAAATGTCAAGACAGTTACATCTGTTAAACTTCTCCATCATCAACTGAACGCATTTAAAGTCTGAAGAATATAATTGTAGCTCAAATAGGTGTTATATTAACCCCAATCACCCCGTCGTCAATTTTTATTTGGACTCGATGAATGTTGCATCTATTTCTTAGTGAAATTGTGTGTATTACGATGGTATCGAGTTGGATTCAGGTTTTGTGACTACTTCATATGAGCAGAATACCTATTACGCAAACGAGTGTAAGAATATTATTAACAACAAAAACATCGGTATAGTGACAGTTTGACTTCTATTCTATTTTAAACCTGTTAGCCATTTTAGCTATTAATTAAGCTGATACTAAACGGTTCATTTCTGTCTTTCGATTTGATGAAGCAACCGAAGTGGTCAATGTAAACATATACTTGAATCATTCAATGACATCAAGCACCGGCGCGACGTGTTTTTCAGTTTGTGTCATTCAACTAAATAGATTAAAATTAAGTTTTGCATAAAACATGTTTCAAAAGATGTTACATCAGTTATAATTGTAGTACACATGTTTCTGCCAGAGCGGCGTGTAAATTCAATTTGGTTATTTCATCTAATTTTAGCATTTTATCAAATTTTTCTTTGAATAGTTAGAAGTTTCATAAAGTTTTTCTAATAAAAATGTTTTACATAAATTATTTTAGATAATTTGATTTTAATAAGTGTAATAAGTAGGATGTAAAGTGATAAATAATACGATAATATTCTTTTACTTGGATTATGCACATATGAAGTAGATGGCTATAGAAAGCAGGTTTTCAGAGTGAATCAAAATTTGCGATCGTCAATTTTGTTTATAAATAATCATTTGTGCTTTATCAATTTGTTTTTTTTATTTATTTGCATTTAAATTGGTTCTTAGTCCATTTTCATCACTAACAACAATAAAGATTTTTTTTATTATTCATATTTTTTATTTCTTCGAATGTAGCCACCACAATACTATACTCCGTTCCAAATGCAGAGCGAAAAATGGATCTATTATGTTAACATTGAAAACAAACGATAGTATTAGTAACGATTGATGTCCAACCATTTCATTTTCGTTTCCTCGTTGTTAACGCGTCGATCATGTTTCTTGGTAATAGTAGAGGAGGCCAAGCGGGGATTTTGGGATTTACTCGAGCGTAACAGAATATTATAAGGAGAGAAACCTTGCACCCTATTATGCACCCCCATCATATATGAACCGTTCATATAGGATCTGCGTTTAGGGCAACCGATCAGAATAGTAAAAAAATCACAAAATCGCAGTTTACCAAGCGGTACCAACTTGAAAGAAAATAATTAAGTAGGCTGATCCAGTTGAAATCCATGTATTTGCTAACACAATGACAAGAGGAATAAGGAAAAAACAATAGGTATAAAAGGTCAAAAGAATATTTAAAAATACTTTTCTAAAACACATGCCAGTGCTTTGATGATCTAAAAACAGTTTTTAACAAGGTCAACTCTAAAAGATAATGATATTAAATTTTCTTTATGGTCAACCGATATTGGATTTCGGTCTTTCAGATTGAATAAATCAACCGAAGTAATTAAATCTTAGTCTGGCCATAAATACTGTTACAATTAAAAAGAAACAAAATATTACATTTAAATTTGGAATCTGTCATTTTTATATGATTGTTCATTGTGTTTTCTCATTTTGGCGCCAATACATTGTGCAACATTTTGCGATATTAAAATGGAGTGGGGCGATAAAGAGAACCGAATTGCTGTGATTGCATTACACAAAGTAGGTATGGAGCCAAATGCAATTTTAAAACTCCATACGCTTGGTATTAGTCAAATATTTGTGTACCGGGCTATTAATAGGTATATGGGAGTATTACACAACACACACATATACACACACTTTCATACACAAACTCACCCATATATCACATATATATTATTATATTTATTATACATTATTCATATATATAATTACAATTATATAGTGTATGTCAGTTCATCAATATTAAATATAAGTATATATCGACACGACCCAACCTTTTGATGAAATATCGTTGGTCGTAAGGCATCATCGGTCGTGTCGTATAAAGGGGGCAACAACCTCTGCTAGCGCATGCGCAGATCAACTGCGCAGGCGCACTAGCGCCGTGAGTGGATCACCCGTAAAACTTAATACTACAATGAAGTTGGCAGTTCCTTGCGAGATGACAGTTGTTAAAACAAAACCCACCGAACATACACTTTGAAACTTTACGCATTTCAAATGTTAAGAAGTATTATTTTGTTATAAATCGTGCAATACTGTAATTAAGATAATACAAGAGTGGTTGTGAACTGTTGTTTCCTTTATACGACACGACTGATGATGCCTTACGACTAACGATATTTGATGATAAGGTTGGGTCGTGTCGATATATACTTATATTTAATATTGATGAACTTACATACACTATATAATTGTAATTATATATATGAATAATGTATAATAAATATAATAATATATATATGATATATAGGTGAGTTTGTGTATGAAAGTGTGTGTATATGCATGTGTTGTGTAATACTCTCATAGGTACAATGAAACCTCCTCTGTTTGTGACAGAAAAATATTTGGTCGCCCACGTAGTGTTCGTACGAAAAAGGTGGTCAAAGCAGTAAGGGAAAGAATTCGAAGAAATCCTGTCCGAAAGCAAAAGATTTTATCTCAGGAGATGAAGATATCACTTAGAACCATGTCGCGTATTTTAAAAGATGACTTAGGACTTGCAGCCTATAAGAGACGCACTGGTCATTTCTTAACTCATAATTGAAAAAAGAATAGGGTGGTAAAACCGAAACAATTACTGAAGCGGTACGAAAAGAAAGGTCACTGAAAAATTTAGTTTACAGATGAGAAATTTTTTTCAATTGAGCAACATTTTAACAAACAAAATGACCGTATTTATGCTCAAAGCTCTAAGGAAGCTTCTCAATTAGTCGACAGAGTGCAACGTGGGCATTATCCATCTTCAGTGATGGTTTAGTGGGGTGTTGGCTATGAAGGAGTGACTGAGCCATATTTTTGTAAAAAAGGTATCAAAACATCGGCACAAGTGTATCAAAATACCATTTTTGAGAAGGTAGTTAAGCCCCTTAACAACATCATGTTCAATAACCAAGAATGGTCCATCCCGCAAGACTCGACGCCGGGTTATAAAGCTCGGTCCACGCAGTCTTGGTTGGAAACGAACGTTTCGGATTTCATCAGAGCTGAAGACTGGCAATCGTCTAGTCCCGATCTTAATCCGCTGGATTATGATTTATGGTCAGTTTTAGAGAGTACGGCTTGCTCTAGACGCCATGATAATTTGGAGTCCCTAAAACAATCCATACGATTGGCAGTGAAGAATTTTCCCATGGTAAGAGTGCGTGCTTCTATTGATAACTGGCCTCAACGTTTAAAGGACTGTATTGCGGCCAATGAAGACCACTTCTAATAAGCTTTTTATATTTTAAATTGTTTTATATTTATGTATTAAACTAATATACTGTAAAACTTATAAACGTTATTTGCAATAGAAAAAAATCTTTGTTACAATATTTATGGCAAGACTAGGTATAAATATAAGTTAAATCCTTCAATGTCTCTGAATATAGGCATGTCAATTTCGGTTCTGTGCCTTTTAAGTTAATTGATTCAATTTGGTTGATCCGTCCATCAACATTATTTGGTACAAGAAAAATGAACTACTGAAGTGCGAATAAGGTTACTTGACTTACATTGAGCAAACCGATTAATCCTGCTATACGCTGCAAATATTAACATATTTACTAAGGTCAAGCAAGCTGAATATAACTTACTTTCATAAAAAAATGTGTAAATTTGTATGTTGCAGAAGAATCTCTGATACAGCTATTTTAAAGCTTACTTTTAAAGCACCTACAAAGGTAGTTAAGTAATATGATTTTTATATTGAAAAAGTATTTCATATTGGAAGATGGAGACGTACCTATTTATAGATCAAGTGCTATCAAAAGTGTATAAAAGATTTTGCTGCCAATTTTCCATGGTCGCCAAGCGTGATGTTACGAATAAGTTCTCGAATGTTCACACTTTGACCTTGATCCTGACATTTGGGTGCCTTTGGAGCCGAGAATGAGGCCAAGCGGCGGCCTCGGGCGCGTTTGCGCAACCAAACTTGCCGCCGCCTCATTGCGAATATTACACTTATTACAGAAAGAGACAGCAATACGAAGTATATTTCTAGTGTTACCAGTTGTGATACTCATTGAATATTAAAAATCTAATTTACTGTATTATTCATATTTTTTTGAAGTGAAACTTCTATATAGACGGGGGGTCTTGGGATTTTTCTGTCACGAAAAAGCGTTACGGCCGCGTGGAGGAGCGGCATAAATTTAGACTAGACGTGGTGAGAGGCGGCATAATTTTAGAGTAGGCTATGGATGCGTTTTTTGGTTCCGGATCGAATTCTGTTTTATTGTTTTAAAATAATGTCAGACTAGTTTACTTAATGTTCGGAGAAAATAACACTGACTGGCTATTTTATTAATTCATCAACAATTTAATAATTACGTATTTTTCTTTGTCATTCTTCTCTCGATTTTTTATGTTTTATTATATGAATCATATATTTTTAAATCCAGCAAGTTTTAATAATTTGCTTTAATAAATCCACTGCTGGATGTAGGCGTTCCCAAGTGTGCAACACTTATCCACGTCCTTCGATTTTCTCATTCAGCTCCTTGCCAGCAGTAAGGATTATTAATTATGGTTACCAGTTCCGGCACGGATCTTGAGCGGTAGACGAAATATTAAAATCGCTTTGCGCAATGAGCGTAGCCTATGTAATGCAGCTTATCAAAATATTATGTTTTTGTCTCTTATATTAATTTGACATCAATAACTCGTACTTCGAAAAATATTCGAAATTTTACTTGTGCGCTGATCAAGCTCATCGCTCAAGAATCATATTGTGGATTATAATAATATTGTTAATATGGTTTGGAAAATGAATTAAGCCTATTAAGCTTCGCTAGATTGCAATATTTTATTAAAATATACGTAAATAATTTTATATTTAATGGGAATTTAATTTATCTGGCAATACAAATAATATCTCTTGCTCTTTCTGACAAATAATATTTAATTCACAACTCGCATTATACCTTATTTGAAGCCCAGCAAAGCAATATTATTATGAGAATAATGGGGCCAATGGAACATTCGATCGTTATCATTTATTCGTTTGATTAGATATGCTGGTCATTGAGCTCTGTTTGCCGCTTCCTGATGTTGTTTTAAGACGTTATTTTTTTCAAATGTAATTTTCTTGTGAATTTTTTAGTTACGTAAATATATTAAGCTCATTGTATGTACGAACCCGAAGTTAAAAAAACCCGGATATTCCGTACACGGGAAACCGCTGAAGCTAATATTATAATTTTGTTGCCTTCAGTTATTGTGTAAATGTTTGTCATATAACAATAATAAATAGAATAGACTATTACAGACTCACCCAAAACACACGTCCAAACCTTTGCCTTCGGCTTCCAAAGTATTATATATCTTGCACATATCTTGAAACCACCTCAATCAATCACTCTCACCAAATTCAGTATTTTTCAGGGCGGCCGCCATTTAATAAGTTCATAAACCCACTGCACTTGCGAAAAATCTTATTATGTCTTACATGTCTGTCTAACACCGCAAACGAAATCCAACGACACTATGGCGGCATCTTCGTGAAATCAGTCATAATTGAGGGGGACAGAGATAGATATACATACATACCAGTATACAAAAAGAGAAGGAAATATGCATGTATCAAGAATGTGCACTAAAGTATGAACTAGAGATAGGGTTACCATGACCCAAAAACCATTGCTCAGCATTAAAGAATAAACACTCATTCACCTCCTACATCTAGACTCTGGCTTCCTATTTTAGAGAAAGAAACTGCATAAATAAGTGCCACTCTTGTCCTATGTGAATTGGCGGAGTTTTCACGTCGGTAATCTTAATGTGCAGGTTAATTTACTATGTTTTTTGACTTTGTAACCTATTTTTTTTTTCAACATGAACAATGAACATTTTTGCAAAGCGCAATAATGGTTCAGCTTCGATTGCGATAATGTTACATATACAGGCCGTTAAACGCAGGCATGGCGATGGGTTTAATGCATTATTTGAGATGCGACATTGTTAATACTACGCGTTGTGTGGCTATTTGTTAACGGCGTTATTTTTTAACGCTTTAAATAAGACTCATTCGGCCACCATCTAACAGTTTTATTCATATTAAATTAGAGTAAGCTTCTAGGCTTTTTTAATGTTCTTAATGAAGCCTACAAACTTAGTCTAACTAAATATGAATTAGATCGTAAATCTTTAACATCATCGTAGATGAAGCCGCATCATTACGTGTCGGCCGACAACCGGCTAATGTTAGTTGTTCCGCGGTTTTACAACACTCCCTGTCAAATTACAATCATAAGTACTTTTCTAGAAAAATGGCTGATAGACAGACGTATAAATATAATGAATAGATTCCTTTTACCAAAATGGCTATGGCACATTTATAACCGATGACACCTATTTCAAAAATCATTGCATTTTAACGTCGATTACTAGAATTTACTAGATAATATCAAATAGTCAAAGCATTCTTAGAGAAATCGCATAAAAGGAAAAGAATTATGCAATAAGATGAAAGATATGTTGGCTTAGTCACGATTAAGCGCATGGTACTTAAATACACATTTCCTGTCTTGGCAGTTAGCAATAAATTAGCATGCGAATTGCGATTATGATTAAAATAAAATCTAAAGTTGACGATGAAATAACAAAATTTAACTTATATAAATGGTTTTTAATTTCATAAAGTAACTTGATTGTATATTTATCATACAAATAAATTGAAGAATTTTTCAAAATATTTAGTTTCAAAGTTAGGGGATCACTTTTTACGACTTTGGGCAGAGCATACTTTGCTACAGCAGTGCATAGTTATAAAGAATAATTTATATACATTTTGAACCGATTTAAAAAAGGAGGAGGCTTTCATTTCGTCTGTATGTTCGTTAGGTACGTCGATTTCTCCGTCAATTGTGAATCGCTATTAAAAAAATATATTTTAATTGATTTTAAAAATTTATACTCCCGCATTGGCCCCATTGTCACCATGTGTCAAGGATCCCAAAGAAATTGAGAGAAAGCCTAGAAATTTGTTAACCGACTTCCTTTTTACACGATATCTTACTCAATTGGGGAGAGATTTTTTTAAAAATCTTTATTCGATTATCTATACTCCCGAAGTGGTCCCATGGTCAACAAGTCAGCATCTGATGAATGGATCCCAGTGAAATCGAGAGCAACCCTTGTTGACGAGCGTTTACACCGAAGAGATAGAGATAGGAACCTTATACGCGTTCCAGTACTATAATTTCTACAGGCTAAGCGCCTGTAGAGATTGTTTCTCTTGCGCACCGTAGGGATTTAGAAACCATTCCCAGCTGAGGTTTTCCCACAGCGCTACGACAAGGGGTTTCTTAAAAAAAACCCGTTTTTTTTTTCAATGCCAGCAGCGCGTTTATGGTATCTCTAGAGTTGCGAACTTCCATAGACGGTAATCGCTTTTGATCGTGGGCTGTTGACTTGTCTGCTGTATTCTAGCTAAAAAGACTGAAATGTCATAAAAGAATGTAAAAATCTTGTGAGCTCTGTGCAAAGAATTGCTGCCGTGATACTGGCAAAAGCTGGTTCTATGAAACATTGATTCATGCTAATTAGATACCTATTAATATTTTTTCTTTATCTCTTTTATGCCACACGAATTACTTTATAAATGGGGTGCTCCATAATTTAAGCCAAGACTATATTTTCTTCACAGGCGTATTCGGATAATGTAATGTAATAGATATTCGGATAACTAGTTAATTTTTGTCAATAATGGTTTAATAGTTTAATTGTGAAACACTAAAATCACTGTTATTTCATATAGATTTTTAAACAGACAAAAATTTATCTCTGTTATCCTTTTATGTAAACAGATTTAGGAAAGGTGGTCAGTTTTTGTCGTTACTACAGATAACGAAATCTATTCCCATGTCAATAGAAGTTCTGCGGTTACAACAAAACTCATACGTGTTTTATCTTTTGGTCAGTTTTGAACCCATCAATAATTCTTTATCGATTTATTTGTTTAACAGATTTGAAAGTTCAGGAATGTCTACTGAAAAGTTATACAAAGGACACTTATACATATTTACTACATTTACATTAACTCCATAATTATTGTTTCCAAAGAATTTATGGAAAGAAGCTACAAACTACAACTCAAGGTTAAAATTGATGTAAGAAAAACATTTAAAAATAGAATATAAACTTAAAAATAAATTACAAACTAATTAAATTGTTGTTGTTGTAAATTGTAAACTCGTGTATATATGTATATATGCATTATGCTTTATGTATTTATTTGTGTATATATATATGTATGTATATGTGTATGTATATAATAATATTAATACGTATTTTTTTTTAGAATATTGTGCAACTAAACTCTGCCCTAGCTTTAGTGCTATTTTCTCTCTTCATCCCAAGGTTGTCCGGAAGAGATCGCTGCCAGCGATAAGGCCGCCACATGTACTTAATTTTAATCTGTTTTTGTGTATTGTATCATAAATGTTATTGTACAAAAAAGTATATTCTACTCTATTCTGTTCTCTTCTAAATTGTTAAATATATTATTAAAATATCCCACATATTTTTAAATAAAGCTGCACGACAGATCCTCAGTTACCTAGTTCTCATCAAATCAATATTCGATCTCAATCCTAAAATGGTTATCTATCCAGATTTTAACCAATCCATCGAACATCTGGTTATAAAATCTCACAAAAAAAAAGGGATTGGTCATAAATTTGTGTCCTCCCGAACGTTTCGTTTCACGCAGTTTTAGTTAAGAGTTCTTTAGATTTTGATGATAATTTTTACATTCAAAGTAGTATATTTCACGAATAAACATAATATTTTTTATATTTATTAATATATATTTTATAAATAACCTTAGGGGATTTATTAAACATTTTAGCACACGTTCTGTTCTTCTGTAACTCAAACCTTTGAATAGGAACGGAACAGCATCTTAAGAAAAATAAACTTCACGCCAGTCAATTTGATATTATTAAAATGTTGTTGTTTTTGTAAGCAAGTATTAGATATTTAGGTAGTTTAAAGTTTGTTTTGTAGCAAGAAAAACTAGAAAATGGAGAATTTAATGGTAAGTAAACATTATGTAACTAAATATCTATTGAATTACCCATCATATTTATGAATAAATAACAATTTTCTGTGATAAAATTAATTAAATACACAACCACAAGGACAAGTGTGTTTTATTACTTTTTTAAAACAACATATTTGTTAATAATTATAGATAAGATATTGTTAAGTATGGTGCAAGTAAGTTTGTCCTGGTTGGGCGGTTGTTAAAGTTCTACTAAATAACCCTGTTTAGTAAGAATATAAGTTATTGTGGACAAGTGTTATTACATTTGAGTCACAACTTAGATATCCTAGGTCTGATTCCCCCCCTGTGTATTGAAACTCGCACACTGAGTACATACATATAGTAGCCTCAATGACTCAATTTTACAACTATTGCAGATGTCAATGACATTAAGATTCTGTAAACTACATATAAAATATAATTCTAGAAGGAATTTAATTATATTTAAATGCAGATTATTATATCACATTTTGTTTTCACAGGTGCCAAACGCAGGAGGATAAAAAGTGATGATGGTTGTGAAGCCAGAAATAAAGCTATAGAATATTATATAGTCAAGAAAAAATTATTAGAGTATGGTTGAAAATATTAAATTAGAGAATGACAAGTAAAATTAGAGATAAGGAATTTGAAGGCAGAAAATGTATAAAATTGTTTGTTTTAGTCATATTAATTCATTTAGTTTTTAATTTAAAAAAAAATAAGTTCTAGGATGTTTTACATTTGTATATTTTAATTTTAAGTTTGTGTGTATAATGTGAATGTAAATATTAATAGTAAGTAACCTAAATGTAGCTATTAGAATTACCTACATTAAAAAAGTTTTTAATAATATGTAATGATGTACCTTTTATGTTGAAATTAAACAATGTTATAGTATGATCTGTATATTTTATTTCCTGGACATTATTCCATTTAAATCTAGCATAATTTAAGTAATAGCCATCATCACAACACATATTTACATGAACTTTAAACAATTTACAAATCCTATAAATATAAATAAATGTGAAAGTTTGTTTGTGTGAGTGTTTATTTGTCAATAACACAAAATGGGTGAAAGAATTTTCAGTAAAGTGTAGCAGTAGTACAAACATAGCTTACAATCTCCATTAACACAGGCAACTTTTTATTTCAATATATTATACACACATAATATATATTTAGAGGCAGGTATAATATATATGTGTATTATTAAAAATAATTTGAAATTGTATCTATTCTATGAGTAACATTATTTTCCAAATTTTCTGATGTCACAGTAACTTTCTCACGACAACTCTACTTCAGGGACCACTTCCTCAATACTAGGTCCTACAAATGATGCGAAGAACTGCTGTAGCTATTATAACCTTTGTTATATTTTCTCAGGACAATCGCATTGTCAGTGATATTACTGGGAAGCAATGTTTCCAAACACCTGTACAAAGAAATATATTTTTCAAATTAAAAAAGAAATGCTATTTCCTACTAGTAAACAAGTGGGTACTTTCTTTACTGCTTCCATTTGACCTATGTTTCCTGTACATGTAAGAATGTTTACATTTTAAATAGAAATATATTTTAAACTAGCTGATGCCTGCGACTTCGTCTGCGTGGTGCGGTTTTTTAACTATCCCACGGGAACTTTTTAATTTTTCGAGATAAAAACTATCCTATATGTTGACCAGGGATATAAGCTACCACCATACAAAATTTCATTTAAATCAATCCAGTCAGTTCGGAGATTAACTGGTACAAACAGACAGACAAACAGAAACAGAAAATTTGAAAAAAATCTAAATTAGTTCTATTTCACTTCTTACATCCCCTGACTCGGTATATAGCATTTTTTCTCATTGTACAGAAATTCGACCTCTACAGTTTTATTATATGTATAGTTGTAAAAATTCTTACATGTACATAAAGCATAGGTCAAATGGTAACAGTAAAGGAAGTACCCACCTGTGGTAAGCAATATGAGTACCTAATAATCTTAAGTGTTAGTTTTACCTTTCAATTGTATTTCTAGTTTTTATGTGGGCCTCATTGTATCTGATTTCTTGTGTAGTTGATGGGTTTAACAAAGGTGCAAGCAAGTCAGTAAAAATTGTGTTATATATTTGAAATAGAAGTGACAATATAATATTGCCAACCTCTTAATATTGAGTTCAGTTTCAATGAATGGCACCATATACTCTAGAAAACCGAGTGATATTATAAAATTTGTCTGTAGTCCAGAACAGTATATTTGCCATACAATCTAGCAATAGCAGCAAATATATCTGCCACTATCCTACATACCGCTGATAGGGATACACCAACAAAATCAGCCACCGAATTTAGCATTGTCCCCAATGCATAAAATCGTAGAGTTAAGTAAAAGTTGATGCAATGGTGGACAGCCGTTGTTTCTAAAAATAGAATTGAATATTATTTTAGGTCATCTAATGTATAAAGCAATGTAAATATTATTAAAACACTTTACCGCCTCGATTTCACTAACAAATGGCATTATTTCGTTCAAAACCATTTCAACGGATGTTTTGTTTATTCTAAACTTTGCAAGAAGTTTATTTTTGAGGACTCTGCTCTTTCTAGTTCGCCGTCACTACTATCCAAATCCCATAATTGAAGTAACATTTCAATCACTATCACCATCACTCGCAAATAACTCCATTATTACACAAGAATCTCTCAATATTGGGGGATCGCAAATAAAGATCGATTGAGGTCAAAAACGGATCTGTCAAAATTAGAGATCGTTTATTGAAAACGTGTAGCTGTCACTTTCATACAAGTGGCAATCCAAAAATGCCGGATCGCCCTCCCAACGATGGATTCGTAAAACGGATCGACGAAACGATCTGTGGATCGAATATTGAAATCACAAAAGTAGGAAATGGATTGAAAATATCGATTTTGGATTAGAGATTAAAGATTGAGATTGCATATTGAAAGCCGCCATGCATATGCATAAGTGCAATCTTCTACGGCGTAAATCTAGACTTAGACTAATATTATAAACAGGTAAAGTTTGTGAGTTTGTGACGTTGTAGGGGGTAATCTCTGGATCTACTAAACCGATTTTAAAAATTCTTTTACTGTTCGTAAGCTATGTTAACAGGGAGTGTCATAGGCTATATAACAACGCTATATACTACGGGAGCGGGACAGAGCGCGGCTGAAACCGCGCCAGGCCGCTAGTATGCAATAAACTCGTCACACTTCTTTGCAAATCGGGCAAAAACTCTAACAGTAACTCAATTTACATTATCCGTTATACAACCGGAGTTAACTTATCATGAACGTTAAGTGAAAGTTGGTTCAAATAAAATTCCACTTAACATTTGTTTGCTATTGTAGATTGATGATATTTTATAAGTGTTTGATTTTATAATCTAATATTATGTGATATCCATTCATTACCATTGTGTCCTGATAAAGCGTTTCACAGACCAACCTAGATTTCTTTTTACATAAGTTATTTTCAATGTTCTACATACGCTTCCAGCAGCTTTATACATGTGTAGGGCTTATTTATTTTAAAAACGGATAAGAATAGAATAAAAATTGAAAATAAATAAAACAGATTAAATTTTAACTAGACAATTAAAACCACTCAGAATTTTTTTGCAGTTTCTTCTTTTAAAAATAGCATCCTTTAACTAAGTTGTTTGTGTAAGATAGGACGTAGATATAATGTTATGTATGACCTTTATAATAGTCTTTTTTCTTTAGAACTTGTTTTGGATAAATACCTATATATAAAACGTCTAAATAGTACCGTTCGTACCTTTTTGGAAAACTGATGAATTTATTTTTATAATTTTAACATGAGACTAATGGAAAGGGTTCAAAGTATCAACGGTGATACATTTAGCCGAAATGGAGGCATTAATCCAGAACCAGCCTGCAACTTGAATTTCGTGCTCAGCAGGCCTTATATTGTGAAAAAAAAAGTGAAATTTTCTTTCACCTTATAAGTAGTCTGCTTTTAATATTTGACAAGTAAATATCATCTTATAAGTGATTGACAAAATGCTATAAGCTCACTACAATTATCTAATAACAAATGTATACTTATAAACATGGATTAACAACATGTTACTAATTATTATTTAATTATTGGTGAGTAGGCGTACATATTTGTCTTTAGCTTGTTGACAGTGGGTTAGCAGGAAATGTTGCGTAATTCTAAAGATAAGTAAGTAGTTGAACGATATATTGTAAATTACATAATATCAGATAACTTTATCTCTTATGATCAGTTTCTATATCATATCGACCGTTAATTTGCGATGCTATGGATTAAAATTTGACATAAGCTCCATACAAGTAATGTCAAAATTCAATCGATGGTAAGTGAATGAATAGTAAGATATAGGAACCGGCCATTATAGAGTTTTAGTGATTCGAGTAACATAATGAAGATCGACTAAACTACTGGGTATGTTAATACTTTTAGTCAGCTTATCTTCTTGTGTTAGTAAAACAAAAGATTCTTTAAGTTGGCGCCAGATATTGACTTTCTTCATCTTTAAAAAAATATTTAATTTAGAAACATTAGGTTGTGTAGATTAATTATTTAATCACCATTAACATTTGTCATGTAGTCATTCATAGTGAATGATAAAATAATTATATTGGAGAGTTTATATTTGGTAAGACTTGTTTATAGGTAGATAATTATGTTTTTACAGATCAAGATTATATTGATTGAATAAAATCTACTGTTGATTTTTCCGTCACTGTACTCAGTTCAAGAGTATTCACTCCTGATTTTTTAAAATATGGTCTCCGCTTCAAAGATCCTATGCTTTCCTGATTTTATCGATTCTGTGCTGGTGTGAGTGTGTCGCGAATTTTGGAACTTATACTCCCACTATTCTTTTAGGACTTTTGGATTACACCTCGTTTAGGGTTTAAGCATTAAAATCTGTGCATATGCGACACAAAAGTTTACGGAATGATTCCTTGTTACTATTTATTATCATCTACTTTCATTTCTAACATGACACTGAAATAGTCAAAGATCAGCATTAGTTCGACATGTCTAAAAATTCGGGTCTCTACCGGCACAGTGTTGAACTCCGATCTCGGTGGTGGAGGGAAATTATTCACTGCCATCAAAGTCATGCTTCTCAGTAGTGAGAGAGCTACTTCGAAGAAAAATTGGACAATTATTTTAGCAACAAAAAGAAGTATAAGCAGATACTTATTATATTTACGACTTGAATATCATATTAACTTGCGTACAACGCAAGATAGGGGCGTTACAGACCGCCCCACGCCTAGAGAGCATGATGATGCCGGGGGATGAGTCCCCTGGCAATGGAAGAAGCCTCGTGAGGGGGACCCATGCCTGCTAGGGCTTCGGAGAGGCTAGGTCATATACCCGTAGCCACATAAGGCGAAGGACGGAACACCCAGGGGTTTTAGCTGGTATCCCTAACCGAGGGTGGCAACAGCATGGCACCAGTTCTGACTAGGCATGCTGGCGCCACCCTCGATCTGGCGAATCCCACACACGGGTCGCGAATTATCCCCCCAAGGTTCTGCTCTTGTCGCGGCTTATGGTCCTCAAGCGGATTTCCCCTGGCTAAAAAAAAGGATAAATGGTAGACAGGCCATTTTTATACCGTCGGGATCGATTTTGAGAACCCTGCGCTCCAGTAAACAGTCGCAGAGGTCGCTGTTGCTTAAGGAATATTTGTTACAATACAATCATCTTTATATCTATCAATCAAATAAAGTTAAAATATCTACCTCTGATTTTAGAATAAATACAAGAATTTAAGTGAAAATTACTTTTATATGACACCTAATCATAAACGACCATATTCAGAATTATACTCTCGATCAGTTCAAAATTTTTATTAACCTAGGAATTAAAATAGAATTTTTATCATAAATTTTCCTGTATGTTCCATTCAATATCTTAAGTTCAAAAGATATGAATACAAAGAATTTATCACGTGAACGAAGTTTCGGCCACAATTAAAAGTCAACTGTAGGTAGGAGGGACCGCTGAGGCAATACACTCAGAAAATCGGGCAATTGTGTGTCATCCTCCCCACACTTAAGGGTTCCACAAAGTTGAGAAACGTCAATTGTCCATTGGCTACGTAATCCTAGAAAAGCACACAATCAAAAATACTCCATATCTTAAGAAGGATTCACCATAATATGTCTTGATGAAACTAAATCTGGTTGAAAGTACTTTTTAATCAATATAAACTCAAGCGTATATATATATTGTAAAATAGAAAAAACAAGAAATAAAATAAATAAACCATAATAGCCTACCAATCCTCAACCTCCCATCCATCCTTTTACTCATAACCATCCAAACATCCACCCATCCATTCACCCACCCAACCTACCCTTACCTAAAACTCCCTAGTAGTGAATATTTATTTACCCAAAAATAAAATAGGTAGGAATAATATATAAGTATACTAGCTGACCCGGCAAACTTCGTACCGCCTCAGAATCAATAAATAAAAAAACCTGAATGATAATTGCAGAATGTTTCAACTTTAGTAAAAAATGTGGTCAAAACTTAACCGGCACGAACATCAAATGTTTGACATTCAAAACCAAAAAATAAAAAAAACTTCACTTTTAAATTTAGTTTGATTTCTGAACGACGTTTAAATTCAATTGATTTCTAAACGACGGGACGAACATCAAATGTTTGACAGGTAGGAATAGTTTGTATGGGAAAGTGAAATTGTTGTTTTTACTATATTCCAAGCGTTTTTTTCATATTTACTCACCTTTTAAACCTTCCCTGGACTTCGACAAATAATTCAAAATCAAAATTAGCTAAATCAGTCCAGCCGTTTTCGAGTTCTAGCGAAACTAACGAACAGCAATTGATTTTTATATATTTAGAGATGTAATTTTTTTATAAACAATAAATG
The DNA here is from genome assembly GCA_019925095.2 of Dendrolimus kikuchii. Lineage (NCBI taxonomy): Eukaryota > Metazoa > Arthropoda > Insecta > Lepidoptera > Lasiocampidae > Dendrolimus > Dendrolimus kikuchii. The sequence goes on along the minus strand of CM034395.1, from coordinate 19,635,076 downwards.
AATAGTAGTAGACTCGGGCAATCTTGTTCGCCCGGGAAAAAGACGGAGGGAAAAAAAGTACTTTTTAAACTATATTACTTTGAATTTTTCAAGTAGTTTCCACTTAATAGCTGAAATAAATTTTTTATACATCTTTATAACCTGCTCTCTGCCAAAGTCGCTACGACTCAAGGTTCATGGTAGCCAATTGTTCTTACCTGAGCTGTGGTGGTATGAATATGCAGTTTTTTTAGCCCTTATACTATGATGTGTGACTTGTGTGGAATATTACCTCAATTCGTTTTTGTTTTGTGTGGTTTTGTGTGGTGTTTCCCTGCGACTCACGTGATATCGTCAATCAAATTTAGAATGGGCTTTCCACGACTTCGTTTGTGAGCTCTGGGAAACTCATACACATCTAATATCTCTGGCCCTTACATTGTCACCTGCTTACCCATATGACCTACTTCCAGTTTAAAGTGGATGTGGGTCACAATTACTTCAATATACATTTATAACTTACGCAGTCGTATCTATTTTCATCTCTATTTTCCTATACTGTTAACTAACAACGAGTCGTATATACATGTAGAACACAAAAACAAACAATGTTATATAAACCGTTGTAGAAAACAAAACAAAAGTGTAGTTTTCCGCCAAGCGACCATCGTAATCTGTGACCTTGCCCCACGAAGGCGCGGCCTTTTTTTTTTTTTTTTTTTTTTTTGTTTTGAGGCGAGGGAAAATGCTTAACCGATTTACGCACAAACTGGGTCATTGCTAGGGGAACGACACGCGTCGGTCGGGGGCGATAACACTGCAGCAATAGTATGCTCTTGGCAGCGCTCCGTCCGCGATCGACGTCACAGAATAGTGTGGAAGACTCCGAGCGTTGCTGCACGGGCGAGCAACCCCAATACCCACTAAAAACCCCCTCCTCCCTGACGACCCTGCGCTTTGTATGTGTTGGAAAGGCTGAGATTTAGAACATAGTTACGCCCAGCCGATCCAGCGCAATAAAGTGCCTGGAGTGTGCCCTGGGAGAACACACCCCACTTCGTTGTGCGGGGGTAGAAGGTCCTTTGCTCTCCTAGCAAGCTAAAGGCCCCCCGCGGTAAACGGAACCTAACTCAGGGAGGGAAGTAATGCGCGTACCTGCCTCTCCGGGTGCCAGCTGAAGGCCGGCGACCTCGAGAAGACGCATTGGCACGCGCTGCAGGACTTCTCTCCCTGTCTCGTTCTGCGGCCTCCTTGAGTGACATTACTGTCTCGCAAAAAGTAACCGCAGCCCCCCAATTGTCGCTGCTCTGCAACATGGCCTTGACCAAGTCGCAAAGCGAGTCGACTGGACCTACGTGCGTCTCAAGTTCGAAACGCTGCGGCGCCCATGCGACGCACTCGACTAGTGTGTGTAACGCCGTGTCGAGCGCGCCGCACTGGCGGCAGTCCGGGGAAGGCAAGCAGCCCACAATGCGACACAGATACTTATCGAAACATCCGTGTCCGGTAAGTATCTGTGTCGTCCTGAAGGTCAGGGTGCCGCTGGTGCGGTTGACCCATTCCGTCAGCTGTGGCCTGATTGCATCCACCGTGTAGCCGCCATAGGCCGCAGGGTTGTCGAGCTCTTGAGACCAGATGGCGATCATGGAGGCGGTTTCCCGCTTCCTGATCGCCTCGATTTCGACCTGACAGAAGGTCAGGCCTCTAGCTAGGGCATCCTGCCGGGTGCGGCGCACCACTGTCAGGACGTCCGCCTGGAGATGCCAGGGCGGATCGCCTGCCAGGAGGGTGGCCGCCGTCCGCGACACTGTGCGATACCCCCGTATGGTCCTCACGGCCAGAACCTGCTGCGCCCGATGCAGTAGGGTTCTGTTGTGGCGGTGAAGTGCAATGGACCAGACGGGTGCACCGTACAGTGCCATACTCCTCAGGATGCCAGAGTAAAGTTTCCGCGTCGCACCTCCCGGGCCCCCTACGTTGGGAAGCAGCCTCGAGAGTGCGCCCGCGGATTTGACGAGTTTGGGAACTAGCTGCTCAAAGTGCGCTTTGAACAGCCATTTCCCATCGAGAACTAGCCCCAGATATTTCATCTGGGGCCCTACTCTAATGGCCACCCCTTGGACCGAAACGGTCAAGTCCGCGGGGGGATTGCGAAATTTCCTATGGAACATGATGGCCTCCGTTTTCGCGGGGGAGACCCTCAAGCCCAGCCTAGCTATTCGATCTACGACAATCGCCAACCCGGCGTTGGCGACGTCCACGGATTCCGCAAATGACGCAGCGCGTGCCGTGAGTAGGGTGTCGTCCGCAAAGCAGATCAGCCCTACCCCGGGCAGGACCGGAACCCGAAGGATCCAGTCATAACCTACGTTCCAAAGAATCGGCCCGAGGACCGACCCCTGTGGAACGCCGCACGCGACGCGTCGACGACCTAACTCGGGATTGCCGGACTCACCGCCCTCCCAAAGGATATGTCGATCCTGCAGGTACGCGCCCAACAGCCTCGTGAGGTACGGGGGGACTCCATGCGCGCGGAGCCCCTCCCTGATCGTCTCATGAGGGAGGCTGTTAAAGGCGTTCGCTATGTCTAGCGACACCGCAAGAACCACATCCTTCGCTTGGACGGCTTCGTCCGTTGACGTTCGCAGCGTCTCGAAGGCGTCCATCGTGGAGCGCCTCCGCCGAAACCCGAACTGCGTTTCTGAAAGCCCCGGCTCCACAGCGTCGAGATGCTTCACGAGCCGCTCCGCCAAGATCTTTTCGAAGACCTTAGCGACCTCGTTCAGCAGCACTATGGGCCTGAAGGCGGACGGATCGTTGGGAGGCCGACCTCCCTTGGGAATCAGGCACAAACGACCCTCCTTCCATTGCGACGGGAACCGACCTGCGCGAATACAGGCTTCGAACAGTTCCCGCAGCTGGCCGCGTAGATGTTTAGCGGCCAGGAAGAGGAGTCGACCTGGAACCCCGTCGGGTCCCGGTGCCGTCTTCCTGCCCCGGAGCCGGTCCAGGGCAACGTCTAGTTCCCCCTCGGAGATGAAGTGAGGCTCCTCGTCCGTGGGGGTGTCGGGAACGGGTGGACCCATACTGGGGGGAGTGAAGTTTCCCGGATCCGGGAAGAGCCCGTCGATAACCGACCGGAGCACCTCGGGTTCGAGCGTTTCCGTGACCGTGGATGTGCAAGGCCGCAACGTGTTGCGGGCCCCACGGTACGGACGCCCCCAAGGATCCCGATCGAGCGTCTCGAGGAGCTCGGCCCGAGCCCGGGCTTTCACTTGCAGTATTGCAATCGAAAGGGCCTTTCTGGCCTCCCTAAACTCTCCCACGAGTCCATTTTCCGCGACGTAGTCCGGAGGACGGCGCGCCCTGCAGCGTTTGAGCCTGTGGCTGATGATGCGAACTGCCTTTCGCATCTCGCCCAGCTCCTCGGTCCACCAGTGGACCTGCTTGCACGGAGGCTGCCGCTTGGAGACGCGAGGCATCGCCGCGTCGCAAACCCTCGTCAGGGTCTTGCGCATGTGCTCTGCCTGCGACTCCAGGTTCTCGAATTCGACTGGGTAGGCCCAGCTTTCCGTGAGTGCCCACTCCTCGGCCTGCTCCGGATCGAGCTTGGTAAGGGCCCAACGCGGGAGGAGAGGGGGGCGATGAACAGGGCTCGGACCGGAGGAGGGGGTAAGCTCAAATCTGATGTACCGATGATCAGAGAGCGACTCCACCTCCTCCAGCACCCTCCATCCGACAACTCTGCGGGCGGCCGCATGAGTGGCGAATGACAGGTCGATGACCGATCCACCCCGCGCGCGCACGCAGGTCTGGACCGATCCCTGGTTCAATATGGTCAGGCCGGATTGAAGAGCCCATTCCTCAACCGTCCGGCCCCTAGGTTCCGTGAACGCATTTCCCCAGGAACAGTGCTTTGCGTTAAAGTCGCCCATTACGAAGATCGTTTTAGGCGACAATCTGTCTATGGCAGCCCTGATGGCGTCCAAGTGAAGCTCGAACTCCGCCAGGGGGCGGTTGCGCGAAAAGTAAACGCCTATGACGACGATACTCCCGCTCTCCGCCACCGCATAGCCCTTTCCTCTTTCGAGACATGTAAGCGGTGTGCCAGAACCGGCTCTGGCCACCACCGCTACCACGTCATCGAGATCGCCCACCCAATTGCCGCAAGGCGGCACGTAATAAGGTTCGCTTATTACGGCCAAGTTCGCTTGCCACTCCGCCATCGCCTGCAGGCACAAATCCTGAGCGGTGGGGGAGTGGTTTACGTTCGCCTGAAATAGTATTGTTACGGGCGTACTAGGCATTGGAGGTGTCCATTGCGCGTACTCCCGTAACACCCGTGCGTTGTTTCGTCCTCGGATGGACGAATTTGCCCTTCACGTAGGGAGGCTGGCAGAACCTCGCCAACGTGGGGTGGGCAGCGTTGAGTCCCCCCGCCGCGCACGCCGCGCAGTGGGGGTTCCGGGCCGTGCAGTCCGGCATCTTGTGTCCGCTCTTACCGCAGCGGAGACACAAGTTGGTCCGGTCCGGGCACGTTTCCGGACAGGTCTGGGCGCCATGGCCGACGTTGTAACACCGGTAACAACGTATCGGTCTGGCTTCCAGTGCCTCCACCCTCGCCGAGGTGAAGCCTACCACAAGGTAGCCCAGCTCGACGATGGCTTTGGCAGCAGCGACGGGGCACATCACGTATGATGCGCCCAAACCACCCGGTCCTGCACCGATGTGCTTCGTGCGCACGTCGTCGCGCCGGCAATTGCCGGCGCGCGCGATCGCGTCACGCAGCCCATCGACCGTGACTGATTCGTCCAGCCCAGAGACGTAAAGCTCCCCACGCTTTACGGGGCGGACGACCTCAGCCATCCCTACAAGGGCTCCGCGCAGAGCCTCGGCGACGCGGTCCGCCTTGGCCGCGCTCTCGGGTCCCGGCTGGAACTCGAGGAGACGCGCGTCCCTGACGGTCCGCACCACCTTCAGCCCCTCGCGGAGGCCCATGGCCGCGATGTCGACCACCGTCGAGGCCTTTGCAAAGACCTCGCGATAACCGACACCCTTCGCGGCCGCTGCCGGCAGCAGTTTAATGATAACTGCGGCCGACTTCGGCTCGCGGAATACGACCGCAGGCTTTGCAGCCTGTTTCCGCTGTTGCTGCCCCCGCCCCGTCGGCAGGGGAGCAGCTTGCGCCTGGGGGAGGGGAGGGGGCCCGTCGGCCCTCGCCCCTTTACCCTTTTTCCGCTTGACGACCGTGGTCCACGCCCCCCCCTCCAGGGTGGGGGTGGGGGCTTGGGACCGGTCCCAAAAGCGCGACCTCGATCTGGCCACAAAAACGGGGGAACACGATATGGGCACGGTTGCCGCCGAAGACGTAGACAGCGTCGCCGAACCCGAGGCCGATGGCATCGATGCTGGAAACAACAAGCACGAAGACGCCGAATCCGCCGCCGCCGCTGCTGCCGAAGACGGGGACGTAGCCGTCGTCGCCGCCGCCGCAGCCGCTGTACCCACAGGCGCCGACATTGCGACAGCGGCTCCCATCCCAGTAGGGAAGGAAGACGAAGGGGCCGCCGCTGTCGCGCCTACAGAGTCCCTGCACACGACCCCGGTTGTTGACGCGAGTGAAGCCCGCGCGGCAACCGGTGTCGTGGAGCGGCCGTCCCCGACGCTGCGACCCGATATGTCGCAGACCGATGTCGTCGGCATGGGTGAAGCCCATGCGCTATTCGACACCGTCGTCGTGGGGCACCCGTTCTCTGCCGCCGCCGATCCGGCCGCCGTATAGACCAAGCTACAGGCAGGCGAATTGGGGCGGGAACAATTGAACGCGCGAATCGCACCGTCGAGCGCGTTCTCCAGCGAGTCTGGGACGCTACCGGACGGTGGGATGTCTTCGTGCTGTACATACGCGCCGTCCCCGTGCACGGGTGAAGCTCGCGCAGAGGTCGACGGCGCCATGTATGCGTACTCGACTATGGTGCTCGCGGCACTCACAGCCAGGCAAACAGCTGAGTTTGCCGCGAGCAGCACTTCCCTATCTATGTCTGGACGTGCCGCACTGTTACGTGCCGCACGGCCAGACGGAGCCCTATGCGTGACGGGTGCCGCAGGTGGCCCCATCACGTTATTCCTAGCCTCGGGGGCGTCTATGGTGAGATCCACCACCGACGCCGCCCTTCCTAGCGATTCAGGTGCCTCGGTTGTCGCCGTGATAACGGCATCAGCCTGGCACCGCGGGCGGGGCCCGGCAACAGACTTGCTGCGTCGGGCTGATAATTTGGGCGGGACTTTTTTCCGCCGCGTTTCGCCGATCTCGGCCATCTGCCAACCATCCTTGGCCTTCACGTGTCCCCTTTTACAAGGGGCACCCGAAAGCCCAGGGGCCGACTTGGAATCAGGGGCATCCATTACTGGATGCCCTATCTCCCGCCAAGACCAGGAAAGCGCACCGGTGTGTCTGACAACACGAAATAACCGTTAAGTATTGCGTAATGCGCCGAAGCGCGCGAAAACAAAGCGAATAGAGCTTAAAAACTCACCTCAGTCGAAAAACAACTGATTCGCGCCGGAATCGAACTAAAAAACACTGTACACTGTCACTACACAACTATTATCGCAATTTATCGCTTTTCGGGGGAGAAAAAGCGCGGAAAATTGCAATTTTCGAGAAGAGCACGGGCATTTGCGACTGCTTCGCACGAATGCCCTCCGAGATATTAAAATACTCCACACATGTTTTAAGTTATTACGTTAATTTATTTTAATTCCTTAAAATAACATTTTAAATTAAATTACTATATTTGCACAAAATAAGAATAGAGGCAATGAGAAAAGTGTTATTGGAGACATTCTTAGTATAAATAATAATATTTAGTATTCTAGGCCAGACCAATATTTATGCTACAAAAAATTAAAAAAAATCTTTAACAAAAACAAAACCGATTTCACAGCAAAAACTAAAAAATTAAATATTTAATCGCCTTCCTTCTACAACATCTCGAAATGGGAGTAGGGAAAACATAAAAAATACTGTATTTTGTAAATTTGTTGTTGTTCTTTGATGTTCCTTTCTTTAATGCTCCAGCGAGCCCTTCCGTGCCTCAATGCATGGAAGGGCTCGCTGGAGAACGGCGGTCTGAAACTAAACGTGGCAAGGATAGAGTAATTGGCTATAATACTACAGATCTCACATCCGTGCCCATAGGTGAAGATACGGTCAAGCGCATGGAACAGTTTAAGTACTTGGGATCTGTACTTAACGCGTCGGGAAACATCGATCACGACATCCAGGCCCGTATCTCAGCAGACTGGACCAAGTGCCGTGAGGTGACAGGGGTCATTTGCGACCCCAAAATACCAGTTAAATTAAAAGGACAGGTGTATAAATCCATCATGGGACCTGTCCTTTTGTATAGCAGTGAAGCGTGGCCTGTACTTGATGAGCAACACAAGCAAGAGCTGCGTGTCACTGAGATGAATATTATTATATTGCGGTAGTTGTGTGGAGTCACGCGGAGAGACCGCGTCAGGAACTCCCGCATCCGCGGCAGTCTTCATTCCGTGAAATAGCAGACAAATTGCAAGAGACTAGTTTACGCTGGTACAATCACGTTTTGCGGACACCGGCTAATTATGTGTGGAAAAAATATCTAGTCATGCTGCCTCCACCAGGTCCCGGTCGAAGGAGAAGGCTTAAGAAAGGCTGGATTGATGTTGTGAAATATGATATGCGTACCAACCGTTTGCGGACCCCCCGCCGGGGAGACTTCGGCGGGGGAGTGTGGGACTCGCCGGCTAGAGGAGCCGGAATACCCACTAAAACCCCTTGGTGCCACCTGACGCCATGAGCCGGGGTCACGGGATATGCGTGAGCTTTTCTTCCGCGACCCCGGCTGGAGGAAAGCGGACCCTGGGCGTCGCAATTATTATATTTCATAAATACATGAAATATAATAATTGGCAAATGAAATAACAGTTTTGACATGAAAAATTTTGGCATTTTTAAAAATTACAGACGGAAATTTACGCATATATACTCTGCACAAACATTAATACGGATTATATTATCGCAGTAATTTAGGTGACAGGTCGAATCTTTGTATTGAAGATAGTAAACTCATAAATCATACAGGTATTTATTGCTACAGTGTTTAAAAAATGAGTCAAGTCGTAAAAAGAAAAATTTATATGCATAATATAACTTATTCTTATTCAAGTTATCAAAGGGCTGGAGCCTGGGCCTACCTCATCATTTCCATATTAAATAAAACGAGGTGAGGTTTAATTAATGTATGGAAAATAGAGAACATTTTGTTCAAAAACAACCCTTTTTCCATTATATCTCATTACTTTTTTCACAGAAATTGATCCTTACAAGCTACACTATGATTTGGTATAATAATCGAAATATCTAGGCGTCCGGTAACCGGACGAATAATAATCGTCCGGTAATCGGATGACTAGACAATTGTATCTAGCAAGGTCCTATAGGTATACAGAACGTGATTTTTTTTCAAAATCAACCGATTCGATTCCTGACAAGAATGATTTTTCAAAAATTAATTGAGACCACTTTTGTTTTCGTTAAATGTGGCATCGAAACACCTTTGAGTGTTATACCTATACTTTCATAACTTCTTATAAAAATATTAGGGATGGGCCGATGTTCGTTTTACATTCGGTTTGACCGAATTTCGGCAGCTTGAGCCGAACTTCGGTATTCGGTCGAAATTCGGTTTAAATGCCGAACGAAGAAAAAAGTAAAATACCTACTTGCACTATTTTAACTCAAGTTAATAGAAATTATATCTATCATAACCGTAATATAGAAATTGGCATCTATATACTTATGGTCATTTATATTAGTTAGGAACATGTAATCCTAAACATGTAACGTGATAAAAAATAAATAAAATTAGTTCTTGATTGAGTCTTTGCCTAATTAAATAGGCTTCAACTTAAAACAAAAATAAAATAAACTTATTATTCCTCTAAGAACCAGCAGTAAGTAAGCAACTGCTTAATTATAATGCGTAACTTGAATTAAAAAACACATCTAAGGGGCATCAGCAATTACAACTTTAATTTTGATTGAAATCACTTTTTACGAATTAAACATTATGAATTTAGAATTATGAAATGGTGTTTTTTTTTCAATCAAAGGTCTAAAAATCTATTCCTTTGTCCACCTACTTATATTTAAAATGTAGTAGAGGCAGGTTATGGTGTAAAAAAAGCCAATTATTCCGTGTTATCAAGTTGACGTTGTCAACAGGACACGACGTATTACTCTTGAGAAAGTGTGGCGAAATCAAACCGAAGTTCGGCCGGACTTCGGCCGAATTTTTTATTTTAACCGAATGTTCGGCCGAAGTTCGTATTCGGTTCAAACCACATTCGGCCCATCCCTAATAAATATTATTTTTATCATCTACAATAACATTGTCCGTACAAGTCTATTTCATCCGGTTTCATTTCGAAATGTGGCAAATTAATTTAGTACATGCTTACTGTATTAAGTTATTAAGTACGTATTACATATACAATATACATATATATAATTACCTTTCATGGTGGTGGTTTAACTAAACTACTAACCTGGATTTTTTTCAATTCATTCGAATCCATAGTACCTCTGAGAATCCATATTAGTTGCGAGGAAAATGAGTAGAAAATATAAAATTATCTTTCGGTTTATCCAATCATTTCCAGTTCACAAATTGTGTAATTGGTACCCAATTAACTTAATCAAAGCCTCTCAGTCGCAGTTACGTGCTCTTCGTTATAATCGGATTACCTTGCTGAGCCTATTATAATTTACAAACAATAATCGGCAGACAAATAAATAATTGTTATTCATCGCGTTTTAATTGTTAACCTACCCAAAATGTATCAATATATTAATAAACTATATACATAGCTAAAATAAACTATATTATATATTTACCTACATGCCAAATACAAGTAATATAAGCAACGCAAGGAGTAATGCAAGTGAGCAAAACTTAATGCATTTGTCAGAAGTTAGTTTTTCAAAAGCTCTTTGACTCTGCGCAGAACCAATTAAATATTATTTATTTTGAGTCAAGTTCTTATGTTATGTACGTAATAATAATCAGCGAGGAAAACTTTCACACCGCGATTACTCACGTTCGAAACCAAATCACCTTGGACTTCTCCAAGAATCTTTATAGATATTCTTATAGCATCATGCAATTTGTTAAAAGTGACTCAAAATATTTCTCATCCTATAAAAGTAGTTCAAATTCACTTCCCACTACCTTAACTGTTTTAATGTCTTCGTATGTGGAACATTAACGGGTTGACCTTGATTACAGCGTGAAAGTGTTGTTGCATAACTCTTCACACGACGGTTTCTTCCGTCACACGGCGTACCAAGCACGAGAGCTCGCGTACGCGACTACTCGTATGTTATTGAATCTAATCATCATCATACACACGTTAAATTCCGGTTGCGTACGGAGCATCCGGTTTGAAGGCCGTGGTTTGTTTTCTTATTTTTTCTTCTTCATTTCATGCAGTCTTCGGCATCTCTAATTATGCGACCATTGGCATGCATATCATCCCTCACAACGTCAAGTTAGCATTTTTTTGGTCCCTTTCATCTAAGACGTAGCGGAGGCAGCATGACTAGGTATTTGTTCACCACTATAACATAGTGGGTTTCCATAAATAATGATCGTATTAGCGAAAGCGATATTCTTGCAGTTTATCTGCTATGCCATGGATATGAAGGCTGCTTCGAGTTCCTGATAGAGTTCGTCCGTGTGACTTCACACACCTGCTGCAGCATATTAATTTCCGCGACAAACAGCTTAAAGACTTTTATTTGTGTGAATCTTTATTTAACACTTTACTTTACATACAGTAGTAATTACATGTAAGGACGACAAATTTGTACACATGCGTTGTGCGTCGTTGCTTATCTTACTACCCACTCTAACTGGCTTATAGTGTTGCCAGTTTATAGACAATGTTGTCAACCTAAAAGTGGTGGTGTACATATATCACCGCCACAAGCTCTTGCATGTCTCGATCAAGTAGGTAGAGCCCTTTTTCATTGCTTACTATGTAACCCGTGGGATGTTTTGCTTTTTCCAGAATATAACAGTAGTGTGGTATACCTACTGTGTATCTGTTATAAAAAGTATTACTTTTTAGATAGAATACCTGGAATACTGGCTAAGACACTTGCCCTGTAAAAGAAGGTAATTCTGAAAGTTGTAAAACCATACAGAACTGGATTTACAGATATTTTTGTCTAGCGTTTTGTTATTTCAAACATATCCGTGCAGGAACGGAGAAAGAATACAATTTCCTGCGGCTGGGCGGCCTGTCGTAAGAGGCGACTTAACAACCCACAGCCAGGTGGTAGGGCATTTGCCCGACTGGATGGCTACCACCCCTAGTCTAAAGTATGTCGCCATAACAACTTTGAGTTGTGTTCCGGCATTAGTGACCAGGTTCCAGTTTCTCTTAAGAGAGCAGCAGCGCATTTGTAGCAACTTTGGTGTTGCAAATGTCCATAGGCGATGGTAACCGCTTTCCATCAAGTGGGCCGTCTGCCTGTCTGCTGATCTCTTGCAATAAAAATAAAAAAAAATCGTTAAAATGTTAGTCTTAACTGGATTCTTAAAGAGCTCTTTAAACACCAAGTAGCGTGGGTATTAATTTTTCTTGAAGAGGTTCGAGTAAAGCAGTGGGAAGCTTTTTGCCTATATTACTTTTATACCAATTATTTGCTCTTTCCTGGATATATGTACTGCAATTCGTTATAAGTATCGTGTTCAGCGAATAAAGGCTGAACGTGAAGGTTATATCGATTCCTCTTGACCTAAATCCAGTGGGTCAAAGCCATGTTACCGGCCAGCCGGCTGGAATAACAATGCCGATCTTGCACTCAACTAGTTTAAATTATATTTAAGTTTATTAATTAAAATTATAATATAAACTTGTTTAATTGCCTTATCAAGCGATAATATTTAATGAACTTGACAAAGAGTAAAATAGTAAAGATTACGCAAATCCAACCCTATTCTTCTAAATATTTGCTTTTAGTACTTTTATTAAGCGAGGTGGATTTCCATCAATGTACACATAATACCGGCACATAGGAGGTGGGTGACTTATATATTGCTGAAAGGGGTTGAGGTGTTACCACAAACTTCATCTGAGTTAAAGAGTGCATCTTGGTATCTTCCCTGTACTTACAGTTACGTATACGTACGGTTGATTTTATTTCCCGAAAGCTATCATCTGAAGGTTAGCAGAAGACGTTATGTATTTATGAACGTTATTACGCCTTTATGTGGCAAGGTATTATGGCTAAATGATAATTTCTTCTGTTGTCTTTGTTTTTAAAGAATATACGTCCACGAGCTTTCAGTAAACAAGTTTAAAAAATTAGTAAACCAACATTTCACCAAGAAGACTTATAATGATACTATGGAAGAAGATAGTATTCTTTGTCCATGATAATACGATGAAAAAATTTCTAGATGACCGTACTGGATGGGAATAATGCGATCGCTATCAAGCTATTTCAATAATTACTCATACAAATTACTTTGTTAAACCTTGTATTCGTTCAATATACATTTTTTAGAAGACGACAGCTGTACGAGTATATATAATATATATACTCGTATACATACATAAGACGATATATACTCGAGAGTATACCTAATAATTATACGTTGCTGGGGCGTTCGTTGTGCCACTTCTTTTCCTAAATAGTTTGGAGTGGTAGACTCATGACTTTCAGTAAGTAATCTGAAAGATCCCATTTTGAAATCAGTACATTCATATACGTTTTTAAATATTTAATCGATAATCCGTAACTTCGATATGTAGGTTGACTCAAACTTATATATTTCCTGTATTTACCTATTAGTTGTGGTGATGTCAGGAGCCTTAAGAACAGACGAGCGTGCATGACAAGAGTTATGAATGTTAAAGAAGCAAGTGAGGTGTGTAAGAATAAGCCTGAATGGCGCTCTGTTGTTCGTGCCTACCCCGCAAGGGAACTGGCGTGAAGTTATGTATGTACCTATTAGTTGTGACTTTTACACATCTATCCAAATCTCAACATTAGAACCAAACTTTTAGAAATGTTATATGATTACAGATTATATTCCGAACGTCGATTAAACAAAAAATCTTTAAAATGTAAAAGGTTAAGGTCAATTAGGTGCTGCTTAATTTTTAGGTATATGAGATTTAAAGGTACATTGTTTAAACTCAATAACAAAACGAGGAAAAACAAATGTTATCTGGTTAATGCTCTAAAAGCTCGGTATCGTTGACAGGTGTATAATTTTATGTATTTAAAATAAAGGCGTTCCCCGCCGGTCTGCTGATATAATTGATTGAATTTTGTAGATATATAACATAATATTTATATGGAATAATAGGTACGTACTGTACTAACAGTGAAATCGATGCATCTTCTTCACAACTAGAAGAGGGGTTTTTATTACAAAACCCTTCCTTCACCTTGATGGCCGGTTCCTATATCTTACCGACCGTTCATTTACCTTACTATCGGTTAAAATTTGACATAAGCGACTTAGAAGTAATGTCAAAATTCAACCGATGATATGGTAAGTGAATGAATGGTGAAATTTAGGAACCGGCCGTTTGTAAATAAATTCCATTGTACGCTTTTATGATACAGATACAGACTATTGGCCGATTCCTATATCTTACTATTCATTCATTTGCTTTACCATCGGTTGTATTTGGACATTACTCGTATGGAGCTTATGTCTTTAATCGATAATAAGGCAAATGAACGGTCGGTAAGATAATTGGATCCTGTAATCTATAGATATAATTAAAAACAAAACATGACATTACAATTTTATTTCAGAAGATACTTTGCAGCTAGGGCTGTGCGTCTTTGGAATGAGCTGCCTATTGTTAGTTTATAGTAGATTAGTGTTTTAAATAAATTTTCAGAAGCATTACTTGTCTATTGTGTATAATAATTTCTAACACTGTCATATATACATTATACACACACACACACACACACACACGCGCACACACGCGCACGCACACACACACACACAGACACAGACACAGACACAGACACAGACACAGACACAGACACAGACACAGACACAGACACAGACACAGACACAGACACAGACACAGACACAGACACAGACACAGACACAGACACAGACACAGACACAGACACAGACACAGACACAGACACAGACACAGACACAGACACAGACACAGACACAGACACAGACACAGACACAGACACAGACACAGACACAGACACAGACACAGACACAGACACAGACACAGACACAGACACAGACACAGACACAGACACAGACACAGACACAGACACAGACACAGACACAGACACAGACACAGACACAGACACAGACACAGACACAGACACAGACACAGACACAGACACAGACACAGACACAGACACAGACACAGACACAGACACAGACACAGACACAGACACAGACACAGACACAGACACAGACACAGACACAGACACAGACACAGACACAGACACAGACACAGACACAGACACAGACACAGACACAGACACAGACACAGACACAGGCACAGGCACAGGCACAGGCACAGGCACAGGCACAGGCACAGGCACAGGCACAGGCACAGGCACAGGCACAGGCACAGGCACAGGCACAGGCACAGGCACAGGCACAGGCACAGGCACAGGCACAGGCACAGGCACAGGCACAGGCACAGGCACAGGCACAGACACAGACACAGGCACAGGCACAGGCACAGGCACAGGCACAGGCACAGGCACAGGCACAGACACAGACACAGACACAGACACAGACACAGACACAGACACAGACACAGACACAGACACACGCACACGCACACGCACGCGCACGCGCACGCACACATATATATATATATATATATATATATATATATATATATATATATATATATATATATATATATATATATATATATACACACATATATATATATCTAACAAACATATGAACTATAAAGTAGATACATTATCTACTTTATAGTTCATATGTTTGTTACGTATGGTGTTTTCATTTCTTTTCTCTGCTGGAGGTTAGCATATATAAGATAGCTTTGCTGTAATGGAAACAACAATCGACAATCTTGTCCATTATGATGTCATAACATATTACTGTTATTATATAAGCCCCAATATATCATGCTGAGATCGCGTCTACCCATATTGGAGAAGGGGCGGTACCCACCATGGTTATCTAAGAAAGATTAGCTTTCTATCATAAGTAATCTTCATTTGCAAATTTCATTCCGAAGTTCATCATTAGTCTTCACATGGTAACTAGCCGTTTTTTTTTAATCTTGCACTACAGCGGTTTATCTTACAGCATTGCCTTCGCTGTAACGAAGGAGAGAGAACGTTTTTTCTATCTTGTCTTGGGACGAGTCAATCGTGGACTGATTTTCAAATTGCTTTTTTAACTTCCGAGATGGTCCCATAGTCACAAGTCAAGATCTGATTTGTGGATCGCAAGGAAATCGAGAGCAATTCTTGTTGAAGAGCATATACACTGAAGAGTGAAATGGCAATTTTGTATACGCGTGTCAGTTGTACAATTTCTACAGGTAATTAATATATTATTTCTAACTCTACTGAAGTATTTGCGCAACTAAAAAGTATTTTTTTTAACAAAAACAAAACCGACTTCACACTAAAAACCAAAAAATAAATATTGTTATATCATAGTTCCTAACAGTGGCCGGGCGCGGGGCGGTGCAAGTAAAGCGTGTCATTTCCTAGTGCACGTTCCGATGGCAGGTTAAATGCGTAAGAGTAGACGACGTTAACTCTATGGTTTGTGTTGTGAATTTTTAGGACATGAGCTAATGAAATCATGTACAGCCGCTCTTTATTATATAGCCATTATAAGCGACACACCTTAGTTTACTGAGAATTAATATATCTTCTTTCTCATCTGTTCTAAGATTCTTCTAAATCCATTCAAACCCGGCAACATGTCTGCGAGATAACAAAGTTGACGCTTTAAAACAGGTGAAACATCCGCGACGTTACTTACTTTACAATTCCAACAAAACGTAAAGTGTTGTAATAGCTCGATTAAAATCCTTTTTTAAATACGCTTTCTTATTGTTTAAATGTTGTTAAAAGATTTAAAATTCTTTATTTGGAAGTTCAATGGCTGTTTACGTTAAACTTGTTTATGGTTACGTTTTAAACAGAAATAAACGAAGTCGAGCCGAGAGACTCATGCGCAGTGTTAACCCAATTCCAGCGGTATCGTATCGGCTTTCACAACGCGTTGCATCACAACGGTACATTGTCAAGTCGAGATGTGCGAACGTTTTTAATACTTAAACAAAACTTTATAGCGCAGTATTTCGACTTCTATCTTACGGTTTACTTTTAAACTTAAATTTACCTTTATATGTTTAGGTTTATCTTTTAATTTTAACAATTAAGATTATATAGTTCTAATAATATGACGGCGGCTGCCAGGCAGGCAGTCGCTGTGATTTTTGATTCCGGCTTTACGTTATGTTGAGGTCTCCTTTTCTTGCGTGTCTATTATTTATTCTATACATCATTCTCTAACATGAAATGTACATCCATTATTGTATACCAAATCTTTTTCCTTTTCGCTTTTACTTCACGTACGGTAGCCAGTACATCTTCAATTTATTTAATATGTGGCAAAGACGTTGCTGTTGTATTAATTAAAACTAATCTATATATACATTTTAATTGAAATCCACGTATATCGTGACTCATCATGACATCTCAGGAACTAAAATACCTATAGACTTGAAATTTGGCATGGAACTTCCTTTCGCTAAGTAGAGGTCAGTTAAGAACGGAATTTTACGAAATTCCTTTACGGCACGCGAAGCGGGCGGATATCAGTTAGTTACGTATAAGACTCATGACTAAATTCTGTACAATACCTTATTTTGCCTGACAATCGCTCAGTCAAAAAGCTAACTTAAAAATGCCTAAATCCTACCTACATACTTAGATGGCGCTGCATATGACTTTTCTCTTACTTTGTAATGTTTTATTAAAACATTTATAAACAATTCAATTAAAATTGAGAGACATTAAATTTATTTTCATGTTTTGACTAATTGGATATAAAAACATGTGTTTTTTTTTTAATTGGCAGCCAAACATACGTATTGTATAGGTATACTCAAATTATGCAAGTAACGTTTGTGTTATGGATAATATAGAACGGACCACTTTGGGGTCAATCCCAGACACCTAGACTTTAACTAAATAACGGAAAGTCCGTGCGCGAAATCTATCATGCCAGAAATCGAACCCTGAGCTTGAGGGTGTAGGTCGGCAAAGGTTTTGGCCACTTATTAATAGAGGTGGTTTAATAAACCTTCAAGTTACGACAGAAACACTACTGTTGTCAGTCATGTTTTTTAAGTGTTACTAATCCTAGTCTTCTATTCTTAAATATTAGGAATGTATACACGTAACTTCTGAAAGTTGCCGACAATTTTGAAAGAGGTTTTATTCTAAATTATTCATTTAGGCAAGTTCGTCTATAATATGATACAATCTTTAAAACATTCGTGATCGTTGTACTTGAATAACCAGTTTTCTAGGTCAAGAGTATTCGTAGCGAAATAGTCGGATCTTGTTGTTAATTTTAATTCGTTAATAATTGGACTGCACTTTATAAAATGAAGATTTGACAATCTTTACTATAATAGGAGTATTATTTTGATAACTTCATAGGTATTATTTCAATAATGTAAATTTATATACAAAGAAACAAAACTGAGATAATAACATTTTTTTAATATGAAATGATAAGTCTCAATAAAAAAAAAATAATATATGAAATTATTGCGTTTATTGATTAAGTCTGAAGATCTAAAACGACCGCTTTTGTATGATTGCTTTAATAATGGTAGCATGGTAGTGGAAATAAAAACTATTATTATATTATAGCACAAGTTACGTTTATTTTGATATTTGTCATAGTTATACGATTTAGAGAAAACAGACACCTAAATCAATATCCTTAAATAATTGAATAAAAATTCATTAAGACTTTTGAAGCTTTGGTATAAAAACGATGATTTAATAATTTTATTGCTGTAGTGCAGCAGATATACTGGCGGTACACCTGAGTGAACGCTCTGAACGCAACCGGGTTTTAGGGTCGTATGATGATGTGTTGCCGGCCTCGAAAAAGACACTGGAACCTGGCTACTGATTCCGAAATACAACTCATGGTTGATATGACAGCATACTAGACTAGGGGTGGTATCTATCATGCACATGGGTGAAGGCTTTACCACCTCACTGAGGGTTGTTTAATCCGCTCTTATGACCGGCCATCCGGCCACAGGATTTAGTATTCTTCCTCCTTTCCTGCACGGAATTAATAATATAATGTTAAAAAGTGGGAGAAAAATAATATTTTTAAAAGGAAAGGTTATAGACCTGAATTGGTCTCATTGTCACTATGTTAGGATCAGATGAGTGGATCGGATCCCAGGGATATCGAGAATAACCCTTATCAAAGTACGCCGTGCGCCTAAATTCTTGGAAAAAATCTAATATGCCCGTGTAGGTATTACATTTCCTACAGGCGTTTAATCTTTTATATGCATGTTCCACGATTTCTTCGTCAATTGTGGATCCATTTTGTTTTTTTTTTCTTTATTCGTATGTATATATACTCCCGAGGTAGTTCTATCATCAACAAGTCAGGATTTGATGAGTAGATCCCAGAGAAATCGAGAGTAACCCTTATTAAAAAACGCCGAGAGCCTACATTTCTCCAAAAAAAAGCTTGTATACGCGTGCCAGTATTACACTTTCTACATGTGCTTATTTTTTCTGTAGTCGTGTTATGCGATTTGTTCGTCAATTGTGGACCGATTTTCAGATTGTTTTTTTAACTCCCGAGATGGTCCCATAGTCATCATGTCAGGATCCGATTTGTGGATCGCAATAAAATCGAGAGCAAACCTTGTTAAAGAGCATATACACCGAAAACTGAGATGGCAAATTTGTGCACGTGTGCCATTTGTACAATTTCTACAGGTGCTTAATATATTATTTCTAAAACTATTGAAGTATTTGCGCAACTAAAAAGTATATAATATTTTTTTAACAAAAACAAAACTGACTTCACACTAAAAACCAAAAAATAAATATTTAACCGACTTCTTTCTACAACATCTTGAAGTCGGTGTCAAATAAAACATAAAAATTACTATATTTGTAAATTTGTTGTTGGTCTTTTATATTTTACTTGGCATCGACTTCAAGATATTGTAGAAAGAAGTCGGTTAAATATTTATTTATTTTGTTTTTAGTGTAAAGTCCGTTTTGTTTTGTAATTTTTTTATATAAGAGTTTTATTTTTATTGGGCGGGTATCATTTTTAATATCTCATTCCGTGATCAAATATATTTCCTAGAAGACGCGTAAAACGACCTGAAGAGAACTTCCCGACGATTTTTTCTTCTGCACTAGGATATCGGGTTGTTTAACTAAGTATTCATCCACATGCTTTGCCATCGGTAGAAATTTGACATTACTTGTATGGAGTTTATGTCAAATATTAAATGTTCGTAAGGCAAATTAACGGTTAGTACGATTTAGGAACCGGCATAAGAAGGGCGTCATAAAATTTCTTCAATCCTGACAGTAGAGATAGCCAATCTTTACTGCTATCCTCTTTTTGTAACTTTATTATTTTGTAGGCATTTTTATCTGCATGGACTTGCCAATTCCATTTTTTTTTATTGGTTGAGTTCGGTAGACAGGCAGACGGCCCACTTGATAGAAAGCGGTTACGATGGTAACCGAACATTTGTAACACCAAAGGTGCTAACAATGTACTGCCGCTCTCTAAATGGAGACTGGAACCTGGCTACTAATGCCGGAACACAACTCAAGGTTGTTATGGCGGCATACTCTAGACCGGGGGTGGTAGCCATTCAGGCGGGCAAATACCTTACCACCTGGCTGTGGGTTGTTTTGTCGCTTCTTACGATAGGCAGTCCAGCTGCAGTAAATTATATTCTTTCTCCGTTCCTGCACGGATAAAAATCTATTAGGCACTATCTAGGTTATTGATGAGCAGAAATTTAAAACTTTTTAGCTATTTCAAAGGCACTGTACCTCGAGTTGCAAACGCCCATAGGTGACGGCAACCTTTCTGATCAGGACCTGCGTGTTTGCTTCATACGTAAAAAAAAACCTTAAGAGTTTCGCAGGTTTTCCCCATATTAGACCGCTATATAATAAAATATGAATAGCCTAGCCTTGAAAGCGACTATTGTAGATAATTGTTATTGCACAACAGGTCTCGGATAAGGAAGTATACTGATTGATATGATACGCAGTCGTACGATACACTTGGCCGTTTAACCGCACGACCTTGCCAAGTCTAGTGAAGTCTATGTGAGATAGTGTATATATGTTCTTTCATACAAGCTCTTATATATAGTGTATCATCTATGATATAAGCTAAATCTATAATATACTAAATCTGTAGAATGTTCGCACAACGTATTTACAAATGTGAAATAATCAGAGAAACTGATTCGGACCAGCAGATTCCAAAAATATTAACTAAATTGGCAATAGTAGTACCTAGTAATCTTTCATAAGCTCCTAAAAGTATATAATAATTGTGTTTACGCATCTTCTTAACAGAGAATAAAACAAAGTTGTTTTTCGCGTCTCTCTGTCTGTCTATCTGTCTGTATATCCGCAACTCCTAAATGTACATATATATACAGAGCTAACCTAGGCTAAGCTTTGACCAGCGGATCTCTTTATGACTAGTTCCGTGTGTATACATTTACGTTATTAGTTATAAAATACTATTTTATACTACATACCATATACTACAATTTATGCGATAAAAATTATTTATCATGGGTCTAGTCTAGAAGAATAGGATATCACCTCGAAGAAACAATTTTCCAGAATAGCGATTTGAAGTTTAAATAATTTTTTTATAAATGAAGTATTTAAAAAAATACCTCATTAATATTGTTACAACTTAGATCCCGACAAAGACAAATTCCACGTACAGATCTGTAAAAGCACATTTTATTACCTGTCGGCATTTCAGCTAATTGTAATCCTTTTATGATCGTCTTCTTTAGTTCACTTATTTATTGACATATGTTTCTAGTTATTGTGGAGAACAGCCTATTGTTCTATTGTACTCGTTTACGGCCGCTTGCAGGCTGCATCATTAGCCAGGTGTTACGGATTACAATTACAAGCTCATTCTAGCAAATTGTGTCGACTTCGCCGGGCCGGCACATTTGCATTTGTAAAGTATAAAACGACGCCTGACTGAAAGAGGAGTCAGTTGAGCTACAACTACGATATGGGCGTGAGGTGTGTACATTCGGGAATCTAATAGTGACGGACTTTGCGCGTATTATTGAATTACGACCTTCTGCAATACGTTTGGATTTGTTGTGTTCGGTTATATTTGTACCTGTGTAATACGTGTTTGTATAAATTCTAATAAACTCTATAATAATTCTAATGGCATTTTAATTCGAGTCCCGCTAACTCGTAACCATATAACCATCTAATCTAAAAGGACTAATAAGTAATTTAAATATAACCTAAATTAACTAAAAGTATTCATACTAAGAAAGTGTCTATGAACACTTTTCTTATTGTCTCTATTAAGGTGAAAACACTTTGTTCATGTGTTCTTTATTAATAGTTAGTATATTACACTACAATTTTGTTTTGTTTCTAGCACTAGTTCTAATGGTTTTATCTTTTGAGCCTTCTCATTATGTTCGTATTTTAGAATGGGCTGCATCACCTCGACATTTACATGATGATGAAGCTGATGCTCGAGGGCTTCGGCGTATTTCCTAATAATGGTGGTGACAAACTTCACTTTCAGGTCCCGATGGATGTCGCTCGATCTGACGTACCATGGCGCGTTTACATTGCCTTTCAATACTTTATTTTGGAAGCGTTGTATGATTTCTACGAGTATATTACTTATTTTGGTACAGCCCCATAACTGTACGCCATAGGTCCAGACTGGCATCAGGACTTGTTTATAAAGAAGTAGTTTGATAGGTACTGACTTCTGGTGTTTTCCAAGAACTTTGAATCTTTTTCAAGTCGCCAGTACATGTATCTGTAGCTAGCCTCCAATTCTTCGCGTTTCTAAGTTTTCAAATAAATATTATTTCAATTTGTATAATAACTATTTGATTAACCTCGCCTGTATATTTTATAAACTTATTATTGTGGCATAAATTTTATACATACATACATAACTTCACGCCAGTTCTCTTGCGGGGTAGGCACGAACAACAGAGCGCCATTTAGGCCCATTCTTACACACCTCACTTGCTTCTTTGACATTCATAACTCTTGTCATGCACACTCGTCTGTTCTTAAGGCTCCTGACATCACCCTCCGCTAGTACACGATCAATTTGATCATGGAAGGTGTGTCGTGGCCTTCCACGACTTCTGCATCCATCCACTTTTGCATTGTATATCTGTTTAGTCATTCTTAAAAAAAAATTATGATCATCTTAATTTCGAAATTGCGTTTAATATTTTTCGTTGTGTTCTTAGTATTTTTTGGCATAATAATATAATCCAA
This sequence comes from Dendrolimus kikuchii, assembly GCA_019925095.2. Lineage (NCBI taxonomy): Eukaryota > Metazoa > Arthropoda > Insecta > Lepidoptera > Lasiocampidae > Dendrolimus > Dendrolimus kikuchii. The sequence continues at coordinate 19,612,419 of CM034395.1, read as the reverse complement.
ACAAGCGATATTATCGTCGATTGGTACAATATTTTATCCCCTTCTAAAGTCAAGGGTTAAAAAGTTATCTCTACATAGCATTAAGCTATACGTGTCATCAGTAATTAACAGACAGAAAGAAACAATTTAAGCAAGCTTATATTTATCTGTAAGTACGTGTGTGGTGCCTTGTGTACACTGAACGATAATGAATCGTATATCGTGTAGGTACCAAAAGCACGTGGCTTCGCACGTTGTTATGCACACTTGTGTGCACCGGTGAAGTGCGATAACACTTTACGGTTGACAAAAATATAGGTTATGTTGACATTGAGTCAAGTTACATTGTAACGCCTAAGTTACAGGTTGAGTTACGAATTTTGCGCTTTATGTTGTCTCTGGGAACTGCTGGTAATAACAAAAATTGTTATCTATACTTAATATTGTTACGAGTATAGCGGGACTAGAATTAAAATGCCGTTGGAATTTTTATAGAGTTTATTAGAACTATACAAACACGTATAACACAGGTACAAATATAATTGAACACAACAAGTCCAAACGTAATGCAAAAGGTCGTAATTCAATAAAACACGCAAAGTCCGTCGCTATTAGATTCTCAATTGTATTACACACGTCTCGTTTTGATCCTGGTTCTCGCTCGATTGCCCCCTCCCTCAATCAGGCCACCGTTTTATACTGCACAAATGCAATGTGCTCGCCCGGCAACGTGGATCAAATTTCCTAGAATCAGCTTGTAACACCTGGCTAATGAGGCAGCCTCAAGCGGCCGTAAATGAGTACAATAGAACAATAGACTGTTCTCTAGAAACGTATACCAATAAATAAGTATACGAACATAAAATAATTACAATTAGTTCAAATGCCAACCGGGTAATAAATGTGCTTCTACAAATCTGTACGTGGAATTTGTCTTTGTCGGCGCCTAAGTTGTAACAACATTATAAAGAAGAAAGATATGTATTTTTGTATGTTTGTAACGAATAAACTCAAAAGCTACTGGATCGATTTCAAAAATTCTTTTCCATTAGAATGCTACATTATCCCAAATTAATATAGGCTATATTGTTACTAGACACAATAATTAATCATGAACATAACTCAAGGTTGTTATTTCGGCATACTCTAGACCAGGGGTGGTAGCCATACAGTCGGGCAAATACCCTACCACCTGGCTGTGGTGTTTTGATGCCTCTTACGACAGGCCGCCCGGCCGCAGGAAATTTTATTCTCTTTCCGTTCCTACACGGTTTTTTCAAACACATTATAAATTATATTTATGTTATTCTAAACAGGTGTGTGCGGACCACGCACTAATTCTGTTTATTTCCCTTTAGATAAGTTGTACAGACTATAACATGCACCTGCCTAGCTCGTCGAGATTCTAGATTCTGCCGCAAGTCACGATCTCGTACAATTCCCACTCTATGAAACTTTATCAAGTTTCCTACGTTTCAAAACAAATGATTCCTACAGTGAAAACAGAGAGTATTTGCTTGGCTTCTGACATTGTTCTCAAGGCCTTTGTGATTTTAATACTTATGTTTTTATATTATAGCTTTTATTAAAGGTTAAAAGATTTGTGAGTCATAATTTTTTGTGTTTCTAATTTGCACAACCAGAAGAAAAAGCTTGATAGATTGTTTATCGATTATTAAGTATTTAAATTAGGTAATGCAAAATCTTTAAATGTATTTTGGTGATATTCATATACGCATTTATTTATTTATATTATATGTATTACTGTATGATAACACAATTTTACACATTCATATATATATTTGTCTATGTCTAGATCTCTGATTATATTTTTTGCGGCTTTTGAAACTTAAGGATTTAAACTAAAAATAAATCGGTTTACCTGTGATAACTGGAATGATCTTAGGTTACTTTTTGTCCTAGAAATTAGAATAGTTTCCGGGAAATAGGGGTAAACCCAATAAAGGTGGTAGACTTTGCGACTAAGTTTGCGTACTTAGGTCTCTTTCAGTCTGATTTGTCGGTGCAGCAGCGGTGCGCAATCGGTATGTTTTGTAACGGCGATGGTATATCACTATATCGTTCGATAAGCTTTCGATACGCGGAACCGAAAGCTTATCGAGCGCCTATGTTTTTAAGAGTGTTTCCGGATTTGCTCGTTACCAGTGCGGGAGTGGTACCGACAAATCGGAAAGCGACTTAAGCATGCGAACTTTCAGAAGTGAAAAACGTTGTCAAGCCCCAATTACGCGTACTTACTCGTACGTTTATCGACTGCTTAAGGTCTTCGCGAAATATACAACGCAGAAAGCTTCAGCTATGGAAGAGGAATAATACCAGGAAAGACATTATTATAAGCCAGTAAAAATTTACTTTAAATCCTTCTAAACCGTACAAGGCTTAATGTCGCTCTATCTTCACGGAATAATTTTTGCAGGAAAGGAATCCAAAATTTATGCGAGCAATGCCACGTGGAAAGCCCTAGTTTTTAATATGTCGTCAATCAATCAAACGAAAGGTGCAACTGAAAAAATCAGAAAAGTTCTCATGTGTTCAGTCAAAACAAAGTCGTCAGAAAGTTGTGCGAACTGCGAACAACGATGAAAGTCGGCTGCATATCAACCATCAACGATTCAGTTAAGTTCATCGTAAGAAAGAAACAAGGTTATAACCACGTAATACAATGTAAACAGCTGTCCTTCTCTAACAAACGGGCCCAGTAATAGTGAATTTCCTGGCAATATCGCTGAACGCGATTTAAGCATGAACCGCGTAAAAGCCGAGTGCAGAGAAATTTCCTTCGTGTTCCAAGTTTTTGCTACGTGTAGATTGCTAACGGTTTTGTTTTTATTCAATGGAATATAGAACCACTTCTTGGCTATATTGTCAAACATTATACAGAAGTTGAAAATAATTATCATGAAAGTAATCACACTTGAGTTCACATTCGTTGAATTGCAAAAACCGGAACGGGCTAATTGGATGGTCTTGTTTAAAATTTAATTTTAATAATATTTTAACACAAACAAGTTAAGTGACGCCACTTATTTTAGATCGATTTTTAGAATAAGAAACGGGACTGCTACAAACAGGTTAAACGCCTCCATGGTTTTAAATATGTTTTTTTATATTATTAAGGTTTCGCGACTAAAGACTGTTTTAAAATAGGACACCGTGCCGGACGGTATGCCTAATACATCAATAAAACGTAATTTGTAGCGTTATCGTAAACTTTCCTATGAAATATATTAGGTTGGGGAAAAAGTTTATTCGCATTTTATATAAAAATTCAAAAGGTTTTTTATAAAGTTTATTTACATTTGACTAAAGTATGTAGATGCCATTTTGTTGGATAACTTTTTGCCATCTTGTAGGTAGGGACGTGATCCCATTGCTATAAAAATTTTGGGGCTTCTGATCAAAAAACTGCGACAAGTGGTTTTGGCAGTCCTCTCGTGATGTTAACCTGACATTGCCTAAGGAATTCTGCAGAGACCGAAACAGGTGAAAATCTGAAGGTGCAAGGTCAGGACTATACGGCGGATGCATTAACACCTCCCAGCCAAACCCTCGTAATTTTTGCTGAGTGACTAAAGATGTGTGAGGTCTAGCGTTATCATGGTGAAAAACCACACCCCTTCTGTTGATTAATTCCGGCCGCTTTCTTTAAACTTTTTGCTTTAATCTCATCAGTTGTTCGCAGTACAGTTCAGAATCGATGGTCCTGCCTGACGGTAACAGCTCATAATGAATAATACCCTTCCAATCCCACCATACACACAGCATCACCTTGTTGCGAGTTAACCCGGGTTTCGCCACAGTCTGTGAAGCCTGACCAGCCTTTGACCACGATCTTTTTCGCACGTTCTTGTCGTACATGATCCACTTTTCATCACCAGTTATCAGTTTCTTCAAAAATGGTTCGGTTTCATTACGTCGTAATAAAGAATCACAAATGAGTACACGGTTCATTAGGTTTCTTTCAGTGAGCTTATGAGGCACCCAAATATCGAGTTTTTTGTGTACCCAGCTTTTATCAAAAGCGCCAAAACCGTTTTGTGGTCAATTCCCAGTTCTCCAGCTACATCGTAACTACTAATATGCCGATCTTGCTCCACTTTTTCAAAAATGGCATCAATTTTGTCCGTAACAGGGCGACCAGAGCGACGTGCATCTTTGATATCACAATTTCCGGATTGAAAGCGCTTAAACCAAATTTTCGCTACTCTCACAGATACTGCATTAGGTCCATAGACATCACAATTTTTTTTTCGCGGCTTGTGTTGCATTTTTACCTTTTTTATAGTAAAATTTTAAAATGTATCGAATTTCTTCATTAGATTCATTCATTTTAACAATAAGAAAAACAAATGAAAATCACACATTTTCCTAATTTGAATTTGGAATTGTCTTCTTTAAAATTAAAACTTTTTAATTATACCAAAACCAGCCAGATACAAATGATATAGCCAAAGAGATCTTATTACAAGTTCATACATACTATATGCGAAAAGACTTTTTCCCTAACCTATTATATTAATTTTATTTACATAATAAAATAATAATCTTATACTTAGAATCGCGGTATATATTTATCTAATTACTTTCGTAATTTATCCCATGCCGTCTTATTTGAAACAGACTTTAGTACACATAATTAAAACTATGTTTTAACAGTTTTGGCCGCAGCATTTTATTTGATTCTTATTTTGACGTTTTGGCTTTTTTTCGGTAACCGTGATCAGGTATGTAGATCACGTCAAAAGTAGTTTTGATTACATTCTGTTTGTTAAAAAAATCATCAGACAATAGCAACCATTGTATGTGTATTTCCAAGCTAAGCATAATATAGATGCCTCGATATTCGGCTACTCTTAACTATTCCGAATTCAGCCGAATACCGAATACCAAATTATGAAAAAAAGGTACATATTGCTCAAAATTGTATATATTTCCATCAAAAATTTATAGTTAAAATACGTTTTAATAGTGTTAAATGCAATTTTAATAATTTTTTTATTTTAATTTTACTTACGAGAACGTAAAAAAATACTTTACAATTTGTAGCTTCGATAGTAGGAACACAGAGGCAGTCGAGTTATGGTAATACAGTGTATAAGGAACCTATCATTCAAATGTCTTGATTTACAATCCTTGCAAAGTAGAACGTGCAGATGCAGTTTTTCTAAATTAATATGCATATTGCTAACACCTCTGACGATGAAATAAAGTATCATGACGGGACAATGGCGTTACCAATGTGTAAAATCTGCCAAACCACCTTTGCCAAGTGTAGAGAGTAACCGCCCGTTCCCTTTAGCCTGAGAACCAGCAGAGGAGTGTTTATAGTTTACTGTTTTTAAAATGACAGAATCATATTCGTCTAGGTATATCGTAAAAAGAGGAAACCATAATTACAATTGCATACTTAAATATTTGTATTTTTGTTATACGTTCAACTTTAAGATGAAGATTTCGCATCTTTTTAGGTATTTGTACAGGTTTCTCACCATCCTTCATTTCGAATACGTTTTCTGTAACTGCACTCTTATTTAATTCCATTTCATATTTTCATCGATAGTCTTCGCTTCAGGCAGTTTAATAGTGTAGGATTTTCCGCCCATTACTTATTAGATTTTACAATTCTTTTGTCGTTTGCATTTGTACCCCATACCACTCTTGGAAGGGAGGTTAATCCTACATCACCGAAAGAGAGATAGCTGATACTCGGCGTCGGGTAGCAGAATAGCTGAAGCTGCTCGGATCGTTTCGGAACTATTCGGAATCCTCTGCAAGCCCTACTCGAACGTGATTGCGATATCAGCAAGAGCGAACGAGACCTCGCTGCCCCCTCTACACGCCCGGGGACAGCACCCACTAAACGAAGACAGTCTGCCTCAATCCTTGTTTGCGAGTGTTGGTGTTGCCGTAAATTTGTGCAATATTATCCGTCTTTTAATTCGTGTGTTCTCTTTGTGCTGAAAACTATTGGACCTGATCACATAACTAGGACAAGCTTTTGCTGTTGTGTGTTTCAAGCGAGTGAAGTACTCTGTGCGTTATATCGGTGACAGTGAAGTGGGACTGATCGCGCTACATCGTCGTGCCTGAGCTGGCTCGCCCCTGTAGTTCTCTCGAGGTAAATGCCGTGGCTCCTACGAGAGCGATCGCATACGTGGACTGAAACCGGATTGCGGTGCTTTGTCAGCTGTACAAGCCAATTCTAAAAGTCAGTGCAAAATTTTAATTTAAGATTTCTCAAATGCTACCTGAAATGAAAAGCAGTACCGTTAGTTAACGTTGCGGTCGATGCCCACCTACCTATGTTCTTGTTAGACTTTTTTCATTGCGAATTATATTGTAAATGCCGTTTTGCAAGTATATAAATATTCGTATTTAATCATTTGTCGCTTTTCGAAGCGACGATAACTCGATTGTGTTGGACACTGCTATAACTTGATGTAAAAATAAGGAAATCTTTACCGAGTTAGCATGTTTCAATGCCATTATCTTGATAAAGGTGGTTACGTATGCGGAAGTAATGATGAGCTACTTCACTTTGCTACAATCATTAAACAGCGAACATCTGGCCTTTGTTTTAACAACGATTGTAATCTGGGTAACATATACCAAAATGAAAATAGTCTCTAAATAAGAAGTGTGTATGTACATTGTTGGGATTTATTAAATATTTATGGACTCATGCTAGGCCTTCATCTGCCTTAGTGTTAAAGATTTTGGCTGTGGCCGAATTTGTCTTATTTAAAGCGTTAGAAAATAACATTAACGCATAGCCACATTAGTATTAACACTCACATACGTTATGTGTCAATATTTAACGTCATTAACAATGGCGCATCTCAAATTGCGCATTCCATCGCTACCTACATCTGTACGGCTGTTACCTTTAACTTTATCCCAGATGAAACCGCACCACGACAATTACCGCCGCTTTGTAGGTATGCCTTTATGGTCTATTTCAGTTTTTCTGACCAAATGACATCGATCTATTTATATTTAGGTTTACATATAATTATATTTACTTAGATATATTAGATTGTAAGAGTTGATATTAAGCACTGCGAATTTAGAATCAAGTTAAATATAATGAATAGCAAGATACTTAGATAGTAATATTTTCTAATTGGGAAGGCAATTTGATCTAAACATTTGGTGATTGGTGTTTCTAAATGTTCTCCAGTGATTTTAATGGGCGTGGCAAGTGGCCAAGTGCTTCAAGGCTCACGGGGACTGGTTTTTAAATCGTGCACTACGAGTAAACCCACTTGAGAAATTTCAACATCATCAACAAGCGTTGGGTTACCGGATACTTGAGATTTTAATTTTTTTATCCTATAACCATCACTATTTTTGTTATCGTCAACACTAAAACAAAAACTTGGATTTTAAAACTATTTTAGTTTCTTAATATTGAAATAGTTGGATGGTGAAATAGTGGCTTTATGGAAAATAATAATTAACTATTATTTCTGCTAGCTAACTATTTAATTTAATGATCTACCTGTATGTACCATTACACAATAGGGTGAAAAAATTTCACAGACTCAAGCGAAAATGAGAAACGCCTTCGCTTGAACGTAAAATAAAATAATGTATATTATTTTATTTAAAGTTCCTAATAATGTAGTAATTGTCCGTGAAAGCTTAACAGATAGAGGAATCGAGTTACTATTGCATTTATAGTATTAAAAGGGATAATGTACATACATACATACATACATACATACATACATACATACATAACTTCACGCCAGTTCCCTTGCGGGGTAGGCACGAACAACAGAGCGCCATTTAGGCCCATTCTTACACACCTCACTTGCTTCTTTGACATTCATAACTCTTATCATGCACGGGATAATGTATATGTATAATAACCAAAATCAAATAAATTACCGCGCTTAAAACCGTTAAAACGTAGTTTTATTAGGGAAAATGTATATTTATATATATAAAATCTACGTATGTAATTGCCAATTACGATCCATTCTGTAGATTGTTCTATCTGTCTGGATCCTTTTTATCGGGAATATAATATCTAATAATTGGCATAAAACTAAAAGGTCTCATCATATTGGAAGAACCTAATTCAGTTAATAAAGTAAACTAGTAACATCAAAATAACAAGTTTATCGGCAAATCAGGTCGTGTCATGATCGTATAAGTGGATCTGCAGGACGTATTATGGTGTTTTGTCGTATAGACGCCGAATGAGCATCGTATCGTGTGCTGTCGGTTGTGCTTTCTCAACATTATTTCTATTTTTAGCACGATGCCATGCGCGACGCGCGGGGGCGTCCGAGCTGCCAACTAAGTAGGTCGCGATATTTGCACGCTGTGCCCCAACGTGCGCACGCGCTAACGCCAATGGCACTAGACGAAGGACGTGAAAAATACACAGTCCACAAAATATAACAAGAAAAACGACACACCACGATAGATTCTGACAAGATTAATGAAACCCGTTGTGCATGATTTATAACCGACCACCGGTCAATAGTAATGTAAAAATATTGGGGGACGTCTTCGAACTGATGGTATGCCGTTGGTTAATCGAATTGGGAGATTACGAGGAATAAATCCAAATAAACAGGTCAAACACCCAAGAAACGCGACGCCGCCGGATGTTTAGTGAATCACAAACGTTTGCATTTTCATGTTTGATTTCGTATTCAGAAACTGATGTTTACGTTGGAAAATAATTTAACAAGTGTAAAGTATAATAATTAGCTTAATAAATAGGTTGATTTATGACTATGTTAGTTATACTCAATTTGCTCGCAATGCTTTTGCTGAATCATTACTTTCCGTGACGAAGAAAGGTTGTAGCGGTAAACGACCAAAACATGGCGGGAAGATAATTTCCCCGCATTTAAGTCGGTGTCGTCAGCTGATACCCAAGGGTTAATGGCCTCGACTTTGTCTCGAAGTCCGCACTTACGTCCTATGCGTCGAGAGGTCGATGGGTTATCGGACTATTTTTATAGATTCCATTTACGATTTGTCGATATTTCCAATATTCTACTTCGTTTTATGTGTCAGCCAGAATATTCTATGAAAATAAACTGTAAATTCCTCAACGGCGATACAAACGTGATTTAGTGACTGAAAATTGAATATAAATAAGCGGAAATTCAAATGCAACATTACTGATATATGGCACGTAATTCGTCATAGCTGAATATTTATTTGCAATATTTCCTTAAACGACGTATATATACTTCGTGAATATTTTTAGAAGATACAACTAGGTGTTTAGCACATAAATAAATATTATACGCCTGTTTCCTATTGTGGTAGGGGTAGACACAGACGATGGTACTCCACCTGCTACGATCCTGACAAACACTTTTCGCTTCATCAACTTTCATTAATCTCTTATACATACACGCTTATTTAAAGTGCTTTTCACATGACCTTTCTCCAAAATATCTTCAATTTGATCATGATGAGTACGTCGTGGACGACTAGCACCGACTTTACCACTCACATTGCTATCATATACTTGGTTTGTGATTCTGCTTTCATTCATTCTCTCTACATGTTCAAACCACCTTAACATTCCTTTTTCAACTCGTGTCACTACATCCTCTTTCATACACATAGCTATCCTATAAACATTTTATGTGTTTCTTTTTATCCATTTATTCATTACCCACACACCTTCGTGGAGAGCGCCTGGCAGGGCTGGGCAAAATACATGGTTTCCTTTAATTGAAATACAAATTACAAAATACTGTCTCGCATGTATTTAAAATACGAAATACAAAATACTTTTAACTCGGGTATTTAAAATATAAAATACAAAATACAGCATTTCAACTATATGTATTTAAAATACAAAATACAAATTACAAAATACAAATTACTGTCAGTTGTTAGGTTATGTAAATAAAATATTCACAAAAATCAAATAATAATTATTATTAGGCCCTTGCCTATGAAATTGCCGTTTTTTCTGAAATAAGTTAACCTAATTTTATTACATTTTTTTATTCTAATCTCCACGGCCTTGAAGATAAGGACATTTCCATCTTGTAGGTACGCGTAGATTTTGGTGGTTCCACACGGATCTATGCGTGCTTATATCGGTCCCATGGCAGGGAATGCACAAGGACTGAAACAGCTCGCTTTTTTAAACACGTTAATGAGGTGACCGACAAAGTTTTTGGGCAGTATCCTTTAGCAGAGGTAGTCATACTCGAGAAGTTTAATGCTCATCACGCTGAGTGGTTGGGTTCCCCGAGAACTAATCTGCCAGGGACTACTGCTTACGATTTTGCTCTCGCCCATGGATTCACTCAGGTGATTACGGAGTTTATTCGAATACCGGATAGAGTGAATCATGAGCCTTCATTGCTGAATCTTTTGCTGACCACACACCCGGAGAACTACCAGATCTCAATCAGTGCTCTACTGGGAACCTCTGATCATTGTCTGGTATCTTCGGTGGTGCCCCTTCCTATTCCCGATCGGACTCGTCCCGCTGGCCGACGGAAGGTGAGGCGATACAGGTCAGCAGATTGGGATGGACTCCGTGAATTCTATGCATCCTACCCATGGAGGCAGTTATGTTTCTCGTCGAAAGATTCTGATCCGAGCACAGACTCGGTCGCCGATGTAGTACTGCAGGGAATAGAATGTTTAATTCCAAACTCAACTGTACCTATCGGTGGTACGAGTAAACCACCATGGTTCGGTAAGTCTAGCAGTGAGGCTGTAAAGCTAAAGCAACAGGCTTATCGAGCCTGGACTGCAACGCGGGTTCGTCAGAATCCAAGTTCCTCTGACCTGAAAAAGAGATATAATGCCGCCCCCAGGTCCCTCAAAAAACAGCTCGCGAGAGCAAAATTCGATCACATCGGCAGAATTGGTGAGTGCCTCTCTAGCTACTCTTCTGGGACTAGAGCTTTTTGGGCCCTCACCAAAGCTGTCGAAGGAAACTTTTGTCGGGCATCTCTTCTACCTCTACGCACAGTGGACGAACGTCTGGTACACGCCGCCGAAGATAAAGTCAATCTTCTGGGTGAAATTTTTGCGCCCAATTCAACTCTTGAGACATAGGAGAAACTCCACCTACAATCCCTGAGTGTGAGTCTAGAATGTCGGAGGTGCGCTTTACTCAAAAAACAGTTCGATGTGTTCTCCTCTCCTTCGACGTCAAAGTCTTCTGGCTCTGATGGTATTTCTGCCATTGTGCTGTAGACGTGTTTAGCTGAGCTGTCCCCAGCCAGTCCTTGCCCGACTTTTCACTCTCTCTTACTACAAGGGTTGTGTCCTCGCTTCGTGGAAGATTGCTCATGTGCACCTTGTCCCCAAAAAAGGAGACGTAACAGACACGTCGAATAGGCCTATAGCAATAACCTTTTTGCTCTCAATTGTGATGGAGCGTATTATCAGTGCGAAACTTCTGTGTTACCTCGAATATTCCCAGCTGCTAAACGATCGGCAATACGGCTTCCGCCACGGTCGCTCAGCTCGGGATCTCTTGGTTTACCTAACCCACCGTTGGGCTGAAGCCATTGAGAGCAAAGGGGAAGCACTGGCAGTTAGTTTAGAATTCTAGATATTGTTAAGGTCCGCGACCGGGTCTGGCACAGGGCTCTTCTATCGGAGCGGCCATCGTATAGGATACCCGAAGGGCCTTGCACCTGGCTATACAGCTTTTTTGATGAGCGCAGCGTTCAAGTCGTTGTCGACGGTTGTTGCTCAGGTTTCAAGCCCGTCAACGCTGGTGTGCCCCAGGGTTGTGTGCTATCGCCAACGTTGTTCATCTTACATATGAATGATATGTTGTCTATTCGCAACATTCATTCCAATGCGGATGACAGCACAGGCGATACGCAGTACTCTGTTCGTGCAAACGTCTCTCGGTCATTTGTGGAGGAAAGTTGGGTTAGACTTGTATCTGAAGTAGAGTATTCCTTAGAGAGAGTCCCTGAATGGGGGAGACAAAACCTTGTCCATTTCAACCCCAAGAAGACATAGGTCTACGTATTCTCTGCCAAAAAAACTCCATTCGAGCAATAGTTTCAGTCCCAAGGAATTCCCCTTACCACCTCCAAGAGTATTGGGATCCTCAGTGTTGACATCGCGAATGTTCAGGGGCCATCTTGAAGGCAAGGCAAAACTTGCCTCTAAGAAGCTGGGAATGTTAAACCGGTCCAAGCAGTACTTCACATCGCGGCAACACTTTGTGCTTTATAAAACCCAGGTAAGCCCGCATATGGAGTACTGCTCACACTTTTGGGCTGGAGCACCTGGCTACCAACTCGATCCCCTAGACTGTATTAAATGTCGAGCCGTTCACGTTGTTGGTGATCCCATACTCACAGACGGTGTAAATACACTTAGCCTTATGAGAGACTTCGCTTCTCTCTACGTATTCTACTGACTGTATAACGGGGAGTATTCGGAAGAACTGTATAGAATGGTGTTTTCGACCTCTTTCTACCATCGAACCGCTCGCCATGTGTTGGGATTTCACCCCCACTTCCTTAAGCCGCTTCGCTCGTGTACGCAACGGTTCTGTAGAACCTTTTTCTTGCATACCGTGGGGATTTGGAATGAGCTCCCAGCCGAGGTTTTTCCACAGCGCTACGATATGGAGTTTTTCAAAAAGGGTGTCATAAAATTTCTTCGAGGCTGGCAGCGGATTAATGAAATCTCTGGTGTTGCAAATATCCATAAGCGACAGTAACCGCTTTCCATCAGCTGGGCCGTCAGCCTGTCTGCTGTACTGCAGCTATAAAAAAAAGGTCGAAATTTCCAGAATGGAAGCGGGCAAACCAATAACAAGTGGTGCGTTCATTGTAATGTTCGCTCATAAAGGTCGTTGATGTTGCTGGTCGTCTTGCCGCGTTGCTGCCACGACGGTACTCTTATTCCATAATTACGAATTTTTAACTATCCATAATGACAACAAAGATTCAAATGCGAAGAAAAAATAACACTTATCAATAAATAAATGACAAATTTTTAAAAAAGAATTTCATGTTTTCAAAGTAAAATTAATTTGAAATTATATATCTTAGCCAAACAAAAATATTTATTTTATATGGCCAAGTACTACAGAACGTATCTAATATTTAGCGGTCACCAGTTTGCTTATGAAAGCTATCGAGCGCTATTTTCTGAAGAACACACCCATCAATAAGGTAGCTAAATGTATTTTTCGAAATCGAGGCGATCAGGAAGCGGGAAACCGCCTCCATGATCGCCGTCTGGTCTCAAGAGCTCGACAACCCTGTGGCCTATGGCGGCTACACGGTGGATGCAATCAGGCCACAGCTGACGGAATGGGTCAACCGCACCAGCGGCACCCTGACCTTCAGGACGACACAGATACTTACCGGACACGGATGTTTCGATAAGTATCTGTGTCGCATTGTGGGCTGCTTGCCTTCCCCGGACTGCCGCCAGTGCGGCGCGCCCGACACGGCGTTACACACGCTTGTCGAGTGCGCCGCATGGGCGCCGCAGCGTTTCGAACTTGAGACGCACGTAGGTCCAGTCGACTCGCTCTGCGACTTGGTCAAGGCCATGCTGCAGAGCAGCGACAATTGGGGGGCTGCGGTTACTTTTTGCGAGACAGTAATGTCACTCAAGGAGGCCGCAGAACGAGACAGGGAGAGAAGTCCTGCAGCGCGTGCCAATGCGTCTTCTCGAGGTCGCCGGCCTTCAGCTGGCACCCGGAGAGGCAGGTACGCGCATTACTTCCCTCCCTGAGTTAGGTTCCGTTTACCGCGGGGGGCCTTTAGCTTGCTAGGAAGAGCAAAGGACCTTCTACCCCCGCACAACGAAGTGGGGTGTGTTCTCCCAGGGCACACTCCAGGCACTTTATTGCGCTGGATCGGCTGGGCGTAACTATGTTCTAAATCTCAGCCTTTCCAACACATTCAAAGCGCAGGGTCGTCAGGGAGGAGGGGGTTTTTAGTGGGTATTGGGGTTGCTCGCCCGTGCAGCAACGCTCGGAGTCTTCCACACTATTCTGTGACGTCGATCGCGGACGGAGCGCTGCCAAGAGCATACTATTGCTGCAGTGTTATCGCCCCCGACCGACGCGTGTCGTTCCCCTAGCAACGACCCAGTTTGTGCGTAAATCGGTTAAGCATTTTCCCTCGCCTCAAAACCAAAAAAAAAAAAAAAAGGTAAATGTATTTTATGAAATGTATTTTGCAACCATAAGTATTTGAAATACTAATTACAAAATACCTCAGCGTCAGGTATTTGAAATACTAATTACAAATTACATTTTTAAGGAGTAATTGAAATACAAATACAAAATACGTATTTGTATTTCAATTACGTATTTCAATTACAAGTATTTCAAATACTGCCCAACCCTGGCGCCTGGTACTATTGTCTGTTCGCCTAAAATGCATAAGCCTGACTCTACTGTCGGGAAATTTAAGGGTTCATTTTAATACTTAATACCGTGAAGAGTAGAATTTTCTGACGTACATATTTCATATAGGGTTCCTAAGCTAGATTAAATAATTATAAAATGACGAGGACAACATCTGCCGGGACCCTAGCGGTCCCGGCAGATGTTGTCCTCGTCTGAAAAAATAAAAATCTAGGACCCGATTCTATTGCCTCCTACCGGTTCCAATTGTGAATACAAACCATTCGGGGACCCATTCAAGCACACACAAAAAATCATCACAATCGGTCAAGGAGATTAGGAAGATCCTAGAACCCGATTCCAGCGCCACCTACCAGTTCCATTTGTGAATCTAAACCAGGGATTCACAAAGTGGTCGATATCTATCCCCCTGGGGTCGAAATTGGTTTCCCAGGGGTCGATAAACAAAAACTGATTTTAGGGATAGACGAGGTCTAAAAATCGACCCCTATTAATTAACACAAGTTCTTATTTAAAACTTTCAAGATACTGTATAAGTTGTGTTACGTGTACCAACTTGTTATAAGAATGACCATTATTTTAGTAGGAAGTATCATTGTTGTACTTTTAAAAAACTCAACAAGTCGAAGAGCGTACACAAGTTCGTATATTTATTGAAGTTTATGTCTATTTATTTTGTTATATTTTGATGAGAAAATGATGTCAACTTTGCTAACTTAACCAAAAGCAAAGTTTTTAAATTTGCAAGTATTTTGTATCAATACGAAAACACCAGAGATAGGATTTTTAAAGTAATTTGGCTATGGGGGTCTAAGGTAACAACCCCCCCCCCACTCAAACATAAAAATCGGTAAATTCGTTCTTGCGGACATGTGTACATTTCTATAATTCATTTTATTTATATAGATTTAGATTATTCAGGGTGGTAAGCTAAGTAGTTAATAAATACAGTAAAAGTTCATTTTTCAATAACCTGGTAGTAATTATTCATAGAATAATTAACAACGTAAAATAATTAACACATATTTACACACATAAATATAAGATTGGCTAAGTTTATAAGGAGTACATCCCTAGTATTTCTCTTTGATACACTAAAATGCAACTGAAATAATCTTCTTTCGTTAAGCGGCGATAAGAGTGATAATCTTTCATAGTATAATAGTAAATACAAATTAGAGTGCCGTGAATATAACAGTCCAGTCGTTAAAAAAAAGAGACTGAAGTCGTCATAGAATAAATTTGGGATCTATTGAAAGGATATTAAGCCGATGACGCCACATCCTTGTGAATAAACAGGCAAGGTTACTCCAGTAATTGGACAAGATTGCCTTACACGCGTTCACGATTTGCAATAACCCACCGTGATCTGGCAGAGCATCTTATTTATGACCATTAATTTGCAGTTTACGAGATTTTTCCTTTCTTAACGATAGCAAAAAGTAAATTCGATGATGTCTCAAGTTGGAAAAATGTAAGATATTCATGAGCAAGAATATAAATTCTGTAATAAGTGATTCAGTCAGAGAAAAATTGAGTTCATTGTGCAAATGATATAATTTTGCGGATTTCTTTAAGGTCGAAAGTACAGTAAATATAAAGAGGACATTAAATATTCTTTGAAGGATATTTATTGTCGGCCTTTTTTCTGGAATGTTTTAAGAAAGTTAAGTAAAGTTTAAAAGTCATGAGTAATTTTGTAACGTCGTGGCAGCTTTGCGGCGAAGCCTTAAGCCGGTATAGGACGGTCCATTCCTGTCTTTCAATTTGGATATCCAAGCCAAGTGATCCATATAAACATAAACTTGAATCATTCAATGTGATTGAATACCTTCACGTCCTTTCAGTTCTGTGCTTTTCACCTAAATTGATTCCACTTGGTTGATTCATCATATCCTGCATAGTTCGTGGCCTGCCACGCACTTGGCTATTTTTGTAAATATATTAAAAAAAAGTATACTACTACTACATATTCTCCATTCCACCATCATCCTTTGCGATAATAAATTGTATCGCAAAGGTTTGTTGTAGCCATTTTGGTACACTTATACAGCCGTGACTATAAAATGTTGCAAGAAAACGTGACGCCTTTTATTTTTGTACCGTACTAAATTTCTCCGCTACATTGATAAACAAATTTTATTTCAATAACAAGAGACTAAAAACTAAAATATTTAGATATAAATACGCTATTTTATTTTATTATAAACTAGAATTAGCCCCGCGACTGCGCCTCGTGTCAAACCTTAAGCAGAGTAGCTTTATTTTACTTACACAAAAACTTTATTTCGTTTCATATTTATGTATAATAATAACAAAGAAACTAAGACCATATAGTCAAGACTTAGATCATATAACGTCTAGATCATGCATCAATTGCACAAAAATGGCCCAAAAAAAGTGCACCAAAATTGGTGCACTGGCTTTCCACGCCTGTTAGTGCCACGCCATTTTGACTGCTTTACTGGTTGGAGCTCTCGCAAAAAAAACATTATGCTGTCCTGTGTCATTAAAATGTTTCGCAATTATTTTAAAAGAGGAAAAGATAAGGATAATATCTCATTTCATCGGTAAGTTTAACACTTTTCTCATGATTTCTTTATAAAAACATGAAATTTAATTCCGATATTTCAAAGTTATCGAATTGATAAATGATGTCAGTCGAGAAGTGGGAGTTATTTGCCAAAAATTGGGCACTTTTGTTACGATTTTTTTATATGACATATGAATAATTGAAAAAATCTATAGAGAACAGACATACATTTAATGTTTGTGTGTCCGGTTTTCTTAAACCAGTTTATATAACGTAAAACGTTATATAAACGACTTGCCTGCGGATCCAATAGTAGCAAATTATTGGATAAAAGTAATCCGGGAATCGCAAGACGACCACCACTGGAATACCAACAAAAGGTCGCTTATATGTTCCAGTCATTTCTAAGAAAAAGAAATTTATATATCGAAAAAAGGTTTTAGGACAATTAAAAAAGGACCTATGCCAAGCGATGTGTGTATTGAAATAGCAGTATTTATTCAATTATATGTTTAATAGTAATAATGATTCATACATTTCAATAATATTTTTTCTGACTGGTTTTGGAATTAAATCCTTCACCATGAAATTCGACATTACAGACTTATTTTGATACTGCCATATGCATGTACTTGCGGTAACGGAAATAAACATAATATACTTTTTAAACCAGAAAACACGAGATATTATACACACGGGATATTTGAAGTTTTTTTTTTATTGGACTTGACTTTATGTTGTTGGTCCGAAGACCTTACAACTTTACCGGGGTTTTTGTGGCGAGTGCCTTCGCGAAACGAAGGCGCTCGAGCCCGGGGGGGCAATTTGCTCGAGGGAGCTCCCTAAGGAGTTTTACCTCGACTGGACTGTTGCTATGAGAGGGGGATGAATTTAATGTTGCCCACCATAGGGCGACACAAAGCACTAATTGAGAACGGGCGACGGGTAATATAAAGCCCGAGGGGAAGGATCCCGGCGGACCGGGATCGGTGGTTCGCGGCGGCCTACGCTATCTTACTGCTGTTTCGCAACGTGTTATACCTGGGAGAGAAGAAACGGCGAAACAAACTACCCAGCAACACGTCTAGTCTATCCTGTGGGGGGGCTATGTCTCCTAGCGTCCCTCGCAGGGATGTGGAGAAATCTTGATTGGCGGCGCCTAAGACGCCGCCGTCTGTGTCTGTCTGTCCGTGCCTGCCAACCTGCTGTCCTAACCGCGGGCGGGCTGATCCGGGCCAGCCGTTTTGTGATTTTTTTTCAGGCGGGGGAAATGCTATTTACGCACAATACAGGGTCCTTTGCAAGGGATTAGACCATAGTCGATCATGGAGGCATTCCCAGAAGGGGCAATCCAAACAATAATCAACCGGCTTGTGTGAGACTCGAGCCCAAAATGGCTAATACCCACTAAAACCACCCTCCTCCGATTTCCCGCGCTTATGGCAGGAAAGGTATGAGACTTAGAACGTAGTTACGCCCACGCCGATCCTAGCGCAATAAGTGCCTGAGAAAGCCCCTGGAAGAGCTAACTCACTTCGACGACAGGGGTGAAGACTCCTCTGCTCCCTTGATGCATGAGGGCCCCTGAAGCGGTAATGATCATCGCTCTGCAGCATGGCTTGCACCAGGCTGCCGAGCGAATCAATCGGACCTACTATTGTCTCGAGTTCAAACCTCTGTGGTGCCCAGGCTGCGCACTCGACTAGCGTATGAAACGCCGTTTCAAGCGCGCCACACTGGTGGCATTGGGGTGAAGGCTGACAGCCCGCAATCTGAAGGTCAGAGTCCCGCGTTTCCGCGAGAGCCATCGCAAAAGCTGCGGTCGAGTCGCTTCCACCGTATCAACGCCGGCCACAGGGTTTTCCAACTCTACCGACCAAGATTAGCAGAACCGTGCTGGGCGGAGCAGAGCTTGACGCTGGCGGTCGTCGTCGGAAGGTAGGGTTGTTTGGGGAGGAGGTTTGGGAGGAAGGGAAAGGAATACAAGGATTTGGAGTGGATAGGTGGGACACCACTGTCACGAAGTGGAGGGGGGAATGTGACAGTGGCCGCTAAGGGCCCCGGGGACGCATCCCCTTGTACCGCTTCCTGGACGGAGACGAGTCCAGGGCGGCACCCCCTGGGTGGGCCGTTTTGTGATAACGTCAACCCTGTCCGTGAGGACGTTATGCGGTCGTCGCACGAGAGCCTTTCGCCGAGGCTTATAATCGGACGCGGATATTTGAAGTAGTACAAGCAAAGTTGAATTAACCAATTATATATTGTTGCAGTGTCTGTTTTTGCTGGATAGAAAATTTAGTTTTGTGTGAAGTGTCACAGTTTTGTTTTTTTTTTATTGCAGGAGTTCAGCAGACAGGCGGACGGCCCACTTGATGGAAAGCGGTTACTATCGCCTATGGACATTTGCAACACCAAAGGTGTTACAAATGCGCTGCTGCTCTCTTAAGGGAGACTGGAACCTGGTCACTAATGCCGGAACACAACTCAAGGTTGTTATGGCGACATACTTTAGACCAGGGGTGGTAGCCATCCAGTCGGGCAAACGCCCTACCACCTGGCTGTGGGTTGTTTTGTTGCCTCTTACGACAGGCCGCCCGGCCGCAGGAAATTGTATTCTTTCTCCTTTCCTGCACGGATAAAAATTGCAATTTGTAATATATTCAATAGTAATTTAGTGTGTAATTTAAACATATATTTTTTATACTTTCATTTTATGTTACCTAAAAACATGTTAAGAATTTATGGAGATATGGGGTACTGACATTTTTAGTACATTATTGTCATAATTAAGATATTAATTTTGTCTGTATTCTGTTAGCTGCATCTCCATTACATCTTAATAATGAAATAATTTAATATATTAATATGATAAAAAACAAATTTTAGTTTATAAAATAATCAAACCGAACTAGTTTGAATAAAAACTTTTCGATATGAATATTTTTATTTTTATAATAGCCCTTTTCAAGTGGTTTAGTTGCTCTTAGGTCCCTGCCCTAAACTATCCCGTGTACCTACCCCGCAGATCCTACTACTGATCTAACTTTGGATTACACATAAAGCCCACTACCTAATATGAGCCCATCGAATCGTTCCAAATCCACTATTACAACTCATTTCACTGAATTTTAGCGCAGTATAATCTTTGGGGCATAAATAGTCGTCAAATAACTTCGTGAACATGTTATGCAACACAAAAATAATTTGCCATTATGAATAGATTTTTTAGAATTATTACATTAGTATTGGTATTTAACAGACATATAAATATGTACCAATATCTGTGCAGGCATTATGAATTCATTTGTGCATGTATTTTTCATGGTTCGTTCCAAGACACACAACTTTTTCTAATAGTTTATTTTAAAAAAAACCTGAAAACTCTGAGTAATATTAAATTATAACACATAAAGCGAATAAATCATAACGATCATTTAAACTTTTCACTTACATAAAAAAATTATAAAAAATGGGGTAATATTTTTTACCTGATATCCCGAAAACACGCACACATTGATAGTTTTACGAAAGTGAATATAGCAACGCTTCGCGTTTTTGATGCCGTTTTTGGCGGTGTTGTTTGTTAGCAATGCTCTCTCTAGACATGTTATATCTCAATGAGTCTAGACAACTGCCCAGCAAAACATAAAGGCGAGTCAACCTGAAGCCAACTTGATTTCAAGAAATACAACGAATGACATGTTGTTTATGACAACGTAGGTATTGTTAGTAAATTGTAAAAGCGCGATTGCAACTCCAGCTATTTAACTAATCCGTCTATTCTATAGAAACGACATTATTTGTCGGGATAAAAAGTATCCTAAGGTACGCCCCGGGATATGAGCTTGCTGTGTCAAGTTTCATTGAAATCCATTCAGTAGCTTTCATATGATGTTCGAACAGACGACTGAAAGATAGACAAAATACTAAAAATTGCTTTTTGGAATCTTCTGGTTCGAATTTTTAAACGCATTGTACAAACTCGAACCATTTACAGAATTATTATAATATATGTAGATATATATAGATATAATATCGGTGGGTGTTTTTTTCGACAATACCAATTATTTCAGGAAACATCATATGTTACAGAGAAGAGAATTAAATATTGAGCTGATATTATATCAATATAACCGAATGTAACATTGTTACGTTGTATAATGGGGTTGTATATAACCCATTTACCGTACGTCGTCTGCTTTACCGTGTATAGAATTTGTGGGCATGGCAACGGCCAGGTATAGAAATTAGATTAAAGGAGGTCTCTCAATATCGCTTCCATTTTGTTTATCAGTTTAGTTTGCACGTTATATTGCTCTCAGGCACAAAATGTAATTATTTTCTCGTCCGAGTTCTGTGTTCTGCCCTGGCGGACTCCATAACTTGACATACCATGTGAAGGTTAATTGCACCTAACTATTCAAAAGCTTTCATAAAGCTTTTGAATAGTTAGTTAATAGAAAACTACAAATACAGATGACGACAGAAGGTCATATTTTAGATTTTGAATATACGTAGAAGGTATATGATTTTTTAAAATTGTCTGTAGTTATTAAGGTACATAACATATGTATTTAGGACATCACTGCTCGAGCAGCTTTGTCTACGAGCCAGAAAGTATGTTTCAAATTCCCTCATTTTGTATAATAAACATTTCATTTTTGCTACATATTATAATAGTTATGTAGGTACATTTATACGGGTTGTACTCAAAATATTGTAACTTAATCTTCAATGGCCGGTTCCTATATATTACTATTTATACACTTGTGTTACCATCCGTTAAATTTTGATATTACTGGTATAGAGCTTATGTCCAATATTAACCGATAGTGAGACAAATGAATGGTCGGTAAGATATAGGAATCGGTCATAAGTGGGTCAATTTGTGCTCTGATTAATGTTAATAAAAAAACTTTATTATAAACAATATCAGCATATAAAGATAAATATCACACTGCTGGGCACAGATCAGGGATAAGGACGGCATACGCAGTAGGATATTTGTTCTAAAAACACCAATGCTCCTTGGGATTGATCGTTTCCTTTGAGCAGTCTTGAATAATATTACAATAAAATTGCTACAAGTGTATTAGCCAAAAACAATCATATTAACATGTTCATGGAATGACAGTCTAGTATTGAGAGCCTTAATAAAATATTTCTTTGTTTAATCGAATTAGTTGCTGATGTCGTGACATAACATCATTATTATAAACACGGAAGTGCTTGAATATTATAACAATACTGCGAGTGAATATGAGCATGAATGTAGGATGTAGGTAATAGTTAAAACGTTGCAACTTCCGGAAGCGCTGGCGTGTTGCGAAACTGCACGGCCTCAATCTTCGACCAGGGTCAACAATTTAAGTGATTGCACTGTCACTTTTAGAAATCTATACTACTGATATGATAAGTCTGAAATGATTTATGTTTGTTTGAAGGCTTATGAATACTTGTGATTGGTAAACTACCAGTCCAATTGGGTATTTTTTACATTATATATAACCTATATATAAACTAACCTATATATATTTTTTACATTATATATAATCTACATATTCATGTTAGAAATGATTTATCACGCGCTATGACCTAAACAAGCGAAACAGTAAGAAGACTTGGTCGATTGCACTAAATTTAATGCTACTCAATAAATAATAATATTAATAATAACGATATTATTAATATTAAATTACATTAAGTTTGTAGACTACTGTAAGAACCAAAAGACACCCACAAACTGTCTTTGACTCAATTGGAATAATACCGTTAGTGTATAATAAAACATAACCATCTTATATACTATATACTGCTTTTTAAGAACATATAAATTTTAATCGGTGGCTGTATTTAAAATATTGATTTCCCGCATCCCTCAGATAACTGAATCCACGATAAAACTGTTACTGAATTTTTAAGCAGTCAGTTACAAATAAATTGTTTAAACGGAAAATAATTCCGCATTGAAAAATAGTTCTGGAGTCGTTTTAAAGATGTGTTAATATTATTGGTAAAAAAATATGACAGCTTAAAACATTGTTATATAATCAATAATGTATTAATGTCTCAATAATCACAAAGTCATAAATAAATGTTATAATCGAAACGATAAAGTTGGAACAGGTTGTGCAAAGATGAAGTGAGCAACGAGGTAGCGGTTCCATCGGCCACGGGCCACTTTCACCGCCGGCCATCTTGTTGGCGGCCATGTCGTGCGCTTGCGCAGCCCAAGTGCTCATTGAGGAATTGGCACGCCTATTGTTACGGCTCGGCGGGCGTGACGTCACGCACGTCACGAGGTGCTAACGAATATGTATGAGATGTTTCTTGATCGTATTGAGTGGTGGACATTCCCATTTACACAATACCGTATTGGATTTTTTAAAACCTTATTTGAGCCTGGAATAGTGTCGTAATTCCTAATTATAATCATATTCATGGATGTTATTTTGATTTATAAAAAAAACTGATTTCCTACAAGTAGAGTTTGCTATAGGACGATATATGGGAGAAATAACAGAAATAGAGAATTAAACATCGTGATTCTAAGTAGAAGACGATTATTCAATAGTAACAGGATGAAATATATTTTTATATAATTAAGGGTTGATTTTTCAATCATCAGGTAAGTTATTCATAGGAAAAAATACAATATGAACAAATTAAACATTAACTTGGGCAAATAAAACACTGGTAATATTTCACTTTTAATATCAATCAGATTATAATTTATTCGATGTATAACTTTTATCTGATGATTGAAAAATCGGCTCTAAAATTAATATTTATTTCGTGGGAAAGTTTACAATAAACGCTACCAGTCACGTTTTTTGGACGTGTCAGACATACCGCAATATTTGAAATTAACTTAGTCGTATTATAAATTTACATACATACATACATAACTTCACGCCAGTTCCCTTGCGGGGTAGGCACGAACAACAGAGCGCCATTTAGGCTTATTCTTACACACCTCACTTGCTTCTTTGACATTCATAACTCTTATCATACACGCTCGTCTGTTCTTAAGGCTCCTGACATATAAATTTACAATTACAATTTTTCAGTCGTTATACTTATTACACGTTGTCCAAATTGAATAATTATCATGAAGAATCTATCTACTAGAAGTAAATATAGGGATTTAATTGATGCACGGAAATATGTTATTTGTAGAAAGAAGAGGTATTTTTTTTAAAAAGAAGAAAACTAATTAAACGCAGTATCTTATAATAATATCTCTAACACTTATTACCTTTAAATAAGTTGCAAACAAATTCCATTAGATCCGGTGAAAGCTTGTTGTATAATTGTTTGTGTCAGCCATCTGCCTTGTCTCCAGTGTTTTAACAATCATGTTTATCTTTGTAACATGTGTTTTCAACTTAACAAAACTATTGAGGGCATGTTAAGTACGCTTACGACACAGCAAGTACTCTTTATAAAACAAATTACAGTACAAAATAGTTTTTGGAATTACAATATGGTTTTATTAGTAACTAGCTGTGGCCGCTACTTCGCTCGCGTGGAATTTGGAATTTTCATTCATAACTTCTGAACTATTTAAAACTAATCTTCTATCATAATATGTTGTAAGTTGTGACGTTTTCTTTCAGATCTTGGAATCTAGAAGAAAATACGTCGAAACATTACAGTCTAAGTAGATAATATACGACCTATATTTTCGGTTTTGTTCTAACTTTAAGTAGGCTTTATTGAATAAACCGATATTGATCTTTAGCCGCAGACCAGCGGGGCCTTGTGGTACAGCAAGTTTTCAGTCGCACACAAAGACGTATTTATATTAGAAATAATTGTCATATACGTATGTAAAAAGTAAATCTCACGGAATAAATTGGTTAATGCAGGTTTACATAACACGAGGCCGTTGGACCACCGCCTGCCAAGGCCAACGGAGAGGGCTAGGCCATACAGTACGGAATACCGAGAGGTTTTAGTGGGTATCCCTAACTGTGGTGTGGCAATAGCATATTTAGTTCTACCTAGACGTGCTAGTGCCACCCCGACCAAGCGAATCCCACACACTGGCCGCGACTTTGCCCCATCGCAAGGCTGATAGCCCTCAAAAAAAAAGGTTTACATAACCCTTTTTTTAACGTTTACACTCCGAACTGAATATTTGCCAAAAACCGATCAAAAGTGGTTACTTTTAAACCGGTTCCAAGCCTAACTTTTTAATTTTCCAAATACAGATTATTTTAAGAACTCCGTTCAATTGTGTCAATTAGAGAGCTACAATTTGGTTGAACTGAGATCTGATACTAATATTGAATACATATATCTGGCGAGCCTCCATGGATTTATTCCTTTAATGGCCATTGTAGCGAACGTATCAACAAATAACAATACATACGCGTTGAAAAGTCAAAATTACTTGTACTTATTTTTATCCAGTTATTGCTGGACGGTTTACGATAGATTCTTATTACTAGACTGTAGCATATTCTATGCTAATGTTAGTGTAAAGAAGGACAATGCTTAACCTTTCGTCCCTTTCGCCCGTTAAATGACAAGTGTACACTTGAGAGTTCTTTCGCTAACGCATTACATATTGTTATCCATAATTATATTATTAATGGGAAATAATTATATGAGAATGTGTTACGTGATAACACATGTATGTAATATTTTTAATAGATTTATAATTAACTTGGCAATAGCTTGCAAGAAGAGAAGATGCGAGAAATGCCAACGCTAATTAAAATGTAACTTTGAAAATGTCTTAGACGCTACATGAAAATGACCCCATAGGTCTTCTCTTCTTATTCTTCCCTCCCTCTTTGACGTTTTATTATGAAATATATATTTTTTTAGAACTATTAGACAAAATTGTAATTTGTTAATTTTATACAGTGTAGAATTAAGTAAGTTTGCGCAGATATTGCGTATGTATACTAAAGAAGAATCAACAGCTTGGGAATAACAGCGAGAGTCTCTATCAAGGCAATAGATTTAAGTACTGGAATTGTCATTCCTAGTATACATAGCTCGTCGATGGCAATTTACGTTTTTTCATATAATATCTAAACTGTGTAATTTCAAAACCTAGCAAGTGCATTCTAAGAACTTTTACATCACAGCACAAAAAATAAACCCTAATGATGTACCATTTCAAGACGATTTATTAAGTTTATTGGGAGCGATATCATATTTGAATACAGTCTTTACTTCTTTTGGCTAACAAAATACATAAGCAAATGTCTGTTAAAACAATAAATGCAGAGATATTATTTAAAAAACAATGTCAGTTGCTAGGCTTTGAAATGGTCCAGCTGATCTGTTACTACGCAAAGAGGCCAGCCACTATTTTAAATAGGAATACTAAGTTAACTACATAATATGTACTTGACACAACTAATTAATTGAAATTTATTCCACAGATCCACCTACATAAAGTACGAGTGGACGTCCTCGACAAGAAGACATAACTACGTAAGTTATTTTAAAATACATTTTTCATAGTACTTCCGAGATAAAACAAAGACCAATTTAATAAAACGCTGCCAAGGATGGCCCGGTGCCAACAAAGCTCGATGCATTTCTTTACTATGTCGCCACAACAGCTATTTTTAAATCGATGTTTGTATACTATTGAATTTCTTTAGATATCGAACTGCGTATTGATTGATTTAACAATCGATTAATCATACTGAGATCATCGATTCGATGAAGGCGGAAGAAAGACCGTTACAAAAACAATAATTGAACAAGCTAAACAATAACAATTGAACAAACTGCTTTAAGCCTAAGAATAATTTACCGGGCGTTTTTCTTCAACTATCAGTATTGGACGGTAGCGTTTCAAAGTATTAATAATTTACATAAAACGAGTTTCTTAATTCGGGGTTGAATTATTTCCGAAAATTGTTTCTACATGTTTCAGTAATGTTTTAACTGTTTTAATTGAAACAGTTGTAACTCTTGCATCGACATATACATATTATTAACAACATTTGATCCACGTAGTGCTAGCAATTATTGGAATATTTGCTGGTAGTTTTGATGATTACGAATCGGCTCGTTTCGTCATCGCTCGAATATAAAAGCGAGCGGGCATTGCAACAAAAGATCATAGAGCTACGCAAGACTGGCTTAGGCGTTTTGCTGGAGAGTTTCTTCTGCCGCTTCTTTTCTACCAGTATTACACGTTGCGAAGCGGTGTAACTCGTCCCCATTTACATTATGTCAGCCTGTTCGCTTAGCATTGAAACTTTTATGGCTCAATCCGATAGAGTCATACCCCTGCAGAGGTCGAGCCGAGGTCGTACCTCACAGGACGTGCCTCCTCGAGCGCACTGCTCCTGGTGAACGCCTACGCTCCCACGGAGTCGGGAAACCTCACCAAGCCCGGTATCGCTAAAACAGCCAGCTGCGGGTATTCAGCTGAATAGCGCACAAAACAAACGAAAGATCATTCTTACTTCGAACTGGTCGGATTTAGAAGTATAGCTGCTCTAGGGTAGTTAATTATTGTGCGAGAATTATAACTTATAATTAATTGTACCTTAGAGTGACATTCTTTGTTCGAAAGTGGAAATAAACAGTTCTCCATGTTCTATGTGTTTTGATGTATAAATCCCGCACTAACAGAGTACATTTTATGTGAGGGTGATCTCCGCTTAGAAGTAAATATTTGTATGACCCGTTTGTTTGTTCTTGGTGCACTTGTATCGCTCGATATTTGTTTTTGTTGTATATTTGTATTATGTATTTGTATTAAAGAACTGAGAATGACGGAATTTTGGAAACTATATATTTTGGTACTAAACGAATCTACTCCATGTTGTATCTTTACCATTAATGACATTTATTGATAAGTCTGAGTTCTACAAGATATTTTAATCAAGATATTTATTTGGATCAGCATTTTAATATAATATAGTACTTTTCTGTCTGTGTTGTACTTTTCTATCTAGTATTTAATTCCGGCTGCTTTTTTATGCTCAGTCTTCAGAATATGGTATGAATTTCAATATCATCAAATTTAGTACTAATAGGTTTTTTTATACAGACAACATTATTATTACCGTATATAAAGAGAAATACAAAAATATATATAATACCTACCTATATTTTTTTTAATATTTTTGTATACATCATATTTTAAACTAATAATATGCTAATATGGTAAATGGACTCGTTAAAACAGAAAGAGGCAAATATCGGCTGCCGACCTTCAAAAGACCTGAATAGTCATGAATAATTAGGCTTGGTGTTCATTGTAGAATAGTTTTCATAAGACTGCAGAATATTTACAACACGAAATGTTGTATGTGTGTTGTGTTTGTTTATTGTATTTATTATAAATCATCAACGGAGCACCATACCATCGTTATGGTTACATAAGTCAAATCAGCTAGGCATTTTTATCATTTTACAAAAGCCATGCCTTCTTACTTTTGTATGCATGTAACGAGTAAGAACGCCATAATCGTAACGAGTCAAAGAAATTATTTATCTCTTTTAATTAAAGACTATATAACTTTTTTAGTAAAATATTTTATACCGCGCTTTTATAAATGTAAATAGATGATTTTACAATTTATTTTAAAATTAATCACCTTGTATACATGCATACCTAATAATATTTATAAATACTTTAGTGCTATAACTTGTTTTTTAAATTATATGTATCTTTCCAATTAATCTGAATAGAAATCCATACTGCGACATCGTAATGGCAAATAACATTTTGCCGGAATGATAAAGAATCCGGAGCGTGTTTTTTTATTTATATTAAATAGGTTTGCATTTGACTACGATCACGTCCAATGCCAGACGATGATGCGGTCGAAGATGGAACACGCTTACCTAGATAGTACCTATTCAAACGAGACTTGAACATACCCGGATTGTACTTTTCAGGAAACAAGGACTCTGTTAGTCCATTCCACTAGCTAGAGAGCCAGTGAAAAGCAAGCATTACACATTGAAAACAGTTCAACCGTGTAGATTAGGCCTAATACTATACGATGAAGAACATATTTGGTTTCTTTATACGCAGTTCAATAACCTTCGGAAGAAAGGTTAAAATAGATAATGTACAGATGGTGGTAGTACAATACATAATGTTTGAATAGACCTGTTTAAAACCTACAGACAGAAGTTGTTGTGAACCTGTTTTGAATACTGTACAACATGAGTTAATTATATTAAGAATTAAGCACTAAATTAAATATAAATTATGAATAAATATAAAGCTTTAAGTAGTGAATTTGTTTTTTATTTTATATTTCGAAATGTACTTAGTTTAAAACTCTTAGGAACTTGAATTTAAGATTTAAAAATATTTTTAATTTGATCAGCGCGTACATTACATGTGATAATTTGGAGTATATAAATAGCAGAATATAAAAACTAGTAGTATTTTCTTAAGTTTTCGCGACTAGTACACATAATAAGACTTAATAATTAAGATAAACAAGCTAAATAAAACTTTAACAACACTCATTGACACTTGACATCTTTGTCTTCCGTCTTCCGAATAATAAAGATCAAATAACGCACCGCGCTTAAAACCGTTAAAACGTAGTTTTATTATAATAAACTGATGTTTGCTCGTATATCATCTATAATATTATAAAATTCTGAAAATGCCGTTTCTGTACATTGAAGCTATTTATAAAAAAACAGCTGGAATACACTATATAAACGATGGAGAACACGATACATTTTTTTAAGATTTCTTCTCTTTGTAGTTTTGTCTGTTTGTTCGGGATTCACGTAAAAACTAATTCAACAAAAAAACACAATTTCGATCAACAGCAAGCTCTTAGACTTCGAATCTGCGCTACTTTATATCCTGGGAATCCTTCACGATTTTTTCTGGGAATGATTTATAATGGCTAGATTAAAAAAATCGAATTCCAATGTGACTTTTTCATTGATCGATAGCAAATTTTGTGTAATAAAGTATGTGATATTTTTTCCCGGGGAACCTCGCGGATTTTTCCTGGGAGTGGTTTGTAAGTTGTTCCGTTGCATAAGAACTAGCTTATTCCGACACAATTTTCACTTAAATGATGTATACAAAGTGTCACAAAGTACCGTTGCATTTAAAAGAGAATTTAAGCTTATTCTCTTTTAAAAGCAACGTTACTCTATGTCCCGGGAATCCCGTGATCTGATTTGGATTTTAGTGTTAGCTATTCTATAGTGTACACATAGGTATACTAGTACATGTGGGCTGCAGCAATACTTAAGATCATAATCGATAAAATTAAAATGTTCCACACCCCTGAGACGCCTCGGCTGTTGAATCTACTTTTTTATTATGACGGACTATCATTTGAAAAGTCATTTTGCGTTTCTATTATATCGTACCTTATCCATGTATCATATTATATATTTCATTGTCATTATTTACAAATCAATAGAAAAGCATGTGGGTAGATTCCGGGGCTGAGAGAACAAGGTATGTTTGCTTACAATTTGTTTCCTTACGTAACGTACGTTGTTTAGTACCTACTTCCACGATAATTTATAGCATTATGCATAATATGTCACACTTCCAAGTATTTAAAACTACATACTACGTACTAACAATAGGTTTGGTTGAATGAATAATAACATCTTATTGTTATGTTTCACTGTAGTATTTCTTAATTGTAAATATTCATCACGACCACTTTAACGTTAACACAATAAAAAAAAGATTGACAGTTCCTTTTTGTCATAAATATTTACCAATGAATAATAGATTGTTACACGAGGGATGACAGCGACCTATTTAGGCACGAGATGTTTTTGCGCACGAGCGCAGCAAGGGCGCTAATACTTCGAGAGCCTAAATAGGTCTTTAACCCGGCCTACACCTATAAGTTTTGATCGTGAAGCCTCTAACTAAGGTAACGCGTATTACGATTTTTCAATACAGAAGAGGGCTGTGAAAGGATAATGATAATAGTGTCTTCCATTTAAGGGAACGGGCAGTTTACGCGCCACGCTTGTCCAAGGCGGATAGGCGGATTTGACACATCGGTTATTGCGATGTGCAGGTTTCATCACAATGTTTTCCTTCACCCTTAGCACGTGGTTATTGTAATAATATGCATATTAGGTCAGAAAATAGCCCTTTTCAGAACAGGATTTGAAACTACAGCCTTTTGATTTTAGGTCGCGTGCGCTAACCACTAAGTTACTACTGTTAAAGGATGAGTCCGGTCTAATAAATACTAGATATTACATATGTATGTATATACATAATTATAGTGTATAAACATAGTTATATATAAAACGATTTAATTTGGCGGAAGCCATAATTACACATCCGTTACCATCACGACAGAACATACTTTATGCCATCGATAGCATTAGACTCATGCGCGAACTATAGACGTGCTTGGATTGTTTCCTATATTGTCTTTGAATTTTTTTCTGACCAACTCGTGCTGAAACTCACGCCCACACTATACAGCATAGAAGCCGGTGACATCTAACATCTCCTTGGTTTATTTTTGTTTTGTAAATATCAGCCAGACAGGCGACGATGTTCGTTGTAAAGAAATTAGTCGGCGAACATACAATCACATCGTAATGATCGAAATGTTCAATATTCTATTTTTATCTTCTTACTGCTAAAAAAATATTCTGAGAATATTATTTAACCTTCTCATTGATTTTTCCTCATTACTGTCACTATAGTAGACTACACTCTAAAATACACCATGGTTGAATAGATTCTAGGTCACTATTTGAAAGAAAACAAGAACTGTACGACGTGTTTTACATCCTTCATTGATATATGTATGTAAAAACGAGTTTGATTGTAGTTTTTGTTCAAGGTCGTAAATAAAAACTGATTTTCGTGAAATAATACCTATATACGAATTTTGGGAATATGCCTAATAAATCCGGCAAATGGAACAATATTCACAAAATATGTATATATGGGAACGAAATCACGCGAAAAGTTCCTACTATTAAAATCATACAATCAAACCTTTTATGTGTAGCGAAAAACTTCACTGAAAAAGTTCAAAATCAAAATTAAATGTAAGGATAAAAATATTAATAAATATGAATACTATCATCTCATCATCATCATTCTAGCATCAAATTTCTGTTGGGATTGAAGCGCCTACTTCGAAGGTCAAAGTCGGCTTGTCTAGGTGTTCTTCGCTATATCACGCAATCTTGTGCATTTCTTGTTCCTAGCCCGTTGACAAGCATATTATCCCTTACTACGTCGAGCCCGCATTTTGGGCCTCATAAAAGGTCGGGCTAAGGCGGTATGTCTAGACATAATATTTGATCTCGTAATAACAACCTTATTTGCATTAAAACAGTTTATTTAGAGTTATATAAATTTATATGGCTTGGTATGTAAAACAAATAATATGCCAATTATATTATTTTATAAACGTCTTATAACGGGTTTGTACCGACAAATGAAATAAATTATCTCCTTGAACTTTAATGGCAATTTTAATTTGACGTAAGAGGCGTTAACAACAATAGTCTTCAAGTCCAAAATATTTCATAATTTTTAATATATACGATTCTTGACTAAAGTTAAAAAGTTATATTTTGAGAACTCGCTTGGTGGTTTAATTGACTCTCTTTCGTAAATATTAAAACTTGTAATTCAGTCGCGAAAATAGTTATAGTATCAACAAAGCTAACAGTTCGTAAAACATCAATTATGGTAAGTCAAATAACCATGATCATTAAATTTTTTTATTAATATTGTTTGTTACACGGCAACAAAAGTGAATGCACACCTGCAGTTTATTACCTTTTCGGCTTTTGGAATTCTTTTGTTTACTTTGTATTTAAAACTTGTAATTAGAATAGCAGCCTATTGTGTATTGTAAATGTAATCCTTTATCATGGTCGTTAACCAGGTGTGGTTCTTGGAGAATTCAGTCCACGCGGTCGACTATTGTATTGTATAGTTTAGTATAAAACAATGCCCGAACGGAGGGGTGAGGCCGTGAGGCAGTCAAGCGACGGTTACGATACGAGCAAGACGTGTGTACATTCGATAAGCTATGTAGTGACGGACTTTGCGCGTGTTATTGAATCGTGCAGTTTGTAGTTTGTACTGGTCGTGTCCAGTTATATTTGTACCTGTGTTATACGTGTTTGTATAGGTCTAATAAATTCTATAGTATTTCCAACGGCATTTCAATTCGAGTCCTGTAACTCGTAAAAATATTTGACCCAGATAGCGTATCAAATATCTGTTTTATGAACGGACCCTACGATATAACTTTTCTCTTACACCATATGCTTAGTTAATTTTATTTTTGTAATATTATTTATTAAAAAACGATACAAATTTAATATTTTTCGTTTATATTTCATCAAATAATATCTTTATTTTTTTATCTTTTTACATATTTTCAATCCTCAAACAACCAAAACTGTGTGTTAAGATATAATATTATCATACGAAATGGTGGCACTTGAAAATGACCCAGTCAATTGGCTTATATCTATTATCACAGCATAAAACAGACTATGTTATAACAATTTATTCATGCAGAACGGAGTACGAATACTAAATTCTTTGGTTGGGCAGCCTGTTGCAATAAACGACTAAATACACCCCAGCCAGGCTGTAGACTGTAGAGTCGAGCATTGCTCGTCTGGGTGGCTCCCATGTCTGGTTTAGAGTATGCCGCCATAACAAGCTTGAGCTGTTTCGGCATTAGTGGCTAGGTTCCAGTTACCTTTTCGACGCCTATCACATTATTAGTGCCTTTGGTCTTGCTAATGTTCATAGGCGACAGTAATCGCTTTCCATCAGGTAGGCCATCAGCATGTCTGCTGTACTCCAGCAATAAAAAATCGATTAAGATTTTAAACATCACTCTCCCAATTAATAAATATCAAAAAATGAAATGTAATACATACTAGATACTTGTTGACGGTATAATGAACTTGACCCATTGTGCGTTTCGCTCATACGAACGGACCTTTTAAATCCTCGGCAAACTTTTTATTACTAACCTGTTTTTTTGTTACTTACTTTTTTCGGTACTTTGTTACTTAGTAATTTTGAATTTATTATAATTTTTCTGATATATTAAAGAGCTGCCTCTAATTATTTACTCACTGCAAGATAACAAGGTTATGTTCATCTAACAGAAAATGTACTGTGTATTATTTGAGATAATCTGATAACTTGAGCTAATCGTGTTCCGTGAGATGAGTGAGAGTTCCAATGACTCATTCCCTCTCCTTTTTATTTTTACGAGGAGAAACCCGATTGCGGCCCGTCAGACGCGCAGTGAACTGGGGAAATCGCGGCCGATGTGTGGGATTCGCCAGGTCGGGGTGGCACTAGCACCTCTAGCCAAAGCTAAAGTTACACAGTTAGGGATACCCACTAAAACCCCTCGGTATTCCGTCCTTCACCTTTAATGACAGGGCCACGGGTAAATAAGTAAGGCCTAGCCTCTCCGCTGGCCTTGGCAGGCGGTGGCCTGTCGGCCTCTTTTACTGCCGGTAGACTACTTTTGTCCCCCGGCATTTTCTAACTCTCATTGCGTGGGGCGGTTTGTAACTCGCCCCACGGGAGGAGAGGTGGGCACGCGCGGAGTATGTCGCACCACCATCTCGACGGCATAAAAGGGGTGGAGAGCCCTTTCCCTAGGTAGGCTCACCTGCGCCCCACTCCCTCTCCTTATCCAACCTTCCCTATACTCCGTCGTCGTATATGCCATTTCTCTGATACCTCTATTTGATCCCCTATCACATCCCAAAGGCTGGCAACGCGTTGGTTTCGCCATTGTTGTTGCAAACGGTAACAATTTTCGGTAACGGTACGGTAATGGTAAGGTAACCACTTTCTATGAGCTGGACCGTCTGCCTGTTTGCCAGCTTCGCAATAAATAAGTAGAATATACTGTCTCGATAGAAATAAATTAATAAGAACACCTTGGTGTTCCTTCGATTGAGGTTGGAGCCGAGGTTATGGCATTGTACACATACGACTGCACTGCTGGGGAGTTTATTGCCACTTCTTCTCCTTAAAAAGCGATAACACGATGCGAAGCGGTGTGCATATAAAAGGAATTAGCCTTCATTCTTGACTTATATTTATGATTTTAAAAACATATTCTTTAGTTCTCTCTATAATGTTAATAGAATAAAAACTTTTTAATTTGACGTAATAATTGAGTCGTATATGAATTAGCTCCTACTATTTAACTTGGTCAAAGCCTAGATATAGCAAGCATAACTAAAGCCACTAATTTCCTAATCACTAGATGGAATATAACATTGGTATTGTATTTGGAAAATGCGAAGAAACGCACAATGAGTGACCTTTGAGCAAGTTGTTGTTTATTAAGTTTTTTTATTTATATAATCACTTTTATTGGGAGTCATGCTAACCTACGCGCAATCGCAAAGCATATGAAAACCAGTTTAGTATCTCTGAACGACCGTATCTTTTGCGGTAAGAAGCGTAGGCGATTACAAATTGTATGGGCAGCAATTATGTTTTTTTTAATACCTGTATCATAAACCATTTTTTTATTGCTTTAGAAACAGGGAATACTTATACAGAAATTAATTTAAAAATACCCAATAAGTCTTTTCAGTCCAGCCAACTTAATATCTCAAATGTAAATAAAATTCACATTTATTATTCCTTTGATGCCAGCGAATAAATTTTTTTATAATTAAAAATTGAAGGGGCTTCTTCGATATTTTAAACATTGATTGATTACATTAGATCATCATATTTCAATGTAGATTCGCACACAGATGGAAAATAAGATACCAATAGCCAAATAATAATAATAAGCAGACGCAAAAGTTTTAAATCATATACATGCTTACTATATTATTGCGAGAGTCTTTTCTGTTATGGCTGGCTGGTTTAAAAACTGGCTGGACTATATAGGTGCTGGATTTTATAAGAGCTTTTATTGTGTGACTGAAATACTTGTACACACACACACACACACACACACACACACACACACACACACACACACACACACACACACACACACACACACACACACACACACACACACACACACACACACACACACACACGCACGCACGCACGGACGCACGCACGCACGCACGCACGCACGCACGCACGCACGCACGCACTCACGCACGCGCGCGCGCGCACTGGATTTGGGATATTGATGAATGAATCCGTATAATTATTAATAACATTAATTAACAGTGTTCCTAATATAATATATTATGGAATTATTAGACTTTATTACATTGTTAAATGCTAAGAAAACAAAAGTCTATGCCATTCATCATCTATCACACTTTTTATCATCTTACAAAACGCCGAAGCAATTAGATGTTGTACAAGCGTTGCAAGCTATAACGTATTTTTTTTTACAGTCAAATAACGTATTATTTATACATAAATTAAAATTATTTCAATCATAATATTTCAAAACTCCCATACGCCCCCATAGAAATATTAAAGTTAATTTCTAATTCACAATACTCTTAACACCATCTAGCGAAGGTGGAATTTACTGTGAGAACGATACATTAAAGTTGCATTGTTATTGTCGTTGCCATGACGATTGTATTTTTTAAAAATTGCAACGGTGTCGCCAATAAAACGCGATTGGAGCGCCATATTTTTGGCTTTATTCGTCTATCCCTCGGGAATAGTACATTTTTCTAGGTGAAAGGTACCTTATGTCCTTTTCTATACCACTGACAACGTGTATACACAATTTCGTGAATATCTGTTGGTGGAATATTTGTTTGTGAAGTTTTCACGCCTGTACTACACAGGTGTGAAAACCTCACAAACAAACAAACTCTCAATTGTATTTATAACTAGGGTATGCCCGCGACTTCGTTTACTCTTGACTTGAAATTCCCAGGACACAAAATACCGCAGCATTTGAAAAGAATGTAAGATATCGTTTTAGTGAAAACTGTATCGGAATAAGCTAATTTTTACGCACCCGACCAAAACTACAAACCGTTCTCGGGAAATAATGACAAAAATATCAACAATTTTATTACATTAAATTTGCTATCGATCAGTAAAACAATCACACTGCAAATCTATTATTTTTATCTACCCATTTGAATAATTCCTAGAAATTTTCCCGCTAGATTCCCAGAACAAAAAGTAGCGCGCAGAGTTAAGTCTAAAATCGCATCAAGATTGGCCCAGTAGTTTTTACGTGAATCCCGAATAAACAGACAAGAAATCTAACAAAAATGCATCCTGTTCTCCGTCGTTTATAGTCTATTCCAGTTGTTTTTTTTTAATAACTTCAATATACAGACACGGCATGTTTAGAATTTTATAATATTGTTACGAATTGCAGTACTCGAATTAAAATGCCGTTGGAATTATTATAGTTTATTAGAACTATACAAACACGTATAACACAGGTACAAATATAACTGAACACTACCAGTCCAAACGTAATGCACAATTCAATAACACGCGCAAAGTCCGTCACTCAATAGATTACCGAACGTACACACGTCTTGCTTCGCTTGTGGTTATCGCTTGACTGCCTCATCTCTCAATTGGGGCATTGCTTTTTACTGTACAAATGCAACATGTCTGCTCGGCCGCGTGGACTGATTTTCCTAGAATCACACCTGGCTAATGACTACCATAAAATATTACAATATACAATCGGCTGTTTTTCTAATCACAAATTTTAAACACAAAGCAAACAAAAGAAGTCCAAATGCCGAAAAGGTAATAAAATGTCTACAGGTATGCAGATGTGAATTTGTCTTTTGGCGGCGTTCAGGTCGTAACAATATAGATATTAGTTAGGATTTTGCGTCTGCTTCCCTATTGTCTCGTAAAGGATTTTGTAGCTACCTACTTTGCATGACCGGAAGCTTTTAATCGTTCGAACATTCAAAGCTAGAGTCGACAAAAAAGCCTGTGGTACACAAAATTTGATTCGCAATACAATACAATGAAGTTACGGTTCGCGCTGGTGTCGCGACAGGGGCGGCCGCAGGGAGGGAGAGTACTCAGGTCAATGACGCCCCGTCTGGGGCCCATTCTTAGGGTGGCCAACTTTTATGACGGGCACGATATACTCGCCCACCTGATTACTGTTGTCGATACTCGTTAAACTAAAAAAAATAATGTGTAATAGTGACAGCGGCTCTTTACTAGACATTTTATGTTAAGTTCAATAAAATATAGGATTTAGTTTTATTTTAATCCATAAGGCGTTCTAATTTGTTACATTACAAAGGCGTTTCCGCGGTTTATGTCCGCAATTTTATACCTACTATGTCTTGTGGGAATCCTGTAACGTTCGGGATAAAAGTATACAGGGTTTGATTTCGGACTCTTAATGATGAGTACAATACAATGGAGATATTCGTCTGTATGTATGGCTATAAAAAGCAACCAAAAATCCATACATTTGTCAACAAAGATAGCACGAAAAGTTTGTCTTAGGATCGAAGAACAATACCGAATAAATTATTATTTAACAGGATAAATCATTCATAACATTATGTTTTAAGTAACGTAATGTGTATACATTAAATGTTAAAAGTGAGATAAGAATTACCCGTGCTACCGTCTAATTACATTTTATACTGAGAGTTTTTCAATTTTCGCATTATTTATTGTTACACGTATTTTACATTACGCCTAAATTTTGATGAATGCAGAAGAATACTTCTTTCATTACCAAAAGTTACGCGTAATGTAACAAAAGGGCCAATTTCAAAGAACAGAAAAAATATTAGACATATTAAACTAAACTACTGTGTCCATCAAAAATTAATTATGAAACTAATTAAAACGACCATTAATGTTAATTACTCAGGATCACGTTCGTATATGTAGTGCAATAATTTTTTTTAACATAAATAGAGCTATTTTAACTCGTATACCAATGGTCCATTAATGCGAAATATTGGGTTGCAAAATATCCAACATATTCTACTTTGTTTTCCTGTACATTTATTTGTGTAGCCTGTTTTATTATTTAATCTAAATATAGACTAGCTGTGAATCATCTATCTATAATAGTAAATATATGAAAGTCAATTTACGAGGTGTACACGTAGGGCTTAGTCTAGGACGAAACATCTTAAAAATCATCTTAATTGTTTACAGAATTTTCGAATTATTACTTCTCAAGGCTGTCTTCGCGTATAGGTTTTGTATCTCGTAAATCTTATATTTTCACGATACAAATTACTCTACGTTCATTTTCAGTTTGCAATATCATTGAATTACTTCATACTAAAAGCTGAGAAAGAAAGACTATAATATTTATATGTTAGTTCGGTATTACACAAATTATCATTCCGATCGGCAGTTTTCATTTGTGCAGATAAGACAGATCGGTTTCAGACATGTAAATGATTTATAACTTTATTTGCAAAGGCAAAAGGCAGAGTGTTACTTGCTATTCTAAATTCTGTCCCGCTTACACAATTTTATACACCTAGGTTACATAAGGAGGAATTATTAGTTTTGTAATATTGTACTAAATATATTCGGCAGAAACTATTACTTTTCTTGGTATAAAAAGTATCTTATGTTTGTCTCTATTACAAATATATATATATATATATATATATATATATATATATATATATAAATGTTCATATGAATGATTTATATATGTCGAATTATTTCCAACCGCACCGGCCGTAAATTAGGAACATGGAAACATTCAAACAAAATAGATACTAAGTCAATTTCTTGTACATCAACAAACAACAACACATATTAGACCGGATAATTATGAATTAAATTAAATTAATTAATTAATGAAAACACTTTATTGTTTTAATCTATACTATAATAAATCTGTAACTAGATCGAGTTTGTACAATGCGTTTAGAAATGTGAAAAAATTTAGGGGGATAATTCGGAACAGGAGACTCAGAACATGCAATTATTTTTAGAATTTTTGTGTGTCTGTCTGTTAGAGCATCACGTGAAAATTTTACTACTACTAATTATTTCAAATCAGGTTGCCTGCGACACGCCTCTATGTCTCGCTGCGCAATTATTAGACTATATGGATTCAGTTTCTTTGTTATTGTAGTAAACTTAGTAACATGCAACAGTAAAGTTTAAGGTAAAACACCTAATTAAAGTATATAGAGCATAGAGCTACTAACTAGGGGGTTTCACGCGGCGCAGCCGCGGGGAAAAGTCTAGTTTAAAATAAATTAAAACTAATGAATAGTCTTATATATCGAACACAGGCTGGCTTTATCACTTAAAGCGATCTCTTCCAGTGGTTTCAAGGGTAAAAAAAAAAGATCTAAACTTATAGATTATGTAGCTAATCACTGCCAGGGGGAGGGCTGCCCAGAATGCTGGCTGCATTGACACGCTCTATAGAAATATAGATTTTTTGGGTGACTATGAACCAGCTCTGATCACGGATAGTGTCAGAATATTTCTTACAAATGGCTTTGAATTATTAAAAAAAAAAGTTTGGAATTGGTATATCTGCTTTGTATATGTTACGCACTTGGTTCAATAGTTAACAGTTGAAAATCCGACAGGATCCAAACTCATGGTGACAAGGTACAGCCCTCTAAACGCCCCGATCCCCTCCGGCTCCGTTGAACCAGTTCACCGTGTGTAGCTTACCGTCATCTCTACACCAACTAGCTTACCTGTCCGATTTACTCGCTCGGTTACATTCTGCGACTGTAAAAAGTTTAAACACTTGCATTGGCTTTCTGTATTCTCGTCTTACTTACCATTCATTGCGAAAAGGTAGCAAGGAGTGCCTTTATCGATTGTTTCGATCAAGCTGACTGGTGATTGTGTTTAGCATATCGATTGTATTCGATACTTCCAGCATAGAATAATCATAATCATAGAGTAATGTAAAATTTCTCGGGGGTGCTGTTTTGAACAAATGGTAATACGGCGCAGCCTAAAGTAGATATGTCTACTAGGTTATATTCTAAAATATACAAAATCTACATAAAATAAAAACTAATATTAATTCTGTTAAAAACTTTTTTTAACTTTGTTACTAATTACATGGAGATTGATATAATAATAGATTATGCATAAGCAATTCTGTCTTAATAAGAGCAAAGACCTACTAACTTCGCCTTGCGCTTAAAAAAGGAATACAGAGATAAATTAGTACATAACCAATAGCAAGCAAGTCCTTGCTTGCTGCTGTCCAGATTTGGTTTAACTTAAATTTTACTATTTACTAAATACTCTTATTAATATCTAAAACAACTATTTACAAGTTATTGGACATTTTACACTTCGCACATTTAATAATATAATTGACGGTAATTTTAAATATTTCATACTGTAAAACCCGCCACTGAAATGAGGCGGACATAGTTGTTTTATCTACCGCCCGACGTTACGTTCTTTAATAAATGATTAATATATTATGTGCATTTAACACCAACAGTAGTACATATCAATATCCTATTGATGTCTTCTTATACAGATAATTGGGATAATATAAGAATGTTTCAAATAATAATTTAACAATTGCGAGGCATGGGATGACTGAACGGGTGATTGGAGGTCATCAGGCTAGGTTGGGTCTATGTTTATACCATCTCAACAATATATTATGACAAATGATCGAATATTATCTATTCATTCTCTTACTTCTTATGTTATGACATTAGCATTTATGCTTATATGTATTTTACGACCTCTCAACGTCGCTAACCCGTATATAAATATAATAATAGAATTCAATTATCGCTATTAAGTTTAATGAAAGGTTATCCTACTCTTTGTGAGGCAATTAGAACCGGTTATTAAAGCTTTATATTTTATAACTACTTAGTCTGGCCATAAATACTGTTACAATTAAAAAGAAACAATATATTACATTTGAATTTGAAATCTGTCATTTTTATATGATTGTTCATTGTGTTTTCTCATTTTGGTGCTACTACATTGTACAACATTTTGGAATATTAAAATGGTGTGGGGCGATAAAGAGAACCGAATCGCTGTGATTGCATTACACAAAGTAGGTGTGGAGCCAGATGCAATTTTTAAAACTCCATACGCTTGGTATTAGTCAAATGTTTGTGTACCGGGCTATTAATAGGCACAATGAGACTTCTTCTATTTGTGACAGAAAAAGATCTGGCCGTCCACGTAGTGTTCGTACGAAAAAGGTGGTCAGAGCAGTAAGGGAAAGAATACGAATA
Source organism: Dendrolimus kikuchii (assembly GCA_019925095.2). NCBI lineage: Eukaryota > Metazoa > Arthropoda > Insecta > Lepidoptera > Lasiocampidae > Dendrolimus > Dendrolimus kikuchii. The sequence continues at coordinate 19,570,372 of CM034395.1, read as the reverse complement.
AATCCTGATAGAAAGCAAAAGATTTTATTTCGGGAGATGAAGATATCACCTAGAACCATGTCGCGTATGTTAAAAGATGACTTAGGACTTGCAGCCTATAAGAGACGCACTGGTCATTTTTTAACTCATAATTTAAAAAAGAATAGGGTGGTAAAATCGAAACAACTACTGAAGCGGTACGCAAAGGGAGGTCACAGAAATTTTTTATTTATGGATGAGAATTTTTTTACAATTGAGCAACATTTTAACAAACAAAATGACCGTATTTATGCTCAAAGCTCTAAGGAAGCTTCTCAATTAGTCGACAGAGTGCAACGTGGGCATTATCCGTCTTTAGTGATGATTTGGTGGGATGTTAGCCATGAAGGAGTGACTGAGCCATATTTTTGTGAAAAAGGTATAAAACATCAGCACAAGTGTATCAAGATACCATTCTTGAGAAGGTAGTTAAGCCCCTTAACAACACCATGTTCAATAATCAAGAATGGTCCTTCCAGCAAGACTCGGCGCCGGGTCGTAAAGCTCGGTCCACGCAGTCTTGATTGGAAACGAACGTTTCGGACTTCATCAGAGCTGAATCCGATCTTAATCCGCTGGATTATGATTTATGGTCAGTTTTAGAGAGTACGGCTTGCTCTAAACGCCACGATAATTTGGAGTCCCTAAAACAATCCATATGATTGGCAGTGAAGAATTTTCCCATGGAAAGAGTGCATGCTTCTATTGATAACTGGCCTCAACGTTTAAAGGACTGTATTGCGGCCAATGGAGACCACTTCGAATAAGCTTTTTATATTTTAAATTGTTTTATATTTATGTATTAAACTAACACACTGTAAAACTTATAAATGTTATTTGCAATAGAAACAAATATTTCTTTGTTACAATATTTATGGCAAGACTAGGTATAACTGGGAGATACTGAACAAACATTATGTTAATGTCTGTATTGTATGTATTATACTAATACATTGTTAACGTTTATGTTATTGTAACTATAAAATAGGTAAACAATAAACTTGTTTTAAAATTAATAAACATCGAGAGATGGTAGTAAAGATCATTAGATATCGATTATAATATGCTATCGTATCGGGTTGCGGTGTTTCCATATCTTACTTACTATGTATCTTCTGACCCTACTATTCATGCAAAATTAACATTACTTGTATGGAGCTTGTCTTGTAATCAGTAAAGAAAGAGAAGAACTTTATTTGAAGAAATAGCTACCTACTTACATTACTTACATAATTATTATTTAAAAATATAGTATAAAAAATATATGGACAATTTGGACGCCGTAATTTCAGCTAACAAGGCTTGCACTCAACTTATCCACAGCACAGCAATAATGCTGTACCGCAATTATATTCGATATAACGTTGATTTTCAATGCCGACCTACATTTTAGCGTGACACTTAAAGACCCGATTTTTTCTTTTTTTTTTTAGGAAACTTGCAAATAATTAATATTCTTAAATACAAGATTGAGTCATATATCAATTAAGTTTCCACTAAAATTAATTTATGTAATAAACAATTTGAGTCAAACAATTACAAAAAAATCTATCATATTATATAATTCTAAATATGCCGTGTATGTACATTGAACCTATTTTAACAAGCAACTGGAATAGACTATAAACGTCGGAGAACACGATGCAAATTTTTTTCGATTTCTTGTCTGTTTGTTCGGGATTCAAGTAAAAACTACTGGGTCTATTTCCATGCGGTTTTTGCTGATCGACAGCAAATTCTTAGAATCCCGCGGGAATTTTTCTGTGAATTAGTTAAAATGGCTAGATTAAAAAAAAAATCCGAGGTAATCTTCACTGATCGATAGCAAATTTTATGTATCAAAATGTGTGATATTCTTTGTCCAGTGCATATAGATTAGCTTATTCCGTCAAAGTTTTCACTAAAAGGATAGCTGCGGTACGTTGTGACTTGGGAATCCCGCGGTAATTTTAAATCAAGCCTGGACGAAGTCGCGAACATATCCTAGTAAATTATACAATTATATCAAAATATTAAAAACTATCTATTTAAATGATGTCCATATTGAAAAATGACACGAAAATACAGTTATATGTCATTTTTATTAAACTAATATTAAAATTGCATATTTAATTTAATTAATTATAAATCAGTAGTTAGACAAATAATGGGTAGTAAAGATATTAGAACCCCAGCATAAATGGCTGCTAATAAGCAATGCGGCTCGGTTCATAGTGGCGTAAGAATCGCTTTCGCAAGTTTCATAATAACAACTACTGCCGAAAATAGTCGAAGTTACTTCTTGTTTTTTTCTTTATTTTTTGTCTTCACGCACGTCTCTATCCGGTCGGGTGAAACAAAATCTGTTGACGGATTATTTATTTAAAGCGTTACAATGGATTTTAATGAGAAATATGATTTGTTGAATAAAATAAGGTACTAAATTCTTTCAAAGATAATCATGGTAGGTAGTGTTGCAGTTTAGTTAAATATATAAATGACTTTGTTTTTTTAATATGGCTCTGCATGATTTGTGTATTTAGTCAGTCTAAATTCTTCAAGAATCTTGAAATTTTTGATGATGTAGCCAATTTCTAAATCTTTGAATGATGCCAAAGTATGGCGTTCTTGTGGCCGCTCGAAAAGGTATATTTCACTAAGCAGTTGCCAAAAAAGTTTAGTGAAATGTACATTTTTAAACACAATGACATATCTTGCGACGATTGTTACTTTTAACCAATAATATAAATATTTTGGAAATTTCACGTATCTGCCAAAAAAAACGATTATGAATTAAATTGTCAAAACTTTGATATAATAAACAACGTTTTTAAACATAAGTAATGGAATGGATGAACTGGACGAAGTGGATATTGCTGAACGTATTAAAAAGCTTATTGCGCTTCCAGTGAAACAGATTTAATGCGAGAATATTCCAAGGAAGTTCACAAACAAATTTAATGCTAAGAAGCGAGCACAAACAACCCGTTGTTGAGTCGCATAAAGATTTTATCTGGATTTAATGATCCGTTTGGTTGCGTGTTCAATCAATTGTGACACAATAATTACTTGTTAAATGGTTAAATATTAATGATTAAAGACCCTGTCCGTTATCTTTATTGTAACTTCCTTGTTATGAAATTATATCCTTTAGGATATAATATGAAGTCCCCGAGTACCGCCTAGTTCATTAGTGGTTACAACTACTATCAATGGTAATAGTAGTAGTACCATTAATGAACTTGCTACTCAATGATGTACTTATATAATAAATCATGTTTGTATCGTTAAATTTATATATTTGCAATCAGCTTGTATAGTTTATTTACAGACTATATTATATTGTCTTTGTGCCTTTGTATTGTCTTTATACATAGCCAAGTAACAGAAGTATTCGATTTAAGGATATAAAGCACTGTAACCGTCGCGTCGTCTACGGTATTGAATTTCGACTGAAGGTCTTTTGAGATCTGTTGCTAAGATACCACGGTTCAAGGTTCGTTGTAGACTACTTGTTCACCGTCTGTCTGATTTATTTAATCTAATCAAGGTGTCTCAGTGTCTCCCGTAAAGCTTTAAAAATTAACTAGTGCTCGGAAACAATTTGTTATTTCTATTGTATATATGTCACCATCAATTTGTAAATATCGTTAGATTATAATCTATCTTACGCGATTGTAAACTGGCGAAATATTGTGAACTGTAACATACTGCTTACAATTTAACGCATTGTTTTTCGGTAGATTATAATTGATCAAAAAATACAAATTATGACATGACATACGATGGAACAAACCTTGCCCGCTGATTGGTAGATTTTACGGTAGGTGGTTCTGTGTCCATAGAGTTACATAAATCGCAGGTGTCAGTCAAATAAACTAAATGCACTTCAAAAATTGTGACACTCAATATGTATTTGTTATTTAGTAGATAATTAATAATTATGACATAATGGTAAGAAAAATAACAAAATTTACTTTAATATTTTACAATATTTTGTTGCTGTAACAATGTATACAGTAATTTTTATGTTTTTCTTGGCACCGACTTCAAGATGTTCTAGAAAATTTTGTTTTAATTTTTAGTTACTCTAGAAGTTGGTTTCTTTTTTACATATATTACTAGGTAGTAGCTCTATGTTACGTATATATTATACACATTTAATTAAGTGTTTTACCTAAAACTTTACCGTTTCTTGTTACTAAGTTCATTACAATAACAAAGAAACTAAATCCATATAGTCTACACAACTGCGCAGCGAAACATTGAGGCGAGTCGCACTCGCAGCCAAACTGATTTGAAGTAATAATGAATGAGATGTTGTTTATGACAACGTAGGTATTTGTTAGTTTATTAAAAAAGGCGAATGCAGCGCCATCTTTTTTCTAATCCGTTTATTTTGTGAAAATGACGTCCTTTATCGGGATAAGATGTATCCTTAACGATAACACGACTCATAAGCTATGCCGAGTTTCATTCATATACGTTCAGTAGTTACGCTATTTTCCCCTCTTTTTCGCTATTTTCGTTTATCCCACGGAAAGGACGTCATTTAGCAAGATATAAGGTATCCTAATTTACGCACATGTATATATGCTAGCACTATGTCGACTTTCATTTAAATCTGTTCAGTAGTTTTCACGTAATGCTCTAACAGACAGACAGACAAAAATTTTGAAAATTACATTTTCCGAATCTACTTGTCCGAATTAATCCTCCATAATATTTTTCACTTTTTTAAACGCAATGTACAAATACGAACCTTCTACAGATTTATTATAGTATAGATAGATAACATTACATAATATACTCGAGATATATATAGTGTGGAAGATAAAGAAAATAATTGACATAATGAATTGACCGCTGACGGCGGCTCTGCTTGAATAGGCTATAAACATTTGCCTGCTTAGGTCATTAGAACGCAGAGGCTCGGGATTCAAATCCTGACACGGTAAACTTAATTTTAACTTTCTTTTATTTACTATGGTCTGGGTGCCTGGGATTAGCCACAGAGTCGTCCGCAGTATTACCCTTAACACAAGCGTAACGTGCTTAATTTGGGGATAGGCAATGTGTGTGTTTGTTTGCCGATTATTATTATTAATTCGAAATATTTTATCAATATCATTTTATAGGGAATGAAATACTAATTGAACTCGTGTTATGCAAAACACGTGAATCTTATTCCAATAACTCGGGATCGATTCTTGTATGTGGCTTAAGCTGTCTGATGCCCTTTATATCGGGTTAGATCATCCATACATACATCTCCGGAATGCATTGCCGGTGTATATGTACTTCGAAACACCTTCTAATTATGTAACGTGTTACGTTATCTCGTATAATATAGGTATATACGAAATAAATAGATCCTGTTATGACAGAGTTAGAAGTACTAACTACTATAACTTTGTTTTAATGTAATAATGTTTAGCAATTCATTTCACTGCGCTCCAGCCCACTGTAACAAAATTTATTGTTCATCCAAATATTGCCTGGAAGAGATTCCTTTAAGCAATAAGGCCGCCGTTAGATTTTTACCTTAAAGTAAATAAAAATACTACTTTATATTATGTGTGGGCACGGAAAATTAGTATTCATCGTCCATGGTGTGGGTATGTGATTTTTTCAATATTTTAAATGAGGAGTATTACATTGTATTATGAGAAGACTTGCATATTGAGATTGTGGACATGTTACCATGATCATCAAGTTAGGAATTCTTCTTGGAAAACAAGAAAGGAATCCTTCCCATATTTTCAACAACCCGGAAAGGATGTTTGCGATATCGACACCTGTAATCTTCTTTAGCGGGTCTAACAACGGTAACTAATACGTGTATTTACAATCGTTGCCCCCACTAATGAGTAATGACACGGTTGAATATGAACACATGGTTTACAATGGCGACCGCGTTGTGTATTTTTCTACGAGTAATCATCATGTAACATTGTCAGTTAGAAATTTTGAGATTGTTGTTTATTTGAATAATGATATCATTTCGCACAAATGTACTTAAATGATATGAACGATAACCAGATAAAGATATGGACACATGATTAGGCTATATTCACACTATAATGCCGTTGACGGTTCAATCTCACTCGGGTCTCGGTCCGTTCTCAGCAAGAAAGAATCAGAGAATCCTGACTATTGTATTGCTATAGTTCCGATCCGATATCACGGCGGTACCGGTTCTTGAAAAAATAATGTTTGACTGATGGCCGATTCCTATATATTAATTATTCATTCAGTTGCCTTACTATCGGTTGAATTTAACATTACTAGTATGGAGCTTATGACAAATTTTAACCGACGGTAAGACAAATGAACGGTTGATACGATATAGGAACAGGCTATGAAACGAAATCGGACTTTCTTTCTATCCGTGCAGGAACGGAGAAAGAATACTATTTCCTGCGGCTTGTTGAAAGAGGCAACAAAAACACCCCACAGCCAGGTGGCAGGGTATTTGCCCGCCTGGTTGCCTACCACCCCTAGTCTAGAGTATGCTGCCATAGCAACCTTAAATTGTGTTCCAGCATTAGTAGCCAAGTTCGAATTTCCCTTTAGAGGGCGGTAGCACATTGGTAACTCCTTTTGTGCTACAAATGTCCATAAGCGATGGTAACCGCTTTCCGTCAGGTGGGCCGTCTGCCTGTCTGCTGGACTCATGCAATACAAAATCTTGCGCAACAGCGTGACAGGCATAGAGAGATTTGATCAGATAGAGACTGGAACGTGATTGAACCGTGAATGGCATCATAGTATGCATCGAGCCTAACTTTTATTTCGGAAATGGGGTAATTTTATCGCGATGCGGTTCCAAATTTCGTACGAGCGGCCCTCTGTTTCCAACATGTGCTTACTTCATCCCTTTCCTGCTACATCAGCATTACAGTGTTCTAAATCTTTTACATGATTTATTTATTACTTACATGCTAGTACAATTTAGTTGTTTAGTGGACTTAACATTATAAATTGAGATCTGTTAGTAACAAAATTCACTTATTTTATATTAGGTTTTTATACTTATCCTGTGTGTTGTGTTGTGAAATATGCTTATTAATGTATTTATGTCGTGTGTAGATGTGTGTGTAAGTATAGTGTTACACTTTTATTATCAAGATTTCCGAGTACCTCCGTATAAAAGAGTGAAGCCGCGTCGAAACATTTAGTAAACAATTTTACCATTGTTTATTGTTGGCTTCTATTTTTTTTAATCTTGGTATAGGTTGGCGTTTGACAGCTATCTCACTTGATGTTAAGTGAAAATGCGACCTAAGATGGAGCACGCTTACCGCTAGGTAAGCGTGCTACTAAGGCAGGTATCTACTAAGATACCTATTCACTCGTGACTTGAAGACCACTGGTTTGTATGAATCGGGGAACACAGGCAAAACGTTTAGTTCTAGCAATGGTATGTCCATCATGTAACGATAGCGCAAACCGATGCGTCTGGTTGTCCGATTATAGAAAGAGGATGGAGGAACCACCTCGTGAAGTTCCATAGTACACTCTCCAAAGTGTACCCTATACAAAACAGATACTGAAGGGATTCTACGCTACTAAGAAAGACCAGAGTGAATTTATTTGCCATTTACAATACGCACGATGGTTTTCTCATCGTCAATTTAACATGTACTTACGTGGGTAAAATTAAGAGTTTTGATCACGTTTGCCAGTCAACTGTCTCGTTATAAAATACATACATTGTTGTTCACATTACGTAGTTATAAAAATAAATAAAATATTTGCAATATGGTCGTTTTGTAAACAAAAGTGTATTTATTTTAGTTTACATGCAACTACGTGTGTAGGTTACTTCGTCACAGACACGGATATGGTTGAAGGGGTCAACGGTTTTCCTTGGTGGGGTGTTCACCTCAATCGAACCCATTTAGTTCGTATCGTAAATGGCGAGCGTTTCGAAAATTGACTTATTTGTCCACTTGTCGCAGTGATGAGGTCGTATGTGTGTTCCGCGAAGCGAATGTCATCATGAAAAAGATACTCGTATTATGGCAGTCGATACAGAATTATTCGTAATGGTGATAACGTGAAGTCATGCTATTTTATAGTATTTTCTTAATATTTCGCGACTAGTATACATAATAAAACTACGTTGTAACGGTTTTGAGTGCGGCATTTTATTTGATTTTCTTTATTTTATTATATTGTTTATTTTTTTTATTGCAGGAGTTTAGCAGACAGGCAGACGGCCCACTTGATGGAAAGCGGTTACTATCGCCTATGGACATTTGCAACACCAAAGGTGCTACAAATGCGCTGCTGTTCTCTTAAAGGAGACTGGAACCTGGTCACTAATGCCGGAACATAACACAAGGTTGTTATGGCGGCATACTCTAGACCAGGAGTGGACGCCATCCAGTCGAGCAAATACCCTACCACCTGGCTGTAGGTTGTTTAGTCGCCTCTTACGACAGGCCGCCAGGCCGCAGAAAATTGTATTCTTTCTCCGTTCCTGCACGGATAAAATTGATATTTGATTAACCTTAGTCATTGACACTAGACATCTTTGTCTCCGTGATCAGGGTTACTGAAAAGTGGGAAGTCGGAATACAAATCAAACAAAATACCGCGCTTAAAACCGTTGCAACGTAGTTCTATTATGTTACGTTATGAATATGGTCTTGGTCTTGGTCTTCGCCGTTATACAAATTAGATATATATATTAACCTTACTAATTATATAGCTTTGTCTTATAGCATCACTTTCATAAAGTCTCATCGCTCCATAACGTGCGAAAACAAGCCAATTTTGATAAAATATTACCTATATCACTGAATGCGTTATTTCAAATTATAACCTATTTATTCCCAAAGCTTAGATTAAGCAATAATCAAATATACAAATTAAGTCAATTGTTACATACATACATACATAACTTCACGCCAGTTCCCTTGCGGGGTAGGCACTAACAACAGAGCGCCATTTAGGCTTATTCTTACACACCTCACTTGCTTCTTTGACAGTCATAACTCTTGTCATGCACTCTCGTCTGTTCTTAAGGCTCCTGACATCACCTTAAGTCAATTTTTAAATATTATAAATAAGTAATTCTCTACATTCACACTATGAACATAGATAAAGGTGTTCTTTGATAACAATGATAGTGTACGCAAGTAACCGATTATACCAACGTACAGACCAAGGAAATTTCGTTCAAGTAGTTACACGGGAAAATTGCCGCTTTTTGCGCTACGTTGACCTGCCTCTATACTTCTACAAATAAGGTTTTTTTTTCATTAAACTCTATGTGACACGTATAAGTTGTAATCTTCTATTTTAATCCACGGTTACTTGGGTGTTTTTTTGCGAGATTGAAGTGAAACATTTATGCTTCGAAGGTTATATACAGTGAATAAACAATAGTAAGTTAAATCGTAAATAAGTACGAGACAGACATAAATAATTAAGGAAACTGTATAGTCATAAACACTGTAAACAAAAAAGAGAAGGAAGAATGTAGAGATTTGATGTAACTGTTTATTTTCGGAAAAGAACAGCCACTATAAGATCACGTTAGTAGCATTCGTAAGAGACCAAGCGACTCAAAAGTGAAAAATATTTAAAGTCCTTAATCACGTCATGGGAGAAGCTGAGCTTTCAAGGCCCTTAGAAAAACAGAAGTACAACTACTATACTTAACAAAGTACTGCTATATAATGACGGTCGTAATACTTCAACACAAAAGTCCAACAACACTCATAGGATTTTTTTTTATTATTATTAATATCTCTACGGACTCGAGTTCCGTACCCTTTTTTACTACTTAATTTCTATGAAAAATTTGAGACTCCATACACGCTTATTGTTTATTTTTGTTACTGTGTGTGACATTAATTTAGTAATTTTTATGTTTTGGTGTACCTTAAGAATAACTTATTATATTAATTTATTCTAATTTTAATACTAAACTTATACTAATGTAACACTCATAGGATGTCAAGATATAGGAGGAGGGTGGTTTTAGTGGAGTGTTGGCTCATGGGTTACCTCTCCACATAGAGGGAGGTACCTTGCTGAGTCTCCACACATGCCGGCGACTGACTCTGTTAGCTGCGCTATCTTCAGTGTCTAACTCTCATCGCTTTGGTCTAATCCCAATCAAAGAACCCTGTAGTATACTATGTATGTAATCATATAGCTCTAGGTCTAGAGCAGGGGTCACCAAATAGTTTCGCTCGCGGTCCGTTTTAAGAAATGAAATGACCATCTCGATCCGCACAACATTTTATAGAAAAAAATATTTATGAAACAAATGTAATTACGGAAATAACAAAGGTATTTTTTTACATATCAATGAGAAAAATGACATTTTTTCGCGGTCTGCACAAAATGGGTCGGCGGTCCGCCATTTGGCGACCTCTGGTCTAGACTATGGCTAAAGACAGTCGTTGCGGTTATAACACGGCTGCAGCTGGACTGGATGCGAATTCTTCGATCCTAGAAGCCTTGAAGTGCGCTTTTGGATGAACTAACATTTGCTAGGGTTAAGGCGTTGGCAAAGCTTTTGTCCCATTACCCTGTGACAGGAGAAGAGATAGGACTCCTTGGTGTCTGGCAACCTCGCGAGTGACACACTGCTTCACTGTGATCTCCGAACAGTACGGTGTAGTTCATAAAGTTATTTCAGTTGAATATATTTTATGTAATTTTGCACAAAGGCCAAATTTATGTCGTAAACTGTTTTTGGATGCTAATCTAAATCTAATTTCATTATAAAATAAAGAAAACATTTATTTGCCAAATGCTACACAGACAAAATATAAAATAGACGAAACAAAACATAAATCTTGAGAAAATCTAAATAACTATCCGTTTTCAGCACTGACTTAATAAACCGTTTTTATTAATGAAACTTAAGTAAAATATAAGAATAATACATTTGTTATTTGCTTTTATCAAATGCAATATTATAAAATGAAGAGCTAACTTAACAAATATAATAACCTTCATAGTTTGTTAACATTATATGACCCGTATTAATTTGCGTATTCGATATGAAAAACTCGTTTTGGCGTTGTTTTACCAATATAACTCGTACACCTTGAACAAAAGCCAATTCCGCTAATAAAGGTTACTGAATGACAAGTGTAGGTATATTTTTAAATTGTGCTTAAACAACGACCAGTAGGTAATAATAAACATTTCGGTGCGAATGTACGATAAGAAGTTTGCAATTATTTGTTATCAATAGTGATGTTTTCAATAACATTGATTAACATATTTGTATAAATCGAGTAATGTATACATTAAATATACGGATAGGTTTAAAAGACATTCGCAATTTAATTCAATCGAACTTTTTACACATCAAATAGCAACTGCTGGTGAAAATTTAGAAAAATAGATACAACGTCTTTGATATAAACAATGTTTATCATTTTGGAAGTGGCATGGATGAACTCAGATCTATTGATTTTTAGCGTACTCCTCTACACATGGAAATTACGGACTACAATTAGGAAATAACAGCATATGACAGAAATATGTCAATTAAATATGATAATAATACCGATCGATATATCGTTGTAATACCACGCTCTCGTAGAATACCGGCGTGAAACGGTTAGCCCTAAGCTAATCGAATGATTTAATATAATGTGTGAGAGATCCGATGGCCCACTTTCCCTTCCCCCTATCTCATCCCTTCTATCTCATTCTGCCTATCTGATCTCTCCTATCTCATCTTAAAGGTTGGCAACGCATTCGCTTCGCTCCTGGTGGTGCAAGGGGCTAGAGGCGATGGTAACCGCCTTCTATTAGAAGGACGGTCTACCTGTTTGCCACCTTCGCAATAAAATAAATATCTACATTATGTATTATAAAAACATTTAATATATTAGATGTTATACATTTTATAGTAATAATAAAAAAGTTCTAGGACTGAATAAGAGTTTAAATCCGGCATTAGCGTTTGCTACAGGAAGAACAAGCGTGGACGCAGGAAATTAGTACAAATTATTATTGAAGTGAATCTAGGAGGCGTGCGGTGCGGTGAGGCATGCCGGCGCGGGTGGCGTGCTCGCAACCTTGCAGCGCGCGGCGCAGGTCAGATTTTTCGAAGGTCGATGACTCGCCGAGCGTAATCGCTACGAGTTATTATTATTTGTTAGCGCACCCCGGACGACGAAATCAACGTACACTATGTCGAAGCGCTCGAGCGCGCACACAATTGACGCGCACGAATTATTTCCCTTCGATTGGATACCGCGTCGTCACATCAATTTGTTTATTTAACCTTCAGAATTAGCGATAACCATTTAACTGAAAACTCGTGACATAAATTTACGCACAATACATACGCCCCGTATCTTAAGTACATAGAAACAATATTTCCATGTAAGTATGTATTTGCTTAAGCAATAAGCAGTGAAACCTACAAACAATTATATTTACAATCAAAATTTTGTAGTATACCGATCGATGTAGCCAAAACAATGTTTTCTGAAACGGTCTCACAATTTAACAACTGTCAAATAATTTAAACGGACATTGATTGTCACTTGACAACACGAATGTACCGTGACATTGTGAGCGGCCTTCTACTTGCGCAACATCTGTAGCCAATTGTAAGAGCGATGTAGCAAAAAAATTGCCTTCTAACTTGAACGAGGCTCTAGATAGAGAATGCGGTGAAGGTATAATAATAAAATAAATCATACCAGTACAATAAAGCAATGGATATTATTAGAATTAATTAAAATTGGTAACCGATGGGCAGTAAAATGCATACCAAATTTAATGAATGAAATCATAGAAAAAAAATAAAAACTGGATGATTCTTAATTATGTCGTAATTTAATCAAAATAAATAATAACTATTAACATACGATTGAATAAATTATTCCACTACGCTCATTTCCGGACCCTATCTCTAAATTAGGGTAGTTCAATATGAAAAAAGAGTCGGAATATTTAACTAGATCTCACCCATCTGTATCGGATCCCTAAATCAGCTAAGTGTATGTAATAAGATTTAACATTGTGTTTAATTTGAAAGTTGGTGAAAAGAGATCAATAATTAAATAAAATTACTATCCTGTTCTTAGTAATTTTCAAAATTTCATTACTTTGTTTCTACTTGCTTCGTACGTAAACCGTTTTTTACATGGCCTATAAATGTTAAATCTGAAAATGCGTGGATATACTAAGTGTCAAAGTAACAAATATAAAACGCGGAATTCATTAAGCAACATAAATTTATCCTCACAATGCGGTGAGTATTAAATTATGACACACCATTGATTTTCTTTACCCTTTGGAACAACAGACCTCGAAATAGGTACTGGTATGAGTCGCTTATAGATTGTCGTAAAAAATAAGCACAATGAACTTAACACAGAGCGTGTTTATCCATGACTTACAACATGACTAATTGCTGGTTTACACGTATAAAGTAGATAAGTAAATTTTAAGTGCAAATTAAGACTAAAATCATCGTTTACATGCATCAAGTTACTTATAATTGAGTTAAAATTTACTTATACTTAATACGTGTAAACCAGCTATTGATCGCGTTTTTAACTTAATTTTATGTCACAATCTACTGCTATTGATCTCTTAACCTTAACGTCAACGATACGAGGGTTAAATTTAAGGTCAGTAACCTTTACTTTGCTTTTGGTTAAAGTACAAGTTCAATATTATTTATTGTTTACTAATTTCTTAAGGAACTTACATTTCATACCATTATGCATAAGACATTTCTTAAGGTTATAAATAAAACTAACAATACCCTAGACTAAATAAACTATAATAAAAAAAAAATTGCTTACAGTAAATAGGGTTAGTGCATCATATATCATATTATAATGCAAGAATTTGAGTACCGTAACCTGCTGTCTTAGCTTTTTTTGTATTGCTGAAGCACCGTCACCCAGGCTGACGGGCCAACTGTGATGGAAAGTGGTTACCTCTTACGACGGGCCGCCCGGCCGCAGGAATTCCTATTCTTTTTCCGTTCCTGCACGGAGAAAGGTAGAGAATACCGTAACCTTCTCACTTCTACCCCCCAAGCACCACGTTTCGGTTTTTAAACATGTTAATATATATACATATATATATACATATACATATATATATATATATATATATATATATATATATATATATATATATATACATACATACATATATATATATGTATGTATGTATATATATGTGTGTGTGTGTGTGTGTGTGTGTGTGGGCTACGCGCGCGCGCGCGCGCATAGTATTGTCTACGTATATAACTCTTGCATATGTAGATAATGTATATAGAAGGTTCCCTTTTGCTTCATTTAGGAATCTGAACCCTAAAAAAGTTCAAGAAACTCGCAGAATACAAATTTACAAAAAACTAAATTCTACATAAATATACTTCTGAAGTAGGTACAAGGGATACACGCTTAGTGAAATTGATACGTGTCTAAATATGTGGTAAGTCTAAGACAGCATTAAGTTCTTTTATTATACTTGTTCGTGTTGTATAATTCCCGGCACGTATCTTGAACGATCGACGGAACATTAGGAATCGCTTTGCCCTTACTTTGCACATTGATAGTAGCCAATGTAATGAGATTTATCGGCAGTATTATGTTTTTGTCAAAACTGCCGTTCAAGAATCGTGCCGGGGACTATAGGCTTGTTCAATTGCGATGGCAATACAGTTTATTGATCCTAGTTTCTGATAAAAAACGAAATGGCGAAGTTAAAAATAATTAATTTTGAAAAAAAAAAATATCGATATAAGTTACAATTTTCCGTAACACTAAGAAACACACATGATTTGTATTTTGTGATTCTTCATATATTATTGATGATTTTTATAAAATACTATGCAACACGTTAAAAGTGTGTAATTTTACATTTGATTTCATAACCAGAAACGAACTATTTCTTTTTAGAATAGTTCTATTTGAAATATATATAATACTAGACTTATAACAATCTATTACTACACTAATTAATATAAACTATTTACTACACTAATTTTTTTTTTGTAAAAATAAACAAAAACACGAGTTTCGGGCTTATACTGCTTTGTACTAAAAATTGTTTAAAGCAGACGGTATAAAATTTTATAATAGACACCAGAGGGTGTTTTGGGTCGTCCTGCACCCGTACTTTATTTATTTATATATTATTCATTCCTGTTCGGAATCATCGAAAACGGGTGATTATCACGAAAACATGCATTTTGAATAATGGCTTGGAAAAGTAATTCAAAAACTGCGAAGTGGTGATGTTATCGTGAATTCGGGATGTATAATGTAAGTTACCATTCCAGGTAAATACTATTATGTGTACCTAAATGTACGTTTACTTTTATGTTTGTTCTCATAAATGTCCTATAATAGGTTTGGTTTCATCCTCAGTATAGTCGACATATATCAAAGAGTATGAAATAAACAGAATGATTACTTTTACTCTATTCATATTTGATATTAAAGATCATTAACAAGAATTCCTCGAATTCGTATCCTGCGCATCATCCATGAAGAAGAAAAAATGAGTAGAATTGACAATATAATAGATCAAACTTCAGATAAATTTATTATAGAAGTCACAGATAACTCTGAAACTGAAGATTCAAGTATTGAAAATATATAAATGTAATAAAATTTGTATAAATTAATTATATTCAAGATAACCTTACATGTTTTTGTACAATAATTAAATAAAACACCTGGAAAGCTTGGTCACCTCTGATGGAACGACGGAAAGGGCAATATACTGTGTTGCCAAGGCAAATGGAATGGACCATATACGAATCTACGAAAGCGAGTTGCTTTAGGCCACCAGTAGAGCTCTTTTGTTTCGCTTTCTCGCAATAATTTGGGGTCGAAACAATATGTTTTTTCCTCCGGTACCTCCTCTATTCTGGCATATGTTTGTAATAATTCTCCATGTTCGTATTGGGAGCATACCCTTAAAGGAAATTTCTACCTACGATATCTAATCCAAACTGTCAAGTCGCGTAGAATAAATAATGTAAATGTGTTACTAGATACAAAAGGACAAAAACTGACTTTTTTCTGTAAGAAAAAATATTGACATCCCCGCTCTACCCTATTCTTAGTTTCGAAGGTCAACTACCTGCGATCATGGATTTATGTTACAAAATGTTTTTTTGTTACACGAGACATGTATGGTTAGATGTGTTTTTATAAAGCTTTTATTATTTCAGAACAGTCAGGTGATTCGAGTTTAGAAACGTGACAGTATGTATACCTTATATTTTTTTTGTTAGTTAGTTCGCTATAATAGCAAGCAAAATTAGAAAGTTTATACAGCTTAGTACATCTGATTAAATATCTGTATCAGCTCAACCAAATCCTAAGTCTTTGAATGACCCCATACAACGGAATTTTGCAGCATCTCGAAAAAAATATTTCACAAAACAGTTTACATTTTCCACACAAAAAATCGTCTTGTCTAATTAGTTCATAACATCGTTTAAACGTTATAGTTCGTTTAACTATAACTTTGTAAGGCTTATAGATTAAGGTGAAGAAAATAACTTAGAAATAGATTCACGTATCAAATCTGTAGCAGTATACAAAATTAAAATTCGGTTGAGGATTAATACCGTGATGCGAGATTCTATACAGAGCTGGTATGGGTTACAGGTTTCAAGAGACAAAAAATCACACCAAAAAATTCGTAGTGCGCGCTAGTCTTTACAGCTACTGTACAACATAAACATTTTTCATTTTTATTAAAATATATGAAACAAATTAGATTTTGTTTACCTGTTGAAATAAAGTCATTCAATCTACTTAATAGAAAATTGCAAAAATAAATATATAATCTTTTCAACGATGTTAATATTCTTATAGGCTTACGTTTTCTTAAATATAATATTTTCTTAGAACCGTAGTGAAAGGAACAATATAAACGTTATTTTTGTAAGCCAATTTAATTAACTTACGCAATTCGAGAGTGCGTTGGAAAGTACAAAAATATCAATTCATTTTCTGAAACCTACGTAGCAGCCTCCAGGTTTACATCTTAATCTGGAATGTTTATTTACTGTACAATTACAATTTACTGTATTATGTTTTTGTTACGAAGACCATAAAAAATATAATTAATTAATTAACGTATTTTATTAAAAATTGGTAAAAAACAATTTGGTATCCTGACTGCTGTAGTAGAACATATAGACTTGGAACTGGTTTAAAATTAACCGGTTTTAGTCCACTATTTTGTTCGGTGTGTAAACCTTAAAGAAAATGTTATATAAAACAGAATTAACCAGTTTCGCGAGAAAACGAAGTATCGTTCTATCACTCTCAACAAGTGTTTGTGTGCGACTGAAAACTCGCTGTACCACACATGACTGCGCTTTGAAGATGTGCCGGCCGGTGTGCCGTCTATTCAACAAAACCTATTTAACGAACTTTTGTAACCAAAACCCGGTTGAATGAGCTTAAAGTGAGAACAAAACTGAAAAGGAAAATTCCTGTATACCTAGTCATGCTTTAACCTGTTCGACTTTTATACCGGTTTCCAGGCCTTCATTATAACGATTAACAATTGAAGTGGTGGCGAAATATCTTGAAGTATTCAATTGAGTCCCAGGTTTGTGATATGGCAGCTAGACTCCAGGGGCGTGGATGCACCTACGGTCAAACCGTACCACCCCCTCTCGGGTAGTATGGTCTGGTATGTACAGTTCTGAAGGAAGTATGTATGCATAGAAATTTTCAAAGTTAAGTTTTTTATTTCTTGATAAATCTATAATAATAATCTATAAACGTTGATTTATTATAATTATTATATCCATAAAGTGAAAAACGATTCCGAATATATATCTGGTGCCGGTGGTGCCCTTAAAAACATTATAATTGCTTACTCGGCAATTTTATATTGAGAATGCGAACTGTGAAAAATGCAAAAATCGCTGACCCACTGACCTAAATTTGGTGGCCGCAAGCGTGACAAGGTCAGAGCGAGCGAGCGCAATTCACTTGTAATCAAATCAGTTCTCTGTGAGACTACTAAAACCTACTTACCTACATTTATACTGCCTTTTATTTTATCAATTTGTTAGAGTCTAGGGTTTTCCTTCTTTAGAATGAAAAATATGTCTTGTATACATTTCAGCCAAATTTAATGAATAACTTTTTCTATCTAAATACTTTTTATTGCCAGAGATTGCGAAGGGTGACATGTGTACCAATGCTGTCAAAACGGGGGAGGCCAAAGACCCCGCGAAGTGTAGAAGAAAAATTTGGCCAACCGCGATTTGACGCTCGGATTATGATGATGATGAGTACAGACGATAAATTGACAGACTAGTTGATGGAAAGTGTTACTCGATCAAAAGTGGTTACTATATCATATATTGCATAAAACAAATTGCTATGCCATCGCCTATGGCCATTTACTACATCAAGAGGTGCCAGCTATTTAGAAGCAATAAGGTTTTGTTTGTATTTAATTCCTTAAAACAGCTAATTATTAGAAGGTTATATTTAAACAAGCAAAGAATTTTAAAAGGTAATTAAAACACAAGTCACATAAACAATAAACCAAGAATAACATTCACAGCGAACAATGGCCGGCCGGTCTTGTCGTTGTTAAAGTTTACGCGCTTCCGGATTCAGGATTAGTAATTTTTAACCGACTGTAAAGTAGTAGGTTTTCTATTCCTGTTTATTATTTTTAGTAATAGATTTTACAGTTCTTCAGCTAAATTGCACAAGGGAATTCCTTACATTTCATCATGTTCGTATATTTATACACGGCCAATTTTCTTAAATACTATTATATTTGTATGCTTGAATTTTAAAGGACGGGTGTCTACTTTATGTCGCTATGCAATGGTGTAATCAAATCACGTAAAACAATTAGGGTGGCTGGAGGATGAAAATACTGTCTCAATTAATGCAATCAGGTATCATAACAGATATTTTCGATGTTTTAAAATGTATTGTAATATTTGATACATATTATAATACACTTTAATACAAAGTACATAAAAAAGAGTGTGCTTTTAAATACCTTATTTTCGTGTTAACTATAAAATTTGTAAACAATGATAAATCAGCTATTTGATTTGATAGATTTATGACGTTTTGTACGTTGATAAAAAGTGTTTTCAATTTGACTAGAACAAGATCCGTTGAGTATTATTAGATTAATCCCTTTTTTGGGGTCTCGTGTCTAACTTGCTAATCTAATGGATACTCTTTACTACTACGAAATCGTTTACTATCCGTGAATTACACGCACTTGCCGGATTTTGTTTATTTTTAGTTCTACATATTTGCTGTACCAGCATTGTTTAATACTGTTTGTTTATAAACTTGTAAATGAAGGAATTATGTTTATATATATTGAAATATTTTAAACATGAAATACGAGGAAATAATATAATACGTATGCCTAATTAACTTGATAACATTGAATAATTAATTATAACTTATATATGTGTATGTACATATATCTTTTGCTTCATTGAATGAAGGTCGATTGTTTTTAGCACATTTAACATAGCAACTACATTTAATAAAATATTTCATTAAATTAAAAAAATAATTTAGACAACTTTACTTTATTAGCTTTTTTTTTAAAGAAATAACTGAATGACACGAATGACAATAAATTTCAAATTTATATTACTGATATAAATTGATTCATATTAAAAAGCGGGCGCCAAAATATTTTAATTTTAAATTATCATAATTAAAAAAAAAATTTAACAACCATTTAAACGATAATTAATATGCTATTTTTTTTTTTTATTGCAGGAGATCAGCAGACAGGCAGACGGCCCACTTGATGGAAAGCGGTTATCATCGCCTATGGACATTTGCAACACCAAAGTTGCTACAAATGCGCTGCTGCTCTCTTAAGGGAGACTGGAACCTGTTCACTAATGCCGGAACACAACTCAAGGTTGTTATGGCGACATACTTTAGACCAGGGGTGGTAGCCATCCAGTCGGGCAAATGCCCTACCACCTGGCTGTGGTTTGTTAAGTCGCCTTTTACGACAGGCCGCCCGGCCGCAGGAAATTGTATTCTTTCTCCGTTCCTGCACGGATAAAGATTCTATTTGACTTGTTTAATTTATGATGTCATCAACTTGCTATTCTTTGAACCTACATCTTGGCTGATGTACAGTAAAACGCTTTCGATACCGCTGGATCAATGTCCTGCAAAGATCGGTGATGCTAGATGAAAACAGAGGATTCATCTAGAAGACGAAAGCCTATATTCAGCTGTAAACTTTGATTGTCTTATAACGCCATACAAAAGAGGGCATGGCAGATTTTTAATTGAAGCGTCTAAACTCTAAAGGGCGAAAAAATGTTTCTTCAAATTAAACCTTGATTCATTACTGGGGGTTACAAATTAAGAGTCTTATTCATATTGAGTTAGAGTAAGTTTGAAGGCTTCTTTAAGAACCATATAGAAGCCAGCCTTCAATCTTAGTCTATCGCAATATGAATAAGACCGTAAAACTTTAACCTCATTACAAGTTCAGATAAAATATATTTGATTAGAATTTATCATGTTATTTATTTATTGATAAGAAATTATTTACATCTTTATTTTATAAGTGATTACTCTGACTTATCTAAACAAGATACCAGTTCCAATAAAATCATCACGGATTTTAATGCCGGCAGATTTAGTACCACTAGACTTCGAAAGATGTATTTTGACTTCAAAAATTATAATTTTGCGGTTTATTTTTACTACTGACTATACGGTCCTATTAGCACTCTGCCTTTCCTCGTTTGATCTTGCTTATTCGTCGTATGTTCTATCAGTTTTACTTGTTTGTTGACTAACGAGCCACGCTTTTTTTTTAAAAAAGGAGAAGTCTACTTACGGACTTGCATCGCAGAGTCCAAAGCCACCCACGGTGACATAATGGGAAGCGTGAAACAATTCCGCTCCTCTCATCCAGCGGCCTGAAGTGCGAACGGACCCTGCTCTGGGTTTCGCCCGCAGCCGTTTGCTTACGGCGCCGGAGATTACCCAGGCCAACCCGGCACCGGAGTCTTCGTCTGCGCGAAGGCGGAGTTATAGCTCGACGCCCCCGCTTCAGTCCGGCGGGAGACTGTTAAGATAATTTGGTGAGTCACGTTTCGGGTAGCCTGGGTGTGTCTCATCCATGAGTGATGTGCTTCCAGGCTGCTAACGGCAGCTGGAAACGAGTCAACGTCATCGTAAAACGGAGTTTCGTCGTCCTTAAGAAAGTTAAAACCCTGCTGCACAACCGGAACTGTACAGTCCATGGCGGTAAGAGCGGGAGGGGACACACATTGACACTTGGCACTGAGCCCCTGGCGGTCTTCCGCCTCTTCCTTCGACGCTCCCAGCCATGGGCGAATCACGGCCGAGAGAGGGTGTCGTCATCCGTGTGTGGGTGGCGGTAAGAACCCACCTGTTCTCGTCCTTTGCAACGGAGTCGGCGGAGCGGGCCAGAAGTCGGTTCGCTCCACGCCGTCCATCCGACTAACCGCGAAGCCGCCGCTTCGCTGAAAACCTCTGTGCTGAACAGAGAGGCGCGAACCGGCCTCCATCTGAAAAGGAAAGAACTCTAACCCCAGGAACCCGCCATGGAATGGATAGTCTGGACAAGGTAGACCGCAACTGAGAGTGGTTTCTAGGCCACTCTAAGAATGGCATCATTAGGTATAACCCCCAAACGCACGCGAACTCTGACCGGACGTTCTACTCCACGACGGGGAAACCTAGGAAATGATAAGTATTTAGGAGGAAATGAAAGACGAGATATTGGGAAGAGGATAGGTGGGATACCACTGCCACGGATGAAGGGAGTGTGACAGTGACTGCTCGGGGCTCCAGGCGCGTGTACCTGTGCACTTCCTGTTGGGCGGAAAGACATCCAGCAGGTGGTGCCCCCTCGGGGGAAAGAGTCACCTGCTTGTCTCAATCAGCCGCAATTGTCTTCTTAAGTCCTTCTTATAAGTAACAAGTCCTTAGCCAATCGTTGTCTGTTACTAGACGTACGTTTCCTCAAGTTTTCGCAACTTGTGTCGCCAAGTCACTGCTTTTGTCATCCAGGTCAAAACAGTGATCTGGTACAGTCAGCACAGTCGTCAGTTGAATGGCATCCTACACTACTCTTACTAAGAATCGGTCGAAACTCCACTACTCCAATCTATCTTGTAACAAATGTGATCCTACCACTATTTATTACTTATGGTATCAGGAACTGTTACATAGATTTTTTCAAGGCTTTTCAACCTTGTACAAATCACCTTGCAGATTTCTTTTGTCATAGTCGTTACTATAAATCTTTGAGAAAAGACCGCGATATTTTTTTTATCTGGCACAGGTACAGATGATTGTAGATATCTACGGTACCACTATCTATGACGTCGAACGATATATTGTAATATTTTATTACGACCCACGCGTTAACAAGACCTAATATCGATATAGTATATCTCATATGATATTCAATCTTCTGACTATGAGTCATTTCAATGATTCGTCATTTTGCTTCATTTAAACCGGCCAAGCGCGTAACTGGCTGTATTTGCGTCATACAGTAACCAATACTAACTTTATCTTAGATGTAGGAGAGGACATAAAAGTACATTTTTTACAACGATTGATATCTTATAGAATTCCAATTTTTTTACTGATTTAATTTAAAAATATATTTTACAATATATTAAAATGCTAAAACGAGGAAAGATTGACCTTTAGCGGTATTTATGGCTGGTTCCTATATCTTACTATTCATTCAGTTGCCAAACCATTGATTTAATTTTGACATTACTTGTATGGAGCTTAGGTCAATTTTAACCGTAGCAAAGCAAATGAACGGTCAATAAGATATGGGATAGAAAGGACCATACATAAGTAAGGCCACGTTTCTTTGGCTTACCGTTCTTATATCACAAGAACATTACGAATGAGTATTGACTAAATTTTAAATATTTATGGCTTCTTAACAGTAATTTGTATGTGGTGTAGGTTTGCATGTCCGAGACACGAGTAGAGTACCGGTGTGTACGAGAGTGGACCGTTCCAAGTAACGGCAACGAATGCCACCAGCGGACCACACCGAATTGCTTCCATTTCGTTTTAAAACTCCAATTATATTTGGAAGAATACATTTACAAATAAATCTATGTACAGATAATAACAACCGCTAACTGTTAAGTCTTAAATCTTAAAAATTTTACCAATTTTTTTTACACCTTAATTTCTTTGTATATATCTGGTTTTTTAAAATGCATTTTACGTTGTATTTATGTATATGTATTTATATTTAGTTATATGTTGTATTTTACGTTCTAAATAAATATACTTTCTTATCCAGACGACGATTGTTCTTTTTTCTTTTTATAGAGAATACGGCTCTTTGTAATGTTCACTGGCTGAATTATTATTTATAAATCACACTAAATTAATATCTCATGTCGGTATTTTTTATTAATTTTGAATTTATATATTAATATGTGAAGCAAATACACAGCAAAAATTTTATACCCCTTTTTACGGAAATTGCACGGACGGAAGAGTATGAAATTTCGCACACTTATAGTTTAATATAGTGAAGGAGTGCAGAATGCTAATATTTTTTTTTAAATTATTCATACAAAATACGTTAAATAAATAAAAAACATTACACACACTACCATGTATCTGACACACACCCGCATATATTACTCTTTTGTTTATTGTTAAAGTCACAGTGCAGCCTTGGCGAAATCTGTGATTATAGAAGTATATATAGTCTTTGACAACAAAACCTTAATAATATTCAAACTTATAATTTAATTTACTTATTATGGTCGAATTTCGACCACAAGCGACCACTAGTAGAATTTAAATCGTTGTTATCTTTAGTAATATTAAAAATTGACATAATAATGTAATAGTTGCGTAACCTGAAACAAGTGAAATTTTGTTGCCAAGCGGTTGTGATGTGGCGAGGTTACATGCGACCTCGTGGCGCAAAATGAGGGTAACGGTACCAAGCAATCCGGTACGCCCAAACTAAAAGACAACTTGAAAGTATTCGTTGGTAACAGTCACTTTCTCTACAAGTGGTCTACAGTCTCGCTCCAACGGCTGAACATGACTTTATAAGACTCGGACACGGATTGCAATATAGCATGAGTTCACTCAAACCGAATCGAATTACGGAAATGATGTATACGATTAACCCAACTTGCTGGCGATTTCACAAGTCTACAATCATTTGTTATTTTTTCTTTCTTTTACATACTTTCATACCGAGCATCTAAAATTAGAATTCAAAGTTGTACGCACACATTCATACCGTTACAGGCATACAAATAAACGATTATTTTTTAATTTAGTTTTTCACCCTAGAAAAAGGTAAACCTGTAGACAGCCTCCTTAATGTAAAGCGGTCACCGTTGCCTATAGAAGTTTGTAACATCAAGACCATAGACGTTGCTAATGCGTCCCGATCTAAAAGAAATTTTATAACTTTTTGGGTATAGTTGAATACGTGTCAAAATAAATTATCCGTTGTTTATTTCACTACTTGACTAGTGTAACCAGCTATAATTAAATTTTGTGTTTTTTGAAATGTAAATAAAGTATATTATAAGTTTTCATTAATTACGACACTGTAAATTACACAATTTGCCAAAATCTTATTTTAGTGAAAGGTTACTCAGTCCTGCTATTATAAAACTCGCCACCATGGCATTTCATATAAAAAAACTGGTAAGGCAATGACTTGGCAAAAGAATAAAAAAAATACTTGAACGGCGAAGTGCGAGCGAGAAAGGCGTAGAGAACCAAACAAGTGCGTTACCCCCACGAAGATTATACGCGCATTTATTTTTATTTATTTGTATTGCGTAGCGGTGTATACAAGCAATATGAGAGATAATTCATTATGTGAAAACGGAAAATATTACCCACGTATTTTTCGAAGTAGTGCTAGACAATTTGATCTTAATTATTATTCAAATATTCATATAAAACCTTGATTTCTTTATCAGCCGGATTTAAATTAATGTTATAAGTAAGTTATGTATATGTCTCAATAATCGCCGATGTCTTCAGCAATATTAATTAAAGTTGCTCTGCAATTAATCTGTATGCGAAATTATCTAAACCGGTTAGCACATATTTGGTAAGATTGCCGTTTTGATATTACCTACTAAGCGTTAGAAATATATAAAGAATGATGGCCTCTTTACCTTGTTATGAATCAAATAACTCATGGACATTATTCGCCATTTTAGTTAAATTTCCATTGTCACATAATTTCTATTACAATAAATAATTAATATCAATTCGTCGACAATCTACTATGAACCATTCTTGTTCGTTCGTCTTCTTACCCATGCTCAAAGTTTTATCACTTCTTATCAGATACTTGTTATCTCGACGATGTGTTTCCTTCATTTGCTGTTGATAAGCGCGAGTTCAAAACTATCGTTAACATTTAGCATCTTTATCAGCGAAGGACCTTATAGCGCCGAAATCGTGTTCTGCTCGTTTACAATTCAAACCACGATTAACTTGTTTAGTATCGTTACTTACCGTAGCAACTACTTACATTATAACGTTTACGCTCGAGTGCGTGGCAATGAGCAATTCTGAAGGTTGCACATACTTCTCGGATAGTG
Source organism: Dendrolimus kikuchii (assembly GCA_019925095.2). Taxonomy (NCBI): domain Eukaryota; kingdom Metazoa; phylum Arthropoda; class Insecta; order Lepidoptera; family Lasiocampidae; genus Dendrolimus; species Dendrolimus kikuchii. The sequence goes on along the minus strand of CM034395.1, from coordinate 19,544,745 downwards.
CTTTGACCATTCTTGTTATTCAGCCATTATCTAAAAATAATCTTTAAAATATGGCGGTTAATTAATATAATGACAAAAATTTCATTACAAAAGACTTCGGTCAGTCACAGAATCCTCTAAATCCAGACGAACAGCCGTGTCAAACAAAAACAGCCTATAATCTTCTGTCTGCTGTTGTTGTTGTGTGTGTGAAATGTGAATGTGATGATTGTGATGTTGAAGCCAATAGGTCGACCAACCAGTCGACCAGACGCCCTCCCTCCCTCGTTCTGTCCTCCGTCTGCCCCTTCCCCCCTAGCCGTACCCCCATTGCGCTAGCCAGTCAGCGTTTAGTCGTCGAAATGTTCACTTGTTTCGTGACAGTGCTCTGCTGACTTTTTTTTACGTCATAATTAATTTAGTGCTCATATAGTATACAGAATTCAAGTAAGTAGCACGTGCCTTATCGCCCACTGAGTGTTCATTGGCGAAGTTTCACCTTCCTTGATTATTATCAAAATGTAATAAAACTTACCACTGCTTTGTCTTGTTACAGGTACCTACTCGGAACTGGGTGTGAACCCAGATACGGTGTGTGTGGTTTTATGTAATCTTATTTATATTGTTACTGAAACAACTCTTAGTGGAGTTTGTGAAGTATCATCTGCTAAGCAAAAGTGTGCAGTGTGCAACGATACATTTGGATTAATTTAATGTCGATATAGTGAAGTGTACTTGGTGACAGATCTTTGATTGTTATGCTGTATAAACAAGTGATTAGTGGCATTATTGGATTGTTATCTGTTTGGATTCACAGCAGCTAAATGGCCCTTGTAAGTACCTTTTATCTTTCTTTATTTCTACTTGTTTCGATATTAGCTTCTGTTTTAATGAGGAATCTCAACTTAGGTCGGAGATTTTATAAATATAAAAGAAACGGTTTGATGATTTACTTACTTTATTCGAGCACTTAGTGTAAATATTTGATGAAGTTTTATCTCTAGAAATAGCGGAAATTGGGTCAGCGGGCTGTCAGTAATTCGTTGGTTAAAATTAAGCCCAAGCCAACATTATGTTTATAAAAAATCGGTTTATGATTTAATTTAAAATGGTAAATTAGCTCTTTATAATAAAAAGATAGAAATGACTACGCTTTTGTTATCGACTGTATGTAATATCATTGCTATTTTTATTTGTATTTTTACATTCGTGACGAAGTTACCGTCGGGATAATAAGACAAAAATAATAAGGAAGCAAACGATGAATACGAGGAACAACGATGTAATGTTTTACGAATTCATAGTAAATTGTAAGCTTTAAATTTGGCAGTCCAGTTATATCTAACAGGTGCATTGTGATTTCTGCGAATTCTCACGCTTACTGCCTTTGTTGGCCTTCTCGTTCTGTTCCTCGGGTGCATATAAACTGTTCATTGTGAATTGTTGGGCAAGGTTTCTTAACTAATGAGACCTAGAGATTGCGAATATAAAGCAAATACGGGCGCCATCTTAACATAAAATATATTGACTAACGCGCATAACGACCTCGTGTGCAAGTTCACTAAATTTAGAACACGTTGACATTTCGTCGTTCAGTGTTTAATTATTTAATTTGTTATCAGTATTCGACGGTACATACTATTGTGTTGTGGTTAACGCCTTAATTAATTTGTGGTAATTATATTTGGTAAAGCATACTCGTATTTTATTTCGCATATTAAAATATTGTCAGTGCTGCTTCTGTCAATTTTTTATTGTCTCCTTTTCGTTTTTGTTTTTTTAAATGCTGTCTAATTATAATAGATAATGAGACAAAAAAAAAAGATAAATTGTTGTTTTGGCGAGGTTTTAAGTTGCGAGTTGAACAAAATATTTTTAGGACATTTGATACTACTTAATAAAATCAATGGAGTGTAAAACATTCTTACTGCATAGGTCACGGTTATAATAAAAAAAACGTCACCTTACACGCGATTATGGTTTGTGTCAAACTATCGTTTTCCCAGTTTAGGCAGTGAGTCTGCGCAGTAAGTGGTCTTTTGTGAAAAAGTTTCTCTTATTCTTTTAAATTTACTAAGCACTGTAGTAAAGTTTAATTTAGTAAAAATCTGTGACTGTTTTTTAACGATTGCATGAAGAGAGTTGTCGGCGCAATCTTTTATTTTAGTATATTTAAAAAAAAAAGAACGCGTTATGTTTAGGAATTAAAGAATAGGTGCAGAACTGTATTGTTTTAAGCAGATGGAAGTATTTTTGTGAGCAAATCTTCAACTGTAAATATGACTTTAAGGTGCCACCACGAAACTCAAATAAAGGTGACCTACTACGTACCATAGAATTTAAATGAGACTAGGTATTAACAAGCGATAAATGTCGGATAAAACTTAGTTACATATTTTAAAGGTTTTCTTGCCAGGCCAGAAATTTCCTAAACCTGATTGCATCGGGAGTTTGCGGTTGCGAGATCACATAGTATTGGTGCTCTTAGAATGTATATAGTAGAGGTATAAAGTGGGTCAAGGCGGGCGTGCGGGCGGGCCACGTTTGCTACTGCAAACGATGACTGACGACACTAAGGAAGTCACTTATTATGAAGATGAACTTCTATTGATATAAATGTTTATATGAATGATTACCGGTAGTTTATGTCGTCGACGTTCATAGTTGAAGCTATTTGATATTTGAGCGGGATTTGATTGAAGAAGAGACTAAAATGGTTCCGATCTTTATAACGCAATTAAAAATATTGGCCTGAACTCACCACGTAGATGTTTCGCAACGGGCGGCGCAGCGATTTTTCTCCAGATAGGTAATATTTTTTTAATCCGTAGAAATATATGAATATTTAATACGAAATTCCGGATTTCCTATCATACATAAGTAGGTATGATATAATATATGAAAATTTATTAAATGATGGTTCATGTGACTGAGCGCCATTACATAGTAGCTTATACCTACATATGTTACGATAAAATAAAAGCCCTTTAACTATTTTTTTTTATTAATTAATAAAATTAAATATCTATACTTTTTTAATTTTATCCCAACAAAGTAAGATCCTCTTGCATGTCCTAACAAAGTGTAATCAATCCTTCTGTCTGTCCTTAGTCTGGAAATTCCGTAGCTACGGCAACCTTAATTCGAGACAAGTACATAACGAATGTTTCTGGATTAAAGCCTAGTTGCCAAGCCATAAACATAAAAGAGCACATAACGAATCCTATAAAAATCAAATGTATAATATTTGATTTTTAATATGAAATATAAAAGTCAAAACAATTAACGGTGTTGTTGAACAAAAAGTTTGAATACCAAAATGTTCTGTAGGAGTAATAATTTTGAAAGTTGCTGCACATACATCATAATTCACATATTTAAATTCTGCCCAAAACTTCATTTAAGCTCTAGGCTGCGCAATATAAAGTTATGCACTATATGTTATCGTTTAAGTTTGATTTTGTGAAAAGTATGCCAATATAACAAAGTAACTTCTTTATTTCTAAGTCAAGGATACCAATGATAATAAAACAAGCGGGTTGTAATTTATTTACTTCGTAATATAAGAATTCATCGGATTTCTTTGTAATGTTATTGCTATTGTTTCTTTTTGTAATCCTCTTCGGAAATGAGGTGAATCATGAAGATAGTGAATTTATGTTTGTGTAAACAAATAAAACTAAACTCGGCGTTTTGATAACGCAGTTTGTACTAGTTGTCTGCACCGACCTACTTAGATATGGAGCTATCACTGACTGGAGATAACGTATGGCCACTTTCTCTGCACGCTCTATTTCGTAAAATTCCTACACGATGTATGTTTACTAACGTTATTAACGCTACATTATCATACGTTTTCACTCAAGTACTTTAACGCAAGTTTATTTATCCGTATTTATGTATGTATGTATTTATCCGTGCAGGAACAGAGAAAGAATACAATTTCTTGCGGCCGGGCGGCCTGTCGTGAGAGGCGACAAAACAACCCACAGCCAGGTGGTAGGGCATTTTCCCGACTGGATGGCTACCACTCCTGGTCTAAAGTATGTCGCTATAACAAACTTGTGTTGTGTTCCGGCATTAGTGACCAGGTTCCAGTCTCCTTTAAGAGAGTAGCAGCGCATTTGTAGCACTTTTGGTGTTGCAAATGTCCATAGGCGATGGTAACTGCTATCCTTAAGTGGGCCGTCTGCCTGTCTGCTGAACTCCTGCAATAAAAAATAAAAAAATATTTCGTTTCAAATGACTTTTACACATTTATTAGAGTTTCTCATGCGTTATGATTTTGATTTTTCCGAAAAAACTTTCCTATTTTCTGGAAAAATAGTATCACATTTTATTCAACACATAATACCTAAACAGGTATTATTTGAGGGAAGAAAACTCTTTACAGTTAAGCTTGTCTTTGTAGATGACCTCTATTTGTAGTTTTATATGTAACTATTTTGTGTACAATAAAGAAAGAAAGAATAATAATCATCTTATCTGAAATCAATTACTATTTTAAAGAAAATCTTGATTTCATAACAAGAGAGCAAAGTTCTTTGGTAAGGAACTTATTTTAGGAAACTTCTAATAAAAGAAGAAAACCTAAAGGAAGCAAAACTAAAGAGCCTTAATAAAAACTAAAATTAGTTTATACCAAATCTCGACTAGGTTTGTTATTATGAATAAAAATTTCTAAATATTTCAATGCTTATATAGTTTCCTCTAATATCTCTTACACTGGGTCTATTTTATAACCAACTTCTTGTATAGTTCGATGCAAATTTTATGGCGGCTACGATATTAGCCGCAAGCAAAGGCGTGCGCAGGTACAGTCAAGTTGAGATTGATTGGGGCTAATTATGTATCTACTATTTTTACCAACATTAAAATAGGATGATGTTGAATTCATGTAAATATTTTTTATGTATGTTCAAAAAAATATTTTTTTGTTTCTAAGTCGATTTTCAGGATTCTTTTTGCTTTAAATTCAGTAGTATCAGGCTAATTTATATAAATCATTAGTTTTTATTGGGCACCATAATATACGTAACTTAAAAGTAAAATAAATATTTTATCTAGAATTGTTTTATTATATCTTTTAGAGTATTCACAAAATTAAGAATTATTATTTCAAAAGTATGTATTACCTATAGTCTAGTCTAGTTTGATTTGTGGAAAAGTAATGTTGAAATTGCTGTCGGCTGTTTGGTACTTATGAAGTACGAGACGGTTCAAATAAAAATAATTGTTATTTATGATACTAGTGCGGGAAGTTGACTTTTAGAAACCAGTTTAAAAAAAACCAACACCACACGAGTGTCATGCGTTTTTCAACACATTTCCGAGACATCAGCACAACAGGTAATGAAACAAACAAATATCAGTTAGAAATTCGCAATTTTTTAACGTTTTTGGTATGAAAATGGCCCGCATTTACAATGGTGGTGAAGTAGGGGAATGAAATAAGAAGATTGGATTAGGAATGATAGGGAGTGGCAAGAGGGCCATCGGAACTCTCATATCTTATAATGGAATAATAACAAAACAATTAACAAACAACAAACTTTTGCGCTCTATTGTACTTAGACTTAGACGCGCGTGTGTGTGCTGTGTACGGATGTAACCCGAACTACTATGCGCTTGCTAGATGAGTTGGAAAAAAGCGCTAGATTCTGTTATATAATCGAAATGCCCAACAACTACGTATCGTACTACGTAAACTCAAGAATTTCGTAGAAGCAAAGATCAATCACTTTTTTTATCGTTTGACTACGAAACCCTAAAAATCTAATATATAGGTTGGACAATCCTCAAAAAAGGAATTTATATTGAAGTGATGCTAATGAGATTTTAATCAATTGCTATGACAGGATAAATATTACCTTTAGGTTATTTAAATTTAATTTACATTAAATAACGTAAAAATTAACTAGATATTTGCATATCATAAAAAGAGCAAGATTTCGCTCTGGAAGTTGTATAATAAAAATGGGAGCTGGGTTGCCCGAAAAAGCGCTATATCAAGCTCCGAAAGCGCAGTGAGTGAGAAAGTGGCAGCCCTGCCGAGGCGAGCGCTGGGGAAGTCCCGTAAACGAGATAGTGAGCGAGAATTCCGAGGATATACCTCGTCCCTCTAAGAACTAAAATCGGCGTTCTGCGCATCGGAAAGTGCGATGTTCCGAGCCGCCATAAAGTTTGCATCGAACTATATCAACATTTATCTAATAGGTACTATGTGTGTATTGTATTGTATTTTTTATACAATACAATTATATATTTACAAAAAAAAAACATGTACACTTTATCTGACCAGTAATTATGGCACTTTAAACTAACTTTTATTTTTCATGATAATGATAGAAATATATAAACTTGTAATCCTTCTCTATGGTAGGCTTTTGACATCTCGGTACTGCTATATAATGTTTAATGTGTGTGACAGGACAAAACAATAATTTGGTGTTTCTGTAACATCCAGCCAAACTGCTTATAAGTATCTTTGCCTGCCTTTGAACAAAATAGTGGCTACAAGCTAATTATTTTGACTGTCTAGGATTGTCCTGGTGTCACCACATCATAGATTCTCCAGCCTTAGGCGAGTAGTAGTAATAGTTATCCAACTACTAATATCAAATTATGATCTTGGATTCATTGGTTTTTTTTTATAGAGTCAAATAGAAATGCTAATATCCCAGACAGATAGTATTCTTATTTCTGGATTAACAAGTAAAATGGTCTTAAGTATTTGATGATCATTTTACATACATGTTAATGTTATTATATGTTTGTTTTTCAAAATTTCTTTTTGCCAAATTTTTAGTAATTTATTCACTCTCAGGTCCTTTATGATTAGTATACCAAAACAATCAATGTTTATTGTAGAGACATGGTAATTGTAGAGTCTCAGACAGATAGCAATAGGAAAGCGGACCTTAGACATTGGAGCAAATATTCTGATCACACCTGGGTTTTAATGCTCTCACGATGATGGTTGTAAGACAGACTTTTTGATAATTTATATGCCATCCTCGTATCCAACATTCTCAGAGTTTCTGCACCCTGAGAATCAAGAACTTTCTGTCCTACTTGACTATAAGATAATTGGATATGGTGTTTAATGTGTGTGTATCATTAAGTTAATGTCAAAATTACTAGACTTTGGTAAAGCTCAGTTGTGGTGCCTCCTACGAGGACTGAACTTACAATTCCTAGTTTATGAGACTAGTACTGTAGCACAGAGCTAAAGAGCCTGAACTTCTTGGCTGCTTGTCTTTCTTCATAAATTTTCATTGTTCTAGAATATTATGAAAACAAACCTGCCCACAATGGTTCTGTACAGATAAGTAATCTTTCGTTCCATTGAAATGACAACTATTACGTTTTAGATCTACCACAACACTATTGGCAAGACAAGTTTGTCATAACTGCTTTTTCAATCAGATGAATCAAAAACCAAAATATTAATTTTGACACTAAATCTTGGTTTGCTTATGTAAACAACCGATTTATCAATTTTGGTGTCTTATTTCCCCTACTGAGAATTTTCAGTTAGGTGTTGGTTTTAAGATTAATTAATCTCATCTTTTAACTGCGTGTTTTGAGTTTAGATTACGTATTGAGTAAGAAAACTTACCTGTTGAATCAAAACAAACGACGCGCGAGTCCGAGCCTGTTTGATCTGGATTGTAACTTGTTCAGTTCTCTTGTTCAGTGGAGATGAGGCAAAAACTTTCCCCTTCGTCCTTGATTGAGGAAGATGATAATTTATCGTAATTGGTTTCCCTTGAAACGCTAGTAATCAGAGCTTCCAAAGCATAAAGATTTCGAATGTTGCTTATCCCACTTGAACACTTGCTTGTCGTCGCTTGTATTCATTATAACGCAATTTAAAAGACAAATGGCAAGTGTTATAATGAAACACTATATTATTACCACTGTGCTATTCAATACTCCAAAATCCATTTAAATTGAATACTTTTAACACTTGAACTAATTTACAAATTTTGCAACGTTTTACCGGCAAAATTCACAACGTAAATGAGATGTCAATGTCAGTTTGACAACATGCTTGTCATAAGATAGGCATGCTAGTGAGGGAAAGAGAAAAGTATAAACCTATGGTCAATATGGTAAGTTTTAATTATAGATTGCAAAGATACAAAGCAAATTCATGGCAGTTTCTTCCACAACGACACTGTGTTTTAGGACAGCTCGTAATAAGAACGTATATACAAAATTTTATGACAATCAGCGCACTATCAAGGCCACGAAAACAGAATAAAGACGCATTTATATTTGCTCATCATAACACTTATTTCACAACGAGTCCTACTCTTCCGTATATTCAACTATCATCTCAGTGTTGTCAAGGACAAAACTATATGAGGACTTCACGGTCGGGTATCTAGAAATACAGTTTGTCTATTTACCGAACATGTTTTTGTAAATTCCAACAAAGTAGGTATATATACTTAACGGTGTTAAACAGGCTTTTACGGTACTCCTTTAGAAATCAATCCACCGATTTAAGTCACACATTGTTTCGATTTCATTGTTTTTTTAAATAGCTATATTTACCAGTGATAAAAATATCTCGAAAAATAGACCGATAACTTGAACTGACAAGTAAGATTGGTCACTATTAGCCGAATACCCTGTCTGTGACATCACTAACTGTAATGTAACTGTCAGAAGACTGAACGTAATAGGTGATATTAATCTAAGGCCTGATTTTTCAAACACCAAATAAAGGTTATTTATTCAAAGAGTTCATTCATCAGAGTTGAAATATTTCACTTTTAAATTTTATAAGGTTATTTTATTCGACGGTTAACTTTTATGATGTGCTAATCATAAATATGCTCCTCAATGGTCCTCATGGCCGTTCCTGGTAAGTAACAACAGCTTGCTGCGTAAAAGATGGGTTTTCATACGGAACTTCTGAGCGAACTGTAGAAGTTTTGGCAATGTCCCTTTCAGTTTATGGTCGAGATTTTCGCATAGTTATGCATGCGCCTGTTAGACATTGAAACTGGTGCCGGAGTGTTTACTTCAATCGAACTAGGTTTTTTTGACGAGGCCAAATCCCCTTACGGACTTCTCACCGTGTTGATGACGTTTATCACGGTGAGAACGTGTGGAAACACGCCGGTTTGATTCTACCCTGGTTGAGGTAGGTTAAAATACCACTGCTGGAATACCCAATAAAACTTCCCGTTTTCTTCTATTCGCCTATAGCCAGGGCCGCGGGAAATGGCAATTGTCTACTCTGCGTTGGCCCTGGCAAGCGCCGGCTGAGACGGCTTCGTCCACTGTCACCGCAAGTCGCAAACCACCGCGGCGATAGAATAAGGAGCGCGAAAAATTCTGCTCCTTTATCCAACGGCTAAGTACTGGCTGACCATTCCTTGGGTTTCGCCTGCAGCCGTTTGCTCACGGCCCTAGAGGTCAGCCAGGCCAACCCAGCGTCAGTCTTCTTCTACGCAGGGGCGGAACCGTGGCTCGATCTAGGATGGATACCTTCTGGATGTAAGCGAGGGCCGCTTACATCCAGAAGGTAGCCATCCTAAACGGTAGACGTAGGATGGATGTTGCTCTACCTGGCCAGGGTAGTGCGCACCTGGTGGGGAGCCAGGGCCGTTCTTCAATCGATCCAAACCCAACGAAGATATAAATATCTCGCGAATCAAAACCAACTTACCTAAATATTTCGCGAAGGCGTCGACGTGTCCAAGCCGGCACAATAATCGAATGTAACATTGACTTTCACATTTGCGAGTGTCGCTGATGCAACGCGTCCGCGCGCCCCCGCACCGCGACACGCCGTCCGGCCCCCGTGCGATTAGGTAAACGTGCGCACAGCTTTCACCCCACTTTCACCTCTGTTTCCGCGTTGCTTAGCTGCTCATTGGCACTCATTTGCACAATTTATTGCAACCGGCAATATTTGAAGATTCTCTTGAACCTCGAAAATGGTTGAGCTCAATTATTTGGCATTGTAATCTTGTTAACATATATTTCTCAAATTATTTGTAACCCTTCATCAAAATAGTCGACAATTTATTATGCAATAATGTTATTGGTGATAACTTCTTTTAAGTTTGTGTTTTTAGTTGATTAATGAAATAATCTGTAACTCTGAGAACATTAAAAAAATTATATAAAGCCACGCTTATGTAAATTTCGTTTTTCTATCCCACGAAAATCGTCCCATTTTCTGGGATGAGAAATATCCTGTGATCATCGTCAACTTTTCGAAAGAAAATATTGTATCAAGTCACAATCATAGCCATTTAATTCTCAAAGTAACAAATAAAAATACTTAAGACATATTTTCACATTTGTATGTGACTGTTGAAGTGGATTTTGATGTTTAAAGATTAAAATTATTATTCAGAAATTAGTTAACCGTACTCCTAATTAAACAAACGAAACGACCTTCATTGTAATGAACAAACTTTACTCTTAGCACCTACATCATGTATGTGCTATACAACTTGTCAATATTCCCTTAAAACTTTCTTACCGCCCTACATAAAATTGTTAGAGTAAGTATATAGGTAATTGTTATATGTAAGTTATTTACATAATACAACTCCGGGGCGAAAATGTCAAAAGTTATCGTGCAGCGATAACATTGCACAGCTTCCGATATACAAACAATAATATGTGACATATTTATATATAGATAATTGTGAAGGGAACGATGCTATATTAGTTGGTATAATAATGTTGGTGTACATGTATATGTGTGTGCGGGTAGTTGAGAAGATTTTGTACTATATAAGGTGCAGGTGTATTTTTGCAGAGTTGATTCCCCCCGGGCTTGAGCGCCTTCGCCAAGCGAAGGCGCTTGCCCCGTAAAACCCCGGTAAAGTTGTGAGGTCTTCGGACCAACAAGATAAAGTCAAGTCCATTAAAAAAAAGCAGAGTTGATTTTAGAGTTACACAACCGCCAAAGCAGAGCTAAATAATTCTTCGCTGCCTCAACGACCTAAGGATAGAACGGCACATTGAACTGATAACGTTCTAAGGATAAACGTCATATATGTTGATGAATGCATGAATTGCATGAAATTACGTTGCAATGAAAAACATGTAAACAACCACAAAATTTTATTTTTACTTACCGCTGAAATAGATGAATGGAGCTTAGTGAAACTACAAAAACTAATCATGACTTTTAATTAATATAATTAAGCTTCACAATTCTTTGCTCTTGATCATTTTAATAATATTTGATCAGCGCTTCGACCGCATTTTGGGGTACTAGCGTCGACGTTTATCGAAATAACCTCCATAAACAACAAAAGTTTCTTTGCGAAACTTTTCTTGCCAATCTTGATACCGCGAGGAACTAACTGTTTGTTGTGGTATCAACACCTAATTTCCATAAATATATCGCTCGCTGACGGTGGAATATTCAGCTTTATATCCTTGAGCTATTATCACACTTAATTACACAGCGGTTCTTTAGAACGTCTATTCCACGTATAATAACAACTTTGAGGGGACTTCCCTTCGAAGTTTTCCTTCTGCGCCTACCACTAGGCTAATTTAAGACGTATCATATCTTCGAGGCCAGCAACGCATTGGCAACACTTCTGGTGTTACAAATGTTTCAGGCGACGGTACCCACTTTCTATCAGATGGGCTGTCTGCCTTCTTTTGGTGGTAAAAATCTGTATTTTAGACAATTGAAATTTACATTGATAATGTATTTTGTGCCCGTTACAAATCTAGGCGGCACGATTAGAATGGGTATTAATGTTGATAAGATTATAGTGACGGAAAAGAAAACTAGTTTTACCTTTATACGGTGTCTTCACACACTAATAAAAGTTTGTATAACTGACACGAATTGGTGTCATTTCTGAGAACTTTATGCCGTAGATACCTCTCTTGTGATTCATAAGTTTTTGTGTGTTCTCAAGAAAAATGCCCGTTGACTTGCGTAAGAGTTTAAGATTAGATTATGTTTTTGTGTCAATATGTCTTATTTGTAGTTTAATTTCATAGAAACTGACATTAGACTTGTGCATATTTCACTTCGTACAGCGAATAAGCATGCGATCCGACCTGGTTTACTGCCGGGCAATTGAGGTGACCAGGACGCGGGAAACCGCGACCATGATCCAAACTTGGCAGAGAGATTTAGAATCTCCTGAGGCCGACACTGATACAGTGAAGGCGGTTCGTCCCTTACCTACTGCGATGGGTCGCGCGGAAACGCGGGACTCTGACATTTAAGATGACGCAGATACTTACCGGGTATGGGTGCTTCGATAAGTATCTGCATCAGATTGTGGGGTGTCTGCCTTCCCTCAGTGCTACGAGTGCGGCGCGCTAAACATTGCGTTTCACACGTTGGTCGAATGCGCTGCATGGCACCCTCAGAGGTTCGAGCTCGAGGCCATCGTAGGGCCCATTGATTCGCTGAGGTGGCTGGTTGAGGCCATGCTCCACAGCGCTGATCACTAGTCAGCGGTTTCTTCTTTTTGCGAGGCAGTAATGTCCCGCAAGGAAGTCGCTTAGAGAGTAACGGAGAGAGCTGCACACGCGCTCCCCGGACGCCGTCGTCAGATTGGCCTCCGGAGACACAGGTATGCGCAAAATCTCCTCCCATGACTCCATCGCAGGGGTCGCACATTGTGGGGATGCGATGGGTCCAACCTCTGTTGGTGAAGTGGGTCACTCTGTATCTCGGGGTGACCTAAGCTTGTTGCGCGGTTGTGCACTCGAGCGCCGGGTATGGGACGCAGGTTTAAGTTTAGCGGAGTAGTTGGTTCCGCCCAGAGTCTTCGCACACGCCGCGCGGCGCTTATCGCCGCGGTCCGGTTCCACCCCCACAGCCGAGAGGGACTCAGCATGGTACGAAATGTATTCCCCCTGGGTTGTATTAAGGTAGTGATAGACATGCGAACGTTTAAAAGCGTAGAACGTCGTCGATTCGTAAGAACGGGGACTTGTTCGCAGGTCTACCACACGCTTTAGGTTTATATATAATATTCATTTAACCTTTATCATAAATTTAATGCACTCTGAAGGCAATGTACCCGATAAAATGTTATAAAGTTGTATAGTTCAAATTCTATCTATTCGATTTCTTGTATTTGGTAATTTCACTTCATTTGCGATATGTGTTATAATAGTGCGTAGATTACCTTAAACTAAGATGGCGGCCGCTTGCACATCTCTATTTTAAATAAAGTTACTTCACCTATTTTTAAGCTCTGAGCTAAGGCTTAGGTCTGTGTTTATGGGATAATATTCATTAAGAAGACAATGCAATATTTTTAAATATAAACGTACATCTTAAGATGTACGTTTATATTTAAAAATATTTTGGTATACACAAGGCGTGACACGTCCATGCGAATTGTTATTTTTACCGATTATTATAATAAGCATCGGTTTATGCTTAATGCAAAATGGAATGTATTTTTAAAAATTGTTAGAATATTTTTTAGGTGATGTCAGGAGCCTTAAGAACAGACGAGTGTGCATGACAAGAGTTATGAATGTGAAAGAAGCAAGTGAGGTATGTAAGAATAAGCCTAAATGGCGCTCTGTTGTTCGTGCCTACCCCGCAAGGGAACTGGCGTGAAGTTATGTATGTATGTGTGTATGTATTTTTTAATAAATAAAATATTGCGTCCCTAATATATACTACACAGATGCATCAAAATGGATATGGATATTGGATACTTACGCTGATACTAGTATGGACTCTAGTAACTTGTAGAAAGTATATTAATAACTCGGTTAATGTTACTAACTACAAATTTTAATTCATAATAGTTTATTATCTAAATAAATACGGTTTGTAACTAGGCCAGGAATAGTGCTGTGACATTGGCCTGGTGACCGATAGCGATCGCTCGTCTCATTCGTTTGCACAACTGTATTCAACACTGTCTGTAGTACTACACACATCACTATCTGTTGAATATGGAATGTAACGGTTTGAGTGATGTTATCTCTAATTGTATTGTACTCTAGTTTTACTCCATAAAACGTACAAAAACCTTGAAACAGAAGGCATTTTCTATAATTAGATGGTAGAACCAGTAATATTCATATATAATGAATGTAAAAGACACGTTTTAAAATAATATGTATGAAATATTAGATGATATAAAAACTACGCGTTAGTTTACTATAATATACAATTTAAAGTACTTAATGCACTAAAAAGACCGAAACAAGATTGAGAATAGAAAACAAAATAAAATAAACTATAAACAAAGTAAACTGCACTTCGGTTTAACAGACTTTCTTCCAGATTATAATTTCAATTGGGTCCCTCCCGTCTGTTACTGCAGTTTAGTAAAACTTAATGCGGTATTTAACTTAGGCTTCCAGCTCATAATATAGTCTGTTAAACCTAAGTAGAGTTTACTTTGTTTATAGTTTATTTTATTTTTTATTCTCAATCTTGTTTCGATCCATATAGTGCATTACTTTTTAAATTTTGTTTTATTGTTTTTGTTTTATTATTATTATATGCATTACTATTAAATTGTTTTTTTTTACAGTCGGGTTTTTCATTTTTTTAATTATTTATTTTATTTTAGACTTTTTAGTATCTTATGAACGAAAACTCTGGTACTTACTACTCTGTCAAAATGTAACTGGAAAAGGGCAATAATATACAATATTTTAGTTATTCATTCAAATTTATTTTATTACCTTCAAAGTATGCTTCTTCAGAAACGATACACTTACGCCAGTGTATAATTCAATCAACAAAACGTTTTTAAACGCTTTCCCGGAATTGAGTTTAGTTCTCGTCGCGAATTCTCCTTTTTCTTCTACTGAATGAAAACGGGTGCCACGAAATGGTAATTTGAGTTTAGGAAAAAGAAAGAAGTCGGCTGGAGCCATATCTGGTGAATAAGGTGGTTGCTTGATGAGTTTTTGGTCAAAAATTCGTTCAAAATGATGACCTTGTGCGAAGGCGCATTATCGTGTTGCAAATCCAAGAAGTTTCTTTCCACAAATCTGGCCCTTTTCGTCGAATATGTAAGAATCCCGAGTGCATAACAACACAACAATCAACATGACTGACTTTTGATCGACTTTGGCGTGGTTTTCTCGGTTTCGGTTCAGTTGGAAGGCGCCACTCCGAAGTTTGTTGACTAGTTTGCATGTCAAACTCGTAAACCCGTCTCGTCACCAGTAACAATGCGTTTCATGAATGTTGGGTCGAAAATGACTCGTTCTAGAATGTCCTCAGCGACTCTTATGTGATTGAGCTTTTGGAGAAAATGTAGGTGTTTTGGGACTAGCCGAGAGACAACATGTTTCATACCCAAGTGATTATTTAAAAAATGATACGGATCGACTCGTAAGACACAGAAAGTTCAGCAGCTATTTCTCTAACTTGAAAGAGGATTTTCAGTCACTCTTTCTTTCATTTTTGCGACGTTAACTTCAGTTGAAGATGTTGATAGCCTACTAGAGCGAGGCAGATCTTCCAGCATATCTCGACCACTTTTGAACGCTTTCTACCACTGATAAGCACGTGTTTGTCATCAAGTCGATTCACCGTAAGCCTTCTGTAACATTTTCAGTGTATCCGAACACGAAATTCTCTGTTCTATGTTTGTGAAAACTCTTTGTTCTATGTTTTTGTCCATTGTGAAATTCGTAATACATATTAGATATGATCTAACTAAAAACAACACTGTATTTAATCTAAATGACCGATGCAACTGAAACTCCGCGCCAAAATGAAAAACAGTTGTGCCAATCTAACAAAAAAACAAAAAATTGAATTTGGGACTATAAACAAATCATCCATTCCAGATACCTTTTTGACAGAATGTATACAAGTCGGGCAAAATATAGAGATGATACATACCAAGCAAAAAAGACAAATGAGAATTACAATTTATGTAAGCGGTTCAATTCTTCAAGAGAATTTTGATCATGTGGTTGATGTAGTAACTAATTTATGTGTTTCGTTTTAAATATGATTGGGCAACAGATATTTATAGGAATCCTAAATTTCATATGATAGCACGAGGTCCGACATAAACATGGCCCATTTCTACGCTATGAATTTTTTTTAAACCAATTTATTATTCCTAATTAAATTTAAACATATACCTTGCATATATTTTTGTAATTCCCTTTTAATTTTCTTTATTTTGATACCTATTCTAGAGGTTTGGTTATTTTTTAAAAATTAACGTATTACTATTTCGCGCCAAAAATGCGCCATTTTTTTTTTGCTAATACCTATCTAAGGGCACTTGGGGGTTTTTAATACGAATATAACGATGCCTTAACTGTCCAAATACATCAATTCGTTTGGAAGATACGAGGTAATAAAGAAATTTACAAACACAAGATACTTGCGATAAACCCTTCTCATCGGGTAAAAAAATAACAATAATAATTGACAGAATAATATTAATTCCATATTTAAAAGTGTTTAACGGCTAGCATTAATCTTTAACAAAAAGAGTGAAATTTATTGTTGGAGAATTTCAATAGAATGCCATTTATTTACCTACTAGTTCTGCCGCCCGTGTTCACCAATATTAATTGTTACACGTAAATGTTTATAATTTCGGCTGCCCTCCCCAACATTAATTCAGCGAAACTTCGAATTAAATTTTCAAATTTAGCAGGTACAGACTGTGCTAAATTTGATGACATTACCAGTGTGCTTGCAGAATTCTGCGTAATACGTAATTTAGTATAAAAAAGAACGCTGCTAGAGGCTTATTCTTAGCGTATGCAATAAAAAAAATCAAATTTTCAGCTTTATTATAATTCTATTATCCAACTTACAAAAGACTCTTGTATCTTATAATATCTTGGGAACTATCCAAAACAAACCGGTGTTACATAAGAATAGGTATTATAACTGAAACCATTGTAGTGAATAAACTTTTTGAGGTACCCGCCGCTATTATGCTATAGTAACATACATATGCTAGCATTACTTCTCATAGTAATACTAAAATACCTACTTTTCTTGTTTCTAAACGCATTACGTAAGACTTGTAGGTATGGTTACAAGTCTCGAGCACGCAGAATGCAGGAAACGTCGGTTTAATTAATCTATCTACATTATCAAGTAATCAAAGAATGGTTTTAATCGTGACTGTGGTTTTATAAATGGATTTATTTATGTATAAGAGACCATTTGATTGTAATGGCTTTATGAAACCAAGCGCTTAAAATGCCAGATTCGCTGATCTTACATTTTCATCTATCTATAATGTTATATCAGTGTGAAAGTGATATTTCGATATTTGATAATTCCTTCTTCGTGACCTTGGGAATAAAGCAATTATAATTCAGTTGTCGTATATGTAGAAAAAATAATTCGATAATAGATATACACAGAATAATAATTGCTCCCGGTAATAATAAATTTAGGAGGTGGGCACTGAAAACCAGTCCTGTGTCGGACCACGTTTCGGCTCAGCAAAATACTGAGAACCTCATTTCTAAAATTGCATAATTAATTTTTGTATATATTTTCTAATCTGTTTGTCTTGTGTCTGTCTCATTTGGAAATAAATAAGTTATATTTCTTCTTCTTTCTATAATGAAATAGTTCCAGCGGGATACTGATTCGATGTATATGAGATCAAAATCTCATGGAACTCTTTAGTCTTTATTATAAAACTACAGAATTAAAATGTGTATGTTTCAACGCGATATTCATAAGAGCTACCAAGCATATTGTCAAATATCTTTTTGAATTAGATAACGCGTCTATTAAAGAAGATTAAGATTATTATAGGTTAGATCCAAATGGTGGAAAAGTATCTTTACGCGGATAAAATTCGTATTCGAGACTTCAATTTAAATTCACGTAGCGTTTGCACAAAACATTTAAAAGTATAAGTATGATTAACATATCAGAGTCGTAAAAATTTGAACGAATGAAGCGTAAAACTTATTCACATATAAAATACTTATGAATTAAAACTTCACGTGAATTGTGCAGTGACTAATTTTTTTTTATTTTTTTTTTACTGCAGTTCAGCAGACGGGCAGACGGCCCACTTGATGGAAAGCGGTTACCATCGCCTATGGACATTTGCAACACCAAAGATGCTACAAATGCGCTGCTGCTCACTTAAGGGAGACTGGAACCTGGTCATTAGTGCCGGAACACAACTCAAGGTTGTTATGGCGACATACTCCAGACCAGGGGTGGTAGCCATCCAGTCGGGCAAATGCCCTTCCACCTGGCTGTGGGTTGTTTGGTCGCCTCTTACGACAGGCCGCCCGGCCGCAGGAAATTGTATTCTTTCTCCGTTCCTGCACGGATAAAATAAATATTTATTTATTTGTACCATTCGTTTCCTGGACTAATACAACATGTATTTAATATTATATCTATTTATATTTTCTCAGTATTTAGCCCTTAGACCACGTGATGAATTTTTATTAAGTTACATAATCGTGACCAAGTTCGTGAGTGGTTTGCGAATTATTACGAGTAGGCAGGCAATGTACTTGCGACTGCAGCAGCTATTGACCTACTGACACACAATTGTTTGAAGGAAAACGACTTGGTGGCGTGTCTCAATCAACTTGAGACGATGTAACTGCCCAGATTACTTTCGTTTAGAATCTTTGCCTCCGAATGCAGCTCCAGATAACAAAGATTCTACATTAGAATATAGCTTTTGGCTTTATTATTCTTTTTTTTTATTTCACTAAACTTTGAAAAAAAATAACGAATCTGAATGAATTTTCATTTGAATCCATATTGTAATTGAGGACATGCTTAATTGCTTAAAATTTCAAAATAAGTGTAATAAAAATATAGTGTAAAAAAATGTAAAAAAACATATTTTATTATAAAATAATTTCATTTTAATGTGTTATTAATACACACACAAAAGCAAATGGATAGGAATTAGGACCATATTGCGGTATTTACTTAAAAGAAGATATTGTAAAGTCGTTGATAGTTGGAAATTATTGCATCCAATAAAACAGGAGGGGTTATAAGTTTTTTTATATATAAAAATGTGTATATTCTTAGTAATGGGTATCAAAGTATACGACAACGGTAGATATAATGTTAGTTTCGAAATCGGACGAGGCGTTTTATTATAATTAATGTGTGACGACGACATTTCATAATATCACCACATAATTTTATACTTTTGAACTCGAAATTGCGTAACCCAGATTCTTAGATCATTCACAGTTTACGCATATGTTATTAATAAAGTTTTGTTTTATTTAATTGTGGTATTCTTTTTGCGTACGTACTGAGTTTTATGTACTGAGTGAGTAGTTCTTTGGCTGATAGTATAATAATAATCCACGTTGTTTGTCACTCTTTTTGAATCAGCTGTTCACTACACAAGCATAGTTTTTTTTTTTTAATTTATAGTGCTACGTTTTGTGAACTATTAATATTCATTAACGTTTTTCAGTATGTAGTTTACCTTATGTACTCGTATGACAAGTTTTCCTTTCTTTATTAATGCTATTGCAGTAATAATAGGCGACAGAAAGAAATCTAGGATAGGAAATCGCTGTCTACCCTTGCTTCTTGCTTTTTTTTCATAAACCTTGTTAATTCTTACGCTTACTCGTGTTATTAGGCCCAAGGCTTCTAATATACAATTAACGCGCAACGTGTTGGTCACATTTACGCAGTTGTATGAAATGTTTGAGCTGCCTGTATCTAAGAAGCGAGACTGATACATATGTAAAACGCTCTTTCTGAATAAATAAGGCTCATATTCTAAAATATGCCGCATAAATTAGCAAACAGACTCTTGATATAAAAACTCGTAAAAGTTAAAAAGTATTTTCGAACATACGAAGAATTCTAGAATCGATTCGAATTTGTTTCCTAGAATTGGATCCATTTTAAGCGTCGGTTTGTGAGTACTCTCTATACAGAGAGTATTTATAACTTTGTTCAACGCTTATACAAGTTGAACAAAGTTACTTCACAAAACACGCATTTCGTGACAAACTTCTGATAAACTTTGCAACCTAAGTTAGTTCCGTTTGCAACATTTTCATTAAGTACTTTTCCAAGTTTATGGAAGGTAAACATTGCGAAAACGGATTTCTACTTAAACATATGAGACGGATTAAATTCGTAAATTATTTCTCAATATACTTATCCTTAGAGGAAGAACTCTTGAACACCCAAGAAATCAATGGCTGAATATCGAGCAGCAGGAACATACAGGGAAAGTTGGATAATTCCCAAGTGAGCTGTATAAAAGATGCTTACAAAACTTTCCAAAAGAGCAGTAATAAGCTTACTCAATTTAAAATATATCTCTATGTCTAATGCGTTCATCGTATTTATTTTCTTCTAAGCTATGGTATAAAATCGACATAATAAGTCTAAAGTCGCTCAGTCGTCTAAAAAGTACTATTTCAACATATGATTAATGAATTACTATTATGTTGCTGCTACATCTGGGATACGACGAGTGTGCATGACAAGAGTTATGAATGTCAAAGAGGCAAGTGAGGTGTGTAAGAATAAGTCTAAATGGCACTCTGTTGTTCGTGCCTACCCCGCAAGGGAACTGGCGTGAAGTTATGTATGTATGTATGTATGTACATCTGGGATAATGTTATAGTTAATTACCGTTTCATGCAGATGTAACGATGGGTTTAATGCATTATTTATGATTATACATTGTTAGTGACGTTAAATATAGAAAGATAATATACGTATAAACTAGGGATAGGCCGAATGTAGTTTGAACCGAATACGAACTTCGGCCGAACATTCGGTTAAAACAAAAACTTCGGCCGAGATTCGGCCGAACTTCGGTGTGATTTCGCTACGCTTTCTCGAAAGTGACACGTCGTGACTTGATAGCGCTGAATCTTTGGCGTTTTTACACTTGCCTCTAATAAATTTTAAGTACGAGTAGGTAGATAAAAGAATAGATTTAGACCTATTGAAAAAAAATACCATTTCATAATTCTAAATTCTTAATGTTTAGTTCGTAAAAAAATGATTTCAAAATAAATTAAAGTTATAATTGCTGATGTTTGTTAGAGTTTGAATAATAAGTTTATTTTATTTTTGTTTTAATTTGAATTTGATTTGATGATTAGGAAGACTCAATTCAGAACTAACTTTATTTAATATTTATCACATTGCAAATTAAAGTTTACATGTTCCTAACTAAAATAAATGACCATAAGTATATAAAGGCCTAATTTTATTTTACGATACGTTATGATAGATATGATTTCTATTAAATTCAGTACAAATAGTTTAAGTAGGCATTTTACTTTTTTCTTGCACCGAATATTCGGCATTCAAACCAAATTTCGGCCGAATGCCGAAAGTTCGGCTCCAGCTGCCGAAATTCGGCCAAACTGAATGCGAAACAAATTTCGGCCAAACCGAATGCGAAACGAATTTCGGCCCATCCCTAGTATAAACACGTATGTAGCTATTCGTTAACGGTGTTATTTTTAACGCTATAGACAACACGCATTTAGCCACAGTCGATAACTATACCATTATACCAGATTGAACTGGAACATTAAGCGGACCTCACTAACGGCCGGGATTAAAAATTGCGAGGTACAAATAAAGAGTAATTTCTCGAAAACAAAAACCCCATGGGAGTAATGGAAACGTCCTGAAAATTATAGGATCTTTACTTGTTGCTATTGATAACAGTCATGGATTTGGAAATAAAAACAAACTTTTTTAGGTATTTTGGTTAATCAGCATGTGTAATTGGAACTGCAAAACCGATATATAGTTAGTTGTATTTTCCTTGTTATATTAATATATTTTTCCTTATTACTATTGTTAATTCGTTTCTACAGTGATAAATTAAGAAACATATTACCGTTAAACGTTTGTATAGTGGACCTTAGGTTTTGTGTCTTTTATTTCCTTAAATAATAATTAAAGTTTATCTACAATAAATCAAAATTTAAAGAAACAAAATTAATGTAATAGAAAGGTGGAGAGCAGCTGATAAAACAAACTTAAGTTTAATTTTACAGACTATACAAAATATAACTGTCAAAACGTTATTATACCACTTAGAATACTTAGATTATCTTACTCCAACTCCATTTATACTCTAAAACTAACATATTAACCATTTCACAAATAATATACACATATAATACCTGCATAGTAATAAAATAAGATAACTAATAAAAATATACTCTCCAAACTATCCTTTAGTACTGAAACATATAAATATAATGTCCGGAAAAAATCAATTAAGTCTACCACGAACAAATTACATAAAAAAAAACATCTTGTTTCAAGGTGTGCAGTTACTTAATTTATTGTTTTAAGCACGGCATTTTGATTTTCTTTTCGGAATTAAACATAAAGATATACATAACAATTAAAAATAAACTAAGTTTTAAACAAATTAATATAAACTAAAATTAAACTATACAATTATAAATATAACTACACTTACAAAATAACAATCTATAAGTAAAAAATAGACTCCAGGACGCTGTCGGCGGGGAGCGTTATTTAATAAAATGCGAAACGATTTACAAAAAATGTAAAAATATAAATTTTTTCTAAATTAAACTCGAAAACCTTTTATATGTCAAGGAACATTTAACGAAGACTGCATAGCACCATATTAATGTTAATGTATGTTTATGTTAGTGCTATTTGCCCCCGGAAGATTCACTTCATTTTATATCGCAAACTATCCCATTTCGGAATTTAAAAAATAACATAATTGTACAAAATTACAGCAAAACCGATCCAGTACTCCTCGTAGTTTTTCCGCCAAAGCTGAACAGATGAACAGATCGAGTTATTATAGCATTTTTAAGATATACATTGTATTAGTTACTAATTATTTTTAATTTCATTGAAGGGAACAAAGTGTTCTTATGAAAAATAAAGTTCTTTAAACGTAATTCATTTCAACGGCGGCTTGTCCTATTGTTGTCACTTGCGAATTGTAAAAAATATATATTGCAACATAATATAAAACAAATAATAATACTTGAAAAAAAAACAAACTGAATTTGCAATAATTTCCCATTTTTTATTTTATTTTCAGGCAGAAGTTATATTACAATTCCTTTAATTACTTACAAATAAACATTATTATAAAATGGCTTTCCCACAATTCTTGTTAATTGACAGTTAATTATTATTATTACTGATACGAATAAAATCATTATTATTAAATGACTTCTACGTAATTTTAGTTGTATTTTCTTAAGTTTTTGTCACTAGTGCGCCCTATTTAAAAGTACGTTTTAATGGTTTTAAACTCAGCTTTTTACTTGAATTTTATTGCCACAATTAAATAGCCGTGATCACGGAAGACAAAAATGTCAATTGTCAATATTAAAGTTATAATTTAGCCTACCCAGAATAATTTTTGTTTGATTGTTATTTATTCTCTGGGAGCTTAATATAATTTAGCACTGCTTCGCCATATGTTATGACTTGAAGACAAAAAGTGGACAAAACACAAGAAACTTATAATATTATTATCATTATAATAACAAAATGACTAGTTTGGATTTTTGCGCCTCGCATAAAAGAATCAATCGCTTATAAGAATGCTTAGAGACCTAGGATCGCCTACCCTCCAAATGGGACCTTGGAGGCTGCTGGCCAACGTAGGCACTAGAACAACAGAAATTGTACAAACGGCGGTTTTTTAAGTTTTAATAAATCCATCAGCATGTTTTAATGTAATAACGCGACAAAATAAGGTCGAACCCGATCTCTATATTGTTAGACAAATGTTGGAGACAGTCCAAATGGACGAGCTCTAGTTGTTAATTCTTAAAATAACTATCAGTAGGTATTTAATACTGTAGTTCTATTTGCGTTTCAACAGCTGTTCAGTCCCCTGTGTACCAGGATTACCTATAAAGGTACACTTATTCTACTTTGAGACCAGATGGACTTTTTGCTTGGTTGCGTTTTTATGAAATAAAAAAATATACTTTATAGTTTTACGAGACAATAATATTATTGTTTTGAACTTTCTAAAGAGCTTATAAAATATTGCAATTTAGCTCAGCTTATCCTTTGAGTCGATGTAAAGGCATGGTAGCTTCGCCGGGGGAGAAGCTCCCCCGGCATTGGAAGAGGCCTGGTGAGGGAGGCCCACGCCTGCTAGGGCATGCGGAGTTGGGAATCCCGCTGTCCCGTAGCCCTGGCATAAGGCGCAGGACAGAACACTTAGGGGTATTAGTGGGTATCCCTAACTGGGGAGTGGCAATAACGTGGCACCAGTTCTGACTGGGCACGCTAGTGCTACACCCGATCTGGCGAATCCCACACTCACGAGGTCGCGAATTATCCCCCCCAGGCTTCTGTGCCTTTCGCGGCTTAGTCTTCAAACGGATTTCCCCTGGTCAAAAAAAAATGGTAGCTTAGTGGCTAGCACCCGTGTCTTGTTCCAATTGTTTTTAGTTGCAATATTATCTGGGAAGAAAGCACCGCTTATATAGTTTTTCAACCTATTATTACAATTGTGCGTACAGTCGGACACGTGCGGACAGTCAAGTAACCAATATGCGTTATCCGTCAATTCACTTTGGACAATGTGATATATTCTTCAATAGCTTAAAATAGGAAAGTTATTTTTTTGTTAAATTTTGAGTTGTCAGTATTGAATCCAGTCAACAATATGGCTATTTATAAAACTAGTCTGTAGTGACAGGTGTCTAAAGTAAGACCATTACCCAATAAATATAAAACAATCTAAATGTTATGTAATGTCAAATTTTTATTTTAGTCACTGTGAAGCAAAAGCAAGGAGATGTCAGAGCAAGCGGAATTTGGGCCCAATAATCGCGAATCGGGCGACCGAATCACGTCAACAAATGGGCTCTACTGTAGAGAACTTCCTGTTTTGTATAATCGCTTTGTTTATTTGTTTCAACGTTGCGAGAATATCTTCCGGGTATATTGGCAGTTTTACGAAATATACTCATATTGTTAGCGAGAAATGGGGAGTTACTTCCTCCTTATTAGATAAGAAGTGATAAATATATTTTTATTCCTAATTACGCAAGTATTATATATAATAATATAGAGTTTTTTTTTATCTCATTACGACATTTGTGTAATAGCCAATAAACTAAAAGATTGTATATGTACTTAGAGCAATTTAAAACTATACATTCTTATTCCCCAAAAACGATCCGATTTTCCAGCCTAAAAGTATGTCTATCTATAATATTATAAAATCTAAACACGCCGTGTCTGTACATTGAGGATATGTAAAAAAAACAACCGGAATAGACTATATAAACGATGGACTTTTTTTAGATTTCTTGTCTGTTTGTTCGGGATTCACGTAAAAACTACTGGGCCGATTTGAATGCGGTTTTCGCTGATGGACGGCAAATTAGACTTAAAATTAGCGCTACTTTGTATCCTAGGAATTTTTCGGGAAATGTTTTACAATGGCCAGATTAAAATAAATTTTCATTCCAATGTGATTTTTAGTGATCGATAGCAAGTTTAATGTAATAAAATTTGTGATATTTTTATCCCGGGAATCCCGCGGGAATTTCAAGTCAAGAGTGGTAAAAGTTGGGGCATATCCTTGTTTTAAATAATAAGAG
Organism: Dendrolimus kikuchii; assembly: GCA_019925095.2. Lineage (NCBI taxonomy): Eukaryota > Metazoa > Arthropoda > Insecta > Lepidoptera > Lasiocampidae > Dendrolimus > Dendrolimus kikuchii. The sequence continues at coordinate 19,519,203 of CM034395.1, read as the reverse complement.
ATCAAAAGTGAGAGTAGAGTTATTTGTGACACTATCTAGTTATTATGGTTTTAAGGGTTTTTTTTGTAGATTTACCCAAGTATATAAAAACCCCTTAAAACCATAATGGAGGAGATATGATGATGAGAATGGCTACCACCCCTGGTCTAAAGTATACCGCCATAACAACCTTGAGTTGTGTTCCGGCATTAGTGACCAGGTTCCAGTCTCCCTTAAGAGAGCAGCAGCGCATTTGTAGCACCTTTGGTGTTGCAAATGACCATAGGCGATGGTAACCGCTTTCCATCAAGTGGGCCGTCTGACTGTCTGCTGAACTCAAGCAATAAAAAAAAAATATCTATGCTTCCTTTACAATATGCCCAATTCCATAGCAGCTAACAGAAATATAGTGAGGAAAATTTACAGTTAGGCAAGATATGACGTCATAATTTGAATGAGTATATAATGTATTAATTAGTTAATAGTAATTTAAATTATTGATAGTGATATTTGAAAAATACGATAATAACAAATAAATTCAAATACCGTACACGTTGTTTTTGAATTTATTGTGAAACTAGAGTTTACCCCGCGGCTGCGCCGCGGGTTAACCTCTAGTTCCTGCTTCTTGTTTAAAGAGCAGGCATTAATACAGGTTACATTATACAACATTTTTATGTTAGTGCTATTTGCACCCGAAAAATTCACTGAATTTTATATCGCAAACTATCCGATCTCCTGGCATGAGTATATATGTCCATTTTCGGCATTAAAACTACATTTAAACAAAATTACAATAAAATCGATCCAGTATTCCTAGTGTTTTCCGAAAATTTAACAGCAAAACACATCGAGTTACTATCGCATTTTTATAGACGATGAATTTTTATATCTATAAACTTGAGAAATGATTGGTCTCATTCAAACTTTCATCTATTTCTATTACAAACAGTCCTAGTTTTATTTATTTATCCCCGTCAATGAAAACTACAAAAATGACAAAAAGGACAAAAAGAGCAAAAAGGATAAAAAGAGCAAAAGAGCAAAAAGGACAAAAAGAGCAAAAGAGCAAAAGAGCAAAAGAGCAAAAGAGCAAAAGAGCAAAAGAGCAAAAGAGCAAAAGAGCAAAAGAGCAAAAGAGCAAAAGAGCAAAAGAGCAAAAGAGCAAAAGAGCAAAAGAGCAAAAGGGCAAAAGAGCAAAAGAGCAAGAAGGCAAGAAGGGAAAAGGGCAAGAGGGCAAGCGGGCAAGAGGGCAAGAGGGCAAGTGAGCAAAACGGACAAAATAACCATTATTATGAAAATAGCAAATCACAAAACCAACCAAAACCTGTCCCATTTTTGGGATAACCTTTACATAAATCTATCCCAAAATCTATCCCGTTATCCGGGATGAAAAATATCCCTTGTCCACCCTCGTTATGAAAATTACATATATACCGATTTTCAGCCAAATCAGTCCAGTTGTTTTTCTGTAAAAGCATAACAAACAAACAGACAAATATATTTTTATCCCGGAAACTATCCCATTTTTCGGGATAAAAAGTATCCTATGTTCATCCTCGGCATCGAAAATATATATATACTGAGTTTCAGCCAAATCGGTCCAGTAGTTTTTCCGTGAAAACGGAACAGACAGACAGACAGACAGACAGACAGAGTTACTTTCGCATTTATAATATTAATAGGGATGTGTCACCTATCTAATTCCTAGTATTCTTCATGCAAGGTAACACTTAATTCGCAATTAAAATGAATTGTTTGAAGCCTTGTGCAAGGGTCTAGTTTTTAATACAACGATAAAAAACCGTCACAAACAAATTAAACAACGATCAATCTTTATAATAGTTTATGGATATTATGACACCTACTAACTTGACGTAAGAATAATCATTGTAACAATTGTAACTACGTTATATCGTACTTACAATTCACGTTATACAAAATACATACAGTGTATATACACAATAACAAACACAGGAAACGTAAGTAATTTAACTGTTCGATGTTAGTCGGTCGACGGCCATAAACAATGCGGATCTAATTATAGAGGGCGCTAGTTGCACGATGAAAAATAGATCGCGAATGTAGGACATAGCCACTCCCGCGCATCTTAGGATAGCTATCGTTTTCATGATTTTGCAGAAGGCTAAAAGTGACAATCCTAGGAATGTATTATCCTAGTAATGCCTTGATAATTAGTTACATTCTATGCGGTATTATTATAACTGGATTTATTTTTTATTAAAAAAGGAAATGTTGAGAATTTGAAAAGAACCTTATGAATAATTCATTTATGGTGAATTTTGGTCTAAAAATATGTTTTGTATAAAATATTTGTTGAAAACACTAGTAGTGATTTTTTATATCAAAGAGTGAGAAATGAGACTTGTACCGTCCTCTGTACACAAAAGTAGGACTTGGTGCGTTTTCAGTGTTTATTTTACTGGGCGATGCTGAAGATACATAGTTTTTTAATAAGAGTTGATTCAATCTGCCATTTCGTTTCTTTCTAATTTCGAGGATTTACGATTTCTGAAATGAATATAAATTTACTGTTTTATTAGAAACATAAAAAGCCCTTACTAAAAATTAGAACAAGAATTTGGGTCACAGCTGGCTCGTGCCCATCAAAGTGTTTACTAGGTCCTATGTTAGAAAGTTTTAACTTCAAGGTTTTCGTTTCATGTAAGTAAATTAACATTGATTGTTTATGGTAATGAAAATAACAAAGAACGATTCCATAATATTATCGCGATTGTAATTGCGGTTATGAATAATATTCATTAATCATAATGTACGGTTTTTCAGTGAGGTTTTTACATGATAATATCTAGATTCTAGACCATTCATTGATTTACCTCGATATTGATCATTCATTGATACTACTACAAAATAAGCGTATACACACCCCCTTGTTCGTAATAGTAATATTACAAGAGGTTTATAGGTTTGTTAAAAAATCAATAAAGGGCGGCCTTATTACTGATGTTACATAGAAAGGCGGACAGATGGTTTGAGTCTAAATGGCTGCGGAACTCTAAAAGGCCTTTACAAACTGGTAAAGCAACAGGCAACATTAAATTTTGACTGAATCCACGTTTCAGTATTGTTTAATGTAAATTTTATAGACAAAGTGGTGGAACGGCCGCTGGGAGGTACCATACGCCCCATGTGAACAAATCTATCCCACGGGAACCGTACATTTTTCAGGGAAAAAGGTAGCCTATGTTCTATTTCAGACTATAATCTGTCTCTACGTTAAATTTTATCTAGGTCCGTTCAGCCGTTGCGGTGTGATTAAGCAACAAACATCCATCCAAACTTTCGCATTTATAATAATATAGTAGTAACATTGAATGTTGATGTAGAATAATATAATAATTAATAATATAAATGATGTACACAAATATTTGTAGTACACAAAATGAAGTATATAACAGAATAGAAATCTTACGGTGCTTATTACATTCTTCATGTAATTGTAAATCTAAAAATGTTGGGCTCATAACATTTTCCGCGTAGGTGTTTGTTTTGCGAATCAATTAAATGTAACCCCATATAGCGTTAACTATCGGACATTGGGGGGGTTTGAAATAATTTCGAGTCCCCTATTCCATATATCCAGCCCCTTTTACGATCATTCGTTTGTTAGTTCGTTGGGGAGGACGTGGGTAATGAAGTAGGTATTTCTCACTCGGGAAATCTGTATTAATGTTGTAAGTTAATAAATAAATTTTGTTACCTGACACTTTTAATATCACATGTTTTCACACAGTTTTCAGTTCATAAAAAGTGAAAGTTATCTTTCTTTAAATGCTTAATTAGGATGGAAAATAATAAAGGAGGCAAAGACTAGGAGTACTACCATACAGGAACTTACCCATTTTGACCTTCTGTCTCCTACTCTGAGTTATTTTTATTCTTTTAAATTGAGTTTGTGTTTAAAATTTAAAAAAAAATACTATTAATAAAATTTCAAAAAACGTCAAATCTAAAATGCAAGGAAAGTGCTTTTACGGGCACGTATCAGGGCGGCCAGTCGGACAGAAGCCGGCAAGTGCTAACTGGTTCATGATGTGATGTGATCATTATTTTTCAAGGTTCCGATGCTTAAAAATAGAATAGCTGTCCGATGTCTGTCTCACAACTGTTCACAACTGACAATGTCCCTCGGGAACTATTGAGATATTTGGCACACATAAAGAAGTCCTGTGTCTTACAAATATACCTATATGAAGTAAAACAGGCGAAATCTTTTTATACATACATACATAACTTCACGCCAGTTCCCTTGCGGGGTAGGCACGAACAACAGAGCGCCATTTAGGCCCATTCTTACACACCTCACTTGCTTCTTTGACATTCATAACTCTTGTCATGCACACTCGCCTGTTCTTAAGGCTTTATACATCGAATAAAATTAACCTACCTGGTAAATAAAATTAACATTTTAAACTTGTACAATATTCTGAATTATCGTGAGAGCAGGATAATATATAATAAAAGGAGTCTTTTGTACAGAAACCACTCAATTATACCTATAACTAATATACAATTTATACTGATAAACTAACTTATAAGTATCACATTTTTAAAACATTAAGATTACGTAATCCACTTATATTTTATATATAACCAGCCACTTGTTGATACAAAAACAATGTATGTGACATTCAGACAACATTATACATCCTTTAAATGGTATAATGACAAGAAAATGCAAATACTGTGATGAACAATAACATGCAACGGTTGCAGTTGCAGAATTAATATTCGGTTATCATCGGTTTTCGACAAGCACATCCGCGTTCCGCTCGCGGTAGCCTCGCCAACGTCGTATATATTGTGGTTTTTTGCAATGGTTCCGCTTGTTAGTGAGTACCCGGCTTAAAAGAAACTCGATACTTAGTCATGCTAAGTGAATACAAAATGACATCATAAATTAATAATAACTTGCGAATGTAGGCAGAAACATGTTGCCGGAGTCTCGTTTCAGTAATGAAGGAGACGAAAAGTATAGACAACACGATTCACCTTGTTTCGTGCGCTACGCGGGGGCAACGACCCGACACAGCTGTAGCGCGTCTCCACAGTGAACACATACTAGGGCTGCCTTAGCGATTTCACAGCTTGATCTAGCGCACTTTTAGGGTAACCTAGCTCCCTACTTTACTAAACAACTCCAAATGCTAACTAAATTTAGCATTTTATGTATTTTGCAAAATACCTAATTAAGTGCTTAAATTTTATATTCTACATTAACTTTAAAAGTCCCAAAGGCTATATATGTCACAGTATAATTTAGTTTTTGGGTATTGTCCAATTGTACATCCCTATATTCTAAGTTTTCAGGGTTTCGTAGCTTTATACCAAGAGCAATGGTAGTTCGTGGCCTGTACTGAACCATTCAGTCGAAGTAACGACACGCGCTTGCACGACTTTTGAAGTGATACTTGTTGAGAATCGTTGTGATTTTAAACTCGATGAAATGAAAAAGTAACACTAAAGAGAGATAAACACATAAATCTATAGGACTAAGCCTGCGAGAGAATAAGATAGAGTACATTATATTTAATATTTTCAAATTTGATCGTTTAGCTTAAGTGCTTTTTCTAATTCGTAAATATACTGCTCAACACTCGTGCCCAGGTTGCAGCCCTGACACGCACTCATGTTTGTTTGTGTGAGAAAATCGTTGGGGATCACCTCCCTTACGCATTAAGTATTATTGCTGGATTTTCAATTGTTTAAATTATTTCCAAGCGTTTACAAGCACAATTTAACGTTTATGATCTGGATAGAATAAACCTCGTTGAAAAAATGTATAATAAACTGAATTGAGTGTATAATGTATTGTGAAACGAATTTTATTATACTTACGATTACGTAATATAGAATTCAAGGTCATAATATCCATACTAATATATAAATATGAATGTGAGTCTGTTTATATATTTATTTATTCCTTATTCGTGATTTTGGCAATGAATCTATTATCATGATTATTATGCTAACAGGAATGAATATAGGTTACTTATCACAATACCATTCATGTGATACGGACCTGAAGTTTACGCAGACAAAACCGTGTAAAAAGACTTAGTGGTAATATCAGCACGTGAATCTAAAAGTGATACTGTTTATCAATAATATCACTACTTTTTATGTCACAAGTGCAAAACTTTGGAACCAGATTTCAGGTCAATAACACGATAATATATCTAGCACAACAAGTGTTGTACACTTTATTTTATTTGAAAGGTTTGCAACGTTTTTAAATACATTTTCATTGTTGTTATTCTAATCTCCTTGCTCCAACTAGGATAATGTTAGTGTTAATGACCGTTTTACGCAGATGCAGCGAAGTGGTTTAATGCGTTATTCGTGGTGCGATATTGTTATTGATTGTTAATGACGTTAAACATTGACAGATAACGTTTGTATATACATACACTGATGTAGTTAATCATTAACGGCGTTGTTTTTAACGCTATAAACAAGACGCATTTGACCACACCCACTAACACTGAAATTATCCGAAATGGAGCAAAGCCATAAGTGATAAAAAGCGCGCTTTATTATAAAACAAGCACTTGCACGGTAAAAATGTTACTCTAAAATACTTACAAACTTTACACGATTAGATGGCGTCATATGTTAGTCATGTTTTTTTTATTGCATGAGTTCAGCAGACAGGCAGACGGCCCACTGGATGGAAAGCGGTTACCTTCGCCTATGGACATTTATAACACCAAAGGTGCTACCAATGTGTTGCCACTCTCTAAAGGGAGCCTGGAACCTGGCCACTGTTGCCGAAACACAACTCAAGGTTGTTATGGCGGCATGCAGCAACTACAAACCGCTCCCGGGAAAATTCCTGCGGGATACCGTGGATTAAAGATAGCGCAGATTTTAAGTCTAAGAATTAGTTTCGATCAGCGAAAACCGCATCGAAATAGGCCCAGTAGTTTTTACGTGAACCCCGAACAAACAGACAAGGAATCTAAAAAAAATTGTATCGTATTCTTCATCGTTTATATAGTCTATTGTAGTTGTCTTTTTTAATAGCTTTAATGTACACGGCATGTTTAGAATTTTATAATATTACTAGCGGCCACGGCAGGCGTCCTGCCTTTAAAAAATAAAATTCTAGAACCCGATCCGAGAGCCACCTACCGGTTCTAATTGCGAATCTAAACTATCCGGGTACCCACTCAAACACACAAAAACAAAATCACCAAAATCGCTCCAGGTGATTAGGAGGATTCCAGAACCCGATCTCAGCGCCACCTACCGGTTCTAATTGTGAATCTAAACCATCCGGGAACCCACTCATCCCTACTCCGTGATGTTTGCTGGATGAGAGGTGACAACGGTCGACATCTAGCGGGGATAGCTGATCGATTGATAGTAAAAAAAAATCGCGATGGAAAAATAGGGGTTGATAGCAGAGAGGTGGAAAATTAAGAGTAATATAATTTTTTTATTTTAAGTCATTACAAGGTAAGATTAAAAATCTTGCCAAAAAATTAAAGTTTATAATTAACAAATAAAAAATAGGGGTTGATCGTAGAGGGGTGAAAATTTAGATTTGTATGTATTTTTTAATGCTGTATCCTAAAAAAATAAAATTAATTTAAAAATTCAAAAAAACAAATTTAGGGATGGACTACCCTTAACATTTAGGGGGATGAAAAATAGATGTTGTCCGATTCTCAGACCTACCCAATATGCACACAAAATTTCATGAGAATCGATCAAGCCGTTTCGGAGGAGTATGGGAACGAACATTGTGACACGAGAATTTTATATATAAGATAGATTTAAAAAACCTGATCTAAAAATTCCTCCAGCCCCAGTAGACCATTTTCGCTTGGCAGTGTACCTAAAAAGATGGCACCATTACTGCACTGGATTACATTACAAAAGCTAATTCTTCGAGCGAAGTAAGCTCTAGCCGTCCGGTCTCCTGTTGCCTTCGACCAGTCTTTTTTTATATTTTGGAACAAAATATTCTTCTTGTTATTGCATGTATCTTGGATTTTCTAGTGTGTGGTAAACCTGTGTGGTATTATAAAAGTGAACTGAAACGGGATATTCTCAGAAATACAAGGTATAAGTTTCACCGATATCTTCATTGCACTAAGTAAGTAATGACGCTCTAGAAACGTGGCCTGATTTCCTAATTTACACTGATATAAGACTGCTCGGAAATGTATAATATGGAAATAGCAGCATGATGTCATGGAGGTGAAACTGATGTGATCCAATGTTTGTACACATGTAAGTGTGCTGTTTAATGTAAATCCCCAATTATTCGATATAAGACAACGTAAAGAATGATTCGGAATATGTAATAAAGATTAGTATGTTTATTTTAAACAATAAATTTTATAGACAGAGGTACCCCACCGGAACGGAGTATTTTTTTCCGGGATAAAAAGTAGTCTATATTACACTGGCTACGTTCCACTAGGGGCTCAGAACGACCACGTTCACAACCTCGATTTTTCCCGTTCCACTAGCTTGCGGGCGTTAAAATCATAAACTCTAGTGGAACGGTTATTCGACCCACCTCTTGACATGGGTCGTTGTGAGTGTTGAGTGATCAAAAATTATGACGTCAATAGTGACGTTTTCGCGACGACCATAACGACTACGGTCGCCAGGTGGAACGGCTGACGGAGCATTTTGGGCGTTTTGAGCTACTAAAGGAACGCGCTGAATGTGTTATAGCAGACTATAGTCTATCTCTGTGCCAAATTTCGTTCAGATTCATTCCCTTCACCTGTTATGGCATGATTGAGCAACACACTTCCATCCAAACTTTCGCATTTATAATATTAGCATAGAAGTATAGATTCTGAGTAGTGATGCATAGTTATTTGCATATATTTTGTAGAAAAAATCTCACATAGCAGACACAAATCGTAAGCAACGTGTCCTTTTATAGTAAAAATGATCAAGAAAGTGACATTATGTCTTCACGACTTGGAATTATATTAATGTGGAGGAAAATCCGTATTGGACGGCGAAATCGCCACGAAACTAAAATATTCGATCTATGACGCTAATTGCATTATCAAACTTCAAACAGAGCTCGTCAAGATTTCCATTTGTTTGGTAAAACTACGAAACAACAATAATTTCTATCAAAATGATTCACCGCGTATTTACATTGTATAGCCTTCGATCATTCACCTCTAGCTTTTTGAAACAATCCATAGTACATAATACACATTGTTTACATAATCTCAAACTACAAATCACTGTCATACAAAACCAGAGCACGGCTACTGTAAATTTATACTTTTTTATTCAACAATATCGATTTACAAGTCAATTCATGTGATGTGCTGAATCGTTTGTCGACGGATGTCCGATCTGGGTCAATGTCCATTACAGTATATTGCTATACCTACTTCATTATTATGCCTACACTGTCATGTTTTGATTACAAACATCTTGTGTTTTTCAATTATTATCTCTTAATCTTAATGCATGCTGTTTGATTATGGTCTTTATCCCATTCCAGGATTTTATCACGGAAATCGGGGGTTGTAGGTATATAATATATATGTTGTTTGCTCTTTATTTAAATGTAAGACAACTTATGGTAAGCTTAATACAAATGACGAGTCTGTATGGTCTGCGAATTTTGCTTTTCATTCGAATACTGAATACTACCTATTCAGTTATTATGTTATATTCAATTTTTTTAAGTTTCCCAAGTTTTTTTTTATTGCAGGAGTTCAGCAGACAGGCAGACGGCCCACTGGATGGAAAGCGGTTACTATCGCCTATGAACATTTGCAACACCAAAGGTGCTACAAATGTGCTGCTGCTCTCTTAAGTGAGTCTGGAACCTGGTCACTAATGCCGGAACACAACTCAAAGTTGTTATGGCGACATGCTCTAGACCAGGGATGGTAGCCATCCAGTCGGGCAAATACCCTACCACCTGGCTGTGGGTTGTTTAGTCGCCTCTTATGACAGGCAGCCCGGACGCAGGAAATTGTATTCTTTCTCCGTTCCTGCACGGATAAGTTAGGCGTTTGTTTGCTATTTGGTTGTAGGAGGAAGAGTTTGAGAAGAAGAAGAAGTTTGATATTTCTCAATCTTTTAAAGATTCCGAATGCCTATGCGATCGTAGTTTAAATTTTGATATACACTACAAAAATATTTTAGGGTAATTTTGTAGAAAACTAAGAATGTATCAGAACACTTAGTCGTTATAGTTCAGTAACTAAAGACTCGTCTTATTTATTCCAATGATGTAAGTTCGAATATTATTGACATAGGGAGTGCGTCGCCGATCACAGCAGTTTTTCTGTGCCGGACATTTTTTTAAATTTGTCTTGTGCTGATAGGAAGAGAAAAAACTAAGTGTACTTTTACATCGTGATTATCGATCTGTGAATCCCGTCAATGTGCCTTTCATAATATCTCGGGCCTATTGCCTATGTGCCTATTTTCATTTAAATTATATTGTCTCAGTAGTGGGACACTAGGGTGATCATTTAACAAATAAAATATCTATCTGTTCATTCTCCTAAGTGAAAAAGATAAAGATTGAGGGCTGCTTGCATAAGGTTGCTTAAATTTTATTTAAGAAACACAAAACGTATTTAATTAACATCCTTAAATATAATTAGCGTCTTGCACAACGCAAAATTTGCCGCTAAATATGTTTAAAGAACTGTCAATACGTTTTGTGTAAAACGTATTTAGGCAGTTTAATATGATTAACTAATTTTATTTATAGGCGATCGTTATGCAAGCGGCCCTTAATATTTAACAAAATAAGAACTACAAAAATAAAGAGTAACAGTCTTATTCAAATTGAGTTAGAGTAAGTTTGTAGGCGTCTTTAAGGGTTCTTAAAGAACCCTACAAACTTACTATAACTCAATATGAATAAGACCTATTTAGTTGTGGTGGAACAACATTAGGTGGCCTTGTCGCTCAAAACACAACACAATTACGTATTGTATTCATATACTTTAAGCATTTATATGCGTTAAATTTCAATATGAAAAGCTCAATACGGTTTATCGAATTAGGTTCTTACTACTATCTTATCGTACTAATCGTTCCAATTTGTTGTTTGTATTTAGTATAGTTATTAGGTTACAATGGCCTAGATTGTAAAGTAGTTCTTAAATCGTGTTAATGGGTCGCGGTATTATTAGTTTCTTGATCATTTAGTTTGATGTATTTATGCGATCATTTCGAGGTTCGTGTTCAGGTCGTAAAGTAGGTCGTGAATACAATTTTTAAAAGATAACTAGGCACTTACAGGAGAGTGAGGGATCTACTGCTACTTATAATACTACTACTGGAAGGAGTAAAGTCACCTAGTAGAATAAGTCTTTGAAGAAAGTAAATAACTAGAAAGTAGCAAAAACGTCATAATTATGATGCTGTTTGGAATTAAGTAACATGTTTTTACTTTTTATAGAGAATTGTATCAATCCGCGTTTCTAGATCGGCCATTTTTACACTATTCTAATTTTGAATACCAATGATTACATAATTTCAAAGATTTATAGCTGATTTACATTAATTATCTATTAACTTGGTGAGTGGACGGACTTCAGAATATTAACTCGGGAATATTGAATTCGATCGGACTTGGTAGCGTTGTACTGACCTCAAATCAATTTGCACGATTCCAGTTTGAAGTCAGCACTGGCTTCCTTTGAATTTGATGCCAGTAGCTGGATTTTTTATGTTTGCTTGTAGGCAAACTGGTAAATGGACCACCTGGTGATAGGTGGCTACCGTCGTCCATGGATATCTGCAACACTAAGGGAGCCGATGCGTTGCCTACCTCGTTGAGACTTTAGGTATCTGTTCACACCCTTTTTGAAGATCCTCATATTGTAGCGCTCTGGGAAAACCGCGGGAGGAAGTTCGTTCCATAACTTGGACACATATGGCATGAAGGAGAGTCCGCCACGTACCGTGGAATGTCTAGGAAATGTGGATGAACTCCCAATCAATGGATTAATTGGATCAATGTAAATCTGCTTTTACAATATCTGTTTATTTAGTGTTGGAATATAGCCCTTTTAGCTTTAAGAAAGAAAACTTAAAAAATAATTAAAAGGATTTTTTTAATTCTTTTTCAGGTTGTACTGAGAATAAAGCCGGAGTCATGAACGCGACCAGGTGTGGCCATTCGCATCAAGCAGGGTAGCTCTTATAAAAGTAAGTCACATTTGTATGACTATTCAACATTCAAAATCTAAGGCATGTGTATTATCACAGCATAATATGGATTAAATTTCGGTTTCATTAAAATCGGTTCATCTGACAACCACTGAAAAAGAAACACTAAAATATTGTCTTTTTAAAATTTTGCTCTTTGTAACATAATCTAATTAAATACAGTGTAGAAAATGTCTTTGTTGTAATTTGGTAATATTAGGTAAATTTTACTCTGTGATCTCTCAAGATTATTAGAAGAATGCTGAAGTCAGATCAAATTATAGATGTCAATAGATTCATGGTAATTTTGCGTATCGACATGTGTGAACACTTAATTTAGTCGGTACGGACATACCTACTCAAATGGAAGCGCACGTTTAGAGGTGAATGTGTTTTAGGTCCGATTTATCAATCACCAGATAAATAGTTATTATTTATAGAGCAAAGTATAATAACAAGAAAAAATTAAAAATGTCAAGTTGCATGAATCAAACAGTTAAATATTTTCACTTTTGAATTCACTCAGGGTATAATAATTTATTCGACAGATAACTTTATCTGAAAACTGAAAAGTCGCTCCTTAGTCGAAAATGGTTATTCAGAAGTATGATAAAGATAAATATGAATTGCTTTCATTACTATATTCAATATATATATACTGTGTAATTTTGCTTAAGTAATGTCTCCAGAAAGGCTTTATTGGAACTGTTCACGGTCATATAAATGACAAATTATAAATCAAGACCACAGTATTCCATTCGTAATTCAGCTATCTACAAGTAAACAGCTATGTTAATGCAGTTGGTGGTCTCATAACGGAACCCGTACAAGTGCAGTGCGCAGTAATTGCATCTTGCAACGCATCGCTGAATACGTGCAATTACATAGTCCATCTAAAACGCAAAACAACATCGGAATTCTTGTACGTATTTTGTTTTATTATGCGTAATGTACGGCGTATTTTGACCTCTAATCGCCATAATAAAGTTTAATTGTCGAGATATGAAATCTATCTATACTATAATAAATCTGTAAATGGTTCGAGTTTGTACAATGCGTTTAAAAATGTGAAAAAACATGTGGGGGAGGGGATAATTTGTACCACATTACGAAAATGCATTTTTTAGAATCTTTGTCTGTCTGTCTTTTAGAAAATAACGTAAAAATTTCTGAAGTGATTTGTATGAAACTCGACACAGGGCAAGCTCAGATCCTGGGGCATAACTTAAGATACTTTTTATTCCGATAAATGACGTCATTTCTGCGGGATAGACGAAAACGTCAAAAAAGATGGCGCTGCGATCGCAGAACGCATATGTACAAAACTCGACAGAGATATGGCGTATATCCCGAATAAACACTTGGATATTTTTTATCCCGATAAACAATGTGGTTTCCATAGAACAGCCGGATTAGCTAAATAGATTGCGCTGAAATCGTGTTTTTTCAATTTTCAAGAAAAACTTTAGGAAGTTCAACCAAATTTGATCAATTTGGTTGAACTTTCTAAAGTTTTGCTTTTTCCACTCCTTATCCCATAATTTGGGGTCGGGTCGCCTAACTTTTATGTGCCAGAAACGCCAATATTATCTTGGGTTGTCGGTTCGGGCAATTGGGCTGTCTTAAGGTCGTATTGAGAGAGACCAATCTTGGTCAATGGCGGGCGGTCACTACCTGTCTTTTCTATTATGTCTAGTGCCCTTTTTAAACTTCTTCCTATTTTTTTTCTGAAACGTATGAAAATACTTGTTTTTATAGCACTCCGATTCAGTGTAGTGAAATATTTTCAAGGTCATCTCGAGTAAGATATGTATTTTCTCCTACAAGGAAAACGAAGGAGAATAAACTCAGCTTACTAATTGGAATGAAATTAAAAGTATATGCGCTTAATAGTTTCGATTAAATATAAGCTCATTTCATGGGTGTAATGGCCAGTGACCTAGAGCAGACCGAACTTGTGAACTTTGAAATTTGAGTCACTCGTTCGACTGCTGAGCTGTTTGTATTTATTTATTAGATTTTCCAAAAATCTATATTAGTATATGTCGTGTCCATATGCGTATGTGAAACTTAACAAGAAAATTTGGTTTTTAAAGATTAGATATAATACAAATTTTGCTAGTATTATCATGATAAAACTTAACAATTCCGATGAGAACCGATATTTGCGCGTGTGAAGCAAATGATCCCTACTATCTTCATTGTCGTGGAAATTATTCGATTGCTAAAGAATTTCCTGGGTATTTATCATAAAGAGGTAAAATGATGCTTTCTATCCCGGAAAATCACATAGTTTCTAAAGAAAGACCCAAAATTCGCCATTGAACAGCGTAAACAGAAAACTGTAACGGAAATAATTATTATATTATTCTGATACTTTAATGAGCGCATTGACTTCTTAATAGTCGTTATCGCACATTTGGACTTTCTATTATAGAATTACAAATATGTTATCGTCGCCGATTCGTAAACAAACACGATATCAAATCTAGCATCGATACATAAATACATGTCAAGATAATGCAAGTAAATTGTTAGGTCGTTTACCTTTATCTTGCAGACGACTGAGATGACATTGACCGACCTGCTGACAAATAGACTAGACGTAATCGATTTTTCATTTCACCATTGGATATTATTCATATGGGTTTCACAGTATAGTCTGGGATTTAAGTGTAACAGATTTCCTCCTTTTTTTCAAATGTTTCTGCACAATTTGTGTATCTAATCAGTGTAAAGTATTAAGTAATATTCAATTTTTGAAATAATCTCCAAGCAAAGAGGCATCAGATAAAAGGAGTGACGGTAGAATTGAACCATCAACCTATCTATATACTGCACTGCATTAAAACTGCACCATAGTCAGTATTTAAAATCTATCAATCTCTACCAAGAGTTGCCTAGACGAGATCAACTTTTTTGCGATAAAGTCGCCCGTTGAACTATCTTTTCCATTGTTCTACTTCTGTTTGTCTATGCTTTTGGTATACAATGAAGAGTTATCTACATATCGAGGGGTGAAAGGCTATTTGTTTTAAGCGACATTTGCGAAATTGTGTCGATAGAGGAGTTTGAAGTTTCAATGACCCACAAAAAGATTTCATTAGTAAACTACATACTATATTTAAAAAAGAAAAAAAACCTGTAGCTTTAGTTGGATACCAGCTTCATTATAATTCCCTTAAGTTTGAGACATTAGGATGCAAGAAAATCATCAAGTCAATTCTGTCACAAAATGTTGCTTAAAACAAATAGCCTTTCACCCCTCGATATCTATATAACAGAACCATCAGCTAAATTTTAAGTCTTTAATGACGCCTAACGGGGGAGAACATATTATATATCAACTGTAAAAGACACATAGTCATTAAGAAGTTGATACATTCAATACAAACATCCAATATATGCATAAAAACAATTTATAATAATATTGTTACGAATTTGTAGGGGTTTTGTAGGATATAAATTCGAAAATGCCATTGGAATTGTCACAAAGTTTATTAGAAGGACACACACGTAATTCACAGTTCTTACAAGTATAGCCGAATACAACAAACCAGACCGTAGGGCAGAAAATCGTTATCACGTCAATCGTGCGAAGTTGAAGAAACTTATTCGAGACATAGTTTCAAACTGGCTTATGGACAAAAATCCAAAAAAAATGGGTAATTTAATTTAATGATTAAGTATTGTATACATAGAAATTTTCAGTTTAATTGATTATGGCATTTAGTTTCAAATTATAGACAAACATTTCGATACGGAAAAAGAAATAGTTTTCAACGGATACGTTACTATCACCCATACAGACGCAAACCACATGAATACTACACAAGTGTACGCACACAAGTTTGTAAAAAAATAATTTATCCGTATAGGAACGGAGAAAGAATATAATACGGCCCTACGGCCGGGCGGCCTGTCGTTAGAAGCAACGAAATAAACCGCTGCAGCCAGCTAGTTGGTAGGGTATTTGCCCATCTGGATGGCTACCACCCCTAGTCTAGAGTTTGCCGCCATTACAACTGTTTTGTTAATATATTAAATTTAAAGTCTGTCGCGAATTCAGAATATATATTTTATGTATTTACAGCTTTTCATGTACTTAATTAATAGATATTATTTAGGTGTAATATTTATGTTAGACGTATGTAAGGCGAGTAAAATGTGTGATTTATAACACATTTAATATTATGTAGTAATTAAATGAGGTTGTAATGAATGAAAACGTTGCGTTAATCGCAGACAACAACCATGAGTTGTGTTCCGGCATTAGTAGCCAGGTTCCAGTCCCCCTTTAGAGAGCAACAGGGCATTAGTAGCACTTTTGGGGTTACAAATGACCATAAGCGATAGTAACCGGTTTCCATTAGGTAGCCTTGAAAAAATGCTTTACTTCAGTTGACGTTTTTGTTCATATAGGCTCCGTCTATGCTTTTATTCGTTTGAGACTACTAGTGACAGATTGTAGAATCAAATATTTCACATTTGGAATCTAAATGAAGTGTTTTCATTTAAATGTATTACTTTTATTACAACGCTGAATGAATTATGCATGACACAAATCAGGATTTCGTATTCTAGAGTAAAACATTCTTAATTTATTAACATTATATCAAAGACGTATAAAAAGCCTTCAGCCAGCTTTTAGCCGGTATAACTACTTGTTATATAAACATCGTTAACAGAAATTATTTCTCGGAGTTGTTGTTCTTAAGTGATTATTTATGTTTGATAACATAATTTGTTTAATAGTATAATATGTTTGTACTCATTTAGCTAAATCGTTGCTGGAATGTAGATAGGGCAAACTCATGTTGTTAATCGTGTCGAAAACATTTTCGCTGCTTTACAGCATATAAGATTTGCTTAGCGTTAATCTACAAACTGTAAAAATCTTTTGATTGATTTTGATTTCATATATTAGGGCGTTATTAAATATAATAAGTCACTTTTTTACATATTCTAATAGGATTTTTTTCTAAGCTAGCTAGTAGCTAACAATATGTGAAAACATTTAAATGTAGTTTATAAATAGTAAATAATTTAGTTATAAACTGTTTGCTTTATGAATAAAATAAAATGTAACCATAACTTAAATATAAAAAATATGTCATCATATTGAGAGATATTATTACTTAATATTATTATGGCCTTTAAATAAAAACACAAATATTGTTCGTAATATTGTGTATTCCTAGAATGAAAATACATGATTTCAGTATCTACCTACTTTTTGTATATTAGTTTACATACATATATAACACATAGAAGTATAAAAACTGTTAGTTTGTAATAAATGTGGTGATATTG
Organism: Dendrolimus kikuchii; assembly: GCA_019925095.2. Taxonomy (NCBI): domain Eukaryota; kingdom Metazoa; phylum Arthropoda; class Insecta; order Lepidoptera; family Lasiocampidae; genus Dendrolimus; species Dendrolimus kikuchii. The sequence continues at coordinate 19,501,698 of CM034395.1, read as the reverse complement.
TAAACTGTTGATACATTATGAATGGATATAAAAGACTTGTAATCAGTGAATAAATGGTTCTGATACTCGACCGCTGCTGCCGCGATATGGTTCCGTGCGCTTTGGTTTAGACTTTAGATTAAACGTACGGCTGCGACAGCTTTTGGTTCGACAGTGTCTAACCAAGAGAAGGTTTACAATATTGTGAGCTCATAACTAATAATTTGACAAGCAGGAGTCGCAAATTACAGTAATGTGAAATACTTTTATTGTGAAATTTAAGAACCGTTCACAATTTATCCACGGTTTAATTTGACTAGTTAGATTATAATCTTGCGAATCTTAGAATATTCTCTCTATACATTTTCACTGTTATATCCATATATACTATATACCTAGTCTTGCCATAAATATTGTAACAAAGAATATTTTTTTTCTATTGCAAATAACATTTATAAGTTTTACAGTGTGTTAGTTTAATACATAAATATAAAACAATTTAAAATATAAAAAGCTTATTCGAAGTGGTCTCCATTGGCTGCAATACAGTCCTTTAAACGTTGAGGCTAGTTGTCAATAGAAGCACGCACTCTTTCCATGGGAAAATTCTTCACGGCCTATCGTATGGATTGTTCTAGGGACTCCAAATTATCATGGCGTTTAGAGCAAGCCGTACTTTCTAAAACTGACCATAAATCATAATCCAGCGCATTAAGATCGGGACTAGACGACGGCCAGTCTTCAGTCTGATGAAGTTCGAAATGTTCGTTTCCAACCAAGACTGCGTGGACCGAGCTTTATGACCCGGCGCCGAGTCTTGCTGGAAGGACCATTCTTGGTTATTGAACATGGTGTTGTTAAGAGGCTTAACTACCTTCTCAAGAATGGTATCTTGATACACTTGTGCCAATATTTTGATACCTTTTTCACAAAAATATGGCTCAGTCACTCCTTCATAGTTATCACTGAAGACGGATAATGCCCACGTTGCACTCTGTCGACTAATTGAGAAGCTTCCTTAGAGCTTTGAGCATAAATACAGTCATTTTGTTTGTTAAAATGTTGCTCAATTGTAAAAAAGTTCTCATCCGTAAACAAAACGTTTCTGTGACCTCCCTTTGCGTACCGCTTCAGTAACGATAATTCTTTTTTAAATTATGACAAGCAGGAGTCGCAAATTACAGTCTAGTAATGTAAAATACATTTATTGTGAAATTTAAAAACCTTTTGCTTTCGGACAGGATTTATTCGTATTCTTTCCCTTACTGCTTTGACCACCTTTTTCGTACGAACACTATGTGGACGGCCAGATCTTTTTCTGTCACAAACGAAGGAGGTCTCATTGTAATTATTAATAGCCCGGTACACAAACATTTGACTAATAACAAGCGTATGGAGAGTTTTAAAAATTGCATTTGGCTCCATACCTACTTTGTGTAATGCAATCACAGCGATTCGGTTCTCTTTATCGCCCCACTCCATTTTAATATCGCAAAATGTTGTACTATGTATTGGCGCCAAAATGAGAATACACAATGAACAATCATATAAAAATGACAGATTCCATATTCAAATGTAATATTTTGTTTCTTTTTAATTGTAACAGTATTTATGGCCAGACTAAGTACATACCACAACATATTACACACGTATAAATCTAAAAGTGGTTTTGTTTTCGTTTATAATTTGAATTTTAATTATATGCGCAAATTTTAAAAACAAATAATTGTAAAAAGAAGGGCTCAATATCAAATTATTTATAGTAAAGTGATATCTACTGAAATAATTTTATTCAATAAAACAACAAAATTTATTTCAATATACGTTTACTGTTTTGTTGGATGTAACGACTTCATACTAGAATAACCTGTATTACGTATGTGATCATTTTACAATAAATAACACTGACGATACAAGAACGTGATTTTTACATCTCTTTTACCGTACATACGTCAGCTCCATTATTATTTGTCATGCAGAAACATATTAAGACATTATACACTATTAAAATTGCAATAAAGCAATAATTTTGTTATGCTAATATTGCAAATACATGTATTCCGTACCGAGTTTAAAGTGTGAAGGATTCTGCATGACCTCGGCGTATTTCATCTATGAGCGTGGGGGTCGTCTAGAGCTGCAATCGATAGAAGGCCCGTGCGTCGCTACGGCAACACTTCCGCCCAGGAACGGCTCAAATGCGTTTACCCTGCGGTTTGCTGTTTGCTTACATAAGACATACATAAATGTATTATATACAATTATGTACTGGACTGGCAACTAAGTATCTTTCGTTTTATAATGCGCTCTTCGTCGAACTCAATAGAATATAATAGAAAACTTTATTGTTCACCACATATACATGTAATAAACAATTTACAGTAGTTTCATTAAATAATAAAGGCAGGAACAATGGCCGGTCTTATGGCTTTATGATCGGTTCCTATATCTTACTAGTCATTCACTTGCTCTATCATCACTTGAATTTTAACATTCCTTGTATGGAGCTTTTGTGAAATTTTAACCGATAGTAGGGCAAATGAATGGTCGGCAAGATATAGGAACCGGGCCTTAGTGCGATCTCATCAAGACAACCCGGACTATTTTATGAACAGCATTTCAAGTGTATAAGCGAGATGGGCAAATTGAATACATAAATATTACACACTAAATTTATCTAAAGTAAATAAGTAAAAAACAAATAGATTTTTGCAATCAAAATATCCATTTTTGAATTTGATATACTTATTAATTATAAGTTCTACCAGTTATGACACAATTTTCATACACAAATAAATGTTGCGAGCAACTTTTTTAATTTATAAAATATGTAGACTAACTTTCCATGAAATTAACAGCGTAAGAATATAACATCCTGCGGCCAGGCGGCCTGTGTCGCAAGAGGCGACAAAACAACCCACCGTCAGGTGGTAAGGCAATTTACCCGTCTCGATGGCTACCACCTCTGGTCTAGAGCATAACAACCTTGAGTTGTGTTCCGGCATTATATGACCAGGGTCCAGCCCCACCTACGAGTCCAGCAGCGCATTTGTAACGCCTTTGGTGTTGCAAATATTTATAGGCGACGGCAACCACTTTTCATCACAGTTGGGCCGGCAGCCTGTCTGTTGTACTCCAGAAATAAAAAAAGACCCCACGATTGCTAAATGTAATGAAAAAATAAAATAAAATGCACAATATTTGTAAGGTTCGCAAAAAAATAATAAAAAATAAGTATAACCTATATATTTGTAACATACTATTATTATTTAAAGATGTAACTGGCTTAACCAAAAAAAACTGTATTTCTATATTATTTATTTTATAAAAGAGTTAAATTAAAAATGTAAAGGCATAAATGAAAAATGTAACATTATAAATAGGTTTTAAGCGTCCGCGTTTGCTCGAAAAATTATAATTAACGTTAATAAGCAGTAAGTAGCGGCTAATTATCATATTACACAAGGTTTTTGACTTATAAGTACTCTTAAATGAGCCGGTTTAATTACAAAAGTACTCAGTTATAACTTTGCAATTATTGTGGATTTGGTAAAATTTATTAATAACATACATACTAGGCTGCCCACCCGACATAATAAAAACAGCCTATAACTGTCCCACTGCTGGGCTCGGGCCTCCCGCTGTAGGGGAATGGACAATATACCCGCCACGCTTGTCCAAGGCGGCTTGGCAGGTTTGACACATCGGTTATCTCGATGTGCAGGTTGCATCACGATGTTTTCCTTCACCGTTGTTAGCACGTGGTAATTGTAACAATATGCACATTAGGTCAGAAAACTGCCTAAGTGGTGCATGCGTTCCAGCCAGGATCGAACCCGCGCCCTTTGAGTTCGGGCCGCGTGAGCTAGCCATTACGCCACCACGACTTTTTGCCACCCGACATGCCTCGGTAATATTATGGGAGAATACAATACTAATTATAAATCCGTGTATATCAAAGCCTTAGTAGCATTTTTTAACATAAAAGAAGTATTTATGTATGTACAATGTATATGCCAAATTTCATAATAATTTTAGCCCATCAAAAGGTATTTTTCATAGAGAAGTGTGGAAAGGGTTAGGAGGGTCTGGGCCTTACTACCTATTATTTCTTTGCATTTTCTGAAAACATTTTCCATAGTAATGCATATTTTTTACACCATCAGAAAATAGAGATTTCAACGAATAAAAAGCCCACCGAGGTTTTAAAAAAGCATTTTGACGCGAGAATTTTCGATTGAAGATTAGGGTGGTTTTTCGATATTAAGTCAAAATAAAGTGCAAAATAAATATTTTATATTAAAAAAATTACAATATGTTTGAGACGTAAAAAGGTAAGTTTTCAGCTAATTTCGTGGATTTTTTTTGTGATAGATAAAAATAAAAAACCAAAAGCTTGGTAATAACCAAAAAAAATTCAAATATGAATTTTTCACATAACTTTTGAGATTATGTGTAAAAAGTGTAAATACAAAAATTGTAGATCTTTTTATTACCTACAACTTTGCTATTTAACTTTTTTCCATAGGACTTGTAGTTATTAAAACTCACCCCTTCCACTTTCCGACCTCAGATCGTCCGTAAATTGTTTTTCCTTTCATTTTTGTTATATACTCTTCCTTTTCCAATGGGTTTCATCCTAGTATTTTTTTTAACTATTTACCATTTTCAAAGGCTTTAAGCACTGGTCTAAAAAGGATAGTTGGCATTATAATTGACGTATTATAAAAAATACGAAAATTCATGAAGCAATCCATATGGTTTACTGTGTTGATGCGGAATAACTATTTGCTAATATGTACGTAACCAGTAGCCCGAAGTTTTTCACATATCAACAAAATAAGGTCAATTAACATTTTAGCGAACACGTCTTACGGAAGTTTCTTTTATACGTTGTGAAGCCGTCTCTTGCGAATATGTATAGTATATTTATAAAACTTGGGGGCGAAGTACGCTCAAGGGCATCAGTCGGGTAACGACCCAAACACGCACCTTCAGTAACTTTGCGTTCGATGCGATACGTATGTTGTATGTATTGCATTTTCCACGCTATAATTTTATTTACTTTCTTGTACATAAATTGACCACCTACCTAGCTTTCGCGCTTATTGAAAGAAATATTTTTATTATTTTGCAGGAAGGTGCTTAGTAGAGACGGATCGTAGTATGGACGTCTCTTTCAACAATGTACTGGAAGGAACGCGCCAGTATTTTATGGGTGTGCCAAAGCAAGCACTGGCAGAAGGAAGCGGACAGCCAGTGTGGCCGGCGGACGCTCCGCCACCAGAGGAGGGCACTCCAGCCCAGTCGGGAGCACCAGCCCCGTCTTCAAGGCCTCCTTCTGCAGCAGCAGCCCCCCCTCCTGCGCCTGCAACCCCTGTGGCGATGCCGCCGCGGCCACCATCGGAGCCCTTGGAACCGGAGCCACATATCATTCACAAGGCCACAGTAATGCGCGAGGCGGCGGAAAAGCGTCGAGAAATGCCTGAAATTGATGACGAAGAGGAAGCTGCTGGCACGTTGTCCCCGCCTTCTCATATTATACGGAAACCTTCGCGTGCTCTACCATCTCCAGCTCCGGCACCTGCTGCTCCAAGTCCTTCTCCAGCCAGGCCCCCGTCGGAGGCGCCCGTGCCACCGACGCCAGTGCCAGACCCCCAACCGGAGCCATCGTCACAGTACCGCCCACCAGTACAACGTGTGCGCACACCTTCAGCGAGACCACCGGACCCTTTCGCTCCAGTACGTCCGCCAGATCCATATCCAACGAATCGTCCTTCAGAACAATATCCACGTTATCACTACGAGCAAAGTGTGGCTGATAACAGTAAGAGCCACCACGGACCGGTTCCATCGCCTCAACCGTCCATGCCCATGCGTCACAGCCCGACAACATACGCCAGGATGTCAAGCACCATGCCGCAACATACTGCTGCGAGACTACGCGAGGCTGCAGCCCAGAGTCCACCCTCTCAGCGTTACGTAATGCCGCCTGCTCAACCACCTCCGCCACACAACGATCGGGTCCCGCCGATACATCACCCTCAAACTCCACTATCAACACAAAGAATTTCTTCAGGGGATAGCAGGAGTGCTCCTGTCTACTCAGCTCTGCAACATCGTCAAGATTCATCTTATGTGCGTACTCCTGCACATTATGACAGGCATTCAACTGCACCTCCTCGGAAATATGACCAACAGCAAATGTATCCGGGTTACCGGCCTGGACATTTGGCATCACAACCAGTTCCAAATAATCGCTTGGATACTCATCATCAAATACAGTATAAACATAGCGCAATGGACGTTCTAAACTCACATTATGCTGGCAGGGCAACAGATCGTTCTCCAGTGCCACCTCCACCTCATCCCCATGACGCTGCTCGTCTACAGACAAGGCCTGACTATCCAAATATGGGCAGACCTGTAAGTTCTCGAAGCAGTTACCCCTATCAGGCGCCTTCAACATCTTCATCAAGATACGGTCCAAGTGTTCCTGTCCCTGTAGTGCAAAATCCCGTGGCTCAATCAAGATCTGATTATCGCCCTGTCACTGCACCTAAGTCTAACTATAATTATACACCACCTAGTTCCGTCCAAACTTCACCTGGTCGTTCAGTGCTGAAACCAGGGTACCCGAGTCAACAAGCCCGTATGACAGTTTCTGTCACATCTTTAGTGAACGAAATGATTCAAACTAAACAAAAAAGAGAATCTTCAAATTCTGGACCGCCACTAGTAAACCAGACAAATTCCGTAAAACAGAAACGAGAATCACCATTAGACCTTTCCGTGAAAACGGTTAAAAACTCGGCTGATTCTTCTACAACACAAGATGATGTAGTAGATTCGATGTCTGTAGAAAGCAAACCTTTGCCATTGCAACCACGACCCTCATCGTCTACTGGCAGACACTCTCATCTGCCTCAAGTAACCTATGTTGCGTCACATAAAGTAGATTTCGCTCCAAATTTCACACAATACGGCGAAAGAAGCACTACACACCCTTCTTTCAGTACGTCCACACCAGCAAACAATGCCTCCGTACGATATAACGGCTCTTATGACACACGTCGACCTATTGCTGAACCATACTCTGCCGAAACTTGTTTACAGGTCTATCCTAACCGTGGCAAATACAGTACTCCCGGTAGTAGACCAGAATATCCTAAAATAGATCTCACAAGAACTGTCGGTGAACAACGTCTTCCTGATAGTCGAATTCGAGATGATCGGCATTACATTATCGAAGAAAGAAAGCGTCCGGCGGGGCCCATAGACAGTAACATTCCGGAAAAAATTCTGAGATATGAAACTTGGACCGCAGATAGTCGGATAGAGCATATGGCGCAGTCAGCAAGAGAGCAACGAGAATTAATGAGTCGACCTGTTTATAGTTATAGTAGTCATAAACAATTCGAGGCTTACAGACATGAACAACAAAGGCACACGCCGAATAGCGTTTACCGTGACCATCACGTTCAAGCTAAACATACTTATCCAACTAGCTCTTACACAGCAGAAATCCCGTTACGAGACTCAAATGATTATCATGCCCGTTATCATGATAGGAATCCGTCTATAAGCCGTAACGTTATACAAAAACTTCCGAGCCATAGAGATATACACCCAAATCATTTAGACCCTCATAGCGGTGTGCCCGCTGACAAACGTGTTTTGAGCATTCTAAGGACTAGTTTAGAAACGAAACAAAGTGGGTTTGTGGAATCACCGAGGTTGTCAAAACAGATACCTGATCTCATTGTTATTGATGATGTAGATGACTCTGTGATAGAAATAACTGATCTAACAAATGAAAATGACATAGAAAAACATGTTAAGTGTGTTACAAAACCTTCACTAAATACTCCAAGTTTAAACAATCACATACAGATGCCTAAAGCCGTGGATTCTATAGTAAGAGACTCTGATTATCAAAAGTATGACAGTTACGAAACTAAAATGACAACTCCCGAAAATGACGTCGCATCGCGAATACGCACAAAAGCCGAATTGAAGGTAATGCCGCCATCGCAAGATCATGTGGGAAAGGCTGATAATAATCAAAGCACAACGAACGAATCTGAAACCGCCAATAAGATATTGCCAAAATCCCAGAAACAACATCTCTTTAATCAAATAAGAGAAGACAATTTAAGATTAGAATCAGTTATTAAGAGTGAAAACCCTTTAGCAACAATTATTCCGGAATTGAAAACAGAACCTATGAATATTGACGAAATTGAGAGGGATGCTGCGATGTCTATTAAATCTGAAAGTATCTTAGATAATATAGATGAAAATGAGCTTCTTTCATCTATTACGCCACCACCAGAAGATTTAGATTGGGCTAATGCTTGCGATAGTTTTATGGAACAGCTTAAAACAGGAGTTCATAAAAAGAAGACACATAGAAAACGTATTAGTACATTAGAATTTGAAAACGAAAATAAAGTTGATCCGATTAAAACTCCTAAGACAGAAACAGTAGACTCTGTTATGGAAAATCAAGTAGATAATTTGATACCTGCAATTACTATTAAACAAGAACCTATAGATACAGATGAAATAAAAGCAGAAAATGAGTCGCAACATCAGAACGTTGTTGAAGAGACTGTACAACTTGTAAACAGGACAGAAAATAAGAACGATCAAAATAAAACAGATAGGAAGAACGATAAATATTACGGTAAAACATCTAAAATGAAAACCAAAACAAAAGAGAAATCTGAAAAAAATGAGTCTTCCACCTCTACTACTTACAGTAAAAAGGAAAAAAATCCAATTAAAACTGTAATTAAAGAAGAATTAGAATCGACTGATGATGACGAACCATTAATCAAAAGCAAAATTCTTAAAGATAAGTCAAAAAATGAACTATTAAATAGCAAAGATATTGAATTAGAACGAAATGAACGTCTCAAGTACCAATTACTAAAAGACTTATCCGAAAAATCTGCATACGTTAAGTTGGAGTGTTGCGATGTTGATTTGAATAAAAATAACAGAAAATCTATTGATACTGCATCTGGTAAAAACAAAGAAGATAAACTGCTTAAAGGAAAATCTACGAGGCAACTATCAAGGTCTAAAGGAAAGTCATTGTCTACCGATACAAACAAAATTGAAAAAACACCTGAGTCCAGTACTGACAGTGATGATGAAGTAACAGTAGCCACCAGACTTCGAGTGCGTAAAAATGTAAAGAGTGAAGATAAAGATAACAAAGGGAACCCGATCGTTAAGACTCCAATCAAATCTTCACCCTCAAAGAAAGGCGAGACCAGTAGTAGTGCAAGTAACAGTTCCACACCAGTGCGTAAACCTGGATTTGGCGATGGATCTGATTTCCATCCCGGTTGGGAAGAAGAACTGTATCGTTATAAACGGTCACTTCGAATGCCGACTCGGCTAATTGCTATACCACGAGGACGGTCTGGTGGACCATTTGTAAGGGGGTCATCCGCATTATTCACACGAGGTTCTACATCATTGCCGGATTTAGATCCTGCTCCTCTCTCACCAGCACCATCATCAGCACCGTCCGCAGCAACTGATGATTTGTACGCTAGACGACAAGATAAACTAATCCTCGATAGTGACTTGGATTCAAATTCAAGTTGTTCTGCTCCTAACAGACTACACTATGACTCAGAGGCGTCAACATCGACAGTATTTTCGTCATCAAAAGTAAAACGAAAGGGTAGTTCAATTGTTGATGTTCTGATTCAGAAATGTGGAACAAAAAAAGAGGAATCAAAAAAGAAATCTAAAGAAAAAGATGAAAAATTACCCAAAGTCATCCCTAAGAATTCTAATACAAACGAATTACTCCCAACACCCAGTTTAGGTTTATTAAAAAACGGTAAGCAGGGAGGATTAAGTGCAAAGAAGGAGAAGCTAATGGAAGACATATTTTATCTGGGAGCATTTAGAAAAGAAACTGTAACTATGTTCAGAAATGCTTTTATTAAAAATACAGACGGTCTTATTGGTCCCACAGAGGAGTTCTCGCCAGTCGTATTGAAAACAAGGACACGCACCGAAAGTAGAGTATTGAAACAGCGAGCAACAATTAAAGAGGTTTTTGGCGATGAAAGACCAGCATCTGCACCTCCGACATCGTGTAGGAATGAAGAAGTAGAGGAGAAAGATGAGCCTGTCAAAGAAATTAAAAAGGAAACATTAGATGCAAAACCAAGTCCGACAAGACAGTTCAAACCTAAAAAACTAGTAAAAAACAAGTTGCAAAGGAGGTCTAGCTCAATACGCGATGGCCTCCGGAGCACCAAATCGTTAAAAAGAAACGATGCAAAAGGTAGATTGTTGCGTTTGAAAAAGAGGAACAGTTTAATAAAATCTCTGAAAAATAAGAGAATTAAAGAAATATCAAATAAACATAAAATCGACAGTAATCTGACATCAGAGAATAAAGAAAAAACTAAAGAGGAAGGCTGTTCAGTACAAGGGGCTGAAGTTACTACAAAGAGACGCCTGAAGCGGTTGGTTGGGAGAAGGAAATTTAGCTCAGGTTTTGATTACATTAGAAAAAAGAAAAAGATAATACGGAAGGAAGATTCTGTACATAAAGTTCGCAGACCAGCAGCAAAACCAAATCCAGAGTCTGTACACGATATTCATAAAGAGATCAAAGGATGGTTTATTAACAAAAGTATTGGTGAAACTCATCTTCATCGTGCTGCAAGGCTCGGTTATACGGTAAGTAATGTCTATAAGAATAACATACATACATGATTACATGATTTTTTAATAAAAGAAATAAATTTTCAAATTATAAATGGTAACTTTTTTATTTTCTTCAGGATTGCGTGGCGTACTGTTTGGAGAAGATGGAATCTGATCCCTCGGCGAAAGATAATGCTGGATTCACTCCATTACATGTGGCAGCTGCTAAAGGATATGTCAGAATTGCACGGCTTTTATTGCAGTACGGAGCCAATGTTTCAGCGGCTGCTCAAGGGGGAATAAGGTAATGTATTACTAATTATTACACGAGGTTCCGCTCGCGTATACTTTGGATCCGCATTTTACGGAAGTAAATGTTATTTCCGATAAAAAAGATCGTATATTCGTTGATTGAAAGTAGGTACATATATTATGTATGTATATGTCGCCGTACAATTGTAAATATCGTTAGATTATATACTCTGAGATTGTAAACTGTCGAAATATTGTGAACTGAAAATATTGCTTACAGTTTACCGTATTATTTCCGGTAGATTATAATTTATCGATGTGAACTCGACAAATCGTGAAATGGCATGCGATGGAACGAACCTAGCGTGCTGAATGATAGGTCTTACGGTAGGTCGTTCTGTGTCCATAAAGTTAGAAATACAAAACACAAGTGTCAATCAAATAAACTAAATGCACTTCAAAAATTGTGACATCGAGTATGTATTTATCATTTAGTAGGTAAACAATAATTCTGACATAATCGTAAGAAAAATATATATAAAAGTAACAATTAAATTAAGTAATTCTCCCTTCTGCAACCCCTATGTCTGGGAAACAATACGCAAACTAAAGCTCACAAGCCGAGTGAGCGAAGCAAACGTACCATGACAGCGGCCAGCGAATGTCACAACCGATTTGGTAACCATCATTTAAATAATTATTAATGAATAAATGGTGACCACGAACGGACGAACGACCTACCGTAAGACCGACCAATCAACGCGCGAAGTGCTTTCCGTCGCATGGCATTTTGACACTATGTCGATTTCACGTCGATAGATTACAATCTACCGTAAAATAATACTTTAAATTGTAATCAGTTGTTAGGTCACAATATTTCGACAGTTTACTATCTCGCGAAATAAATTATAATCTAACGATATTTACAATTGTACCGTGACATATACATATAATACATTCCAAGTATATCGGATTATGTTAATGCTGATATCATAGAAATCGACCAATATGATTGAATTTGGTTGAAATGCAGATAACTGAAAAGATCGGACGGTATTCAATGACGTTGAATGAATCTGATTTATGTTTATATGGTCCGCTTTGGTTGATTCATCCAAATTGGAAGACAGAAATAAACCGTCTAACATCAGCTTAAGGCTGCAAAGAAAAAACATTGTATAGATGCTAAAGACCGGAGGTAATATGAGATCTTTTTCATATCTGATAGAAGAATTCCTCATAAGATTATTTGAAGTTACATCTCTCATTAAATTTGCATTGTTTTAAAAACTTCTATTTCTTTCAGGCCACTTCACGAAGCTTGCGAGAACTGTCACGTGGAGGTAATAAGGCTCCTATTAGCTTACGGTGCTGACCCTCTATTGGGCACTTACGCCGGGCAGACGCCAGAAGAGTTGACGGAAGGAATAGCGGCGAAATTTCTGCGCTTGCACATCGCCGACGTGCAGGGACGTGCCATTAAACCATGGAAGTTTCCACCACTTATTGAAATTATAGGTAATCTCGATCATATTTAAGAAAAACATTTTTTTATAAATGTTAAGAAATATTTACAAATAACTTTATTAAATACTATTTCGTAAAAAAAAGCACAAATAGTACATGGGTCCCAAATCGCCGTCGGTTGGGAACGTGCACAAAATGCTGGCTGCATTCCCGCTTTGGCTAGCGACGCCGATGCGGTTTTTTTTTTGAGGCGAGGCACAAACTGGGCCGTTGCTAGGGGAACGACACGCGTCGGTCGGGGGCGATAACACTGCAGCAATAGTATGCTCTTGGCAGTGCTCCGTCCGCGATCGACGTCGCAGAATAGTGTGGAAGACTCCGAGCGTTGCTACACGAGCGAGCAACCCCAGTACCCACTAAAAACCCCCTCCTCCCTGTCGACCCTGCGCTTTTGTTTGTGTTGGAAAGGCTGAGATTTAGAACATAGTTACGCCGATGCGTTGCCCCAGGTACAGGCCAGCCTTTTGGTCACGTGAGATTTCTATCAAGCGAGGGGAGATAGGTCTCGATAAAATCGATTAACTTCGGGACCCATCTCCCATGGTCCTAGAGTCTCAACACCGAACGACACTAATGTTTCCATTGCTAATAGATGTATATTTGCGGCGTATTAGGCGCTCCTCCTTCTACAATTTATACAAATCGAATTTAACAAATCTAATCTATGTATATAAATAAAAATAAATCGTACAAATGTATGTAGGCACATAACTTGAGAACGACTTTAAAATAGTGTAGTGTAGTGGAGTGGAACCGGTAGGAGGCACTAGAACGGTTCCTAGATTTTTATTTATTCAGGGCAGGACCGCTAGTTCTTTATAAAGATCACTAGACCCATACACTGTACATGTCATATTTTATTTATTTCTAACTTAATTTTGTCTGTCAACAATAGCTCTCTACTGTTATTTCTAAATGTGAGTTGATTAATAAACATTAATAAAAAATACATCAACTTTCTAATAGCGATGGGCAATTTGAACAATCGCAATTGATCCAAAATTACAATTGAGTCAAAAATTGTGCTGCTCCTCGATTGTACACTGTAGAATCGATATGTTATTTGATTGTTGCGAGTCGCCTGACGCCCGGCAGAAGTAATAGTATTATCTATGGGCAGAAGCGGCCAGCCATAGACTAATATTACATATTATGAAACCAGCTGTGTGACCCACATAACTAGGAGCAACTCGGTTGGTTCTGCCATTTTTAAAATGCTATAATATTAATCTTCAGATCGAGAAGAACTTGGTTGTGATCCGCTTGCATCACCGCCTCCCGCGTCCCCGCCGCCGCCACCGGACTCTATGATGGAAATCCAATGTACCGACGCCCCATTACCGCCGTTTTACAGCTTGAAGTCAGGTGCTGGGTTACCGATTGACGGATTGTGGTGCTTGCTGCAGGACATTACTAATTTATTGCAGGTATAAAAGTCAAAATAATTTAACATGGGCGTAGGCTTCCTGACCACATTTCTCCATTTGATTCATGTCTTTCAATACCAAGTATCCGTGTTTAATATACGTCAGGTTGGCGGGTTGGATACATCGGTTTTTGGAAATGTGGGTTTCATCACAATGGTTTTCTTCACCATCCGTAGTTATTGGACAATATTGAACACCAATCAAAATTTTGGGAATCATTTATATATTTTTTGCAATTAGATATACCTACATTTTACAATTATAAATTCATAATGCCTGGATTTTTTTATGAGCATGGATTTTACACTACTAAAGAAGTAGCTTTTTAAATTTCAGATAAAATCAAAAGAGAGTCTATTGAAACAAATCCATTGTGGGTCGGGATCACCCAAGGAATTACTACGAGAAATCAGGACCCAAGAGTTTCTGGAACGTGCCCAGTGCCACCAGCTACTGTCCGCAGGGGAGAAAGTCAATCCGCGGGCTTCTAAAGTGGCTCTTGTCCGGGTCACAGATAAATTACGGCAACTACTTAAAATCGAAACTGTACTCGTTAGCTGACACTAATCGTAACTGATTATTCACCGGAAGTTAGAAACTTGAATTGGCTAAAGCCGCGTATACATAGGCCCGACAAAGGGCAACGATCGTTGGCATTGCCGGCAAACCATCACCTGGCTGTAACGTTAAAGGAATCGAACCATAGGACAGTTCAACGAAACCAATTCGTCGGCCGTCTATACCCAGCACGACAAAAAAAATTACGGAATCTGTCGTAATTATGTCGGCTTCCATGGTCTAGTCGTACGCTTCATTGAGTTCACTCACTAGAACACAGAAGGCCCGGGTTCGATTCCCGACAGATTATTAGCTAGTTCCTATATCTTACCGATCGTTCATTCACATTACTATCGGTTTCTTATAAACAAGGCAGTTCCTATTTTATTAGAATTAAGTGAATATCATTATGTTGTGATACCAAGAAGCTAAATAATAAAAAACTTAAAATTAATATATACTATTAATATATCCTACAGCTTAAAAAAGAAATTTAGACATTACATACACATTCAAAAATTATCGGTTAAAATTTGACATAAGTTCCATAGTGGTAATGTTAAAATTCAACCGATGGTAAGGCAAGTGAATGAATAGTAAGCTATAGGAACCGGCCGTGATTCTATATCTATAAACTTCGATGTTTTTTTGGTCTGCATGTTACTAGAATAGCACTTATAGTATCTGTCGTACTCCTAATATATGTGTAAACTGCTTATTTTCGCAATACGCGACGTAGATGTTCATTTGCCGATATTATCCGGCATTATTTATGGACATAGACTGTCATTTCAGTCTTATTTTCTGGGAATCAGATTTACTACTCATTGATATAATATGGTGTTTTAATAATAAAGAAATTCTCATTACGATATTATAGTTTTGAGTCAAGTAAACACGTATAAATATTATTACATAATACACATTAAAAAATTAAGTCCAAGTCTGAACAAAAATTTGGTCATCAATTCCTTAAATTATAAAATATATTATATTTTATTTTATTGTACATAACTTGCTGTTATGACAATAGAAACATTGTATCGAAAAAAGTACATACTTGGTATAATTGCTAACAGCAATTTCTTTCAGACAAGTTTTTGGTGGACAGTTAACATAAAATTTCCATGTTACAAGTCCTATTATTCATACAGTAGTAAAAATACATAAAATATGTTAAATTATGACTATTTTATCAGAGATATAATATTGCTAGATGTGTGTTTCAAATCTCATTTGACTCCAAAACCTTTGTAGATTTTGGAGTCAATCACTCACTGTAATGAACTGTAAATTTTATCTAAAACAAATTAGACAATTTCCTTTAAATGAGTCAAATCAATCACAAATTGTATTTATGGAAATAGATGAATGTATATTATTAGATGATTAGAAGAGAATATATGTTTTTTGTGGTCTTGTCATAGATCCAAGCAAATGTGTTGTGTGGACGGCTCAATATCGAGATCTTAACAGCTCGACTGATTATTGTAAACATGTATCTCATTTAAGAACAATATAACAAAATATTCGTTTTATGAGACTGTATAATTTAAGGCAGCCATTACATAATCGATTAATTATTTTTATCCTGATCTGAGGCTTACTCGGAATTTGAGAATCGATATTTCTTTGTTGAAGAATCTTAACTCATATTAATATAATTTTAATTAGACAAATACGATTATCTGTTTCACAAGTCCGAAATTAGACACGTATTCCTGTATGTGATGTTCAAACTTTCGAACAATTAATGTAAATATTGTAAATAGTTTCTATAATTGATGTATTTTCGCGTATAAATGTCGCTTTGTATGATATTCTCATGGGTGCTATTTAACGTTGGTGTATGGTGTAACGATTAGGTAGGTAATTTCATTAGATTAACGATTTGTAGTTACCAAGATTTAAATTAGGGTGTAAGCATAATCTTATACTGTGTGTGCAATAGTATACGTGCGAGCATATGACTTGAACATTGATGATTATAGGAGTGAGAGTATCAGAGACAGGGTCGGATGTAGCCTTACGCAAGCGATCCTTGTGCTTAATGTACAGTACATAAGGTGTCGTGTGCGAACTTATCGTATTAAATTGCTGTTCTCTTGTTATTTTCTTGAAACCTAAAAATGCTTCACTATTAGTAAAATAGCATATTGTCTATAACATCACCGTCAAAAACGTAACGTACGTTATTTGTTTTGAGATTATGCTAATTATGTAATTTTTTCATTGTTATGTTTGATAATATTCTTTTCCTGAAATATTATGTTTATTATTATTGTATAATATTTTACTTTTATTATTATTAATTAAATCAGTTATGTTTTTATTTATACAACCATCCATTATAAGAAATTAGGAAAATTAAAAAATCAAATTATGCATATCGCAAAAGATATTATTAATAATGTAAATAAGATAAAACTGTAAACAAATTATTTTGCAATTATTTTGGAGTGATAAATAGCTTGAATACCAACGGATGTTCTTGTTCAGGGGTATTGATTGGGCCAATACTTACTGTATAGTATTTTGGTACACTTTATAAACTCAATAAATGGAGGCCATGTCCCGCCCTTTCTACTCTAACAATGTAACTTTGCTTTCATGTGGAATGCGACTTCTCACATTTACTTTTATGGCTGTTTTACATGTATTATTTACCAAAGTAGATAAGTAACTTTTAAGAGCAACTTATTACTAAAATTATAGTTAAACATGAAATCACTTAAAATTTAGTTAAAAATTTATACATAATACATGTAAAGCGTCCAAAATTACTGTGAAGCAGTAGGCAATTGAGTACTCGGCAGTACATTGCTGCACTCAGACGCACAGTTACTTTGTTAGGAGCAGTAATTATTTGTGGAAACAAAAAATGAAGAAGTACATTAATAATCTGTGATGAAATATTATTAAGAGAAATGATCTTGTGTGCGGAAAAATGGCATGAAAATTAAATTAATTTTGGATTAGTTAATTTGTAATTAACGTTTTATACATACAGTGTGTATACCTTTCTGAATAGAAACAAAACTTGTAATATCTATCTGTTTTAGCAGTACCTACAGTATAAGTATTATTATAATTATTATTGACATATTTCTTGTTGATAACATGGAAAATAAAAATGTGAACAATCCATTTTTTTTAAATTCATTGTTATCAAAGTCTACAAACTACTTGCATAGGTTAGTAGTATGTCGACTTTGATGACCTTCTTCAAAAACCTATATTATTACACTAAAAAAATTGCAAACATCCATCAAAAAGGTACCTTAATATTAAGTTACATACATTTTTTTTTTTTTTTATTGGACTTGACTTTATGTTGTTGGTCCGAAGACCTTACAACTTTACCGGGGTCTTTGGGGCGAGTGCCTTCGCGAAGCGAAGGCGCTCGAGCCCGGGGGGGCAACTTGCTCGAGGGAGCTCCCTAAGGAGTTTTACCTCGGCTGGACTGTTGCCATGAATGGGGAATGAATTTAATGATGCCCACCATAGGGCGACACAAAATACTAATTGAGAACGGGCGACGGGTAATATAAAGCCCGAAGGGAAGGATCACGGCGGGCCGGGATCGGTGGTTTGCGGTGGCCTACGCTATCTTACTGCCGTTTCGCAACGTGTTATGGCTGGGAGAGAAGAAACGGCGAAAGAAACTTCCCAGCAACACGCCTAGTCTATCCTGTGGGGTGAGCTATGTCTCCTAGCGTCCCTCGCGGGGACGTGGAGAGATTTTGATTGGCGGCGTCTGAGACGCCGCCGTCTGTGTCTGTCTGTCGGTGCCTGCCAGCCTACTGTTCTAACCGTGGGCGGACTGATCCGGGCCAGCCGTTTCGTAATAACGTCGACTCTGTCCGTCAGGACGTTACGCGATCGTCGCACAAGAGCCTTTCGACGAGGCTTATAATCGGACGCGGACACGACGAGCGGATTTCGATGGTGCGGCGCGAGATCGAAATACTTACGCGAGAGCGACGTAATGTAGTTTTTGATGGAGGGAAGCTCCAGATCGCGGTGGAGGTCGACGTTACGCATATAGAGGGGAGCACCGACGGCTCTGCGCATGAATTTATTCTGCACGATTTGCAGTTTATCTAAAAGGGCAGGCTTGACATGGCCGAATACCACACTCGCGTATGTCATGATCGGGAGGAATGTTACATACATGCATATCACCAAAGTAGCAATTTGCTATAATATGGAGTGGGGAGGGTAAATTTATAGATGTTTGGTACACCATTTTTAAGTAGCGGGGTGGTGGAGTGGCTATTAGGGATGAAACGATACATCGATGTTTTTTTTTATGGAAAAATATCGATGTTTACAATCTCAAAACATCGATGTTCCGATGTCAATTTGAGCGATGTTTTGTTTGAATGAATAATTTGGAATTTTAAACATACATAGTATCCATAGTAGTTTTGTGTTTTAAACTGCTTCCTTCTTGAAATGTAGTAACATCATCTAATATTTTTAATCTCAGTTGTAATTAAAGCTTAATATTTTTAATCTCAGTTGTAATTAAAGCTTAATATTTTTAATCTCAGTTGTAATTAAAGCTATAGAGACCGGGTGTTGATGATGAATGAAAACTTGTAATTGTAAATAATTATAATTTATTGTGAACACGTACGTGGCTGTTGTTGTTAAAATTCGCCATAAAGGCAGGCAAAGGACTTGGTCCATACGGTCTTGTCTGATGTATAAATATTAGTCTTCGTATCTAAGCACAACTGAACTGTAGGTTTTCATCCCATGCTATTCAACGGAATTCTTGTGACAACTCGAAAGGCCACATTTGACTACACAGTTCATATTTCTCACAAAAACATAATTACTACTCAAAAACTATCAATATCCTATAACTATTGTTCACTTTAGAATAATTCTATACATTTTTAGAAAATAAAAATGCACAGGAGAACGTCCTCTTTCAGTTACGAAATGTATAAAAAATAGACTAATGACATGTATAGCATAGACTTATAAATATCAGACAAAAGAGGTTGTCATGTCTTGACCGCCGGGCTTAATTAAAAATGGAGTTTAAAAGATTTTTATTTAAATAAAGTATTAATAAATAATAAATAGGCAGACAAACACACATTGTATATCCCAAAATTAAGCAATTTACGCTTCAGTTACACAGTACACAGTAATACACAATGGACCATTCTGGGGGTTATCTCAGACACCTAGACGTAAATAACGGAAAGTCCGTTTACTCTGCCTTTTAGTGAAGTTGGCCAACAAAGGCTTAGCTTAGCTTGTTCATATTATTGTGATACGATACTAGTTTTCATAAAAATTGGTCAAGCCGTTCTTGAGTTATGAACATTTTATAAATAGTATAGTTTAGGACATTGGGTCATAAAACGAATAGCTATAATATAATATTATTTAATTGATCTATAAATATTGTAAAATCACCGTATCCGTCTTTATATTGAAGCTAGTAAAAAAAAAACTGAAATGGACTATTGAACGATGGAGAACATGAAACAATTTTTTTTATCTGTTTGTTCAGGATTCACATGAAAACTACTGGGCTGATTTCGATGCAGTGTTTACTGATCGATGCCAAATCTAACTTAAAAGCTGTAGTAATTTAAGTTCCAGGAACCCTGCGGGATTCTTCTTAATTCTTAAATTAATTAATTATTAAAATTTAAACGTTTCACACGATAAGTCACGTTTACAGTTTAACAAGGATATGTAGCAGAATTTAAAGCAAATATCTTTTCGTTATTTTTTTTGACGATATTTATCAAAGAACAACCGTCATGGCGGGTTTGTTTGGCGGGATCTTTTAGTTTCTTCTAATTAAATAATGGTTCTGTTAATTATCGCAAGGTATTAAAGCTCTTGCTTACAAAATTATAGTCATTATTATTAAAATAAACATCATAGGTTGTGGAAAAAAAATGCACGCATGTCGTAAATGAAGCAACCTGATTCTTCACGATGTTTGACGTAGTACCTCCTGTGGGATGTTACAGATATAAGCTGTTTTATGGAAATGTGGCGATGGGTGTAAAGCGTTATTTGTGATCTAATTGGGCCACAATCAATGTCTTTGACATTATCGCAGGTGTGGCCCCCAGCATAAAAATTGGAGTTGCTAGAGTTTAGACAAATTCCGAAAGTGGCTCCCCTATTATTTTCTACTCTTCATATATGTCTATGCTATTAAATAAGCTATAGAAAGCATTGCTAAATTCCTAATAAACAACACCGCGGAAAATGGCATCTAAAACGCGAAGCGTGGCTTACTCACTCGCCTAATTATATACTCACTCTCCAAAAACTATCAATGTGTACGCGTTTTGGGGATATCAACTAAAACTAGTACCCTATTTTAAGTGAAAAGTATAAATGATCATTATGATTGAATCGCTTTATGTGTTATAATTTCAATATTAAACGTAAACCATAGAAAATAAATTACATACACAAATGAGATATTAATACATTTTAGTAGTTTTAATAAAAACAGTGTAGACAGAGCTTCAAATAAAAAAATGTATTGGTTTCAAACGATACCTGTTCAGTAGTTTTCTAGATATAGGATATAATATACGAGTTGACGCTTTGTTTTCGGTAATGGGAGCAGGCCAATCATTACTCCTACGGAATCCTTTACTGGCTGCGTTCCACACGAAACTCACAACGGCCACGCTCACGACCGTCATTTTATCCGCTCCATTTACTTACAAGCATTATAATAGTAAATCAAGTGGAACGGGTTATGGAGCGTTGATGCTTGGATACATGTAGTTGTATATAGTGGAAGCAAAACGATTTTTTATGGATTTACAAGAATAAAATTTAATTAAGACAGAATAACAGATTTTTTCAATTCTTATACAAAAACATTGTCATTCTCAATTCTAAATCTAATGTCAACCATTACGGTATTACACCATTTTTTGGAATGTGGCTTAAATCGATCCTATGGTAATAATAAGCTACTGGAATTTTTATTTTATGAAATCTTTAAGTGCTTTAAAATGGCATTTAAATTTTAAATTGACAAGCCCGCGCAAAAATGTTGTCCACGGTCCACCATTTTGATGATGTCACTGTCCTATAAACAAAAACAAATATTTTACTGTCAAGTGTATGTAAACAACAACGCAGTAGTTCGCAGTACTATTAAGTTTTATTTATGCTGAGCTGTGATGTAGATTATTTTTGGTTTTCTAGTATTTTATACGGTTACTGGAACAGTAACAAGAAACAACATGAGAACGTCGAGGGTCTCGTAAGAGAGCAATGTGTTCCTTAGTCGAGGGATTTACTTACAGAAGAGACTATTTCGCTCATAAAAATAAGGTTAATAAAACAAGTTTTCCAAGCCAAAATTATTACGCAATTCATATGAAAGCAAAATTTAGAAGTACATAAAACCAGACAACTAGAAAAGACACCTTTCAAATCAACTCTGTACTGCCACTTCATCTTGAAAATATCTAAAGAAAGTACAAGCAAGCGTCTGCACTTGATGGTCTTGTACGTTTGTGTCTGCTGGATATACAGGCAGGATAAGCGATGTGAACTCGTGGGAATATAGCAAGTTTTATAAAATGTTTGGAGGCAAACATTGTACCTATGTATTTTAGCTAATAGGAAGTTTAAGCATCTTGAATTGTTTATATCTCAGAGAGGGTCCATTTTCTTGAGATCTCATGAGTGTTTCTCCTGGATTCAAGCTTACAATTGAAGAAAAGAAATAGACAAAGCAGATAGCCAGTCTAAGAATACATGTTAAGAGAGTGATATAGAGACTTAAAAAATTTACCATGCTAAAATTACATTGTTATAAATTTAAATTTGATAGGCATCTTAGATTTACTTATTGTTAAAGACAGCCTGCTCATTGATCCACTTGCAAGATTGCAAGACACTCATTAAATAAAACTACTTTAAATTATGATTTGTTTTATTTACATACATACATACATAACTTCACGCCAGTTCCCTTGCGGGGTAGGCACGAACAACAGCGCCATTTAGGCTTATTCTTACACACCTCACTTGCTTCTTTGACATTCATAACTCTTGTCATGCACGCTCGTCTTTTCTTAAGGCTCCTGACATCACCTTCTGCTAGTACACAATCAATTTGATCATGGAAGGTGTGTCGTGGCCTTCCACGACTTCTGCTGTTTTATTTCTTTAGAATATTTACACTTAAACTACATATTTTCAAATTTTGTACTGAGATGATTATCATTACATAGCTTTGAAATAGTTTAATTGATAGACAATTGTTTGGAAACTTGTAAAACAATAAAAAATACTACACACACTGCTAGAAAAAATGTCATTTTGTTTTATTTAGCACTAAATTATAGATGTAGGAACTATTTATGGCCGGTTCCTATATAATTTACTGACCGCTAATTACCTTAATTTAATTAAAATTTTACAAATACTCCATATAAGTAATGTCAGGATTTAACCGATAATAAGACAAGTTAATAAATAGAATAACTATATAGGAACCGGCCATTAATTTGTTTTTAAAGAAATTGTTTGTTCTTTTTTGCTGAAACAATTCTTTGTCCTCAAACCTACATAGTTACGCTATATTATATGGATATGAAAATAAAAAATCATGTAAGTAGTAAGCTACATATTTAATTTGTTACACTTTTGTAAAATGGGAAAAATTATAATTTTTTAAAAGAAAATACTCTCACTAATAGTCATATAACATATTGATAACAATAGTCAACTTTTATTCATAACATCTGATGATTTCATTCCCAAAAACCACTAGAAATACAAAAATAACTTTGATTTGCACCAGTGCATTATATTTGTTTAAAATACTTATTTGTGATAACACCATTTTTATTCACACAGTTTTCTGCAGTTTTTTCACTAATGAGATACTGGATTTCAAAAGTACTTTCAATCATATCAGGTGATGTGGCAATCATCAGACACTCTTTTAAAACATATAGACCACTGTAATGTTTATTCCTA
The DNA here is from genome assembly GCA_019925095.2 of Dendrolimus kikuchii. Classification (NCBI taxonomy): domain Eukaryota; kingdom Metazoa; phylum Arthropoda; class Insecta; order Lepidoptera; family Lasiocampidae; genus Dendrolimus; species Dendrolimus kikuchii. The sequence goes on along the minus strand of CM034395.1, from coordinate 19,478,266 downwards.
ATTGTTTTTCAATTACTGGCCTTGCCTGCTCATCTAATTTTTTCTCTGCTATTGTTGCTGTATTTGGAGTTCTTCAACCACGAAGACCAGCAACAAGAGTTTTATCAGCAGTTTCACTATAGCAGCTTCACAACTTTGGACACTGTTATTCTTCCATATCTAAGTTCATGCCATAACTTACTTTTATCTTGATTTTGGGTAGGTAAGTAATACTTATATTTTTAAGGACTCATCAAATAAATGTAATATTTAGAGTAAAAACCTGTCAGTCTTCATTTATGAGTATAATCAAAGATTATGAAATAATAAAGCAAATTGAGGTTCATCGGGCTTACTGTCTGCGATTAGTTCTTGTGGTTTCTTTTTGGTTAATTCTTTTGTTTGTTATATTTTAGTATATGCTCCAACCATCATTAAATTTGACTTTCACTAATAGCATTCCACCAACGTGAAGGATGGCTTTTCACTTTGACGGTGTAACAACAAAAAAGCAACACCGTGTTTACAGCCACCTTGAGATGCGGGACAGTCATGACACTGAACACTTTCCACAACTTTTCTTGTTCGTGATAAGTATAGCTGCATATGAAGTAGATCGTGCTTTATGCTCTGGAAAAACTACACTTAAATACTTTGGTCCCGTTTGAGTTGAACAGAACCTATTGTGTCGTCACAGAAGGACTCCGCCGGGCCTGTAACAATCAGTACCTATATTTAGTTTGTAAACATTTACAGATCCGCGTGTGTTACATTTGTAAAGGGAATTAGGCCACTAGAAATACTTACATCGCACTTCATCTCATTTTAAAAACTTCTTAGTTCCGCAGAACAGAAACTTATTCTTGGCAAATTCATACTATCAGCATAAATAAAACAGTGTTTTAAATTATATACCTTATATAAGATATAATACAAATATAAATAAATGTTGGAGAAACCGAATAACAGACTCGAAGTCAGGAAATCAAGAGACGTTTACTGTTGTTACTGATTATTTAGATATTACGTATATATAGTATTCTCCGAGAATAATTCTTGTAGTCTGTTGTTGTTTAGGGGATAGTGACGTCACACTATGGCGGCTATCCCGGCTACCGTTTTGCATGCTTGTGGAACAGATAAAAAATATTGAAACTTTAAAACGAAATTTAATAAATATCTCATTTTTATGAATTCTAATTAGCATATTTCGATTTCATATGGAGATAACTATGTATTTTGTGCATTTATATATTTATTCTAAGACATAGTAAAATACCGTATTAGGCGCATACACAAGGAGGTAACATCGTTAACACAAAATAGCTCGTATAGCCTTGGTTTTGTTCAAAAGATGTCCTTAACGTCGAAATACACAAATATCATTGGTTGATTTGAAAATCATGCCTTTGTCAACACAACGATAGTGAGAATTAATGCTCTGTGATCAATTACTTTATTAACCCACTTCTTGACGTGTTGTTGTGAGCGCTGCGTGATCAAAAACTATGACGTTTTGGTGACCTAATGAGTTTTCGCCACGACCTTAATGCCGTGGTCGCTATGTGGAATGGCTGAAAGAGAATTTGGGCGTTGTGAGTACAAGTGGAACGTAGCCACTGTATGTATGATATGGGATCCGAAAATTTAGTCTATAGCCGGTTTTCTTTTTTTTTATTTGAATTTCAATATTGACAGTGACACTAACTAAATATTTCAATTCCCAGTTTTGACAGTTTAGGTACTATTGACTGGATTGGGCGAGGTCGTAAGGCTTGTTTTTAGCGCATTTGTCATCCTAATTTTTGAACAAAAACGAAGTTTTTTGAGATAAAACCGTGATGAAATTGCGTTAAGGTATTTATTAATTATTTATTGAAGGTTTTTTTAAATATCATTACCAACATCATATATTAAAAAATATTTTTTGTTTCGTAACAGAATGAAATACACATTATTAGTGCTCGCTGTAGCGAGTTGTGTACGAACACAGAATTTGGAGACAACAGGGCCTTATAATCCTGCTTATCCGCAGCAGAACTACCAAGATAATAATCAAAATAACACACAATATCGTCCAAATGCACAAGTTCCTTACGGAAGTTTCCCAGTAAACAACGGAAATAGTGACTATAATCAGGGGCAGAGTTCTTTTTATCAGGACAATAGTTTTAATTCAGACAGTTATGCTGAGGGCAACAATGAAGTTGATTCGCAGAACTCTGCGACGTATTACGCAGGTATAGATTACGATGAAAGATATAGGTGTCCACCTAATTGGATACGTTTTAGAGAATCCTGTTATCGCTTCACAAAGTCTCCTGATAGGCCTAGGAATGAGGCGCGTAAAATATGCCAGGCTTACGAAGCTGACTTAGCTGCTGTTAACAGCCCTGAGGAACATGGTTTTATTATAACTAAACTGATGAAATTAGATCCTCAAAAAGGTTCTTGGTATATTGGAGCTCATCAACAATCGCCTGGATATTGGTCTAATGACGGTGATGGGTCACAGTTGACTGGCCTGGAGAATGCTTTCTTTGATGACAGACAGTTGACTTACACAAGTTACAACTTGCTTCCCCGTGATTATTTAGTTTATAAATTCTCACATCAAGAAGGTAGGTGGGGTTTAGCTGCTGTTGAAGGTACTCAATACTTTCACTTTATCTGCGAAGGTCAATCTACAAGACTGCATTACTTAATAGAAGAAGAAAGGTCTTTTACATATGGGTTAGATACTTTTGACCCAGAAAGAATACCTAGAGGACCATACTTTATAAAGGAGCCTGTTGATACAGTTTATGATACAATGAGGAATTATCATGTACAATTATCCTGTGTTGCTGGTGGATATCCCGCACCAGTTTATAAGTGGTACAGGGAAGACTATCAAGTAGATAGTCCAGTTTATACAGAAATTGATCCTTTAGTTGATAGTAGATTTATAGTGAGTGGTGGTTCTTTGATGATATATAATCCAGATACTGACAAAGACAGTGCCAAGTACCACTGCACTGCTACAAATAAATTTGGCACAATTCGTTCAGAGTCAGTCAGATTGTCTTTTGGTTTTGTCAGGGAGTTTAATCAAAAGAGGCCTATTGAAAGTGGAAATCAATATTGGGGTAAAGTCATGTATTGCGATCCTCCATCATATTACCCTGCTGTGAACTTCCTCTGGGCTCGTAATTATTTTCCAAATCTTGTTGAAGAAGATAAGAGAGTGTTTGTATCTTATGATGGTGGACTATATTTCTCTGCTTTAGAAACCATAGATAGAGGTAATTACAGTTGTAATGTGCAAAGCAAAGTTACAGATGCTGGTAGAAATGGGCCATTCTTCCCTCTTTTTGTATATCCACATTCTGATTATCAACACCTGAAATTCCCAAATAATTTCCCAAAAGTGTTCCCTGAAGCACCTGTAGTAGGCCAAGAGGTGCGTTTAGAATGTGTGTCATTTGGTTACCCAGTGCCTTCATACAATTGGACCAGAAAAAATGGAAACATGCCTAGAAAATCTTACTTATATAACTATAATAGAGTTTTAATTATTCCTAATGTAGGAGTAGAAGATGAAGGAGAATATATATGTGATGTACGCAATGATAGGTCTCATATTGCTAATAGTGTTTTCTTGAAAGTCCAGGCGACTCCCAACTTTACTATTCCCTTATTAGATAAACATGTAGACAATAAAGGTGAGCTGCATTGGAATTGTGAAGCTTTTGGTATTCCTGATGTAAACTATACTTGGTGGAAAAATGGTCAAAAGTTATCTATGGATACTTTAGAAGCTGAGGACAGGGACCGGTATATTATTCAAGACAATGTAATGATTATTAAATTTTTGGATCCAACTAGAGATCCTGGAATGTATCAGTGTGAAGCTAAAAATCAATTGAAAGCTAGTTATTCAACGGGTCAGTTACGTGTTTTGTCACTTAAGCCATCTTTCAAGAAACGCCCACTTGAATCTGAAACTTATGGTTCTGAAGGTGGTAATGTTACATTGAAGTGTCACCCAGAAGCCGCACCAAAACCTACATTCACTTGGAAAAAAGATAATATTGTAATTGGTGCAGGTGGGAAAAGATTTATCAGTGAGACTGGTAGTCTTATAATAAGGCAGTTGACCAGGGATGATGAAGGAATATATACTTGTGTTGCCAAAAATCAATATGGAACTGATGAAAGTAAAGGTCGTCTAATTGTTCTCCGTACACCAAGATTCATTGAACGCTTACCACCAAGGATTACAACTCAAGTTAATCAGAATCTATTCTTGCATTGTAATGCTGAAGTTGATCCTATTTTAGACACTGCATATCTGTGGAATCATAATGGTATTCGAATAAAAGAAGCTTCTGATATTTATGCAGATAAAAGAATCCAAATTGATGGTGGAGAGCTTACTATTTTCAATATCAGTCTTTCTGATGTAGGGGACTATGAATGCATAGTTAAATCAGCAATTGGTCGCATTTCAACACACACACAGTTACGTATCGAAGGGCCACCTGGTCCACCTGGAGGTTTGCAAATTCTCAACATACAGCGTACATCTGTCACACTTGAGTGGACAGACAGTAATTCGAATGGTCGTCCTGTAACTAGCTACATTGTTACAGGTCGGACCCACTGGAATTCAACTTGGTCCATTATTAGCGACAATGTCGCTAATGTTATGGAAATCGATAGATACAATGGCCGCAAACGAGCAGTAATTACACAAACGCTTTTACCTTGGGCTGTGTATGAATTTAGGGTTCAAGCTGTTAATGCTTTGGGAGCAGGAAAACCTTCTGCACCTAGTCCGCAGTTCTCCACTCCAGCTGACAAACCTTATCAAGCTCCATTTAATGTTGGCGGAGGGGGTGGCAAAACTGGTGACCTTACAATCACTTGGACTCCTTTACCTCCTTCATTGCAAAATGGACCTGGGATTCACTACAAGATATTCTGGCGTCGTAATGGAAGTGATGTAGAGTTTCAGTCTTTGCTTTTAAAGAAATTTGGAAATATTGGAACTTATGTTGTTCACATATCTGCAACTTATTTTTATAGTCCATATAATGTTAAGGTTCAAGCATTTAATGATATGGGTGCGGGACCAGAAAGTGAGGTAGTTACAATATACTCTGCTGAAGACATGCCACAAGTAGCACCACAACTAGTTTATGCGCGTTCATTCAACTCTACAGCTCTAAATGTGACATGGAATCCAATTGATCAGTCCCGAGAAAGATTGAGAGGAAAGCTCATTGGGCATCGTCTCAAGTACTGGAAGGAAAAGAACAAAGAAGAGGAATGCATCTATTACTTGTCAAGAACAACTCGTAACTGGGCTCTTATTGTAGGACTGCAACCTGACACATACTATTATGTTAAGGTAAATTTTGACAGTGACATAATTTTTATAATTCACATCAGGCTATTGACATAATTAGTGACTACAAATTACTTGAATATAATATATAATCTAGTAATTGTAAATTCATATATGTACTTGAATGACCAGTGGCTTAATAACAGTAAATGTCCAATCATTTGGTAGTTACTTTCTTTTTGTTTTTGCCTAGATGTTTTTCCTTCTTTGTTTCTAGTTAAGTTCACCTTATTTTATAGATACAAATGATACTGAGTCTATACTTTTAACAATTTGGTGTATTTTAAAAACTACACACTGAACAATTTCAGGTTATGGCATTTAATGCAGCTGGAGAAGGACCCGAAAGTGAACGGTATTTGGAGCGAACATTCCGCAAGGCACCACAGAAGCCACCAGCGTCTGTTAATGTATGGGGTCATGACACTACGACAGTCCGAGTTGTATGGAGATATGTGCAGCCAACAAATGAAGAGGAACCACTACTTGGTTACAAGGTATTTTTCCATTTCTAGTAATAGAGTAGAGAAATTAACTGAGATTTTACCTACGGGTGAAGAGCAAGTTAAAACATACTTTAATAATATTTTATTTATTTATACAATACTAGCTGTGCCCGCGACGTCGTCCGCGTAGAATTTGTTTTCAAAACCCCCTGATTTTGATACATTCTTCATTGGTGCTCCGCTCCTATTGGTCTTAGCGTGATAATATATAGCTTATAGCCTTCCTCGACAAATGGGCAATCTAACACTGAAAGAATTTTTCAAATCAGACCAGTAGTTCCTGAGATTAGCGCGTTCAATCAAACAATATTAGTATATTTGGCTACAACACTAATACTTACATTTTAAATATCGCGATATCTTTTGAATGAAACTTCCGAATTGAATAATTCAAAAAGTTCTAGAAAGGTATTGAATTCGTCTTGAATATGGAGTAATTTATTTTGATAAGGATTAATACCAAGGTACAAAATAAAGAGTTTTTGAAGCGACGACATTTTAATTATTTAAAAAAATAAAAGAAAACACTTATTGTGAGATAACTACAATAGTTAAACATATGGTTACGTGATATTTTTTGTAGACAATTATATGTTCTGCAAAGTGGTAGTACATTGTTTTGTTCTATAATCAATAGTTTTCGCAGCGCACGCCATGTAAGGATTTTTTCGGGTCATTTTTTTACACCTTGGTTTACATTATTGGACTTTTAGTAAGGATCCCTAATTTTTTTGAAAATATAATATAGCCTATAGCCTTCCTCGATAAATGTACTATTCAACACTGAAAGAATTTTTCAAATCGGACCAGCGGTTCCTGAGATTAGCACGTTTAAACAAACAAACAAACTCTTCAGCTTTATAATATTAGTATAGATTATGAGGTTGTCTGGAAGAGATCCCTTTTTAGCGATAAAACTGCCCGTTGTACATAACTATAATAATTTTAGTCTTTAAGTTCACATTTGTATTGGTGTACAAAAAAGTGTTATCTATCCAACTAATAATTAAATTTAATTATGATACATAGCTCTGTTATAACAACATTGTTTTAGAATCTATTGTGAAATGTGTCAACCAACTATAAATCTACCCAATTCTAGATTTCATTTTTTTAATTTTGAAGTTTATTTCTGAGGTTCTGTTGAGACACTGTTTTATTTCTTTTATTAGAGACATAGCTTTTTAGGAGGAAAAAACGCAAATTATGTTATATAAAATACATATAAATGTAAATGCATATGGGATCACCTTTTCCTTTCCTCCTCTCATCGTGTTCATCCAATTTTGCCTATTTTAGTAAATCAATTTCTAGTTGTAGCTAGCAGCATATATGTAGGTTTATTTATACTCTTAAAATCCTAGTCATAAATACCAAATTTGATTTATGTTATTTACTCTGGTCTGGGTGACTAGGAATATTTCCAGAGATATCCATTGTTGTAATGGAGACCTAACTTGACTAGCTCGGGAATAGTGTGTTTATCTGCCGATTAGTTTGAGTGAATGTGGCAGCTAACAACTAAGCTTCTCTAGGTCTGGTAGTTTAAAATTGCCATATAATATAGTTAATTTCAATTTAAATATCTACAGGTACGGGTATGGGACATAGATCAAGACATGAGCACAGCAAATGACACAATTGTACCAGTGGAACATAAGCTAGAGGCGTACGTAAACAACTTAACTCCAGGCAAGTCATATTATTTGCGTGTACTCGCATATTCGAATGGAGGCGATGGAAGAATGTCTTCACCTGCGATAACCTTCCAAATGGGCGATTACCATACCGAAGCATATGGATATTATAAAGCTAGAGGTTCAGCATACAGTGATACATTGCAATTGGCAACATTTATCCTTACACAGGTTTTTTTCTTTATATGTAGTTAGTAGTTTTATGTCTACTTTTACTCAGTAAATAGAGTAAATCCCACACGCAGGGTCGAATAATGGTCAAGTAAATTTAAATACCAGGAGCTCAATTCTGTTATTGCTACCTCGTCACAATCGCCAGACACTATTGTCTCAATCGTAGGTTTTGCTTGATTTCGATATTCTGTCAATCCTAATGGCGGAGACGTGCCACGCCACTCAATCTTTGTAAATATTTATAAATGAAAATTCGCGAAATAATTGTTTATAATTTTGGAAGCCTTTCAATATTCATTATAATATCATATCTTTTACTGGTAATACCAATTTTGTTCTACTATTATTGTGACTTTAGTAGAAAACGAATTTATGACACTATCGCAATGGAATATCGCCGCAACGCCAAGATATTGAAATAGCAGAATGGGGCCCATTTACTGTATTTAAACTGTGTTTAATTTTCTTATTTCTTTAATTTTGTATTTAATTTTAATTACCAGCAAAGTAGTAAAATAAGCAATAAACAATAAGTTACGATCGACATTTAATATCACTAAATGACGAAGTCGCCAATTTCTCTATTATAAAATTAATATCAAAAAACGTGGTGAAATGCAAACCTGAGTGTGACAATTTACCTTTCACCTTTTTTCATGGAAAAATCAGTTCTATCAACTTGTACTAATACTGACTGAAATGTTTATAAGTTTTAAGATAAGGGAATATTGAATAGAGAAATTCCTTCTTTATTTGATAATAATGATATTAGCAGCATTCTATTGGTTTTGAATATTTTAATATACGGATTTTTATATTAGACTAGAATATGAAGTGATTTATTTTTTATAAAGCAGCTTATTTTTATACAATTAGATGGTACTTTGCACTTTTACAAAATATTACTATAAGACATTCCAGCTCCTTAAAATTATTAGGTTGTGTTAATCCGGCCAGTTTATTTCCTAAAACAATATTTTTGTTTTTGAAGTTTTTTCATATCACCTTTCAATGACCTTTCACGTGTTGATAATATTTCTCATTAAAATTTGTTTTACATTAGATAACTGTATCAACCACTTTGTTTATTTCAACGGGAGTTTATCTAAATTTTTACTTAGAATTATATAATAGCCTTTTTATAAAGTTTCACAGTTATTAATTTCTATGTAAGTAAAGTTTTAAATATATTTAATATGTAGCAAATGACATGTTATTGGATATTTGACAGCTCAGATATTATTTTTTAAAATTTAATTTGGTTTTTTATGATTAAACTTCATTCATTGACAAATATTAACTATGGTTAAAGTCTGATAACAATTATGTCCAACAGCAATCGAAATCCGTCAGACGCGTATACAGTACAATATTCAATAGGAGAGCGGATAATCAAATCAGCTGAGATAGTTTTTACGCCTCTTAGATTTTGTACGACCGTACCTACTTATGATTTCATAAGTGGGTACAAATAAAGGGCGTCAAATATAAAATTATTCTTTTCATGATAATTTAAGCTATAATAAATACGTCTTAACATAAACGTCTTAATGTCAATTTGACGCTTGTTCTTTTGTAAAAATATTAGAATTATTGTCACGTGTGCGCCCGCATTCCTATGCGAAATACTGTACCGCGCATTCGTTTATTTTGATTCTTCTGGATTGCTTAGTCCCAAACGCATATCATCGTTGGTTTCCGTCGAATTTTGTCCGATTTTTTAGGTGCGTTCGACGAAAACCAACAACAAAAGAAGTTTTGTAATAAGCTCTCAGGCACGTGTTAGAATGGTCTTGTTTTGCACACAAACAACCTACTGTTGAACTCCTGCTTCCCATTTCTTGTTTATTTTAGAGAAATGCATAATCCCACCATGCTTGTCTAAGGCGGGTTAGTGTCTTTCACACACCGGTATTCGTGTTTTATAACAATTAAAAGTAAACAATTCCTTGTCAATGGATCAAGTGCTTTAGAATCTCTGTAAACTTGTATTGACAATAAGTTTTTAAATAAGGGTTTAACAGTTTTAGTAATAAGATACACCGCGCCAAACTTTATGCCCGTTCTTTATAAGCAACAGATAGCTACGCAATAGATGGTTTTCATAAAAAAATCAGTTAACTTTGCAGCCTTATGCAGTTAAATTGGAGGGGTTGAAGTTTGGTGCGGATCAATTTTTACAATTTTAGTCCCATATCACATTTAAGAATCTCGTAGATGTAAGTGGAAATATCTCGACAATTTGTATATGTATGTAATGTTGCAACAAATCCGAGCCATTTTTATATTCTGGGTGTTACTAGACTGTATAATAATGACAGATCATATGTTATGTGTTTCAAAACACAACTCATGCGCAAACCGAAGCCGATGATAATCCGTTAAAATTTAAATATATTCTCGAATGCACAAATGGTTACACGATTACGTGTTTTTTTAATTTTACCGGTTATCTCAAACGCCGGTTTCTCATGAATAGTGATTTATAATAATTGAATTATTATTATATGAACTAGTTACGCCTTTATTTCGTTTATTTATAATATTCTTTATTTTTTTACAATCAAGATGTATGTAGTACAAAGTAGGCGAAAGGGCACGCTTTCTTTTATATAATCATGAATTGTAGATTGCTACCAACACTTTTAGTTCAACGCATATGATGTATTTTTCTTTACTAATACGGACAAAAGATGCCTTATGAAATGTTGAAAATAACTTTGTAATGTTTTGAATAAAAATAATTATCGAATATTTTGTTGTACTGAATAAGAAATCCTTTGTTTTTTCATATGTAAATATTAGTTAGGCTGTTTTTACAACAAAACTAATCGTATTCTGTAAACGAAAGTGTGAGGAGAGATGGATATTTCTGTCACTCGAAAACTACTGAACGGATTTTGATGAAACTACAGTATTATAGTTTATACAACCGATTGCATAGGCTACCATTTTTAAAGAAGATATCGTTTAAATTAACCGAAATATACCTCTAAATATGAAGTAGACATGCCGTCGCTAAAGAGCCCTTTACATGAAGAGAGTTTCTTGCCTTAAGGATACGATTGTAGAAAACAAGAAAAAAAATGATCATATAAACTAAACACGATATAATACGAGGAAGGACAATAATCGCCTGGGCATTAAATACTGACGTCTCTGTGTAAATAAAATTTGACAGCAAGAACGTATTTCGAGTTCAGCTAGTCACTAGTCACCAGTCGCAAGTATGAGTGTAGTGCGCAACGGTGTTTTAGTTATCTCTGCTCTTCTAAGACACGAATGAATTCAACGAAAACGAAACAAAGTTGTAGGGTTAAAAAGTAGAAGAAGAAACAATTTAGGAAGCCTTAAATATATTGTCTTAAATTGCAACTAGAAGACGAAGAGACATTTAAAAATATGTTTCATGTTACTAAATCACAGTTTTCATATTTACTACAAAAAGTACACCTAGCTCGAATGGCAAGTCTCACATACAAATCGGTTCAAACTGATTTGTACGCAGTAGCATGAACTTGAAAAAATGTCATACGTGATCTAGTTTAGACAAGTCGAGAAATCGTAGGCAAATATTTCAATGCGATTTGTGCCGTAGTGTAAACAAAACTCTTGGCGATAATTACCTTCCGATCATCGCATGACTATTTGTTTTTTTTTGGTTCAATGTAAATATGTCCATGTGGTTATTGTCTGAAGAGTATCGCCTACGAAAATATATACTTCTCGCCCCAAAGCGTGCGATAAACTATCTCCATGTAAATGGCCCTTAAGTCTGTCATGATGTCCGGAGAATGTGGTGAGGCGAATAATACGTTATCACTAGGTGGGAGACCCAAAGTCGGCCGCCAGACGTCGTTTATATCCATATTGCGAATTTTCAGTTTGCTCTTGAGTTTTGTAGCCAAACATACGGAAATGGGATTTTCATACTGTATTATGAAGATAAAAAAAGCTATGGTAGCTTAATGGTTAGCGCACTCGTCCCAACCTCAAAGGGCGCGGGTTCAAATCCTAGCCGGAAAGCATGCACCACTTAGGAAGTTTTTCTGACCTAATGTGTTTATATTGTTACAATTACCAAGTGCTAACAGTGAAGGAAAACATCGTGATGAAACCTGCACATCGAGATAACCGATGTGTCAAACCTGCTATAAGCCGCCTTGGACAAGGGTGGTGATCCGCTCGCCAGTAACGGGAGGAACGAGCCCAGAATTGGAACATTTATGGGCTGTTATTATTATGAAATATGACTGATAGAGTAAATAAAACAACCGTAGCGGCTTAAACGTTTAACTACATATTATCTAAAATAAATCGTAAAACTATTATTATCATTTCGTCATATTTTCTTAGATTTTACCTTCCGTTTCAAGCATCTCGTATCCACATTATCAAGCAGATCTGCATCATTGACATTCCTTTTCAACAAACTGGGCTCTTCAGTCGGCTGTATTTGCTTCAGAGGAAGCAACCCTACCGCATAAGGAATGTCTTCTTCTAACGTTGGATTGTTAAAGTCGTCTCTGCCATTAACCTGATCATTCTCTTTATTTACTTCGTTATTATGCATTATATCGTCCCAATTTTCTGATTTTTCGGTTTTTGTTTCAGTCAAATCTATAACAGGGCTTTCATATTGAGAATCATCTTCTGGATATTCTACATTTTGTTTCATTGACTTTTCGTTGTCTGTCACTTTAGTTGACTCCTTAGAAACGTCTGCGCCATCCCATTCCATTCCACTTGAAGTTATTGCATCTGTCATATCTGTATCTTGATTAGGCTGTACAGCATTGTTGTTAGTAGTTCCATCAAAAACTGGGTCTACATTCATTGCATCTACGTTTAGGCTTTGATTGCTTGTTTTCTTCTCCCCATCGTTGGAGGTTTTATTATCCATACTTACTTTTGTTTCAATATTAATTAAATCTTTGATTATTTCGTCTCTTTCTTTACTCGCCTTATCATCGGCTTGGACATTATCACCAAAAGTATTTTGGTCGTCATCGTTTCGTTTTGGCGTAGCCATTAAACAGTCCAAAGCGTCTTCTTTAAAAACATTGCTTGTAAAATCATAACAGTCGTCATTTCTGCGTAACTCTTCAGGGTGTAGATTGTACTGCTGATTTAAACTGCTTCCAAGATGAGGTATTTTGGAGTCGAGTAAAGATATGTTAAAATTTGTATCTAAAGTTGTGCTTGCAGGGCAAAGCTGCTCCAATGCCCTAGAATCATTCAATTGTTGATCATTGTAATATTTTTTGACATCATCATTTAAAGATTTCGTAAAGAATTGCATATCACCATCTATGCACGAAAAATCAGAGTTTACTTGATCCATTGCATTGTTGTTTTCCTGCAATCGTGGATCAAGAACTACATAGTTCTGTTGTTCAGCAAAAAGTTCAAGACTATCAGGTAAAATGCAATTGAGACTACTGATAGCATCTCGACGACTATAATGATTTGCGTTTTTATAATCATCTGACGGGTAACTTTTATTGAGAAGCATTTCCCCTCTTTCTATAGACTTAGAAAGGTCATCTATACTTTTGATTTCGCTGGGATCAGCCACTTTTTCAATGATATTCGGTTGTTCGACCACTTCGTATTGAATTTCACTGCTTTGTACCATATCTAATAAGACTTGTTCATTGACATTGATGTAAGAGCCGTCTCCTGATTCAAAGAGAATTGGTAAATCTGTAGGTAGACCAGCACTCTTTAATGCATTTACATACTGAGACATTGCACTTCCAACATTATTACAATCACTAGAACCTTCTGTAGTGTTATTGGTGGAATACCTAGAAGTAATAGTCTCGTTGCTCATGCTATATGGAATGTTAGAGTCTATAACGTTCGAAGAAACAGTTTCGTCCATATAAATGAGATCATTGTCGATATTAACATAGTTTGAAGATGATTGTGATCCACAGATACTGTTCACCGCCTGAGACAAAGTCACTCTGTCCATATAGTCCTGAAAGAAGTATAGTTCATTCAGATAATGAATTTCTATAAGTGGAATCTATGAAGGTATCGGTAATAGGTTTTTGCGGGTTAATACAACAAGTTCATTTAAGCTTTGAATAGGATTTTCCTGGCAGATCAGCTACTTTAACCTCAGTTCTTGCTCCTTGCCACACAGTAACTTATTATCTACCTTAAATATTTATAGTCCTATCCCAATAATAATTCCTAAATTTGATCAAAATCAGTCAAGACAGTGAAGAGAAGAGAACGGTAAAAATTAACAGGTTAATTGACAGGTTTAATGATTTAATTAGAGAACATGATATTAAAACAAAAGTACCTGCATGTGTCGCGATTGTAGATGTTTCAGATGATGTATCGCTTTGCGTGAATCTTGCTCCCGCCGAAGCAACACGCGCTCTGCTGCACGTCCGAGAGAACCTGACCCTTCCCAACCGGCTGATCGCTGCAATTGTTGGGTTTCAGTTTTAAAGTATCAGGAAATCCATGGAACATGGGAAGGCTGTCAAATGCAAACTGTCTAATTATTGAAATATAGATTGGGAAAACAAATGATGTTGGCGCCCAATTAACGGTAGCGGTTTCATGTTAGCGTTATGGATTTGTTTCATAAATCTCCGACCCTTTAAATTGTTAGAAGAAAGAAAGATTGTCGGCATTGGAATAAATTTTCGCAACAATATAAAATATAATGTAAATATGGAATGTATGTACCTATATCTCTTGTTCTTAGCCCTTAGGGTTTAAAAACTGGTGACTGCTCTTATTCTGATTTATTGAACGATCGACCGACTTTATAGAAAATAAAACCAGAAAAATACTATGTTACTTAATATTTTACAAATCACTACATGCATACTATGCATTAATTTTATCTAAATGAATACTAAATATTTCATGGCATTCTCATTCAATTTTTTGTGTATACAGAATACCGTGTGAAGTGAAGAAGGATGTCGGACCCCAAATATAATACGTATCGCACAAGAAAACAATTCTCCTGGATTCGATTAACTCTTACACTTGGTCTGCCGCGTCGTGGCTTCACAGTGCGTGGGGTGTCAGTCAAATCGCCGGATGACGTGGTCCCTCCATTTTCGATGTCAAAAGGAATACGAACCGTCGTATCCTGGACAAAAATATGCATATATTTACGCTCTACATTTTGCACTCCATGGACTAGGAGGGTTGATAAGTATTTTGTTGCTAGGGGCAGGTGCACATTTCAACTGCACAGCCACACGCAAAGTTAACTCCTATGCACATTTATTTCAGTTATGTGGTGCCTTCTGAAAAACAATTACAGCGTCTCTCAAATTGATAAATTATTTATTCAGTCCAAATGCCTGCTTTCTGCCTTGGTCTTGGATTACAATGTTTATTGGTCATCATTCTAGCATTAAATTATTATTGCGGACCGTTAGTTTCGGTGGTCAGAGTTGGTTTTCCTACTTTATCTCCAAATAGCGCGGTCTTGGGCATCTCGCTTCCCTCACGACGTTAAGCCAGTATTTCTTGGACTTATACACCTGGATCTGGTAGCGGCCACATGGCTGGACATTCCCCACAACTAATTAATATTCGACTAATTTCTTTACTGTAGTTTATGCCGTTTAAACGAATGCTTTCCAGTAGGATTTGGGTAAATAATTTAAAATGCATACATATAGGTAATTACGACAATTAAGTTATGACCTGAAATCGTTTCTTAAAACAATTCCATAATTATTTACAAGAGCTGTGATTAAACAAACAAACAATATTAGGTAACAATGTCTCTCTAGACATTGTTGTTGCCTAGCTTCTGCTAGGCAAAGAATTTGAAAGACTAATCAAACCTTGTTGACTACGTTGATCCTACGCTTAAAACTTATTGTCGATATGGAGCATTAGATCCACTGGTGTGGTGTGCATGCTGATGTTGGGATACGGCTACAGAATCATTTTCATAAGATATACAATACCATACAAACCTTGTTAGATCGGCTGTTCTCTGGAACCGGGAGCTGACTTGGTGGCTGTACTTTAGAGTCATTTTCCTACAAAGATAGTAAAATCGTCAACTATGTAGTTAACAAAACTTTTCGATTTCTCCCCGATATTTGTTCGCCGTTATAAAAAAATGTTAATTGTAATAAATACTTAAGCCTCGTTCCTATATCCTACTTGATTTACTATCAGTTAAAATTTGACATAAACTCCATACAAGTAACGTCAAAATTCAACCGATGGTAGGGCAAGTGAATAACTAGTAAGATACAGGAACCCGCCATTAATATAAAATTAATTAATGTGGATTGGATTTAATTGTTCACCAGAAATTAAATATTTTCTTACTGTACCAAAGACATAACCTCGATCTAAGCACTTATCTTTGTCATTTTACATTTTGCTTAGTAGTTAAGGCAGGCATTGGCGTCTCAGTTCATTGATGGGGTTTGAATTCTGGCTGAGATCATGGACTCGACGGGATTTTTTCGGGTTAAAGATTTTTCTCTGACCTAATATGCATATTGAAACAATTACCTCATGCCGAGAGTGAAGGAAAACATCGCAAGGAAATCTGCACATCCAGATTAACGACGTGTGATACTTGATATCTGCGTTGGCAAGACGGTATGTGTAAAATTGTAAATGTAATCGAAATAACGTCGGTGAAGAACAAATTATTACCTGCGAGTGTAAATCAATAAGTGACTGGGGTGGTCGATTTATAACGACGGGAGGTGTGAACACGGGCAGTTCATCTGAAATGAATATAATATTTCCGCTAAACATCAATTCATCCCTAATATGCATTTAAAAGGGACTACAGATGTCGCACGCCAAACTTTAATTTTGAGTCCTCTACATAGAACTTGCAAGGGCCCGCCCTAGATTCTTTTGCCGCCGTAGGTAAACTCGAAAAATGCCATCCCCACCGAAACTTAAGAAAACTAAAAGAAGTCTTATATCTCCCAAAACTCTGTCCATACGTGTCGTATGTACTTGTTGATTTCACTACTCGTAATTTTCTAGATTCAAGTGTACGAATTTAAATATATTTTTTGGGCTTTAGTAGTTCAATCGTTCTATTCGTTTTAGCAGATATATTTTCCGCCCCTAGACCTTGTCGCCGTAGGCAGTTGCCTACCGTCTCGAGCCACCACTGCACTTAATTGCTATGACAAATATTACTTATGGAAGTTGGTTATATTTCATTAACAAGGCTCTCACTACAGGAGTAAAATATCGATTGGCTGTCATCTATTTCGTAGTGAAATACTGGTAAAATATATAAATACATAAATACTGTTTAATAATTACATACATCTTCAAAGAAAGTTTGCCTTACAGATGATTTTCATAAAATTTGAAACAATAAAGGTTGTTATTATCGGTTGATTTATTATCCCGCTTTTATTAATAGTCTCTTAATCCATATTATTGCTTTCGTGTAGATTACTTCTTCGAGTTAACTGCAAAAGACTGCGTAACAGTTGATTATTTATGAAAAAGTGACCATTACGCATGCACCTGCTGGTAACTAAGACTTGTCACAAGCTTTTACGACGACTTCGACGCGTCGCGTGCGGCGTTCCACAGGGGTCGGTCCTCGGGCCGATTCTTTGGAACGTAGGTTATGACTGGATCCTTCGGGTTCCGGTCCTGCCCGGGGTAGGGCTGATCTGCTTTGCGGACGACACCCTACTCACGGCACGCGCTGCGTCATTTGCGGAATCCGTGGACGTCGCCAACGCCGGGTTGGCGATTGTCGTAGATCGAATAGCTAGGCTGGGCTTGAGGGTCTCCCCCGCGAAAACGGAGGCCATCATGTTCCATAGGAAATTTCGCAATCCCCCCGCGGACTTGACCGTTTCGGTCCAAGGGGTGGCCATTAGAGTAGGGCCCCAGATGAAATATCTGGGGCTAGTTCTCGATGGGAAATGGCTGTTCAAAGCGCACTTTGAGCAGCTAGTTCCCAAACTCGTCAAATCCGCGGGCGCACTCTCGAGGCTGCTTCCCAACGTAGGGGGCCCGGGAGGTGCGACGCGGAAACTTTACTCTGGCATCCTGAGGAGTATGGCACTGTACGGTGCACCCGTCTGGTCCATTGCACTTCACCGCCACAACAGAACCCTACTGCATCGGGCGCAGCAGGTTCTGGCCGTGAGGACCATACGGGGGTATCGCACAGTGTCGCGGACGGCGGCCACCCTCCTGGCAGGCGATCCGCCCTGGCATCTCCAGGCGGACGTCCTGACAGTGGTGCGCCGCACCCGGCAGGATGCCCTAGCTAGAGGCCTGACCTTCTGTCAGGTCGAAATCGAGGCGATCAGGAAGCGGGAAACCGCCTCCATGATCGCCATCTGGTCTCAAGAGCTCGACAACCCTGCGGCCTATGGCGGCTACACGGTGGATGCAATCAGGCCACAGCTGACGGAATGGGTCAACCGCACCAGCGGCACCCTGACCTTCAGGACGACACAGATACTTACCGGACACGGATGTTTCGATAAGTATCTGTGTCGCATTGTGGGCTGCTTGCCTTCCCCGGACTGCCGCCAGTGCGGCGCGCTCGACACGGCGTTACACACGCTAGTCGAGTGCGCCGCATGGGCGCCGCAGCGTTTCGAACTTGAGACGCACGTAGGTCCAGTCGACTCGCTCTGCGACTTGGTCAAGGCCATGTTGCAGAGCAGCGACAATTGGGGGGCTGCGGTTACTTTTTGCGAGACAGTAATGTCACTCAAGGAGGCCGCAGAACGAGACAGGGAGAGAAGTCCTGCAGCGCGTGCCAATGCGTCTTCTCGAGGTCGCCGGCCTTCAGCTGGCACCCGGAGAGGCAGGTACGCGCATTACTTCCCTCCCTGAGTTAGGTTCCGTTTACCGCGGGGGGCCTTTAGCTTGCTAGGAGAGCAAAGGACCTTCTACCCCCGCACAACGAAGTGGGGTGTGTTCTCCCAGGGCACACTCCAGGCACTTTATTGCGCTGGATCGGCTGGGCGTAACTATGTTCTAAATCTCAGCCTTTCCAACACATACAAAGCGCAGGGTCGTCAGGGAGGAGGGGGTTTTTAGTGGGTATTGGGGTTGCTCGCCCGTGCAGCAACGCTCGGAGTCTTCCACACTATTCTGTGACGTCGATCGCGGACGGAGCGCTGCCAAGAGCATACTATTGCTGCAGTGTTATCGCCCCCGACCGACGCGTGTCGTTCCCCTAGCAATGACCCAGTTTGTGCGTAAATCGGTTAAGCATTTTCCCTCGCCTCAAAACAAAAAAAAAAAAAAAAAAAAAAAAAAAGCTTGCTAGATGTTTTAATCGGCAGTCTCCGTGAATTTAACTTTACTTCACGTTTTGTCCCCGGTGAGTGGAGTGTGAATTCAATCGCTTAACATATTTTACCAAAATTGTTGCTTACTATTGTTAGTGATACCGAGTCCTTCCTTAGTCACTTTCGACAAACCCTTAATTTTTAAAAACTGCGCTGCAGATACAAGCTCGTCGAGGTTTTCTTCCAGACACTGGGTTTTTCCGCAATACATAAATTCAACAAGGCACTTTAACACACTAAAACGCATTTTCAGAATGATAAGCGGTTCTCCAGTTTGTTTTTGTAATATCTCCTAGAAAAAGAAAGAATGTTGAACATTTGTAGAAATACGAACTGTTTACATTTGTACCGTGTAATTATTATCTTGAAATATTTTATATTTTAGGAATTGCTAGGGATGAATATTCATAAACACGTTTGAGTCTTCAAATCAGGTCAAAAACATCCCTATACAGGACTTCTTTTTTCTCATTTCAAGGGAAGAATCGCGTCGGTATATGCAACATGCTTCTGTAAAGCGGTTTGAAGTGTACCAAATATGATAATTTCTGTAAAACACGCAGTTAACTTTGACACAGAAAACGCAGAGATCATAAGTGTTTTTTTTTTATCGTTGTTAAGGTGCACAAGCCAGAACTTTGAGTAAAAGTATTGCTTATAATAATGTGGTACTAACTCACCTGAAAATAAGCACTGCTAGCGGCAAGGACGGCCTTGTGTACCCGTAAAGTATGAGAAGTACACATCAGTGTCATGTCGACTAGTGATTGCATTTGTAACAACTTCCCAAATCTGGACATAATATGCTCTGAATAATCTTCATAATGCAAACTATAGCGTATAGGAGTCATTTCCAGTAACTTTGATATATTATGCTTTTATTTTAACACGGCCATATTATTTGACTTGAAAGGTTAAATAAAAGAAAAACTAAAATAATTGGAATGATTTTTAAAATTGTATTTTTTAAAAATTAAGATCGAAGGAGGTTATGTTTACAACCATGGCTCAGAGGTATATCGTAACGAAAATGTTATAACTCGTGATAAACTACAGTTATTGCAAAAATAGAGAAAAAAAAGAGTTAAATTGTTAAAAAATGAATTTATTACAAATTTGTATTCATTGTGAAACTTTACACAACTTTGACGATGGGTGTTACAAAGTATCAACACAAAAGTTGAATGAAAGAACAACAGACATAAGTATATTATTATGTAATAAATTGTAAAAACAGATAATTCTATCACAGACTAATTAAGTACTGAAGTTAAATATTTAATATAATATATTAGCATCAATACATAGTTAATAATAAATATTATATTTCAATTGTGGTATAATTAAAAAATTATCAGTACGATAAAAATTTCTTTGTCAAAAGCTGAAACTTATTGTACATAATGTATTTGGAATGTAATAATTTGATCATAAGGCACTTACAACAAATACAAAGTTAATAGTTTCAAACCTCTACTAATGCAGAATGCTAAAAGTATTCAAAACAATAATTTACTTTTTACTTTTGTTAAATTGACAAATTAAAAATGGCGCACTTTTTCTTTAACCAAGTTTTCAGGCTAAGGTACGAAAATTATAAACACTTTAAATATTCGTACTGGGCTATTAAAAATAACAACGCTTGTGCACAATATTATGAATTTGTTAATCTCACTCACTTGATGTTCTATCGGCAATTTATAAACTTGTAAATTTCATAGAGCAAAGTTGAAAATTGTACTTAATTATGTTAACATCTTTATGATTAAATATTTTCGTATAATCTAATTATATTTATTATACAGTAATTCTTGAAATGCATGTTATAGTTTATAGAAGTAATTATAACAATAGTATATAAGCTAGAAGTGAAAAAATCAAGACACTGACGCTTTTTTTATAGAACATGAAACATTTATAATTAAATGATTTAGCGATTACCCAAGAACGACGATCATTTAAAAATCGATGTTAACTCGGTTAAATTGGCTATTAGTAGATAATTGTTCTAAAAGAGAACTGGCAATGGTCATAGACCATACAGACTACGGGCAAATTAAATAATTACTGTTACGACCTGTAGACACTTATTTTGTAGACAAACAAGTTTTACCAATTATCTTCGAGGATGTGAAGGTTTAATTTAGGTGACGTTTTGAGAGCACGTTTTACCACGTGATTCTGGCTGGAAGTAATGGATGGCTGCCAAGCCACATTTGAAGAAGAAGAAGAGCACGTTTTCTTTATAATATTGGTAAACCTTGATTTGGAATATATGTTTTTTTTTCTGTGAGAAAAATTTAATCCTACGAAAACTATTACAAACAATAGACACGAGATGTGTTAGATAAAAAACCAAAGTAGATTTTTAAGTATACGTCATTTTTAATACTTTACCTTCGAGTCAATTATCCACATAGGATTTTTTTTATAAAATACAAATTTGTAACACTTCAAATATTTTAGTATCCTCTTAGAAATCAGTTCCTATACAATAGCATTTAGTTTACCCTTATTTTCCTACGACAAAGCTCATAAACGCTGTGCCACAGCCGCAAAGCTTTCGCACGATTTACGAAAATACTGGAACACATGATTATCTGAGATAGATATAATTTATGTCAAAGGAAAGCACTGTAAGCAAAGAAAATTGATGACAGATTTATTGTAAAATATAAAGAGGTTTTTGGGCGATTTGTATGTAGCAATGTAGAATATGCACACTCCGCGTTAATATATAAATGGTAACGTTTTTGTTTATTTTCTCTTCACGGTTTTGGATATGAACAGATTAACAAAAAAAGTATATATTTAGTATCAGCAAATTTAAATGCGTCCCTGAAGTTCGTACTCATTATTACGTAGACAAATTCACGAGTTCTTACAACGTACATAGCCGATTTTTGTTGGGCATTTTTTGCTCTCACTGGGTAGCTCTCCGGATTCAAATAGCATTTCATTTGCGCTAGACTGAAAGGTGTAATACCCATTACACCCATTTCCACGGTAGTGAGCAGGAATATTCCTAGGGGAATGAACAGAGTATTTAGACAAAAACATGTCTCATATATGGCTTACTCGTGCTGCCCCCTTTCTTGCTTGCCGCCGTGGAAGTGGGCATGATATACACGAGCCATGACACTCGACTGAACTTGCATAATCTCACGAAAATAACTTCTCTTGAACCGCATTCATGTTTTGCTCATACTATTGACTACTGTCGCAGGCTCATTTTTGCACCATGGCGCCCAATATGGTCAAGTCGACCCTCCCTATACTTTAAGAGATTGCAGTTGACCGTTATAGCTTGTGGTCCTTTTATCTTATAACAAGCATACATGTGTGCTTCGGCATCGATAGTAATTAGTTAAAGTAGAGCAACTTTTGTTGATAATCATTGATTATCTGCGTTTATACTCCTTTTCAAATTATTTTAATATATTATGAAAACAAACTCGTTATCATATAAATATATCACTCAGAAATATATCGCTCTATCCTTATATTGCTTTATGTACTCATAGGTTATGTACTTCACCTCCTTGAAATTAGACAGTTCGCAAACCCCTTTTGGATTTGTACAACAACTATAGACAAAAAAATGGTTGTTATTTATTCAAAATTTAGGCGGGAACTTAGTAAAAATATTTCTCATTTTTTGTACCTAACACCTAGACAGCGTATTAACAATTACAATAATTAGATTATAATGATTATGCTCTACTATATTGTCATAATAATACGTTGAAATATAAAATGAGATTCCATCCCAGATGTTCCATAACAAAATAAGAAATAAAATACAACAAAGGGAAGTTACAGCCATGAGTTTGCTTAGTTTAATTTTATCATATCTTTTAATGCCTGTTAGATTGTGTTAAATCCAATAATTTATAGAAAAATATTCATATTAATAATACATTTATGTTCGTTTCTTTTTTATTGTTTGGAATGTATGCCATTACAGGATTATATCATATAGACATTTCAAATATTTACAACTTTATAATCTCGTTAGCAAGATATTTTAGTTCCATTGTAACAGGATATAATTGAAAAAAATAATGAAATTATTTTCTTTTGTAAATGATTTATCAGTACAACTGAATACAATAATTTCATAAGAATCAAAAATGATGTTTGTTTAGTGTAAATTTAAATTTCTTATATTTTAAAGTAAATATTGACACAGTAATTGACAGCTCTCTAAATAAATGAAAAATGATAACATCAATTTTAACAATAAATCGAAACGGAATGTCAGATGAACTATTGAAATAATTTGTTTGAACACTTTACACAAGTCTGAGTAAATTTGTACAATACATAGCGTGTAGAAAAAATAGAGATTCACTTTATTAGAGATCGTACAGTGAAACTAGATCATTGTCAGTGACGGTGCAACATTTGAAAAATTATATAAACTTAATAAAATATAGGTAAGAAAGTATTGACCCATTGGATTGAAAAAGAAAAAACGAAATCAAGTACTAAGTTATTTGTATATTATTATATAAGGACCTCACAATATTAAAACATTATCACCGTAATAATTTACTTCCATATAAGAGATAACAATGATATTATATGGACTAGAACTGTACAATGATCTGTTTCAGTGGCAGGTTACATTAATCCTTAAATTAAAAGCAAATTACAATATATACATCCCCTGACAATAGTTACACCTCGCGACAAGGTATCTATTATACACAATAATTAATTTGTTCGTAATATTAAAATAACCATATCACTCGCGCTAAATAGTCCATTGGAAACATATTAATTATCTATCATATTCAAAAACTCCTCAGGGGAGATGTGGACGTCTTCGACGGGCAGGGTGTCGGTCGCGTTGGGGACGGTGTTCTTTAGTTCGCCAAAGGTATATGTGGGGCGCTTTTTGTTCCTCGAGCTAGCAACCCTAGGCACTCCACCTAAAGAAGCCTCGCAGTCCAGGCTGGCACGCTTGTTCCAGCAGAAGGCCTGTCTCGGTTCCGCACCTGCCGACATCGGCATTGCCAGCTGCACCCGCGACTTACACAACTCGTTATCACTCAGTTGCCGCTTCAACTTATCTTTACCCACAACTAACTGGAAGCCCTTCAATCCGCTCTCCACAGGCGTCTTCCCTAATTCCATCTCGCTCAGCTGCCTCATCAACTTCGAAGACGACATCTCAACAGGACTCGAACGCATCGGTTTATCGACGAGACTGTTCTGTCGTGAAGCTTTGCTGACTCCGTGTCTGCTAGAATTACTCTTGAGCAGAGTGCCGTCATGTCGGCTGCTACCCGATGAACTGCTGGTGTTAGTCTTACAAGTGTTTCCGTTGTTTGGATTGCGCCTCAACGATTCAATGACGTTGTAAAAGTGTTCTAATTCACTGTTGCTATTGTTTCTGGACTTGCTCACGTTGTTCGTGCTGTGCCTGTGTGGGCGGATTTGGGCACGAGGCAGATGCCCGTAGCTGCTTTGCCGGGATATCCCTACACTTGTTTGTCGTCGAGGCATGCTGCAACTTTTCGGGACAAAAGAGTCCTGAGATAATACCAAGTTTTCGTACACATGCGCGTTGTCAAAATCTTCGTGAGCTATAAGGTTTTGTTGACTTTCAGTGGTTTCTTTCTTTTGGCCGACGGAATTACTCTTTTTGTGGCTACTGCGTATTTTTGCGTCATGTATTTTCTTTGTAAGTTTGCAGTCGCTGGCACTTCGTGGCAGTAAGTTTTCGTAACCATGCTCAGGATTGGAGGAATTGTGTGTCTTATCTGTTTTGGGAATACTGGAACAGGAATTTTCTGATGTCCTTGTACAACTTGAAAGCTTGGGTGTTTTGTTACAAGGACTAAGTTTTGGGGTTTCAGCGCAAGTGTGTTGAGGCAGCAAAACTTCGTTTCGTTTTCTATCTAAATCAGGTTTAGAGGATTTATCTAGAACAACTTTTGTTTTATCGCTCTTGCATATCTTCACGCTGAATCTAAACGGAGGTTTAAACACGACTTGTAGTCGAGCTTTTTCTCCGGACAATAAGTTAGTTGCGCTTTTGGATGGTCTGGTTTTTCTAGAACCTTTTTGGATTTGTCTATGTGCCCTTTCGGTGAGACCCAGAGGTATTGATTTCGATTTTGGCAAAACTGTTGGTTGAGGTGAACTTAGGAGCCATTTTTGCACTTTTGTTAACGCTTCAGTGTCTTTAGCTGGCGACGCAGGATGTTTTTGCATCGAACTATAGTCTATAGTTTCTTTTTTCAATTTCGATTTACGTTTTTTAACTTTCCCTTTGTGTTTTGACAGGATCACATGTTTCGGTGATTTACCCTCGGCGTTTGTAACAATGGCCGTATTTTCTTTTGTCACTTTTATAGGTTCTTCTTGTTTTGTTGCATTACTTGGCTTCTGCGAAGTGAACACAAACAGTATAATTATTATATTTAATTTAGAATTTTAATATTAGTATATAATACAGATAATTGTCAAAGCATTCCTTCTTAAACAAGCATATTATTCAGTTGACGATTATTTTTGTGCTTAAATAATAATATAATTATATAAAAATGCCTTCCTAGTGACATATTTTTGTAAAATTAATAATGTTTATTGTAAATTAGATTTTTTTATAATTGTAATTATGACTACATATTATATTTCAGACACAAATATTTTTTGTTAATGAATTAATATAAAAAAAAACTTATTTCTTCATACTTACTCTTTTCTTATTGGCACTATGAGCTGGCGACGGTTTGTCTCCTTGTTTCTTGTGGTCTTTCTTGCTGCGATATGCTCGAGTTCTCAGCGCTACCTTCTTTTTAAGAGGTAACTTTGACCTAATAACATAAAAAATATAAATGAGTACCTACTTACATCAACTTTTCTTACAGGCTATAAAAATGGACCTCACTATTATAAGGCTTAAGGCTTGTATGGGGCCATAGAAAGGCCAACACATGTATATTTTTTAGTAATATAAATCTTATTATGGAGTGCAACGTTAGAAATCGAGCCAATGCGTCATCCGGCTTTAGTATGGGATAAAGGGCATGGGATAGGAGGGATGGACTATAAGGATTAGACAGAAGTAATGGAATAGAGGTGTTCGTATACATGGATCAAACTGGAGAAATGCGACGAGCTGGCCCTAATTAATTTCATTGTTGTTGTTTCATTTCATCTTTCGCATACTCCATCTATTTCTTTTATACTCAGTATTCAAGAGGAGTCAATTTAATTGATTAGAAAACATGGCTATGTAAAGAGTTTTACCTAACAGCAGTGTGGACAATCAATCCTTGATCTGCAGCATCGGGTAGACGGACGGTTTCTGTAGTGGACGAGTGTATGATTGTCACTGACTTGAGCTTTTTGCCGTGGCGGCCGAGGAAGCGGGTACTTGCCACCTGGAAAGTACAGAGAGTAATTTCAATTATGTATGTTCAAGTCATAGTTGCTCTACGGATAAGATTTGAATGTAGGTCATCGTAATACAGCTGATATCATAATACTCGATTTTATTATTAATTGTAGCTTATAACATTACTTACTAATGACATATTTTCTATGTTTTAATAGAACTAGCAAATATTAATGTTTAATGATGGTAGCATATGTAGGCGATTCTTCATTTCGTGGTTTATGAAATATAATAATAATTATTTCTTACATCGGTATATATTTATAGTCAAAATTTAGGATTTTATATCAGTCGGTATATTTTTACTTTGATTTTTATATTTAAAATATAGAATAGGTACTCTAGTTATCTGAAGAAATTTTTATCTCAATAAGACAAGTTTAAAAAAATAGTAAACAAGAATTTAAAATGTACAACTTCATTATATTATAATTATGATATTGAATTGCAATTGCTAGGTTATTAGCAGAGCATTTGTTTCATTCGGTTTCATTACCCCCTTCATGGTTGTTTGAAGTGCTTTTTTATTTTAATGATTAAATATAGTAAAATAGTTAAAATGGATTCACGAAATGATATCTTAATGAAATAATAACTAAAAATGAAATTTTTAGCTTTCTATAATAGCACAATATTTATTTTGTAGGATTTTACCTCCCCAGTGGAGTGTATTAATGTTTTAGATGCTAGGTTTAGTATTCACGTGAATTTCGAAAGCAGCGTCAAGAATTTTGCAGCATTTCTAAAGAAAATATCAAGACTTAAATTAACGTTTAAACATAGGCTTCCTTTTAACAATATTTTTACTAAAGCGAGTCTAAGAGCTATATTTTATCTGTCTAAAGTTATATCGTTTAAAAAGAATTAAGTTGTTTTTTTTATTATCCAATATGCTTCCATTCATATATATTAGAGACACATTTGACTGTGGTACAGAAACCTCCTGGATTTATTCGTGCCGCAGAGAATCGTGTACACCATATTGTTATATCAAAAATAGGAGTAGAGGCGAGTAATTGTTATCATAATTCTAGTGTTTAGTTCTGTTTTGATAATAAAAACGGAGTTATCATCATTCTAGTATGTGGTTCTCTTTTAGTCCCAGGTCTGCACATGTGAGCCTGATGGTCGGCTTTGGGAATCATGTATCAATATAAGTGCATAATGCATTTCCAATCTCTCGTCGGACTAAACGGTGTTGAGATGAGGAAAGGAACCCTTAATAATATAATTAATTACATTCACCTGTATATACATGTTTATTTGGCAAGGAAATAATATATCACAAGTATTTTTCTCACTAGAGATATTACTTATATACTAGATATTATTATACATACGTATAATATAAAACATAAAAGGAACAATAACTCTAACCTGCCCACTGTCCCGACTTCCCAACGAGCTTGGGACGAGCCGCTCTGCGAACTGACACGGGAAAATCTTTTACAAACGTGTTCTAGGTCGACAGAGCGCGCTCGCCTTTTGGCCGTTGCTACTTGGGAGTCTGGACAATGGCTGCAGGCACACCCATCCTTCAATACAGGCACAATCCTAGACCATTCTACATTTCGATTAGCTGCGAGCCTTCGCTTGGGGGCTCCATGTTGTGTATCCCATCGTTGCGAGTGTGGGAGTATGATGGACCCGTATGGACACCACGGATTAGCATGTTTACATAGTGTTGGTCGAAGATCTCGCCATGCCAACCTCAATGACATCATCCGCCGGGCTCTTGTCAGCGTCGGCGTACCGGCCGTATTAGAACCGAATGGCTTGGTACGCGACTATGGCAAGAGGCCGGATGGTATGTCACTTGTTTGGGACGCGACATGTGTAGACACTCTAGCCCCGTCACATCTTCCAATGACTGAGTTAGAGGCTGGCAACGCTGCTTCAAAAGCTGAAGCTCTCAAACGGCGCAAATATGGAACCTTAGGAAGGGGTTACATATTTGTGCCGTTTGGAGTTGAAACATTAGGTCCGTGGGGTCCGTCGGCAAAGAGTTTCTTCAAAGAGATTTGCAAGAAACTCTTTGATGCCACCCGTGATCAGAAGGCTGGCTCATATTTCGCCCAACAAATAAGCATCGCCATACAGCGCGGCAATGCAGCCAGCCTTCTGGGCACGCTCCCATCTGGCAGCGATTTGTTACACAGTCTATAATTGCTTGTACTGTATATTAAAAAACAATGTTAGTTTAGCAAATATACAATTATGATAATAACTCACCAGCAGTGCAATAACGGCGAGTAGTATCAGTAAGACGGCGTACCAATGTCTGAGTACCCATTTCTTGAAACCAGCTATGCTCTCGTCGGAGAGCAGTAATTTGCGTAATGTCGCCAAGGGACCCGACGGGTCCACTTCACGACACCTTTGGAACACATCGCAATACCTGAAAATTAAGGTTACGATATTAAACTAAGACTAAATGTGTTCTAATTTGGACAATATCAGATTGTTTTTTCTTTATCTTTTACATTTTTTTGTGTACATAAAACCTTTCGAGTGGCCACTTGAATCTTACCCATTATAATCATTGCACGGCGTGCCAGGTTTGGAATACATGTCTGGTACGTCGTAAGGTGCTGTGTTCCAATGGAAGGAGGAGAGGCAAGCTCCACCCGGCTTCCTGCAGCACAGCTCGCACGCCGACCGAGGGTCGTCCTTGCGCGGTGCACATTGACAGGACTCCAGTCCATACGCCAGGCATATAGAACCGGTGCACTCCTGGAAGCATTGCAGAAATACCTTGTAAATTGTTTTTGCTGTATGAGTTTTTTTAGCAGTTTATGAATGTGTGGCGAGGCGAATACAGCCGGCTTGCGCTCGTGAACGTTTAACGCAACGCACCGCTGGACCCCGTCCGTAGCCGAGTCCAGGAGCTCTAGAAGCCAGTCGGAAGCCCTTATCTAACGTTGGACGCGACACCATCGTTCATGTTTTTATATTTAAGTTGTATAACTTTAATAATAAGTAAAGTCTGTTTGGACAACGATTAATAGTATAGTGGTTTCATTTGTACCGACCCCCATAAACGTATGGATGTCTAAGATCTGAACGAACGACGAAGAGGAACAAATTAATAAGCAGAAAGGACAGATGACCATGTTTTAGTTTCGTAAAGTAATCGTGCTCCTTCTGTAAACGGGCTATGTCCGCAACTCGACGATGCACGTATCGCCTATTTTGGGTGTGAGGGTAGATGAGTCCACTTTATCCAGCCCAGCGCTTTCAGCAAGTCCACCAGCTTCTTAACGTTGTCGACGACTTCTGAAAGGCTACCTGAAGCGTCCAGATACTTCGCCCTAAAATTAGCCACCCCTTTACAATCTAACAGGTCATGGGGGGCTATTTTTCCTATCCACAACGTGAATTAAAATTTCATGAAAAAAATTGATACTATGCAATGACGGCACATGCAGCCAGCAGCTAAACATCCGCATTGTCCCATCTCGAACGGAAATCGAACGACGAAACACGTTTGAGAGTTATGCTTCTGAACCGATTAAGGCCCGGTTCTTAAATCTTAATCATAATCCACTTCTCCTTCCCCTTAGGAATGAGAAATGGAACATCGGAACTCTAAATTATCGCATGAAACACGATTAGCTCAAGGCTAACCGTTGTACGCCAATATTCTGTGAGAGCGTGGAATCGAGATGCGATCGAGCCGGCCCAGCGAGCTGTAATCAAGATAATTCCAATACGGCTCTACCACATCAGCCGGTCCTAATAGCTGTAAACATATTTTGGAAATTATAGTTCCATACCCCCATATAGCAGACGAGTTCTTTGTCGCAGCGCGTCCGATTCGGTTTGTGTCGGCTCGCCGGGCACGCGGCGCGCTTTCCGTCACAATGCGCTGCGTCACGACACCCGTTGTCAGATCTGCATTTGTCGCCGAACTTGAGCGTGCAAGATGCAGTGCAGCAGGGACCCTGTAATATATAAAAGTAGCATATATATACATACACATATAAGTACATATATTATGTACCACATGTATACATCTAGAACGCCTTAAGATCTTTCAACTGTTACAAATATTTTTTCATATTTAGGGTTGTGTAATTACGTATTTTGGCAAAACAGACGATAAAATTATACAATCATCACGTTCGTCGGTCTGACATCATAGACATTTTTCTCAAAAACTGGTTTTATGTAACTATAGTTAGTAATTTTACAGAAAGCAGTTTTCTGTATACCGTATTAATATAAAAAACAATTGTAGATGGTCGTTACAAATTTGAAATGAAAATACACTACAATAGTCTCACTCAAAAGGGTATACTAGTATTTTATTTCTAAAATTCGTCGGTCGTAAGGCCGGACACAACGTACTGAGTTTGTAACAGGCCATCACCTGAGAGAAACAATCAACATAGTATGCTTCTTAGTCCACAGAGCGGCTTATTTGTAGATCAGCCACATTGCCAAATTCCAGGTTTTAGCTCCGTATGTCGGGACGGGAAGGACGCACTGCTTAAGATTTTCATCTTCAACCATCGCAGAATATTATTACAATTGGCTACAAGCCATGCATTGCCTAACAATTTATTGCTAGGATAAAACGTACTGGCAACTCCGTTTAGGTCATGAATTTTAATAATTTTGAACGTTAACAGCTTAGATGCGTCGTTTAAAATGAATATCCCAGACAGTCAACGACTTGATAACACCCGAGCTGTAACTGTTTGAAATATCAACGTCGTCAAATATTTATTGCCCATGAGAGATGAGATTACACTCAAGTATTAGGTCCTTAGACGGACTCTGAAAACTTTCTAGGAATGTTTATTACTCCTGGGCTTTTGAGTTGTTGGCACAACAAGTTTTAATAACCAAATGAAAAATTCAAAATTTAATAAACAAATTAAAAAAATTAGTAACGCAACGTTTGTGCGAGAAGGCTTATTATACGATGAAAGATTTTTAATGACCACACTGAATGGGTATAATGCAATCGCCACCAAGCTTTTTCAGTAATTCATATAAATTACTTGGTTAAACCTTGTGTAAACTACATTTAAAAAAAGACGAATAATATTTTTTATTATTAAAATGTATGTCTTTCAAGACCACGGGCCATAAAAATGGCCCGGACTTTTGCAGGGCTTGCGTGGGGCCATGGGAAGGCCAACACGTAGAGCCCCCTTGACAAATTTAATGTAAATGTGGCGTGACACTGACCGGCGATTATCTCTGTCTACACCAAATTGTAATGCACCCAAGGACAAGCCCCGGCCAGTGTAGGACTATTGTGGGAAATGTGGACAAAAAGTACCGGGCTATTGGGTAAACTGCTAGTGGTACTGGGGGTCTGGGAATATGGGGACTATAGCGTCTGCCAGTCGCAATGTTCAGGGAACATGGAAAAATGGGCAGACGGTGACTCGCCACTCCCTGCATGGGCCCCAAAAAATGCCATAGAAGGCAGGGGCAACATGGGTGTGAGTGGCTAAGGGCTGTAGAGAGGTGGGCTGCAGGTTCACCGAAGCTACTTCAGATGTGATGCCATTTATCACTTCCACCCCTGGAGCTTGAGTCTTAGCTCAAGCTTTATTATTATTATTATGAAGTAAATATCTGTTGCTGTGGAGTTTGTTGCGCCGCTTCTTCTCCTATAACAGTAACTAAAATTGCTTTAGAAGCGGTGGTAGGTAGACTCATCACTTTCAATAAGTAAGATTCAATTTTATTTAAGATTTAAGTAAGAAAGAGAGTTGGTCTGAAAGAGAGTGTCGGGGTGAAGGTAAGGAAAGGAATGCTCCGGTGGTTCGGGCATGTGGAAATAATGCATGATGAAAGAATGACTAAACAGATATACAATGCAAAAGTGGATGGATGCAGAAGTCGTGGAAGGCCACGACACACCTTCCATGATCAAATTGATCGTGTACTAGCGGAGGGTGATGTCAGGAGCCTTAAGAACAGACGAGTGTGCATGACAAGAGTTATGAATGTCAAAGAAGCAAGTGAGGTGTGTAAGAATGGGCCTAAATGGCGCTCTGTTGTTCGTGCCTACCCCGCAAGGGAATTAGCGTGAAGTTATGGATGTATGTATGTAGATTCAATTTTGAAATAATTATTCTTATTTACATTTACTTTTAACCAATTAATGAAAGTTAAATAATTATGTTCTATTTATTGATAGTTTTTTAAGCAATAATTTAGTGTTTGTGTGGATAATCTGAGTTATTTACACAGATACAACAACTCCGTTGTTTAGTGTCAAGTTATATTTGGCAAGTTATAACCCGAACCAGAACAAATTTAACAACTTAAGTACATAAGAAATATTGATAAAGTTGTTTTAAAAGGCCCTGCGGCCAAAACACAAGTCATTATCACAACTACTAGAGTGTATAGACCTGAAGGGATTTATAAAGCGCTGAATAATTATCTAAATTCAGTCAAGAAAATGTCATCGGAATAAGGTATATTGTTACCTTGATAGATTTTATTGTCGAGCAGTCTTATTGTATGTCGGAATAGAAAGATATAAAGAACAGCAATAGAAAATAGCTTTGAAAACTGCTTATTTTTTATTTATTGGGGAAACAGAATTATACTGTACTTGTGGTGTATTATTAAAAAATTTTTTTTTTGGCTAAATCAGTAAAAATAGAAAAAAAACACTATACGGTCTTATTCATATTTAGCTGGACTAAGTATTAAGGCTTCTTTTAGAACCATAAAGAGGACTTCAAACTTATTTTAATCAATCAATATGAATAAGACTGATAGACTTTAAATATTTCACTAACTTGATTGAGCCAACTTGCTTGACAGTACAATCATCGTGGAATGTTTTGCGTTAATAGCAGTGTTGTGTCCAAGTCTTTTTTTTAACGAGGGAAAATCCAATTGATGTCTTACCACGGCCGGAGAATCTCCATGGGGCCGTATGGGATTCGCTACGTTGGGGGTTAGCACTAGTACCCCCGGAGAGGTACTGTTTATTATTTAATGTTGAATCATGATTTTTAAGTAATGGTATTTTGTTTGTTCGAACTTCAATGCACATTCTTGATACATACATATTTCCTTCTCTTTTTTTATACTGGTATGTATGTATCTATCTTTGTCACCCCAATTTCTGTTTGGTTCATGGAAGATGCCGCCATGGTGTCGTCAGATTCGTTTTGTGGTATTAAATAGACAGACATGCAAGAAATAATAAGATTTTTGGCAAGTGCTGTGAGTTGTTGTAACAAACTAAATGGCGGCCGCCCTGAAAAGTGATTGTTGAGCTGGTTTCAAGATTTGTGCAAGATATGTATATACTTCAGAAGCCAAGGTTCATTATTAATCAAGGAGATTCTTAGTCAACGGGGGTTTGGTTGAGTCTATATTTATTTTTATTCGATTCGTCTATTGTATCTATATATTCGACAAACACTTAACAGAACAACTGAAGGTAACAAAAGTATTTATTTATTTATTATATGTATTTTTATAGTATAGATTAATTTTAGTGTATATTAATTTATTTATAACTGAGTTTATTTTTAATTGTAATAAATTCCAAAAAAAAATCAGTTTATTTATTTATTTTTTATTTTACGCTTCAGCGGCTATGTGTGTACGGAATATCCGAGGTTTTTTTAATTTCGGATATGCACATACAGGTACTATTGCCACCTGAGTTGTGGAATTCCGGGATACCCACTAAAATCGGTGGTAACTCCTTCGCCTTTCTGCCAGAATTACGGGTACATAGGCTATGTACTCGTGGCTACACCATGGCGCCCAGGTGTGTTCTATGTCTAATGCCTATAATAATATAATGACTACATTCATTAGCTACTATGCGAGCAAGCGAGGCACGTGGTAACTAGCACAATCTATTTATTATTCCGTTTTTAGTCACTGTCTATTGCAAAAACAAAACAAGACACACATAGCACAACAAGACAATAGTTACTTGGCAAAATAAAAGGCGGCCTAAAAACGATCTCTTCCAGGCAACCTGATTAGAAGGAAATTCTTAAACTATCTGTAATTATTAGGTATGTAGGTAAAGATGAAGAAAGAAAGACAAATAGAAATGACATAGACGTACGTATATCTATTCGTAAAATTAAATTAAGAATATTCCTATAGATTGTGAAGGTAATACTTCTGACCTGACTAGGACTGCAAACACTGTGTTCGGTTAATGTGCACGGCTTGTAGTGCGGCCGAGCGGCTTGTGGTCGGCAGCACACGTCGGTGCACTCCGACGCCCAACCGCAGTCGCACTCCTCGCCTTCTTCGACCACGCCGTTGCCGCAGATTGCCGGTTGAGGCTCTGTTTCATACATTACAAAAATTACAAATTACAGATTACAAAAATTTTGATTGAGTATTTTTGTGAACAATGATCGCTTACATAACGTAACATACCCATTTTTTTATGGCAGAAGGTCAACAGACAAGCAGACGGCCCACTTGATGGAAAGCGGTTACCATCGCTTATGGACATATGCAACATTTGCAATGGAGAAGCTTGTATGTATATACCGAAATTACAAAATTCAATACTTTTTCATTAACTTATTGATAGCAAAAAAATATTATAAAAGTTTTGTATTTCTTCTAATACTTGTTTTTGTCCGCGGCTTCGCTCGCGTTAATATTATCACACGAAAAACGTAAATTTTTCCGGGATAAATAGTAAGCTATGTACTATTACAGACTATAATTTATCTCTGTGCCAAATTTCATCCAGATCTGTTCAGCCGTTCTGGCGTGACTGAGTAACAAACCTTCATCGTTCGCATTTATAATATTATTAGGTATAGATAAATATCGGTTGTATATATAATAGAAAGTTAATGAAAGAAATAAATTTTTCAAAAAAGTATTATTTTGATACCTACTAAATATAGTGTTAATTATGAAAGGACTATGATTTACCAAAACCGTTATTGTAAATACATATTATTTTATACTAATTTTCATGTTACTTGGTTCATTTCAAAAACTTCTAAACAAGCAACTTTCAACACCCAGATAAACTTATTTGAAAATATAAGTAATAGAGTAGAGAATACATCCATATTAATGAATTTATTTTCCTTCCAAAATGTATTAATAAGAAAGGTAAAAATATTTAATAAAAGCTTGACTCCAAATTTAATTACTCACATAACCTAAACGCTAAGGGTAAATAACGTCGGAAACCACATCGACATTCTCCTAACCTAAAATTGGATTAAACAATTATTAGCTAAGACAAAATTAATGCAATAAGTTTTACCCGTGAAACATCCTTTGGGAGATCTTGCTTTATTATTGAGAACTGGGTCGATGGCTCGGAGCGAGCACGGCGAGAACTTGTTGTTGTTCTTGCGGTCGCCGCTGGTTGCCCGCGCGAACATTATGTAGTTCCCGTCTTCGCCGAATGGCGTGCACACTTCTGGGTCGTGCTGTGAATGCATCAAAAATACAAATCGATTTATTTTCAAGACGTTTACAATTATTAAGGATCGCAGTAACGTTGGTTCTTTCGCTACTAGCTTATTTGGCTGGGAACCAAGGTGGTATTAGTCGTGGTAGCGTAATAGGTAGCGCACGAGCCCGAAACTCAAAGGGCGTGGGTTCGAATCCTGGCCGGAATTCATGCACCACTTAGGCAGTTTTCTGACCTAATAGGCGTATTGTTACAATTGCCACGTGCTACCAACGGTGAAGGACAACGTCGTGATGAAACCTGCACATCGAGATAACCGATGTGTCAAACCTGCTAAGCCGCCTTGAACCAGCGTGGCGGGTATACTGTTCATTTCCCAATAATGTCAGGCCCGAGACCAGCAGTGGAACGTTTATGGGTTGCTCTTATCAATGTGGTATTATCAAAATATATACAATACTACAATGCCGTCTACACATGCGCTTATAGTGCTATATTATCCGACAAAATTACAAATTACATAGGCTATCTATCCGATACAAATGTCAAAAAGACTAGTAGTAGTTCCAGTAATGAACGTGGCCACAGAAAAGCAATATTTTTCAGTTTATAACTGATAAACTGTATTATCATCAATCACCAGATTTGGTTTTGGATCCGCAGTTTATTTAGTATATTATATACGTACAATGTTCGAATTTTTGGATACCTATTAAACAAACAGTATAATAGGATAATTTTACTGATGTATAAAGTTTGAAAAAATATTTTTAGCTTACCGGTGAACCAAAGTTGTGGCCAATCTCGTGTGCAAGCGTCACGTGGGAAACGGCAGGTGGCACATGTTTGCCGTAATTCAACAAAGTAACAATGCCCGTGTTCAGAGACTTCATACTTCCTCGGTAGTGCTAAAAGATGTACAAATATTTCAATAGAATAGGCTTTTAACTTAACAACTTACATTGATGGTTTTCACACATACCCCATTTTTTTCACAGACGCCTCCCGCGTTCTTAAGATCTCCTGTCCATGCCAAACCCAAGGTGCCCATCTCAAAATCTCGATACGTGAACATATACGCCAAGCAAAATGCGTCGTAGTCTTCTTCTGCGAAGGTCAATAAATTAAATACGTTTAATTTGAATTTTATGTACGAATATTATCTATTCATTTCAATAAGAACGAGAATAATACATTCAAAAGAAATTACAATTTGCCTCCTTTAACCTTAAAAAAAATATTCTACAAAAATCCACTCTCGCGAATATAATTGGATGAATATTGAAAGAATTTACGTACCTGAAAAAAGTTCCAAGTATTTTTCAACACCATAGTTATTGGGAAACCTATAAGCTGGGTCTTTCAGAGCATCGAGTGTATGGACTTTTATCCTTTTGATCATAAATGTTATATTGTCTGGCTTGCCATCTTGATTGAAATCTGAAAGGGTTCGTTTGATTAATATTACATAAGTTTTACTTATTATCATCTAGAAAATAATGAAGGTACCTGTCACTTTATAAATGGCGTTAACCTTTTGAACATGTCGTGTCATTACTTCAATGCATGCCTCTTCCGATCCATACCTTTGATAGAACATATGGTCGGCTTGTAAGTACACCAAGCAAGTAGTTTTCCTCGGATCAACTGTAGCCCTTTTGTTCACATGGCGACCATCATCACTTGCGTTTGCCGACAGGACTGTGTATCCAACTGGTTCTTTTTTTACACTGTCTTTGTTTACCGCCACTACACCTGCTTTTGTCTTTATCACTTCGACATGAGTCTTTGGCTTAGGTCTGGATTCCTCGGAATCGAGTCGCACCTTGGTAATGAGGTTACTCTTATCGATTTTAGTTTTCGGTTTTCTCGTACTTAACTTATCGAACGGGTCGCTGTTGCTTGTGTAGGGAACGTCTAAGTCTAAAGGTAATTCTGGATTTTTCTTTGGCTGGTCATCTTGCATTTCATCTTCAGGGAGCCAACGTTTTTTACGTCTGTGTATTTCGCTACGTAGGTCATCTGTGTGATTACTCGAAACAGATTCTTTTATATTTCGTTGGTCTGTGAAGTTGAATAGTTCAGCTTGTTGCCCCAGCGTTCTTTTCATGTGGAGCAAATGTGAGGCACATGGTGCCGCTTCACTGTTGTCGTTCGGGTGCTCGACATCAGATCTCCTGTAGATAACGCTGTGCATTGAGGGATGATCAACGTTATATCTTGACAGAGGCTCAATGTAGTATTCTTCTGTAGGAGTCCAAATGGTTCCATCGAAGAGTCCGTCAGCAGTGATAACGCCGTATACGTGAGACGAATCGTCATCTAAAATGAAGAATTGTTAATTAATAACAACTTGCTTATTAATAAATTAACTTGTTTCATTAATAATTATGAGGGAACATTCACTATTTGAAAATAAGCCTTTAAAACACAGGGACGCGACGCTCAAATAAATGGCTCGCGATATTTTATGCAAACTAATTCGAGGTGCAAAGAGCTCCGGGACTCTGAATGAATTAAAATCACAACTTGCAGTCGCAGTGGGGAGGGATGGAAACCGCTCATAAATAACGGTAATTACCTACTATCCCACCGCGCTCGTATTCTGTTTTCCCCCTTCATTCATTTTATAGTAGGTATGTAAGAAAAAATCGTCTGGAAAAACAACCACGCGTGTAGATTTTATTTGAAGATGGGGGCTTTGATAAGGGTTCTTAATAACGTGTTAGGTATTTTTTACAAAGAAATCGACGTTGATACGAATTCTACAATATTTCGCATTTTCTTATCATACATTTCAAACGGGGTTAAAACAGAATTTTAGGAATAATTGTTTTTTACGTGTTATTCTGGTGTTCGTTGTTTATTTTATTGGTCATAGTTCAAGAGTCAGAAGTTAAATTTCCAAAATGGATTGGTGGGTTTCACACATTATTAGAGATTTGTGTGCAGCTGAGACATTACAAAAACATATCATAAATTTTATCCATATAATCTATAGCATGGAAGAACATTATTAAGGATGATAATCGCCTATTAAAAACCGTATTTCTGGAAAGCTCCTAAACTCGATGACGAAATGACGCAACAGGTCATTCTTTTTTCGTTTTACACCCTTATTCGTAGTAGTTATACAAGGTTTATAGGTTCGTTAACATAGAGTTACAAAAAGTGTTATTCGTAATTGCATTCTGGATACAATTACGAATAACATACGGTTGGGTTCCCCGAGGACTGATTTGCCAGGGACTACTGCCTATGATTTTGCTCTCGCCCATGGATTTACCCAGGTGGTCACGGGGTTTACCCGTATACCGGATAGAGTGGATCATGAGCCTTCTTTGTTGGACCTTCTGTTGACCATACACCCGGAGAATTATCAGATCTCGATCAGAGCTCCATTAGGAACTTCTGATCATTGTCTGGTATCTTCGTTGGTGCCCCTTCCTATTCCCGATCGGGCTCGCCCCGCTGGACGACGGAAGGTGTGGCGACACAGGTCAGCAGATTGGGATGGACTGCGTGAATTTTATGCATCCTACCCATGGAGGCAGTTGTGTTTCTCGTCGGAAGATCTTGATGCATGCGCAAACTCGATCGCCGATGTGGTGCTGCAGGGAATGGAATGTTTCATTCCAAACTCAACAGTACCCATTGGTGGTAAGAGTAAACCATGGTTCGACAAGCCTAGCGCTGAAGCTGTTAAGCTGAAGCAACAGGCTTGTCGGGCCTGGACTATAGCGCGGGCTCGTCATGATCCAAGTACTACCGATCTGAAAAAGAGATACAACGCTGCTTCCAGGTTCCTCAAAAAGCAGCTCGCGAGAGCAAAATTCGATCACATCGGCAGAATTGGCGAGCGCCTCTCAAGCTACCCCTCCGGGAGTAGAGCTTTTTGGGTCCTCGCCAAATCTGTCGAGGGAAACTTTTGTCACGCGTCTCTTCCAGCTCTGCGCACAGCAGACAACCGTCTGGCACACGCCGCCAAGGATAAAGCCGATCTTCTGGGCGAAATCTTTGCGGCCAATTCGACTCTTGACGACGGGGGAGAAACTCCACCTACGATCTCTGGGTGTGAGTCCAGCATGCCGGAGATTCGCTTTACTCAGAAAGTAGTCCGGCGTGCCCTCCGCTCCCTCGACGTTAAGAAGTCATCCGGTCCAGATGGCATACCAGCAATTGTGCTGCAGACGTGTTCAGCTGAGCTGTCTCCAGTCCTTGCCCGACTTTTTACTCTCTCCTACCGCAGTGGTTGTATCCCCGCTTCGTGGAAGATCGCCCATGTTCACCCCATCCCTAAAAAAGGTGACCGAACGGACCCATCGAATTATAGGCCTATAGCAATAACCTCTTTGCTTTCAAAGGTGATGGAGCGAATTATCAACGTGCAGCTCTTGGGGTACCTTGAAGATTCCCAGCTCTTAAATGACCGGCAATATGGCTTCCGCCATGGTCGCTCCGCTGGGGATCTTCTGGTGTACCTGACCCACCGTTGGGCTGAAGCCATTGAGAGCAAAGGGGAAGCTCTGGCTGTCAGCCTAGATATTGCTAAGGCCTTCGATCGGGTCTGGCACAGGGCTCTTCTGTCAAAGCTACCATCTTACGGGATACCCGAGGGACTTTGCACCTGGCTATCCAGCTTTCTTGATGGCCGCAGCATACAAGTCGTTGTCGACGGTTGCTGCTCTAGCATCAAGCCCATCAATGCTGGTGTGCCCCAGGGTTGTGTGCTGTCGCCGACGCTGTTCATTTTGCATATCAATGATATGCTGTCCATTGACGGCATTCATTGTTATGCGGATGACAGCACCGGCGACGCACATTACTCTGGACGTGCAAACGTCCCTCGATCATTTGTGGAGGAAAGTCGGGTTAGAATTGTGTCTAAGATAGAGAACTCCTTAGAGAGAGTCTCCGAGTGGGGAAGACAAAACCTTGTCCAATTCAACCCTACAAAGACACAGGTCTGCGTATTCTCTGCCAAGAAAACCCCTTTCGTACATGCGCTTCAGTTCCAAGGAACACCCCTTACCACCTCTAAGAGTATTGGGATCCTTGGTGTCGACATTGCAAACGATATACAGTTCAGGGGCCACCTTGAAGTCAAGGCAAAACTTGCCTCCAAGAAGCTGGGAGTGCTAAACCGGTCCAAGCAGTATTTCACTCCGCGGCAACGCCTTGTGCTTTACAAAGCCCAGGTGAGGCCGCATATGGAGTACTGCTCACACTTGTGGGCCGGGGCACCCGCCTACCAGCTAAACCCCCTGGACAGTATTCAACGTCGAGCCGCTCGCATTGTTGACGATCCCATACTCACAGACGGTTTAGATACGCTTGGCCTTCGGAGAGACTTCGCGTCTCTCTGCGTATTCTACCGACTATACAACGGAGAGTGTTCCGAGGAACTGTTCAGAATGGTGCCTTCGTCTTCTTTTTACCACCGCACCGCACGCCATCGGCTGGGAGTTCATCCCCACTACCTTGAGCCGCTTCGCTCTTGTACGCAACGGTTCTCTAGAACGTTTCTCTTGCGTACCGTGGGGATTTGGAATGAGCTCCCAGCCGAGGTTTTCCCACAGCGCTACAACATGGGGTTTTTTAAAAAGGGTGTCATAAAATTTCTTCGAGGCCGGCAGCGCGTTGGTGACACCTCTCTGCTGTACTCCAGCGATAAAAAAAAAATAAAAAAAAATAACACTTTTTATATACATTATAAAATTATTATGAATAAGGCTGCCTGACCATTGAGGCAATTTTTATGTAATCCTATTAGTTATATCTCCGTTTCTCCGCACCGCAGCCTCACTCTTCTTCAATGGATTGGCAGCCTAAGGGTATTATTATTTAAAGCATTTTTTTACAAAACCATTACAATATTGAAAAGAAACATCAATATTTTTAATTAATTTGATGATTGAAATTAAATTCTTGCTTATATCTGTGAAACCCACCGTTGTGCGTAAATCGACGCACTTGATCGACTTTTTTTTATTTCGAAGCTGGCAGAGGCAGGACAGGCAGATGGCTCAGCTCATGGAAAGTGGTTACCGTCGCCTACAGACGTTTACAACACAAAGGGTGAAGCCAACATGTTGTCAGCCTTTAGGATGC
This sequence comes from Dendrolimus kikuchii, assembly GCA_019925095.2. NCBI lineage: Eukaryota > Metazoa > Arthropoda > Insecta > Lepidoptera > Lasiocampidae > Dendrolimus > Dendrolimus kikuchii. The sequence goes on along the minus strand of CM034395.1, from coordinate 19,436,272 downwards.
GGTAGGGGGATGAGATAGACGAAAAAGATGAGGAATAGGAAGAAATGATCGGATATGGGTTTGGAATAGGGGATGAGATAGGGAAGGTTGGATGGGGGGGGGGTTCTCTTAAATGTGACGTCGGAACTCTCACTCACTCTCACACTTATATAATAGCACCAGGGGTGGCAAACCTTTATATATCGATGTGCCATTTTTTCTAAAGAAATGTTTAATAGGACCATAGAAGTGCCATCAAATAATTTTTACTTCCTGATTAATATAAAAAAAAATGTTTCAGTTATACGCGCAATTCAAATTAAAAAATAACATTAGTGTGACTGCTGTTGTTGCAGATTAGATGTCAAATAACTTATATTAGGATTGTAAAATGTCAATATTAGCAGAATGCATGCTGAACTGGAGTCATGTGTCAAACGGTTTCTTCGGCGTTGGTTCGTAATATAAATACTTCATACTGGACTTTGTGATCGGTGGCGTACCCGAAATGTTTCCCGTGCCCTCCATGGCACGCATGCCATTCGTTCGCCATCCCTGACCTTTTATTATATTGACTTGCGTAGGTGTCATAGAAGCCACACACGAAGTTTTAAACATAAGCTATTAAGAAACATATCAAAAGACAAACTCCTATGAAATAATACTTTCGTTTAACTTCCCAAGTAATTTTGTCAAAGTTCACTTTGTCTTCAACGTTCAAGATGGTCGTAGCATATAATTTCGTTTTATTAAGTCAGTCTCAAAATGTAGAAGTTTGTTTGGCGCATGTTTAATTGCTTGTTTCAAAGACTTACTAAAATGAAGGGTTCAAATGTATTTATAATGTTATATTATGACAGAATTAAACACTACGACAGATTTCATTACAATATTACGCGAAATTGTCGCACAACAGTACACAAGGTTACAATCAAAACAACTGAGATATGTAATTTTTAACATCATATGTCCTTGATCGATCTGGGATAACGTTAGTCATTGTGGCCAAATGCGTCTTGTCTACAGCGTTAAAAATAAGACCATTAATGATTAGCTACATTAGTGTATATGTCGTAGTTAAAGGTCGATATGCAGTCTCTTCCCGGAATGACTGGTCTATCCTAGGTTTGACCCTTGGAACCTTTCGACAAAACCCGAAATAAATTCCAATTTCGGCCTTTGGCTAAATTTTTTCAGTCAAACCTAGAAGTATGTAACTTTTTGTCAAACGTCGGACGTAAAATAATCTGTTTCGAGCTTTGCCTAGTCGATCCTTGAAGCGATTAAGGCAGACTCGGTCAAACGTCGATTCGTACTGCACTTGTTACATATTTAATGACTGTATAAATTTGTCTCTTTTAGGTTAGACAAAAATTTGTTAGTCAAAGGCAGAAAAACCTCATTTATTTGGACTTTGACTAAGATTTTATGTTAGACCTGAGGTTTGACTAGTCAAACGTAGGAGCGCCAGAGCTTCGATGTTTGACTATAACATATATACCTGGTCATGCCATAATTTTTTTAAATTTTTTTTTATTGCAGGAGATCAGCAGACAGGCAAACGGCCCACTTGATGGAAAGCGGTTACCATCGCCTATGGACATTTGCAACAGCAAAGTTGCTACAAATGCGCTGCTGCTCTCTTAAGGGCGACTGGAACCTGATCACTAATGCCGGAACACAACAGAAGGTTGTTATGGCGACATACTTTAGACCAGGGGTGGTAGCCATCCAGTCGGGCAAATGCCCTACCACCTGGCTGTGGGTTGTATTGTCGCCTCTTACGACAGGCCGCCCGGCCGCAGGAAATTGTATTCTTTCTCCGTTCCTGCACGGATAAATAATATTGTAACAAAGAATTTTTTTTTCTATTGCAAATAACATTTATAAGTTTTACAGTGTGTTAGTTTAATACATAAATATAAAAGACTTTAAAATATAAAAAGCTTATTCCAAGTGGTCTCCATTGGCTGCAATACAGTCCTTTAAACGTTGCGGCCAGTTATCAATAGAAGCACGCACTCTTTCCATGGGAAAATTATTTACTGCCAATCGTATGGATTGTTTTAGGGACTCCAAATTATCATGGCGTTTAGAGCAAGCCGTACTCTCTAAAACTGACCATAAATCATAATCCAGCGGATTAAGATCGGGACTAGACGACGGCCAGTCTTCAGCTCTGATGAAGTCCGAAACGTTCATTTCCAACCAAGACTGCGTGGACCGAGCTTTATGACCCGGCGCCGAGTCTTGCTGGAAGGACCATTCTTGGTTATTGAACATGGTGTTGTTAAGGGGCTTAACTACCTTCTCAAGAATGGTATCTTGATACACTTGTGCCGATGTTTTGATACCTTCTTCACAAAAATATGGCTCAGTCACTCCTTTATAGCTAACAACCCCACCAAACCATCACTGAAGACGGATAATACCCACGTTGCACTCTGTCGACTAATTAAGAAGCTTCCTTAGAGCTTTGAGCATAAATACGGTCATTTTGTTTGTTAAAATGTGGTAAAAATTTTCTCATCCGTAAACAAAATTTTTCTGTGACCTCCCTTTGCGTACCGCTTCAGTAGTTGTTTCGATTTTACCACCCTATTCTTTTTTAAATTATGAGTTAAGAAATGACCAGTGCGTCTCTTATAGGCTGCAAGTCCTAAGTCATCTTTTAAAATATGCGACATGGTTCTAGGTGATATCTTCATTTCCCGAGATAAAATCTTTTGCTTTCGGACAGGATTTCTTCGAATTCTTTCCCTTACTGCTTTGACTACCTTTTTCGTACGAACACTACGTGGACGGCCAGATCTTTTTCTGTCACAAACAGAGGAGGTCTCATTGTACCTATTAATATCCCGGTACACAAACATTTGACTAATACCAAGCGTATGGAGAGTTTTATAAATTGCATTTGGCTCCATACCTACTTTGTGTAATGCAATCACAGCGATTCGGTTCTCTTTACCGCCCCACTCCATTTTAATATCGCAAAATGTTGTACAATGTATTGGCGCCAAAATGAGAAAACACAATGAACAATCATATAAAAATGACAGATTCCAAATTCAAATGTAATATTTTGTTTCTTTTTAATTGTAACAGTATTTATGGCCAGACTAAGTACATCCGTTATTTGTCATTGTTTAGCGTCATTAACAATTAATATCAATAACATCACAAATAACGCAATAAACCTAACATTATCCCAGATGGAGCAGGCACATTTCAAACCGCCGAAGCCGGTTAGATTTTATGCGAGCGTAGCAAACTATGACATCATGTCGTTACTGAGTCAAATTTCGATAGTCTATTGGTTAATTATTGTTTAAACATTGAATAAAATATTTTTATTAGGCTATTTTGAAAATTATGACGACAACCCGGTATTTTAACGCCCTTTTTTTTCTATGATAATTATTTAGAATTTTTTGTAACAAAATTTGTTTGAACAAGATCCATTAAGTAATTTTTAAAATACGGTGTTTTTAATATTGCGTAACCAAACGATAAAAACATCGGACGTTCGTCACCTTTACGTAACCTTTCATTGTACGTGAACGGATACGCCCTTTGCCGATTTTTAGAGTTTTATTCTCCAGTTACATTATAAATGCCAAAATTACAATATCATATGCATTCTAATAATGTATGGTGTTTAAGAAGAGAGAATCGTTTAAAAATATAACCTGAGCTGAAAGTTCTTAATAGGAACGCAATTTTAACAGCAGCCGTATTATAATTAAAAGAACCGAGCGCAAAGAGTAAGCCGTTTAAAGAAAACAATTTAATTTGCGCAGCTCCCCGAAACAATTAATGCCGGTTTAAAAGAAAAATGAAGGTTGGGATTGCACTGATAGAAATAGGGATGTGCAAAGCACCTTTCACTCTTCAAGTGTGCAAAATATATATTGTTAGATTAGATAGACAGTTCTGATGGACTACTTGGATTGGATTGCCTGTCTTTGATTTCAAAATTAGTGCAAACTATTAAGTATAAACTGATACTTATATGATGCTTAATTAATGACTGTTTTTTAGAATTTGTATCTCTTAATAAAACTACGTTTTAACGGTTTTCAACGCGGTATTTTATTTGATTTTTATTCCGACGATTCGGCTACTTTTCGGTAGTCGTTACCGCCGAAGGCAAATGTGTGGTGTCAAAAATTAATGTTAAAATTATTATTTAATTAATTTATATATAGTAAAATATATGTTCTTAAAAAAAAGACTGACTTAAAAAACGTAAAAGTACATTCATACATATAATCTCGGTCTTCCATAGGGGTAGGCAGAGACGATGTATCTCTACTTACTACGATCCCGACATACATCTTTTGCCTCATTCACTTTCACTAATCTCCCTATACATAAACGTTTATTATAGAAGATTTTTACCTTACCATTATAAAAATAATGTTGCCAATTAACAAAAAAATAATCTACAACAATTTCATACGTATTTGATGTAGACGACACGACACATATTACAAAAAAATCTGAAGGTAGGTAATCTTCTGCAAGGTTATATTAGAAACTCGCATAATAATTTATTCGTTTGAGTTTCACCGCTGGGTTCTCGTAAGCTCTTAGATCAAAGTTAGATACGGAATCTAATCTAATATTGTTTTCATATGTAACGGCACTAGAAATAGAACGTGATGATACTTGTGAACTTTTAGTTGTATGAAATACAGCTTGTCGCGCGGCTTCACTTGTGTGAGCTTTCAGTCCGTAACGCACAGGATAATTGATAAAATTTGACAAGTGCATGCCTGTCCACCAACACCGAATTATTCCGTAGATGTAATAAACGTGAAATGATTACGTCATAGAAACAATTTAGGGATGAGTTTTTAATCATCAGATAAAAACTATCAGTCGAATAAATTATAACCTGACTAAATTCAAAAGAGAAACAATTCAACAGTTCCATCCATGCAACTGTCATTTTTAATTTTTCCATGTTGTTTTATTCTATAGAATAACTCTTATCTGGTGACTGAAAAATCGGCCCTTAATCGAAAATACCCATAGGTACGTCAAAATGTACTTGACAAATTTTGTCTAACCAATTTTCTTTGAAAATATTTTAAAGCCTTACCACCTCACATTTTTTTCAGAATTTCCATCTCATAGTTCAAAAGTTATAGCAGTTAAGGAACTTGTATATACTAAAAAGTCCAGCAATGGACAACAATTGGCTGGTGATTACTAGTAAAAGCTCAACATGAACTCCATACAAGTATTGGCCTTTGTGGTTGAGTGGGTTAACTTCTTTAAGCATTGATTAAACCGGTCTGGAGCCCCCCCCCCCCCCATCAACCATTAGCTGGCCTAAAGAAAGGAGCACGTAAAGACGGGGGTGAGCTAATATCAGAGAGGGCTGCGGCCGCGGTTTGATCCCGTGGCCCCGGCACATGAGGGCCGGGGGAAGCTGGGATGTTTAATGAATATTCCGGCAAAAGTCAACTTTCTACCAATGGCATAAGAATGGATAGTAGAATATAGAAACCTGGCTTTAAATACTACGCCACTTACGACGAACAATATGTAAAGAGTGACTGGCTTTCGCCACATGTCTTTAAATAATTGGCTCATGATTCTGCGACGGTAATTTGGTTACGGTGGTTACATTCAATCGAGTGGTTCCACATCAGTACCGGGGACTGCATGAATTGGCCCAAACGAGCCTCGGCGCACGTGACCCGCCTTCGCGACAGTCCCTTATTGTTTAGGGCTTGTGCCATCTTACAATGTAAATTAGATCCACAGAAGTAAACCCTGTTCGGAATTCAAATTTCAAATTTTTATTTTTAAACGTATAAATCATTTTTATTAGGGTTCTGCAATTTTACCAAAAATAGAACAATTATGTTTTTTTCAAGTGTTTACTTCTGTCTTTGTATGTTATAGTAATTTGCCTCCGAAGCTACTGGGTTTATATAGATTAAATTTTGTGATTATATGGATCTATGTGCCGCTACACATTGTGCAGTGAAACCGTAAAATAGTATAGATTTAGAGTGGCAGTCATAGCCATACATGTAATTGAGCCTTGATTTTTTTTAGTATACTTAAGGTTGACTTTTCAATTACCAGATAAAAATTATTTATATAATAAAATACAACATAAACCAATTAAAAATTAGAATTGCGCAAAGAAAACAGTTAAATTGAGACAAGTTATATAAGCTATTCGATAAAAGCCGGAGAGGAGGGACGCGCGCCCCCTCTCACGTCGCGGTGAGGTAGAGGAGCCGGAGAGACCCAGATTTCCGGCTACCAAATGGTGAGGCCAGCCCGCAGAGGGGCCGGCCGCCGTCCGTCCGGGCTGGTGGTGAATGCGCGAGCGAGCCCACAGCCCGGACAAAGGACGCTCGGGATCGGACAGGGGTTTTAGTGGGTATCCCTAACCGCAGCGTGGCAATAGCATCTCACATCTCAACGTGGGGTGCTAGTGCCACCCCGACCTGGCGAATCCCACTCACGGGCCGCGACCTTTCCCCCTCGCGCGGCCTACAGTCCTCAAACGGATTTCCCCTGTATAAAAAATAAATAAAAAAAATATAAGCTATTCGATGGATAACATTTATGTGATGATTGAAAAAAAGGCCCTTGTTCATGTTTAGTATCGTTAACCACATTGTGAAAATCATATTGATATTCTTTAATGACTTTTTTTACTTAAGGCCACATCTAGATGTCGAGATATTTCCTTCAAAAATTGTATCAATCAATCAATCTTCATTTGAAAAATACTTAAAATACGTAAAAAAAAATCTCCTATATTTCGAACACTGTTTTCTTTCAAGTTCTTCCAATTATGTAATTGGGGTCGGCACAATAGATTTTTTTCTTCCATACTCTTCTATTAAAGCATTATAATATGTCCTCTGTCACGCTACAAATCACCATGTCGTGACTTTGATCCATTTATCCAATTATGAAGACGAAAATCCTTACAAAATATGAGCTTCAAAAAAACTTTCAATGAAAATTAGTTTTAAAAAATCCATTTAAGGAGACTTTGAGACATGGGTTTTTTTCGATGAAATGCTTTTTCGAGTTTTGTCGCCAAATAACAAAAATAGCTTAAGCTTGTGGCCTCTTAGGAACCTTTTAAAGTGCGTGGTCAGACACGCATTTGGCCAACTTGATATGCCCGCGCCTTCGTCCACACTTGACTTTAAATTCCCACGGGATTTTCGGAACACAAAGTACCGCAGCATTTAAAAAAGAATGTCAGCTGTTGTTTTAGTGAAAATTGTGTCGGAAAAAAATCACAAGGGATTCCTGGGATAAAAAAATATCACACATTTTATTATTTAAAGTTTGCTAGCGATCAGTGAAAAAATCAGAATGGAATTTGTTTGTTTAAATCTGGCCATTTTAAATCATTCCCAGAAAATTTCCCGAGGCATTTCCGGGATTATAAGTAGCGCAAATTTTAAGTCTAAGAATTTGCTATCGATCACCGAAAACCGCATCGAAATCGGCCACGTAGCTTTTACGTGAATCCCGAACAAACAGACAAGAAATCTAAAATAATTGCATCGCATTCCCCATCGTTTACATAGTGTATTCCAGTTGTTGTTTTTAAATAGCTTCAATGTACAAACACGGCATTTTTAGAATTTTATAATATCATAGATAACTATACTTCATCTTCTTGGGCAACCAGTTACAATAAAGAGCCCTAAAAGGCCAGGCAACCCTCCCACATTTGCTTAAGACGAGTTTCATCACTGTGACTAAGCTGCTCTGATGCCGTGACTCGATTATGTGGCATTTTATTGTTTTTATCGTCACATCTTTGTCTTTAACACCGTAATTAGTGGTTCTTACGTCCGCTGCTATAAAATCTAATACAAACTGTAATTAAACATTGTCGGATGTCTGCTGTGATAACAATGAACATTAACCATCTTAACATAAGAAGTTACTGAATTTATGTATTCATTGTATATTTAGTATGTTACTAATAATGTCAGCACATAACTACCACCGTGGCATGTGGTAATATTCCCTTGCCTGCCTTCATGGCGATTTGAATTGAAGTTTTTTCTGTTCCCATTAACTGTGCCAGTGTGTACGAGTATATTATAAAAATCAATATTTTTTTTAGTAAATATATAAGTATTCGTTTAGTTAGACAAAAAGCGATGTAGGTAGGTACATTGTATATAAGTATATAGGTATATTGTGAGTAGTGAGTGAGTATCTTGTGTACAAATAAACGTTATATATACCAAGGCACGAAATAAATAAATTAGAGATATAGATAGGTACTTTTAAAAGCCAAGAACACTGATAGAAACAACGAATTATTATTAAAATAAAAGAAGTTTCACATCTCCATTTATGTATTACTGCATGCACTTATCTTGTAATTGATATTTATACTAGAGTTTGCGCCGCGGGTTAACCTCTAGTGCGTGCCTCCTGTTTAAAGAGCAGGCGTCCATTCAGGTTACATTGTACTAAACTTTTAGTGCTATTTGACCCCGGAAGATTCACTTCATTTTATATTGCAAACTGTCCCATCCCCCGGCATGAAAAGTATTTATGTCCATTTTTGGTATTAAAACTACATTTAAACAAAATTACAGCAAAACCGATCCAGTATTCGTAGTAGTTTTTCAGTGAACGCATAACAGACAGGCAAAGTTACTTTTACATTTATAATATTAATAGGGATATACACGAACATATAAGATAAAATTTATTTAATCCCTATAACTTTATTGAAAGCTGTCGAGCTGTTTCGGAGAGTATTCGAGACAAATAGACAGAACAAATTCTAAAAAAAAGTAATTCATGATTAGGGATCTCATAACAGACAAATACTTTAATTTTATGTACATAATATATTCACTACGATACTCGTAGATGTGATGATGTCAAGGTAAAATGGCGTGTGTTGCGTTTAACTTTAGTTAAAATCGCTACAGATCTATATACAGTATTATATAGGTATAATTGCTTGACCTCACTGACTGACTGATTGACTAACATATCAACTTACAGCCCTCTCCTGGTGCTAGGATCATTAAAAATTGCATTCCATTTCATTCTATACTGCAGGTGCGCACTCTAAGAAAGGAATTTTGAAAATTCAACCCTTAAGGGCCTGAAAAAAAGGATGAATGTTTGTATGAAAATTTTATATACCTGTTTTTGGCTAAAAATAAAGATACATATGTATCGGGGTTTTTGGATATTTGACCCTTAAAAGGGTGAAAGTTTGTGTGAAAAACCGTTTAAATTTTAAAAGTAAGAAGCACGATATTTTATGTAACTGCTTCTGGTTAGAAATAAATGGAAGTGAGAAAGGGGCTACCTTTTAACTTTTTTAGACTACTCAAAGTATGAATATTTTTAATCTACGCGAGCGAAGCTGCTGACAACAGCTAGTAACCCAATATACCTTGGTTCTTAAGGGTTTCATTTAGTACAACTGTTATTCATTTATAAAGTGTACAGGTTTCGTTTCCACTTCGATGGATCGCCATACTGATCCATTGTTGGTATTAACCTTCTGATTACCCGACGAGATTAGGCGCTTTAAAATATATTTCTAGAAGCTTGAAGTCTCTGAACTCCCACAGTAATCTATGCACTTGACAGTCATATCAAGGGTAATATTTCTTATCATAGAAAACGTAACAGCTTCTTTAATTTTGCATGGGTGTATTGAGTTATTACCTTATAAATCAAATAAGTCAAGTAGCTTATTGATTATTAACATAGTGAGTACAATTATTGCTACCATTTAAAAAGTAAGATTATAACTATCTTGGCGTGTGTGTGTGTGTGTGTTAAAAATGTAAGTTTAAATATCTATTTAAACCCGCGTTTTTATGTAAGTAAATTCTTTAAGAATTTATTGTAAAGTGTGTGAAATGCTCAACTAGGTGCATTAAGAACATACAGACCTTCAAGTTTCCCCGAGTAGACCTGCGCAGTGTTGTAGTCCACCTGACCAGCGGATGAGTGGAACTGTACCCCGTCTGCAAACACCGAGCTTGGATCCGGCCTCAGAATCAACTTGAACTCCCTGTAACAATATGGAAAG